>CM057449.1:856006666-857280833 GCA_016271365.2 Neoceratodus forsteri
TACTTCTTCATGGAGAGGGTGGTGGACACATGGCACAGCCCCCAGCGGAGATGGCGGGGACTGAAATGGTTACAGGATTCAAGAAGGTATGGGATAGACACAGAGGGATCTTAGGGGTAAGGGGGGGGGCCCTGAGACTGAGTAGGGTCTGCGGTGTCACTATAGGTAGGGAAAATAGGGCAGACCAAGTGGGCTAGGAGGTCCTTATCTGCTGACAGAGCCTATGTTTCCATGTTTCTGTGTTTCTATGTTTCTATGTTTACTCGACGGTCCTGCCCTGGGGGGGGGGGTAATCAAGGGTGCACTCCAGGAGGCAGAAGGTAAGTCCCCAGGGATGGGGTGAGGTGGTGAGAGAGAGAGAGACAGACAGACAGACAGGTTTACAGAAGCTAGTCAGCAGCAGCAGCAAAAAAAAAAAAAAGTACAGATGAGCATGTGCACTCAACTTGAAGTAACAACTGTGCTAGTACAGTATGTCAGGGTCTCTGTCTATGACACTACTTTGATGAACTTCGCTAAAAAATATAAATAATTTAAAAACAGTTAATGAAGAAGCAAGCCTTCAACTTAGGTTAGTCATATTCCCACAAGTGTTCTGACATTCCCCTTCTCATGGACCATATCCAACACCCCTGCCCCTTTTTCATGGTGCAGATAAAATACAACAGAAGGAAAAGTTCAGTAGTCGATGTTTATATCTCTGATGCCACACAACATACATAAATAGACAGCAGAACTACCTAGGTCTCAAAATGTTCAAACAGGTATGGGGTGGGGGTGAGAGTGACAGAGAGTGAGACTACTCTTTTCTGAGAGATGCCATGGGATATTTAATGTTCACCTGTACAGCCAGCGCAACAGGCAGACAGGACAACAGTTTAACATCTGGGGCTCGATTTTCAGAGCTCCAAGAATGCTGCAAGGCCTTGGAGCACCGACTGTTTGGCCTATGGGGCTTGTGGCATTCTCCCGGCTGGTGATCGGGCTTTTCAATCCTGAGCACCAAATGCCACAAGTTAGAACAGCTTTTCCCTGGTCTAACCTGGGTCATTTAGGGGACCCTTTTTATGGGGTAATTTGGGGGACCCTTTTTATGGTGAGCTGCCGTAAATTGAGGAAACTGTCGCAACTGTGCCCGATGTACTACATTCACGTGGAACTGCATCAAAGGGGTTTGGCGCAGCTGCACCAAAAAATGGGTTTAAAGCCCTGCATCAACCTTTGAAAATCGAGCCCCTGATCTAAAAAATGGTATTGCATGATACAGTTCTAACACTGTGCCACACAGGAGACTAATTAAGAAATTTAGCAGCCTAGGGGTGGGATGCAAAATGGTGAATTGGGTTAGAAGCTGCTTAATGGATAGGCGGCACAGGGTGGTGGTTAATGGCACTTACTCTAAGGATGGAACAGTAACCAGTGGGGTGCCACGGGGCTCGGTACTAGGACCGGTCCTATTCAATGTCTTCTTAGGTAACATTACAAATGAAATGGAAGAAAAGGTGTGCCTCTTTACAGATGAGACCAAAATCTAGGGTAGGGTGGACAATCAGAAAGAGGTGGAAAGAATGCTTAGAGATCTTGGGAAACTCGAGGAGAGGTCAAACACATGGCTGTTGGGGTTCAATGCACAAACTGTGCAAAATTATGCACCTAGGGCAGACATAAGAACATAAGAAAATAACCAGTAGAAGGAGACCTTGCTGTCTATCGTGTCTGCCCGAAATAATAAGGATTGCTTCTGGCCTTAAGTTTACATCTGTGACCCCTCCCTCCCTAAATTTCCTTGTCTTTTTCCCAGACAAGGCCAACTGATATTCCTTTATGTTTGTCCCATGCTCTCTTGAAGGCTCCCACTGACTTTGTCTCCACCACCTCCTGTGGCAGCTCATTCCATGCTGTCACCACTCTTTCTGTAAAGAAGTGCTTCCTCATGTCCCTCCTGAACCGTCCCTCTATCAGTTTTAGGTTCTGCCCTCTGGTAGTGTTGGCCCTTATATTGAACAGGCCCTCGCATTCTACTCTGTTAATTCCTTTCAAGTACTTGAATGTCTCAATCATATCCCCTCTCTGCCTCCTCTCCTCCAGAGTGTACATCCCCAGATCCCACAACCTCTCTACATATGATCTATCCTGCTGTTCTGCTATCATTTTTTTTTTTACCTCCTCCTATGTGCACACAGTCGTCCTCTCCTTTGGGTGGCCAGTCCTGCCATTACCTCCCACCAGTCTGCCATCCTGCTACTCCAACACCCCGTTGTCCTGGACGTATCTCTTCGCCGGGGGCCCCCCCTTACCCACTGGGCCATTGGGAGGGGGAACCGGAGTGCATGCAGGCACTCCTTTACATCTTCATGGGCTGTGGAAATGCAGCCTGGAGGCATCACGGCTGAGCAGCGCAGGGAGGCAGGGCCGCCGTCATCCGGAAGGCATGCATGCCATTTTCACACCTTTGTTTGCCCCCTGCTGCGCCACACTTGTAGTGCCCCCAGTCTCCACGGGGGATGCACAGAGCAAGGCTACCCACCCAACCCACCCCAGGAGAAGAGCAGTCCTCCAGATGCTCAACCTCTCCTTCCCTGCCAGCCCCGGTGCCCTAGTATGTTCCTGAACCCAGGTTGCTGGCGTGCCCTCCATCATTTTAGTTACTCTCCTCTGGATCCCTTCCAGCATGTTTATGTCTTTCTTCAGGTGTGGATGCCAATATCTTACTCCGTATTCAAATGTGGTCTCACCAATGACCTGCAGAGTGGCACAATAACCTCACTCTTCCTACTACTAAATCCCCTTGCAATATATCCTAGCATCCTATTTGCCATTGCTACTACATTTTTGCATTGAGACGAGTGTTTCAGGTCACTAGAAATTATCACCCCCAGATCCTTTTCTTCCTCCGATGGCGCAACCTGAACCTTTCCAATGTAGTACTCTGTTCTCGGGTTCTTTGCCCCATGTGCATCACGTTGCACTTTTTGGCATTGAACTCGAGCAGCCATATCCCTGACCATGTCTCTAGTCTGGCTAGGTCCTCCCTCAACTCCTTTATCCCCTCCTGAGTGTACACCCTCCCACACAACTTGATGTCATTTGCAAACATGCACATTTTCCCCTGAATACCTTCCCCTATGTCACTAATAAAGACGTTAAATAACACCGGTCCTAACAATGACCCCTGTGGAACCCAGCTGGTAACCTCCTTGGTACTGGAGAACCCCCCCCAAAAAAAACTACCACCCTCTGTGTCCTGCCGCTCAGCCAGTTAACCCATCTAACCAACCTATCCCCCACCCCTAAGTCCTTCAGCCTCCTTATCAGTCTTCTGTGTGGCACAGAGTTAAAGGCCTTGCTAAGATCCAGATATATACTGAAGACAAACAATCTACTCTCTTTTGACTTTCAGTTAATACAGGAGTGGCTATCTACTCACAAACTTGTACTGAATGAGTCTAAAACCCAAGCTATGCTCTTTGGATCAAATGTGAAATTCAAGCATGCACACCCTAAATTTAAAGTCACCTCCTTAAATGGCTTACTTGTTGGGGTGGTAAATTCGATTAGATATCTGGGCCTCACCCTTGATCCATCACTAAATTTCGACTTACACATCAACCAAACCTGCAAACTGGTAAACTCTAAACTTGGAATAGACTACCGAACCAGCTATGTGGTCACTCCTCAGCATGGCTTGCTCATTGCCCGTGGCATACTCCTTCCATCACGTACCTATGGTGCCGCAACATGTGCCTCTGCATGCAAATCAATCCTTTGGAAATGGGATGTCACTTATAACAATATCTGTCGCTATGCATCTTCCTCACACCGACTGAAACACCACTGCTTCCTCTATTCAGACCTGGGATGGCTTCCTCCTAATGAACTAAGGCTCCATGCCTATGGCTCCATCATTGACAATATGGTCCGCCTACAAATACCAGAATCCCTAGCAGGACTTTTCCAAAATCTGATGCCGTGCTATGAACTGAGGTCTGCTGACCAGGCCCCAATTTTCACCCCTAGGCATAACACCACTAAAGGTGCTAGTGCTTTCACCTGCCATGCCCCCAAATACTGGAACTCCCTTCCACTAGCATTGCGCCAATCACTATCTCATGCATTTTTTAAAAAAGGGTTGCGAAATTATCTCAATACTTCCCACAAGTGCTCCTGCTTCAAACCTCCATAGCTCTTTTCCTTTCCAGCCTCTTCTGTCCATGACACTTATTGATCTACACTCCTATACACTATGCACTTCTCCTTACCTATCTGTCCCTCCTCCCACCTTACTTCACTCTCGTCCCTCTTCTCTTGACTCTCACTTTCATCACTTACTAGTATCCCTCCCCTAGTTCTATATCCATTCCCTTATTAGCACTAAAATTTTCAACATGTTCTTTTTTCCTTATAGCAAATTGTGGCATAGTTTTTGTTCTTTGTACTGCTCCCATGTTATTTTGTTTACTTTCTGCCCTGCACTGGTATTGCAGCCTCCTATTCTACAGAAACATTTGCAAATTGCTCTGTGTACTACTGGCAACCATTTTCTGTACTTGTATTGAATGTTTCCCTGTATTATTGTATTGTTGTATTGCTATACTGTACCCTCCCGGGTCATGCCTGAAAATAGTCATTGCTATGGCTAGTGCACCTATCCGGTAAACAAAAACTAAATAAATAAATAAATATGGATGATATCCACTACCTGGCCTTTGTCTACTGTCCTAGTGACCAAGTCAAAGAACTCAGTCAAGTTCGTTTGACATGATCTCCCTGCCACAAACCCATGCTGTTTACGTGTCCTGCAGGCTTTTTTCCACTAAGAACTTGATCAGACCCTCCTTCAATATTGTCTCCATTAGTTTACACACAATTAAGGTCTGGCTGACTGGCCTGTAGTTTCCAGGGTCCTCCTTGGGGCCACTCTTGTGGAGTGGCATGGCATGTGCTGTTCTCCATTCCCATGCCCCCCCCCGTATCAAGAGATTTATTGAATAGTATTGTCAGTGGGCCTTTGAGCTCCTCTGCCATCTCTTTTAGTATCCAGGGGCGTACTCTATCAGGTCCCAGGGATTTTTGCACCTTCAGTGCCATGAGCTCCTTCCTCACCCATTCAATCCCTATGGCCCCTACTGGGTCCTCACCAGCCCCCACCCTCCCCCTCCCACTGTGCGGTACTGGACCCCCTTTTTCTTTGGTAAAGACAGAGGAATGAACCAAGGAACTGAGTACAGGATGGGGTGGTGGTGTTGCCAGTCACTAAGCAGGAAAGGGACCTTGAGGTTATCATATCCGATGACCTCTAAGTGGCAGGGCAGTGTAATAAAGCAGTGGGTAGAGCCATTGTGGTGCTGAGATGCATTGGGAGAGGTATCTCTAGCAGAAGGAGGGAGGTGGAGTTGCCAATGTAGCACTTACTGTTGATACCCCGCCTGGAGTATTGTGTCCAGTTCTGGAGGTCACACCTCAGAAAGGACAAAGGCAGGGTGAAGGCAGATCAGAGGTGGGCAACTAAAATGCTGCAGGGGTTGCACCAAAAACTCTACAAAGAGTGGTTGAGGGATCTCAACATACTGTATGCACCCAAGAAGACAGGAGAGCGAGAGGGGGGGCACGAGAGAGACTACAAGTACCCTCATGGGGGGGGGGTGAACAGGGTGCAGAAGGGGAGTCTCTTTCAAAGCAGAAAGAGCACCAGGACCAGAGGGCATGCGATGAAACTGAGGGATGGAGGAGTTTAAGAGGAATGTGAGGAAGTACTGCTCCACTAAAAGACTAGTGAATGCCTGGAATAGTCTGGCAGCAGGAGTGGTGAAGGTGAAGACAGTAGGAGGTTTCAAGCATGTGTGGGATTGACATAAGGGAAAATTTGTGAACAGGCAGACAGGAGGGAGAGACACCGGAGACCGTTTAGGATTCACAGAGGCAGACTAGGCAGAGACCATCTGGGCAGACAGGGTGGGCCAAGTGGTCCTTTCTGCTGACAAATTCTATATTTCTGTGTTAACAGTATTCCCCTAACACTGTGCTAGGACATTGGTATGGTTTATAACCAGGAGGACAGTGCCCCCTATAGAGCTATCAACACTACTTCCTTAAGGGCCCAGTGTTCCTTGGCGGTCTCCCTTCCTACTGAGAGCCAGGCCTGACCCTGCTCTAGACAGCATTGGGGGAGTAGAAGAAAGATGGGGGAGTAATAAAAGGTGCCATTCTCGCGGCAGTTAAAACATGCACAAGAAAAGTTATTGTTAGAAACAAGAGCAAGACACTAATTTGGTTCTCAGGAAAGGTAAGGGAGGCAGTGAAGGCCAAAAAGAAAGCATTTATGAGGTACAACAAAAAATAGGGGGTTAAGTCTTGGGATGAGTATCAGGAAAAAAAACTACAATCAAAGAGGGCAGTCAACATTGGAAAGGCAGACACAGACCTAGGAATTGCAGAGGAAGACTCAGGACATGAAAAAGAGTTTTTAGGTATATAAAGGAAAAAATAAAGAGAGGAGGGAGGACTGCCAGGCTAAAGGATAGGGCTGGGTAACAGAGAAAGATGGGCAGAAAAAATAGGTTACCCACCTCCAACCATAATTCTAGGAGTGGTATATGGTTCACACCCACACTCTGGCAGTTCCAGTGGAACAATGTCATTGAACGGACAAGTTTAAGCCAAGCTTCTCCCGCCACCCAGGTGGAATATCTCTGGACTCTGCTCCATGCCACTTGCCAGGGAAGGCCAGGTGGGTTGTGTGGATCTGAACCATATACCACTCCTTGAACTACGGTTACAGGTGAGCAACCTATTTTAATTTGGGCATGGATATGGTTCACTATCCACACTCTGACAGACTCCAAGCAGTTCTCTGGGAGAACGGGGAAAAGCATGCACCCCTATTTGGCAAACAGAGATTGGAGAACTGAGGTCAAAAAAACAGCATCCCAATGTGACTCAGGGTCAATGCAGTAGTGAGAAATTAAGGTGTGTGCTAATTTACAGGTAGCAGCTCTGTAGATTTCCTGGTTGGGGACACCCTTGGAAGTGGTCACCGAGGCAGCGGTATGTCTGGTGGAATGAGCCCTAAGCCCTATGGGAAGCTCCTTACCAGCTAACTCACACTTACTTTAACCTATAGGAAAGGTTGATGCATGATGTAATGCACCTGGCAATCATCCGCTTTGCTGCTGGTTTCCCAGGTGTGGTTTCAGCATATGTGACAAACAGCTGGTGAGCCTGTCCCTGAATTTCAGCTCTGTGCTCCCACGTAATGGGATAGACCCCTCCACAGGTCCAGGGTATGGAGCCTGCGGTCAGTTTCAGAAGATAGGCTGGTGAAATACACCAGTAAGTTAATCACCTGGTTAAGGTGAAACTTTGAGGTATGCCCCCCGACAGCGACCTATGTCGCTGTTGACAAAATCGACAGTTTTCTGACAGGTCGCTGTGTTGGTGAGCCTGAGACAGGGGAACACTGTCTCCCAGTCCTGCACCCCCTCCCCGAATCAACTCCGATTTGGAGTTGAGAATCTTTAGTAGGGGGGGTGCAGAGGGCAAAGCCCCCACATGGGGGGTTGGTGGGCAAAGACCCCTGATGAAAAAACAGGACCGGGAGACATTCGGGATTTATGTCTACCACAACTTGAGGTCAACATAAATCCTATTGCTGTGATGTTGGTCAACAAAAGTGTTGTTGAACCAGCAACGTAGATCCAAAGTCTGATACCACCTTCAGGAGGAACTCCAGGTTGAGGCACAAAGCAACTTTCTCCCTGTGGAAGACTAGGTAAGGGGACTCCACTAGAAGCTCCTGGAATTCCCCAATCCTTCTGGATAATGTAATGGCCACCAGGAAGGCTGTCTCCCACAACAGGTTTGAGACCTTTCACCTGTAGGCTAGCTCAAAAACATGCCCATGAGCACTGATAATACCAGCAGTAAGTCCCACAATGAAGGTGGTACATGCACAGGAGGGGATGAGTGGTCCAGGTCCTTGAAAAAGCACCAAATCACTTTCTCCTGGGCCACATTCTGCATACTAGCCCACACCTAGAAAGCAGAGATGGCTGCCAGGTGCATCTTAAGGGTCGTTGCCTGCAGTTCCAGCTGGGAAAGGGACCAGAGGGTAGTCAAGGATGCTAACCACAGGGCAAGCAGGAGGATCAAGCCCCTTGCCCTGATGTCAAATGGAAAATCTCTTCAATTTGAAGGTACAGCATCTACGCGTCAACTCCTTCTTGCAGACCTCCACAACATGGAGTACATCTTCCAAGAAACCCAAGGCCAGGAACTCTAGCTGCTCAGGAATCAGGCCATAAGATACAGGACTGAAGGTACAGGTGCAGCACTGTCCTTGTTGTCTGGTCAGCAGGTCTGAGCAGAGAGGCTGTCTCCATGGAGGCCTGCTATTGAGGCTGAGGAGATCTGGGTATCAGAACTGCCGTGGACAGTCTGGAACTATCAGTGTCATCTGCGCCATGTCCTTCCATGCCTTCACCACCCTCTTGTGGATCAGAGAGAACGAATGAAAGGCGTACACAAGCCCGGGAGTCCAGGGCCTCACAAAGGCATCCCCCAGCAATGTCCCTGCCTGTGGAGGGTGGCAACAAAACAGCCCGTTCGGCAATCTCCCAGGAGGCAAACAGGTCCACCAAGGGTGTGCCCCACAGGAAGAAAAGGTGGTTCTCCACCACTAGATGCAGGGACCACTCGTGCAATGTCTCTCATATCCAGCAGAAAGCATCCACCAACTGAGTGTTCTCTCCTGCAACATGGAATGCCAGGAGATTTGCACCCAAGCTGGCATGACTGTTCACTTGGACATGGGGTCATAACCTCGAAAGACAGAACTACGCAACAATGTACCATGCTGTAAATTCGGCGGATACATTGCTGGCGCGCAGACAGTGCTGAAAAGCATTTCGGCAAAGGGAACATGTGGGTGTTTTGTTTTCTGCAGTGGGTTCTGCCCTCCGTGACCCCCATCATGGGAGGTTGCACCCCCGAAATCCCCCTATTAAAATAATCAACTTGGGGGGGGTTCAACATGGGGATGGGAAGAAACAGCGGGACAGAGACAAAAAAACAAACGCACAATACGGTTTCCAAAATGTCTGAGAACGGGATTCAAGCCCTGGTCCACAGATGCACAGCAACCTCCTGTACTGCTGCGGCTCATTCCACTGAGACATAGCAGCAACTTGGCAGACCACCTCCCGAATGGAGGTGTTCACCTACACAACACTCCTCCTTCCCACCCATGCATGACAGGGTACAAAACTGTATGCACCATATATGTCTTGCAGGGTTTTGTACCCTATTGTACTAGTGCACTGCGTGATGTATTCCTTACGGTATTCCATGCACAGTTCTATGTGCAAGATATTGACCCGGTAGAGTCCACTTGTGGAGTCCCTCTCAACACAGGGGAAGGGAGTGAGTTCTGCTCTGACTGCTCAGGTAGAATATTGTCATGGTGTTGTCCATCTGGACTCGCATGACCTGGCTCCTGACTCGTTGAGTGAATTCAATCAGAGCTAAATGCACTGCATGTGGAGCTCCAGCAGGTTTATGTGGTGATGGTACTCCATGGTTGACCAGAACCCATGGGCTCTGTGGTCTCCCAGGTGCAGTCTCCTCCCTACCAGAGACACATCCATTGTGAGTGTGATGGTCAGTTCTGGCTGGACAAACGGGATTCTTTCATCCAGGTGCTCTGAGCTCAGCCACCACTGGATGGCATCCCACATCAGCTGGGTCACTGTGATCAGCTGGACTAAGCGGCCTAGGTGCTGGGACCAGTGATGGCTCAACTCCAACTGGAGATGGCGCATCTGCCAGCAGGCCCATTGGGCCAAGCTGATGCAGGTTGCCATGTCCCCTGGCAGCCTCAGGAAGTCCCAGGCAGGGCACAAGAGCCCAAACAGAAATGATCAGGCAAAGGAGGTAAGATCCATTGCCTGGTCCACAGGAAGTCGGCCTTGAGGCGCCACAGGTGGGCCACCACCACTGCCATGCATTTGGTGAAGACCCAGAGCAACAAGGACAGGCTGAAGGGCATGACCTGGAACTGGTACAGGACCCCATTCTGCTTGCAACTGGAGGTACCAGCAGTGGGATGGACAGACGGGGAATGTGGAAAAACACATCCTGGAGGTCTAGGGAGCAGAACCATATGTTCTGCTCCAGTGATGGTATAAGCTGGTTCAGAGTGACCATGCAGAACTTGCGTTTCCACATGAACTGGTTCAGATCATGCTGGTCCAATATGGGGAGCCAGCCTCCCATCCGTTTTTGGGACCAGGAAGTACCTGGACATGTAACCCTGACTGGCCAGGGTGTCTGGGTTTGCAAGGAGCTGAGCAGTGTCCACCCTTAGGGAGGATAACATGCACTGCAACACCCTGGACTCGCGAGGTATGTGGAGGTGGTAGATGGGACAGCCTTGAAGTCCAGAGGCAATCCTCTGTCCACTATGTCCAACTCCCACTTGTCTAGTGTCATAGCAAACCAATGTGGCAAGAAGTGATGTAGCCAGTATCTGAACTGAAGAGCAGTCAGGCATAGGACAGGTGGAGAGATGACGCCACTTAACCCATCACTGGATAGCTGGACAAGTGATGGCTAATGCCGGAGGGGCATCACTACCCCAGCCCCTTCCCCCCTTTCTTGGACCCAGGCCCCCAGACTTAGACTTGGAGCACCAAGGCTGCATGTGCTTCTGCTGGGGCTGCTGCTGAGGAGGCTGTGACTGAAAGGACTGGTACTGGAAAGCCTGTTTCTTAGGCTTCTTTTTCTGGTCCTTCTGGGACGATGTCACAGAATCTAGGGTGGCACTGGACTTCTCGATGCAGGTGAGATGTTCCTCAATCCCAGGGCAGAATAGGTTGGTACCCAAAAAAGGGATATCAGTCAGCTTGTGCTGGGTGTCTGCCGTGAAGGTGGACAAATACAGCCGGGCCTTGCAATGCACATAGACAGCCACTGCCATGGGAGTCACCCATGTCCAAGGTTGTTTGGAGCTGGTGTTTAGCCAGCAATTGACCCTGGTCTCTGATGAGCTGAACTGCAAACTGCTGTTCCTCAGGGAGGTGAGAGAGGACTACATCAAAAACTCCCATCAGGAACTGACCGAAGGTGGCCATCATCATGGCACAGCTAATCTGACAAGAGATCCAGAGATGCCGCAGCATGCAACTTTATAGCGGTGTGGTCAATATTATGGGACTCCTTGACCAGAGGCTTGTCCCTGTCCCTCTGGTGTCCTGATTTTCGGAACACTGAGTCTGTAACCAAGCCCTCTGCAGAGGGATGGTCCAAAACCCCCAAACTGAAACCCATGGGGACCACATACTTGCAGACCATATGGACAAAGGTGTGCCAGGCAGGATGCTGGATGCTACCAAAGCTGCAGGGCTGGTACCAAAATGGCCTCAGCCATGGGGAAGGCAACCCCATAGGTTTCGTCCTGGTCCAAAATGTCTGTGAAGGGATATTTAGCCCTATTTTGGACTGGACTAAGCGAGATCAACATGGACTCTGAGAAAAGTCAGAGATGCTCTTCAAAGGATACCGGGTATGTTTAATGGCAAGCTCCTTGACCAAGCTAAGGTTGAAGAGGGAAGTCTCTAAGAATGCCACAGACTCATGATCTGAGTTATCCGATGATTTCTCGAAAATGGCCCTCAGTTGTTTCTCCCCATGGACCTCCCAGGAATCCTCTCCCAGGGTGACTGTCACCAAGAACTGGCCTGGCAAGCTGGTGACTGAGCAGACAGCCTCCTAAGTCAGAGCACCCACCTTCAGTTGTGGTGGTAGCAGCTCCACCCAAAGAGGTGTAGGAGCAGCTGTGATGTTCATCTGCATGGTGTGGACTGGCAGGGTGCACTGGTGGCAGCCAAGAGACCAAAGGTCCAAGGGGTAGAGCCCTACTCTTCCCCACAATGGCCCACTGTTGCCAGAGGAGTGCCTCATAGCACCAGTGTATCTTGGGGTGGTGCTTCTCCAGACCTGAGGATGAGCAGATCGAGGAATATTGACAGCAGTGCCTCCTGGTCTAGCGGGATCAAGAATAGGAACGCCTCAGTCGTGATCGTGATCTTGACCTCAACTGTCGAACAGCCGATCAACAATAAAAAGTGCCTTCTCTTGGGTTACTGCAGACCATGTGCATGTCCACATTTAACAACATGGATGCGTTAGACCCAACCTCTGATGGAGGCTGATCCCACCACAGACTGGACGGGGACACCAACCAGACTGAGCACTGGGGTCTGCAAGATCAACTCCTCAACCTCGTCCGACAGTTGGTTGACAGGCTCGAGAAATATCTTGGTGGTCTGCTTAACGAGAGTAGAAGTCGACTGGCTCAGTGGGGGAAACAAAGAACCCTAGTCCTGCCCCACCCCCAACCAAGGGGCACTCGACAGCTGTTGAGCAGTCGGGTGAGTTGAGGGATTGGGAGGACCTCGAACTCTCAGTCCCGTAACCAGAACTGGCGGCGCTTGCTTTTAGCACCACAGAGGACATGGCTGGAGGGCCAAATACATCTCTCAGAACTCTACAGTGAATGACCCTCTAATGCTGGCCCCAGGGAACAATACTGAGACAGAAGAGGTGGCTGCCACAGCAGCCACCACTTCCACCTCAAGAGACACAAGCTGTCCAGTCAACCCAGCTGCAACCGAGACCTTCTTGCAGCCCTTAGGGCAGACCTTTGGGTCCCAATCCAAAGGCTAACACAGCGACAGCTGGAGCTTCCTGTTCTTGAGGGACTCTGGAAGCATGCTTTTGCAATGGATGCATCAGGCCATGTTGTGTTACCAGCCCAAGCAGTACACGCATGTGTTTTGCAGATCAGTGAGTGACATCTGCCGGCACAGCACACAAAATTTTGAATCTTGACTTCTGTTGCTCCATCATCTATCGTTGGAGGGATTTGACAGAACCAGAGAATTAAATGAAAGAAGTACTGAAAACTTCAAAGGTAAAGTTCACCTATGGCACAGTAAACCTACGCAGGAGCCACGAAGGCGGTGATATGTTATTCCAGCGAAAGAAAGATCTGATGTCATGGGGCAGAGTCAGGAGATATACTGCCTGGGTGGTGGGAGGAGCTTAGCTGAAAGACGTCCGGCCAATGATATCATTCCAGTGGAACTGCCAGAGGGTGGCTGGTAGGGAGCTTCCCGTAGGGCTTAAGGCTCATTCTACCAGGCATCCAGGTAGGGGTACACTCTAACCCAGAGGCACTACAGATGGGTCACTATCACTGTTTTGCACTTGGTGAAGACCTTTGGCACAGAGGAAAGGCTGAAGGGCATGACCAGGAACACGTACAGGACCCCTTCCACTCAGAACTGAAGGTAATGGCAGTTGGATTGACGGACAGGAATGTGGAAAAGCACATCCTGGATGTCTAGGGAAGCAGAACCACATGTTCTGCTCCAGTGGTGGAATACTCTGATGTAGGCTGATGATGCAGAACTTGTGTTTCTGAATGAACTGGTTCAGATCATGCAGATGCTGAATACAGTGCCAGCTCACTGTCCGTTTCAGGTCCTGCAAGTACCTGGACACATAACCCTGAATGGCCTGTGACACCCTGGACTCTCGAGGCATGTGAAGGCAGTAAGGCAAGAGAGCCTTGAAGTCCAGAGACAATCCTCTGACCATTATGTCCAACACCCACTTGTCGATTGTGATAGCAGACCAGCATGGCAAGAAGTGATGTAGCCAGTCTCCGACTGGGACAGCAGAAGGTGACTGGATGGGTGGAGGGAAGACACCTCCTGATCCATCATTGGGTAGCTTTTACAGGGGCACTGACGGTTGCTACTGGAAGGACACCACTACCCCTTCCTCCCCTTTACTGGCCCCTGGCCCTGGACTAGGGCTTAGGGTGCCAAGCTTGGTATTGCCCCGGCTGGGGCTGCTGCCAAGGAGGCTATGACTGAAAGGACGAGTACTGGAATGCCTATTTCTTAGACTTCTTTTTTCTAGTCCTTCTGGCACTGGACTTTTTTTCCATATTCTCTTTTATCTCCTGGTTCGTCCTGGTGGCCACCCTTCTAATCGACCCCCCCCCAATCACCTGGCTCCCCAGGACTTACCTTCACTGACATCCTCTGCCACAAGACTTGCAGTTGTGCCCAGCCATGGGAGTGAGGCCTGCGGAGGGTTGATCTTCATCCTGCCGCCTAGGGTGCTTTTTCCCCCGATTTTTGCTCTGGGCCATTGGACATGCAATGAGCATGATGTCTGACCTCTGCTTCCTTGGAGATGGCCCCAGTATCCTGAACATGGGTTCCCTTCCCTACATGGTGGCATGCATGTGCTGCCACCCAGCCTCTGCTGGGTTGCAGGCAAGTAGCACGCCACTCTAACCCCCCTCCCAAGGAAGGAGAGCTGTCCTAGGGATGGTAGATCCTTCCTCTCCTCGCTGGCCCCCAAGCAACCTGAGTCTGTTCCCATCCCTGGGTCACCAGCGTGGCAAGAGGTAAGGCACCCAGCGCCTTAGCCCTCCTCGCCACAGCGCCAATGGCACTGGACTTCTTGATGCAAGTGAGATGTCCTTCCACCCTAGTGGGGTTGGTGCCCAAGAAAGGGACATTGACCAGCATGTTCTGGGTGTCCATCGCAAAAGTGGAAAAATGCAGCCAGACCCTGCAATGCGTGGAGACAGCAGCTGCTGCCATGGCACAGGCACAGGAGTCGCCTATGTCCAAGGCTGTCTGGAGCTGGTGTTTAGCCAGCGATAGACCCTGGACTCTGATGAGCTGCTCTGCCAACTGTTGTTCAACAGGGAGGTGAGAGAGGACTACATCAAAAACTCCCATCAGGGCATGTCCAAAGTTGTCCATCATCACGGCATAGCTAGCTTGATGGAGACCTAGAGAAGCTACAGTGTACACATTTTTAGCAGCATGGTCAGTCTTGCAGGACTCCTTATCCAGGTGTTCTTCCTTGTCCCCCTGGTGCCCCTATTTGCAGAACATTGAATCCATGACCATCCCTTTCATGGAGTGGTGGTCCGAAAACCATGAAAGGGAACCTGTGGGGACTGCATACTTGCAGATGATGCAGGGGCAGAGGGTGCTGGGCAGGATGCTACATGCTGCCAAAGCTTCAGGGCCAGTGCCAAAATGGCCTCAGTCACAGGGAAGGCAACCCAGGGGATTCATCCTATTCCAAAACGTCTGTGAGGAGATACACAGCCCTCTTTCAGACTGGCTCAAGCAAGACTGAAATGGACTCCAAGATTAGTTGGAGAAGCACCCTGAAGGATACTGGGCTATGCTTGGTGGTTAAGTTCTTCGACTGAGTTGCACCCGAGGAGGGGAGTCCCAGAGAAGGCCATGAACTCATAATCTGAGTCATCCAAGGACTCCTGAAAAACAACCCTTGACTGTTTCTTGACACAGTCCTCCTGGGTATCCTCTCCTGGGTGATCCTCACCAACAATTGGCCAGGCAAGCCGGTGTCTGAGCAGCCAGCCTTCTTAGTCAGAGTGCCCACCTTTGGTTGCGGTGCTGATGGCTCCACCCAAAGAGGTAGAGAAGCAGCTGTGGTGTGCATCTGCATGGTGTGAACTGGTGGGGATACTACTGGCAGTAGCCAGGAGACAAAAGTTCTAGGGAGTAGAGCCCTACCCTGCCCCATGATGGCCCACTGTTGCCAGATGAGCTCTTTGTAGCACCATCTCATCTTACAGCGGTGCCCCTCCTCACCCATGGATGAGGAGTGCAAAGAACTTCGGCAACAACACCTCCAGGTCAAGCAGGATTGAGAGCAGGAACACCTCGACTGCAATCTCGACTATGACCTCGTCCAGCCGGTCAACAGCGAGAGGGGTTTCCCGGCGGGTTGCATGTTCAGGGACATCAACATGAAAATATGACCTTTGGTGGAGGCTGCTCCCAACGAGGACCATCAGGGACATTGACCAGACCACGTACTCCCCAGTGAGGACTGGAGGCATGGGGGTCTGTGAGACTAACTCCTTGACCTTGTGCAACAACTCAGCAGCCTGATCAACTGGAGTCGAAGTCGACTGGTTTGATGAGGGGAACAAAGAGTCTTTGATCTGCCCAACCTACCCACCAACCAAGGGGTGGTCAACAGCCGTCAAGCAATCAGGTGAGTTGAGGGACTAGGAGGACACTGATCAATCCTGGTACCATGACCAATGCTGACAGCATTTGCTGTTAGCACCACAGGGGGTAGGGATCTCCCCAAAGGTCTGGTGGGCCAAACAGATCACCTGGAACTCTCTGGTGAATGACCCTCTGACATCTGACCCCAGGGAACAGTGCCAAGACTAAGAAGGTGCCCCTCACAGCAGCCACCACTTCCGCCTCAAGAGCTACAAGTGTTCAGCCATCCTGGCCGTAGTCGAGGTCTTCTTGCAGCCCACAGGTGGTCCTTCGGATCCCGTTCCAAAGGCCGACCCAGTGAAAGCCGGAGCTTCCTGTTCTTGAGGTACTCACAAAGCATGCTTATGCATAGCCCATACCCAGCCACGTCGTGTTGCCCACTCAGGCAGTACAGGCACATGTGTTCTGAGTTGGTGACTAACATCTGCCAACACAGCACACAAAATTTTAATCCTGGTTTCCATTGCTACATCGTCGATCATCAAAGAGAATCAAAGGAACCTGGAGAATCAGTTAAAATAACTTGAAAACTTTGAAGAAAGTTTGCCAGTGGCACACTAGAACATCTAAATGGGACTTGTGAAGGAGGTGACCTGCTCTTCTAGCAGAAAGAAAAATGGGACATCACGGGGCAGAGTCAGGGGATATACTGCCCGGGTGGTGGGAGGCGCTTAGCTTAAAGACTTCTGGCCAATCAGACCATTTTGGTGGAACTGGCACAGTGTGGATAGTGAACCCTAGCCACACCCCTAGAAGCAGTCATGAAAGCAGTCATGCTGAATGACTACTTCGGCCCGATATTCACTACAGAGAATAGTGGACTCTGCCAGAGAGTGGCATAAAGACTGCTGATAGAGGTGTCTCAAAAATTAGGCTGCAGAAGTATATGAGTGAAAGAGTTAGAAAAAGGTTGGCAGCCCTGAAGGTAAACAAAGCCCTTAGGCTGGATGCATTCAAGTGTACTAAGGGAAGTTAGCTGAATCCTGCATGGGGCTATCCAATAGATCTTTACGGCAAGAGGTGGTTCCCACGGACTGGAGGATGGCGGATGTAGTGCTGCTACACAAGGGAGGGGACAAGGAGCACCCTGGAAACCACAGACCCATCAGCCTTAACTCTGTGGTATGGAAACTGATGGAGACACTAGTCAAAGAGGACGTAGTGGAATATCTAGAGAACAGTGGGCTTCAGGACAATGAGCAGCACAGGTTTGTGACAGGGAGATCTTGTCAGGCCAATCTGATAGTATTCTTTGACTGGGTAGAATGAGTAATTGACAAGGGTTGCACAGCAGACTAACTATATTTGACTTCAGCAAGGCATTCAACTTCGTGCCACACCAGAGGCTGCTGAAGAAGAGGGGGGATCTGGGTACAGTTAGGGAAACAGTAAGGTGGGGAAGGGAGTTGGATGGAGGGGAGGCAGCAGAGAGCTGTGGTGAATGGGGTCAGATCAGTAGAAAGAAAGGTCACCAATGAAGTACCACAAGGATCTGTCCTTTGCCCAGTCCTCTTCAATATTTTCTTCAGTAACATAGGAGAGGGAATCCAGGGCAGGTTGTGTCTATTTGCAGGTGACACTAAACTCTGTGGTAGAGATGACAATATGGAGGGGATAAGGGAATTACAGAGAGTCTTGATAAGGCTGGAAAACTGGTCCTAAGTTTGGCAACTGAAATTTAATGCCAAGATGTGCAAAGTGATGCACTTAGGGAACAAAAGCCCCAGAACATAGTATTGGATGGAAGTGGTACAGCTGGATACAACATTAGAAGAAAGGGACCTAGGAGCTATTGTCAGTGACTCCCTTAAACAAGCCAGTTAGTGTAACAAGACCTTAAGCAAGGGTGCACCGGGAGAGGGTTCTACAGTAGGGAGCAGGAGGTACTGTGTTGTCCACCAAATAGGTCATTGGTAAGGCCACACCTGGAGTACTGCATCTGGTTCTGGCATCCCCAGCTAAAAAAGGACAGGGACAGGCTAGAGATAGTACAATCCAGGGTGACCAATATGATTCAAGGCCAGTACGGCCGATCCTATGAGGATCAACTAAAGGTGCTGAACACGTATTCACGCGAACCCAGATGAGTGAGGGGAGATGTAATTGAGAGGTTCAAGTTCCTTAAAGGAGTAAACAAGGTGAACTATGAAGAGCTATTTATCAGAAACAGAGAAACTAGGATATGGGTTCATGAGTGGAGGTTAATGGGGGGGAATATTTAAAAATTATGTGAGGAAGTATTATTTTATAGAAAGAGTGGTTGAGTTATGGAATGGTCTGTCGGCAGAGGTGGAGGGTGCTTCTGCTTGAACCATAAATGGCTTCAGACACAGTTGGGACAGAGGTAAGGGTATAGTAGTTACTCAGCAGGATGAGGAAGGCAGAAACACAGAGAGCAAAAGGGGAAATAGGGTATGCATAGACCTCACAGAGACAACAGGTCCCGGGGTTTGATAGAGTAATATGGACAGACTATATGGACCGTCAGTCTTCTTCTATCATCATTGACTATTGCACGTATATTTCTATGCTTGGCTTCTGGGATCTGACCGGATCAGGTACCAAAATGGTAAGGTGGCATTTCTGTCTTACCATCACTCAACTTTACTAATACTGTCCCTTTCCTATCTGTATGACTTTGGAACACAGAAATGATTATAGTCGGAGAAAGACAAAAGGTCAATTCAGTCTACTCCCGGGCCTACCTAATTCCACTTGAGTCTATCACTTGGAGGTAGAGCTATGCGGAATGAGAAAATTCTGAATCCATGTAATTTCACCGAAATTTCACAAAATTCCACAAAATTTTGCGGAAGTCCATTGGAATTTCACAGAATTTTAAAAATGTTGTAATTTTGTTATAACTCAGCTGCCGTTTAAGCTAGAGCTCTGAAGTTGGGAATATGTACTCTTTGGGTCAGTGGCCACTAACATGCCAAATATCATGAATTTGGATGAATAGTTTCAAAACTATAGGTGCTCAAATGTTGTTGTTTTATTGTTTGTGCAAACTTTCATGAACATTTTTATCTGCATATACCTTAACCATCTATTGGGTCAAGGATCTTAAATTTTGCGTGATTTCTTTGTGATAGGCGTTCTAGCAAGCTGCCAGATTTCATGACAATATGATGCACCGTCTCAAAATTATACATGCTCAAAGTCTGTCATTTTATTTTTTTCAGGAAATTTCTTTAAAACATTTCATCTGCATATAACTCAGGCATCTCTGGAGCTAGTCATGTCCAAATTAGTATGGATAACCTTATTGTAATGCTTATAAAATGATCTAAATATGGAGAGAATTAGAAGTTACAGGGGGTTCAAATCTTTACTATGTAAATATTTGCAAAACTTTATGAAAACTATCAGAAATGTTGATGTCTGTAACTTCTCTGTTCTTGCATGCACAGAGTTAACATTTGACATGCATATCCATAGTTCATGTATCTGATGTCTAACACAACTGGATAAATTGGTTAAGCAGTTTTAATTTTGTGGAAGAAAAAAATGATTAGTAACATTTTCTCACATATTTATGATAGCAGATACTGCAGATGAAGCATCCAGATGTTTTTTTTTTGTGGAATTTAATATTAACAATGCACATATCACTACTTCCAGTCTCACAGTCTGTACAAAGCATGTATGTAGACTTTTGTCCATTTTGCTTGCTTATTTTTCAATTCCAGATGCCTATGTTTAGAATTCTCTAGTTTTGTCTTGACTATAACTATCTAGTCTTGTTTTAAAAGTTTCCAAGTTGGGTCTATTAACTACTGTTGCTGGAAGGGAATTCCAATGTGGAGTTACCCTTTGACTGAACAAGAATTTCCGTTTAAGTAGATTCCATCTCTGTTGTTTTAATTGTAGCTCATCTGTTCTGGTATTGTACTTCTTCAGTTTGATTTCCAGGCCTAGATCTATTCTAACTTTGTGATCCTGAAAAGTCATATACTAGGATCATATCACCCCTCCAGCGCCTGTATGCAAGTGAATATAAATTCAACGTCCTCATCCTTTCCTCATACGGTCTTCCTCCCAGCCCCTGTACTGCTCTGGTCTCTCTCCTCTGGATTTGCTCCTGTCTTGCCACTTCACCTTTTTTAAACAGTGCCCAGACTTGAGAACAGTACTCAAGCTGTGTTCTCACCAGCGCCCCATACAATGGCATCAAAACCTCTTTACCTCTACTCTCAATGTGCCTAAGGATGCAGTTAAGTGTTTTGTTTGCTTTCCTTACAGTCTGGTCGCAGTGTGATCCAAAAGTAAGATTGTTTTTGATAATTACTCCCAAGTCCCTTTCTTCTACAGATGATTTAAGTATTTCTTTATTGATACTATATTGTAGTTCAGGATTGTTTTCCCCATGTGTAAAACTATGCACTTATCCCCATTTAGTTTTAATTTGTACTTATTAGTCCACTCCTCAATGTACTTTAGGGAATCTCGAAGTTTAACCTGATCCTGTACTGAGTTTCCAACTGTTCCTACTTGGCAGTCATCAGCAAACTTTGTTACCCAAATATTCTCGGTATTACACTGTAGTGATGATATATATATATATATATATATATATATATATATATATATATATATGTTGAACAAACAGGTATCCAGTCAGATAATACTCCATTTATTGTTACCCTCTGTCTTCTACTGTCCATCCAAGCTCTTATCCAGTTTATGATGTTATTTTGGATTTTAAGTACATATAGTGAATCTATTAATTCTCGATGCGGAAGTTTATCGAAGGCCTTGGAGAAATCCAACTGTACCACATCAACTGAATTCCCTGTGTCCAAGGCCTTGCTCACATTTTCATAAAAATGAAGATTTGTCTGGCATGATATTGCTTTTGTGAGCTCATGTTGGTTAGGGTCCAATTGGTGTTTTTCATTTAACTGGGAAAGAATATGATCTTTTATTATGCCCTCCAGTACTTTGCCCAAGACCGATGTCAGGCTCACTGTCTATAGTTTTCAGGGAAATCCTTTCCTTTTTTAAAAATGGGAACAACCTGTGCCTCTCTCCATTTTGTGGTCACCTCCCCACTATCTAGGGATTTCTGAAAAATAAATGTCACAGGTGGAGCTATGTCTACTGCAGTCTCCCAGATTAGTCTTGGGTGAATATCGTCTGGTCCTGGGGATTTGTTCTTATTTATTTGTATTAATCTGGCTGTCACCTCTTTGATATCTATTATTATTTGATTTTTATTCGAAGTAATGTGTTTAGCATCTCTTGCAGAGTTATCTTAAAGGTTAAATACAGGACCAAAGTAGTTATTTTGGATATTTGCCATGTCCTTAACATCAAGTATTTCCCCATTTACATCCCTAAAAGGGCCTATACTTTGTTACCTCTTTTGTTGTTTGTATATGAATAAAAACTCTTATAGTTGTCTGCACTATTCTTAGCCAATTTTTCTTCAAAGGCTGCTTTTGATATTTTAATAGATTCTTCACTTTCTTTAACTGTTCCCTATATGTGGGGTAACTGATCTTATTTTATTTCAGGTATTTATATATTTTGTTTTTAAGTTTAATTTGCTTTTTAAGTTTCAGGGTTAACCATTTGGGAGTATTTCCCTTTCCAGTATATTTGGCTTTGTATTTTATGTTTATATCAGTTACAGTCTTTATTTTACTTTTCAATTTTTCCCACTTTTCATTTAAAGTTAGATTAACGAAATCTGATTTCCAGTCCCATTTCTGCATAGTTTTTCTTATTTGAGGGAAATTAGCTTTTTTAAAGTTGGGAATTTTAGTTTGCCCACCTATTTCATAAGGCAAATCTGTCAACTGGAAGTAAACTACCTGATGGTCACTGTTTGTTATGGTGAGCCCACCCTGGTATCTGTTAAGGTTTCACCCACGTTGGTTAGAATAACATCCAGTAAATTGTTTCCTCTAGTGTTTTCTTTCACTGTTTGTTCTAAACCAAGTTGATAAAATGTTTCCAGGTAACCCCTTTCTGTGTTACAGTATGTGTAGTAGATTGATTCTCCCAATCTATACCTGGAAGGTTAAAATCCACTGCCAAGATTATGTTTTCTGCTGGGTTTAGTAGATTCAAAAATGTTAAGATTTCCTGATCACCTTCTCTGGTAGTCGAGGGTGGACGGTATAGAACCCTCAACATGATTTTGGGGGCATTTACAGGGATTATCTTAATTGTCAGATGTTCTATTTGTAAATTCCCTTCATGTACTTCCAAGCTTTTAAGAGATTCATGAAAGTATACTGCCACACTTCCACCCTTCCTATATTTTCTAGATTTGTTGTACAAATTGTATCCTTTTATATTTTTATCCCATGTATCCCCCTTCTTCCTACCAGGTTTCTGTAAGAATTGCGATTTTAATATCTTTTTCGCTCATAAGATGAGTTAATTCATCACATTTTTTGTCTAAACTTCTGACATTAGCTAAAAGACATTTTACTGACTCAAACTTCTTTTAATTTTGTTTAGATTTTGTGTTGTCTGGTGTTACTGGTTTAAGTTTTAGATTTCTTTACCCATCCCCTCGGTACCCAGTTTAAATGGTTTGCAATAATGTTGTTGAAGGTCTTTCCTAGGATTCTTGAGCCCATTTTATTTAGGTGTAACCCATCATTCTTGTACAGGGAATCATTTCTGAAAATAGTATTTGTATTTATGAAGTCAGTCTCTTCTTTTAGGCATATTTGTCTTAACCTAAGGTTAAGATGGATGATCTCTTGATTTTTGTACTGATGTGTTCCATAAGTAGGTAGGATACCTGATATATATTTTGTTTTAGCTCATGTATTAACTCTATGTAGTTCTCTAGGATCTCTTCTAATTTCTTAGAATGTATATCATTTACTCCTACTTGCACAATTACCAGTGGTTGTTCAGCTTTCCCCAAACAACCTTTAAGTTGTTTTCTCAGTTCATGGGTCTTTATTCCTGGGAACATACTGACCATAGTATTTCATTGTCTTCCTTACATAGAATTCCATCTATTCCTCTTGTAGTGGGATCACCTAGGACTATGATCTCTTTTGGAAATGTACTGTTCAATACCTTTTTTAGGTCTGTCTGATGGTTTCCATTTGGGGGGTAGTATTTTAGGCCTGCTAGTATATATCATTATCATTACTTCATTTAATAAACTGGGCTGTGTTTTTTTGCAATCCTGCTGTTCCTCTCTGAGTGACTATTCCCCACCCCCTTCTCTTTAGGCATAGCCAGATTGACTCAGTAGAACTACTGATTCCACTGATATCCTCTTTGTTCTTTATAGTTACAAACTCCCTTAAAATGTGAGTCACCTACTTCTTTTTCTATCAACCTATCCTGTTGGAATAGCCAGAATTATTTCTTCCTGCTGCCCAAGATATTGACTTCCCCCACTATGTCTTTTTTAGTAAGTCCTAGACTTGCATGTACACCAGGCTCCCTGGATCATAAATTTACTGTATGTGATCCTTAAATATCCTGCATTCAGGTTGGAATTGTTGACACTGTGCTTTCTTGCTCCAACCTGGGGGTCTACCACTGTTGTGCTACCCAGCTCAGATGTCCATTTCTTGGTGAAATTATGCATCTAACTCCAGAACCTGGTGATCCACTGCACTACCGGCCTCTTATATCCCTATTCTTTAATTAGAATTCCCCAGATAAGGCTGAGTGAAATTAGAAAATTCCATTTTTATGGAATTTTTCATGAAATTCTGCAATTTTCACAAAGACTCATGGTATATGACTTTAAGTACAGATGATATTTTGCAGTTTCTCACAGCAAGCAATTAATAAAATTGGCACACACAGTTTCCTTGTAAGGTCTAAGAACCTGTCAGATTTACTGGTATTGCATTCTCTTGTTTTAAAGTTTCAGGGGTTTATAAATTTGTAGTTTACATTCTTGCAAAATTAAATTTTAAATGTTGTGGATAGAAAGAAAGTTTGACTACTTTTAAGTCAATCCCATTCAAAGCTGCAAATATGAGCTTATTCAGAAATGACCATGTGGTATAGAAGTTTAAATGTTTCAACTCTGGTTACATTTGGATATGCAGTTTTTCAATTTATTTATTTATTTATTAGCTTTTGATGACTGGGTAAGTACACTGGGCAATAATCCTGCTCATTCTCAGGCACGACCCGGGAGATTACATAATACAATCAGTCATAGGTAGATACAAATAGTGCAGGACAGTTCCAAGCAAGTGACCAACAGTGATAAGAGTGAACTAAACATACAAATGAAAAATCATCCACCAAACATAAATAAACATATAAAACCATCCACACCGGGATGGGCAGAGTAAGTATGGGAGAGCACAATGCTAATAAGTAGTATAACAGGAAGCAGCAATGAAGGAAGGAAGAGAAGAGGCAGAAGATCAAACAAAGTTAGATGCAGTCACAAGTATCAAGCGCCTAGAGGTGAGAAAAAAGTGCAGTTTTGAAGGAAGAATGAGATAAGGAGCATTTTAGGTGGGGAGGCAGAGTTCCAGAATTTCAGAGCAAAATGAGAGAAAGCATGTTCCCCCATTTTAGTGGAGCAGTACGGGATGGAGAGTAGCTGGGTGTCAGAGGACCTCAGAGTGCAGGACTAAGGCAAGGGGGGGAGAGCATCGACCCAAGTGAGGCAGGATGAGGATATCTGGTTAAGGAGTCAATGAAACAACCTAGCAAATAGGAACATCAGGAACTAGGTGACAACCAGTGTAAGGTAGAGTAAAGCAAACAGTGGTGCATTAGGTGAAGTGCTGATAGGGCAAATCTGCAAATGTTGTTATAAGCAATGTCCCATTTGCGAAAGCTGCTGGTGTTTGCATGGGAAAGGAGAGGGAGAGCATAAAGTAGGGTGGGGAGAAGGACTCCTTGAGCTCTGGAGTTCTGGCAGCCTGTGTTAAAGCATGCCACACACGATTTGAAGCACCAATCTTGATGTTGGCTGATTTGCACATCTCATTTATATGAGCAGAGAAGTTGAGTACGGGATCAAGCAACACCCCCAAATATTTAAAGGAGACAGTAGGGGAGACTGTTGACCCATCAAGGCAACGCACATGAAACTCTGGTGACGCAGTAGGGAGTTTCTTAGAGGACCCAGAGAGCATGGCCTGGATTTTCTGTAAATTGAGTAAGAGGGAGTTGGAGGAGAACCAGGATTGTAGTTCTTGGAACGCAGAAGAGAGGTGACAATTGATGTCCTTGACTGAGCTGGAGGCAGTGTATAGGACCAAGTTGCCAACATACATAATTGAGTAGCAATGTGGGTTAGAGGTTGTATTATCGTTGACAAATATGGAGAAGAGCAATGGCCCTAGGATGGAGCCCTGAGGGACTCCACAGGAGATGGGGGAAGGAGATGAGAGAACCTTGCCAAAGAGTACAGACTGTGACCTATTGTCAAGGTAGCTGTGGATCCAGGACACTGTGGATCTAGAGGCACCGAGGGCATATAGTTTATTCAGGAGCAGAGTGTGATTTACTATATCGAAGGCCTTGGTGAGGTCAATGAACACAGCACCAGTAAGGAGACTTTTGTCCATGTTGGATTTTACCTCACTGGTAAAAAGAGTGAAAGCAGTGGTGGTACTATGACCAGCCCTGAAACCATTTTGGATGGGGGACTGGAGGTTGAATTGAAGTAAGTGAGCAGATATCTGTCGGTGTATTAATTTCTCAAGACTCTTACAGAGTATAGGCAGAAGTACAATAGGACGATAATTAGACAGTAATTTGGGTTCCCCTTTGTTGAAAACCGGAATTGTCTTAGCAGATTTCCATGCAGAAGGCACCATGGAGGAGCAAATGGAAAGGTTGAAAAGATGAGTTACCGAAGTGGCAAGAAATGAGGCAGCTAGTCTAAGGATATAGGGTTCTAGCTCATCCAGCCCAGTACTACCGTGCATAGGAATGGTATTCAGAAGTTTTAGGACCTCAGAACAGGTGGCAGGGGAGAGAATCAAAGTAGAAGGTGTATCATGTGGAGCCTGAGGAGGCGGAGGAGATTGTGACCCATGGTGTGTGGGAGGAGAGGTATTAGGAACCTTAGTAAAAATCTCGTTGAAGGCATTGGCAATAGTGTTAGGATTGTTACAGAGCGAGTCATTGATTATTAAGTCATTGGGAATCTGCGACTTGGTGTTACCCATTATCTCTTTAATTTGGGACCACTAACTTTTGGGGTTGTAGGCCGAGGATTTGAGGAGTTTGCAGTAGTAGTTGCTCTTGGCAATACGAACCTCCTTCTTGCAGGTATTACACAGGGAGTGGTACGCATCTAGGTTAGCTTGGCGAGAGGAGGATTTCCATTCGACCAAAGTTTGTCACAACACTTAAGCAATTTCAGGAGTGGCCACTTCAGGCACTTAGTCACCTTCCCCTGATTCTTCTTTTCGAGATCAGGATGTGCTTTCTCTGCAAGGCTAGAGGGTTGTATTGAAATAGTCAGTGGCAAGATTGATGTCAGTGGTAGTAAAGATGGGAGATCAGTCAACATGGTGAAGATCATGAAGGAACATAGTCTGGTCAAACTCCGAGACATCAGAAAAGGATAGTACTTTGGGGAGATTTGAAGGAGTAGGGGTGCTTCTAACACAAAAAACCGAGCAGTGATCATTGTTGGAGTCAGGGAGAACACCAGCAGATGAGTAGAGGTCTTTCCAATTTGTGAGGATCCAGTCTATTAAGGTACAACTGGAGCCATTCAGAGAGATCCTAGCTGGGGACTCAATTAGTTGTAGAAGGTTGGCCTTGCTGATAGAGGAAGTAAGGGCAGAGGAGTCAGGACCCTGCCAGTTGAGGTTAAAATCACCCAAGCAGATTACCTCATTTTTCTTTGATACCATTGGAATCAGCTCAATGAGCCAATCTTGCTGTTCCTGGGTGGAATACATACACAGAAGATGTGCAAATTTTTAGCACCACCAAGAAGTAGTAGCGAGTGAAGAACCTCACAGTTATTAAGAGGGTGGGTGGGCACCAGAGAGACATTAAGGTGCAATTTATAGTATAATGCCAGTCTTAACCCCCTCTTGGAAGAGGGTCAGTCAGCACGGAGCAGGTTATACCCTGGAAGGGAGCAGCTTAGATCAGTAACAGAGGGTTTTACCCAAGTTTCAGATAGGGCTAGGATGTCGTGGTTATTGGCATGCACTCAGGTCTCAAGCTCAGGGAGACTGTGCAAGAGACTGCAGATGTTCATGTGGGTCATGGTTAGGCCCTGAGCCTGAGACAAGAGATGAGCAGAGCAAGAATAAGATATAGTAGGATTGGCTCTAGGGCCAGGGTTAGGTTCAATGTCACCAGCAAGAGATAGGGATAGTATTGTGACCCACACCATGTCAAGCATAATGGCTTGTGAGACAGTCCCAGGTGAGGTAATTTTCCTACGTAAAACGTGTCTTAGTAGTAGGCCAGTATACTTGTAGCTAAGGAGCACTGAAGGAATTGGCATTGAATAATCCTCAGTCAATATGCTGGAGTATGTAAAGTTCCCCAAGGGGGCCTCAGAGTGGAGAGACAAGGTCCCGGCAAGAAGTGCCAGTGCATCCATGCCAAGTAGGGCCAGTAGCACACAAGGGAGAAAGGTGATAGCTTGCCTGGACATCATAGTGCAAGATGGACAAGAACAACAGTAGATAACAAGTGAAAACAAATTGCAGTAGGGAACTGGATTTAGGGAGAATAAACTAAGTGGAGGGAAAAAAGATTAAGTGAGGCAGATAGTACCACAGGAATACTAAAAGAATGGCAACCAGAGAATGTTGAGGGCAAGGAACAGACAGGGACATGAAGAAGAAGCAAAAAACTCAGACACCACCACAAATTGAGCAGCAACAACAAATAAGTGTAATAAGCAGAGTAGTGGAACAGTGACATCTAGTGGGGGAGAAGTATAGCCTGCAGATGGGAAACCTGGTAGATGGTAAAAAAAAACAAACAAACAAAAAAAAAAACATTAAATCAGAGTACCGCCTATACCCGCAACAAGTGATACTCCTCAGCTATACACTTAATGCCAGCTAAGGGTGGGAGGGTATTGGGGGTGGTTGGGAAGCAGTCACGTAGCAGCTGCGGGGAAGAGTCCACACATGCATTCCATGGATAGGGAGAAGGAGGCTGGCATGCCTGTCGTCGCACCTGATGTTTCAGTCGGGTGACAGTTTAGCAACTCAGGGGAGGGCAGGACATGGTTTGCCCTTGCGACTGGCAGTGAGCTACAGAAGGAACAGAAGGGAAGATTGTTATATGCAGGTGGGGAGGAGGTGGAGCAAGCTATGTAGAGGTGGGTTACAAGTACGCAATCACAAGTGATTCGAATTGCTACCAAACCAGTTTGCATTTACACATAAGCTCCCTAAGTCATTACTGTTTCACTGCATCTACCAGTTAAAAACTAAGGCTCCTTGTTACAGTTCAGAATTCGTGCTCCCTACTACAAGTAGCTGCACTGAATACAAGTTAAAAATTAAGGCTCCCTGTCTCAGTAAAATTCAAGCTAGTAGCTGCATTGGATTAATTCTTAAACAGCAGTAACTATGGTATTTCAGCTAAAATAGAACTGGCTAAAAATAGTTAAGTTCTCCTACAGACTGCACATTTTACTGGACAGCAAGCTAAGCTAAGCTAAGAATTAATTAAGGCTACAGTAGAATGAGTTACAACTGCTCAGTTTTCTCAGCAATTTAGCAAGGCAGAAAACAGTTTAAGCTCCCAGTAGGAATGGCTATTTCTACACATATTTTTTGCTGACAGTTAAGGCAGAGTACAGGAACAGTCCAAGTTTAAAATTGGTGCCAAAACCGGAGTTCATTGTTCATTCAGGGAATAGTCCACACACATGCGCTCCATGGATAGGGAGAAGGAGGCTGGTGCGCCTCTCGTCGTATCTGATGTTTCAGTTGGGTGCCAGCTTAGCAGCTCAGGGGAGGGCAGGACATGGTTGGTCCTCATGACCGGCGGTGAGCTGATGTTTCAGTCGGGTGGCAGCTTAGCAGCTCAGGAGAGGGAAGGCCACGGTTGGCCCTTGCGACCGGCGCTGAGCTAATGTTTCAGTCAGGTGGCAACTTAGCAGCTCAGGGGAGGGCAGGACACATTGGCCCTCGCAACCAGCGGTGAGCTGATGTTTCAGTCGGGTGGCAGCTTAGCAGCACAGCAGCTCAGGGGAGGGCAGGACACGGTTGGTCCTCACAACTGGCAGTGAGCTGATGTTTCAGTTGGGTGGCAGCTCAGTAGCTCAGCAAATTTAAATGTTGGCAAGATGTTTGGTAGGCTATAACTCAGTCCCATTTAAAGCTAGTCATCTGAAACTATAAGCATACATAAATGTAGTGATAACTTGTATACCTGTCAAGTTTTATAACATTTCAATGAATACTATCAAAATCATACTAAAATTACAGAAATCCAAATTTTGGCAAAATATTTGGCTACCTATAACTCAGCTCCCATTGAAACTTGAGACTTCACACATGGTGCATATACACATTCTAGGTGCTTCTCTAAATCCTGATATTGTGGAGAAATTTGGATAAGAAATTTTAAAAGTATCTCAAAACAACTGAAAATTTAATTTTTATTAAATGTTTGGCCACCCATAACTTTTTTCCTTTTCAATCTACAAATCTGACATTTGGTACACTCATGTAAGCCAGTTGGTACTGTTTATGTTCCAAATTTGGTGTTATTTGGATGCATACTTTAAAATTATTATGAACTAACTGAAATTTAAAATTTTACGAAATTTCACAGAATTTTAATGAAAATGCTGCAGAATTCCATGGAATCAGAACAGTCATTCCATGTGCATTCCATATGTGGAATTTTATATTTTGCACAGCTCTACTTGAAGGGTTTAGTCTCAGCCCGCTACTAGTGCTGAGTCTGTTTAGAAGCTTAACCCCCCCACACACCTCTCCTGGTCTCACTGCTATAAATCCCCTATATCTGTCCCACCTCAACTTAAATTCCTATATCATATCTAGATCATCATATCCGTTGCCAAACTATTACATTTGTCCACCACCATCTCTGCAAAGAAGTACGTTCTCACATATCTCTCGACTTACATCTGGCCAGTTTGTATCCATGCCCCTTAGTGTTGGTCCCATCCATGCTCTTAAACAATTGTTGATCAGCTATCCGTTTAATCCCACCGAGGTGCTTAAATGTTTCTATCATATCTTCCACCCCCCCTTCGTCTCATCATATCTTTTCTACTCCCCTTCTGGTCTCAAGTGAGTACAAGTTTAGCTTAATAAACCTTTCTTTATATGGCCTTCTTTGCATACCATGTGTTATTTTCATGGCTGTCCTCTGTAAATTCAAAATAGCTTATTGTTCAGCAGTTCATATCTTTACAAACACATAAATAAGTGAGCATATTAAAACTGTATCATATCAATCTTTTACAATCCATAACATATTTTTGTTATAAAGAAGTGAGGAAAGAGGCATGATTAGATAATGCTAAATCTTTTTGTATAAAAATCCCCCTAATTCTGTTTTTAATTGTACAGTATGCAAGTTATTTTGGTCTGATAAATATTTCAGCCAGACTACTCAGGAGTCCATATGGTTTAATACAGTTTTCAACTATTTGTATATTGGGAAACAGTGGTGCAAGTGCTAGACAAGAAGTACAGGAAATCAGGCACTGGCAAATATGAAATGCAGAATGAAGATCCTCAATCTGAACTATAGCTGTGTCAAGACACATCTATCTGTTTAGACACTAGTAGGTTCACTTAGAGATACTGAAGTATTTTAGGAGAATAGCACTTCTGTACAAGTTAAATGTTGTTATGGAAACCCTGATTTCAGGTCACAGGTCCAGAAACTGTCATTATGTTGCTGGCTTAAGGATTTCAGTTCCCGTGTCAGTGGGAAGAAGTACAGGAACGCCGTTCTTGCTGCAAAAAAGGTACAGGAACTGAGTTCCTGTGTGTTCCTGTTCACTTTCATCACTGTTGGGAAAAGTCAGGTTTTGTTTGAGGTAGTTAATTGACCCTTCTATACAAATTCTAGGGAGCCTAGTTCCCTTCAAAGTACATGCCTTGATTCAATATTTAATTTATTTTGGATCAGCTGTCCTCTGTACTGTTTCTAGTTGATCTTTGTCTTTCTTAATTTCTTAATATGAGGGTTTCAAAATACACAGTGTTGTAGGTGTGACCTTGCCAGGTATCTGAAGAGGGAAAGAATCCCTACCAGCCTCCTACAAGTGAAGGCCCTGTCTATGCAGTCCAGCACCCTGTTTACCTTAGCATATGCCTTATTGAACAGGGCTGATGTCTTGAGGTTATCGCTAATGATTACCCGTAGGTACCTTTCCTCTGTTGGGTTGTACACTCTGGTATATCCTACCCACAGCTCTGTTTTGGGGGTTCTTTTTGCCAGTATGCATAACCTTACATGTTGTCACATATAGTCTGAGTTGCCATATCATGGGCCATTTTCTAGCCTCTGCAGGCCCCTGCTTCTTGCTCTTCTCCTTCATGTCTACCCTGCCACAGGATTTTGTTTCATCTGCAAATAAGCTAATCTTTTTCCTGTATGTCCTCTCTTATGCCACAGATGAATATACTGATGAGGAAAAGTCCCAGAACCAACCCCATGTGACACACCACCTGTCACTTTACTGACCCCCCCCAAGTAGGTCAATTTATTACATCTGTTTCCTCTTACCCAGTCAATTTTTTATCCAGTTTCATAAGCTTTCCCCCATTCCCATGTCGATCAATTTCTTCACAAGCCTCTTGTGTGGCACCGAGGTGAAGGCCCTTCTGAAGTTCAAGTAGAGAATGTCCATAGCCTGACCCTTGTCCACTGCCTACGACACTAAGTTGAAGAAGTCAGTGAGGTTTGTCTGACCCCCTTTTCAAAGTTGTGCTGCCTTTTATATGATATACGACATCAGCTTCAAGGAATTCCACTATCTGTCACCTGATGACTGATTTGAGCAACTTCTCCACACTAGAGGTCAGACTAACTGACCTATAGTTTCCTGGGTCATTCTTAGCAACCCCCCCCCCTTTTTGTGAAGAGGGATCTATGTCTGTCACTTTATAGTGTTGTAGAACCACTCCATTCAACATTTGGAAAACTCCAGTACTGCTTAACAGCAAGTACCCCATGGGCAATGTATATTGTCAACAGGTAACAGAATAGGCAACTATACAACATCTACCCTTGAGGTATCTGCTGTCCAGTTTTTATTAGGTGATGCACCAAGGGTTAATACTTGTGGCATGCTGCCCTTGGGGTAGACACTGTATGGTATTAAGTGCGTGTAGCCCTTGGGGTACCACTTCTACAATGTTTAGTCAGTTCTACCCTGTGGGTAGAGCACAAGTATTGGCTTCTGTCTGTTCTGTTGACTACTGACAATATGTGCTGCCTGTGGTGTAGTCATTAAGTTGTCACTACATGCTGCCCTTGGGGTAATGCTTGTGCAGTTTGCAGTATGCAATGCCCTAGGGGTGTAACAACAGTAAACTGTATACCTCATGGTAGTAACAAAATGACAAACAATTACACTGAAGGCAGCAACTTCTTAATCATGTCCATCGAATGCTGAAAGGCCAGTACACTGTGCCAAGTGGGCAATCAGTGCCCCAAGGTGAGCACCCACTGCAAACTGGGGTTGGGGTGCAGCACAAACAGAAAACTGAGCAAGAGCTGAACCAAAACCACCTGCAGGATCAACAACAGCAGCCACAGTTGTTAAATGAACAATAATATAACATATAATTACAAATATTAGTATTTTGAACATATTTAATACTGGGTTATTATGGTAATTGGGAGAGAAGTAGAACAGCAGCCAGAATAGCCTGGGTGTGAAAGGGATAACCAGAGACTCCACGGGGGAATAGCTTGCTTAACATGAAAATAAAATTACTATGAATAAGCACTCAGTAATCACGTCACTTGATTTCAGCATTAAGGGGCGGACAGACCCTCTACCCATGGGGTAGTGCTGTAGAGCTGTGAGCGACTGACCAATAGCATTTCAGCATTTATGGGCCTATGAAAAGATGAGCCAAGTGATCTGCTGCATCCAACTTGCACAAAGATGGGGCAGTACGAACACAGTGCTCACAGGGCAGTGCCACCCTCTGGTTAATGCTGAGGACAAAAAATGACCTGGGGGACAGTGGCCCAGGGTCTACATTTATTCTTAATTAATTGTTTTTTTACTGTTTACTATTACTGTATTATCCTCCCTTGCCTTGCTAAGTTACTTGATCTGCCTGCCATTACCTAATGAAATGCCCAACTGTATTTAGCACAACTGAAGATTATTCTGTACAAGACATTCTGGTCCCTTTCTGCTGTCCTCTATATTGTTTTAATTTTTCTGTGTTTTTGCAATGCTTATGGTGGGGGCTTACCTGGACCCTTTTGCCCAAGAACTCTGCCTGTGCCTTCATTTGCTTCTGGGAGAACTGTCATTTTCTGCTCACTGTGGCCCCTGGAATCGTAGACTGCTGGGGGAGTGCTGGATCACCAAGCTGCCATGTTGCTCCTTTCTAAAGGACAATTGCCATGTAGCTGTACAGCAGTGTGTGCGCATTTGAGTAGCCTTCTGCTCAAACATGCAATCTTCCTCCTCACACACTGCTGTGAGCACCCAACCCACCACACTGAATTTCACTGCCTCAACCAGTGGCCACATGGAAAGAACTTCCTATAGTGTGCTCTGGCCCCAGAAACACCAACAGCCATCATTGGGAATGGAGGAAGAGAAAGAAAGAATCATCATATGTTTGGCACCTCTGCGCCTTTAAGTACAGCGCAGCACATGATCGCAGTAAACAGAAGGCAGCTCAGTGTAGGGCAGCGCAGCTAACAAAACTCCCAATGTAGCACAGAAAGGTTCAATTCACCATAACTGGCAACTGGACAGTAGAGGACATAGTGTGCTACATAATCAAGAGGGCAGTTAGAGTAAAAGCTGGGCAGTAGCCCTGTACAAAGATCTTTAAAGTAAAGCACTATTTCTTCAGCATGACAGCAACCATCTTGCTGACCCCTGGCCTCAGCCACAGCCAATCAAAGGTCAGGGATCTCAGCACGTGACAGTCATAGCCTTCTGGGTGAATGACAGTGCTGTATGCCTGGTGCCCTTTCCAACTGGCAACAGGGCACTGCATGAGCATTCTGAATACAAATTATGTGGACTGTCAGCCCTGTGTGCCAATCCTTCTTAAAGCAAAAAAGTGTGCACAAGAAAGGAGATGCTCATGGTAAAAACTGAATACAGTAATCACAAAAACCAGGCACTCACCACCTCAAAAGTATAGGACACCACTCTAAGTCACAATAAAAAAGCAGCTTTATTGTACAAAGCACTTGTATGCCCACTTGATATATTTTGGATGGGGTCCTTTTTTAAAGGTCTTTGAGAAAGGACCTTGTCCAAAACGTATCAGGTGGGCACACAAGTGCTAAGTATAATAAAGCTGTTTTTAATGTGACTTAGAGTGGTGTCCTGTACTTTTGAGGTGGTGAGTGCCTGTTTTTTGTGATTACTGTGTGCCAATCCCAAGCTCCCTTTCCGCAAGAAAAGGTTGAGGGCAGTTCCAGATGGGAAGAGTTGGCAGCAAGGTCTCAGAGAGTGAGAAGGGCTAGTGCTGCTGAAAGCCATCCAGGGAAGTCTGCCTGGGCTTCCACAACCACTAGATCAGGGAGTAAGCTCAGAGGTTTCTACAACCTGTGTGTACAGAGATTGAACTGTGTGTCTACCAAAAGTGTCTGGATGACATTTTTCCTGTGAGACAGACTGAGACCTGCCTTGAGAGAAAAGGTGTTAAATGAGTGCCACAGCTTCTAGCCAGTGGGCATATAAGAGTGTTTAAGTACAACTCTCTGTCCTGCGGACAGTCTGGGAGAAGACCAGTTGGCACTACAGCCAGGTGCTAACTAACGCTCCGCACTAGGGTTCTGAAGCCTAGAAGTGGGTGTCAGGCATGTGGCCTCTGCTCCTAGACTGGTCTATTCTGTAGAGGAGGAAGAAGGAAGAGCCAGAGAGGTCTAGAGGCTGCAGACGCAGACAGCTGATCTACATCCAGAGGCACCTGAGACCTGAAACATCTGTGAGCTGCTCCCACCCACCCACCCACCTGCACCAACTGAACCATCAGACTCAGATGACCTGTACCTACAGGAAGAGGAACTCAGTTGACAGGGAAACTGGTACACCAGAACCGAGAGTACTCTCAGGGTTTGTCCCACAGCTGGGAAAGTTGTAAACAGTTGTAGCCAAACCTACAGATCTGGACAGTCAGTCAGGAGTTACAAATACCTCATTAGGGAGGCTCCCTACCATCCAACCTATAGTAGAGGTCGATGCAGGATGTAATCCTGCCATTTAAGCAATTGCACGGCCTGTAGGGTTTGGGGTTTAACTGTTTCTGTTTTAAAATGCACCACTGCTGACCAACCAGATGCACTGTCACCAGGCCTGCATCATTCCTACGGCTGAGTATCCAGAGAAGCACAGAGGGATCCCTTTAAAGTGGTTGCACTGTGATTTTTCATGTGTAGGGGGACACTGCGGAGAGGTAGGTAGGTACTGAATCCCAGGGGGTTGTATTGTTCTGAAACCAGTTCCACTTAAACTTTAGTCAGGGAGGAAGCAGTGTGCAAAACTTAATATATGGATATGAACTCCCACATCAGAAAAATCAGAACCCAAGCCCCTCAGCCTTGTTGGAGTCCACAAAGCAGGGCCAGTAACCTACCTGCCCACTAAGGTCCGCTACTCGAGAAGTATTACGTATTCTGAGAACCAGGACATATCTGGGAGGCATTTCTTTCTCTGTTGCTGTCCCTAGGCTATGGAATTCTATTCTGCCTAGCATATGCCTGTGTCAGACTGCTACTGCTTTCAAAATGGGCTATCACAGCCACCTCTTTAAGTCTCATGTATATTCTTGTGACTAGAGCACTATTTCAGAGTTGTTACACCTTGCCACTTGCTATGCAGAGGCTCATTAGATTTTTTATAATGTTGTTTATCATTAACAAGTTGTTGCTGCTCCTCCTGTGACTACTGAACTTTTGCCTTGTTCTTGATTGTCTGTGTACTACCTTGCTATGTAATCTGCAATTTATGCCGTTTGTACTTGTTCTTGTTCACTGACCCTTGACCCTATGTAACCTCCCAGGTCGTGCCTGAAAGCAGGCATTTAATTGTTTAGTGCATCTACCTGGTCAACAGAAATTAACTAACTAAATAAATAAACAGCAACATCCACGGCGACCCAGTTACACTTATGCCCTCTCATTTTGCACCTCGCTTCACATAAAGTATAGCCACTGTTGGTGCTTTTAGCCATGGTTGTTTCTAAATGTTTGTTCACTTTACTGTACAGTAATGTTTATTGTTTTCCCCAGTGCCCTTTCTCCAGAATACATCAGGAGACAAGCTGCTCTCAGCTCAGCATGCTTCCCTGTTAAAAACTTTAAATACTTAAAATACATTTCTTACATTTTTAAAGGAAACCAGTTCATAAAAGGTCATATCACTTTTACAGTTAACTTAATTCTCCTTGTAGGGATCCACTGTTTCCAAAAGACGGGATGGGACACAGTATGTCAAGATCAGTTTTAGACACAGGCTACAAATTTCCTGTGAATTCTCTGCTGTAAGTGTAGTTTTCCACAGCTGCACAATAGTCATTCTACTTGTGTATTTATTCTTAGCTATGTGCTCTTTTACCATCTCCATGGTTACCTCTGTAGTTGGTTTCAAAACCAGTAAAAGGACTGACATTTTCTTTTCAGCAGAGTAGAATTAATTGTGCCTACCAAAAAAAACACACAGAATAGGGAGGAGGTAAAGAAACTGAGAATCATTAATCCACAGGGTAAAACAGATATCCAATTCAATCCAATCCAAGTACCATGCATAAGGGCATTCTGCAGTACATCAGATACAGATTGTGCTTAGCAGCTTAGCTCACCAAACAAATATAATAGCAGAAGAAGAATTTACATTTATATAGTGTAGTAATACTAAATAAGATATTCCGAACATGACATAAAAATTAGCACTGCTCAGTGGAGCTTCTTCCTGGTAAAACAAATAAAACTAACAAAACCAAAAAACAGTTCTGGTAAAGTTAAAACAGGTTACTCGCCTGTAACCATAGTTCTAGGAGTGGAATATGGTTCATATCCACACTCTGGTAGTTCCACTGCATCAGTCTGATTGGCTGGACATCTTTAAGCTAAGCCACTCCCCCCACCCAGGATGGTATATCCTCCGACCCTGCCACGTGACGTCAGATCTTGTACGCTGGAAGCAAGAATCTGTGTGCCACTTGCCAGGGGAGGCTGGGCGGTTTATATGGATGTGAACCATACACCACTCCTAGAAGTACAGTTACAGGTGAGTAACTTCTTTTCCTAGGGGCATGGATATAGTTCACTATCCACACTCTGGCAGACTCCTAGCAGTTCTCCAGGTGGAGGGGGCAAGGCACACACACACCTAATTGGCAAACTGAGATTGGAGAACCAAGGTCCCAAAACCAGCATCCCAGCATGACTTAAGGTCGATGGGGTAGTGGGAAATGAAGGTGTGTGCTGACTTCCAGGTAGCAGCCCTGTAGATTTCCTTGATAGGGATGTCCCTAGAAGCAGGCAAGGAAGCAGCGGTATGTCTGGTGGAATGAGCCCTAAGCCTTACAGGAGGCTCCCTACCATCCATCCTATAGTAGAGGTTGATGCAGGATGAAATCCACCTGGCAATCATCTGCTCTGCTGCCATCTGCCAGGCACAGCTTCAGCGTAAGTGACAAACAACAGGCAACCTTATCCTTGAACTCCAGCTGTACACGCCACATAACAAGAGAGTGCCCTCCGTAGGTCCAGATTATGGAGCCTGCGGTCGGCCTCCAAAGATGGATTGAAGTACAATGGTAAGTTAATCACCTGGTTAAGACGAAACTTCAATGCCATCTTTGAGAGGAACTTTGAGTTGGGGCAAAGGATGACCTGGCTGCAGAAGACCAGATAAGGAGACTACACTGAGAGCACCTTGAGCTCCCCAATCTTTCTGGCTCATGTAATGGCCACCAGGAAGGCCTTCTTCCATGACAGGTGTGACTTCTGACACCTGTGCATTGGTTCAAAAGGCTTACACAAGAGCATAGCCAGTACCAGCATTAAGTCCCATGGAGGATATGATTCATGCACCAAAGGAGACAGGAGGTCCAGGCTCTTGAAAAAGCATCCTACCACCTTCCCCTGGGCCACCAACTGTAAACTGGCCTGAACCCACTAAGCAGAGATAGCTGCCAGGTGCACCTTAAGGGTTGTTGCTCATAGTCCCAACTGGAAAACAGACCAGATTTAGTCCAGGGTGCTAGCCACAGGGCAGGCAAGGGGATCAAGTCTCTTGCTCTGACACTAAATGGAAAATCTCTTCCATATAAAGGTATAGCATATGCAGGTCGACTCTTTCCTGGAGGCCTCCACAACATGGAGCACATTCTCCAAGAGACTCAAGTCCTGGAGCACTAGCCACTCACGAATCAGGCCGTGAGGTGCAGGGACCGAAGGTCTGGATGCAGGACCTTCTCCTGTTGTCTAAAAAGCAGATCCGGGCAGAGAGACAGTCACCATGGAGGCTTGCTGCTGAAGTCGAGGAGATCCAGGTACCAGAACTGCTGTGGCCAATCTGAAGCCAGCAGTATTATCTGTGCCTTGTTCTTCAGGGCCTTGATCACCACCCTGTAGATCAAAAGGAAAGGAGGGATGGTGTATAGAAAGTCTGGAGTCTAGGGCCTCACAAAGGCATCCTTCAGCAGTGTCCTGGACTGGGGAGGGTGGAACAAAACAACCTCAATTTAGAATTCTCCCAGGAGACAAACAGGTCCGCCAAGCATAGGCGTAGCCGGGGAGGAGGCCCTGGGTGCATGAACCCCCTCCGCATGGTAAAATTGTCTGGCCCGCGCTAGGATTTGCCTTGTTTGCCAAAACTGTCTTGTTGTAACTCTTAAATCTGATCACCTCACCCCTTTGCCAGCCCAAACTAATATCTTGCTGCTTGTAAACTGATTGTCACCCCAATAGCCACAGCCCGCTTTTACTCACAGCTGCACCAGCACACCAGCCAGAGGTCCATGTGTTTTAAATGCTGCAATGCTAGCGAGATGGGAGGTGGGCATCGGCTTTTCAATAATATATGTAGCAATCAGCCAACGCCTCCCACCAGGAACAGATGAGGAGCCTTGGACTGCATCAACCAGTCAGCGGTCAGGTAGCTGATGAGGGGAGTGGTCATGTGGTTTCAACTGCCAGGGGAATGCAGACTCACACACGGTCAGACACTTTCCCGCATGTGTGTGAGAGAGTCAGTCGGTAGTGGTGTCTGCTCAGCGCGGCTGCTCTGGGGTTTTAATTTCACTCATTTTAATCGCAGAGACCTGCTTAAATAAACTGACCGGTGATCCGACTCTGTGTCACTCCCTCCTGCAGTCACGACTCTTGGTCAGGGCAGGGGCATACTGAAAACCTTGCCTCTGCGGTCCCCGAGTTTGCTGCAGGAAAGCGGGTGGCTGAAATTATCACTGTGTCCCCATAGTCTTAGGGAGGTGGCAGCATTAGTGGTTTAAACTGCACAGGCAGGCATTTAGTCAGTGGCAGAAAAGACAAGGTAGAGAGCTTTAGGATGACTGATTTTTTAAACAAATTGTGACTTGTCTTAGTCCAGAGTCCACTGTGGGTTAAAACTAACATAAAACACCCCATATACTACATCAGTACTAGCAATTACATTGCTAATTCTTAGCCCATCCTTCACTGGTTTTCAACTCATCACAAAAACTTTTTTTTTTTTGGGGGGGGGGTCAATTATCTATGGATTCCTGGCCTACCTGCACGTTGCCTTATAGACATCTTGGAATAATTTAACCTAGTTTCCAGAATATATCTACAGAAGAGAGAGGTGGAAATTTAAAAAGGTAGAAAAGAATCCAGAATTCAGCTGAAAGACATGGAACAGGGGAGGGATGAGACTGACAGTTTGAATTCTGATACATTTTGTAACTCAATATTTATTACCTGAAAATGCACAAAACTGCACCATTTAACTACTACATTTTCAAAATTTTCTGGGGGAACATGTCCCTGTATCCCCTTAGAAATGTTTGGAACCCCACCAACACAAAATCCTTCTCTACACCTCTGGGGGCTTGTCCCACTGGGAGAACAGGTGGTTCACCACCTTCTGATGCAGGGACCACTTGTGCAATGTCTCTCATACTTGATTGAGAGTGTCCACCAACTGATTGTTCTTTCCTGTGACAAGGATCACCAGGAGGTCTGCACCTAGGCTACACACAAGGGTCCAGGTGTGGAGGACCTACCAACACAAGGGAAAGGAGTGAGTTCTGTCCTGCCTGTTCATGTAGAACATGGTTGTGGCATTGTCCATCTGGACCTGCACGACCTAATCTCTAACTAGTGGAGCAGATTCTGTCAGTGCCAAATGCACTGCACAGAGCTCCAGCAGGTTTATGTGGTAATAGGACTCCTAGGATGACCAGAACCATTGGGCTCTGTGGTCTCCCATGTGTGCTCCCCACCACTTCAGAGACACGTCTGTCATGAGGATGATGGTCAGTTATGGGCGGACAAATGGGAATCCCGCCTCTAGGTGTTCTGGGATTAGCCACCACTGGATGGCATTTGACATGGACTGGATCATTGTGACCAGAGGTAGTCCACGATGGACCAAGTGGCCTAGATGCTGGGACCACTGATGGCCCAACACACGCTAGAGGTGGTGTATCCACCAGCAGGCCCAATGGATCACACTGGCACAGGACACAGTGTACCCCAGCAGCCTCAGTAAATCCTTGGCAGGGAGTGAGAGCCCAACATGAAATGATTGGGCAAAGGAGGTAAGGTCCAGTGCCCGGTCCACAGGGAGGTGGGTCTCAGACTGCAGGGAGTCTAGTTCTGTTCCAATGAACCTGATCACCTGCATAAGTACTAGTCTGGACTTGACTGGCTTGACCAACAGGCTCAAGTATCAGCAAGTCTGGGGAGCCAGATCTCAGGACCTCTCCGTGGCCTCTCTGGATGGACTGGCTAACAGTCAGTTGTCCAGGTAGGGGTATACTCAGACCCAGAGGTGCCACAGGTGGGCCACCACCACTGTCATGCATTTGGTGAAGACCTTGGGTGCTGTAAAGAGGCCAGAGGGCATTATCTGGAACTGGTAAAGGACCACTTCTGTTCAGAACTGGAAGTACTGGCAGTGGGATGAACAGATGGGAATGTGGAAAAATGCATTGTGGAGGTCTAAGGAGCAGAACCACATGTTCTGCTCCATTGATGGTATAATCTGATTCAGAGTGACCATCTGGAATTTGTGTTTTCACATGAACTGGTTCAGATTGTGCAGATCCAGTATGGGGGTGCCAGCCCCCTATCCATTTTGAGATCAGGAAGCACCTGGTATGTTAACCCTGACTGGCCAAGATGTCCAGGCCATTGGCTAGTGCCCCTTTTGCAAAGAGTTGAGCAATGTCCTCCGAAAGGGCAGACAGAGTATCCTGTCAGATCCTGAACTCCCAAGGTGCCTGAAGGCAGTAAAGCAGGACAGCCTCGAAATCTAGAGGCAATCCTCTGCCTACTATGTTCAACGCCCACTTGTCCATTGTGATAGTGGACCAACATGGCACAAAGTGACACAGCCAACCTCTGACGGGGTGAGCAGACAGGAGCAGGACAACTTCACGTGAGAGGAGTGATGATGCCCTGTGACCTGTCAATTGACAGCTTTTGTGAAGGCATCAGTGGCTGATGCTGAAGGGGCACCACTACCCCTGCACCCCCTTTAGGACCCTAGCCCCCAGACTTGGGCTTGGGGTGCCAGGCTTGGAATTGCCCCTGCTGGGATGCTGCCAAGGAGGCTGTGACTGAAAGGACCAATACTAGAAAGCCTGTTTTGAAGCTACTTTTTCTGATCCTTCTAGGACAATGTCTCAGAATTTGGGGTGGCAATGGTCTTCTCCATATGTGCGAGATGTCCTTCCACCCGATGGTCAAATAGGTCGATGCCCAGGAAAGGGACATCAGCTAGCTTATGCTGGGTGTCTGCCATGAAGGTGGACAAAAAGGTGCCAGGCCCTGTGACACATGGAGACAGCCACTGCCATGGCATGACACGTAAGTCACCCATATCCAAGACTGCCTGGAGCTGGTATTTAGCCAGCAATTGACCCTGCTCTCTGATGGGCTGCATTGCCAACTGCTAATCAACAGGGAGATGCGGGAGGACTACATTGAAACCCCCCACCAGGAAGCAATCAAAATTGACTGTCATTACAGCATAACCAGTCTGATGCAGACCCAGCAATGCTGCAGTGTACACCTTTTCAGCAGCACTGTCAATCTTGTGGGACTCCTTGTCTGGAGGCTTGTCCATGTACCCCTGTTGTCCAGACTTGCAGAACACGAAATCCGTTACCAACCCCTCTGTTGAGGGGTGGTCTGAAAACCGCACGAGGGAACCCATGGGGACCGCATACTTGCAGACCATGCTGGCAGAGGGTGCCAGGTAGGATGCTGTATGCTGCAATAGCTCCAGAGCAGCTCTCAAAATGGCCTCAGTCACAAGAAAGGTAACCCCTGGGGATTCATCCTGGTCAAAATGTCCATGAAGGGGTGCTTAGCCCTCATTTGGACTAGTTCAAGAGGGATAAACAAGGACTCCGAGATGAGTCAGAGAAGCACCCTGAAAGATACTGGGCCATGCTCAGTGGTAAACTCCTCGATCGAGCCACAGTCAAGGAGAGGAGTCCCAGAGGAGGCCATGGACTCATAATCTGAATTGTCTGGGACTCCTAAAGAATGTCCCTCAACCTTTTCTCATCATGGATCTCCTGGATACCTTCTTCCGTGGTGATCCTTACCAACAACTAGCCTGCCAAGCCAGTGGCCAAGCAGCTGGCCTCCTTAGCCAGAGCAACCACCTTCAGTTGCAGTGGTGGCTGTTCCACCCAAAAAGGTGAAGAAGCAGTTGTGGTGTGCACTTGCACTGTGTGAACTGGTGGAAGCACCACTGACAGCAGCCAGGAGACCAAAGCTCCAGGCTCCTTGACCCAAGATGGCCCACTGTTGCCAGAAGCTCCTCATAACATTGGCACATCTTGTGACAGTGACCCTCCTCACCCAAGGATGAGGATGATGACGAACGTCAATTGTGATGCCTCCCAGTCAAACAGGATTGACAGCAGGAACGCCTTTATCATAATCTCAACCGCGACCTTGGCTATCAACCAGCCAGTCGACAGAGAGGACAGCCTTCCAGTGGTCTGGTGTAAACCATTTGCCTGCCCACATTAAATAACACAGACATGGATGACTTGACCAGTGGTGGAGACTGCTCCCATCAAGGACCAGCCAGCGACATCGACCGGCCCACATCCTCCTGGGTGAGGACCAAAAGCATCGGGGTCTGACAGATCGAGTCCTCGGCCTCGTCCAACAACTGATCGACAGCCTTGAGAGTTATCTTGGCAGCCTGCTCGAATGGAGTCAAATTCAACTGGCTCAACTGAAGAATCAGAGAGCCATCAACCAGCCCAACCTGCCCCTCAGCCGAGGGGTGCTCAACAGCCTTCAAGCAGGTGGGCAACTCAAGGGACTTGGAGGACTTCCATCACTTCCGATCTTATGACTGGCACTGCTGGCACTCGTGCTTACACCACAGGAGGCAAGGCTCTCCCCCAAGGTCTGGGGGGACAGACACAGTTGCTGTAACTCTCTGGTGAATGACCTTTGGTACGCTGGCCCCAGAGAAGTGCCGAGAGTGAGGAAGTGCCCATTGTGGCAACTGCCACTTCTGCCCCAATGGTCGCAAGCTGCTGGGCTGACCTGACTGCAGTTGAGCCCTTTTTGTGGCCCTTAGGGTGGTCCTTCAGATTCCATTTTGAAGGTTGACTCAGCAAGACCGAGAAGGGGATAATTCGCCTAGAAACTGCTTTTGAGTCATTTGCCAAGCCTGAAGAGTCTGTGGTGTATCGAGAAAAATTAAAGAGTGGGGTGTAATTTGAAGTAGAGTAGTAAAAATCCTACCTATTTTATGTAAATCATTAAGCATGAATTCAACATCCTTCCAGTGAGCTTGGTACCGGTCTGAAGTCCAGAGGCAAACCAAATGGAGCTGGGAGGCTAATGCATTTAATTGTAAGTTAGGCAAGTTAATCTCACCACGCGTAGGAAAAGAACTTGGTTTTCAAAAAGACTGCACTATGGTATTGTCTCTTGTGTCAACCACTCCTTTATAGCTTTAAGGAAACGCAGTTTCTCTCATTTATTTTTTTTTAAACTCCTTTTAGTGAGTATTCAAGTAGCATGAGCACCAGCATGTTACACAAACAAAGATTGTGCCAAGGGTTACAGAAACTTCACATATCACGTTACAGAAGTCACACATAATGTATTCACAAGCATACATACTTTAAACTCCTAGACTAACATTCATTGTTCCGAAAGTCCATCTTTGTAACAATAATAAATGTTGCTATGTCCATTTAGTCTGGTGTTTATTTGTGTTAAAAGTTAATTTTTAAGGTAATAAAAATACATAAAAGAAAACATTTCCATAAACAGAACCATCAGGGGTCAGAAACTATTACCTCCCACAACTAGAATTTGCTGATGTGTGGTATTGTGGTTTTCACAAAATTATGCTAGTCTGGGCTTTTCTTACTGTACTTTGTGTTGCTTTTTGTTTAGCTTTCTGTGTTCCTGGATCTCCGTTAGTATGCTGTTCTTGTTACATCAGTTATTCTAATGCAGGAATACCTTCCATTTTTTCTTTGTAATCAAAAAATGGAAGCCACCTGGAATTAATTTTTTTTCTTTTTTACTCAGCAGGAGAACCTATTCAGATCAATGCTCTGCCATTTTCCGCCTGGTTTTGTGCCCCTTGCAGAGTGTGGGCATGCACTGGCGTCTGGGCATAATGTGCCGACGTCTGCCACACTCTGCCACCCTTGTTGCCATCACTCTGGTGGTACCCCCTGGTCATCACCAGGGGCTGCCACAGAGCGGTGGTTCCCTGGATCCTTCCTGGATGGGATGCAGTCCCTATGGACGCTCGATCCTATCCCTCCTGCCAGCCCTGGCGGTCTGGGCTCAAGGCCCCGAACCTCGGAAACGCCAGCATGGCACGGAAGTGTTGCGCCCAGCGCCTCAACTCTCAGTGCCACCAGGCCAACTAATTTTTCCTTTTTTAATCAGCAGGAGAATCACAGTGGAAATCTGATCATATATAATTAAAATTTCTTCCATTTCTGGGGGTCAGGTGACAGCCACCTCCTTGTGATGGCCTTCATTGTTGTTGCTGAGGGAACGAGAAATAGGTATTCTTGTCTCCTCTGTGGGCCCCTTTTGGGGGTCAATCCCAGGACAAGGTTCTGTAATTCCAGTGGTGCGGGACAGTCTCAGTATGTCTTTCACCACATTTCAGGTGATAACCCCAAACCTGCTCAGTATTGGGCAACTCCAGTAAATATGATGGGGGGATCCTGAGTCTTCACATTGTCTCCAACACAAGTCTGTGTTGGCTGGGAAGAAATGTTTTGAAATTGTGGTGGTTAGGAAGAAGTGGGCTGTAATTTTCCATCTGAATTCCCTCCACAAACAGAATGCAGTGTTTCTAGACACACTGGCCAATATGAGGTCCCACTGTTTAGGAGGAATCTGGAAGCAGCCCTCCTGTTCCCATCTAGACTGCACTGCTGCTACTGCTATGAAACTCACTTCTTGCATCATTTCTCAGCTTCATTATTTAAAGTGTAGATGCTTCCTAGTGATGCTCTCATATGCAACTAAAAGGAGAGCCTTCAAAATTAGAAAAATAGCATAAACAAGAGCTGGCTAGTGCCAACAAGGGCTGTCTGTGGTAACTGTGCTTTTTCCTTTTTTTTTTCTGGTGAGATGGAAACAAACATGCATGCAGTCTCACACACACATAATTGCAGATAGATGCAGTAACCAAGACAGAGGCACACGCACTCATATATGCAGTCACAGAAACAAACACACACACACACACGCACACACATATTGTTCATTTATTAGTAGGGAAACGGTGTAGAGACATTTGAGCTAATGCTCATTTACAAATGGGACCCTCATTCAATATAAAAACGTATGCATACAAAAATGCTAGTACTTAACACAACATGACATTATCTTAGTAATATAATAAAATACCAAGCAATTAACAAATTTATATCATGTATATAGCAGTATGCAGAATGATAATTAAAGTGTCTTATAAAATGGATATGGGGAAGTATTGCATCCTCCTGATTGGTCAGAGACCGTGCATTGGGGCAGCACAATGCACAGTTACAATAAAAAAGTATTGGCAATCAGGACACAGAGCACTAACAACATCAATGCCTTTTTTAAAAAGTACAAACATGGCTGCCACCTTACTCACTAAGAAAATCATACAGGCCCTAAAAATAAAACTCCCTGAAAATAAAAAGAACAAGCAAATTGATTAAATGTTCTTTTATATTCTCCTCATTACTCTAAAAACTTAAAAAATTAAGTTTTACTCAGTTATATTCTTTGAAGCTTCTTTTCTAACTATGGACCCCCCATCCATACCTGTCTACAAAGGGAAAATCTTTGCAGCTTGGCCTACCACAGATAAAACTGAATTCCTGGTTTTACAGAGGCCTTCTGTTGCGTGCATGTTTGTGTGTGTGAGAGAGAGATGAACATTCAGCCAGTACAATTCTGCAGAAGTCTGAATTCTTGCATTACATGATAAACATTCTATCAATTTAATGTGATGATTGAAAGCTATTTAACAGCTGGGAAGGGATGACTTTTTACTACCTTAACAAAAGAAAATCCATGCGTTTAATGAAAAAAGCTGGCTTTTTTGAATATTCTCAGTTTACTCATTTTATATGTAAGCAGTAACCCACGACAGGGTATGTGGTTACTGGGGATTAATCAACACCCCGGGTGCATTGTAAGGCATAGGGCACGGAAGCTGAGTGTCCTCCACAAGAGGTGCCCGGGTGTAAAAGATTAATCCCCAATAACTGCACACCCTGGAGTGGATGATTGCGCTTATAACATGGGGTATCACCAGACCTTCAAAAAATACGAGGAAAGCACGATTAATTTATGAAAACGTAGGAACTTTTTATGTGTTCTGCTGCCACCAGAAGTACTGCTGTTCTGACACTGATGAACTGAGCAGAACATGCACTGCTCACACTTGTGAACTTAGCGCAATATCCACTTGCGATCAGTGTAACTCACCATGCAGTTTTCACACTGCACACATAACAAAATAAAAAATGTGAAATAATCGATTGACTTGCTGACTCATCCTCTGTGACGGCACAGTGATTGTTAAGCTGTAGCCGAATGGTTTTTACAAGTCATGATTCATGAACAGTTGCATCGATCAAATTAAGACATTTTTCAGACTCGCACCTCCCTCTCTACATTTATAGTTGTGAACTGTAACTATTACATTGGACGATAGTTAGTTTACCTCCCCACTACTGAGTGATGCTGTGGCTTTGTCCGTGTGTGTGTGTGTCTCTCTCTCTCTCTCTCATCGCTGCACACTGTTAATCTACAGTGTCAGCTGCTGCTATGCTACTCTCTGTCTCGCTGTCTCTCACCACCGAACATGCTTCTGTGTCACCAGGGTGGGGGCTGATTGTGGTGCTGAGAGTAAATGCTGCATTGTCGGTGATGGGGCAGGGGCCGTTAGGAAGCTGCTAGACTGTGGGAGCAGACAGCAAACAGGACATGGATCTCTTCAGGGTGGCCTGCTGCGGGAGAATGTATTTCTATCTCTCAGTGGTGTACTGTCCCCCCACCAGCATGCCTTTCCAACCTCTGCACTGCACCCATGGCTGCCTGACCATACCAACAGGCAGGTAACAGCTTCCAACGCAAGTAAGCTCCAGAACTCCAACCCAAATTCAGGTGGTACAATACCAGGCCAGAAAGAAGAAAACAGCATAGACAGCCACAGGAGACTGTATAAATTCCCTTTTCACTGTGCAGGTTTCTGTGTAGCTGTCAGATATTACAACTGCTGCGGACTCGGGCTTTGAAAAATAGATAAAGGTGAAAAACAAACTATTACTTCAGTCACTGTCACACCTTCCCCAAAAATATTTCACATCTTTTATTAGACATACAGTTACGATGGAATTCCTTGTTGGGGGAAATTGCCACACACACAAACTGATACAGTCAGAGACAGCACTACATTTGCGAGTGCGAGGAGTCTCGTTGGTGGGTCAGTGAGAAGGACCAGATGTCATGTCCACCTATTAATATATGCCCTTCCAGTGTGATCTCTACCATGGCAGATAGGTAACTGCGAGAAAATGAAATCTGGTACCTCCTATGCGTTTTGCTAGCGTGCATGGGATCCCACAGGGCAGGTGGGTGGGGAGTCTAACCTATGCAATCGGGATGTGGCTTGGGTCGACCGCACTGAGGACTCAGCAACACTGACAGGTTCTGTGAGACCGCACAGAGGTCTCAGCAACACTGAGAGGTTCTGTGAGTACGTACCCTGCTACTGCTGAAATGACTCGCTTTGTATGTGTAACACTTTGTATGTGTGACTCACTTTGTACGTGTAACACTTTGTATGTGTAACAATGACTGCTCTTTGCGACTTGGTTTCTGATTTATATAGTGAGCTATGATTAGGTGTCACACATACTTATAGAATTGGCATTCACTGGTAACAACTATGGTGCCTTTTGGGAATCTGTTTCAGGGACAAAAACAAGAGCTGGATAGCTCCATGATATCTTAGGAGGGACTGAGCACTACTTGCTGTGTGTCTATGAGGAATTAACAGACAGTCACCTAATTGTGTTCTACCAGTCAGATTACTGTTTCATACTACCCCATGTTATAAGTGCAACTGAACACTCTGAGGCTGTGCATCATGCTTATCTATAGTACCCACACCTCCAGGGGCTAATGTTACTCTGCCAGTATCATCATGTCTCACTGTTCCCCCAGGTGTGCAGTTAGCTAATGTACGCCTAGACATGTGTTATTACTTATGTATAATGCAACTATAAACATCTATAAAATGCTTTAATTTACCTTCTGTCTTATTGCTTACTTAGTTTTCAAGTAACACTCACCTATATGCACAAAGATATATGTATAAAATGTGCTCTTGTGCATACACTGACATGCACTCAAAGAATAATACAGAAAAGCACAAAAACACACACCAAAGATCAAACCTAAGTTTGTGCACATACTATCCATTCAGTTCTGAATTCAGGATTCTCTGTAACTCTGTGACCAATCATTGTAAACTGTACCAGACCATGAATGTTTTGCCTTTTGATAGTTACTTAAAACACAGACGTACTATCTTTATGCCAAGAATTGTTTTGGGCATGTGTCCATATAATATTTCTGATCTTTTCCCATTTGCATCTTCAAATAGGGCTACCAGGTTGTCGACTGCTAAATGTTTTTATTTACCTTTTAAATATACTAATGTTGGGCAAAGATCTTTATCTTGTAAAGCAAGTAATGTTTATAATAATTTGCCTCAGTGTGTTACTTCTAGTACTTCAGTGTTTATGTTCAAACTTACATCCTTGACTGATTGTGATTATGTTTAAATTGTTTGTTTACGTGCTATTGTTTATTTAATGTTCTGATCACATGTGAAAACAGACATTTTTTGCTCACTATGTCTACCAGGTAAACAATAAATGAAATGAAATAAATGGAATGAGTTTGGATAAAGTGGATAGTGGACTAGCCAAATCATTATATGTGTTAAAAATATTGAAACATTTGGATCATGTGCTTTCCAAGCCTTTAGAAATCCCTGCAGCTCAAATAGTACACTACCCACACAGTCCTAAGACACGTATACAGAGAAACATTTTCTGAGATGCACATGTTGTGGCAGTTTTGTATGAAGGGGCTTACTAAATGTATACAGTACACTGATGGACTTCACTACAAAGTCCAACCTCTGTAGACTGTAGTGGGGCTGTGGCACTTGAAACATACTTGTTACTCATTCTTTGCAACATCAGGGACCTGATGCACAGTTACAAATGTATGGTAGAAGAAAAATCAGGCTGCAGAAACTCCACATTGCTCTACCACACATTTTCAACAAACACAGCACTGGCACATTGAAAGCATGGGGTACAGTCAACCCTGCAACAGTGTCACTTAGCACCTAAATGCAAATGAGCTTCTCCAGATGTTTATGAGCACAAATAGGGTATGTGCCCACTAACAGACTGAAATGAGACAGGTGCAGGGGTCAGCCATGAAACAGTATTAGTTGCCTGGTGCTATGCCATAGGTTGAGCCACAGGCAAATATTGGTACCATGAAAGTCATCCTCCCATCACCCTTTACTTTGTGAATGCTTTAGGGTACCTGCAGACATTGAGGCCTCATACCTCACTGCTACTCCAGTGGCTCCCCATCATTTGGAAGGTAATCCTTTCTCCTTGGTGTCCAGTGGACCCCACCCCACCAGTTCCTACAGTAACCTCCCCCTCCGAACTACTGCTCTAGTTCACAAGCCTTGGCCTTCTCTAGAACTGCTTTTAACAGCTTTATTAGTGTTGGGAGCGGTATGGATTGCAACCGGGGGTGGAGTTGCTGGTGAGCCATTGTGCATAGCTCAGCAACACATTAGCAAACCAGCACCCACATTATCCCGTCTGCCTCTGTCCCATTCCTCTGTTATATGAATCCTCCCACCGCTGAATCACATGGAAGGCTGCCAGAGGAAACTCTCCTGCAGGTGGGATATTGCAGTTATCATGGGAATATCTCAGTGGATTCTAGAGCCCCACTGTAGGAGGTGTTGTAAGACCAGCAAGCTTTCTCCCTCCGACTAGGGTCAAAATGTGATGCCTCCACTTCATGTTCTGGAACTCACCATCCTAGAGAGGGGTAGTAAAGTTTGGGAGTTACTCTCAAGTCTCCCACATGCTAGTGTAGTGCACTACCAGGTAGCGCATCTTACGTGTTACATGTTTTAACTCTGGTTTGTGCAATCCTCTGAAGTTTTAAACTGCCTTAGAATCCTTAACATTGGGATACATGAGTGAAGGAATGCATATGCAATATACAGCACTGCAGGGGTATGACTGGGATAAAAACAGCCCTCAAATGTAAACCAATGTGAAAAGCCCAGTCTGAACTATGGATCCCAAAGAGTACTGTAGTACTGTTGGCTTGTCCCTCCTTTGAAAAGAGGCAAATTTCTCTTGTAAAAATTCTCAGCTTCCAGAAACCAGCTATTTGCAGCTAAGCAACACGTTAAAAATGAATTACACACACAGAAGACCACACCAAAACACACACTGTGCAGAATACAATAACATATTTTTATGGTTTATTGGTTCAGTGAGCACGTAGGTTTTGTGCTTGTGTAATATACTGTTTAAGACAAAAAGCTAAGTACTATTGGTAATTTAAGCTTGAACTATAGTTTCAATGCTTATATAACATATATGGTCTCAAGTTTTAAGTCTGAGTTTAAAATCTACCTGTTTCATTTCCTGTTTCCTGATGGTTTTTAAAGTCCGTAGCTGTCTATGGATGTTAGTACCTGTATGATTTTATGATTGTAAAGCGCCTTGGTTTTGGAAAGGGGCTCTCTAAATAAAATTTTACTTTACTTACTCCTACGCTTTCTGTCACCATACAGGGACTACCACCTTTTGGAGTAGCATGAAGACACATTAACCTTCTTGAGGAGGGTTCAGCCCCTAGAGGTGCCACAGGAATGCAGAAGCTTTAGACTAAAGGTGCCTTATAGAAGTTACCCAAAAACTAAATGCAGGAAATGGCAATTAGAATGGGCAGAAATGAAAGTTACATATTTACTGTAATTGTTGATCTTCCTCAATATCTTTTCCATAGATTAACACTAATGGATCTGAGCCTGATATGCTAGGACCCTGTGGGAGCCAAAACTTCTCTGGAGGGTACTGGTGATGCAAGTAGGCTCTACACAAGTCACTGCACATGCTCAGTAGTATACAGTGGCACCAGCCCCTAACTGACTCAGTACCTTTCTTTACTGAAGAGGTGAGCAACATGAACTTAACAAGTAACCTATGAACTTAACCTAAGGGCACAAGATGACCAGTGGTCACCTAAGTAAGAAGGGCCACGAAACCGGTATCCCATGTACAAGGTGACCTCGACTGAGCACTTTGAAAAAGGGCAACTCAATCCTGGCGCCAGTGCACAGGGCTACCTGGCAGGGTAGCGACGCCAGACCCGGGGGCGGGGGGTAGGCGAATATAGTGATGGGATGTTCTGGGTGCAATCGTGTTTCTGCGCCAGGTCTGGGTTTTGGTTTTTTTGTTAAGTTTTGCACCCCTTCCCCATGCATCCCCCTGGAGTAGAGAATCCTTTAGTAGTGGGGGTGGGGGGGCACAACCCCCCACATAAAATAGGAAACCATAGATCTTGGGCACCCTCTTGCAGTTTGCCAAGAGTGTACACTGCCAAAATTCATTTTCAGCGATGTACACTCGCCCAAACAGTAAATGCTATTCTGCGATCGCCGTTATCACATGGAACCCATACAACCAGTGACACAGTGTCTTCACAGCCACAAACCAAGAGGAAAAGGGTGACAATCACAATACAACAATACTGGGCAAGGCAAGGCACGTTTATTTATATGTGCCCAATCCTGGAGGCTCTTGGTGCCTTACATAAAAACAGGTAGGGTTAATACAAAAATAAATACTAAGAAAAACACATATAACATATAATGCAACATTAAAACAATAAATATAAAAACATATTATCTAAAATTAAACTGGCTCTGGTCAGTCAAATTAATCAGGGAAGGTAAGCAAAATAAGTAGGTCTTTAGACCCTTCTTTAACATCTCGACCATCGGGCCCTCCCTAACAGAGATTGAAAAATAGTTCCAAAGGGTCGGTCCAGTGACATCAAAGGCTCAGTCGCTGGAGGTTTTTAATCTGGCCCTTGGAACCACAAGGAGGCCCCTGGTCGAGGAGCAGAGGGAGTGGACTGAGGTGGCAGCTGGCAGGAGATCAGTCAGATAACCAGTAGTGAGTCCGGGGAATAGTGAGTGGGTGTGGTAAGCTATAGAGAAGATACTTAGGAAGATCAACAGTTATGGTATGTAACTTTCATATCTTCCAAGAATCAATCTTCTTCATAGATTCAGAATACAAAGCTCAAAGAATATCCCCCGGACAAGGGAGTCTGGAGCTCAGGGCTCACTCAGAATAGTAATCCATTCAGAACTATCCTGCTTAAGTTGACATGCTGTCTGGCACGGGCATCCGGGGCATAGTGCTTGGTAAATGTGTGCACTGTACTCCAAGCTGAAGCCCTGAAAATCTGTGCAATTGACACCAAATGTATATCTAACAAGGAAGTGGCTACCGCTCTGGTGGAGTGGGTATGCACCTTGTCTATCTAGTTTTTGCCCTGCCATGGCAGAGCCGTGGGGATGGTAACTCACAATCCAGGCTGAGATGCACTTGATTATGACAGGCTGTCCCTTTTGATTGGGGTTAAGAGAGAAAAAAAGTTTATTTGCATAGCTGTAGTCTTGAGTCTGTCCAGGTAAAACCTAAGAACCCTTTTTTATATCCTGGGAATGGAAAGTCTTTTCTCCCTCATTCTGGAAGTTGGCAAAGTAGGTAGGGAGACTCAGGGCCAAATTCAAGTGGAACATCGAAACCACCTTAGGTAGAAATTTGGGGTGTGTATGGAGTATAACTTTGTCTTTATGGAAAACAGTATAAGGAGGATCTGTGACTAAAGCATGAATTTTAGACACTGCAAGCAGAGGGCTTGCAAGTGAGCATATCCAGCACAAGACTGAGATCTTGGGAAGCCACCGGCTGTGGTGGAGGGCTTTATGTGCAAAATGGCCTTAAGATTCTCCTGAACAGTGGCATCTGTGCCAAGGACAGGGTACCTACAGGTTCATGGAATGCTGATGTAGCAGATACTGTAGGTGGACCTTAACTGTGGAATACTGCAGTCCAGCATCAGAAAGATCCAACAAGTATTGCAAAACCTTTTCAGGTGGAAGTTCACTTCTATTTCTTCAGCAGCCAGGCCTAAAAGTGAAGGGAGCGCAGATCAGGGTGGACTAGCTGACACTGAGCTTGGGACAGGGATTCTGGAGTGGCAGAATTCTCAGTTTGCTGTCAGTTGATTCCACGGAGGAAACCACATCTGCTGAGGCCAGCAGGGGGCCACTAAACTCATCTTGCCTCTGTGTGCCTCTAGCTTGAATAACACTCTCTGAATGAGAGACTGGAAGGAATGTATACAGAAACCTACTGTGCCAAGAAAGCCTGAATGCATCCTACCAGAAAATGCCAGATCCTGGATTTTGGAAGCCGAACGAGACAGTTTGACATTGGGTGGGGATGCAAAAAAGTCTACATCTGGAGTTCCGCACTTGTTGACTAGTGATCTCACAACAGCTGGAGCTAGTGACCACTCATGAGAATCTGCTGTTGTTCCACTTAGTCTGCCAGAGTGTTCTGAACTTCTGGCAGATAGACTGCTTTGAGCAGGATCCCCTGCCTCAGGCACCATGCCCACATTTTCATTGCCTCCCTGTAGAGAGAGTAAGAGTGTGCTCCCCCTTGTCTGTTGACATAATACATGACAGACTTGTTGTTCACCTGAAGGAGGACTGTCTTTTGGCTGACCAAGTGCACTAGGGCATTCAGACCAATAAGAACGGTACGCATCTCAAACACATTTATGTGGAGATGTGTATCAGACAAGTTACAGACTTCCTGCATCTGGATACCCTGGCAGTGGGCTCCCCACCCCAGTAAGGAGGCATCTGTGGTAAGGGTCACATCTGGCTCCAGTGGGGAGAAGGGGAAGCCCTGAAGGAGGATTTCCTCTACTGACCACAACAATAGGGACCTCACCACGGGTTTGGTCACCTGAATGGGGTAGTTATGAGGTTGTGTTGCTTGAGACCACTGGTACTGACCATCCACTGAGTCATCCTCATGTGCAGCTTTACAAGAGAGACTGTGAACACCAAGGATGCCATGACTCCCAGCATGTGCTGCATGAAGTGAACTGGCACAGTCTTGCACTCCATGATAAAACATGCCATCTGCATGACTGCTCACATGCTACTGTCTGGAAGAAAAGCCTGAACCCGGGTGATTTTCAGAACCACTCCTATAAACAGAAGTACCTGGGAAGGCTCCAGCTGAGACTTGGCAAGGTGCAACAGGATTCCCATGGACATCAGAAACTGTGAGCAGTGGCCACTGCCTTTGCTGTCTCCTATCTGGACAGGCTTGTTAGAAGCCAGTCATTCAAATACGGGAAGACTTGTAGTCCAAGCTTTCTGAAATGCACTGCAAGTACTGCAAAGCACTTTGTAAAGACTTGCGGTGCTGAGGAAAGCCCAAATGGTAGAACTCTGCATTGGTTATGCTGCCCCTCCACACAGAATCACGATTACTTGTGGTGGTTGAGGTGCACCAGTATATGTTCGTATGCACGCTACATATCCAGAAATGCTAGCCAATCCTGTTTCTTCAGGTAGGGTAGCAAGGAACACAGAGAAACCAGGCAGGATTTTCAAAAGCCTTAGATTGCCACATGCCCCGGTGCACTGATGATACTGTGCATCAGTCTTGCGGAAATCTAACGGGATTTTCTGTCGTGTGTGGAAATTGCCACAAGTTAAACCAACCTTTTCTAGTCTAACTTGTGGCAGTCCTGTGGGCCGTTTCTATGGAGCTTGTGCCAGATATTTAGCACAAGCTGACGTAACTCGTGGAAACTGTCACAACTGCATCCGAGATTGTAAAATCGGGTGTGGTTGTGGCAAAGGGTTTGGCGCACCACCATAACCTAAGTGTCGTGGCACAGGGCTGGATGCAAGCCCTGCACCACGCTTTGAAAATTCTGCCCACCATCTTTAATTTTTCTTGATCCACGTATCTGTTTAGATTTGAGGTCAAGAATGGAACACATGCCCCCTGATTTCTTGAGTGCCATACAGTATGGGGAGTAGAACCTTTGTTCCGTTCTGATTCTGGCACGATTTCACTGCCCTGTTTCTCAGAAGGCCTTGTGCCAGTAGTTCTGACATGTGAGCTGACAAGGGAAACTGCCTCCTGAGTAGATTGTCCATGGGGGGTTCCAAAAACTCCAGAGAGTACTCTTCTCAGATGATCCTTAGAACCTATTTTTTCACCCTTACCCCTGAAATCTTTTTGCTGTTTCAATAGCCTAGCTTTCTCAAGGAAAGGCACCTGAAATATTTGTTAGGTATCACATTGGTGGCTACCCATAAGTGCATTATCAGGAAATGGCTCTCGTTACAGATGCCAGAACTACTGAAATGGTGGCAGATGGTGAATCGCCTGTATGGCATGGAAATAATTATTTTCAGGTTGAATGACCAGATGGCCATTTTCACCTCATGGTTGAATACATGGATTCTCTATGTCATACAGCATGATTAGAACACAAAAAAATGAGAGCACACTGCTGGCATTGGGTGCAGACTTCTAAGAGCATACCGTCATACAGCATGACCCTGATTTGTTTCACAGAGGTGGAGCCATCTGGTAATGGGAACAGGAACCGTGAAGTCCGGGGATAGTCTAGCTAGGAGAAGGCAACAACTGGATAAACAGACCGCCTGTGTTGTACCCCTTTCCACACTCCCCACAGCTATTATAGGGAAAGCATCATCTTCACGTACCAAATCACATACTGTAAGTCACCCTCCCTAATGCTGAACCGGAGGGGCAAGTATTAGGGGTTAAATTATTATATAGCTGGATTAACTATATTTTTTAATGTCACTGTATCCTATTGTTTATGAAACTAATGTAATGTAATGTATTCTCAACCTCTCTTGTTGAAATAAAATAAATAAAAATGTACGTACTCATTATAATTGCTGATCTCCTGAATATCTTCACCATTGATTCATACATATGGGTTATAGGGCTGAAGGCACTAGGAACTGGGGATTTTTTTTTCCTCCAGGGAAGGAGCCAACATAGCGTATTGGTGCCAGCCACATGCAGCATGTTGCACATGGCGCTGTGCACTAGCCAATAACCATTGCCAACTTCTTCACGCGCTTTGGGTCTGTTTGCCAGGAGAGAAACAAAGTAGAGAGAAATAAAGAGAGAACTAGAGACTTTCTAATCCAAAAGGACAGTAAAAGTATATTGGATATAAAATAAACAAACACAGCTCGACTACCAACTTAGAGACTAAGGTTGGGCCTACAAGGTAGCACAAGGATTGTGGGTCTAAAGAGAGTCAACATCAAACGTCTTACCACTAGCCAGACAGAGAGTGGGTAGTGGTAGGTAAGAGAGGGCAGCAACCCTGAGCAGATGGCTCTGGCAGGAATAGCAGAGGGGTAGCTCAACTGGGACCACTGTGCAAATGAGATAGCGAAAAATGCCATACAATAGAAAATGACAAGTGGACTTCCAAAGAGGTAATATCTATGTTATGACAGAAGTTGCTTTCTCCTTCTTCCCCCATTTGTAGAACTTCCTATCCACTTCACTCTGTTTGCTACCCTTGCTTAATCTCATTAAATGGTCACTCTACTGTTTCCCTTCCCCCACCCCACTCTTGCCATCCACCTGACTAAACTTCCTTCTAAAGCCAAAGTTATTTTATGACAGCTTCTAGCCAGTTTTTTTTTAACCTTTAATGCACCATGTCTGCGATAAGTCATTATTTTTGTACCCAGTGTCCTCCCTGTATCTCCTGCATTTAATATTTTAATATGTCATTTTACAGTCTTATTTTGAGTTGTATATTTGTACTTTTGCCAGTTCATTTTTGTTGTATTTTCTGCTGCCTCCTCAGGCACCACTGTGACCTGCCTGAGCCTCTGCACCACTGTACTTGCCTTATTACCCAGGCTCTATTGCATCCTGCCTGAGACACCCTTGTAAACTGTCTTCTTTTCATGTATGTATGTACGTACATTTGCCTCCTTTTACCCCTACCCCCCGGGTCGCACCTGGAAACGAGCCTCGGCACAGTGTGCTTCTCCCAGTTATCAACTTTTAAATAAATAAATAAACGTTGAGTAAACACGAGAGTAAACTTACAACTCTCATTCTCTAGGACAGAGAAAAGGGAAGTAGCACAGAGGTTGCAGGACTAGCAGTCCTGGGAAGTCAGGATGTGAATCTCTCCTCTGGCATGCTGCAGGCCGAGTGAGCAACCGCAATGCACAGAGAAAGAAACAAGGGATACCAGCTAAACACTAGAACAACATGCCTCACTTCTCCCAGAACCACAGGGATGTACCCTGTGTGAGGTTAGTATATAAACCCATGCAGGGGCACTGCACCCCTCCACAGCTACAGCATCTGCTCAATGGAGTTAGACTGGATAGTGGGAAGGCAGCCATCTACCCACTCTGTGAAGGAAAGAGAAAAGGCTCTCTCTTGGTTGGCACGGGGGAGCCAGAGGACTCCCTCCCTTTTTTTGGTGATGGTTGGACCAGGGTGTCCAACACTTTTTTTTTTTTTAACAGTTAAAAAAAAAAAAAAAAGCACCCATAAGGGCCGTGTCAGAGAAGCAATAAAGTGCAGTACAGACTACCAGCACCCACAAGGTTTACTGCCAGATGCCCTCACTCACACCCGAGTGGGTGATAGTGGGTGGGCATCTGAATCAATGGTGAAGAAATTTAGGAAGATTAACGATTATGGTGAGCGCATAATTTTCATACCTTCCCTGAATCAGTCTTCGCCACTGATTCATACATATGGGTCTGAGCACCAAGTTTCCCAATTAGGAAGGTCCTGTCTCACCCCAAGGGTAAAAGTTTCCCTCAGCTATCTGCATGGGGGAGAACACCTGAAGGCAGGTCTATTCATGGGCCTGGCGAGACCTGAGAACGATCACAGTCAGTCAGTGGTAGAAACACCCCCTGAATGACTCTCTGGGAGAACAAAATGACTCCCAGTCCAACACCTTATGCTGGGCCAGAGCTGTCAGTTGAGAAAGGCTAAAGTCAAAAAGTCCACAAAATGCAGACTCCCTGTCCTACAAGCCTAGAAGCCACTTCACTGGCATCATAAGATTACCTTGTCTGGTGCCTCACTAACTCCAGGGCCTTGGCAGAAAGGCAGAAGGCTCACCCGACTAACTCCATTTGTGGTATGGCAACTAGGAGCTGCCCTAGCTATGACCACAGGCATTTACTATAGGCTACCAAGTGTGCCTGATGTACTGAGAGGCACATCATAGTGCAAGCTGAGGTGAAAACCTTTTTCTCTAATGCACCTGCCTGTGCATAATCTACATTGGGAGGTCGGTCACGCACCAGGCGACAAGGCCCATCCGGGGTATGCAGGATCTGAATCACCAAAGTGGGGTGAAGTAGCATGCAATCAGAGCCTGTGGGTGTGCAATGCCACTTACAGAAATCCTGGGGGGGCTGAAGGCAAAGCAAAGGGATGACTCCAAGCTGCACTGGACATTTCTCAAAAGCTCTCAGCCACGGAAGGATGACGCTACGGTCATCGCTTTAAAGCTTCTAGGAGTCCCAACTGTGTAGACAGAGTATTGCACTTGCAATAGTACCAATGTCCAGTGCCTGCAGCATGTCCATCAGGAATCTCTGGCACACGGTGTATTCAGAGGCTGAGGACTGTTGTCTAGATGATTCCTTGCCCTCTGAGTAGGACGTGGATGAAGAGGAGGTGCTTGACAAGAAAGCAGGTGGCAGCAGGGGATCATGCAGGAAATGGGCACGGTTTGTACGGGTATGGTACTGAGACATTACACCAGCCGTGCTTTCATACTGAGCCCAGGTGATAGGTCTGAAAGGACTCATAATAGCTAGGAGGTCAGGTAAGGGTTACATAGCTTTGGGAGGGTGAAAAGAGCCAGAGACTCTAGGGTCTATGTCTGAGTTGTGGAATAGTTCAGTAGACCTCACCCTAGGGGAAGGCATAATGAACCCACTCAAGGAGAGTCAATCTACAGATGAGGACTGACCTCAACAGTGCCGGTAGGGGAAAATCCTTGTATGAGGAGAGCAGAGCTACTTAGTCCCCTCGGGGTGACTCTGGTCCTCACCAGAGATGGGTTCAGCCCCAAGGCCAGGAGAAAATTCCACAACCTGGCTGGTCCCCAGCTGCATGCTGGTGCCACCTATGGCACCAAACTCAGGGTCAGAAAATATCTCAGTTGCAGGACTTTCACCACCCCTGCAGTTGGTACCATCCTCTGTGCCAAACTCAGCGTCAGGACTGACACTGCCCCCAGATCCATCCCTGCCCTGCCCTCAATACCGTGAGCGGTGTTGGAAGCCAACCCAGTGCTGCAAATGGCACCAGAACCAAAGATAGACCTAGTGGTGGCACTGCCACTGTGCCACTGGTGCCATGTCTGATGACAGGCCCAGGATCGATACCAGAGTTGGCAAAGTTCCTGTCACAGGGCCCAGTGTCACCCTCCTCCTTGGTGCCACAACAGGGCCTTGCCCTGGTACCGGTCCCTCTCCCGGCACCATGAACCATACCAGGAGGGGGCCCGGCATCATGACCTGCACTGCCCTGCTCATTAACACTGTAAGAGATGTCAGGCACGAGAGCAGGACCAGGCCATGACACCAAGGTGCCCTCAGTGTAGACCAAGCGTATAGCTTCGGCCTCACCACTGGGGATGCCCACTGCCCAGGGTAAATGGACTGGGTGGTGTTCATCCAGCCACCTAGAAAGAGTCGACTGTCCACCAGACCTAACCCCTAGGGATTCCAATGCCTCAGTGAGGTGAGTTCAGGGTGGACTCTGTATCAGTGGCACTGGGAAGAAACTCGGGGAAATGCTTAAGGACCTAGGCTTGGCATCATGGGTTCACGGCTTGCCTCCAAAGGTGGGGATCAGGCGACCCAGCTTCAGCATGTGGAATTTGAGTGTGTGAAAGATCCATCAAAAAACAGGCATCACAGAAATCCATATCATGATCAGGGCCAAGACAGGTCCGGTAAACCTAATGCTGGTCCTTCAGGGTGATCACAGGAACACTGATACATAACCTGGTACTTTTTGTCCTCCTTACTCTTTTTCTTGGACTCGGACATCATGAGTAAAATAATAAAACAAAAATCAACACTGTGAGAGACAATATTTTGTCGATGTCACAGTAGAAATTCTGAAGTTTGATGACATAGAATTGAGGCACTTCTCACACAGTGTGCACTCGACGACAGGAAGAACAGAACTGAGGTGCATGAGGGAGTTGGTGATGGCTACTGGCTGGTGTGAAGCACTACGTGAAATGCGCTTGCATGTGGGCGATGCAAATACCAGTCATTGGCTGCCTCCTTTGAGTAGAAAAGCCCCCGCATGATCCTAGTGCCACTGGTCCTATCACCCATATGTACAAATCAGTAGGGAATATTGATTCAAGGAAGATTAATGGCATCCACTACTGGCTGAGTTAAATATACAGCTTAGACTTAGGAGCCACATATTCTCTGTCTGCTTGCCTGTTTGGGGACAGCCGCCACAGTAGCAGGTCTTCTCCATTCCATCTCAGAGAGGGTATCTAAGGCTGGCTTGATGGGAGGAACTGGTGAGATATTAGGCACATTTAGGAACTTCAGTTTGAGGCACTTAGCCCGGTCTATAGCTGCTGCTCAAAATTTAAAGCAGAATGCATGTTTCTTTGAGCAGAACTTTAAAGGAAAGATTGTCCCACAGTGTGGTGACAGGAACCAGCTCAGGGTTGTCTGGGCTGAACCATGAGCCCTCATCCTCACCACCAGTGATGATAAGGTCTGGATTGGACTTATCTTCTTCTAGACCTGTTCAGTAGAAGGGGACCCTGATAGGCAATGGTGACAGCTGAGACCTCAGCAACATAGATGACACTGGACCCCGCACTGGAAAAGGACATGGGAATGGCACCATTGGCGGCAACAAGGACAGGCCTGGGGTCAGGCCCAAACAGACCAGCCCTGGCACCAACAGCCCATAGGGCACTGAGGGCAGTGGCAGCATTGGCACCAAGGCAAACTCCAAAGGAAATTTCTCAGCACTGGATGCGGCACCAATAATGGTGTTGAGGGTCCTGTCAGTCCCAAAGCAACCTGCAGAGGTACCATGGATACTCCCATCCACAGAGGGGTCATAGGTGATACAAGTGGGGCAGGTGTCAGTGGCACCAATGAATGCACAGGCACTGAGGCTGGAGTCAAAGTCACACACCCAAATCTAACGGCACTGAAGATCTCACCAGCTCTACCAACCCAGAAGAACCAGAAGCCAGCACAAACAACAGTACCATTGAACTTATACACTGCACCCACTGCTTGATAAGAGCCGACAATGGCTGAACTACCCACTGAAGTCCCCTCTATTAGGTAGCGAGGGCCTTTGGGATGGAGACTCAACCCCGCAAGCCCAGGCATCCCCGGTGTCATTGGAGATGATGGTGGCGTACTCAGCTCCACAGGAGTCAAGAGTCTTACAACAGAATGACTAGAAGATGACCATGACTGGTGCCTTTTCTTTCCCTTATGTTTTTCATGGGAAGAGGTTGAGGCCAAATGGTGCAAAGACCCCAGTGCCAAGCATGTGTGGGATCTGGACTATTTCTTTTTGTGAATCTAAGAGGCCTGTTTATCCTCCACTGTACTGGACTACCCACTGCCAGAGCACTTGCCCACAGAGAGGTGGTGGCCAGACACAGCACCACTGCTGGAGTAACTTGCATATTTGGGCTCCCTACAGTACCTTCACTGTCATCAACTGCTTGCATGAATTAGGGCTAAGAGAAAACTGTAGATTTTTGTGTACATTAAAACTAAACTGACAGAAAAATAACAAACTGTCATGTAATTTAATCTAACCTAAAGAACTGAACTCTATCAATGTATAGACGGTGACATTCTGGCTCCAAAGAGTAGAGCAGCAATGCTGCTCCCCACTCAACTCTGGGAAAAAAATGAACTGAGATAGTCTGGGGCTGGTGCTGATGTATAGCAGCAGGTGCATGTGGTGACACATGCGTGGGGTCTACTCGCATCATCAGCCCCCTCCAGACATGTTCTGGATCTCGTGGGGTCCTACCTCCTCTGGTTCAGAGCCATTAATGGGAATCTATTGAGAAAATTGATTCTTGGAAGATCATGTAACTTCTCATAAGAAAAGAAGGAAAGACGGTAGTAGCTGAATGGAGAATGAAGATTATAATATATGTAAACAGACAAAGTCACTATCGAGACCCTAACTCAAATGATGAAATGTACTTTATTATTACTATATTACCTTCAGCATGGAGGACACGTAAAACAAAACTTGTGGAGGAGATTGTTGGGGATCCAAGGCCTTAGGTCCCATTTTTTCTAGGCTTAGTATTCTGTTATGGACTTAAGATTGTATTTTTTAAACCCTAGGAAGACGTCAAGCCTCTTGAACATTATCTTAAACCTATAAATGATTAACTTGTTATCCCCTTCTGTCTCAATGAGACTTCCACCCTCACAAAGGGTACTACAGCATTTGGCCCTGCAAACAAAGGAGTCCCTGCACATTAGGACTCTAACCTTGTACACATACAGATACTGTGGTGCAAAGCCCAGATGCTAAAGGAACTTCAGGGTTGCAGAATGTACCCCAGTAAGTGAAAATGATTTATGTGACAGCTCCTTCACTCTTTGTTGTCTAGTTCCTCTCCTCTAAAGTACAAGGCCCCAGGTGGAATCGTTGTGACCAAGCCCTTGAGGGGCAAGGGCTGAAGATAGTACAAAGCCTTTGAGGGGCAGGTAACCCTGGTGTAAGTTCATTAGTTGTTGGGGAAAAGGCCTTTTTGTTTGTGGACATGTGCCCAATAGTTTATGGGTGTGCACTAAATAGCCGTTGGAGGGTATGTGCCTAATAGTCAGGGTGTGTACCAAAAGGTAAGGAAGTATGGCAGCACAGTGATGAAGGGTTTAGCTGTGTGTGAGTAGAATGATATGAGTGTTAAGCCCTCACGCTATCAGCAGGATGAAAGCCTGGGCAGTCTGGTGAACATTTATAGATGGGGAATAGAGGCAGCAGACTGAAGGGTCAAAATCCAGGAGGGTGAAGCACAGGCATAGCAGATATCTAGGACAGGCAAAGAGAATGGCCAGGGCAGCACGTGCAGCCAAGGAGTACAAATCACAAATATCCAAAAAGGCCAAAACATGGCTGAGGCAACAAACGACCAAGCAGGAGGACAGCCGTGGTAAGTGGAGGAGAGAAGGAAACATACAAGAAAGCAATTGGGGTAGCTGAGTGGAAGGCCTCCATGAGGGAGCCACATTACCACCCAAGTCGATGGAGCCAGCAAGAACAACAGGCTCCAGACCAGCATATAACAGGCACAGAAGACCACCTGAAGGACCCCAGAACAGCTGCATCACAACAGGATGCCAGAAAGAAGCTATAGCTTAAGCAGCACAGCAAAAGAAAGGTGAAGACACATGACACCCATAGCCTGGAAGCAGGAACAACAGCAGGAACCAACTACAGGGCTAGAGCACTGGACAGACAGGAAAAGGCCAAAGCAATGGCACAACAGCTGGAGAGACCAGCGGATATGGAAACAGTCACAGGAATTTAAAGTGGGAGCAATCGTGATGCAGGAGGATTGCCCAAGGAAGCAGCAAACTGCTGCAAGCAAGGTGAGCTGGCAGAAAGGCAGAAACACAACTGCAAAGAAATGAGTGTCGGAACAAAACTTGTGGCACTCTTAATTCGCACTGGATGAGGGTGTCCTGTGAGTCACCTGCTGTCCCACCAAACCCCATGCTAAAGCCTTATGAATTGCTTTATTTTTGATGCAACACTGTCACATGACTTCAAATCCTTCTGATGATAGCAGCAGATATCAGTGTTCCTCCATTTCTATTATACACTTAGACATCTGCACCTCTTTACTTCTCTTTTTGCAATGCTTCCACCACCCTTGTGTAAAGTTAGAACTCCTTTTAAGTGCAGTGCTAGACAAGTACTGTATTACTGGGTGGCACAGTTAAGAACTTTGCTTTACCTGAGCATGCCAACATATAAAGCAAGATGGAAGGAAATGGAACTGGACTTATGGCAGGAAGGTGAACTAGCAGACTTACTTAATGATGATAGGCTAACAATGACTAGGGGAAAGGAATGGAAACACTCAGCCTGGGGATGTCTGACCTTATGGAGGAAATTGTGTTCTGAATATAAGTTAAAAGACCAGATACTATTGTTGTGCCACTTTGCTTTGAATCCAAGGTTCTTGCTGCATTTCCGGATAATGATTTTTTGTGGTGGCAGTGACAAGGGATTCATTACCGCAGCAACTCTTACAAGACGAGACTATAAAATGATTTGAAATGCTATAGCAGGAATTTGGGCTCCCCAGAACAGATTTCTATAGTTGCCTGCAGATAAGGCACTACATGCAAACCCAGGCAGACTGGACAAAGTCAGAAAAAAAATTAAGTCGGTGATGGGCTTTTTCCTACTGGCCTTGGAGGGAAACCTAGGCGGACACCCAATTTTGAGACTGTATCAAGTATTTGGAGACATGGAGAACTACAACAGGGACTATGTGCATAGGAAATGGAAAACAGAACTGCAACTGCCAGTTACACTACAACTGTGGGAAAAGATGTGCATAGAGGAACGTAGCAAGTTTGATATTACCATACTCCAGACAAACAGGCAAAATACATGGCAAAAGTTCTGGGTGCGTGCTGGAGAAGCTGTGGAGCTCTACAAGCAACACACACCCATGCGATGTGGGTGTGCCTGGGAGTTCAAGCTTTCTGGTGGAACTGTCTCCAGGAAATAACGAAAGTAATGGGTACAGACTGCCCCACAGACTCAAGGGTTGTCATTCTGGAACAGACACCATTAAAAGCTTGGCATAAAAAAGAAACTACTGACCATTCTTCTGGCAACAGGGAAAAAGTAACCATCAGAAATTAGCTTACAGTGAATAAGCCCCAGCCACAGTAATGGACTGGCAAGAACTAGTCAATCATTGACATAGGATGAAAGAAAATCACCTATAGAACTCAGCAAAGCCAGCAATTTCTGAATATTTGGACAAATTGGATGCATTATGTTATGGACATACAACTGGACTTTGTGCCTTGATTAAGAAGGCCTACACTTAAAGAGATGGGGCATAAAAGGAATTAGGAGAATATGCTCTTTAATAAGAAAACAGGATGAGGTTTTTGCCTCCTCTCACCATATTGGGGTTTGCTTGATTATAAATATATCAGCTATACAATGAAGGGGCTATAGTACAACTTCCCATTACCAGTTTTAAAGTTACAGTTATGTAACAAGTTACAATTTAACTGTTACATGATGTGATTGTATTGTTTCTGCTGACTGAGCTGGTCTGTCTCCCTGTTATAGAATGCATGACAGTGTGTGTGTTGTGCTGGGATAACTTCATACCTTGTGTGGTTGGGCATGAGGCCACAGGCCAAGTGCATCCAACACCATAGTGTGACATTATCCTAGCACAACACACACCCTGGAGTGCATTGTTGCAATTATAAAATGTCTCCTTCGTAACACAAAAAATATTAAAAAGTTTATTAAAACTAGATTTTGTTTTGTCATTTTTTTCAATAGGTAGGCATACTTCAACAAAAACAGTGATGATTATTTGTTTTGGCCAGTAAGTAGAGTTGCAGTGGTGTTACTGTGGCTCTGCCCCCGACCTTCCTTCTATTATGCACACTTGCCGTTTTCTACTTTCAATCTGTATTTCTGTTACCCTGTATGTTTCTCTCTTGTTCTGTCTCTCTCTCTCTGTCTCTTTTCCTGTTTGATTTCCCTGAAGCCGGAAAGCTGCCCGCCTGCCCCCGTCTCATTGTTGAGGCTGTGGTGATGACTGCCTGCCTGTGGTTCTCCCAGGACAGTTGTCGTGCATTTTGTACTAGGAGAAGAAAAGGAAAGGGGACATAAAGAGAAAAAAAAAATGGTGTGTAATTCATACTTAGGATCATACTAAGGTGGTAAGGAGCCAGAAGGTGAAGTGCCCATTAATGCTCCTGTAGGCTTTAATCATCACAGTAGTGTAATTTGCCCCAGTTAGCATGCAGCTATCTAGCTTGGACTTAAATTCTCCTTTAGTTTTACTAATGATTATGTCGACAGGTAGTCTATTTCATAGGTTGACAACAACCCGTAGTGTGTAAAAATATTTTCTTTTATTGGTCTTAAAGGCCCGCTCCATAATCTGTAGAGAGTGACCTCTAGTTTCCCTGTCAGTTGATTTAAACTGTATTCCCATTTCAACCATAATGTATGGGTCACTTATGTTAAGTAGTAGTAACAGGTCACCCCATATCCTGCGTGTTTCCAGAGTCATCATGTTCAGAAGTACTAACCTATCTCCATAAGTTTTATTCTTTAAATGCAGTAAGTTTTTTGTGCATCTTCTTTGCACACTTTCCAGTTTTTTCCTCTCTGATTTCTTAAAGGGACACCAGAGCTGAGAAGCATACTCCATATGTGGTCTAATATAGGCCCTATATAGTGGCATAAATACTTGTCCATTTTTTCAGATTATATTTTTCTTGACTGACCATATTTTCCTGGTTTTATTTATGGTGAGGTTCACTTGTTGTGTAGTTTCAAAGTCATGTCAAATGCAAATGTCTAAATCTTTTACACTCCCTGATGTTAATAGTTCTTTCCCATGCAGAAAATACACGTCTTTGTTTTTTCTTTCCTAAGTGAACCATTCCACATTTGTCCATTTTAGTTTCGTGTTCCATTTATTAACCCATACCATAACTGAAGCACAGTGTGCTTTTGAACACACAGACTCAGTCTGTTCGGGCCGGGCAATGCGAGCTGATGCTGAACAAAGTGGGAAGAGCTGAAGTCGATCGCAGTGACGGCTTCATGGCAACAGTCAGTTTACTATTAAAAGAATGAAGCAATGTCAGTCAAAATGTGTTGTGACATGTTTGACACATTACATTGATTTGCAATGTGTTTTGAATTGTTTTGTGACAGTGGCAGGCAGGGATTTTCATTTTGAAGACATGCTGAAGGACTGGCAGAAACCAGAGCAACCATGCAAAGTGTGGGCAACTGGGCCACAGCCTGTGGACTGATTTTTCGAGCATTTCATGTGGTCATATCTGTGTACTGGGACTAGATTTGTGATGTTTTGCTGGGGTGGCATCATGGGTCTAGCCCCAGACTGACCAATCAGAACAAAGGAATTTTTCTTGTTTATTTATTTATTCAGATCTCAGATTACAATACATTTGAGCCAGAAGCTCATTTACAGAGGTTCCTCATCAAACTGGAGAGACATGGGAAATACAAGAATACACATTGTACAAACAGGAGACAGGCCTGGTAGGCAGATACAGTTCAGTTACGGTAGGACTAACAATTGATATACATGGAGGCATTCTGTTACAAAGTCAATTACAGTTGGGAGTCAGTTGACTTACAAGAAATGGAGTTACTAGGAGTGGGGATAACCAGCAAACATGTTAATAGTTCTTGTCATAAGTGCAATAAGAATGAAACACTGGCAAAAATTAGTCCAGGCCCTAATGGGTGGGAAGGCCTAGAGTAGTGGGAAGGAGCAAAGAGGTGGGCCCAGGGGGGACATTTAAAAAAACATAGGGTTAGCCTGGAAGGGACAGAGGATGAGGTTGTAGACAATGATAGTATTTGGTGCGGAAGAACAGGTGTAGAGTAGACAATGATATCATTAGCTGGGGAAGAACAGGTGTAGAGCACCTGGGGGGAGGTGACAAGATCAGATGGCAGAAGGCAGAGGACGGGGTAGAGGTTTCCTGAGGGGGGGGTAGAGGAGGGCAGGCAAGCTAGTGAAGCTACTTGAATAAGATACTATATGGTAGATTATGCTGGCTTATCTTAGATGTGTTGACAGAAGTGCTGGACTTAGTGGGTGAAGGGGCAACTAGCAAAATGGAGAGGAGGTGGGAGCGGAGGGAGTATCCTGCAGGGAAGTTATAGGTGGGAGGGAGAATGATTGTTTTCTACTAAGTGCTTATGTGATTACTCAGTCAAGGAGTTGGGTCTCCTTAGTAAATTGTCACATTCACAACTACTGTTTGATACAAGAAAGGTTCGGAGCTTTGTTTTGAACGGCTCTAATTTAGTTTTTGATTGTTATTTTATAAGATGATGAAGCTGAACGAATGATGTATGGTTATGCACTCAATAAAACATAATAAAAAAAAAAAAATCCTTGTCAGAAGAACAATTGGTTTGCCATTTCCTGTCACTTCCTCTTGCTTTACTGTGCCACTGAAATGCACCTCTCTGGATTGATGCTCTGATCACATTCCAGAGACTTATTTTGCTTTTCTGCAGTACACAGCTAATTTTCACAGTTTGTGGGCAGAGCCTATGGCCATCCTGCTTTCGCATTAAAAAAGGTGTTTCCTTGCCAGCACGGTGGTGCTGAGGGTTGAGGCACTGGATGCCACACCTTGCGCCTTGCTGGTGACCCGGGTTTGGGAACAAGCCCGGGTTGTCGGGGGTCGGCAGAGGATCGAGTGTCCGGAGGACAGCTCTCCTCTCCCAGGAGGGAAGGGGGTTCAGGCGGAAGCCATAGGCATAGCAAGCACTGGAGCGTGGAAAAAGATGGTCGGGAGTGGCAGACATCGGTGGCAACACCTTGATGTCAGGGTGCTAGCCACTCCCTAGAACAGGAGAAAAAACCCTTCCAGCCCTGGTGGAGACAGATCATCGGAGCTTGCCCTCGATTTGTGGCCGTCTTTCTGGCACCTTACCAACCGACAAGACTAGAGGTTCGTGGTGTCGGGCCCACCCCATCCCCCGCCCGGGGGGTAAACTGCGGCTACATGGGCGAAGGAGGGTCGACCAGGTGAGGCAGACCACAGAGGGATGACTCCTAGGTGCTCCCAAGGGTATACCGTTGCCGCAGCGACTCCCAGATCGCGAAGACCACCACAGCGACAGGAATCGGGCAAATCCGCCTGTCGCTGTGGTGGTCTGTTTAGTGATCAGGACTGCCTCGCTGGGTGTTTGCCCCCCCCCCCGTCCAACTCCAACTCGGAGTTAGAATCCTAGAGACCAGGGGGTGTGGGGGACACAGCCCCCCACATGGGGGGGTTCGGGGGCGCAGTCCCCTGCTGGATGCATGGAGGCATCCCTGACACTGCAATGCTGACAGTTGGCACTGCAGCTGTCGCGGATGTCTCCATGCCAGCTGTCGCTGTGGCATGGGTAAACCGCTCCCGAGGAGACTAGAGCTGGGGGGGGGGGAGAGCAAAAATAGCAAGTTCAAAAAAACAAGGTGTTTCCGTGGAACACATATTTTAGGAGTTTTCAGTGTATCTTTCCATTCTGCAAATCTCTATGGCAGTTAAAGAAGTACTCCCTTCTTTCTGCTAACCTACTATATTGCATTTCAGATAGCCTGCTTTGTGAAATTACTACGCTGAGACCAACATATGGTTTATACCTTGTCATGCCTAATTTAACAGCAGATCCTGAGTTATACCTTTGAAGTTGGTTGGCTAGAGGAGAATTTTATGACCGTAATTAATCAGTCAGTTGCTAGTTCTTCTTAATACCCTTCAAAGCAGTCCAGGGAGGGGTTTAAAAGGAAGCAATGATCTCTTATGGAGCAACACTGATAAAACTGAACATGTATTACTAATCTTGACCACTAATTTGAGCCAAAATATTGTTTTTAAACACAAAAAAGGTAACAAAAAGGCTGTATAAAAGATGTACACATAAATGCAAATTGCCCCCCATTCACTTCTCTAAGCAAACTTAAAATGTTGGTGGAGGAGGTTAAATAAACAAAGACAGTCTCACAGGACCACAAGGAAAAGGACTTGAGGCTGACTTAACCCTTTGAGAACAGCTCATTGTTAACAGGTGACTGTATTCATTTTCATTTGCTTTCTCAACTGTTAACCTGTGTTTCTTTTTAAATAAAGATTCCCCCTGCAGCAATATGTTTTTCTAAAGTTGAATGAATCAAAACCCAACAAATGCAACCATGAATGGTGCATTAGTAAGTAAATACACTTATTGAAAGGGTGTTTTTCTGACTCCTCCACCATGATTTCTGCTGTATTAAAAAGTCATATTGTTGGTACTGAAAATGAGATCCAGTGATGATCTAATTTTGATAAACATAGAATTTGACGGCAGATAAGGACCGCTTGGCCCACCTAGTCTGCCCATTTCCCTACCTGATGTATAAGCTGCAGATTCTAGTTAACCAACAGCTTACTTCCTCCTACTCCCTACTAGAATTGCTTTATGTCGGTCCCATGCATTCTTGAATTCTCCCACTGTTCCTGACTCCACAACCTCCTCAGGAAGGCCATTCTATGCATCCACAACCCTCTCTGTGAAAAAGTACTTCCTCACATTACCTCTGAGCTGTCCCTCCTCTATCTTCGAATTGTGCCCCTTTGTTCTTGCACATCTCTTTTTCTGAAAGATGCTACTGTAACTGTTCTTGCACATCTCTTTTTCTGAAAGATGCTACTGTAACCCCCCTGCAAATGGGGGTTCCCTAAAGTCTTCCAGGAGCTTGTCTAAGTGCTCCAAGTCTGGGTGGTGTTCGGCTTTAAAGCCATTTAGCGAAAGCTGCAGTGAGTGCTGTTTGAGCCTCCACGTACTGTCTCTTTAAGAGCTGCCTGCTGGGCGCATTAGTTTGAGTGGGGGACCGTGGTATTTATGCCCGAGTCCCGCCCGGGTTACTGGCTATATGCTCCATTTCTGCCGTCGCTAAGTGCGCAGAGGGAGCCCAATTTAAAGCTGTAATTGTTTGCTGGACATCAATTAGAGTAATAATGAAAATGCAGTTTGTCTAACCTGCCTTTCTTGCAGCATGAACTGTTTCTGTTTGGCTTCACCATTTTGGTCCTGAACTGCTGAATTGGACCAATCAATATGAGGGGACTCTGAAATGTAGTCTGCTTTGGGCCAATGGGGACTGGGACTCTTGTCTGGAGCCTACTGAAATGGGGTTGTGTGGTGCCTGACTCTGGGTAATGTAGTTTTGGATCCTTAGTGCCTTTTTGCACCTATAGAGGGAGCCCTGCTGTGATTGACAACTGGGCCGACCAACCTAACTGTTTGGATCTGAGCAAAGGCCCCTTAGCTGGCTGCTGCAAGCCAGATTCAAGTTGGGAGCTGGAGGCAGAAGGAGCTCTGAGTGTGCGAGCGGCTGTTCGGCGCCGCAGTTTGCGTGGGAGAACCGTGGAAGGCCTGATCCCTGGCTTACTAGCCTGCTATCTGCCCTGAGAGGGAGAAGAGGACGTTTTCAGACTGAACCGGAAGTTGTGAGGAAAAAGCAAGCTGCTGCTGTTGTGAGACCAGGCTTACCCTGTAGAAGACCGAAGATTTTGTTGAAAGCGATCGGCCTGTCAGGACTTTAGCTACCGTAGTGCTCCCAGGTAATTGAAGTAATTTTTGCGATCGGGACTGAGAAGTCACCTGCCTGGTACAGTAAACTTTCTTTTACATATAAATGTGCTATGTGCTGGAAGGGGATCGCAATCTGAGTTCCCCATTTGCTGTAAATTATGTGCTAGTACTGGAAGTTGTTTTCCCAGCAAGAATCGGACTGAATCCAAGCTGCCTGACGCAGATAGGCCCTGCCATGAGGGTTTTGCCTCATTACCTTACTGCACAGAAAGATCCATCGTCGAGGGGCCAAGCTTCCTCTGGCAATCCAGAGAGTTCATCCATCAGCCCTCCTGTGTTTAGCCTGAGTATCGTGAGTAATTATCAGGGTAGCGCCATGCAACTTTTGTCTAATCAAAGTGTGCCACCTGACTGTTTATGCCTTTCTTTCCAAGAACTGAGCCATCCAGCTCCAGATTACAAATTGTGTTTGCGTGTTCTTTTTCCATCACAGGGCCCCAACCAGCTGCAACGGACCTGGCTAGCCCCTTTTCCCATCTTGGGTACCCAGAGAATGTGACTGAGTGGGACTCTTAAGTGCACGCACAGAACTGTGATTATTAATGTGTTCAAGCTAATTAATCTGATTTTCTCCCTTCCTTGTTACAGACCCCTGAAATCAGAGCTGTTGTTTCTGCAATTTACATTGACTGTGGCGTCATATTTATGGTGAAAGTATTGCATTGTTGCTATTGTACTGCATCACCTTATTTTACAGGGGGGTCCCCAAAGTCACGCTGAAGGAACCAGTCCTGGGGGTAAGTGCCAAGTACAAGTGTATGTGGTTTGCATATCTGGGGTATTGGGATAGTTACTGTTGTGTACTGTGTGGGCCACTAGTGGAAGAAAAGGGGGGTCACAGTGTCCCAGAGGGCTGTGACCTGATTAGACTAACCGCAACCAACCCAGACCTTTGGATGGAGGCACCCATTTTGGAACTTAGGCTGCTTAACCTGTTAGTAGCAAAGCAGGCAGGGGTAGTAGCCCAAGGGATAGCGCCACCTAGAGGTTACACTACCCTCTTGGACTTGTTAATTCCCTTGAGGTACTTGAAAGTTTCTATCATGTCCCCCCTCTCCTTCCTTCCTTTCCTCAAGGGTATACATATTAAGCTGCTTTAGTCTCTCTTTATATGCCTTCTGGTGCATACCCTGCACCATTCTGGTTGCCCTCCTCTGAACAGCCTCCACTCTGTCTATGTCTTTGCAGAGATGGGGTCTCCAGAACTGCACACAGTACTCCAGATGGGGTCTCACCAACTGTCTGTACAGAGGGATAACAACTTCCTGTTTTCTACTGTGGATGCCTCTCCCTATTCATCCAAGTATCCCCCCCAGCCCTCCTTACTGCCTTCTTACATTGCTTGCCCACCTTTAGGTCATCTGATATAATTACTCCCAGGTCTCTTTCGATTTTTGTTGTTGTTAGTATCTCACCTCCCTTTGTGTACTCTTCCCTTGGGATTTTGTTTCCCAGGTGCATTACCTTGCACTTCTTTGCATTGAATCTGAGCTGCCATACATTTGACCATTCCTCCAACCTTGCTAAGTCCCTTTTCATCCTTTCCACCCCACCTTGTGTATTAACCCTGTTGCAGATCTTTGTGTCATCTGCAAAGAGACATACCTTTCCTTCCATGTACTCTCCAATGTCACTTATAAATATATTAAAGAGGACCGGTCCCAGTACTGAACCCTGCGGTACCCCACTAGTTACTCCTTTCTTCACTGTGGACTCCGTTTACTATTACCTTCTTCGTCCTGTTGTCCAGCCAATTTTTTATCCAGGCTACCACCCTGGGACACACTCCAAGGCTGGCTAACTTGTAGATTAATCTTTTGTGTGGGACTGTGTCAATCAAATGCCTTCCTAAAATGTAGGTAGGCCATATCCACAGCCCTTCCCTGGTCTACTACTTTGGTCACCCAGTCAAAGAAATCTATTAGATTCGTCTGACACAACCTTCTTGCTGTGAATCCATGCTACCTTGGGTGCTGTGTCCCACTGGCCTCTAGGTACTCAACAATTCTTTCCTTCAGAAGTGATTCCATCATTTCCCTACCACTGAGGTCAAACTAATTGGTCTGTAGTTTCCTGCTTCTGCCCTGCTCCCACTTCTGTGAAGTGGAATCACATCCGCCCTCCTCCGGTCCTCAGGTACCACCCCATCCTCCCATGATTTGTTAAACAGAGTGGTCAGTGGTGTCACTAGTTCTACCCATAGTTCTTTTAGAATTCTGGGGTGAAGCCCACCAGGCCTCATTGCTTTGTCTACCCTCAGTTTCAAGAGTTCTTTCAAAACTCTTTCTTCTGTGAATGGACTGGTATCGACCCCCCCTATTCAAAGTGTTTCTCTTGTTTGTTTTAGGTACCTCCCCCTCTTCTTCCGTTATGAACACTGAGCAGAAATATTCACTTAGTATCCCTACTTTTTCACTATCACCCTCTGCCCACATTCCCTCCCCTTTATTAAGTCTCCATATCCCTCCCTTGGTCTTTCTTCACTCCCTTATGTACCTATAAAAGGTTTTATCCCCCTTTGTAACAGAATTGGCTATCTTTTCCTCGGTTTGGGCATTTGCTATTCTAACTGCCTTCCCTGCCTCTTTCTACTTTAACTGATAAAGTTCTCTGTCCTCCTCCTTCTGTGTTTCCTTATATTTATTGAATGCTATCCTTTTCTCCTTAACATTCCCTGCCACCTCTTTTGAGAACCATAGTGTTTTTTTCCTTCTTTTTGTTTTATTGATTCGCTTCACATAAAGGGTTGTTGCCTCTGTAATGGCTGTTTTGATTATTCCCCATTTTTCCTCCACCCTTCCTTCTTGCCCATTTGCTAGTGCTTTTCTGAGGCACTCTCTCATTTTCCTAAGGTCAGCCTTCTTAAAGTCCAATACTCTTGCTTTTGTAAGGCTTGACTCTATGGCTGTGTTTATTGTGACCCACACTGTTTGTTGGTCACTTGTTCCCAGATGGCTACCCACTTCTAAATCTGAGATCCTTTCTCTGTCCCCTTTTGAGAGTACCAGATCTAAGATCGCTCCCTATCGAGTGGGTTTCAACACTAGCTGTCTGAGGCATGCCCCTTGTAAGGCATCAAGAATGACCCTGCTCCTGGATGTGCCTGCAGCAAAGGTGCTCCAGTTAATATCTGGCATATTCAGATCCCCATCAACAATATCTCCCCTTTTTCTGCCATTTTAAGGATGCCTTCTATCATTTCCTTGTCCATTCTCTCCCCCTGAGATGGGGGTCTGTACCCAACTCCCATGCGGATTGTGGTGCCATTTTCTGTCTCCAGGGTGACCCATAGTGACTCATCTACTTCATGTTTACTCTTTAGTTCTGTTGCTTTAATCCCTTCCCTTATATAGAGAGCTCCTCCTCCTCCTCTTTTACCCTCCTTGTCCCTCCTATAGATTGTGTATCCTGGTATGTTGACATCCAAGTCATAGTTCTCTGTATACCATGTTTCAATGACTGCCAAAATATCCAGGCATCCTTCTTCCATGAAGGCCACTAGTTCAGGGAGCTTGGTACACAGACTATGGGCATTGGTACTCATCACCCTCCATTTTTGATGGCCTTACCCTTTTTACCCCCATCCCTGTCCTTACTGCCTTTTCCTTTCTTTGCATTTACCCCCCTGTCCTGCTCCTGAATGACTTCTCTACCTTGGTGTTTACCTAGCTTATTACTGTGTTTTGTGGGAGGAGGCTGGTATTTCTCTGCTCCTTTTCAGTGCCTTCCCCCTTGGCTAGTTTAAATGCTTGTCAATGAAGCATTTAAACCTATCACCTAGGATCCTTGTGCCCTCCCCTCCCACCGGACAGATACAGACCATCGCGCCAGTATAGGCCTGCATCCCTCCAGGTGGTTCCCCAGTCCCCAACAAAGCCAAAACCCTGAGCTCTACACCAGTTTTTCAACCATTCATTGAATCCCATGGTGCGGAGTACCCTACCATCATCCTTGCCAAAGACAGGCAGCACCTCTGAGAAGGTTACTGTATGTGTTATTTGTCTAAGGCCCCTCCCCAACTCTACAAACTCTTCTTGCACTGCTCTGATCCCATTCCCAGCCAGGTCATTTGTCCCTAGGTGGACAATGACATTCAGCTCCCTCACTCGTGCAACTGCTCCCATGATCCTGAGGATTCGTTTCCTGTCCCCCCAAGCCGTGGCGCCAAGCAGGCACCTTACCTCCCTCTCCCTTTCCTCCCCCAATTCTACCCTCTAATGACTGAGTCCCCCACCAGGAGTTGTTTCCTTCCCCTTTGGGGTCTCATGCCACCCTCCTATGGGTCTCTTTGTGGAGGTTCCCAGCATCCTCCTTGGTCTCCACTGTAGGTGCCTCCATAGAGGAACCACTCTTTCCAAGAACAGCATATGAATTGTGGAGAAGTACAGCTGAAGGGATGCACCTCTGTTCCACCACCCACTCCCTCCCTGAGCCCACCTTGGTCCAACCGTTCCTCTTTCTTGGCAACCTCTGAGGTAGCGGTGGTGGCCCTGGTGGTCCCTGGGTGGGGGAAGAGGTTTGATGAATCCTACCTAGGTCAGCCTGGAGACAAGCAACCTCCTCTCTCAGACCAGAGAGGTGCCTGCAAATAGGGCAGCATCACAGCCTCCAGAATGTCTCCCGGAACACTGCTGCCCCACAGCCATTGCACTGCACCACTCTCATCATGACTTATTTTGTGTCCCCTCTCCTGTTGCTTTGTGTGCTTACTCTCTTCTCCCTCTACGTATTTTTCCACCTACTTCCCTACTGCCTATGTGCCCTTACAACTCTCGCACTTCCTGTTCTGGGACAGGAACTTCCTGCAGTCTTCAGTAGTTTCCGTCTTCCGTACTTGGACTCAGATCTCCAGCCTCTGGGGGGGAGAAAGAGCTATTCTTTTTCCCTTTGAGGTTGATGAAACTAATGTGCCTCAGTGATCCTTCCCTTCCTACTGCCAAACCAGAAGTTCCTGTTGTCAGTCAAATTCAGTGGCTATAAAAGTAGAACTGGCTTAGGGTGGGAAGGAGGGCAATTAGTAAGAAATTCTGTAGCATTTTTAGTCAGCAGCTACTTGCTCTGAAAGCAAGATTCCTTCTGCCAGAAAATAGCAGCAGGAAGCTGTAATTGGAGATAGCTGCTTTTCTACTGCTCAAGCCACACCCCCAATTAACTTCCCTCCTCTAATCCTGATTTAGCAAACTAAATTGATATAGCCCCAGACAGAAGGAAAGGAAAAGGAGAAATTGTTTAACCAGGAAAAGCACACTAAGCCAGAGCAGAACTTGTTTCCAGGTGTGACCTGGGAGCACAGGGAAGTTAAGTGACTTGCTCAGGGTTGCACAGTATGGAAGTGGAGGCTGATGGGATTCAAACCCAACTCTCCAGGTTTGCAGCGCAGTGCTCTTAACCACAACACTATACTGCCTACTTGTATTAACAATATACATTTTCTGTTTTGGTTCAGATATGTAACCACTACATGCAGTATTTCTCTTGCAAAACGTTTTTTTTCTTCAATACATTATTACACTACATTAAGTCCTGAATGTCCAAGCAAGAGCTCTTATTTATAGCCAAACTTCATTTAGCAAGTCGATGTACAGTAAAGGGGGTGGGAGGGAAACTTGTTTAACCAGGAAAGGCACACTAATCCAGATCTTGTTTCCATGTACACCTGGGAGCACAAGGAAATTACGTGACTTGCTCAGGGTCACACAGTATGCAAGTGGGAGCTGATGGGATTCAAATCCAGGTCTCTAGTTTTGTAGATCAGTGCTTTTAACCACTACGCTACACTGCCTCCTAGTAAGAAAAACACAGTCTTTCTGTCTGAATCTAAAAGAAGTCACATTTGTTATAACAAAAGTAGTACAATGATGTAAACATGCTCCTCCAGCAATGTCATGTTGTGTGATTGCTGTTAAGATTTAGGATAGCCTACTGTATTAATTTTCACTAAGTCTTTATGCATTACTGGACTAGAGGCACCATGACCATTTCACATCTCAGAGTAAAAGTTCAAAGCATAGCTTATATTTGCTAAAGTGTGTGTGTGTGTGTGTGTGTGTGTGTGTATACAGACAGATAGATTGTCCAGTTGAGATGCACTGCCCTGTTTTCAGTGAAATAATGCTTCTTATGTTATAAAGTCTGGATAACACATGAATGGTAATAATTTCACACTTTTAAAATCTGGTACTTCCCATGTCTGCATATTTGTTTCTATGAAATTATGTTAGGGTTTTGTTCACTTAAAGCAGCAGTATTTGTTAATCAACATCAATTTTATGTTTTACCAAAAGATGCATTGCATTCATAATCAGTATAGTTCTAACTACAGTATCTCACATACTTAAAAGCAGATTTTATAATTATACAGTATTTGCAATTAATGGCTCATGACATTAAAATGGCTGCCACTGGCAATACTTAATCTCTGTGGCTGACATTATCTTATACTGTTGTATTCTGGCGTATATCGAAAAATGGTTTGTAAAAAATGCCCTTTATACCCTAACAAATGCTCTTCCAATTTTCAGCACCCCCATCTATTTCAATCTTCTGGCACCCCTGTCTGTGAACACTGCCATCTGTCAGAGATGCTCTTCCAGCTTAGAATGTCCCTGGTCAGCAACGGGTAGACTGGATTATAGTCCATTATACAACGAGCACAAAAAAATAGAATCCTGCATTTTGATTGGCTGGCTGGCACCTTTCCAGCATTGTAAATCCTCCAGAGTACCCACTGGAAAAGGTGCCAGCCACCACTCAGCCACATCTGGAACTCCCTGGCAAATCCCTCTGCTCCTCGCAAACACACCACTGCCAAACTCACAGATGACAGCGAGATTACCTTGTCCTTAACCCAACATCCGATACTCTGTCATTAGCCTCAAAAGTTCAGAAAAACTGCCACACCATTCCGAAAAAACGAAGCACCGGAAAGAAAAAAACAAAGAAAATGCAGTTCATTCTCTCCAAAGCAAAGAAGCTGAAAAAATTCAGAACAGTGGCGGTGGAAATCTGCGATCCTCCGGCACATGCACAGAACTCACAAAAAAATCCGAGCAGTACCTTGCAGTGAAAACAAACGAGCAGCAACTTTTAAAACAAATGGACATTTTAAATATTTTTCCGTGAAAAAAAAAAAAACAAGCAGGGCAACTGTATAGCAATACTTTCAGGGAGTAGGTATACCGGTGGATTACCACTACTGCTGTCGGTTAAGTCCTCGGCCGCGCCTCGTGACTGAACCACACCAGCCGTGGTAAATCCTCCAGTATACCCACACCCTGTCAGGGTATATTGCTTTAATATACAAAACAGAGCAAGATGAATTATGCTAATATGTTTAGTGACTGCAGTGTACAATCAGAGATTATGTCTTCATCTCAGTTATACTGCTGGAAGCCATGCAAAGATAACAAAAAAAAAAGCATTTGCCAATGCTGAAGATTTCCTTGCACGGTGTATGTGGGATGGCATTCAGCGGCGCGCATGGTGCTCGTTACTTGGCACTTCTTCAAGCTTGCCACAGCCATATCGGCTCTGGCTAGAGTTTGTTGTAGTTTGTGTTCTCTTGAAGGCGTATGCTCACAGTTATCACCCCACCCTTTGCACTTGGCTTTCTGACACTTAAGCCACTGCACAGGGAGTTTCATGTATCACTCATAGTGTCCCTGTTGTGTCCAACATCCACAGATGTCCCTTCCTTTGGTACCCATCTATCTCAGACCTATGTCACGTACTGGCCTCAGAGAGCATCCATTCATCTCTGGTACACAGCTTACCTTTTGGTATGCTGCTAACTGCCAGGACAAGAATTTCATGACTTTTTCACCTCAGGTTCATATTGCAGACTAAATATGCATAGACACAAGGAGTATGGTGAAAACAGGAATGCTGGAAATGTATGCAGTACAATACAATGTACTTTTCTCTAGCATCTTTCAAACAAAATGTATCAGACAACACTTCAGTGGTTTAGCAAAAAAGACAAGAGGCAGAATCATTTATGGCACAATGATAACGGTTCATAGGCCAGGACAACAAGACAGTGTGGTTTCTGACACAACTTTGCAGAAACATTTTACAGCATTAGATTGGATATACAAGTTGACAAAGCAACACTACTGGGTTCCAGACATAAAAGCTGTTTTAATTCCTTACGGACATATAAACTGTCCTAAACAGAAACTGCTATGTGTACTTATGGAGGAGTTCAGGGGCGCCGGAGCCCTTCTAAAAGTGTGTGGGGAGGCCAAGGTGCAGGGGTGATGGGGTAGCTGTGAAAACCTTTTATAAAAAGCCGGGGGTAGAGGCATTATGGGGATGCATTGTGAAATATTTTTTTACATAAAGGCTAGTGGCCCCCAGACCCCAGCCTTTATATAAAACTCTTTCACAGTACATACTACTTACTTGGAATAACCTCCCTCCCAGTCCCAAAGAAGCTACTCGCCTCAGTGTCAAAACACATCATGTGTGTGCCCACCTCCACACCCTCTGCAACTGCATCTTTCCCCAAATCCTTGGTGTTCCAACTGCCCAGTCCAAGTTCCATAAGGCTGAGCACATCTCTGCTGGCACCTTTTCCCTTATAGTACCACTGTAAATGTGCAGTCATGTACCGTAATTATTGTACACTGATCAGTGGCAACCATCAGAGGCCCCTGACAATTACAAAGGGAGTCTAGGCAGTTAGCAGGAACCTGAAAGATGGAAATCAGAACCAGGATCAGCATCAGACTGCAATTAAAAAAAAAAAAAAGTTTAGCAGTGCCTTTAGTATTCCTTAACCACACTGCTTTGGAACCCTCGCCAATCAGGAAGCAAGATGTCTCTACCCATTTTATTAAAATCCATTAATTCATCTTTGAGCAAGCACCAAACAAAAAAAGGTCTCAGACATCACCAGCAACCCTAACAACAGTATAGCATGTTTATTACATATATAAGACCAACTGGCCAAATGCTACGTACATGTTTGTTTTCACTGCTCTCCACTGCATCTTCCGATAAACGCTATGCAATTTCAAGCCTGACTCACCTTTGTTACTTGACTCGGCAGGCTCTGGCCGCTCGTTCATTAGTCCGACAACCATCCAAGCTGTGCTCAGGCCAAAGGCTGTTGCTGAGTGTACATACTGCAGCCATCCCCATTCACGCAGCACGGTGCATTTCAGCATGGTAGTTAGAAAAGACGGCAACAAACCTTTTTTTCACAAAGAAACAAAACAGGAAGAGCAGAAAACAGAGCCAGACCCAGAGAATGATGATGGAGAGGCTCTCCTGCTGCAAGACACAGTGACGCTATGCTCCATTCAAGCTGCCATCCATCCAATCCCGATTCCCCACCTGCCATAATGCAGCACTAACTTCCGGGGGCCAGAACAGTAAGTGCAACATGCAAGTGCTGGTTGCATCTTTGTTTGCTTTGCCTGGCTGCTGGCCCTTTCTTCTTTGCTGACTCTGTCTGAGTCTGCTGAACTGTGCTGCCACCTGCCCATTTGCCACGGCGCCAAGCAACTTAAAGAAGAGCACAGCATGACAGTGGGCTCACTGGAGCACAGAATGAACTTTTTTTTTTTAAATCTTTTGTCAGAAAAAGTGAGGGGGCATGGTCCCCTCAACTTTAAAAGTGGGGGGCCATGGCCCTCTCTACTCCAGTGCCCCTGTGGAGGACCGGCAAAGACAGACTGAGGAAAAAAGCTGCCCATTTTTAAAAATGTGAGTTCTTAAAAATGTGCAATTTCAGTTACTCGTGCTCCTGGCTGAGTGCAACCCCTCCCCCCCCACACGTTTACCTTTTAATGTACTGTATAGCTCCTAGTACAATTTCCCCGTATACAGGGTTGTCACCTAGGGACTGCAAAAGAAATGCCCAACTGCCCCCTGCCAGTGTGAGGATTCATGTTTAAAAGTATGCTTACAGCTAGTTTTAGACCTAAATTAGCTGTAAGTATACTTTAAAACATGAACCATTATGCTGACACTATGAAAATATAAACCTAATACCTGCTCCTTGCTGTGTTCAATACAGCAATACTGAGATCTACAGTATGTAACTAAAATGGAAAGTGTTCCAATAATTCTCAGTGCCACTTGATTGGGTTTCTCAAGGAGCCACCTCTGCTTCTGCATTGCCAAAACTCTGCAAAGTAAAATTACAAATTGAGGACCTGACAATAAATTGCAATAATTAGCAGTAGAAAGACTTCAGCTAGCAGGGTACGTGATATTACAGGGACAGCCCTGTGTTACATACCTTTGCCTGTCACCTTTAATCTTAGATAAATATATATAGAGTCTAAATAAATGCTAAACAGGGTACAACTCTGATTTAAAATACTCATTATATAATAGCACTAAGCACTCACACTGGTTATATTCATGTTCTATTAATCACCCCCTAGGGCATGGAGCACTTGGCTACACATCGTGCCACATCATACTCCTAGAGGGTAATTAACAAAACATTAACATAACTCTGGCCTTACTTTATTGCTTAATACATTTTTGCAAACCTCATAATTACTCTTATTTTAGTAACTTCCCTTCATGAACTGCATTTACTGCCAAAGTTGTTTAGCTCTTTCACTTTAGGCTGGTCTCCAATAAAGAGGTCCTGGACCAGCTCCTAAAAATTAAAGCAGAAAAATCTGCAGCCCATGGTAACGTAGAGCCTCAACACCTAAAAATGGTTGCCCCATCCTTACTCCTCCATTGGCTACCTTCTTAAACTAGTCCGTGCTTCTTGGCACAGTCCCACAAAAGTAGAAGTAACACATGAGGTTCCTGTACACAAGAGCAGGGCCAGGGAAACAACTGAGAAATACAGGTTACTCACCTGTAACAGGAGTTCTAGGAGTAGTATATGTTGTTCATCTACACTGTCTGACAGGTTCCTTGCCGCTTTAAGATGGGCCGGAAAGTCTTCAAGCTGGCTCCTTCCACCCACCCGGGTGCTAAAACCCTCGGCTCCACCCCATGACGCCAGATCTAGCCTGCTGGAAGCCAGGTTGCGCATCGAAGCTGGGAGGTTAGGTCGGTGGATGAACAACATACACCATTCCTAGAACTCCTGTTACAGGTGAGTAACCTGTTTTTCTAGGGATGTGGATATGTTGTTCAATCCACACTGTCTGGCAGACTCCTAGCAGTTCTCCAGGAGGAGGGAGGCAAGGCGCGCACCCCCTACTTAGGAAATAAGGACTGGAGAACCGAGGTCCCAAAACCAGCATCCCGGCATGACTCTAGGTCAATGTGGTAATGGGAAATAAAGGTGTGTGCTAACTTCCAGGTAGCAGCCCTGCAGATTTCCTGGATAGGGACATCCCTAGAAGCATCCACCGAAGCAGTGGTATGGCGGGTAGAATGAGCTCCTATCCCTTTGGGTGACTCCACGCCCGCCAACCTATAGCAGAGATCTATGCAGGAGGTGACCCACCTGCTTATCGTCTGCTTGGCTGCAGATCTGCCAGGTGCGGCTTCAGCATAGGTGACAAACAGCTGGCGAATCTCTCCCCAAACTTCAGCCGTCCGCTCCTTATAATAAGCGAGCGCTCGTCTAGGGTCCAAAGTATGGACCCTATATTCGGCCTCTGAGGTGTGATTGGGATGGAACACCAGCAGAGTCAACACCTGATTCAGGTGAAACTCCAACACCACCTTCGGAAGGAATTTCGGGTGGGGGTGAAGGACAACCTTGTCCCTGTGGAAGACCAGATAAGGAGACTCGATGGAAAGCACCTGGAGCTCTCCCATCCTTCTGGCTGATGTAATAGCCACCAAGAAGGTGGTCTTCCACGACAGGTGGGAGATATCACACCTGTGCATCACTCCGAATGGCTTGCCCAAGAGCTTAGCCAATACCAGCAGTAGATCCCACAGAGGTGGAGGTTCTTGCACCGGAGGGGATATGTGATCAAGGCCTTTGAAAAAGCGCCTGACCACCTTCTCCTGCGCTACCGATTGCTTGCCGGGCCACGTCCGGTAATAGAGATGGCTGCCAGGTGCACCTTGAGGGTCGTCGACCAAAGCCCTAGCTGAGACAAGGACCACAGGTAGTCCAAAATGCTAGCCAATGGACAGACAGAGGGGTCCAAACCCTTGTCCTGACATCAAATGGAGAATCTCTTCCATTTAAAGGCATAGCACTTTCTGGTCGACTCCTTACGGGACGCCTCAACAACGTTGAGGACCTTGCCGAAAAGACCCAAGGCATGAAACTCTAAATGCTCAGGAACCAGGCCGTCAGGTGCAGGGATTGAAGGCCCGGATGGAGAACCTTCCCCTTGTTGACTGAGATCAGGTCCGGGCGGGCTGGAAGATGCCTCGGGAGCCTGAAGCGGAGGCTGAGGAGATCTGGGTACCAGAACTGGCGAGGCCAATCTGGGGCTACCAGAATCACCTGCACCTTGTCCCTCTTTGCCTTGAGAAGCACCTTGTGGATCAAGGGGAATGGAGGGAAGGCGAAGAAGAGTTTCGGGGTCCATGACCTCGAGAAGGCATCCCTCTGCAGCAAGCCCTGCTGAGGGGGGCGGGCATGAAACAGCCTCAGCTTTGCATTCTCCCTGGAGGTGAACAGGTCCACCTGAGGAGTGCCCCACTGGGAGAACAGGTCTTGAACTATCTCTGGCAGGAGAGACCACTCGTGAGATGCAGAGCCTATCCAGCTGAGGGCATCGGCCAGACTGTTCGAGGCTCCTGACACATAGATGGCTAGGAGATCCGCCTCCAGGCTGATCAAGAGAGACCAAATGTGGAGAGCTTCCTTGCACAGAGGCAGGGAGTGCATCCTGCCCTGATGGTTGAGATAGTACATGATTGTGGTATTGTCCATCTGGACCTGAACCACCTGACCCCGTACAAATGGAGCGAAGGCAGTGAGGGCTAGTCGAACCGCTCAAAGCTCCAGCAGGTTGATGTGGCATCGAGACTCCTGAGGGGTTAGGAGGCCCGGAGCTCCCCCAGATGGGCACCCCAACCCATCAAAGAGGCGTCAGTCATAAGGATGACCGTCGGCTCAGGGCAGGCAAACGGGATACCCTCCTGCAGATGAGCTAGGACGAGCCACCACTGCAGGCCATCCCACATGTTCTGGGTCACGGTTACTGGCTGGTCCAAAGGACCGGAACGCTGTGACCAATGGCGGGCCAGCCCCCATTGCAGGGGATGCATATGCCAGCGGGCCCAACTAATCACACTGGTGCAGGCCGTCATGAGGCCCAGAAGGTGCAGGAAGTCCCGGGCAGGGCGCAATTGCCCAACCAGAAATGATTGAGCAAAGGAGGAAAGGACCTTGGCCCTGTCCACCGGGAGCCAGGCTCTGGCTCGAAGAGAGTCGAGCTCTGCCCCAATGAACTGAATCACCTTCGATGGCACAAGTTCCGATTTGGCCTCATTGATCTGGAGGCCAATTTGAGAGCAAACCTGGAGGGCCAGATATCTGAACTGCTCCACCTCCAACCTGGAGGAGGCTGCTATCAGCCAGTCATCCAGGTAAGGGTACACCCGAACCCCTCGGTGCCGCAGGAATGCTGTCACCACTGCCATGCATTTGGTGAAGACCTTAGAGTTGGAGAAAGGCCAGAGGGAATGGCCCGGAACTCGAAGAGGGATCCCTCTGCTCTGAAGCGAAGGAATCGCTGATGAGACGGACAGATTGGGACGTGAAAGAACACGTCCTGTAGATCCAGAGAACAGAACCACATGCCTAGTTCCAAGGATGGTATGAACGGAGCCAGAGTGACCATCCTGAAGGTGCGTGGCCTTAGAAACTTGTTCAGGTCATGGCAGATCGAGAATGGGGCGCCAGACCCCCATCCACTTTGGGACCAGAAAGTACCTGGACACAAACCCTGGGTTTGGGGGAGGATCCGCCACCTCGCTGATCACCTCCTTTTGGAGGAACAGAGCTATGTCGGCTCGACGAGCCAACAGAGATGCTGCGGAACCGGTAGCCCCCTAAGGGGAGACGGCTTGATAGGGAGGGGTCCACTTGAATTCCAGAGGCAGATGCCTGCCCACCAATTCCAGCACCCAACGGTCCAAGGTGATAGTGGACCAGGCGGAAAGGAAGTGGCGGAGCCGTCCCCCCACGAAGGGACCCAGGGAAGGAGTGACGAGGTTGGGGGAGGCACCCCTCAACCCATCACTGGGCAGGCTTGGAGGAAGGGCCGGCCGAGGGGCCACCTGGATCGTTCCCTCCAGGCTTCCTGCTGGAGGAAGCAGCAGACTTGACCTTGGAGCACCAAGCGTAAGCCTGCTGGCTCTGTTGCTGGTGCTGCTGGACTGGATGTGCTGCAGGAACGGAAGGGCGAAAGGGCTTATGCTGCTGCTGGCAGCCTCTGTCCTTCTGGGCAGATGTGACCAAGTCCAAGGTAGCACTGGACTTCTCAATTCTCTGGAGATGGCCCTCCACCCCCGGCCCGAACAAGTCGGTGCCCTGGAAGGGAACATCTGCCAGCTTGTGCTGGGTATCTGCCGTGAAGGTGGAGATCCGCAGCCAAGCTCTGCGGTGCATGGCTACTGCAGCCGCTACTGACCGGGCACAAGCGTCTCCAATGTCCAAGGCAGTTTGGAGCTGTTTGGCCACCATCCTTCCCTGATACTGCACCTGCTTGTCCGTCATTTGAAGGTCAGCCGGGAGATGAGGAAGCACCTCATCCAGGAAACTCATAAGGGCATGTGAAAAATGTGCCATCAGCAAGGCAGAGCTAGCCTGTCGAAGACCTAGGGAGGAGGCAGCGTAAACTTTGTGCCCCGAGTAGTCCAGCTTTTTGGACTCTTTGTCAGGGAGCTTTTCGACATCCCTAGTGTTTCCGGAGCACTGGAAGATGCTATCGGTTACCAGCCCTTCAGCCGAGGGGTGCTCCAAAAAACCGGAGAGGAAACCGGTGGGGACTGCATACTTGTGAGCCATCCTGGCCAAAGGTGCAGGACAGGATGCAGGCCGCTGCCACAACTCCAGTTCTGGGCCAACAATGGCCTCGGCCACAGAGAAGGCCTCTGTGAGGGAATCCCCTCGGTCCAGAATCTCTGTGATGGGATATCTGGCCCGTTTTTGTACAGGTTCGAGCTGCATCCCAGTGGACTCTGAGATGAGCCAAAGAATTCCCAGGAATGAGGATGGGCTCTCGTCCACCAACAGACACCCGGAAGATTCCAGGTCGAGGGGCCTGGAATATAAGGAGGAGTCGGAGTCCGAGGAGTCTGCGAACAGCTGCAGAGCGCCTGAGCCACCCTCCACTTGCCGAGGCCGATCGGGGGTGAGGGTGACTGACAACCTGTGGGGCAAGCTCTGACCCGACTGAGAATCCTTGGTTGGGGCCCCAGCCTTTGGTTCCGGGGGCAGTGGTTCCACCACAATGGGTGGAACAGCCGGTTTTGGTTGAGCAATTGGTGCCGGAGTCAGCTCCTCGACTAAGGAGCCAATGGCAAGAGGTTGCTTCGGTCATTCGGGTGACAGCCACTTAATGGCCGGTGAAGGCAATGGAGTCAGCTTGTTGCTGGCTAGTAAGAGCTGCTGCCACATCATGGCCTCACAGCGCCAACGCAACTTGCGCCAGAGCCTATCCTCCGAAGAGGACAATGAGGATGAGCGGTGATGCCGCTCGCGGAGCCGATCGAGATTCCGCTGGCGTCGGCGGACTCACCCAACATGGAAGAGACAGAGACAGTCGGGGTCGCCAATGGTGGGTCGAAGATGGGGCGGGGGAAACCCGCTCATCCCTCGGTTCAGGATCCTTGACCGGAGACTTCGGCACAGGAGGCATGGGCAAGTCCTCGGTAACCACCAGGGGAACCGGTGAAGAAGGGTTGTTGGCTTCTCCAGTCGACAACCCGTCCAACAGGTCGAGAAAAATCTCAACCGCATCGACGGGTGTCTCGGCCGGCTGACCTGACAGGGACACCGTGAAGCCAGCGGCCTTAGCCACAACTTTGACCGAAGTCGAAAGCAGATGCTCCAAAGAACAAGACCCCTCCCACTCCCACGAACGTCAATGGTGGGACTTACCTTTCGGTTCCTTTTCCTTCGACCTACTCATTTGAGTCCCTGAAGGCCCTTCTCCCTTGGTGGCGAGAGACTGACAAAGCTCCTTAAAAGAAGCAGTGTAGGAGGAGCACAAGGAGAGCGGGATAAACGCAGACGCCGAAGAAGTAGAAGACATGGCCTGGGCCGCCTCCTCCTTGAGGGCGATTAACTGCTCCAGCTGCTCCGCTGAGCCTGCAGCCGCAGACACCGCCCAATGGGTCTCCTTCAACTTCACCGGCGGAAACCATTTCTCGGGACGCCCCAGTTAAAGTCAGGCAGCGCGGTCTTCTATAACCGAAGGAGCAAAAGACTTGCATAGATCTCAGGCCTTCGGATCATGAGCAAGCCCCAGGCAGTAAACGCACGTGGCATGCGGGTTGGTCCGAGACATCTTCTGCCCGCAAGGGCACCAACAGAAGCCGGGAGTAGATTGTGAATCCATCACAGCCACGAGGGAAGTAGAAGACTTAAGTCTTGTAAACTTTAAAATAATTTTCAGAAAAAACGAAGGATTAGGATCCAGGCCTACAAACGCAGAGTGCTAAGGAGGGAACCTGAGCGTCCAAGCAGTAAGGAAGATCTGGCATCATGGGGTGGAGCCGAGGGTTTTACCACCTGGGTGGGTGGGAGGAGCCAGCTTGAAGACTTTCTGGCCCATCTTAAAGCAGCAAGGAACCTGCCAGACAGTGTGGATTGAACAACATATCCACGTCCCTAGAACTATTGTTCTATCTCTATACTGAGCACCTTGGCTGAAGTCCAAGAGAGGCTAGTGTACAATTAATTGCTAGTCTACATATAAACCCACTCCCTACTCATGGACTTCCAGCATAACTTCTGCAAGCACCATGACACAGACTCAGCCATGGTACACTGCACCACTGATGTCCTCATTGTCTCTGACCATGGTAATCACACAGGGGCTATATTTGTTGACCTTACAAAGGCTTTTGACTTAGTCAATGATGACCTTCTGCTGCTCAAAATGAACAGCCTGGGTCTTGACCAGCTCTCATGTCAGGCGTTCACAGCAGCTATCCTGCAGGGTGTAAGCAGGTAATCAAGTGAGGGTTATGCCACTCCTCTCAGCATGAGATCTGTGATAGGGTCCCCCCAGGCTCTGTTCTGTGGCTCACACTGTTCTCATTTTTTGTCAACAAGCTCCTTCCAACTGTGGCAAGGCCAAAGGGCTGCCACATGCCGACAATGCTGTCAATACAGAACCATCCCAGACCTGAATTATATCACAGTTGGACTTAGTAAGTACCTAAAAGAACTCAAAGCATGGTTTGTCTCAAATCATCCAGTGGTCCATGGGAAAATAACTAAGGCCATGCTGTTTGGTTCCAGAAAATCGGACCCAGACCAAAGTAAGCTCCTACAGATCTCCATCTTAATGGGTGCCCAGCTAGAAGAGGTAGACACAATAAAGTATCTTGGTGTCTGGCCTGATGAAGAACTCACTTTCAAGACCCATGCTAAGCATGTCGTCAAGCTTCTTTCCCATACACTGGGGCTGATCTACGGGTTAAAATCCTATCTTACCAGTGAAGCTTACATGTCTGTAGCCAACAGTGTCCTCCTCCCTATGCTATGTATGAAGCCCCAGTCATCTCCTCTCCAAAAGACACAGAGTTTACTATGTTTCTATGTTAATACTATGTATTACAGAATCAGCAGGTTTGTGTTTGGTGCAGGAAGTAGAGACCACCAGTGCAATGTGCTTGCCTCTGTACACTGGCCCCCTCTTGAAGAGCATCTCTACTACCCTATCCTCTGTTGGACCTATAATACATTAACAAATTGGCTTCCCATCTCAGAGATACACTGGCCTGGAAGCCCTCTACAAGGCAACTCTGCTCCCCCTCCTGGAGGTTCCAAGGACCCAAACTATATTTGGTCAATGGTTCTTTTCACACAAAGCACCCTTACTCTGGAATGAACTTCCAGTTCCTATCCAGAAAAGCTGTACCTATCAGGTTTTCAAATGGCTACTGAAAGGATGCCCATCTCCAAAGCATAACTGCTCCTGCTTCCGCCAAGCCTACCCTTGCCTCTGCTGTGCCAACTGCAGCTACGGTTCTTAGTTTCCCTCCACTGGCCATGAGTAATCTTTTGAACTTGATTTGATGTGCTGTGTAGTATAACACTGCACAATGCACTTTGTCCTATTGATCTGTATATAGAATTTGCTATGCAATATGGAAGTCCTCAATGTTGTACCTATTGTTACTACCACTGTCACTATGTCCTCAGTGTCATTTAATTGTACATGACACTGTACCAACATGAAAACAAGTCACATACTGCATGTAACTTATCCTGGGTCACTCCTGAAAAAGTGACACAAGCCTCAGAGAGCCAACCTGGTTAACAAAATCCAATCAATGAATAAACATAAATAAATAGAAGCTCCAAACATTAATATTTGTGTCACAAAACTGGTTTCTACAGCTGATGTTTTACAATTTTCTGGTTGCAAAAACTCCTCAAGCCTATTCCTTAATTGCTAACTATTCTGCCATTATTAAACTGCCTCTAATTGCAAATGTCTACAACTATGAGGAGGAGAACATGGTCTGACCTACATCCATCACCACATGACTTGGCACTATTACTGTTTATAATTAGAACCAAATGAAGCACAGTACTATGGGAAAGTAAGGAAACCTCCTTTGAAAGCCATTCCTAGGGAAAGAAAGAAGTTTTAAAAAACTTTGAAAATGAAAAAATCTATCGGGTCAAGAAGTAACCTGTAAGCTGTCACTATCACACTACCTTTCTGTTTGCTCTGTCTGCTACTTCAGCAGCATATAGTGCAGAAGCTTTTTTCCATTAGGAAATAGTGTATCTAAAAGGTTAATCAGACATACTTGCTTGGCATACATGCACAGTCAACCATACTCTCTCCAGGTTACTTGATCTTTTGTAAATGTTCAGCATTGTGATGAAATGAATGCTAATTCAGAAACCGATTGGTCTCTTCTTGCATGCTAGCAAGACAAAAAAGGCTATAATTGCAAGCCAAATATAATACTGTAAGATCTCAGTTTTTAAAACCACTGTGAGAAACTTGCTTCCAGAGTTCCTTGAAAAACAGAAGCAAAACAGAAACAGAAAAATACTGGATAGAAAAAGACCTGAACAGTCAGTCTAGTCTGTCCCAGGAGTCACTACTAGTTCGTGATACTCTGGCTTCTGATCTTCCTCCACAGAAGTAGAGTGAGATGGAGTTCATTTCACTAGGTACATACAGTACGCAATTTATACAAAGATACAAGGCCAGATCTTCAAAGGACCCCTTATGAGATGTAGCTTGTTTCGACCACAATTCTTGAATAGCACCCAAAAGTTAGACCACCTCCGAAGTGGTCTAACTTTTGACTGCAGTTGCCATCATTTGCAGTAGATATGGTGCCACATGCTGAAAAAAGAGACATTTACCATTTTTGATTCAAATTCCAGAAATTGCCAGGACACTGATGATCCAGTGAGGTAGGAGAAAAGAGCATCTCACTGGATGCTGGCCTCCTGTGGAGGGAAGCTGTCTATTCCCCAAAGAGCCAGCGCCACCAACAAGCCTACATGGGGTGCAAGCAAAGTGGGGACATCAGTAGGTGTGACGACGTGTGATCATGCCATGTGTATGCCTGCAGCATGCATGTGGTAGCATGTTGTGGCTGCATTTCGTGGGGGAGGGAGAACACAAGGACATTTTCTTCAGTCCCACAGGATGAGCCTTGATATGCTTGGGCTCTGCAACACCTGTCTGCCGGTAATGAAGGGGATCTATGCCATTGAATTCATGTCACAAGAGAGGAGGTGGCATGTCCCAGAGGTCCAACTGTGGAGAATAAACCATGGGTCTGGTAAGGGCACCACCTGGGATTTAGAAATGTGATGAAGCAGCTTGGTGTCTGACAGAGGCAGATAGGGACTGTAGCTGAGGCGGTGAAAACAATAATCAAAAACAAAATCACACTGCAAAGTATTCTTCACAAAGCTTGAGAGAATATGTATTACCCACAGCCTGTTTAGAGAGTTAATTTCATTATGCACACATTAACTTGCCCATCTACTTGCAAATAATATTGCTGCATTCAATAGGTTTTTAGAACTGCACTCAGGTGACAAAATCAGTCAGGAAACAGACAAATACATAAAAACGGAGCCCCGGTGGCGAGTGGGTCTTCTGGCTCAGCTTAATTGCTGAATAAAGCTCCATTTTGATATGTATTTATCTGGTTTCTGACTGATTTTGTCACCTGAGTGCAGACCCTCGCTGTTCCTGTACTGTTTGGGTTAGCCGCCCATTTCTGCACCCTCATAGCAGCATCCTGAGATGTGCTGCTGTTTGCTTCTCCTCAGGAGGTGTTTAGAACCATGCCATCAGTTGGGTTCCCCTTTTTGCAAAACACTTCGCATCACAGTAACTAGCAGCATCAGTACCTACAGTATATAAACCTTTGTTGGCCCTGCAGTGAAAATATATCGAGTTAATAGGGCTTAGTCAAAATGTTGTGTACATTTTTGTGTTTTTTTCCATGAGAGGAAAAAAACTTTCATCAGATTATTTAGCAAGTGCAAAATGGGAAATGCAAGCATATACACATGGTTTGTCAATTTTGTAGGTCATGCACGGTGCCAGGCCAGAGTTCTCCACTTGGAAGCTGAGGGCCTTATTGTCAACTCTGTGCTTGAAATTATTCAAAACATTAACTAAGCATAAGACTACCCACAAGCAAAGTGCAGTCACTAATTCAAATGTTAGCAAACTAATACTAACCTCTTTAGAAAACAATACTGGGAGCCAGTTACTTTTTGTTAGATGCTGAAATACTGCTAATGTATAAATACATGAAATTTGAAAATAAATCGGGGTTTGCTCTAGAATTTAAAGATTCCTAGCTTTCTGGCTAATCACTCCCCACCACTTGAAGCCAAATCTGACTTTTTGGTGCCATACTCAAGATTCTTGTTAGTGACTGGCTGAGTGGCACGACCACTGGCAAGGCAAAGTTTATTTTTCTGGCGCCCAATCCAGGATGCTCTGAGCACCTCACATTCAGAACAAGCAAGGGAATACAAAAACTCACACAGATACAGTTAAAACAATAATAAGACAAGTAATGCAAAATCAATAAATAGCTGAGCTCAGTTAAAATTTACTGTACCAAGTCAGATAACTACTGTATGGCCAAAAAGGCCAAAGAAAACAGGTGGGTCTTGAGACGGCCCTTAAAGATCTCAACTAAAGGGGCCTTCCTGATGGATACTGGAAGCACATGCCACAGTCCAGGGCCAGCGACACTAAATGCCCTGTCACCGGCAGTTCTAAGTCTCATTCTGGGAATCACCAGGAGACCCCTAGAGGAGGAACAGAGGGAGTGGACTGCGGTGGCCGGCGTTAGGAGATCAGCCAGATAGCCAGGGCCTAGTCCGTGTAGAGCCTTAAAGGTGAGTAAACCCACCTTGAAGATAACCCTCCACCTGACTGGCAGCCAGTGCAATGCACACAGCACCGGGGTTACATGACAGAACCTCAAAAGGCCCGTCAGCAACCTGGCAGCTGCGCTCTTCACCAGCTGCAGCCAGCGGCGGGTACCTCCAGAGACCCCGAAATAAAGAGCATTACAGTAATCAAGCCTGGATGTTACAAAGGCATGAACTAGTGTGGGAAGGTCCTCAGGCAGAACTAGGGGTTTGATCCTGGCAATATTCCTCACGTGGTAAAAACCACTTTGGACAACAGATGACACCTGAGATTCAAATGTCAGTCCATCATCCAAGAAAACACCAAGATCTCACACCCTAGAGGAGGCCAACAATGGTGGAGACCCCAGGTAAAGACCAGTTGTCACACCGGAGGCACTCCTATCACACCTTCAGCCCAGTTACACTACTAGAACCTCTGTCTTGTCAGGGTTCAGTCACAACCAGCTGGAGGACATACAGTTATTGATCTCTGCCAGGAAGATATTTAGCACTTCCACAGTGTCAGATGTTCCAGGGGCAAAGGACATATACAATTGGGTATCATCTGCATAGCAGGGAAAACCCACATTGTATTTCCTAATTAGCTCACCCAGGGGCAGCATCTACCTTGCAAACAACACTGGCAACAAGATCGATCTCTGAGGCACTCCGCACGACAGGAGCCTCGTGGAGGAGGAGAAATTTCCCATCACTACCTGTTGCTTCCTGTTAGCAAGATAGTACTCAAACCAGTGGATGACAGTGCCAGCAAGCCCACAGTACTCTAAGATGATCAAGCAGCACAAGGTGGTTTACAGTGCCGAAAGCTGTGGAGAGATCGAGGAGAACAAGAATTGACCCGTCTCCTCCATCCCTCTCCCTGAGGAGGTCATTATGCACCCAAATTAACACTGTTTTGGTGATGTGCTTTGCTCTAAAATCAGTCTGGAGTGGCTTGCAGATGTCAAAGGTTATGAGGTACTCTTCAAGCTGTTGGGCCACAATCTTCTTTACAACCTTTCCCAAAAATGGAAGGTTGGAGATTGGTCAGCAACTCGACAAGGTGTCTGGGTCGAGAGATGGTTTCTTTAGAAGGGGCCTCACCAGAGCCTCTTTCAAGGAATCCAGGCAGACCTCTGGGCCAATGGAACCAACACATCCCATCAGAAAATGTGTCAGAACCGGATCCAGTTCACAATATGTGTGCTTCAGCTTTGCAGTGACCTCAATGACCTCAGCCACCTCCACTACTTTAAACTCCTCCCAGACATGTGGAGTGCCTCTACTACATCCAAGGTGATCACTTGGAGTCATAATACGGCTCACTGGCGGGATTCCCTAACGGATAGAGGACACCCTGTCAGTGAAGAACTGAGCAAACTCATCACACAAGGTGGCTGACAAGGCTTTTTTCAGCTGTAGACAGGTCGGATGTAAAAGCCTGTCAACAGTTCAAAATAGCACAGCTGGTCAGTTCTTCCCTGCAGCAATCTACCTGGACAGGAACTCTTCCTTCTGACAGTTGATTGCCCCCTGGTACTCATTGTAGTGAGCATGCAAGGCCATTTTGTCCTCCTCCAGCCTGGTCCTCTGCCAGCAATACTCTAACTTCCAATGCCTAATCTTCATTACCTTGAGCTCTCCATCAAACCAAGAAGACCTCAAGTGAGAAGATTTGGGTCATACACGGACCAGTGCGAGAGGATCGAGTGCTGAGGATATCACACTATTATAGGCGGTAACCGCCTCCCTTGTGCCCTTCACACATGCAGCACCTACACTAGATAGATCAGCTACCACCAGAAAACCCTCTAGGGACATTCCCCTCAAAGGGTGGTAGCTGACCATCTCAACAGGGGAAGGGTTCTGGGGGACCCGAACGAGAACCTCATCATGCAATGATCAGAATAGATGACCTGATCAATCTTGAGGTTAGTTACCTCAAGCCCCAGTGAGAACACCAGGTCCAACATGTGGCCGTCGTGGTGGGTGATGGAAGTAACTTCTTGTGTCAGGCCCAGTGATGACATCATCTGGAGGAGGTTGAAGCCAAGCCAGGAGACTCATCGTTGGCCCAGGCAGTGAAGTCCCCCAGCACCAGATATCTGGGGGACTCCAACACCTCACCGATGATGAGATCCACCGCTTCCTGCAGGAACTCTCCCCCGCCCCAGGAGGACGGTAAACAAGAAGAATCCTGCAGCCTGCACCCGGAGACCCCATGCATTGCCACACACATTCAAAGGACCTGGTAGCTCCCAATGGGTGCACAGTGAAGACCAGGCTGGATCTAAAACAGAGGGCCACTCCCCCACCCCTGCATTCCACCCTCAGGCAGTGCACTACAGAATACCCAGAGGTGTGGGGGGGGGGTTGACGGCTGCCTCCAAAACTGAACCGGCATTGTCACCCACCCAGGTTTCTGTAATGCAAGCCAGATCAACCGAGGAAATCACGTCTGCCATAATTGCAGTCTTGTTCCTGATCGATCTGGCATTGCAAAGCACCGCCCCAAGGAGACTGGTAGTTGTTGCATCCCCTCAGGCTACCTGCCTACCATTCATTTTTGGTGAAAAGGATAACATCAGCATCCTCAAAAAAGAAAAAAAAGTGTGCTAGCATAAACCAGGATAAAGAAAATGCAAGCTGCACATGATCATCTGTTATTTCTAATTACTATGTCACCACAAGACTTGGCAGGGACATAATTAGGCAGTAGGGCACATCAAGAGGCTATATTATGTAAACAGTAAGACAAGACAGCATATTTGTTTATTTTCATAAACCATATGCCCCAGTGCATTGTGAGGCATGAGCTGCTTGCGCTGGGTGCCTTTAACAACCCTGAAGTGCAAAACACCATGGAGTGTGTTACTGCAATTATAAATTTCCTTACATGTATGTTTATAAAATAAACATACATGTAAGGAAATTTAGCTTTTATTTATTTATTTATTTATTTTTGTTGACCCAGTAGGCCCGCTGAGACTAGAAGTCCCTTTTTCAGGGGAGACCAGGGGAAGGGGGATACAGATGGTAACCAACTGAAATTGAACCAGATTAAGCTGTTGGTGGTATTTTTAGTGAATGGGGGAAATTTGGCCAGGACAATGGGGAAATTCCCCTATTGTGCTGTAGGGGGCCCCATATGGTTGTGTGAGATGGACAGTGCAGAGCAGACCTCAAGGGAGAAGGAGCAGGAGAATGAGACGACGATAGTTTTTGGAATGGAAATCTCAAAGGAAGATCCTGTAGTTGACAGGATTTCGGAGGATGAGGAAATGTATGAATATGCACCAGCCACAGATATAATGGAGGAGCTCTTAGATGTGGAAATTCCAGAACAGCATGATAGTGGCAGTGGAGATACAAGTCAGACTATAGAAAAGAATAAAAGCGGAGCATCAGCTCACCTGGAGCAAATTTTGTTGGTGAAATGGCAAACAGTGCAGAAACAACTGGAAGAGGATGACGAGCACTGGATTAAGGAAAGGAGATATGAGTCCTGGAGGAAAGTAAGCCAAGAACCTAGTATTAGTGGAATCATGGAAGAACCGCACAGGATATGTCAGGGGGAAAGGCTAAGTTGGACGGACCCAAACAGCTCTCTACAAACGAAGTTATGGTAAGAGCTTTTGGATTGCCTGAAAATACAACTGAAGGAGGAGAATGGACGTCGGGGCCTGCACTGAGAGGTGCGGGATGGAAACAGCTAGAAGACGGGACTTGGGAACCTGAGGAAGAATGGACCTCGGTGCCTAGAAGCGGTAATGTATTGCATTACTCAGGTACTGGTTTACAAAAAAAGGACTCTGGAGGGACTATGATGACTGATGTACAGAAGGAGGGTAATACTGAGGAGAGTAATGTGCAAACTGAGAGGCCTGGAAGCAGGTGCATCATTTGGGGCAGTCACCCCCGCACTACAGACCATTGTAATTTTTCTTGTTTTTCACCACCTGGATCCACCCCAATAGCCCCTCTGACCAGTTGTTTCCCCCCCTGGTGAAAGCTGAAATTGCCCCCCTGGCTGGAAGCAGGGAAGGTGAACTAGATTCAGAAAATGGAAGCAACCTGATCACGGTTTTGGTGAGAGAAGAGGGAGGAGAAATGTTGGCAGAGGCCCCTACAGAAGCACAGGAGAGGCAAGGGGGGGGGAATCTACTAGGTCCTACTCGGATGTACTGAAAGGAAGGGAAAGGAGGAATTTTCAGGGAGATAAAGCCTTCCCTCCTAGGAATAGGGGCAGAACTGGCTACCTACCCCCAAAATCCAGCTATACAGAAGCACCCCCAGGAGATTTGCAGTGAGACTGAGGTACAAAGGCGGGATGGAGAATTTCCCAGATAGGCTTTATGTGGGAAGAAAGTTGCTAAAAGAGTCCATGAAATTTATTCAACAGAAATATACTCATTAATACATGTGTCAGGAGAAGATGTCTTTGACATCAGTTTCCAGTCAATGTGTGTGTTAGAATGGTTTTGGCAGAAGTATGGTCTGTTAAAATTTTCTCCAGCATGGACTCCTTTCTTAGCTATCCCCCTAACCAAACCAACAGTTAAGACAATAACTGTTTTATTCCAAAATGAATGTGTACATGTCGGAGACATTCAGCAATGGCTAAATTCTAGATGTGAGGTATTTGGATCCCCAGAAGCAATAACTGATACGGAATGTTTATGGACAGGAGCGTGGAAGTTCAAAGTGCATTTAAACGAAAACGAAACAGGAATAGAGCATATTCCCAACAGCTTTTTCCTGGGGAGAGATAGAGGAGTGGTTTTCCATCCAGGTCAGCCCAAAGCGTGCTATAAATGTGAGGCAAGAGGTCAGTTATCCAATGAGTGCGACAGCATTCGGTGTGGGTTATGTGGAGAAATTGGGCATGGTAACTTGCAATGTCACAATCATGTGAGATGTAACCTTTGCGATGGGTATGGGCATCTATATCAATATTGCCCATGGGCAACCAGAAACAACACTTGCAGCATGAACCCAGAGGAACTTATAAATAAGGCACAACAGAGTAAACCAAAGGAGGGGGAAGAGTGTGCACATGAAGTAGAAGAAGAAGAAGTTGCACCTGAGCACCCCCTCTTCCCCCAGGCCTCAGGATCAGACAAGTCAGGGGATAGCTGAAGGCCCACAAAATGCTGGCAACCACAGAGAAGAAAGGGAGCCCAGGATAGGGGTAAAAGAAGTAGCAGAAAGTTTGGAAGCTGAGATGGAACAAGAAATGGAAATGAGTCGGAAGGAGATAATCAGGGAATGCAGGCCCCCCCCCCCCAATAGGAAAAAGAAAGAATACAAGGAAAATACAGGAAAATGACTTTAAGAAGTGAAAAGGAGGTACATTCTGAAATCAGGTTGGCCAATACATATGAAGTGCTGGAAGGTCAACAAGAAGAGGATAGTAGAATGGGGGAGGAGTCAGATACCCCTTCGGGAGTTATGGTGGAGGCACAAGGAATTAGAGAGGAGAATCTGGAATATCGAAATATTACAAAGAAAAAGAAAAAGAAGAGACAAAAAATAACATGAAGAAATGGAAACATTTAACCATTTGTTTCTTTATCTTTCTTTTAGGAAAATAAAAAGGGTGGCAGGGTCAAAATTATAACCATGTAAACAATGGTGTTGTTTTCAATTACATAAGTAAATGTCAATAGTATATTGAATGGGAAAAAAAGAGTGCAAGTATGGGGAGTATTAAGAGAAACGGCTAGTGAAGTGATTTTGGTGCAAGAGTTATGGCTGAATTCGTTGAATGCTGTAAGACAAGTCCGAAGGGAGTGGATATGGGGTCCTTCCTATTTTTCTTTTGGGATGAAAAGGGCAGATGGGGTAGGTATTCTGTTTTTCAGTATGGATTTAAGTTTTCAAAAGCTGATAGACGTGCCAGGAAGAGCCCTGGTAGTAGATGGTTTATGTTATGGGGACGCTAGTAGATTTATTGTGGTGTACACTTCTCAAATTAAATCTGAATGAGTGCAGCTGTTAAAACAGGTACAGCCATTTCTATGTACAGCCCAAAACATATTTTTTTTTTTGGGGGGACTTTAACTGTACGTAAGATATGTTAGAGAGGAAGAAAGCTGGAAAGAAATTGTACTGTGACTCTTTTGCTTTAGAAAAAGCTGTAAAGCAGGCAGAATTAAAAAAATGTATTTGACAAAGATGAATCAAAATGTAAATTCACCTATGCATGTGGGAAACGGTTTTCAAAGATCAATTATGTTTTTCTATCTGACAGATTAGAAATAGTTAAAACAACACTGACTCCCAACACGTTTTCAGACCACTTGAGTATAAAAAGTGTGATAAGCACGGAGTCTGGGATTGTACAGCCAAAAGTAAGGTAAAAGATGAATACTGCTAGTTTAGGTGAAGATATAGTCAGACTGGAAATGATGAATATATTTCTCTGCAGTTCATCAGTAATAGGTCTATATGAAGACTTGTTTTTGTGGTGGAAAGGGGTGAAGCAGGAAGTGAGTACTTGGTTTAAAAATTTTGAAAAGAGGAATGTGAATAATAATTTTTTGAAATATTTAAGTTTACGTAACCAGCTGCTAAAGTTATATGAAGTATCATATACAAGTAGGGGTGATTTGTCAGAACAGACTGAAAGAGTACAAGGAGAAATGAAGATGATTCAATATAACAGAGCAAGGTCTCTAGAGAATGAACTAAATTTTGGAACAAAGAAGGGTTACTATTCAGATCCATGCGAGGCCCTAAAGGAGAGGAAAAATAGGTCGAAAATAACATCATTAAAGGAGCAAAATGGAGAAATTATAACTAATTCTGTAGAAGCAAATAAGATGGTAGAAGAGCATTTGGCTAAACTACTGTAGGATAAAAACTTAGTGTCAAAGGAAATAGATGAATATTTATAGGATTTGAACATTCCGGTCTTGAAGGATAACTTAGTAAAATTATTTAAAAAAGAGATGGTAGAATGAGTGTTAGAAGTAATTAATAATTTGAAAGGAGGGGTGGTACCGGGGGAAGACGGGATTCCAAATGAGTTTTATAAGTCCTTTCCTGGAATTATGGCTGCTTTTTTAACAAGAGTATTCAATAATATGATACAAAATCAAAATATTCCAGCAGAATTTATAATAGGAACTGTAATATTTTTATATAAAAATGGGAATAAGCAAGAGCTAGCAAATTGGAGACCAATAAGTCTCTTATATTCGGACTTCAAAATTTTAGCACAAGTCTTGCAGAAAAGGCTGAGAGAGGCGGCAACAGTATTGGTAGACCCAGCATAAACATGTACTATTCCAGGGCGAAATATCCAGGATAATCTCATAACAGCTAGAGACACAATAGAATATTGTCAGCAGCAGGAAAAGGAGGCATGTATACTAAAAGTAGACTGAAAAAAAGTATTTGATCTGGTTGATCATAAATATTTATTAAAAGTTTTGGAGAAATATGGGATTCCAAGTTCTTTTTGTACCTGGGTAAAATTATTATGCAAAAATGCTACATTAAAATCGGAAATAGGAGGAGTCCAGGGAAGACAAATAAAAATAAAATGGGGAGTGAGACAGGGGTGTCCCCTCAGTCCGGTGTTGTACACATTTGCTTTGGATCCATTAATTAGGAAAATAAAAGAAGACCATGAAATAGTGGGAATAAAAGGTAATTAAAGGGGGATAAAGTAAAAGTAACAGCTTATGCGGATGATTTGAATGTGTATGTAGTTTCCCAGGAAGGAATAGAAAAAGTAATGAATCAAATAGAAATATTTTCTAAAATTTCTGGATCAGAGGTAAACTTAGAGAAAAGTAAGGGTTTGTGGGTAGGGAAAGCTGGGAAAGAAGAGAGGATATGTAATAATGTTAAAGTCTCTTCAAATAGTAGGAAAATTCTTGGAATAAAATATGGTGACAGAGACATGGAGATGGAAACTTGGAAAGAAGTACTAGAAATGAGGGAGGAGTGCAAGATGGAAAACATGAAAAAAGTCAAAAATTAAAAGAATACATGTAATTAAACAGTTTTTGTTGCCTTGCTTCTTATATGTAGCAGGAGTTTTTCCTTTACCACTAACATTGGAAACAAGAGTACTAGGGATCTTTTTTCAATTATTATGGCGCAGCATTATCCAATTAAAAGAGAGATGACATATAAACCTGTGAAGCAAGGTGGTTTAGGGATGATAAATCCAATTGTATTTTTTCACACTTTGTTCTGGTATAAAACATTAGGGAAATAATGCAGGGAAAGGGCAATATGACAGAGAAATTGGGGTAAAATGTTTTAGGGAAATGGTAGGAGGAATGGGGCAAAGGCATCCCCAAGGTGTCAAAAAGGAAAGAGATGCTGAAATATTATGAGGGAACCTTTAAAAACGTAATGAAATGGAAAATAACAAGGGAGCAAATATTAAGTATGACGAGAAGAGGAATGTATGGGAAAATAGTGATAGAAACAGGAGTTGGAGAGAAAGAGTTTAAAGGAAGTACAGTGAGAGAGAATAAATTAGTGTATAAAATGCTAAATAATCCTAGAATTCCAAAGAAAATTAAGGATTTGCAATGGATGATGGCTCATGGGAGGGTAGGCATAAGAGGAAATCATAAGCATAAAGCGGTAGAGGAAATAAATTGCTTGTACCCAGGTTGTGGATGTGACTTAGAAACTCAGGAGCATTTTTTTGTTCCTATGCCCTTATGCTGTAGGATTGTGGGATTTTCTGGCAGGGGAGTGGAAGATGCCATGCTTGAAAAAGATAAATTACAAAAATGTGGTGTTGGGAATCTTCCATGAGCTTTTCGATATACTGTATATCATTGGGCAACGTTGCATGTTCTGTTCGCATGTATAAAATACTACCTATGGCAGGGTAGGTGTCGGTTACTTTTACAGCAAAAAGAGATTTCTTATATGGACATAGAGAAAATGTGTAGTAGGGAATTAAAAGAGGTGTATAAAAATGACTGTAAATACCACCCAAGGAAAAAGGTGGAAATGTGGGGGTAAGGATTAACTTATTTTGTGAAATATGAATAGGAATTAAAAGTAGGAAATAAGAGATAAAAAGGGGTATTTAAGACAAAAATGTAAAGGGATAACTGAAGTCCGGAGGGAGGAAGGGGGGTATCGGGGGAAAAAATATATATAAAGAGGGAATAAAGGAAGAAGGAGAGTGTGGGTAGAAACGGTTGAAAAACGTGAAGTCATGAAATTGCTTGAGAGATAGAAATTGTATGTTAAGATTTTGTTTTTGGAACAAATGCCTTTAAATGTAAATTTTTTGTTTGAAAGATTTGGTGTGTATTATCCAATAAAAACTCCCCTACTTTGTGGCTAGAGGGTACTGCGAAGGAATTGTTGGTGCGCAGAAAGCAGAAAAAGAGCACAGCAGCAGGACGTCTGGGAGGCTGGAGAGCAGGTCTCCTGCTTGGCCTACCCCTTTACCAGGGATCAGCACTGTTATCATGGATATGGTAATAGAAGAGGATTTTGTTCTGGCTACGGATCAGATTGAGGATGAAATCGTAGTTACTGGGGATGCGCGGCCTTCTGAAGGGTTGCTTGTAGTTTCGAGATGGCCTCCGGTGTTATTGCCAAGTGTTTTGGCTACATTAAGGAAGAAGTGCAGAAGCTCCTTTCATTATGGGAACAGCCTGATCAGGAGTTATCCAAACCAGAAACTGCAGCGGAGTGTCTAGTGCATCCCGATGCAGCACCAGAGAATTGTGGTGCGAGTATGCACTTAGTTGACACAACAGAGACTACAGACAGGGTGACTGGAATCCCAATGGAGACATCTAGCTCTCTGAGCATGCATGTGCATAATGGTATGGTGGCTAACTCAGATGGCAGCTTAAATATTGTATGTTTGGAGTAGCAGGCAGCTGCAGATATGATACAGGGAAAAGACAAAATGTGTGACAATACAGATAAGGCCCTGGGGGATGCTGGGGGTGATAGTATGGTTTTGCCATTTAAAGAAGCAGTACATTTTAATATTGGCACAACAACTGGAGGAGGGGGTGGGAAATATACAGGGAAGGATGGGAGTGGTAAACAAAAGAAAGGGAGAGCTCTGATGTTTGATTCAGGTTGGCACTCTCCTTCCCGGGAGGATATTGTGGTTTCGGACAATATTGCTGGCCCTTCAGCAACCCCAGCAGGCTGGGTTACCTCAGCTTTAGAGGCAGCAGGCTGGGTGCGGAACCTAATGATTTCTGGCTGGGATGCAAATCTCCCCATGACAAAAGAGGGAGCAACATTATCTGAATGCATCTTGGAAAAAACGGATGGGCTCTTGTAGGCAGAGATGTCTTCTGCTCCTACTATACCGCCTCGTCAAGTGACCCAGGTGGTTGAGACGCAGACAACTGAGGTTATAGATCAAAACCCAGTTCTGAACGTGATTCAGGAGCTAGAAGATGATACACCTGTGATTATGCAGGACCCCCCGGCCTCTTCTCCGCCCCCTCTGGATGGAAGAAAACAGCAGATACCACAGTTACCAGATGCGGTGGAGGCCCCTCAGGTTCTAGAGGGCCCAGAAGTAGCACCACGCAAATCGAGGAGTATGTGGTATAAGGGAGTTGCAGGGCAACTCTTTCCTGAGGATATCAGATGCACCTCTGAATCGGCAGCTAGACGGAATGCTGTCCAGTTGAAATACAGAGGTGACATCACAGAAGTCCCGGACAGGCATTTTGTGGGCAGAGAGTTACTAAAAGGCAATATGAAGTATTATGCATATGAGGTGTATGCTTTGATCCATGTATCGGGAGATACACAGTTTGACATCAGCTTTAAGCATCCAGCGGGGCTGGACAGATTTTTGGAAGCAATATCAACTGTTGAAGAACACCCCCTTATGGAGGCCTTTTTTGGCAATACCCCTTATGAAACCCCTCACAAAGAAAATAGCCATCATGTTCCGTAACAAGGGGGTTAATATTGCAGATATTACTTACTGGTTGCAGCAGTATTGTTTGGTAAAGGGATATCTGGAACCCATCCTGGACGAGGAACAATTATGGACAGGTGGATGGAAATACCAAGTGACTAAGAATGGAACAAGGCCAAACAAAACACCTGCCTGTTTTTTTTTGGGTTGGGATAGGGGAGTGCTCTTTTACCCAGGTCAACCACGGGCATGTTTTAAGTGTAGGAATCTTGGGCATTTAATTAATGTGTGTGATAAGCAAAAATGTGGATTGTGTGGGGAGGTGGGCCACATAGGGGCACAATGTCATCAGCCAATGAAGTGTAACTTATGTGAGGAACATGGGCATACCTTTCATACATGTTCATGGGCCTCACATAACAGTTTGGACCAAGCTCTTAGGGTGGAGCAGGATGTATATGTGGCTACTGCTCAAAAAGAGCAGATGCGTGTTAGGGAGTTGATGCTAAATCCTACCCCAGTGATTCCCCTACCGCCTAGAGAGGCTAGAACCAAATCGAGAGTCCTGAGGTCAGAGACTAAAGTGGAGAGCCAGAAGGTACTGGTAACAGAATTGGTTGAGATAGTGGATGAATCACCCTCCTCCCACCCAACCCCCCTTTGTCCACAGGATATTCCTGTACATAATGTACCTCTTCAGGAAGAATTACAACACACACCAGATTTGAGCACCAAGGCGCCGGGGACTGTTGATAATATCATGCCACCCTCAAAGGTAACACCAGACCCTCCCTTTCACCACATCACACACTCCAAAGCAGGGAAACATGTGGAGGAAGCTCCGTCAATTCACACGGACCCGTGCCCTGTTACTCTGACTAACTCTTATGCTATTCTTCAGAAGCAGGAACTGGAAGATGAGGGGATGAACTCTGATATTTCATCAGTGGTTTCTTCGCAGCCTGATGGGGTACAGGAAGTAGGAACAGGAGATAAGCCTAGCCTAAGAAAAGGAAAAAAAGAAAGTAATGGATTCAGCTATATTAGGTCTTTTGGTATACATCACCTTCTAAACTCTAAATGGCAGGGGTCTTTTCGTGAGCCACTCTTAATGTTAATAGCATAAAGTCGCCAGAAAAGAGAAATGTGACCTTTGCCAGTTTATCCTCTGACACAGGGCAGGTTCTTTTCTTACAGGATACCAGGCTACACACTTTGATGGACATTATGGCAGCACAGAAATACTAGAGGTGGGGTCTGTCATTATGGTCTCTGGGGGAAGAAATGGAAATTAGGTACCTACCGTAATTCTTGATCTTCTTGGATGAAGTCTCTACCACTCATTCACACTAATGAGATCTACGCCGGAGGTGCTGGGACCCAGCAGGAGCCAACTTTTCAAGAGGGTCGGTGCCAGAGATGTAGATGCGAGGAAGCGGCACTGCGAGCCGTGGCTCATGCAGTAAAGACTACCTCGATGTCGACCCTCCAACCGCCTCAGTACCTTTTTTTCCTGAGGAGGTGCAGCGTAACTAACCTAGAGGTCTACCCTAACAAAATCGGACATAAGATAGTCTGAATGACCCGTGTAAGAAGGGTCAACAATAGAGTCTTCACAGCCCAGCCATTGAGGGACTGAAGACCAAAAACAGAGACGTGAGCTCGGGGAATGGTGGGTGGGCGTGTGAATGAGTGGTGGAGACTTCATCCAAGAAGATCAAGAATTACAGTAGGTACGTAATTTCCATATCTTCCTGGACATAAAGTTTCCACCACTCACTCACACTAATGGGAGAGTACCAAGCTAATAAACCCCTGAGACAGGCGGCAGGAGAAACTAAGAGCTCACATACTTAGGACAGAAGTCCATTAAGAATCGTCCTACCAAATGACAGATGTTGTCTGGCATGGACATCTAAAGCACAGTGCTTAACAAAAGTATGCAGTGAGCTCCATGTAGCCACATTGCAAATATCTGCGATGGGCATGTTGCAGATTTCCACCAGAGATGCCGCGACTGCTCTAGTAGAGTGAGCGTACACTCTGCCTTCTAGCTTAACCTGTGCCATAGAATAGCAGTGGTGGAGGCATGCTACCAGCCATGCTGAAATGCACCTAATAGCGACAGGTTGACCCAGCTGGGTCTCGCAGAAAGAAACAAACAGTGTTGAGTCTTGCAAATTTATTTTGTTCTATCCAGACAGAATCGCAGTGCTCTCTTAACATTCAAAGAATGAAGGGTACGTTCCTCTTCATTCTGAAAATTCACAAAGTAGGTAGGTAGGACTAAAGGTTGGTTTAGATGAAATTCTGAGACAACCTTAGGAAGAAACTTAGGGTGAGTCCTACGAACTACTTTGTCCTTGTGAAATACAGTGTACGGGGGGTCTGTGACCAGAGAATGTATTTCAGAAACTCTACGGGCCGAAGTGATGGCCACCAGGAAGGCCGTTTTCCAAGTGAGGAACTTCAACTTGCAGGTAGCTAGAGGCTCTAAAGGTTTCTGATTGAGCATGTCTAGCACAAGGTTTATGTTCCAGGCTTTTACTGGACATCTGATAAGAGGTCTGGTATGCAGAATACCCTTAAGAAACCTCTTAACTACAGGTAACTGAGCCAGAGACAAGGAATGTACCGGCTCATGATAAGCTGAAATGGCACAGAGATGAACTTTGACAGCAGAGTACTGCAGACCTGAATTTGAGAGGTCTAAAAGGTACTCCAAGACTTTATTTGGTGGGCAGGAAAAAGGGTTCGAAGAGGATTTTGCACACCAGAGAGAGAAACACTTCCATTTGGCTGTGTAGGTCTTTCTAGTGTCTGGTATATGCGCAGCCAAAAAAATATCTGCAACCCTATGGGAAATGTTGAACCTATTCACCTCTATCTCCTCAGGAGCCAAGCGTGAAGGTGAAGCACCTTCAGAGTGGGATGGACCACAGGCACCTGGGTCAGAACATTCATCTGAAGGGGAAGTGCCATTGGGAGGGCTGCCGATAAACTGTTGAGCAGCGAGAACCATTTCTGTCGAGGCCAGAAGGGAGCAATGAGAATCATTCTGTCTCCCTGAGACTCGAATTTGAGAAGCACCCTCTGAATTAGCAGAACAGGAGGAAAGGCATATAGAAAGTGTTTTGTTGAACGCATCCTGACAGAAAATGCCAGGTCCTGGATTTCTGGAGCAGAAGAGAGGCAGTTTTGCGTTGAGTGGGGATGCAAAAAGGTCCAGGTCTGGAGTTCCCCACTCTTTGAAGAGTGACTGAGCGACGATTGAGTCGAGAGACCACTCGTGAGGATCTGTCTCAGTTCTGCTGAGATGGTCTGCCAGTTCGTTCTGCATGTCTGGTAGGTAAACCACGTGGATTAGAGCCTTGTGCTCCAGGCACCATTCCCACACTCTCATAGCTTCCCTGCATAATGGGTAAGAGTGTGCACCGCCCTGCTTGTTGATGTAATACATCACTGCTTTGTTGTCCATTTCAAGGAGAATGTTATTGTGACAGAGTATGTCCTTCAAGGCCCGGACTGCATAGAGGACGGCTCTCATTTCCAGGACGTTTATGTGAAGCTGGGACTCGTCCTGAGTCCACGTACCTTGGGTGTGGAGATTCTGGCAGTGAGCTCCCCATCCCATCAGGGACGGCTGTGGTAATGGAGATCTGATGATCCAGAGGAGCAAAGAGATAGTCTTCCAGAAGGTTATCCTCCTGCGACCACCAGGTGAGTGACCTCTTTAGAGGTTCTGTCACCTTGATGGGAAAGGACTGAGGGTGAGTGGTTGGGGACCACTGAGTACTGAGCATCCACTGAGAGGTTCTCATGTGGAGATGTGCTAGGGGTACAGTGAACACCGAGGATGCCATGAGACCCAGCATCTGTTGCATCGGGATAGCTCGAACCGAGCTGTTTTCTCTGATGTATCGGGCCATCTGTAGTATATCGCTCCTTCTGTCCTCTGGGAGAAAGGCTTTTGCACAGGAGGCATCCAGAAGAGTTCCTATGAAAAGGAGTTTCTGGGAGGGCTGCAACTGTGATTTGTTGTGATTTAGCAGGACTCCCATGGATGTGAGGAAGTCTGAAGCCTTGGCTATGGCATCCAGAGTTCCCTGCCTGGAGGGGCTTGCTAGAAGCTAGTCATCCAGATATGGAAACACTTGAATTCCGATTTTCCTGAGATGCGCTGCAAGAATGTACAACACTTTGTAAAAACCTGTCGTGCTGAGGACAGCCCAGAGGGCAGGACTCTGAACTGATAATGTTGACATAATGCCACAAACCTCAGGTATTTGTGGTGCTTTGGGTGTATAAGAATGTGTTGGTAGGCATCCTGCATGTCCAGGGAGCCTAGCCAATTGTGCTGATGAATCAAAGGTAGAAGGGTACCTAGAGATATCATCTTGAACTTTGCCATGTGAAGGAATTTGTTTAACTTTCTGAGATCCAGAATGGGGCGCATGCCTCCAGTTTTCTTCGGAACTAGGAAGTAATGGGGGTAGAAACCTGTGTTTCATTTATCCGGCAGAACTACTTCTACTGCCCTGTTGTTCAGAAGGCCTTGCACCTTGGAAGCAAGAAGGTCTGACTGTACTGCTGACAGCCTGGGCTGTCGTTTAGGGGGGATGATCTGGGAGGGGGGGTTCTGAAAGATTGAGCGAATACCCTTCGCGGATTATCCAGAGGACCCATTTGTCTGATGTTATATACTTCCACTGGTCATCGAACTGAGTCAGACATCCTCCCACCGCTGAGGAACAGTCCCCCTCGGGCAGTTGAGGTGGGACCTGGGCCAAGAACTCAGAAGGTGGCACTGGGCACTTTGGGGCCTTGTGCCTTCTGCTGTGTTTTCTTTTGTGGCTGTGGGGTGCGGCTTTTGTTAAAGCCCCCTCTGCCTTTTCCCCGAAAGGACTGAAGGTTGTGAAATTGACGCTTACCGGAACACCCCCCAAGAGGGGGAGGGTGCAGGTCGAGCTGTCTTAATGGCTGACCTAGTCTTCTGTGTGGCCTCCACAGCGTGTTCCACCTGGGGTCTGAACAGATACATACCGCCGAAGGGTAAGGCCATGATCTGCTGCTGAGCATCATTCGTGAAGCCTGAAGTACATAGTCAAGAGTGGCGATGGGTACAAATGCCCGCCGCCTCCGCTTGAGAAGCAATATCAAAAGCATCCACTGCAGCTTTAAACTGTTGGTTATTGGACTCGATGCCCCTGGTTATGATGTGAAGTAGCTCTAAATTAGTTTCCGACTCAGGCAGAGCTTCCACCATTTGCTTGAGCAACTGCCAAAGGACATACTCATATTGAGAAAAATAGCCCTGGTAGCTGGCAATACACATACCCAGGGTGGAGGCAGCAAAGACTCTCTTACCTAAGGTATCTATCTTACGAGATTTTTTATTGATAGGCCGGGCTGTAGATGCCTAAGAGAGGATGGCCTTGTCATTCTCTGCTAGGACTACAATGGGATCAGCAAAAGCTTATGAGTCCAATATGGGTCAATCCTTGGGAGCAGCATAATTCCTATCTATGGACTTAGCCACGAAAGGGATGAGAGCAGGATTGTTCCATACCATCTGAGAAAGGGTCTCAAAAGATGGTTGTACCGGAGGAGTTAAATCCATAGGGATCTTTAGAACATGTAGGTATTGGAGTCTTAAAAGCTTCCCAGGATCGATTTCTGTAGTCTGGAGAGAAAGAGTGGAATTTAAATTTTTCAGCAGAGACTTAAAGGAAAGGTCTTCGACCACAGGCTCTGATGCAGGATTAACTCCTGCTCCTTCAACATCATCACCCAGATGAATATCTGGGTCAGGCTTAAAATCATCTCCTGACAGTCCAGGGGGGACTGTATGGACAGGAAAGGAATAAAAATCAGAATGGAAATTAGAAGAGGAAAGAATCAGAGTCGAAAAGCCCTGGAGGCTGGACGGCGCTGCACCAAGCATCGGCACCAAAGAAGAACGTGGCACCGAATCCAAGGAAGTCGGCGCCATCAGAAACAACACAGCACAAGGTGCCGACAAAAGCCACGGTGTCGACAGAGTGCCCAGCGCCGCTGACGGCACCAACAGAGCCCTCGGCGCCACGAACGGTGCCAACAGAACCCCCGGCTCTGTGGACAGCACCAACAGAGCCCCCGGTGCTGTGGACGGTGCTGACAGAGCCCTCGGCACTGCAGACGGTGCTGACAGAGCCCCCAGCGCCATGGACGATGCCGACAGAGCCCCCAGTGCTGTGGACGGTGCCGACAGAGCCCTCGGTGCCATGGACAGCTCCGAGAGTGTCCCAAGGTTCTGAAAACAACGATTTGAAGGGAAAGAAGGAAAATTAACAGGAGATAGAGGCATCAGTGGGGACCCCTGTGCCGCAGCCATGCGAGGGTGAAAAACACCTGAGCATGGAGTCGATGGCACTGAAGAAGGTGCTGCATGACTAGGAAGGTCTAACCGCCCAACCCAGTCTCTCGAGCGGCCTGAAGGCCCCGGAGTGACTGGACCAGGCAGCTGGACCAACATCCGAGCCCATTGCTCCATAAGAGCAGCCCACTGGTGAAACTGCTCATTGGAAGCCCACCCAATGGGGGGGATGGGCTCTGATGTCGAAGAGGTCGGGCACCGGAGCCAGAAACTGGTGCCTCCGAGAGAGGAAGAGACCGGTGCCTAGCTTCAATGACCGACCTCGACGCGCAGACATACCAGAAGGTGACCTCGAGTGATGCCTTCTCTTCCTTGACTTGTGCGCCAAAGAAGAACTCGAGGCCGAACGGTGCCGTGAATGGGACCGTTTCCTTTTATGCTTTCAAGGGGACCGCCCATCTCCCTGAGCACTGGACCGTCCATTGTCAGACCCACCCTTCGGGGAGGGCGGCAGACCGGACCCAGCCCGGCTGACTGAACAACTTTCATACAAAGTCTCCCTACCGTCACCTGACCCGCTCATAGTCGACTCTGTCAATGGAGGGCTGAAAACTTCTTTAATTAATCAATAACATTAGATCTACTCAGTACTTCTGAAGATAAATTACAAAACAATAAACTGAAAACTATGCTGCTAGTTTGAAGTTTGACTCCTGGGGGGCGAGTGACGTCGTCACTGAAGCGCACTTGACAGCGGGGAAATCCCGCCAATGCCAATCCCCAATCGGAATGCAAGCACTTTTCTGCTCTGGTGTCTGACTGGCTCCTGCAGTCTGCTCCTGTCTCCCTCAATACTAAGCTAAAGTCTGATTTTCTGTCTAAAACTTGCACAAAAAAGAGCTGTACTTGCTTATTGCCTAACAGTTATGACCTCTATTTTTTCCTGTTTAGAGTGTCAGGAGTTGGGACTCTGTTTGATTACACTCCTTTCTGAATTTCTGTGGTTGGGCCAGTCTTTAGGCATCAAGGAATACCCAGTTCTGTTGTCCTGCTGTTTTGGTCCTCCTGCTAGTTCAGATGTTCCATTGTCCACGGCCCAGCACTTAATACCAACCCTTCTTCCATCCCCTGCCAAGGATATGCTCTCCATGGACTCCCGGGTCATAGGCGTGGGAAACCCGGGCACCAGGTGGTCGGCACTGACTCTACCGTCACCTGAGAACCTAAGCTCGGACTCCCCATTAGCAAAGCACGGCATTAGCAGCCATCCATTTGGAACATGAGCGCTTTACGGCGTTGGCTTCCGATTGGTTCCTGCAGTCTGTTTCTGTGTCCATTCTAAACCAAGCATAATTCTGATTTCCCATGCCGAAATTTGCCAAAAAAGAGCTGTAATTACTTTTCTCCTTGACTGTTAAGACCCGTATCCTTCTGTTTAGAGTGTTACATTTAGGGATGCTGTGTGTTTACACTACTTTTGAAATTCTGTGCTTGCATCAGCTCCCTACATGAGCGGCCGATCACAGCTCTCTACTGAAGTTCCTACTAAGCCTCATCTTATGTCCTCCTTAAATATTACAGAAGCACTCTGAACTGATATGACTGATGTAACATTGAGTACTTACTTGCATTAATTGTTTTTTTACTTGTGTTATTTGGCTGTATTGTAAATATCTCTGTATGCATTGTACCATTTGACCTGGAGCTAACCAGGTCCATTTTTAAATGAGCGTGCTCAATGATGTTCACCTGGATAAATAAAGATTTTGACTGATTGATTGATTGAACTCGGCTCACTCTGAGGAAGGCAGATGAGTGCTAGTATGGGTCCACCTTAACACAGAAACCCTCTAGATAGGCAATGTCTATGGTCCTAATAAGGACTTGCTCTCCTTACACCCAGAACTGGCTCAGCATATCCCACAGCTGTATGAGCCTGGAGACAAGCTGGTGTTGGGAGGAGGATTTTAATAAGGTCTGGGATCCACATGTGGACAGACTGAGGGGCCAGAGCTTCGCTCCCACCAAAGCACTGATCGCTCTACATGGCCTGGCTGCAGAATTCAAGCAAACAGACACTTGGAAGAGCCTACATGACCCTACAGGAACGGACTTTTACATTCCACTCAGCACCACATAATATGAGTAGCCAGTTGGACTTCTCATTCCCAAGACCCAGTTCCTGGAAGTACAACAGTCCTCCATCAGTCCCATCATGATATCAGACCATGCATGTGTCAGCCTCATGCTACTCTTAGACCTAGAACTCCCAAGACCTAACAGGTGGACAATGAACCATAAGGAGTTTCCTAGATGGCTTGTAAGGAAGAGAGAGACGGAGGACTTTTTCTGTCTTAATTACTTATCAGACATTACAAGGGCTGTCCTATGGGTCACCTTCAAGGCTTATATGAGAGGACACATAATTACTTTTGTGTCCCATGTTAAAAAATAATACTCCACAGAATTGCAAAATCTATAGGCAGCCTTGAAACACAAGGAAACAGAATACAACAAACCCCTCACCCATTCTCCTCAGCTACATTGGAAGATGCTGCAGTTAAGGTACAAAATTAACACCTTACCATTCAGCGCAGCACACAGAACTGTTACAAGGATGGTACATAGGTGTAGGTAGTTGGGGGAGAAAGCCAGGAGGCTTCTTGCTTACTGCATTAAGGCTTAGCAAAGAGTTAATCATACAGGGACCATCCTCCTCATCTGGGCAGGTGGTCAATCAGATAGCACAAATAGCCAAAAGCCTTTGAGAGCTTTTATATGGACATGTACGCCTCTCACAGAGGAAAGGCACCTCGGCAGATGCAGTCCATTCTGGTGGTAGTGGACTTGCCCACACTGTCTAATGAGCAAGCAAGGTCCTTAGAGGCTCTGATAATAGTTGCAGAACTCAGAGCGGACATCAAGTTAGTGCCTAAAAGGAAAACTCTGGGCACAGATGGTTTGCCAGCTGAGTTCTACCAGACCTTTCTGGCCCAAATTAATAACCAACTCCTTGCAGGCATTCAGGAATCATTTACTAAGCAAGTGCAGTCGCAGTCAGTGTCTGAGGTATTAATAACCCTACTGCCAAAGTCAGACAAGGATATGCAGCTGGTGGTGAATTACCGCCCCATCTCACTATTAAATGCAGACATTAAACTGTTTGCCAAATGTCTGGCAGTCAGATTAGGGAACCTTATCCCTCATCTCATTGACAAACAACAAGCTGGGTTCGTCAAGGGAAGAATGGCAATAGAAAACATCATGGTCAAGCTGAATGCCAGCTGGTCTGCCTCTCGTTGTAATAACCCTAGTTTACTAGTAAGTATAGACACCAAAAAAGCCTTTGACTCAGAGTGGGACTATCTCTTTCAAACTCTGGCAGCCATGGGCTTCCGCCAAGTTTTCACCACCTGAGTAAAAGTCCTCTGTGCCTCACCTTTGGCCAGACTAATAACTAATGGCCTCTTCTCTTTTCCATTTAGGTTACAGAGGGGGACAAGAAAGGGGTGTCCCCTCTTCCCACTGTTATTTCTCATTGCTATGGAGCCTCTGCTACGCAAGCTCTGGCAAACTGAGGAGACTGAGGGCATCAAATGCGGAGCATCCCAAGTTAAACCCTTAGCCTTTGCAGATGACCTTCTCCTTACTATCTCCAAAATGGACAGTTCTCTCCCTGTCACTCTTAATATACTGAACTACTTCAACACCCTGTCAGGGCTCAAGGTCAATTGAGCCAAAATAGAGGTTCTACCACTGAATAAGGTCACACTCAAAATGCAGAATCAACGCCTGGGCCTCAGATGGCAGCAACACAAAATCAAGTGCCTGGGGAACTTCTTGATGGCAAATATTAAGACCCTGGTTGATATTAATTTTAAACCACTGTTCCTGACATTGGAAGCAGAATTTGAAAGATGTAAAAAGCTTAAGCTAACCTTCAGAGGTAAGCTAGTAGCATACAAAATTATTGCATTCCCCAAAATTCTCTTCCTCTTGAATAGCCTCCCTGTGCCTATTCCTAAAGTCAAACTTCAGAGTTTCAAAAAGCTATTTGCCTCCTTCTTGTGGGAAGGGCAAAGACTACACTTTAGTATACAGCAACTCCAGGCACCGGGGGTCCTGGGCCCAGATTTTGCTTTGTTCTTATCATCAAGCAGCAGGAATCCAGCATAACCTTTACTGGTTGGACCCTGACCCAAACAAGGTTCCACTGTTGTTGGCCCTGAAAGAAGGGCAAAGATTGGGACTTTATGAGCCTTGAAAGGTCAGCTTGTGTGGATTACGACACCTGGCATACCTCCGATGCTTACCTTTGCAAGTCAGACTTGGCACATTTTAGTTGAACACCATAACTGGAAATATGTCTGCTTAGGGCACTGGGAGACCATCTGGTATAACCTACACATCACTAAAGACCAGCAGCCCCTGGTCTGGCCTCATTGAGAAAAAAAACACAGGTTACTCATCTGTAACAGTAGATCTAGGAGTAGTATATGTTTTTCATCCACACTTCTTGGCATGCCCTTTCCCTTTAAGAATCTTGCCGGAAGGTCTAAAAGCTGGCTCTTCCCACTCACTCAGGTGGCATAACCCTCGGCTCTGCCCCTTGACACCAGATCTTGCCTGCTGGAAGCAGTGGTTGTGCATCAAAGCTGGGGAGGTTGGGTGGGTTAGTGTGGATGAACAACATATACCACTCCTAGAACTACTGTTACTGGTGAGTAACCTGTGTTTCTAGAACGGCCCGGTGGCACTGAGGGTTGAGGCGATAGACGCCACACCTTGCGCCATGCTGGTGACCCGAGTTCGGGAGCGAGCTCGGGTGCCGGGGGTCGGCAGGGGAGGGATCGGATAGAGCACCCGGTGGGCAGCTCTCCTGTCCCGGGGGGAGGGTATTGGGATGTCTGGTGTTCCAGCAACTCCTGGTGGAGACCGGGGGTGCCACAGAAGCACAGGCAGCACATTACAGCATGCCTGACGCTGGCAGGGTCGCCGTGCATCAAGCGTCAGGAGGTGCGCATGCAAGGGAGGGTGGGGAAGGACAGAAAAGAGGAAACACCCGGCTTGTGGGGATAGGTGACGGCACCATTTCTCCATGCCCAGCGCCGGGTCTGACTGGGCCGAGCCTAATTGCTCCTCCACCCGGGCCCCGCCCACGTGCCAGAGTCTGATTCTTAAGGAGCCCAAGTAAGTGGTCGGGCTACCCTCCCTGGGCGGGTCAAACCAGGGGTGCTGGCAGTGGGGGGGAGGAGAGAGAAGGGCATAAGACCACAGCGGATCTCAGGTGGGCAGGCACAGGAAAAAAAGGATGCCTGAGAGAGTTCCCCCAAGCCGTGACAGGAGGAAATAAAGTAAAAAAAAAAATTGCGTTTCTAGGGATGTGGATATGTTGTTCTATCCACATTTCTTGGCAGACTCCTAGCAGTTCTCCAGGAGAAGGGAGGCAAGGCACACACCCCATACTTAGGGAACTGAGATTGGAGAACTGAGGCCCCAAAACCAGCATCCCAGCATGACTCCAGGTCAATGGGGTAATGGGAAATGAAGGTGTTTGCTGACTTTCGGGTAGCAGCCCTAAAGACATCCTGGATTGGGATGTCCCTAGAAGCAGCCACCGATGCAGCAGTATGGTGGGTGGATTGAGCCCTAAGCCCTACGGGAAGCTCCCTACCCACCAACCTATAGCAGAGATCAATGCATGATGTAATCCATCTGGCAATCATCCGCTTGGCTGCAGGTCTGCCAGGTGCGGCTTCAGTGTATGTAACAACCAGCTGGCAAACCTCTCCTCAAACTCCTGCCGTGCTCTCTTTATGATAAGAGAGCGCTCATCTCAGGTCCAAAGTATGGAGCCTGTACTCGGCCTCTGAGGTGTGACTGGGGTACTACACCGGCAGAGTCATCACCTGGTTCAGGTCAAACTCTGACACAACCTTCGTAAGGAACTTTGGGTTGGGGCACAGGACAACCTTGTCCCTGTGGAAGACCAGATAAGGAACTCAACAGAGAGCACCAGGAGCTCCCAATCCTTCTGGCTGACATGAAAGCCACCAGGAAGGCGGTCTTCCATGACAGGTATGACATCTCATTCTCTGCACTGGTTCAAATGGCTTGCCCATGAGCTTTGCCAGTACTAGCAACAGATCCCACGGTGGTGGTGGTTCATGCACTGGAGGGTAAATATGGTCAAGGCGTTTGAAGAAACGCCAGACCACCTTTTCCTGTGCCACCATCTACTGACCGGCTCATGCCCAGTAAGCAGAGATGGCATGCCAGGTGCACCTAAAGGGTCGTAGACTGCAGACCCCCTTTAGAGACAGACCAAAGGTAGTCGAGAATGCCAGCCACCGGAGAGGACAAAGGGTCCAGGCCCTTGCCCTGACACCAAATGGAAACATATAAACATAGAAGTTGATGGCAGATAAGGACCGCATGGCCCATACAGTCTGCCCATTTTTTCTACCTTATGAATGTGCCACAGGCCTTTACTCTGTCAATGGCCTATCTATTCATACTCATCTGTATTGCTCCCTTATGCCTATCCCATGCCTGTTTGAAGCCCTGCACTGTATTTACATCCACCACTTCCTGAGGTAGGCCATTCCATGCATCCACCACCCTTTCTGTGAAAAAGAACTTCCTCACATTACCCCTTAATCGGCCTCCCTCTAATCTCATGCTGTGTCCTCTTGTCCTGCTATTTTTCTTGTATTGAAACATGTTAGACTCTTTCAGTTTAATGCCCTTACGATGTTTGAATGTTTCGATCATATCACCTCTCTCCCTCCTTTGTTCTAGGGTGTACATATTGAGCTCCATTAATCTGTCCTCATATGTTTTCTGATGCAGTCCCTGCACCATTTTGGTTGCCCTTCTCTGGACTGCCTCCATTTTGTTAATGTCCTTGTGCAGGCGAGGCCTCCAGTACTGCACACAGAACTCCAGATGGGCCCTAACCAGTGTCTTGTAAAGAAGCATTATTACCACCCTCTTACGACTTATGATACCCCTGCTAATACACTCCAACATCCCCCTAGCCTTACCTGCTGCTTTAGTGGTCTGCTTGGATGGTTTCAGGTCATCTGTGATGACGATGCCCAAGTCTCTTTCTTCCCTTGTGACTGCCAACAACGCCCCTCCCTACCTATAGGTGGCTTCAGGGTTTCTCTTCCCTAGTTGCATGATCTTGTACCTCTTTGCATTAAACCCCAGTTGCCACTCTTCTGTCCATTTTGCCAGTTTATCCAGATCTCTTCTCATTCTACCCACCCCATCTGGATCATCCACTCTGTTGCAGATCTTGGTGTCATCTGCAAACAGTAAAACACCTTACCCTCCAGTCCATCTGCAATGTCACTGAAGAAGACATTGAAGAGGACTGGCCCCAGGACTGATCTCTGAGGTACCCCACTTGTGACTTGCACCTGTTCTGACTGTATGCCGATTACCACCACTCTCTGTGTTCTGCCCGCCAACCAGTTTGCCACCCAGTTGACCAACTTCTGACCCACCCTGAGCCTACCCAGCTTATTAATCAATCTTCTATGTGGAACAGTATTGAAAGCTTTGCTGAAGTTAAGGTAGGTGATATCAACTGCACCCCCCTTGGTCCACCACTCTGGTTACCCAGTCAAAGAAATCTATGAGATTAGTTTGACAGGACCTTTCTGTTGTAAGCCCATCCTGTTTTTGATCCTGAGAGCGTATGGATTCCAGGTGTTGCACTATCCTTTCCTTAAGGAATGCCTTTATAATCTTGCCCACTACTGAGGTATGACTGACTGGTCTGTAGTTTCCTGCCTCCTCCCTGCTACCACTCTTGTGGAGTAAGATCACATGAGCCCTTCTCCAGTCTTCTAGGACCTCTCCTGTGCTCAGAGACTCACTGAACAGTTCTGATAATGGCTCTGCTAGTTCCACTCTTAGCTGCTTTAGTACCCTGAGATATATGCCATCTAGCCCCATTGCCTTGTCCACCCTGAGATTAGCGAGCTCTTGTAGGATGCTTTCTTTTGTGAAGGGACTTGTGCACACCTCTCTTCCCCGTGTCCATGCTGCTGAGCTGTGGGCCCTGCCCTACCTTCTCCTCAGTAAATACTAAGCAGAAGTATCTATTTAGGATAGATGCTTTTCCTTGGTCCTCCTCCACACTCTCCCCCTTATCCCCTTTGATCTTAGCAATACCCCCTCTGGACTTTCTCCTTTCACTAATGTATCTATAGAAAGTCTTGTCCCCTTCTTTTACTGTTCGTGCCAGGGTTTCTTCAGTTTGGGCCTTCGCCTGCCTTACTGCCTTCCCTGCTTCCCTTAGGGAAGTCTGGTATGCCTCCCTATCTTCATCCTGCTGCATTCCCTTATATTTCCTGAAGGGCAGCCTTTTGGCTCTGACCTTTTGTGCTTCTGTTTCTGAGAACCAAAGTGATTTCCTCCTTCTTTTGCTCTTGCCTTTCTCCCCAACATAATGGGATGCTGCTTCAAGTATTGCATACTTAATGCTTGCCACTTTGCCTGTACCCCCTCACCTGTATTTCTTCTTGCCAAGGCTAGCTTAATTCTGTTGGACATCTTATCAAAATCAGCTCTTCTGAAGTCCCATATTTTTACCTTGGAATGGGATGATTTAGTTCTAGTGGCCAAATTGAACCATACCATGTGATGGTCACTGGCCCCCACATGACCTTCTACCTGGAGATCTGTGATCCTTTCCCTGTTAGTCAGTACTAGATCTAAGATAACCCTGTCTCTTGTGGGTTGTTGTACCAATTGTTTGAGGCCCTCCCCCTGCAGGGAACCTACTATGAGTCTAGTTCTGGCGGATGCTCCTGCTGGTATTGACCAATTTGTATCTGGCATGTTGAAGTCTCCCATTATCAGAACCTCCCCTTTAGCTGTCATGTTTTGTATATCTTCTAACAGTAATGTGTCTATGTCCTCCCCCTGGTCTAGAGGCCTGTAGACAACCCCAGTTCGTATGGCTGTCCCATTTCCTGTTTCCAGGGTGAACCACAGTTCTTCTGGCTTCTTATGTGTATTCTGAATTTCTGTAGCTTTGATATTTTCATTGATATAAGGGCTACCCCCTTTTGCACCTCAGTTTCTTTTGAACAGTACATAGCCGAGTACTGAAGTCTCCCTAGTGTGGTTACTGGGGAACCATGTCTCGCTAGTGGCTACTATGTCCAGTTTAGCCTCTGTTATTGTTACCTGCAGGTCTGGGATCTTGTTTCCCCAGACTATGGACATTTGTGTACATGATTTTCCATTGGCCAGTTTTCGGTGTGTTAGTTGTTGGGTGAGGTCCGTCGTTTCCCCTGTACACCATATGGGTACCCACAACTTTTTCCTTACCTGATGATGCAAATGAACTACAAACATGATGAACTCCTGTTTGATCACTAGCTGAGGGAGGAGGGGTGTTCTTCCCATTTGATGTACCAGGAGCTGCACCCCTCTCCTCATTGGCTAGTTTAAATATTCTGCAAAGACATCAAACTTCTGCCCCAATGCACTCACTCCGTCCTTAGTCAGATGCAGTCCATCAAATTTAAAATACTTTCACTCCCAAAACTGTTGCCAGTTACCTACAAATTTGTGTCCTTTTTCCTGGCACCAGCCCTTGAGCCACATGTTTAGCTCCCCTATCTCCCCTTCTCTGACCTTCCATCTGTCTGCCCCCCTCTTCCAGACTGGAAGGATCTCAGAGAAGAAGATGCTGGATGAAATGGTTGACAGTTTGTCTCCCAGCCTGGTCAGGTGTTCCTTGGTCTCCACACCTGACCCGCTGGTGAGATCGTTAGTCCCTATGTGTACCAGGTCATCGATGTTTTCTCCTGCTTCCTGCATGATTTTAGCAATGTGGTCAGTGTCTCTCCACACTGATGTACTTGGGATACATCTGACCATTACCCCCAGCTGGAGGTAGGTATCAACTCCCCGAATCATGGAGTCTCATATGATCAGAAGTGTTTTGGATTTCCTTTTTGCTTTTTGTTTTGTTTAGGTTCCTGTTTTGGGTGAGTTTTGTAGCGCTAGCTCCTGTACAGCAGTGTCCTGCTCTGCAGTGTCCTCTATCCCTTTGTTTGATTTTTGGAGATAGCAGCAGATACCTGTTTGTAGTTTTTATATGATTTGCGGAGGTGATACGTTGGAGAGCACTGAGTGATGGGGCACTTGATTTGCCCCTCCTAACCACTTGCCAACCTCCCAGACCAACTATCCTCTGTGGTCGAGGTGCTTCAGTTGGATGTTGGGGAAATTGCAGGCGGTTCTTATATTTCCTCATTAATATGCAATTTGAGGCATGCAATCTCTGCCCATGCTGCCTGGAGCTGAGCCCTTAGATCTCCAATGGTCCAGCATGTATGACAGCATTCTAAATCCTATATACTGTAACTGCCCTTTTGAAAAGTGTCCCACAGTGCCTGCAGTTAATAATATCCATTCCAGCTGAGCTGTCAAGTTTATAACCTGGTCTGAGTAATTAGAAGGAGGAAAATGAAATCAAAAGTAGGATTTTTTTTTGTTTGTTTTGGTTTTTGTATAACTTGTTGTAGCAAGTTAAATTACTTGTGCCTCTGTAAGTGAAGTCACTGTGTGGATACCCCTCTGATCCTCCCCTTCCTGCTTTGCTACAGGAAATGTCACAACTGTGCTACTCTATAAAAGGAGTGTAGTATGGGTGGCTGGGCCCTTCCCCTGCTGAAAAGGAAGAACCACGGATGAAAGAAACAAGGAGGTATGAGCAGAAACAATCAACCAACAACAAATGCAGTAGCCCTGAAACCTTAGCCTAATGATAGATGAAACTGTAAACCCTGTACACACCATCTGTAAAAATTTCACAGACGATATACCTTGCAAAAAACACTTTGCTACAGAGAAAAATAAAGCAGTAACGAAGATATATCTTGCAAAAACAATTTGAATCAGAGATTACAGCAGTAATCTGTAAGCACAAAACATTAACAAACCTGTAGGCACACCCTGTAATAATGCAGCAGAAGTTGTGCCCCCCCCATCTGGGCACCCCAGACCGTGAGAGAGGCATCAGTCATCAAGACGACCATCAGCTTGGGACGGACCAACGGGATCCCTTCCTGCAGATGCTCTGGGATGGTCTACCATTGGAAAGCGTCCCACATCTTCTGGGTTACAGTGACCAGCTGGTCGAAATGACCTAGTCGCTGAGTCCACTGGCTGACCTGCTCCTCCCATTGAAGGGGGCACAAATGCCACTGAGCCCATTGAACCATGGAGGTGCAGGCCATCATGTAACCCAGAAGTCCCAGGAAGTCCCAGGCAGGGCGCAAGTGCCCAACCAGAAATGATCGGGCAAAGGAGGAGAGAACCTCTGCCCTGTCCGTCGGGAGCCTGGCTCTAGCTCAGCAAGAGCCAAGCTCTACCCAGTAAAGCAAATCACTTGAGAAGGCATGAGTTCCGACTTGGCAACATTGACCAGAAGGCCAAGGTCGATGCAGATCTGGAGGGCCAGATCCCTGGACCTCTCCACCTCCTGCCTGGAGGGACCCGCTATGAGCCAACTATCCAGATAGGGGTACATCCTGACCCCTCGATGCCGAAGATGAGCCGCTACCACTGCAATGCATTTGATGAAGACCCTGGGGGCCTATGACAGGCCGAATGGTTTGGCTTAGAACTCATAGAGGGTTCCCTCTGCTCAGAAGCGGAGGAACCGTTGGTGTGACAGACGGATTGGGACATGAAAGAACGCATCCTGCAGATCCAGAGAGCAAAACCACATGGTCTACTCGAGAGATGGTATGATCTGAGACAGAGTTACCATCCTGAAGGTGCAAGACCTGAGAAACTTGTTCAGGTCGTGCAGATCTAGAATGGGGCGTCAGCCCTTCCATCGGTTTCGGGACCAGGACGTACCTGGAAACTAACCCTGGGCTGACAGGGGGATCCATGACTCTGACCACTACCTCCCTGCAGAGGAGTTGAGTGATGTTATCTCGGAAATCCGACCAAGTGTCCAAGGATACCTTCTCCTCCCATGGGGTGTGGGCTCAGCTTGGTGGATACTGCTCGAATTCCAGAGGCAGATCCTGGCCAATCACTTCCAATGCCCACCTGTCTGTTGTGACAGCGGACCAGGCAGAAAGGAAGTGGCATAGCCAGCCCCCCCACGGGAGGACACAGAGCTGGCATGACCGGCATGGGAGTGGTCACCCCATCCCGTCACTGAGCAGGCTTGGAGGAGGAGGAGGATCTGGCAGCAGGACCACCGGGACCCTTCCCTCCGGGCTTACGGACCGCCGAAGCCCCTGATTTGGGCCAAGGGCGCCATGATTGAGCCTGCTGCTGCCACTGCTCCGATTGGTACTGGGGCCCCTTGGCCACAGGGGCAGAAGGCCGAAAGGGCTTCCCCTTCTGCTTCTTGGAACCCTGAGATTCCTTTTGGGCGGAGGCAACAGAGTTCAAGGTGGCATTGGACTTCTCGATGTACTGGAGGTAACCGTCAACTCCTGGACCGAACAAGTCAGTGCATAGGAAGGGAACATACACCAGTTTGTGCTGAGTGTTCGCCGTAAAGGTCGAGACTTCAGTCAGGCCCTGTGGTGCATGGCAACTGCAGCAGCCAACGAACGGGCACAGGAATTCCCCAATGTCCAGAGCAGTCTGGAGTTGCTGTTTTGCAACAGCTCAACCCTGATCTCGAACATGCTTAACCATAGTCTGAAGGTCCATGGGAAGATGAGGAAGCACCTCATCTAGAGAGCCCAGGAGGGCATGGGAGAAGTATGCCATGATGACAGCCGAGCTCACCTGACGGAGACCGAGCAAAGAGGCCGCATAGACTTTTTGGGCAGAATGGTCCAGTTTTTTGGACACTTTGTCCAGAGGTCTATCAGTGTCTCCTGAGTTTCCCGAGAGCCAAAACACAGATTCGGTCACCAATCCCTCAGCTGAGAGGTGCTCTGTTAAATCCCGATAGGGTGCCAGTGGGGACTGCATACTTGCAGGCCATTCGGGCCAATGGTGCAGGGCAGGAGGCAGGGTGCTGCCAAAGTTCCAGAGCCAGGCCAGTGATGGCTTTTGCTCCTGGGAAGGCCTTTGTCAGAGAATCCCCTTTAGTCAGAATATCTGTTAGGGGATACTGACCCTGTTTTTGGACAGGTTCCAGTTTCATCCCCTTGGATTCAGAGATGAGATGGAGAATGCCCATGAAGGATGCGGGACCTTCCTCCATCGAGAGACTTTCCATCAAAGCCTTGTCAAACTGATGAGAGTGCAAGGAGGAGTCCTCAGACTCCAAGGAGTCCGGATAGTACGGCCAACCACCTGAGTCACTTTCGACCCGCTGTGAACAGTCCGGAGTAAGGGTGACCGACAGCCAAAGTGGAAGGCCCTTAGTTGTCCGAGACTCCTTAACAGGAGCCCCGGAGGAAGGCTGCTTAGGTGGTGGCTCCACAACAATCAGTGGAGAGGCCGGTCTCAGCTGAGCCGGGAGGGCCTTAACTGGCTCCGTGGGAAGAGGGACGATGTTGACCACTCTGGAGGAGTCCGCATCGGCCTAGAGGGAGACAGCCATGTGATGGCTGGTGCGGAAGCCTGGGCCAACTTCGGACCGGAGAACACCAATTGTTGCCACAAGAGATCCTCGAAGCGTCGATGCAACTTGCGCCGAAGCCTCTTCTCTTCAGAGGAGGACAAGAATGAATAGCAGTAGCACCGCTTCTTAGAACGCCCAGAATGGCATCCGTGAGTTCTCCTTGACCGATGACCAAGACCTTGACCTCGACTGTCGGGGGAACTGACAGAGGTGCTCAGAAGGAGCCGAGAAACCCACAGCTCCTCCAGGCCAGGGTTAGGGACTGTGAGGAGGTTCCCAGCAAGCTGGGTTTCCTCCTCGGTAGGTCCAGTCAGGACCGGAGTCCTGAACAAAGAATTGTCAGCCTCATCCAGTGAAAATGCGTTGACAGAGTTGATAATAATTTCGACTGGGTCATCATCCCACATCTTAGTCAGCTGGTCTGACGGGGGCACTGTGAAGCCAGCGGCCAAGGCTGCAATTTCGACCAAAGTCGAAATAGGAGATTCCTGAGACCGAGAGGTCTCTCAATCCTAAGAACGTCGTCGACGAGACTTATCTCTTGACTCTTTGGATTCCTTTTTATGGGAATGGGAGCTGTGTGAAGCCAACGGGCCCTCCCTCTTAGTCGGGAGAGACTGGCACAACTCCTTCAAGAAACCTGTAAGGTAGAGCCCAGTTAGAGCAGCATGAAGACCAATGCTGAAGAGGACTGATTGGCAGCCCGAACCGCCTCCTCCTCAAAGATCTTCATTTGTTCAAATTGCTCAGCAGACCCGGCAGCTGCAGAGACTGCCAAATGCACCTCTTTAGATTTGACCGGTGGGTTCAGTTTTTCCAGTTGTCTGAGCTGTAAGCATGCAAGGTGATCGTCCAACACGTTTGGCTGGGACGAGCGACAAAAATCGCAGGCCTGAGTATTATGATCATGACCCAGGCAGTAGACGCACGTGGCATGCGGGTCAGTGCGAGATATATTCTGCCCATATGGGGCACCTGCGGAACCCGGGCAAGGACTTGTCCTCCATCGTGGTCGTGATCGTGAAATGATGCGGAAAAACTGTAACCAGTTTTAGCTTGGGTAAATAATCAGAGATTTATTTTGTTTTGTATGCTTGTATTTATCCACCCAGCACACCTGACCAATCTCTCCTTCAGACCCCACATGGATTGCCCCATCCTGGCATTCCTGACCCCACCACCCCACATCGCAGCCAGCCCAGGTATACCCAACATAACCCTTCATAGGGTGGGTCCTTTACCTGCGTAGGGGATTAGCCTTCCGGCTATTTTTCCAATGTCCCTGGGTGCTGCTAAGGCACCATATGGAGGTCCGGGAGCCCAGAAATGAGGATCCGAAGATGCTGTCATCCGACCGGCCAGGATGCCATTTTCGAGTTTTCTTCTAGGGGGGTGATGTGCACTGACATCTAGGCAAGTGCCGACGTCTGTCACTCCCCAGACATCATGGATCGGACATCATGCTGAGCCCCCCGCCTCTGTCAGGGGTTGGTAGACGCCGAGCTACATCCTCCCTCCCCGGAGAAGGTGAGCTGTCAGTGGATGCTCCCCCCTTCCCCCCTCTGCCAGCCCGCCCCTCCAGCTACCCCAGTCTGTTCTTGAACCCGAGTCGCTGGCATCGCAGATGGAAATCCAACCGCTGAGCTGATGGGCCAGCTAATCCGAAGATTTAAGTGCCAGGGCCCACTCAATGCGGGAGCGATAAGGAGGGAACTTATATCTTCCAGCGGAAAGGAAGATGTGGCATCAAGGGGCGGAGCCGAGGGTTATACCACCTGGTGGGTGGGAGGAGCCAGCTTTCAGACCTTCTGGCAAGATTCTTAAAGGGAAAGGACATGCCAAGAAGTGTGGATAGAACAACATAAACAACATATCCACATCCCTAGAAAGGGATATATACAGTAGGGCATCTGATTGCCCTGCAACCAAAGCACTGGACATGTTCAAGAATACAGCATCCAAGTATTCCCTGCCTCATGCAGATTTCTGGTGCTACCTCCAACTTCGTAGTGCCATCTGCCAAAGAGCCACCCATGGATAAGATAATAAGGTGGATATCTTTCCTCAGCTCGTAGATGGATGGCTGGGGGTACCAACTCACCTGAGAGGCAGACTATATGACTTTGTGGCGTGTACAGTACAGCTTTAATTATAAAATGTAATCAGGTCAAAATGGTGTTACGTCTCTGGAGTCACCTGATGTCAGTACTTGTGGCACCTTGTCCACTAAAGCTATGCCTGCCCTTCTTTCTCTGATTGCTCTGTGCCTTGTGGAAGTAACTTAATGACATCATTTCACATCATTTACATCTGCCCATCATAACAGTGGCCTTTACGTACCATAGTGAGTGAAATAAACATGTACCCCCCCCACCACACACATATATTTCTAAAATTCATAACAATACCTAGTTCTGCTGGTGGGGATCCCATGTGGCTGCTGGGTTCAACTTTACCTTCAATAAAAGAAAAGTATAAACTGAAAAAAAAACAAAACTTCAAAACAGGAAGCAGCACAAAGTGGGAGAAAGAAAAGAAAAAATGATGTATTGTTATACAGTTCTGGATGAGAAGTAGTATAGCCTCTACTGTAGGCAGTCACACTTTGTGGCCATCAGGAATTTGAAACGAATACCACAGGTTAGGTCCAGTATTTTGTTTTTTACATTTTTTTATTTACAGTTTACCCTCCTGGTTCACCAGCCATCCCCCAGGCCCTCATTCAGCTCTGCTACATGTACTCCAACCCCGTCACCCCACCTTCTCCCAAGGTTAGTTGCCTTCCCAGTTGTTGCCCATGGCATCCCCTCCCCATGGTGGAGGGCAGCTGGGGTGGACCAGGCCCCACTGCAAACTTTGGTCCTGTTTGGGCACCAGGAGGCTGTCTAGGTCTAGCACTTTCAAACCTGACAGCAAACTAAACATTTTCTTTTCCTTTTAACAAGCCCAGAATTCTCATTGGCCTTGTGACCTTGGAGCACACACAGTTTTTTTGACTATGATTACATTCAAAAAAAGGTATCAGACAATGCATTATTTTGCTCCAAAATCCAAAGTATTTACATACAGGATACAGTATGCACTGCTTAGAGCAATTATATCTTGGTGTATGACAAGAAGCTAATATTAGCACCCATCTATATGTATATACTGTATGCATGCTTGTGTTCCATCCACTAGCAACAGTTAAATTTCTAGAAAGATCCCTGAAAGTGCAGATCAAAGACAGATGAGAGAATTCAGCAGTTCAGTATGCCAGTGTGATCAGTGGACCGTAAGACTCCAGCACTAACTCTGCACAGAAACTGCTGAAAATGCATTACTGACAGTTCACAGGTCACTCAGTGACACATAAGGGAGAACTGATGGCACACTGAAATGCACTGCCATTCAAATGCATTAAAGGGGCACTGTCAGCTTTTAGGTGAAACTTTTTAGTGTGCTCACCTAGGTCAGTTGCACTTCATCTGATTCATGCAGTTCAACCTTTGAGTCTCTCATTCAGTGTTTTGTATTTTGTCATTATAAATCAAAATAAAATAGATTTTTATGTTTGCTTGCATGCATGTGCAAGAAACATAGTGCCATCATCCGAGTTTTCGTAGGTGTGGCAGCCCTCTTCCAATTCAGTCAGTGTGTTTTCAGGCGGGGCCGCAGTTCTCCAATGCCTGCTGGAGCTGTCTATGACAGCAGTCCAAAATGCAGTGGCGTACAGTTGAAAGGGGGCTACGCTTCAGTGAGCAGCAATAAGATATCGCCTGCTCATGCGCACTCCCCCACACACACACACACGCATACTGCGTGCTCACTCCCCACGCACACACTGTGTAGCTGACAGGGGTGCCCAATCCCGCCAGCTGTACTCGCGCCCCCAAAACAGTGTTCCATATGCCATGCTGGTGCCCACCCCAGCGGGCCACACATCAGAGCAGCCGACGGGTGCCCAACTCGCCGGCTCCACCGGTTCCACCCCAGAGGCAGGGTGCCACGCTGGAGCCCACCCAGCGCAAGGCAACATATGCTATTGCCGACGGGGTGCCCAATCCTGTCGGCTCCATGCCCCCACCAGCCGTTTGTGCCACACTGAGAGCCTACCCTTAGCGTGGCAAACGCCCCGCTACGAAAAAAAACTTGAAACTGAAAACGTCCCTCGCTGTCTCTGCCTTACCCGTGTTTACCCACTGTGCACCCCACCTCCCCACACCCCTCACCCCATACTTACCTCTGACTCCAGCGCACGATCTTCGTGGACCGGAACACGCCTGCACTCTTCAAAGCCAACCACGAACTGAGGAAATGCCGTAAGCTGTATAATGGGATAGATAGGGTTTTTCAACTTTGCTGCATATCTCAGGCATTTTTTGGAATTTTGGCACCAAATTTTCAACATGGGGTTTTTGGGACCCCTTCTCATGAATGCTCTCACTGTCTCGGCGTTAATCGGGCCCGAAGGGTGATTTCGAAGGCACTGCGCAAAATCACCTTTCCAGACTGAGTAACAAAAGGACACTGCCACTGTTCATAAGGTGGGCTCTCAAAAAGCCTATGTTGAAAATTTGGTGGAAAAATTCCTAAAAATGACTGTTTACAAGCGTATGCTATGCAGTCTTTGCGTATTGTAGTTAGCGAATTTTCAATATTTTCACTCCAGATTTTCAACATTGCCATTTTACCACACCTCCTTATGAGTAGTACAGCTGTCATTTTCACATCTTGCCCAAACGTGTTTCCGCCCATGTAGCACACAATGGCGTGAGTCGGTGTTCAAATTAATGTATGGGACACATTAAGAAAATCACAGTGACACTGTTCATGAGCAGAGGTCTTAAAATGGCTATGTTGAAACTTTGGTGAAAAACTCCTAAAATGACTGATTTATTTAGCGTTGCCAGTGTTCCTACTATCAGAAGTTTGAGAATTTTCAATATTTTACTCCAGATTTTCCACCTTGCCATTTATTACACTTCCTTATGAACAGTACAGCTGCCATTTTTCACATGTCGCCTCAAATGTGTTTCCGCACATGTAGCGCACAATGGTGCAGTCGGTGTGCAAAAGCAATGTTTGGGACAGATTAAGAAAATCACAGTTACACTGTTCATGAGCAGAGGTCTTAAAATGGCTATGTTGAAAATTTGGTAACAAAAGTCCATAAAATGACTGTGTTACGAGTGAGCATTGATGCAGTTTCCACGCAACCGTAAGTTCATGACTTTGTAATATTTTCAGTCCAGATTTTCACCAGTGGTATTTTTCCACACTTCCTTATGAGCAGTACAGCTGTCGTTTTACAACATGGCGAAATATGTTTTCACACTTTCAGCGCAGAGATGCGGTCGCTGTGGGAAATCATTGTTCGGACAGATGAAGAAAATCACAGTGACACTGTTCATGATCGGAGGTCCCAAAATGCCTGTGTTGACAATCTGCTGTAAAAATCCCAAACTAATTATATTATGGGTGTGCGCTGTACAGTTTCTATGCACGCTCGTGACTTCACCAGTTTTTTTAATATTTTTACTGCAGATTTGCAACATTGCCATTTTTTACACCTCCCCATGAACAGTACAGCTGTCATTTTTCACATCCTGTTCGGAATGTGTTTTTGCACCTGTGGTGCTAAATGCCGTAGTCGCTGTGCATAAGCAGCTTTCGGCTAACAAACTGATATTGCCACTGTTCATGAGGTGGGGGTCACAAAAAAACATGTTGAAAATTTGGAGTGAAAATACCAACGAATGCCTGAGGTGTTAGGGTTTCCAACCATAACGCCCCACCCTGTAGAGAATGACAGGCATCAGGGGTGTGACTTGGGATTCTTGCCTGTAATGCTCATACCATTCCACACCCTGCAGCCAGTGAGAGGCATCGAGGTATGCCTTGGACTCTTCAGTCCCAAAGTTCACCCTATTCTCCTATACCACACTCATCTCACCGTATTTCCTGATGGAATGGGTGTATAAGGGCCAAAGACCCCAAGGCATACCGTGACACTTCTCAGTGTCTGCAGGGTAGGGTGTGGTGAAATGGCGAGGCCGTTATGCCTGACGACCCAAAGGCACACCCCAATGCCTGTCACTCTCTGCAGCGTGGTGGTGGGGTTGGCTTCAGTTCAATACTTCACTGCCATTTCTATTATGCAGCTCTGTAACTTCTACACTACCAGTGCCAATGCCAGCAAGCAAACATTCGGCATTGACAAATGCTTGTTTTGTTTGACTCCGTCTGCTCTGGGTATCTTCCAAGTAAGCTGTGGACATGAGGGCTCCCATTAATGATTACACACTGGGAGGGGGAGGGGGCATGCTCGTGTGGAGGAAGTTCAGTCTGCTTCCTTCCTTGGTGTGCTTTTGTTTTGGTGTTGACTCAGTGTCCTTTCACAGCCTCACATCTGTCTACAGAGATCTCTACCTGCACTGTGCACCTGTGACTGATCAGTGGCTTATTTTTAATATCGTCACCATCATGTCCAGCCAGTTGGTGAATGTGTTTGTTTTTTGTTGCTTTTGATGGTTCTATAGTCTTATACTTATAATGCTTGCTTTACCTTGCTGTGAATGACAACTTACCAGTCCATTTGTGACAATGCTCTAATTACCTGGCAATATGTGCGTCTACATTCTCACCTAAAATACATGAGCATCAATGTGTTTCTTTTATTCTCCATTAGTCTTTTTTGTTGGTTTGTTTTTGTTTGCCTTAATATATGTTCACATTGTGGAATTTGTTCCCGAATCGGAGATGAGTGAAACTATGCTGTTGTATAATTTCTACAGTGCTGTTTCACATTGATCCATGCCGTTTTTCACAAGATGTCTTGGTACTGTGACTCCCTCCCAAATTATAGGTTTTGTTTCATTGAAATGAAAATAAACTAATTCTTTAATGGCATGCTGATAATAATCACAGGCACAAAATGTGTATATATATTCTATAAATACTCTCACATACTGTGCAGCAACATGTAGAATCTAGAAGACAAGTAGAACAGAGACTAAGTCATTATTGCTCATATATCTTGAAATGGACAGCAATAATGTCAGGTTCTTTCAGAGTAATATAGCATGGTTACTTAATTTTACTTGAGTGTCTATAATTTATTTTAAAGTAGCGTGGTGTGGACAGTCCACACTGGGCTTTTCAAAACGACTTTGATATAATCACTCTTTCTGAAACTTGGTTAACCAGCAAGATTGATAATGAAAAAGTACAGTTGGATATAGCATTTTTAGAAAAGACAGAAAGGAGAAAATGGGAGGGGGCTCACTGATTTACACAAAATCTAAATCTGATTGTTTAATATTAGATCACTCAGTAGATAATACTGGGTGTGACTTGGTTTCAGTTGATCTGAATTTTAGCCAGAACAAACATCTTGTTGTTAGCTCAATTTACATTCCCCCAGGACTTATTGAAGTGGGATTAGAGCTTTTATCTGAATTTAAAAATAGTGGTATTCGTAACAAAAAGTGGATGTTATTGGGGGATTTCAACTGTAATTGGGAATCTGAAACTAGTCTTGCAATTAAGGAGACACTATTAGAAATGGGGGTTCACCAGACTGTAAATGAAACAACTAGGTACTGTACAAACTATAAAACAGGGTGGGGGTCAGTTATGGACTGGATTGTTGTTTCGCACCCTGATAAGATTACTTTATCACATGTATTATCTGATGCATTAAGTGACCATTGCCCTGAGTAGTGTAATTCGTCAACTAAGTTACAAAAAAGTCCCCCGGTTTATATTGAGACAAGGAATTTTACAAAATTAAACTCAGTCCTGGTTAATGCCAAATGCACTAAAACTTGTTGGACAGTTTTCCAAACCATCAAAAACTTAGATGAATATATTTTTCTATTTTCCAAATTGGTTAATTCGATATTGGCTAGGATTGCTCAAGAAAAAACATATGCGTGTTAGGGCTAATAAGAATAAGTGGGTTACTCATGAACTTTTAAAATTGATGAGGCTCAGAGACAGAGCTTGGAAAATGTATAAAAATAATCATGATTCCCTAGTCTAATAAATTACAAGCAATTGAGGAATCAATGTAAAACTAAGGTCTGTAAATCTAAAAGGCAATATTTTCTCTCAGAACAAGTAATACATTTTAATAACTCTAAAAAGACATGGCAATTATTAAATTATTTAATGGGGAAGGGCCATAAAGAAACTGAGTTTATTATTAGGGATGGTGATACATTAATAAAGGATCCTCCTCTACTACTCGAATTATTTTATCATTTTTTGGGAGATCTGGAAAAATATCAGTGCAATAGTAGTGTAGCTACATCTTATAGTGATAGTAGTTCTTATAGCTGTGACCCTAAATTTTATTTTAAAGCAGTAAGCCCTACCATTATTAGAGATTATGTTATTAAATATGATTCTAAGCCTAAATCTGGTTACGATGATCATGATTTCAGGTTTCTTAAATTGGGAATAGATGTTCTGGCTCAACCATTCTCAGACTTGTTTAATCATTCACTCTGTTCAAGGGAATTCCCCAAACTGTGGAAAATGGCTATTTTAAAACTGGTTTTTAAGAATGATGGGAGAGAAAGTCTGTCTAATTACAGACCTATTTCCCTTTTACCACCATTATCTAAAATATTGGAGAGAATAGTACTGGACTATTCAATGGAATTTCTGGGTAAATATGACTTACTTTCTAAATCCCAACATGGGTTTAAGCCAACACACAGTACCAAGATGGCCTTGGTGGGGTTCACCAGCTGCATACAGAGTTCCCTAGATAAAGGGGACTCTTGAAGCAGTTTTTGTGGACCTCACCAAGGCCTTCGATCTGGTTAGCCATTATTTGATACGTGCTACATTCTCGGAGGTTAACTTTTCAACCAAGGTTTCAGATGGGTTCATTAACTATCTCTCCAATAGGACTCATACAACCTTTATTAGTGGGGCATTATCACAGCCTAAAGAAACTAAATGTGGAGTCCCTCAGGGCTCCGTCCTTGGCCCATTAATTTTTTCACTTTATATGAACTCTGCCCCGCAAACCTGTCATAAATCCCAAATGATTTTATTTGCTGATGATGCTGTAATCTATCATCCAGGTAATGACCCAGCTGTTGCAGTTGATGTTGTTCAACAAGATTTCTTGCTATTTCATAATTGGCTTATTTCTAAACAAATGATAATGTAGAAAAAAATGCACAATCTTTTCAGGCCTTAAGAAGCATGACACGGTCATACCTGTGATGGTACGTTTGAATGGGAAAATGGTAGAGAACATACAATATTTTAAGTACCTAGGAATCATTTTGGATTCTAGATTATCATTTGAAACACATATTCTAACAATAATAAAAACTATTCATCAGAGGTTAGAGGGGCTATATAGGATCAAACAGTTCTTGATTCCATTATCAAGGGCTCAACTTACCCATGGTTTTCTTTTAGAGGTACTGGGTTATGGTATTCTCATATACTCATCCTCTAGTGATAAGCTTTTTTCTAAACTTAACATTACATACAATAATATATTAAGATTTGTTACTGGTCCCCCGGCCCCATGACCCAAAGAAGTGATCTTTCAAGTATGGCCAATAGTAATTCTTTAGAAAACAGGATACAGTTGAAATTGGTTATGTTGCTCTTTAAGGCATCCAGGGATCTCATTCCTACTACTTTACTTTCTTTATTCCCCAGACCCTCCGATTCATTTGGGACTAGGTTTCAGGGTAAACTCTTGTTTAAAATCCCTCAAGTTAAAAAAAATAATGGTCAAAAGTCATTATTATTTAGAGCCACCGTATTTTTCAGTTCTATCCGCTCAACCCTCAGTAACTGTCTTTCTCCTACCACCTTTAAAATAAGACTGGAAGCATGGTTACAAAGTTCTACTACATGTACATGTTTTAGCAGTAACTCCAGACACTAACTGTATTTTTTTTTTTATAAAATTTATGCATTTTTTGTATTGTATTTGTTCTTGTATTATATGTTCATATTTATTATTTTTGTTCAGACTTGCCACTTGTGAAAACGGGCAGAAATGCTCAACAAGTTATCAAGTATAAAAAAAAAAAAATGAAAATGAAATGAAACAGTCCAGTTAAAAGTATATCAGTTGCATGATCAATTATATCATACATTAGTCATACGAACATACGAATATGCCAGCAGAAGCAGACCACCCTGTCTATCAACATCTGCTCGAGTATGCAGCTAGCTCCCCTAAGTTGCAGCTGCCCCACCCCCTCCACTTTTGTCTACCCTCAGCCGTTCTCAGTCTCCCCCACCCATATTCTCCCCTGTTCTCTGTCCCATGCCCTTTTAAAGCTACCCACAGTTTTGCATGATATCACCCCCTGTGGTAGGGCGTTCCACTTTGACACCACTCTCACTATGAAGTAATGCCTCCTCATCTCCCTCCTAAATCTTCCCCCTCTATTCTTAGCCCATGCCCTCTAGTGTCCCTTCCCTTCCTCAGTTTAAAAACCCTGTCTGCTCCATCCTTGTTGATTCCCCCTCAGATACTTGAAAGTTCCAATCATGTCCCCCTATCCCTCCTCTCCTCCAGGGTGCACATATTCAGTTCCTCCAGCCTGTTCCTGTAGTCTCTCCCCTCCATTCCCTATATCATCCTCATTGCCCTCCACTGCACTCCCTCCAGTAGCTTGATATCCTGCCACAGGTATGGCCTCCAGAACTGCATACTGTACTCCAAGTGCCGCCTGACCAGTCACCTGTAGAGGGGCAAGATCACCTCCCTCCACCAGGATGAGAACCCCCTCGCTATACACCCCAGCATCTTGTTTGCATTCACTGCTGCTTTCCTGCATTGGGCAGAATTGTCCATGCTCCCTGTTACCATCACCCCTAGGTCCTTCTCCTCCTCAGTAATCCCCTGCTTCACCCCCTCACCCAGTATTCTCTCCTTGGGTTCTTTGCCTGAAAGTGCATAACCTTACACTTCTTCATTTTGAACCCCAGCTGCCACCTCTCTGACCACTTCTCTAGTTTGGTTAGGTCTCCCTGCAGTTGCTTCCATCCCTCCTCCTCGTCCACTACTGCACCCATTTTGGTATCGCCTGCAAATAGACTCACCCTGCTCAACACTCCATGCGCAATGTCAGAAATGAAGAGCCCAAATAGCCCCGGGCCCAGCACCAAGCCCTACTGCACCTCGCTCATCACTGGTCCAGGTGTTGAGAATCCCCCTCCCACCACCACTACGTGTTGTAGCCTCCCACACAGCCAGTTTGTAATCCAGTTTGCCATCATCACCCCCCACTCCCACACCAGTTAACTTCCCCACAAGCTGCCCATGAGGTACTGAATCGAAGGTCTTGCTGAAATCCACGCAGAGGACATCCACTGCATGGCCCCATCCAGTTTTCTTGTTACCCAGTCGTAATATTGTATTAGGTTGGTTTGACAGGACTTCCCTGATACAAACCCATGCTGCCTCACATCCTGGAGGAGATTGTCCTATAGAAATGACACCAGCCTCTCCTTCAGTATCATCTCCATAATCTTGTCCACTATGGAAGTGAGACTGACTGGCTGATAATTGCCTGGGTCATCCCTTGGGCCGCTCTCATGTATTGGTACCTCATGGGCCATCCTCCAGTCCTGAGGCACACATCCCATATCCAGAGAGGTGCTGAACAGATCTGCCAGTGGTTCTGCCAGCACCTCTGCAATCTCCCTCAGCACCCTGGGGTGAATACCATCCGGCCCTGGTGCCTTGTCCACTTTTAGTGCCCTCAGTCCCTCTAATACTTTACTTCCCCCAATCTTTCCATCCGTCACCTCTCCCCCCTCCCAGTCCAAGTCAGTATGGTCAATATGTGCTACAGTAGTAGAACATGGTCAAATTATTTCATAATAATGCAGTATGGATAAACATGCTAAAGTAGTGAAACGTGAATCCCATTTATTCAAATTCCACAGCTGAGTGGATCACGGTTGCTGAGAGTTTGAGCACTTGTGTCCTAGCTTGCCATGTGAACATAAGGAGACCACTTGTTGTAGATGCACTTTGTTTATAGGGATTATAGAGGTATTTATTTATTTTTGTTTTGGTGCTTGGTTGAAGATTACAGTTATGGGGACCTATTCGCGAAGAGTGTGTAGGGCTATGCAGAGCGCAAAAGCACAGTGTGTAGCAGGATACGCACGGCATGACAGCACACCTGCGCAGCACGCACATACTGCGCGTAGCAGTGTGCAGATGACCACCCCACGAACATGCATGCCCAAAGGGTTCTGTGGGAGTGCCGGGGCGTGGCTGTGGAGTCTGTCAGCGCAGCATGGCATATGTGCATGCACAACAACATGCACGACTGAAATCAGCTTACTGCCACAGCACCCTGCCTACACGATTACAAGGCATCTTTAAATGGCTGGCATGTAATACAGGTGCTGCCAACCAACAATAGGCAGCACAGAGGTGGCTCACAATGGGATGCCATCACCGCTGAGGACAGCCCCCACCACAGGGCAAGGTGACAGTCACCAACCAGCCACACAACCCATGTGGCACATGCACAGGGCAGCACAGTGTTTGACAAAGCACAACAGGGACCCACACCCTGAACCTGTATACAAAAGCACAAAGACAGCTGCCATGCCACAACCAGCAAAGTCCAGCACAGCATGCCCCACCATGAACAGGACCACAGGCTCATGGCTGACAACCATTTTCCACCCGTCAGCTGGCCAACAGGCCTGGCACACCTGCTGCAGTGGGCTGCATGCCACAGCAAGAAGGGACGGACAGCACTCACAGGGACCATCTACGCTGGTCTGTCCCTTGAAGCCTGGAACACACAGCACAGGACAACGTATTAGTCTGGTTCCCCCTGACCACGCCCTGCACACCCACACACACATGTCACCATACTTACATTAGGCTTCTCCGCCACTCCCAAATCACCCCAATGGGGCATTTGCCTAGTAGCATGTCAATGAGACATGGATAAGATGCCTGGGTAGGCCACACCTACCACCACTGCCACTGACACTACCGCCCACAGCCGCCATTGTCACTGCAGTGAATGGGGCATCTGAGCACACACATGGCAGATGTATGGCAGTGTACACAGCACACCCTTCCCATGTGTGCTGTACATGCCCCTTATGGGGCAAGCTGACAGTGGCCAGCTGTGTACCCTACACCGCCATCTGACTGCACAGAGAATATGATTGCAGTCACCAGGCAGCAGTGATGCCCACCCTGATGCCATGTGCCCTGGTGCACTGCTGAACATAGTGCTCGCTGAGGACACCCTTGCACGGCACCATGCCCGTCACTGGCTCAGTCATGTGTGTTCCAGTGTCGGCTAGAGGCATGCATGCTGCAGGACACTGAAAGTCTGCAGTGGTACCATGTTGACCATGCCACACTGCAGTGCATATCTGGACTCATCAAGGACCACATCCAGCCACACACTCATCGGTGCATATCCATGCCTGTGGAGATGAAGGTCCTATGTGCCCTGCAATACTATACCACAGGAATGTTCCACAGGGTCATGGGTGATGTCACAGGTGAGAGCCAATCGTTGGTGTCCTGGGCACTGCATCAGGTGATAGATACGCTGTTGCAACATCTGGCACACCACATCTGGTTCCCCATAACACAGAGGGACATCAGGGCAGCAAAGGAGGTGTTCCACGACCTATACAGATGTCAAACACACTGGGAGCAATTGACTGTACACACGTGGCAATCCTGACACTAGCGGTGAATGAAGAGGCATATCGGAATTGGAAAGGGTTCCACAGTGTCAACTGCTAGGTGGTGTGCAATGCCAAAGGCATCCTGACAAACGTGCTTGCAAAGTTTTCCGGTCATGCCACAATGTATACATATTCGATAATATCGAGCTCTGCATCATTTTACCACAGTGCCGGAGGAGTATGGGTGGATCATAGGCAGGGCCCCATGTTCACTGGTGCAAAATGGACCTATACTTTGCAGCAGGACCTAATGCTTGCTGCGGTCAGACTTTGAGCAATTCTGCAGTGATTCTGCAGCAATTCTGTGATGGGCTTTACATTCTCTGGCAAACTCAAATATGCCCCAAAATAAAATCTATTTACCCAAAAAGAATGTTCAGCAAAACGTAGCCTGGGCCAGACTGACAGATGTAAAGGCAAGGCAATGCAAAGCAATTCTGGCACCATGATTTGGACTGGATGTAGGCATGGGAAAATTAAAGGGTTATTTTTTTTTTTTACTGCAGTTTGTTTTATTGTCCCATGGCTCCATTCCACCTGCCCAGTGCTGGTTTGCTACAGCTATGCTCTTGAGAATGTTTCTCCCTGCCAGTCCAGTTGCTTGAAGACCAGTATTGTCTGACTGCAAAACGGTGATGCATAAATGGCTCCTTCCCACCCACTTGCTTGAAGCCTGGTGGTGATGGTTTGTGCTGTAATGCTACTCTAGTTGCTTCCTTCTGCTCGTGCAGTTCAACACCAGTGGTGTCATTTGTGTCACTGCCACCAGACTTCCATATCTTCTTCTCCCCCACTCCGTGAGCATTTACTGTGAGGCTAAAAAGTAGCTGGACCATTTTACATTAGACAAAGGTCCAGAAAGCATCCCATTCTGTGTCTGCAATAATTACCAATACTTTTTCATTCCACAGTTCTGCAACTGGCAAACAGAACTACCATTCGTACTCATATAATAGACTTCCTGAAGTTCACTCAGTGATTGTAGAAGAAACATAGAAACATAGAATTTGATGGCAGATAAGGACCACTTGGCCCACCTAGTCTGTCCATTTCCCTACCTAATGGATAAGCTGCAGATCCTAGTTAATCAACAGCCTACTTCCTCCTACCCCCCCCACTAGAATTGCCTTATGTCTGTCCCATGCATTCTTGAATTCCCCCACTGTTTTTGACTCCACAACCTCCTCAGGAAGGCTGTTCCATGCATCCACAACCCTCTCTGTGAAAAAATACTTCCTCACATTACTTCTGAGCCATCCCCCCTCTATCTTCAAATTGTGCCCCCTTGTTCTTGCACATCTCTTTTTCTGAAAGGTGCTACCCTCTTGGACTTTATCGATTCCCTTGAGGTACTTGAAAGTTTCTGTTATGCCCCCCCTTTCCCTCCTTTCCTCGAGGGTATACATATTAAGCTCCTTTAGCCTCTCTTTGTATGTCTTCTGGTGCAGACCCTACACCATTTTGGTGGCCCTCCTCTGGACAGCCTCCACCCTGTCTATGTCTTTGCAGAAATGGGGTCTCCAGAACTACATGCAGTACTCCAGATGGGGTCTCACTAACTGTCTGTACAGAGGGATAACAGCTTCCTGTTTTCTACTGGTGATGCCTCTCCCTATGCATCCCAATATCCCCCCAGCCCTCCTTACTGCCTTCTCACATTGCTTGCCCACCTTTAGGTCATCTGATATAACTACCCCGGTCCCTTTCCATTTTTGTTGTTGTCAGTATCTCACCCCCCATTGTGTACTCTTCCCCTGGGTTTTTGTTTCCCAGGTGCATTACTTTGCACTTCTTTGCATTGAATCTAAGCTGCCATACATTTGACCATTCCTCCAACCTTGCCAAGTCCCGTCCCATTCTTTCCATCCCACCTTGTGTATCAACCCTGTTGCACATCTTTGTGTCATCTGCAAATAGACATATTTTTCCTTCCAGTCCCTCTGCAATGCCACTTATAAAGACATTAAAAAGGACCAGACCCAGTACTGAACCCTGCGGTAACCCACTAGTAACCCCCTTTCTTCACTGTGGACTCCATTTACTATTACCCTCTGCATCCTGTTGTCCAGCCAATGTTTTACCCAGGCTACCACCCTGGGACCCACTCCCAGGCTGGCTAATTTGTTTATTAATCTTTTGTGCGGGACTGTATCAAATGCCTTGCTAAAGTCTAGGTAGGCCATGTCCACAGCCCCTCCCTGGCCTACTACTTTGGTCACCCAGTCAAAGAAATCAATTAGATTCGTCTGACATGACCTTTCCACTTTGAATCCATTCTGCCATGGGTCCTGTGCCCCACTGGCCTCTAGGTACTCAACAATTCTTTCCTTCAGAAGTGATTCCATAATTTTCCCTACCACTGAGGTCAAACTGACAGGTCTGTAGTTTCCTGCCTCTGTCTTGCTCCCACTTTTGTGAAGGGGAATCACATCTGCCCTCCTCCAGTCCTCAGGTACCACCATCCTCCATGATTTGTTAAAAGGGTAGTCAATGGTGTTACTAGTTCTCCCTTAGTTCTTTTAGAATTCTGGGGTGAATCCTATCAGGCGCAATAGCTTTGTCCACCTTCAGATTTAGGAGTTCTTTCAGAACCCTTTCTTCTGTGAAAGGACCAATATCAACCCCCTATCCAGAGTGCTTCTATTGACTGGATTAGGTACCTCCCCCTCCTCTTCCTTTGTGAACACTGAGCAGAAGTATTCGTTCAGTAACCCTGCTTTTTCACTGTCCCTCTCTGCCCACCCACCCTCCTCTTTATTCAGCCTCAGTATCCCTCCCTTTGTCTTTCTTCACTCCCTAATGTACCTATAAAAGGTTTTATTCCCCTTCTTAACCGAGTTGGCTATCTTTTCCTCAGTTTGGGCCTTTACTAGTCTGAGTGCCTTCCCCATTTCCTTCTGCTTTAACTGGTACAGTTCTCTGCCTGTTCCTTCTGTCTTTCCTTATACTTCCTGTATGCTATATTTTTCTCCCTAACTTTCCCCGCCACCTCTTTTGAGAACCATAGTGTTTTTTCTTTCGTTTTGATTTATTTGCTTCATACAAAGGCTTGTTGCCTCTGTGATGGCAGTTTTGATGTTTCCCCATTGTTGCTCCACCCCACCTACTTGCTTGTTTGCTAGTGCTTTTCTGAGGCACTGTCCCATTTTGACAAAATCAGCCCTCTTGGAGTCCAGTACCTTCACTTTTGTATGGCTTGACTCTACAGCTGAGTTTATCGTGAACCACACTGATTGTCACTTGTTCCCAGATGGCTACCCATTTCTAGATCTGAGATCCTCTCTTTGTCCCCATTTGAGAGTACCAGGTCTAAGACTGCTCCCTCCAGAGTGGGTTCCAACACTAGCTGTCTGAGGCGTGCCCCCCTGTAGGGCATCGAGAATGGCCCTGATCTTGGATGTGGCTTTCAGCAAAGGTGCTTCAGTTAACATCTGGCACATTCAGGTCCCCATCAGCAATATCTCCCCTTTCTTTGCCATCCTAAGGATGCCTTCTATCATTTCCTTGTCCATTTCCTTCCCCTGAGACGGGGGTCTATATACAACCCCTGTGCGGATTGTGGTGCCATTTCCAGTCTCCAGGGTGACCCACAGTGCCTCCACCCCTCCCTGTGTACCCTTTAGTTCCATTGCTTTGATCCCTTCCCTTACATAGAGAGCTACTCCTCCTCCTCTTCTACCTGCCCTGTCCCTCCTGTAGATTGTGTACCCTGGTATATTGACATCCCAGTCATGGTTCTCTGTTTACCATGTTTCTGTGACTGCAATAATATCCAGGCATCCTTCTTTCATCAACGCCACCAGTTCAGGAAGCTTGTTACATAGACTATGGGCATTGGTACTCATTAGTCTCCATAATGGTCATCGTATCATGTTAAAACAGCGAAAGCCGGACACCAAAACACATTACAGTGACACTTTTGAACAGATTTGATGTCGCTGTAAAGGTCCCGTTTCACACTGGTGCTGTTTTGGCCGGTGTTCCCCCCTTCAAAATTAACTCTGACCCAGAGTTGATTATATCAGTAACAGGGGTGTGTGGGGGCACAGCTCTCTGCAAAAAACACCAGCAGATACCAGCTGGTTAAGTTTCACCAGTCAGTATTGGAGATTTCACCAAGACGCATGTCGATAACCTTGTTGTCAATGCGGTTTAGTGGAAAGAATGGTCATAATCTTCAGGATTGAGTGCCAGTGGGTTGGAAAGGGGTGGCCCTGGTTGCTAGAACCCAGGAGGATGGATGTATAATGTAGCTGCCAACAATTCACACTAATGCCATTTTAAGCTTGCTCACAATCATTTTAGCCATTTAGTTGTGGTTTTCAGTGGTGATGGGCATTTTTACTGCACCACAAAATGCTGTTTCTATGGCAGAGGCTTGTTTCTATGTCAGGACCATGTTTGTGCAGCAGTTGCTGCAACTGCCTGTGTGCTCTGACTTGGCTCCTGCAGTTCCACATGCACCACAGCCTGTGGTGCCCCATGCTACTGGCAGTGGGCGTCATCGCCCATGGGGTTCACCTGTACTGGACTGCATGGTGGTGCATGATGTCCACCACCGCGTGGCGCGTGGGAAGTTTGTCTGTTAGTGTGTGGTTCCATGTGTGTGTGTGTGTGAAGATGACACTGCCTTGCTGAGTGCACATGTGGCCCTGTGGACATGTCCAGCCATGAATGTGCCCACTGTGTGCCATTGCCATCAATGCGTGGTCCCTGTGATGGCACATAGATGCCCTACGATGCATACGGCTGTGCTACAGCCATGTGAGTGTGTTGCATTACACGCATGTGATGCAATGTCTGTGCCACATGTGTGCACACTGCAACATGTGGTGCATGCTGTGTGCCTGCCGGGGTGCATGTTGTGTGGTGTCTGTGTGTGCAAACAGTGTGGCAGTGACAGGGTGTTGACATGGCAGTCTGTGTTACACACTGCGTCCACCATGGGCATGTCCTGTGGCATCCATGCCAGTGCAACATACTCTGCCCTGTGACGTGCCACCCTCCAGTGGCTGCGTGGCCTGCTGTGAGCACTGCACACCCAGTGGAGATGCCTCCCTCTGCTGCTTGGCATGGCCTACTGCACTGGTGGGTTGACTGGCACGTGTAGGGCCTGTGACACTGGGTGCTGTAGGATGCCGTCCATGCATGGCATCCTGCATGGGTGCTAGTGGTTGCATCTGTGTTCGGCCAATAGCCATGTGTGTGGCGATGGCCACCAGCACGTCAGTTACCCTTTCCTGGGCACAAACACATGCTGCAAACTTGTCAGCCATCCTCACCTGGGCACAGACAGCAGCAGCAACCTCACTGACCAGCCTCTTCTGGGAACGGACACTGGTGGTGACCACATTAGCCATCCTCTCCTGGGCATGTACGGCACCTGACACAACCTCCACAAGCTGCTCCAGGGCCTGCATGTTCTCCCTGGTGGCCTGCAGATGACCCCGCTCCAGCCTAAGCAGGTTAGGGTAGTAGGTCTGTAGCAGGCCACTGGGTGGTGTCTGGCATGCCTGTCTGGTGGGCGGCAGGCCCGCTGATGTCCCTCGTTCATCGTCTGTGGCCACTGTGGCGGAGCTCTTTTGTCATGCTTCTCACTGGGGGTTGTGTCGGCGTCCAGGTGTCCCAGTCTGTTGCTGCTGCATGCGGCCACCTTTGGTATGCACTGTCCCTCCGCCCACCGTGTCCACCATTGTCTGGTTGTCCTCAATGGGGAGAGTCTGTGATGCTGTGTGCTCTGTGCCAGCAGTCCCTGTGACTCAGGTACGTGGCTATGCTGCGTGTCCTCGCACTGGCTGGTGTCAGTGTGTGCTGACAACTGGGTGGCATCCCCCAGCACTGTCTGTGTGTCCTGTGGCATGCCACCTGTTGGGGGAGGAACATGCAGCCATCAGTATCTGCTGTGGTGGTGGTACTACGGCACCAGGCATGGTAGCCTTAACGTTACCTACAATCTTCTGTTGCCATCCATATTGTCCCTCTGTTCAGGTCCAATGACCCCTCTCTGGGGCTGTTGTCATCATGCACTGTGGGGAGATGTGCACATGTGGTCAGTTTGCACTGTGCGTACTGTGGATGGGTGGTGTGGCATGTGCCCAAGTGCATAATGTTCACCTCTAATGCTGTCCATGCCATCAGGCTCCCCATCCCTCATGTCACTGATGGTGTCCAGTATGAGTTTCTCAATTGGGGTCAATGGGGGGCTGGTGGGGGTGGTCCACCGCCTATGGCACCCTGTGACTGCCGTGTCAGGATCAGCTCCTTCTTGACTTGGAAAAGGAGGTCCCACCACTAGTACTTGATCACTGAGAGAGTGCAGACCTTCAGTCCAGCGGCACTGATCACCACCTGGATGTCCAGCCATATCTGTGCCTTGGTCTCCGTGGGGCTGGACAGGGACAGTGTCCAGTACAGGACATCATAGTGCTGCTGGATGTCATTACGAGAAAGGCCACCTGTGTTCCACTGAAGCTGGCGGACCGGGGACACCTCCCTCTATCTCTGCTGGCTTGTCCGCCTACCTTGGCGGCTGGTGGGGGCTGCAGTGGCACAATGGCCACCCACTGTTCCTGACCCTGGCTTACCTGTGTGTGTTCCACCTCCACTGCAATTCCGCTCAACATGTAACTCTGCCTGCACAGCTGTTCTGCAACTCCTTATATGGCGGGGTCAAGGGGTGGGTCCCTGTTCTCGCAAGTCCTTTGGCACGCTCCTGCGCATGTCTGCATGCCTCTCTAAGCCCCGCCCCGCCTGTCAGGTGCTTTGCACGCCTGTTTGTGAATAGCACGTGTTCACTGGGGTCTGCACAGTGTGCACCTGGCGCAGCCCCCCCCCATCCCTTACGTTCCATTTCTGCATACTTTCCACACCTTTGTGAACAGGAGGGCAACAAAGATGGTGCATGCATTGCATCACAAGTCCTATGAAGACAGGTTGAAGGAACTGAACATGTACTCCCTGGAGGAGAGGAGGGAAAGAGGGGATATGATAGAGACATACAAGTATCTTACAGGAAGGAACAGGGTGCAGGAATACACTATTTTTAAGTGAAAAAGATGTTCCAGGACTACAGGGCATGGGATGAAGTTGGAGGAGGACGATTCAGAGGAAAGCGTGAGGAAGAATTTCTTCACAGAACGTGGTGGTGGACAAGTGGAACACCCTGCCAGAGGAAGTGGTGGGGGCTGAAACAATCACGGGATTTAAGAATGTATGGGATAGACATAAAGGAATTCTGGAGGTCAGGGGTAAGGGGCAACAGACTTCTAGGAAAACATAAACTGAACTTACAAGCTCAAATGGGCAGACTGGGTGGGCCATAGGCCCTTATCTGCCGACATTGTCTATGTATCTATCTAACAGGCCCCATTATGAGTAACCTTTAATTTTGCCATTCAAGATCTACTGTTTTTTGGTCCTGCTGCAGACACTTGTGGGAGTTGAAATAAACAGTAAACTTTACTGAAGGGGGGAAAAAAAGTGCATCTACAAGAAGTGGTCTCCTTATGTTCAGATGTCATGTAGTGACACAAGTGCTCAAACTGTCAAACATTTACCTTGCTCAGCACTCTGTTCTTTCTTTAAGGGTGGGAAGTGAAGATTTCTCCCAATCCAAGCAGATCTGAGCATTGGGTGCTCAAGTCCAAAAGTCTGAACTATTAATGCTTGGGATTAGGATCCTTGGAGAACATGTCTTATTAGGACACTGCACTTATGTAACATTCTTAGAACTATATTTTAATTTTTTTTTCCATACGTACTTTTGGTGGGGAGCTGGCAGGCAGCTATGGCACCTCTCTCAGAGGAGCTCATCTCTCCAGCCCCTGCATCCCCACACCGAACCTCCCCAGGAAATCCCACATGGGTTGCCCCCACCCCCCGTGACAGGGCCAGAGGTGAGGAGTGTTAACTTTCTCCCCTCCCTCAGAAAGCCAGTGTCCAGAGTCTGGGGGCATGGCACAGGTGCAGCCGGGGCCATCATGGAGACTGCCAGCTCCATTTTTACATTTTTCTTCCCGACCCCTTCCCCTCCAATGTCATATGTGCCAGCTACGTGCCTCCCAACCTGTATCACCCTCCAGCCACTGCTAGAGAGCAATCAGCAAGCAGGATGGCAGATCCTCCCTCCCCCAGAGAGGAGAGCAGTCCTCCAGACACTCAGTCCTCTCTCGCCCCTGCCAACCCCCGGAGGTCTGTGCTCACTCCCGAACCTGGGTTGTAGGCATGGCATGAGATGTAGCATCCAGTGCTTCAAACTCCAGCACCACCAGTCTGGCCTACATTGCTAGAATTTTATTTTAAGGATGTAAATACCACAGGGAGCTTGTCAGGATGAAAAAATATCACATTAGTTAACTAGATATTACAAAAGAGAACTGTCAGGAAAACTTAGTTCAGTTTACTGTACAAAGTTCTTCCAAAAGTGTTACAGCTGCATGACTAATCATATCTACTGTAGCCTGTATTCCTGATACTGTGTCTTGCCTCCACTGATGAAGCTAGTTTGGTGGCAGAGGATTTTTCAGGAGCGTTTTGCCTGAAAACAAAAATCTGCATATCCTTGTGTAAGTAGCTCGGTAGTTTGCACACTCACCACTGAAGTCAGAAGATTAGAAGGTTGTGGGTACTAGTCCCACAACAGAAATTTCTGGGTTGATAACTAATACTGACACTGTAATGCAGTGAAGCACAACAGAATACTGCACTGTTGAGGTAACATCCTTTGGAAGAGATGCTTAACTGTGGTAATTTCTGCCCATCTCTGGTGACTATTCAGGTAGAAGCTGAAGAACCCATGCACGAATCGTAAACTAATGTAACAGAAGAGTATTTTCCCCAGTGTCCTGGGAAACATTCCACATCAATAAAATAGATGCATGCAACTCAACCTCAGGACACACCTGTAAACACGCAGGCACAGCTCAGTGTGCTTTTCTAGATCAAAAATTAGAAATTAGATGAACAATGTAAAGGTCTTCGCCACACTGTATCTTGCCACTACTCCTATTAGGGAAGCTTATTAGAGTGATGTTTAATTAATCTCAACAGCTTTCAGTTCTTTAAACAGTGAGTAATGTTTTGTATAAGTTCTGTCTGCGTCTCTTCTTTCCCAGTAAGCATCACTGTCACAAATGACAGAGAACTCTCTCTTTCCCATGGAGACTCATCATCAGGAGTTACTATCAACAAAACATCCAACTCCAAATAAACTTCTTCGACACATGCAGATTGTGAATGGGGCACTAGCATCCCCAGTCAACTTGGGCACCAGAAAGTACCGCAACGTGAACCTCTGCTGAGCTTGGCTTTCTGGGACAGGCTGTATCGCATGCTGCTTGACAAGCTGAAGAACTCTGCGTCATAGAGCTGGAATCAACTCCAGTGACACTGTCCTCCAATGGAGCTTGATACCAGCAAGGAGGTAAGGTCTCGACTTCCAGAGATGACCCTGATCCCACCATTTCCAGGACCTACTTGTTCAAAGAAATAGTGGATCACTGTGGCAGGAAGTGGGAAAGTTGGCGCTGACTGTGAACTGGGGTAATGGAGCCCACCAACTTGTCACTTGTTGCTTTAGTCAGTGGCCCCTGAATACTGATCTTTGAAGAAACTGTCAACACCACCCTTGCACTGACCTTGACCTCCCAGTTTCTATGAGGACTTGTCTTGGCAGTGATGCTGACACTGCTGCCTGTGCAGCTGCTGACCTTGCATGCCCCAGCAGTCCACAAAAGAAGCCTGTGCTCTGTGGCCTAGGCTTAGTTTGAAAGTTGGGGTTGGTGAGCAATGTCACTGAGTTCATGGTCACATTGGACATCTCAGAGCAAGTAAGGTGGTCCTTGATTGACCCAAAGAGATCAATCCCTGCAAAGAGGGAGGTCAGCCACCCATTGCTGGATTTTGTGCATGAAGAGCAAAACATCCATCCATGCATGCATTTCAGTGGATGGCCACTGCTGCAGCCACTGCACAGGCTGACACACCGGCCATGTCCAGGGTAGAGATGTGCAAAGTCAGCAAAATTCACTTTGCAAACTATTTTGTGAATGGCACTCAATTCGCAAAGTGCAATTGTGAAATTCACCAATTTGCAGCGCATGGATCGACCGTGAAGTTACACACTTCGCAGCTAAAACTTGGTGTCTGCTAGTAGTGGGTGCCCCTCCCCCACCCCTTGCCGATCGTCAGCCCAAATGTAAAAAAAAATATATATATATATTTATATTAAATCTCTGGTGGATTGTGGTACCCCACCCCACCAATCGTTATATATATATATATTTATACAATGTATGTTTTGGGATAAATGTAAGTATAAAACATGGTATCTCAGGTAGCCAGTGAAGATAACATTGATATCTCCATGTTCCTATACGTCATGGAGATATCTTCACATTCCTATGTGTCATCCTTAAAATAATTGTTTCATCCTAGCACCTTGTCCACTGTTTCCCTCTACCTTCACTTTCATACGCCCATGCTGCGGTAACACTTCCAGCACTGCAAGCGGTACCAACCAACCAAGTACCCATGAAACCACAAATAGCAATGTAAAAAAAAAATTTTATAGCAAATACACAGTTGTAGCAAACAATTTCATCTACCACCTCCTTAGTGCTGTACAGCGTCAGTACTAGTGAAAATAACTTCATAAACCAATCTCAATGAATCCATACTTTCCCGACCAAAATACAATATTAACGGAGGTCCTTTTCACAAAATGCATGGTAAAATTACAGCTAAACTCACCATATGTTGCAGAACTTAAATAAACAAAACAGCCGTTAATCCTGTAACCCCACGATAAGCACATCCTCGCATACGACCCTTGACACAGTGACACTTAACCAGGAACATGAAACAGGGCAACATCGCTTTCTGATATTTATTATTTTCCTCCATAAAGCACTTAATGTCTACCTTTCCATATTCCTTGTAAAACTCTAAAACGGTAACACTCAACCCACTAATGGTATGATTTTTTTCCCCAAACCATTGCAGTTGTGCATGCCTCATTCTACTTCATGTTGTTACCAGGGCAACACATGGCTTCTCCTCACTCGCACCGTTCACTATATTGCGGCTGATCTTTTCTGTTTATACACCCCAAAACTCTAGCAACAATGGAAAACTTTTCTACACCCCAAGTCTTCCCAAAACAAATAGAAAAGCAAAATCACACACATTAGCGTTTACTCCATCCTGCCTCCCTACTGAAATACAAACAAGCGCTTCTTTTGGAGACCACCAGGAAACAAATTATAAACATCAAAAACAAAATATTCTAAGACCACAATTTTGAAAAGTTTTTATTTTCTCTATTTTCTGGGCTTAAAGCACTTAAAACAATATTAGATTTATAAACATAATATATCCCAAGTCTAAGAAACTTAGAAAAATGCATTACTTTTCAACTTCAAACCTTCTAACTCATAAAACAGTTTAAACACTGCACTCTTTATCAACGTGCTACTTTCTGTTTTTTTAAATAATTACCACACTTCAAATCATTTCATATTTATCAAGTTACTACAAAAAAATCATTTTTAAAAGCAAAAACTATGCTGCTCCAGTTGTATCGATCTTACACTAAGTATTGTTATTAAAATTCTTAAACTACTAAACTAAACAAAATCCCCAAACATACATTGTATAAACAGAGATATGACATGGCCTAACTGAAGATATCATATTTATCTTCCTCGAGAGCCAATGACATCAAGATATGTCACTGGTAGGCTACTCATGTGAGATATCATGATATCATTGGCCTCCGTGAAAATAAATATGATATCTTCAGTCGGACATGTCATATCATATATATATATATATATATATATATATATATATATAAATCCATAGTGTTTAGTGTATAAAATCCATAGTGTTTAGTGGCCACCCCTGATTACCGGCTGCAATGTAAAAAAAGTATAACCCCTGATGTCTTACCCCCGCTGACTGCTGACTCCAATATTTAAAAGTATATTAAATCCCTTTTATCTTGTGGTCCCCCCTCCATTGATCACGGCACCAATGTAAAAAATATATACAATAAAATATAACCAATTAAATTCCTGGTGTCTACTGGCCCCCCCACCCTGTCAGGATGTGCCCACCACCCACTTCCCCCCACCCTGACCCAAGAAGCAACCAGGACAGCCCTCCACTCTCCCACCAGGACTGGCCACCCTGACTGACCTGGAATGGAATGAGCATGTGCTTGTACAAGTATGCACCACGTACATTCCAGGTCAGCTGGCGGCCAGCTGTGGTGGAGAGTGGAGGGTGGCACTGGTTGCCCAGTCGGGTTGTAGTGGTGAGGAGAGCGGGGTGGTGGGGCAGTACCAGATGGGGTGGGGGGGTCCACTGGACACCATGGATTTAATTGATGATTATTTATTTTTTTTTACATTGGTGCCAGAGATCGGCATGGAGTGGGGGGGACCACTAGACACTAGGTATTTAATATATATTTTTTTACATTTGTGTTGGTGATTGGGGTAGAGGGTCCACTAGACACCAGGTTTGAATTGATTATATATTTTTACATTGGTGCAGAATCAGTAATGAGGGGGGGCCAAACCACTAGACACCAGGAATTTAATATTTGTTTTCACATTTGAGCTGATGATGGTGGGGGACCACTAGACACTGAGGATTTAATATATTTTTATTTTACATTGGAGCTGGCCATCAGCAGGGGGACCACTAGGCACCAGGGTTTCATATATATATATTTTTTTTACATTAGGGCCAGCGATCAGCGGGGCACACTAGACACCAGGGATTTAGGGAGTCAAAATTTTGCTTCTCCTTGCATTGTTTTTTTAATTTTGCAATTTGCATAAAAAACAAAAGCAACACAAAGTTACAAATGGTGAATTTTCATTTAACAGGACAACTTCACGAACTGATCCGCAGAGGCAGATTTGTCGACTTCACTGAAAATTCAGAAGCGTAGTAAAACTTTGCTGTATCTCTAGTCCAGGGCCACCTGCAACTGGTGTTCAGCCACCGCCTACCCCAGATCATGGACATCTTGTAGATCTGGTTGACTCATAAGACAGCAGGTCTGAGATGTCAGAGAGGCATCAAAGAGCTCATGGCTAAACCATGCCATGCCAACAAAGCTGCAAAGCTGGTCTAACAAATGTCAAGGGATGCATTTGCACAGACCATTCAGCCAAGGCTGTCCTGCTTTTTGAATTCTTTGTCCCACACTTGTCTGACTCACTTTACCTTACAGACAAGCGTTTCTACCATTAACTATTTCAATGAGATGTCACAAAAATCCAGACAATCTCCCTAAGGCGACCGCATACTTTTAGTCCATGTAAAGTGGCTGGGACTGGCAGGAGGCTGGGTGCTGCCAGATACTAAGTTCTGGGCCTAGGACAGCATGGGTGATATGAAAGGCTACTCACAGAAAGGAATCTCTCGAGAGAATGTCCATCAGAGGATAGGTTTCCTTCTTCTGGACTTCCTCAAACAGATTTAGAACCACAGACATCTGTTCCATGAGGACATCAAAGGAAAACTGATCCCCGTGGGAGGTCTATCTGTCAACAGACTACCCTCCCGATGATGTAAAGCTAATAGTACATTGATGCATCCGCATACAAATCAGGATAGAGGAGCATCGCGTGCCAAAATGGGGCATAGATACCCCTTTCCAATGCGGTAAGCACCAACAGGAGATGAGGAAGCCCAGACTCAGGCTTAGAGTCCTTGGTGAAAGCACCGTCCACTAGCTGCAGTACAGCCAGAAATACTGAAGAGGTAGCCACGGGTGCATGATCAGTTTCAGAACCAGGAGAGACAACCAAGCCTGGGGCGGGTCTATCCTTATCATTGGTCCACTTCAACTCTGGGGAAATGCTCCTCTGTCCCACTGCTGCCAGGCTGCTCTCTCCCATCCATGACAGACATGACACCAGTAGCGGGAGCTAAACAATGACAAGTAAGAACTGCACATCAATGGCTGACAGCAGTGTAGTTTCTTAAATGGTACCTTGATAATTTTGCCTGGCACAGATCTAAGGCTGGCTGACAGCCCAGTGACAAGAAAATGTGTGTAATTTTGCTGTCTTGGGTTCACCTCCTGTTACTAGGGTATCACTTGTTTGGCAACATTGGCAGTGAGGGTGCCTGTCTCAGAACCTTCCTTGGCACTGGTAAAAAGAGTAACTAAAAAATTATTTAATTCTGTAGCTTGGGTACCTCTCGTTTGAAGCTGGATTGTTCTATTCATTCAGTGATAGATTACTGGGAACAAAGCTTTGGACTTGGCTTGACCTTTCAAGTTTGACTGTGTAGTGTATCTGTATTTGTAATCTGTGATCTTTGCTGAGACAGAATGTGTATTGCTAAACTTTGATAGTGCCTGTTCTTAGTTTTCAGGACTTTAACCTAATCCTTGGCTGTACACTCAGTTATGTTTGTTTTGCACAAATTGGCTTGGACAATAACATTGTTACGAAAGTCTGTTGGAGTGATGCAATACTCCTCCCTGTGGTGTAGTAACAACAGGCCTAAAAGGTAAACTTACATTTCCTGTATAACGTAACTGAAGCGGAGACTGACACATTACGGTCAGTGGCCGCTTAGAACTCTGCTGCTGTACATATGTTGATTTTTTCAGTGCAATACATTAATGAAAATGGGAACAAAACTTACTGGCAGAACCCTTCACTCTTGGTACATGAAATATAATCCTGCAGTGGGGTGGGGGGTCTGAGAGCATACAAGGTTACTCCTATGACTTAGCATTTGTTCAACTTTTGTGGTCAACTTTTTTTTTTAATTTAGTATGCGTTACTGATTTTGTAATCACACGTACATGAACACACAGAAATGAGCAGACAAATAAGATCCCCATAGAGCACACAGTACCTGCATGGCCATTGATTATAACAACTGTGACCGATAACACCGACTTTCCATGCTACACAGCATTCTACAAAGAGATGTGATGAAAATAAGGCCCTGTAAAACATAACTGATAAGTAAACAAGTATTGGCACACTTTAGCCCATGTACAAGGTAATTCCCCTACTCTGATAACCCATTAGTCTACTAGCATGAATTGCACCTTAGTCGCTTAGCTACCAGCCTGCATTAATTGTGTTAATTGTGACTTAACGATTTAAAGTTGTTCTTTCTGCCTGTGCCTCTTACCACTCACCTGCTTTCGCCACGCCTCCCTTTCCAGACCCTACTTAACCCCCGTTCTCTCTCTCTATTCCCCAGCTGGTAGTCGCGAGGCTACGTAGCCTGCCCTCCCAGCTACAGAGCGTGGTCGCTGGACAGAAGTGGCGGCCCCCCCCCGCATAGGGCCGCAAAGCCAAGCAGCAAGGTACAGGAATCGAACACCGCACACAGACTGCAGTGACCGCTGATTTCGGTCGCGCGAGGTCCTGGCCCTGCCAGCTCCCCACGGCCCCTGCCACCACCCTTGGTCGGCTCTTGGTTTTATAGGTAAAATCACGTGATAGAGACCACGTGGTAGGGATGAAAAAAAAACTATCAGCCCACTTTTCCATTAGCAGGTTATCTTCTCTCGCCACAAGTGGCCGCTATAACCTGCTTGCCTACTTACACTGCAAAAACAAAGAATATTCTAAATTAAAATGCTGCTCCTCGCTCTATCAGTGTGTCTGCTGGATTTCCCATTATCATCCCTCCCCCCTTCTCGCCCCCACGTACAACCACTGCCCCATCAACACTACAGGGTCAAAAATACTGAACCAACTCGCTCTATCACTCTCCCACTGTTAGCCATTTCCAGCTCCCCCCTTAACTGGGTCATCGGGGCAACCATTCTTACCCTTCTTATACCCTTGGTCTACCGTCTCTGAGCGGACTCAAGGCTGATGTTCACAGCACAACCCTTAGCTCTCACAACTGCAAGCGCAGGTCCTGGGTTACCCGGTACACGCTTGTCCATCTCTCTACTCTCCTACTGCTTCTAGCTGGGGATGTAGAATCTAACCCCGGTCCTACCCCTCCCATGTCACCAGCACCCCTAGCCCTTCCAAAAGGACTGAAAATCCTGCACCAAAATATTTGCAGCATACTTAACAAAACCACTATGCTACAATTCTCACTCCAAACACTTCGCCCTGATATCCTGATACTCTCTGAAACATGGCTTAAACCCCACCATCCTGACTCCTCTGTTGCTATCCCCGGGTACTCCCTAACGCGGCATGACCGGAAGGGAAAAAAGGGAGGAGGTATTGCCATGTTCATTTTTACCAAACACCGATTCATCCCTTTGCACTTCCCCCCACCCACCCCTCAAATTGAGTCCCTTACTGTTAAACTCTCACTGCCTTACACCGCCCCGATCTTCATAGCTGGGATTTACTGTGCCCCTAATACCCCTACACCTAGTATTCTAGACCACCTGACCAAACTAAAATCCGCCGCCGCAACAGGAGAACTATACGTCCTAGGTGACTTCAATCACAACTGGCTTGCTACAGTGTGTGCCAAGTTGCGATCCAAGATTAACGCCCTAAACTTTACACAACTAATTTCCCAACCCACCAGAATGAACCTAAAAGCCCTTAACCACTCCCTCCTGGACTGGGCCCTGACCACACCCCCCCATAGATCAGTAGGAGCAGGCCTTCTCCCTGACTCCCTAAGTGATCACCACATGGTCTATGTGGTCCGTAAAGTGTGCAAACCCCCCAAACCGCCCTCCCGGACCCTACTAGCAAGATCCTTTAAGTCCCTAGCTCTCACACCACTCCTATTGGACCTGTCTGTGGCTGACTGGTCCTTCATCCCTCAGGCTCCCTCGATTTATGCTGCACTAGAAAGCTTCAACAACTTGTTCCTGAAGGTCTGGGATCATTATGCGCCACTAAGAAAAACCAGAGTTAGGGGTTCCCACCTACCCTGGATAACCGCCGAAATCATATATCAAAGCCGCTCCAGGGACCTGGCCTGGAAAAAACACAAAACTACCAACTCCTACCAAGACCTACAAACCTGCCGTGCCCTACGCAACTCCTGCACCAAGGCAATTCACCTAGCCAAACATAATTACTTTGCATCAGCCCTACGTGCAAACCAGGACCACCCTTCCCTCTTCTGGAAAACCATTATATCACTTCTAACCCCGCCTACCCCTGCTCTGTCAATCAGCGGACAGGCCATCACTGACCCACAGGAAGTAGCCACAGCTTTCAACATTCACTTTACCAATAGTGCAGCCTCCCTGGTAAATAGTCTCCCCCCCACCCCAGGCCTGACAACTCCCCTCCAACCCTCGGCCTCCCCCCACCTCTCCTTCTCCTTCCGACCTGTCACTCTGGCGAAGTCTACCAAGCTCTATGCAGCTTAAGCCTAATAAGAGCAATGCTCCTCGGGCTTGAACTCTCGGCTACTCCAGCTATCAGCTCCTGCTATAGCCGCTCCTCTAGCGGATCTGTTCAACCTCTCCTTCTCGACCTCCTCAATACCCTCCACCTGGAAGCTGGCTACTATCATCCCTCTGCCAAAGGGGGGTGACCCCGCCTCGCCTGGGAATTACCGCCCCATCTCCCTTCTCCCAACTCTGGCTAAGATACGTGAACAACTTGCCCTGGCCCAATTCTTCCAGTACCTATCTGATACTGCGTTCTTCACCCCATACCAATCTGGTTTCCGCAAATCTCATTCCACCACTACCTCCCTACTAAGATTAACAAACGACATCCTCTCAGGCATGGACAAAGGGCATATTACGGCAGCTATATTTATTGATCTAGCCAAAGCCTTTGATACCGTTTCACACTCTCTACTAATAGATAAACTAAAGGCCTCCGGCCTCTCCACCCAGGCCACAAACTGGTTTGGGCTTACTTGACGGCAGACACCAATCGGTTAAAATTGGCCCCACCTATCTACCCCCTCCCATCACCACAGGTGTCCCTAAAGGGTCAGTCCTGGGCCCAATCCTATTCTCGGTTTTTCTAAGTGAACTCCCACTATCCTGCTCCCACTCATCTATCCAAATGTACGCGGACGATACGGTACTATACAACACTGGCCCCTCCATGGCAACAATACAGGACCAACTTCAACAGGACTTCAATGCTGTTCAACACTGGCTCTCCACAAACCAGCTGTTCCTAAATGCGAAAAAAAAACGTCTCTCTAACCTTCGGTTCAAAGTCAAGTCTCTCTCGGCTCGGTGATCACCCCCTTTTCGAAACCCTGGATTGCTCTCCCTTAGAATCCTGTACCTCATTCCGCTATCTAGGTGTTTGGCTCAACCAAAACCTGGACTTCTCTACACATGTGGAATCCTTGCACAAAAAAACTTAATCCTAAACTAGGGGCCCTCTACCGCAATAAAGGCTGCCTGTCTACCACGGTCAGGTGGGAACTCGTACAAAAAATGATTCTTCTGATCTTTGACTACGGGGATGTGGTCTATGGCACTGCCTCTCCGTCTACTTTGTCCAGCCTGGACACCCTCTTCCACTCCTTCTGCCGGTTCATACCGGATTGTCCAAAACTAACCCACCACTGCGACCTCTACAGCTCCCTGTCCCTCCCCTCACTAGCAGACCGCCGGCTAATCCACTGCTCCAAAGTTGCTGCTAAATACTGGTCCCACTCTCTCCCCCCATACCTGGCCTCATCCCTAACTTCTCAGCTCCCCCCGGCATACTCGCTTCGGCACTCTGATGCTAGGTTATTTCAAATCCCTCTTATGCGCACCTCCATGGGTCAGGCAGCACTAAGCTACCGTATTCCAAAGCTCTGGAATGACCTCCCAGCAGATATCCGCCACTACTCCAATACCAGACACCTCAACGCCCGCCTCTTAGAGCATTTCCTCTCGGTCTGCTCTTGCTCCCGCCCTGCCCCATAGGGGGCCTCAATTTCTTCCTTAACATCCTGATGGCCTACCAATCAGGTTAATATTGCACCGTTAACCACCCAGGTAGTTAGCTTCACTTGGTGCTCCTTCCCTCCTAACCTTCCTCCTAACAAAACAATCTATGGAGGCACTCACCTCTCTCTCACCTAATTTCTAACTGCTGTTGCACTTAATACCTGGGTTTAAGTTCATGACTACCTTAGCTACCTACTGTATAGGCTCCATAACAGTGCCTCCTATTATGTATTGTATGTTTGTGTAATACTGTTCCTTCCCTTATGTTTCCCCCATGTTTCCCCCAGGTCGCATCTGGAAACGAGTGGTCCTCCGCTCAGTATGCCTGCCTGGTTAAACTCTTGAATAAATAAATAAATTAGTCTACTGTTATTAGGACATACAATTTCTCCCATGTCTTTTCATTATCTTTCAATCTGTTATTCATACTTGCAACACACTTCTCGGTTTTCAGAGCAAATAAAAGCTCAGCATGCCACTCTTGGTATGTGGTATTTCACTGTCCAACCAGTGACGAAGCAACACTTTAGTTGCACATGCCACCATGAGGGCTATATGGTATTTTTGGGCCCTATCAGGTGCCCCTTGTACTCACCTATAAGGCAGATGGATGGTGTAAAGGCTGCCTCAAGCCCTTGTAGTGAATTGAGCTTGACTTTGATACTTTGCCAAAGGGGCTGGGCTTTTAAGCACTTTTATGAATTTTGTTTTTTGTAAAACTTTATTTAAGTCAAGCATTTTGCAGCAGTACATTCATGTTTCACTAAATATACCAAATTGCAATTTTCAGACAATTAGGTAGGTTTCATTTTCCTTTTTAATTGTTACCCTGCATTCTCGCTCATGCAGCAGCCTTTCATTCCATCTCTTTATTCCCTACCAAACCTGCATTCCTGCCCAATTCCATCACTGGCTTAGCCTCAATAAACATAATAAAAAGGGTGGTTCTAGTTTAGATTCAGAGCCCAAACCTGTCTAAGCTGGCTTTGCCCATCCCTACTTGACAGCTTGTTGTTGAAGGTCAAATCCACGTTCAGCAGTTTATTTAGCACAGTATGTACTATGTCCTTAGCACAGTGTTTCATCTTTGTAGTTTTCCAAAGTATGTTTATGATGTAAGGAATGCAACAGTACTGAATGCATGAGTTTGCAGATTATAAACCACCAGCACTGACACGAGACTTGCATGAATGAACTGCACAACAGTGTACTTTTACTTGGGAAGTAAAAAAGTTTCAACTTAGTTTTTGCAACTCACTGTGGAAGACAGGCACTTCTTCAGCTGTTTGCATTCCCCATGCCTTTGGATAGTCAGCCTTTAACCTCTGCCCCCTGTTGAAGCTTCATAGTAAGGTGAAATGCTGAGGAGTCAGGTCTGCTCACACAACATTAGCTTTGAATATTACTATATTCAAGCAGTACTCATCTCCAGTTGCCATTTGTTCTTTGCACAGTGCTGTTTTCTTTGTATGGTTATGGATAGTCAGCCTTTAGCCTGGACACTTCCCATCACTAGACACGCTACCAGCATGTCTCGAGTAACTTGACTCAGGGATGGAGTGTGGCCAAATCACATCAGCCATTTTTGTCAACCTAGCAAAGGCTTCCGATGCTGTATCCCACACTTATCTATTGAATTCCCTCTCCTCAGCTGGCTTATCTGACTTTGTCACTAACTGATTCAGAGCCTACCTGGTAGGTAGGACTCAGTCGGTCAGAATAGCTGACTCCATATCCCCTCCTCTCCCCATCAACACTGGCATACCTCAGGGGTCTGTTTTGGGTCCTATATTATTCTCCATATTTCTAAATGACCTTCCCTCAGCCTGCTCATCCACCTCAATCCATATGTATGCCAATGACACAGTACTCTTCATTTCAGGCCAGTCCCCTGTTGATGCAGAAACCAGACTTCAGCATGACTTCAGTAAAGTTCAGCACTGGTCTAGCTCCCATCAACTCTCCCTTAACACCAAGAAGACAGTCCCAATGACCTTTGGCACTAGGCAGAGGCTCGCTCGGCTCCCTTCCCTGCCCTCCTTCCATACCCTAGACTGGACAGTCCTTGAGGACACCTCATCCTTTAGGTACTTGGGGGTTTGGCTTGACCAACACCTCAACTTCTCTGGTCATATGGACACCATCCTGAAGAAATTGTGCCCCAAGCTTGGCACATTATACAGGAACCGTAGTTGCCTCCCGCTACTGGCTAGATGTGAACTTGTCCAGAAGATGATCCTACCTATTTTTGACTACTGTGATCTAGTCTACAGTGCCACTCCCAAGACTTCCCTAACTAGATTGGACACTCTTTTTAACTTCTCTGTTGCTTCACTCTGTACTCCTCCCCTCGCATACATCACTGTAATCTCTACCACTCCCTGGCTTTTTCCTCTTTAAGAAAATCTCCGCCACCTCCACTGCGCCAAATTTGTGTCTAAATTTTGGTTTGAAACACTCCCCCTATATCTTACTTCCTCTCTATTATTCCTCCCCCCACTTGACTATTCCTTTAGGTTTTATGGCTCTCGTCTAACGGTAGTCCCTCATCGGTCAACTGCTGTAGGCCAGATGGCCTTCTCGCATCGCTTCCCTAAACTATGGAATGTTCTTCCTCACCAGATTCGCCTTCTCATCCTCCCCCCACTCCATCTCTTCAGCTCTATAAAACTTCCTCTTGGTAAAACCTGCAGATAAACTTCCCTTTCCTGTTACCTTTACTATGCTATGTACACCTGCTAGCTGTGTCAATGTTAGTTAGTCCCTTTGGTTAAAGCTAGTACATGAGACGGTAGCACTTATCTGTTCATTCGAGTTGTTAAATTGTATTTCATTACTGCTATTAAATGTACATTACCATCTGTAATTCAGCACTGTTTACACTGCCATGCTCCACTGTATATTTTGTATTATTCTTTTGGCTGGATATATGTATGTAAGTATGTAGGTATGCATGTATTCCCCGTACTGAGAGACGAGCAACTTGTTGTTCAGTGTGCCCTTCCTGGTAAAACATTTCAATAAATAAATAAATAAAATAAAGTTCCCCTTCACTGGAGTCCCCGACGTCTTCTTTATTGGGTGTCACCAAATATTTAGAGTGGTAGCAGTGGTGGGAGGAGGAGCGAGGTGAACCTTAATGCTCTGTTCTGCCCTACAGAGAGTGTGGGAGGCAGGAAGAACAGGTGCCAGGTGCACCCTAAGGGTCGATGACCGCAGACCCCCTTTGGAGAGAGACCAAAGGTAGTCTAGAATGTTAGCCACAGAGCAGGATAAGGGGTCCAGACTCTTACCCTGACACCAAATGGAAAACCTTTTCTATTTAAAGGCATAACATTTCCTAGTCGATTCCTTACGAGATGCCTCCACCACGGAGTAGACATCTTCGGAAAGACCCAGAGCCTGGAACTCTAGCCGCTCAGGTACCAGGCTGTGAGGTGCAGGGATTGAAGGTCCGGATGGAGTACCTTCCCCTGGTTTAATGATATCAGGTCCAGGCGTGTACAAAGCTGCTCTGGGGCCCTGCAGCTGAGGCTGATGAGATCTGGATACCAGAACTGGCGGGGCCAGTCTGGGGCTACCAGGATCACCTTCACCTTGTCCCTCCTCACCTTGAGTAACACCTTGTGGATCAAGGGAAGTTTAGGAAAGGCATAGAGGAGGCCTGGGGTCCACGGCCTTGAAAAGGCATCCCCCTGCAGTGAGCCCTGCTGAGGGGGGTTGGAACAATACAGCCTCAGCTTGGTGTTTTCCCTCGAGGCAAACAGGTCCACCAATGGTTTGCCCCAATGGGAGAACAGACTGTAAGCTACCTCTGGATAGAGAGACCATTCGTGGGACGTCTGGTCTATACAGCTGAGAGCATCCGCCAGTTGGTTCGAGACTCCTGCCACATGGATAGCAAGGAGATCCGCCTCCAACCGGTCTATGAGGGTCCAGATGCGGAACGCCTCCTTGCACAGCAGACGGGAGTGCATGCCGCCCTGTTTGTTGAGGTAGTACATGGCCGTGGTATTGTCCGTCTGGACTTGAACCACTTGACCCTGGAGCTGAGGAGCGAAAGCTGACAGTGCCAGTCTGACTGCTCTGAGCTCCAACAGGTTGATGTGGCATCGGGACTCCTCGGGGGTCCAGAACCCATGGGCTTTGTTGTCCCCCATGTGGGCTCCCCAGCCCATGAGAGAGGCATCGGTCGTAAGGACGACTGTCGGCTCGGGGCGGACAAACAGGATCCCTTCCTGCAACCATTCTGGGGTGGTCCACCATTGGAGAGCGTCCCACATCTTCTTGGTTACAATGATCAGCTTGTTCAAAATGACCGAGGCACTGAGTCCACTGGGTGGCCAGCTCCCACTGGAGGGGGCGCATGTGCTACCTGGCCCGATGGACTACTGAGGTGCACGCCGCCGTGTAACCCAGAAGGTGCAGAAAGTCCTGGGCAGGGCGCAAGTGCCCAACAAGAAATGATCAGGCAAAGGAGGAGAGAACCTCCGCCCTGTCTGCCAGGAGGCGAGCTCTGGCTTGACGAGAGTTGAGCTCTGCCCCGATGAAGCCCATCACCTGAGAAGGCACGAGTTCCGACTTGGCCTCGTTGATCAGTACGCCTAGATGGTAGCAGGTTCGGAGAGTCAGATCCCTGGACCTCTCCACCTTCTGAAGGGAGGAACCTGCCAAGAGCCAGTCGTCGAGGTAGGGGTAGATCTGAACTCCTCGACGCCGTAGATGGCCTGCCACCACTGCAATGCACTTGGTGAAAACCCTTGGGGCCAATGACAGGATGAATGGCATGGCTCGGAACTCGTACAGGGTCCCCTCAACCCTGAAGCAGAGGAACTGCTGATGGGACGGATGGATTGGGACGTGAAAGAACGTGTCCTGTAGATCCAGTGAACAGAACCACATGTTTCGCTCCAGGGATGGTATGATCTGGTTCAGAGTTACCACCCGGAAGGTGCGAGACCTGAGATATTGATTCAGGTCATGGAGATCTAGGATGGGGCGCCAATCCCCCATCCTCTTGGGCACCAGGAAGTACCTGGAGATGAAGCCTGGGTCTGTAGGAGGATCCAGCACTGGAGCTACCGCCTCCTTGCGGAGGGGCTGAGCAATGTCATCTCAAAGAGCCAACTTTAGTGCAAGCTGAGATCCTTTCCTCCCATGGGGCGCGGGCTTGGCTGGGAGGGAACTGCTCGAATTCCAGAGGCAGTCCCTGGCCGACCACTTCTAGAACCCATCTGTCCGAAGTTATACCAGACCAGGTGGAAAGAAAGTGGCAAAGACGGCCCCCCACGGGAGGACCCAGAGCTGGCGTGATGGGTGTAGGGGTGGCAACCCCTGACCCGTCACTGAGCAGGCTTAGAGGAGGAGGAGGAGAAGGCTCCTGGACCAGCACCTCAGCCTCCTTTACGGGGCTGTTAAGGGCCCTGCTTGGGCCTGGGGTGCCAAGCTTGAGCCTGCTGCTGCTGCTGGCCTCCTTGAAAGGAGGGCTGCCTAACCACAGGGGAAGAATGCCGAAAAGGCTTCTTCTTGCACTTCTACTGGTTCTTGCCCAAAGAACCCTTCGCAGAGGTGGCATCCAAGGTGGCACTGGACTGCTCTATGCACTGGAGGTGACTAGCCACTCCTGGACCGAAGAGATTGGTGCCTAGGAAGGACACGTCAGCTAGCTTGTGCTGAGTATCTGCCAGAAAGGAGGATAACCTCAGCCAGGCCCTGCAGCGAGTGGCCACTGCGGCTGCTAAGGAGCGGGCACAGGAATCTCCAATGTCCAGGGCCGTCTGGAGCTGCTGTTTAGCAACAGCATGGCCCTGGTCACGGACTTGCTTCACAGCGGCCTGCATGTCCGCTGGGAGGTGAAGGAGGACTTCATCTAATGACCCTAAGAGGGCATGAGAGAAGTGTGCTATAATAACAGCCGAACTGGCCTGACGAAGGCCTAAGGAAGAGGCCGCATAGACCTTCCAGGCAGAACAGTCCATATTCTTGGACTCCTTGTGCGGGGGGCGGTCAGTGTCGGCTGAGCTACCAGTGCATCTGAACACAGAAGCAGTCACAAGGCTTTCAGCCAAGGGATGCTCTGTGAATCCCACCAGGGACCCCATGGGCACTGTATACTTGTGGGCCATGCGGGCAGACAGAGCTGGACAGGAGGCAAGACGCTGCCAGAGCTCAAGGACTGGGCCAACAATGGCTTCACCCACTGAAATGGCCTCTGTCGGGGTATCCCCCTTTTTGAGGATATCCATAAGGGGTATTCCGCCTTCTTTTGGATAGGCTCCAGGGGCATACCAGTAGATTCGGAAATCAGACAGAGGATGCCCTGAAAAGAGGAAGGATGTTTCTCCAAACCTGCCACTGATGACTCGTCATCCCCCAGATGCGAGTGCAAACTAGTAGTATCCGAGTCCGAAGAGTCGGGATATAATGGTCTCCTGCCTATGTTTCCCCGATGCGCCGAGGGCGATCGGGGACAACTGTGATGGACAGATGATGGGGAAGTCCGGTGTCTGCCCAGTCCTCTTTCGAGGGAGCCCCTCCCTGAGGCTTCTTAGGCGGTGGCTCTAACAAAATCATTGGGGAGACCGTAATAGGCCGAGCTGCACTACGGACCGGCCCCACGGGCAGGGGAACCGAAGCCTTTGGTTCCGGAGGGGTCAGTGTTGGCCTGGAAGGTGGGAGCCAAGTAATGGCCAGTGCTTCCAGCGGAGCCGGTTTTTGACCGGTCAAAATCAGCTGTTGCCACATGAGATCCTCATAACGTCGATGGAGTTCCATCTAAGTTTCTCCTCGTCCGAGGAGGATGAGGATCGATGGCGATGCCTCTTTTTGGAGTGTTTGTGACCTTTCTTCATTTTTTTTGACAGAAGGATTCCTGGTCCTCGATCAAGACTGACGAGGCCGGCTGGTTTGATCGGGGGACACCAGAGTTGGTGAAAACCGAGGCTCCGGAATGGTTTCCTCGACGAGGTTACCCGAGGGTAAAGGATCCTCATCAGGAAAGGAAAGAACCAGGGTCCTCTCCAAGGAATCGTCAATAGGAGTCGGCAATAAGGGCTCGATGGGAGCAAGTGTAATCTCGGCTGGTTCAGTCATTTCCTCAGTCTCAGTACCTTGGCCCGACGGAAGCTCCGTAAAGCCGGCAGCCGAGGAAGCGATCTCGAACGAAGTCGAGACCGCATGTTCCTGAGACTTGGACCTTTCTCGGTCCCAGGAGCGTCTTCTTCTGGAGGAAGAAGACTTGGGGTCCTTGTCCCTCTTCCGAGGGCGAGAGGAGTGCAAGCCCGAGGGCATCTCACCCTTGGTGGGGAGAGACTGGCACAACTCCCTAAAGGAGCCCTTGAAAGTCGAGCCGAGGTTGAGGGGAACGAAAAAACTTTGAGTGGCCGAAGCTTGAGCCACTTCCTCCTCAAATGCCTTCATCTGTTCCAACTGCTCGGCGGATCCCCGCAGCCATGGAAACCGCCCACCTCGCCTCTTTGGATTTCACCGGCAGGTTCCTTTTCTCCGGTCTCCCCAGCTGAAGGCGCGCCTTGAACATGACGAGGTGTCATGACCGATGCTGAGGCAGTACATGCATGCTAGGTGGGGATCGGTGCGTGACTTTTTCTGGCCGCAGGAACACCAGTGAAATCGGGGGGACAATTTGTCCGCCATATCCGAATCGGAATTGCGTACTCTAACGAGTTTAATAGCGAGTTGCGGTAAAACCGATGTTTTGAGACCAGGGCCTACGAAGTACTGAAGTAGCACGAGGGACCTGTATCTTCCAGCGGAAAGGAAGATCTGGCATCATGGGGCGGAGCCGAGGTATTTACCACCCAGGTGGGTGGGAGGAGCCAGCTTGAAGACTTTCCGGTGAATTTAAAGGGGGGAAAGGGACATGTCAGAGAGTGTGGATGAACAACATATCCACACTCCTAGAAATACAGTTTACCTACCTGCAACCGTAGTTCTGGGAGTAGTATATAGTTCTCATTTATACTATGGCAGTTCTACTGCTTGACAAGGCATGTAACCATCTGTGTCCAGTAGCATCTAATTTTGCCATGGTTTTGTGGTTAATAAGTTCTATTGATTTGACTTATTAAGACGATACAAACATTAAAACAGTCGGATACATTGCAAAGATCTTACAGACTGTTACATATGTCTGTAGAAGCAGAGAATGGAACATGCTGGCCAAATAGTAACAAACTGAATATACTAGCCAGGTAAGCAGTAGGATAATACTCTGTGCCTGGATGTACAACACCTATCCAGCTGGAGATTAACTCTGAAAGTATTAGCAGTTGGTGCATTGCATTATGGCTAACTCATACAAACATATCTTACCTGGCCCTATCCTGCTAGTTTCTGCAGTATTTGATAAAGCATCAGAAATTATGAGAGGTCCAGGGCCGCTGTCCTCTACTTTACGCCTACAAAATGCAAGAGATCACACACACACACAAAGCAAACAGGTCTTCATTGTCAGAGAAGATACTATCCTTTACTGATATTATACCATGTCATCCGTAGAGCAGGGTCCTCTATAACTCAGTAACAAGCTCTCCAGCACTTGCCCCTAAATGCACCATGAGAGGAGACTATTATAGTAGCATGGTTGTGCCTATTCAGCCGATTCCTTCCCTAGGTTTCAAAAACAGAAGGAAGGGAGTCCAGAGGGCAGTATATTTAAAGAGGGTATTGGTCACAGTATGTGATATTCTGGCCCAGTTGGCAACTTGAGCCATGGAGGTAAGTACCTCCCCCAGGGAGGGATTATCTGGGACCGCCATTTACACAGTAGGAGTCTTTTAACCTGCATACTGAGTGTCAGAAGTAGTTTCAACTTGGAGAGGCGAAGGTGAGGGGCCGGGGGCCGGAGTCCTAATAACAGCAACTCAGGGGACTGAGGCACAGGCTTCCTAAGTATTTTGGACCCCATCTCACAGGTAGCCTGCCATAGGGGCTGGATCAGCCTGCAGTACCAAAGCATATGGAACAGGTCACCTGGGAGTTCCTGACACCTCCAACACAGATCAGACTGAGCCAGCTTTGCCTTGGCGAGGACTACAGGAGTCCTGTACCAGGAGTGAATTATCTTGTTCTGTATTAATTGACTACTGGTGTCAGGATATGCCCCGTGAGCTAGTTTTAGACAAGACTTCCACTCCAGGTTCGTAATAGGGGCATGCAGTGCTTTCTCCCATTTGTGCCTGGATTCCTCTGCTTGGGACGGGATGGTGCTCTGAATGGCCGCATATACTTGGCTTGACTGTCCTCTTTCTAGGGCCAGCCATGACTCTACCTTGGAGATTTGTTGCTGTTGGTGCTGCTTATGCCTGTACGTAAGGATGGCGCTTCTTATTTGGAGGACTCGCCAGAAGTCTTTGGGAGAGATCCCATAAGAGCTCCGCAGGTCCTCAAAGGAATTAAGGGTATCTGTACCAGGAATGAGCATATCTTGAAGCAATGAGATACCACTACGTTCCCATGAGGGCCATGCAACTGGTTGTTTATTGATGGTAATCTCATTATTGCCCCATAGTGGGGTAAGTCTTAGGGGAGATGGGGAGGCGCCCGACTTCTTAGGCACCTTGGCCCAATATTCCAGAGAGGGACCTATAGTAGGATGAGAGCGAATGCCCTTAGGGGGATGGTTAAATAACAATAGTACCAAGTGAGTATGCTGACATACCTCTCTCTCCATATCCAGCCACTGGGGAGCGTTGTATTCAGGGGAAAATGAACCATTTTAATGTCTGAGCCAACTGAAAGGCCCATTTATACCCCTCTAACCACGGAAGACCCCAGCCCCCTTCCGACCAATGAGCTCTGAGCTTATTTCTACTGTACCTAGGTTTCTTACCCTCCCACAAAAAGGATCCCAGCAGGGAGTCTAACTTAGTAAACCAATAACGAGGTATTTTCAAAGGAATGTGGAGAAGATACATAATTTTTGGTGCTGTGACCATTTAATTGCGGATATTTTACCTACAGCGTTAGTCGAAAGAGATTTCCATCTGTCCAGTTCTGTGAATGGACACAAAAGTAGTTTCATATTCAGGTCCCAGATTTTATGCAGATTAGGAGAGATAGTAATGCCCAAGTAGGTAATCCCTCCGGGGCCCATCGAGCCCATGCTGAGTAATCATTTGAGAGGTACACTTAGAGTTTAAAGGTAGGACCTCCGTCTTGGCCTGGTTAATCTTGAGCCCTGAAAATGTAGAGAAATCTGACAAGGTGGACAGTAGGGGAGGGGGAGGTGTGACCAGTGACTATAGGGGAGCAACAGGTCATCTGCATACATAAGAGTAGATGCGCCCTTGTTCCCCACCTGGACCCCGAAGTGAGATTTTGCTAATAGCGGCTGCCAGGGGTTCTACTGCCAATACAAAAGTAGTGGGGAAAGTGGGCAGCCCTGACGGGTACCCCTACCCAGTATGATATGGGGGAGACAGCATCATATTGGTGAGTATCCGTGCAGCTGGGGATGAATATATTGCCCCAATCCAGGCCCGAAACCCCGTCCCCGAGCACATAGTGCAAAGTACTTGTTGGACATAGTTCCACTCCAGGGAATCAAAGGCCTTTTCGAAATCTATTGCAATGGCAACAGCAGGGGAAGACAATGTTTGGGCCTTATGGATTAAATTTACCAACAATCTAATATGGTCCGCGCTAAAGCGGCCCTTAACAAAGCCTACTTGGGATGGGTGGATCAAACTGGGAAGGAGAGGATTAAATCTATTGGCTAGTATCTTTGCTAGCACCTTGCTATCAGCATTCAATAATGAAATAGGGCGGTAGCTGGATGCTTTAAGAGGGTCTTTACCTTTTTTTGGTAGGATAGTAATAGTCGCCTCCCTAAGGGATGAAGGGAGAGACCCTGTTTGCAATGACTCAGTAAATACTTGTTGCAATACCGGAGAGAATATGGGATGCAACAGCTGCCACACTTCAATAGGGAAACTGTCCCCTCCTGGGGCCTTTCCCTTTTTAAGGGAGAGGATGGTGTCTGCCACCTCCTGGGTTGAGACTGGGGCATCTAGGGCATTAACTTGGGCTTCCAAGATTTTGGGGAGATGTAGGGACTCCAGAAATGGGCAGATCCCCTGGGGGTCTGGGGCTCTGGAGGATTTATATAACGAGGAGTAAAAATCCATCATTATTTGATTAATACCTTGCGCCGAGGTCTGGGTCCTACCCCCTGCATCCTCTAAAGCTGCTATATGCCTTTTGGCTTGCTGCTTTTTGAGACGGTATGCCAGCAGCTTACCCACCTTTTCTCCCCTTCCCAATATTTATGCTTGAGTCTAATGATCGAAATCTCTGCCTTTCTAGAGACCAGCTCATTCACTTGCATCTTCAGAGAGGTGACCTTGTGAACTGCCTCTGACCTAAGGGAAGGTACACGAAGGGCCTTAAAAGCAAGCTCTGCTTCTCGGAGTTGTCGTTCAAGCCCCCTCGAACGCTGTTTCATCCTCTTTCGGTGCCAGCTCGCATACCCTATTATCGCCCCTCTTAAGAGTAGCTTTGAATGCCTCCCATGTGGTACCCGCAGTGGTATCTGCTATGAGGTTATGCCGAAAAATTTCCGTTGCTTCCTTTTGAGGCCTAGGAGAAAAGTCTGGGTCATGAAGCAGCAATGTGTCCAGCCTCCATGCCAGAGACTTAGAAAGAGGAGGGCCCCATGTGAAGGCAAGATGCACAGGGGCATGATCCAAGACAACTAAGGGATGAATAAGGGCATTAACAGTGTTACTAGTAATAGTAGGAGAGGTGAGCCAGAAGTCTATTCTACTAAGAGAACTATGTACTGGAGAATGAAAGGTGTAGTCCTGCTGGGAGGGGTGAAATATTCTCCAGATGTCCGTAAGGGCCAAATCTTGTTGTAATTGAGCCACTGCCATTACAGCCCTGGAGTGGGGCTCAGTACTGGAAGGGGATCTATCCAGGAAAGGGTCCAGAGTAAGATTAAAATTGCCCCCTAACAAAATGGGGGTGTCTTCCGGGGCTGTGGATCCCAGCACCTGGGCCAACTTGTGAAAGAAGGAGGGCGAGTCCTCATTCAGAGCATATATGTTACCTAGGATCAGAGGGCCTTCCCCACTATCCATGAGTACCACCACCCATCTACCCTCAGGGTCTCTCACTTGTCTCTGCAATTTCCATTGTAGTTGCTTGTGAAGCAGAATCGCCACCCCTCTCTTCCTAGAGGAGGCCGAGGCATGAATGACCTGAACTACCCACTCCATCTTCAGTTTCTTAGGATCCCCCCCGGTAAGTTTGGTCTCCTGCAGGAAGGCGACCCTCGCTCCCAGTCTCTTAAGGTGGCCCAAAACTTGCTTCCTCTTATTTGGGGTGTTAAGCTCTCTGACGTTCCATGTCTGACAAGTGATATCACCTGTTAGTAACAGGGAGCAAACATTTAATTAAGAGATATATCAAGAACAACCAGCAGATAGGGGGTGAGGGCAGCCCAACCAGAAGAGGCAAATTTCTATAGAGCGCCACCAGATATGGAGAGAGTGGGTAAAGCCCATATACCCTGCCCCTATCAGATGACCTTATACTAACAAATAACGAAACATCTGTGTGTGTCTCTTGTGAAACAAACATACATAAACACATTAACAAACTATATACATTGTGCACAGTGTACCGTGCAATTTGGGGATATAGAGGCATCTCTTCGGCTGCAGAGCCCTGCTGTAGGCCAGCCCCTATTCCCAGGGCGTTATCAAGTGGTATCCATCCTTCCTTAGCACTACAGTGAGAGGGGGGTTCCTCTCTGAGAGAATCGAGCAACCCAATAAGAAGGTTGGACCACGTGGCTCATTGTAGCCCCAGAGGGTTGAGACAGCTGCTCCAGCGGTGTAGCTCAGAAGCTGGGGTAGTTAAAGTGGGACTACACAACGCTTCTAATGAGGTGGGAGTTTGCATGAAAGAAAGTGGCGGGGAACTGCCCACTGTTTTGGCAAGCCTAGGGTTATTGCTGATGGGTGCAAATGTGTTCTCACAACCAAAATCATGGTGTGGTCAGGCTCATCACACCTATGAAGAGTGTACTGTAAGCCACCCAATGCGGGGGCTGGGAGATCTCCCCTTGAGAGAAAATAATAATAAAAAAATAAAAACACATACCAGAGGGGCACAGGCCTGTGCCATTCACCACTTAGGGCCTCACATAAAACACATCCTGGCTACCCAATCAGCACAACAGTTTACGCATTCTGACAAATACTTTCATATTATATGACACAGCTTCCTAGTGGACCTCACCCCCCCCCCCCGCACACACAAGTAAGCGAGGTAGAACACACAAAAGTTCTACTGTTTAATCAGATGGTACAAAAAGGCCTTCTTTGCCATCTAGACATGTCTGGACCTTTGATCAGGACGCCCACTGAGAGCTTGTTGTAGGTTTCGTTGGACCTCTGGTATAGGAGTGAGACATCTTCTCTGCCATATGGCAGTGCAAGTCAGGGGTCAAGGTTGGGGTGAAAAGGGGCTCGAAAGTTCCCTTACATGGGTAACATGGAGAAAGGGTAGCAGATGGGTCAGCCAAGGAGACTGTCCACTGATGATCAATTTAGACACCCCAAACTCACCCCATACCTACAACTCCTCGGGGGATTAAAAGAACAGGAATAGAAAGAAAATAGAAGGATGACTAATTATCTGACCACGCCGGTGGGTTTTCTCTGATTGACTGCCCTGGAGATGTAGAGCGCTCAGGACGGTCCACACTGAAGATGAGATCTCTGCTGGTAGAGGAGGCCTCCCTTGTAGCCTTTGGTGGATGCTGCCCTCCGCTATCTGTAGCTCCGTCCTGCGACTGGTTAGGAGTTGCTGACGGGGACAGGTAGCTGAGCTGCAACATAGGAGTAGGTCTGCCTTCCACAGTCAAATCCATAATGCCTGGGTGTTGATCCGGAGAGCTGGGGCATAAAGCTTCATATCTATTAGCGGTGTGGTAGGCCTGTAACGGATCTGGAGCAACAGTGTCCATGCCTGTGGCCTCCTCTGTGTTGTTTTGCCCTCTCTCCGAAGGATGCTCCCGGCAGCCGTGTCTCATTGAGGATTGCCTCTTTCAGTGTGCTTTTGTATGGAGTTCCCAGTGTTGCTCCCTGAGGTCTTGCCAAACTGCAGGCCTGCTCACTGATGGAGAGGAGTGGCAATCCAACCCGTCGGTAGCAGTTTTTGCCGAAGGGGCTCCCGGGGTAGTGGTGGTGAATTCTTGTGGCCAGTTGCGCCATAAAAAAATCCATGAGTGCATCAGGAGATTCAGAACTATTCAGGACCCCATTATGCATAACCCGCATTGTGGCTGGGTAACACAAAGAGAAGGACAGTCCAGTACTGTGCATTTTATGCCTTGCCTCAGAGTATGCTTGGCATTTGTCCGATAGATCCTTTGAGAAGTCCTGAAAGATGTGGATCCTATTCGATCTCCATACTACATGCTGTAACTCACAAGCTCTAGTTAGGACCTTCTCTTTGTCCCTAAAATCAATAAATCGGGCTGTGATAGGTTGTGGCCTATCCTGGGCCTGAGACATGGGGGCTAACATACGGTGTGCGCATTCCACCTGGAGCGGTATCAATGGGTCCAACTGCAGCATTTCAGCGATGGCTAATTGTAGAAATCCCTCAGTATCTTTGCCGTCTACACGTTCAGGGAAGCCCAGGAAGTGAAGATTATTATGGCGACCTCGATTCTCGAGGTCATCCATCTTACTGCGCAGCATCTGTATGGTCCGTTGTTGATCTCTTAATTCTGCCCTTAAGTCCTGAACATGCCACTCCATCGCCAAGACCTGCTGTTCGGTATGCAGCATCCTGGCTTCTAAATTTTGAACCACTTGGGTGTTTTGATTAGTTGCCACAGTGACTTGTGCCATCTGGGCCATAAGTTGGCCGAACATTGCCTCAACTGACAGTTGCTCCCAGGTTTGTGGCAAGTGGCCTTCAGCCATATTTTCAGGCCTACCTTGTCCAGGAGGCTCTTCAGTAAAATAGCAATTTCCACACAGCAAATGAAGGCTTTTTGTATCAATGAAGCTAAATTAGTGTAGCTTGAGTATTACCCCACAAGTTACAGTAGAGTGAGGATATAATACCAGCTAGTAGAAAAAGGATTTGAAAGGATATTTCCCTCTGGGGTGTGGAGCTGATCTTTAAGCTGCCATCCTATTTTGCGCCCCTAGTGGCCAGTCATTTTGCCATGGTTTTAACATATGTCAAAGGGTTGTTATCTGTTTTGACAGTGATGTGCGTCAATTACAAGAATTTGTGAAACTGGTTCATAAAGGCTCATTTAAGTGCAAGAAATTCCAATTTGTGGACAGGGTGGTTCCTTTATGCTGTGTTCAAGCTCCTAATGTTGAAGGCAACTGGCCTCAGTCCTTCAGGATAACTGATACAGGACAACTCCAAATCTGCAGAGGCCGGTGTATGTATATATATGTAGAACACAGGAATTTGCTAGATCAACATATGCTAGTACTGGCACATTTGTCAGATAGTAGATGATTTTGTTGAATGACTTGTGGGTGTCCCATTGTGGTCAAACGGGTCCCTTGGCTTGAAATACTTTTTGTTCAGATCAGTAACTGCAGGGTACCTCTTGAGTTTGTTTGTTGGTGGGAAGCCTTGTGTTAGAATCGGCAACAGTCTCACCACTCATAGAAACACAGAATCTGTTGGCAGATAAGGACCATACAGCCCACCTAGCCTGCCCATTTCCCTACTCACTGCTGCAGCCCCAGATTCTATTTGATCTGCGACTCTCCTGCTCTACACATCTCCAAGGTACCCTTATGTCTATCCCATGCACTCTTGAACCCCTGTATTGTTTTCACCCCCTCCACTTCTGCTGGAAGGCTGTTCCATGGCTCCAGCCACCTTTCAGTGAAAAGCACTTCCCTAACATTACCCTGAGCCTTCACCCTTAGCCTCATCATGCCCCTTTTTTTTTGTGCCGGAGTTTTCTCTGAAATATGCTCCACCTGTACCTTGTTTATTCCCCTATGGTACTTTAAAGTCTCTATCATACCTCCCTCTCCCTTCTTTCCTCTTGCGAATAGATATTAAGGTCCTTAAGTATTTCCTAATAGGGCTTATGGTACAGTCCATGTACCATCTTCGTTGCCCTTCTCTGGACTGCCTCTATTTTGTCAATGTCCTTCAGGAGATGTGGTCTCCAGAACTGGACACAGTACTCCAGCTGAGGCCTCACCAGTGATCTGAACAGTGGCATCACCACCTCTTTCCTCCTGCTTGTTATGCCCCTCCCTATGCACCCCAACATTCTTTTTGCTCTCCCCACCTTTTCACACAGTTTGGTCACCTTAAATCATCAGATATGATAGCCCCAAAGTCTCTCTCTCCTGACTTGTGGTGGCCAGAATTTCCCCACCCATCCTGTACTCCTCCACTGGATTTCTGTGACCCAGGTGCACGATCTTGCACTTTTTAGCACTGAAACTCAACTGCCAGCCACCGACCACTCCTCTAACAGGCTTAGGTCCTTTCTCATTTTTTCCACCCCTCCAGTGCGTTCACTCTGTTGTAGACCATGGTGTCATCTACGAGAGAGGCACACCTTTCCCTCAGGCACTCTGCAATGTCGCTAATGAAGACATTGAATAGGACTGGCCCCAGCACCGACCCCTGTGGCACCCCCCCAGTCACCTCCCTCTCCTCAGATTTCACGCCGTTTACCACCACCCTCTGAATCCTATCCCTTAGTCAGTTTCCAACCTATTTTACCACCGTAGGACCCACTCTCAGGCTTCCCAATTTATTTAGCAAGCTTCTGTGTGAGACGGTGTCAAAGGCCTTGCTGAAATCCAGGTAGGCCACATCCACTGCGTCTCCCTGATCTACCACCCTGGTTATCCAGTCAAAGAAATTTATAAGATTCGTCTGACAGGACCTTCCTGCTGAGAATCCTTGCTGCCTTGGATCCTGTGCCCGCTATCCTCCAGAAACTTCACAATCCTCTCCTTAGGAAGGACTCCATTAGCTTCCCACTACTGAGGTCAGGCTTACAGGGCCTGTGGTGCCTGCCTCCTATTTGCTTCCCACTCTTCTGGAGAGGACCACATCTGCTCTCCTTCAGTCTTCAGGTACCTCCCCCATCTCTAGTGATGCACTAAAAAGGGCAGCCAGTGGTTCTGCCAGCACTTCCCTGAGCTCCTTTAGTACTCTGGGGTGGATCCCATCTGGCCCCATTGCCTTATCTGCTTTTATTTTCCTGAGTACTTCTAGGACTCTTTTCATTGTGAATGGGCTGATGTCTACCTCCTTCCCTCCCCTGAATACCTCTCTTAATGAGTCTTGGTCCCTCACACTCCCCTTCACTGGTGAATACTGAGCAAATGTACTTGTTCGGTATCTCAGCCTTTTCAAGGTCATCCTCCACCCTTTCTCCTCCTTCCTTCTTCAGCCTAACGACCCCATTTCCAGTCTTTTTCCTCTCGCTAATGTATCTGAAGAAGGTCTGTCACCTTTCTTAATAGCTTGGGCTATACCTTCCTCTGTCTGTGCTTTAGCCCTTCTAATTATTTTCCCAGATTCCCTCTGCTTCTCCAGATATTGTTCGCTGTCCTCATCCTTTTATGTTTCCTTGTATCTCCTGAAGGCTCTTTTCTTTTCCCTTACTTTGTTGGCCACTACCTTCAAGAAGCATAATGGCCTTTTCTTTCTTTTACTCTTTCTATGCATTTTGACACAGTGACCTGTAATGATTCTCTTAAGTCTGGACCACTGGTTTTCCTCATCTTCCCCTGTACCTTCCGCTGCTAGGACTCTTTTCAGATTTCTATTTATCTCCTTAAAGTTAGCCTTCCTGAAATCTAGGATCTTTATCCTTGTATGGCTTGCCTCCTCCACTGTGGTTATCTTAAACCATACTGTCCTGTGGTCACTGGTACCAAGGGATACCAGTATAGTCTTTGATGATGTACCTGTAATACCCGGAGAAATCTATGAAATGCTTTAAATGCTGTAGGTCTTTCAGGTTCCTTGGCTTGGGCCAAGTCTGAGCCTGAACTTGTCAGTTGATCTAACACCTTCATCAGACAAGCCTTATGCTACTCAAGTCTTTTCAAACACAATGACATTGTCAAGGTAGTCCAGGCATTCTAAGAAATTCATGTCTCTGGCAGCACAATCCATGAGGGGCTGGAAGGTTCCTGGGGTGCCAGATATGCCTTCAGGCTAACAAAGGAATTTGTAGAAGCCAAGAGGACATATGAAATCAATTTTTTCTCTATCCTCAGGAGCCACTGGGATCTGATAGGACCTGCTTCTCAAATACAGAAGTAAGAACCATTTACTTCCATTGAGACAGTCTAAAATGTTCTGAATCCTCGGCATCGTACACTGATCTGAGATGTAGCCCTTATTCAAAGTTTTGTAGTAGGCACGCATACAAACTGTACCAATCTTCTTGCACAGAACAATGATATTAGAGGTATAGATGTGACCTGTGATAACAGCGACTGCAGTAACGGTGACCACAAAATGGCGATGGATTTGGCAACTGCACTTACGGTAACTGGTGGTTCCCCCCTTCCAGAGTTGCACCTCACCTGGAGTCAGTATATTTAGAAAGGGGGTGTTGGGGACAAAGCCCCTCACATCAGTAGAGTCTTGAGCAAAGCCCCCAAAGATACAGGAATCCCAGTATCTGCACTTGCCCCAAATCCACTGGCCGTTTTCACATGTCGCCGTAAAAGTTTCACCATTTTCACATAGCACTGGTATAGGTGCTTCTCAATTCTTGGATGTTTCCTGCAGCAAGCAATTCCTGATGATGTCTTCTCATATCATCAGTGGCTGCTGCAGCCAGGCGATGGGATCATTCTCGAAAAGGGCAATCGTCATGCAGTCTGACGTGATGTTCCTCTCCAGCGATACATCTGACATCCCATTTGTGAAGGGAAAAGACTAATTTGCTCGGGCAACTTCTATCTCACTCTGGTCTTCCATTTTCCAGGCATGAGGGATTCTTCAAAGTCAAAGAACTCAGGGCAGATGACAGCATTCTCATCCTGGTCTGTTGGCACGGACAGCAGAGGCACTCGTACCTTATCTGCTGTCACACCTGCGACCAAGATTCAGAAATTACCCTGGGCCGCTCAGGGGTTGGCTAGGGGGAGGAGGAGGATTGAGCTTCCCAGCAAATGCTCTCCTGCTTCGGGGAGGGATTGCAGATTGCTCCACTGCAACATCACCACCTAGATGACCATGGGTGGAGATGCAGTCTGATGTGGAAGTTCCTGCTTTCTGACGGAAGACAGAAGCATGTTCTCCGATGTGCACATGTATGGCCATCGCCTCCGTGGAGCATCTGTGGGTCAGGGGACCAAGAACAATGGAGAAATCACTGCTGGCAGGCTTGGTGGACCCTCCCCACAATGGCCCTACAACAAGGGGCAATCTGTGGAGCTCTCGGTGGCCCCCTCGGTAAATCCCAAGGATGGCAGGTAATAGGTTTGGGGAAGCTGTGAGGGCTGAAGGGGCATGCCAGCAGAGTAGAAGCAAAAAAAAAAAAAAGATTCCAGCATTCTTATCTCCTAGGTTAGATTGGGGTTGTGCTGCTGTTTCCGTACAGTATACACAAGCCAACATTCAATCTTTTCTAACTGTGATGTCTCGATCAGTCACATTCTTCACCTGGACAGTGAGTCTTCTCACAGAGGCATGTGCTCTCACAGGCAGCACACTTGGTTTGACTAGCAGTCCTTCGGGCAATCCATTCTCTTCAGCGGCATCTATTATCAGGATCAGGTTCTTCACATCTTGTATCAGTCTCATCACTCTGCTGATACTACTATCGGCACTGGGGGTAAGGCAAGTTCTTTGGGCTCTTGGCACCAGATGATGCCAACAGGGTCTCCTTAGTCCTCCGGTCTCTTTTGCGTCTGCTTCTGGTAGGCCTTCTTCTGTCTGTGCTCTCGCAGTGCTATTCTATTCTGTTGCACCTCTCGCTCCTGGCAAAGTTTGGTTAGGCATCCAAACGTGTGCATTTGTTCAAATGACGATGGGCACATTGCTGAACATTTCTGACTGTGAGCGAACCAATGCCAAGGTTTCAACTGCATCACCAACTCCAGATACTGTCGCCGGAAGAGCAATCCAGACTTTCAAGTAACCAAGGTAGGGTAAGACATGTCACTCGGTTCCCACACATTCAGACCTTCCAAAGGCTATAGCCTATAGTTCATTACTAGATGTTTGTCATATCAGTCCTTAGAAATGATGGTGGCTTGCAAGCCACTGTCAAGAACAGCTTGGACTGACACTCCATTGATGGTGGTTTCAGTTGAAGGACCAACTAACTTGTCATGGTGCTCCAGTAAAGTCTCTTGTTATGACCTGGCACTGGATTCTGCCACTGAGGGTTTTGCAGAAGTTTTAGAGCATCTTGCAGATGGGACTCAAGTGTGCTTCCTCACTGGGCCTTGGGGAAGTTTCTCTGCTTCTGAGTTCTTTTGAGTAGTTTAACCCTTGCTGTGCCGTGGACTGATATATCATTCCTGAATTACTATGCGTTCTAATTCTGTTGGCAGCCTAAGGGTTAAGTGTTGACTCTCCACATATCTTCCTGTGATCGGCATTTTCTTTTCAAGTGTCCATCTTTTCTACAGTTGTAATAGAACACGTCCTCTTTGTATTGATGTGGTCTGGATGCTGCTTCAGGAGGTGATCTCCAGTCTTTGTTACTTTGTTTTGGAGGATATGCTTTTGGGGCACTGACAGGGGTGCGGGCAGCAGCTTGTTCTCACTCTGAGGTTCTCTCCCTCTGCCAGGCCATAGATTGTATATATCACCTGTTTAGTTGGGTTAAACAATTGTGCAACTCATTGACTTGCATTCGGCATCTGTGCTTGCACTCCTGCACCTGTGACAGAGAGAGTCTGGCTAAACAGAGCAACAGTTGGGCTTTGGTGGGCATCTTGTCCACTGCTTGGCACTAGTTTGGCTTTGGTATCAAGTCTTTCTTTCTTTCAATAATTCTTTCAACTCTCGAGTCTCTGTAGAGGGTGTATTTTTTATGACTTGCATGACAGCTGCTGAGGCATGGTGGGTCCCCAACATTCCTCTTCTGCTTCAGCTTTGCAGACTTCTGTCATTAGCACTCTGTGAGATGGAGGGTTGTCTTTTTTCTCTGCCAAGCATAGCTTTAGAATCAGAAATTCAGAATGGCTGGCAGCCTTGATCACATGTTCCAGTCTCATCTGGTTCAAGTTCCGGGATGTTAAACTTCCCTTCCTAAATACTCTTTGTAAGGCCCTTTCTAGGCGGTTCAACTCTCCGTTCAATTGTTTTGTCATCCTGAACTTCCAAAAGAGATCTTTACTAAATTCCATACTTCCAAAGAAATTTTCTAGTGCAGTCAATACTCTTGGGCTGGAGCCTGTGGTACTGTGGACCTCAAAGAATGAACAGTCTGTAATGCAGGATCTCAGAGGCTTTCAGCAAGTCGTTTTCTCTCCTCAGCTTCTGAATATTGTCAATCTTGGATCAATACAGGTCCATAGGGCATCTTTTCCAACAGGAGTGGGTTTCACACCTGAGAAAATTCTCAGTCTTCTATATGAACTTTATATGGGCAGCACCCAGGTGGTTCTGGCTCCAACATCCAGAGGTAGGGTAGCCCAATGGCCACTTAACAGCATCTGAACTTCACTAGCTGACTTCCCATTAGCTTGTAGCCACTTGCGGAGCCTTTCTTTAAAACCTTCATACGCGGGTACTGGTCTTCTAGCTTTCAGAGGGGGGGGTCACAATGGCATGTGTCACTATGATCCACCTGACACTGTCTTCATCTGGACTCAAGTCTATCAGGCACCCAAGTGATATCCATGAGACTGTGGCATTCTACCAATACCGTCACACTTTGGGTTTTGCTGTCCAGGGAAAATCCTCGTACAGCTACTTTATCGGCATCATCCAGCCTTAACACAAATAAATGTATTTGCAACTTTAGACTCCACTCTTAACTGTGTTTTTTCACTGCCACCCCCCCCCCCGAGTGATTTCTTTGTTGTGTACCAATGGTTTGGGAGTTTAGCACCCCAAGGACAGCACGGGCAGTAATCTCTTGAATGTGCTGTACTTTTGTTGGTCTATCACCCTGTCCCTCACTGCCTGGAGCCGGTATTGCAGATACTTTGCTGGTGCTGAACCAGATATGTTTGCAAGGTTGCTAAGACGTGATGGATCAGGTCACCAGTGGTTACTGTGCACAACACAAACTACTGCTATGTTGTGCCTGTGCATGTGATGTTTTACTTAGTGCTTGTGGAACAAGAATAGTACACCAGTCAACTCTAACAAGTATAATGTACCCCAAAAAGCAGCAACAAATAAAACATACTGCTACTAAGAAGGGAGAAGAAGAGGACAACCTCTTCAGTCGAACATGGAACTGAGCAAGGAACTCAAAGATGACACACACACTCAACTCAGTGAGTCAATCCTGTTCACTAAGAATTGCAGCAGTTAAAAAAACAAACTCTTGTCAGAGCCGATAAGGCTGCATACAGCCACTCATGGAGTTCCAAGCCGAGTGACAGCTTCGTCAAAACAGAGCTCCTGGCAAAAAAACTGCTGTGCTCAAGAAACGGAGCTCACAGCAAAAAATGCTGCCATGCTCAATATGGCTGCCGTACTTTTGCATGTGCACAGTGCATGACGCATGTGCAGTGAAGCATGGCATCCATCATGGGTATGACGGAAGTTGCCACACTGTGGTCTGTGTGCATGCACAACGATGCACATGCGTGGAACAGATCCCAGAAGCTGAATGAAACAATAGTGCGCCGGGGGACAGCTGACAGCTCCGTGGAGGGGAGGACAAGACACCACACAGCAGCAATGCTGTAAGCTGTGTGGACAACTGAGCATGTCACTGCAGGAAGGCGAGGGACCATTTCCGATCAGGTCCTCTCTCTCTCTGTCAGTCATCCCAAAACGTCTGCAGGGCTCCACCTGTGCAGTCATAAAAAGTGCATGCACACAGCTGTGCACACACAAGGCACAGACTCATGAAAAAATATATTTCACATGCACAGGTGAATCGAGCACAGTGAGCTGCGGAAGGGGGAGTCAGCCAACACACTCTTCAGCTGTACAGGGATCCAAGCCCAGAACCAGATACCTAACAACAATAATTCAGAGAGTCGAGCCTGATTGGCTGAAAACTGAAGAGGTTTGTGTTAAAAACTGTGTGCACACAGCTGTGCACACATGGAGCCCAGACTCATGAAAAAAGTATATTAAGCATGAACATGCCACTTGTGCACAGTGAGCTGCAAATGCAGAGCACAGCATCACAAAATCAAATATTGTGCACACAGAGGCAAATCATGTACAGTAAGCTACAGTAGGGGGAGTTAGCAGACACTCTCTTCAGTCAAGCAGGGAAACCGAGCCTGGAACCAGATGACAGCAAAACACAAAACACAGAAACAAAATGTGCTCCACCAAAAAATCACACTGGAGCTGTGTGACAGAGAGCAGCCGAGAAGCGGCGTTTGCAGACAGCTCTCCTGGTCCCTGTAACTGAGTACAGCAACAAGGACAAAAATACCTGTCAGAAAGCCAAACCTAGCTTTTCTGACACTGACCAAACAAATAATAGTGACCCAAAAAAAGCATGTGGAGCAAAACATTATTTCTTTTTAGGCAAGTTTAAGGTCTCAGAAGTTGATCAGCAGTAGCCATTACAATATTCTGAACATACAAAATCACACAAAATGTAATAAAATATTATAATAAAAACCACAAAATTGCTCGGATCTCAGAAGCACTGCAGAACTAGCTCTCAGAAACAACTGTCTCCTGTACTCTACCAATTCAGTGAGGAAGTCACATGGTGTGCTTGCCTATGAACTCCAGAATGGCCTTTCATTGGCCAACGAAACTCTTCAAGACTTGGAAATCTAACCAAATAGTCATTCCTGAATATTGGTCGAATAGTGAACTATTCAAGAAGGGCATCTGAATATTCAGGAAGCCTACTTTTCATGGTATTCGGGAAATACTATTTTGCCCATACTCAGCGCTACGTAATGGTGCTTGGACCTTAACCCATTAATGTCTGGGTTTGAGTTTCCACTGTAGCAATAGGCCTGAATAGATGCCTTTACTCTGAATATTTGACCATATATACCAAAAAGCACAGGAGCAGATAATCTTGAACCACTCTTCTTAAAAACAGGATACCCAATCCATATTGCACCTATTATGTATCTCTTTAACCTCTCTTTGTCGGGGTAGGTTCCTCCCTATGGAAGATAGCACATATTATACCTTTCTTTAAATCAGGGACAAAACCTCACCGCGATAACTACTGACCTATTTCCATTTTACTCATTTTAGCCCAATTGTTTGAACAGTTGATCCCCAGCCAAATAAAACAGTATCTTGAGACGCACTCGCTTATCAATGCTATTCAGTCAGGTTTCTGCACCAAGCATAGCACCACATCCACATAAGTCAAAGTCACTAATGATTGGCTTTCAGTCCTTGACCATAAACAGACCACTAGTGCACTCTTTCTGGATCTAAGTAAGACATTTGATACTGCTGACTATAGTATCCTACTAGGTAAACTTGCTAGCGTTGGACGTAGCCCAGATGTAGTTAAATGGTTAAGTTGCTACCTTACAGATAGGCATCAGCAACCGAAGGTAGAAGGCCTCACCTCCACTTGTGTTCAAATCTGCAAAGGTGTACCACAAGGCTCCATACTGGGCCCTCTATTGTTCACAATTTATATCAACAATCTAGGCAAAAATATAACTAACACTAACCTCTATTTCTATGCGGATGACACAATACGCTATACCACAAACCCAGACCCAGGTGTAGCCAAGCAATCTCTACAAGATGAGTTTAACCTACTACAAATCAACCTCTATGCATCCAAGTTACTTCTTAATGCAGCCAAAACCAAATACATGGTGTTCTCGCAGGATCCAAGCACCACCTCCCCAGTAACTGACATCCACACTCTCATTAATGAAGCAACTGAATTTGTATGTACCTCTAAGTAACTAGGCATGTGGCTGAACAATAAACTCACATTCCATGCCCATATAGATGCCCTCTTAAGAAACTTTGGCAGAAACTGTTTTTTTCTTCCATAACAAATCCCATCTAAATCCGGATAAGAAAATGTTGGTACAGACTACATTTCTCCACTGCTGGACTATGGCAACATTGCATATAGATGTGCCATAGCCACACCTAGAGTAACTTAGATGTACTCTATCATAGGCGCTCCACTTCATCAGTGAGCTCCCTGCCCTCACACCCACAGCCTCCTATACAAGGAAGTAGGCTGGCCATTGCTTGCAACCAGAAAAGTAAGACAACTAAATCCCTGAATCTACAAAGCCTACATAATTCCCTACCTAGATACATCTCTTCGCTTCTCAGTAGGGCCTATGGTCCATAGGCACTTAGGATGCACAATGCAATCATGCTCGATATCCCGAGGCACTTTACAAAGTATGGGAAAATGGTCTTTGGTTGGGCAGCCCCTTCAGTGTGGAATGCCCTTCAAAAATTTGTTAAGTTGCCCACCCTGGTTTGCCCCTCTCACTTCCATTCTCTCCTTAATTAATACTGCACTAATAAATGTGATTGTTTCTAATAAACTATTGAATGGTGACATTATGCAATGCACCCATTGTAACTACTTCTCTTCTAGGGCTTTAAGCTACTCCATTGCCTGAGAACTATATATTTTCTACGTTAGTACTCTTTCTCCTTATATTGTATGTCTTTATGCACTATCTGATGACCACTGTATCTCTACATTGTATCTCCAGACTGTATGTACCACTGTTTTTGCTGTCCTACCCAGGACTTCCTTGCAAATGAGCCTTGTTCAATGGAGTTTTTCCTGGTACAACAAAAGAAAATAAATAAATATTTCAGACAACATATACTGTAGCAAGGCACAATTTGATGGTTAAGAGGGCTAGTCCTTTCTGGGGTAAAGAGGAAAAGTCAAGTAAGTCACCACCATTCGGGGGGGGGGGGTTATATGTGGATATAGCTCACTATCCATACTATGGGAGACTTTTAACCCTTCTCCAGAAGAAAGAGGCAAGGTGCATACGCCTGTTTGGTGAACAGAAAAGCAGCATCCCCGCATGACATAATGTCGATGCTGTAATGGGAGACGAAGATGTGTGCTTTCCTACAGGTAGCAGTGCTACAGATCTCCTGCATGGGGATGTCCCTGGAAGCAACCACTGAGGCAGTAGTATATCTGGTGAAATAAGCCCTAAGCCCTCTGGGAGGATCCCTACCAGTCAACCTATGGCAGAGGTTGCTACAGGATATAATTCGCCTGCCAATCACCAGCTCAGCTGCCAGTTTGCAAGGTGTAGCTTTAGCGTATGTTACAAAGAGTTGCTAAGCCTCACCCTGAACTTTAGCCATGTGCTTCTTATAATAAGTGTGCACTCTCCACAGGTCCAGAGTATGGTGCCAGCAAGTGGCCTCCAAAGAAGGATTATTAAAGTATAGGTTAAGGTGAAACTCTAATACCATCTTTGGCAGGAATTTCAGGTGGATGCGAAGGATGACCTCATCCTTGTGGAAGACCAGATAAGGAGACTCCATCAAGAGTGCCTGGAGCTCACAAATCCTTCTCACTGGCAGGATAGCCACCAAGAGGTTGGTCTTCCACTGCAGGTTTGACATCTCACACCTGTGCATAGGCTGAAATAGCTTGCCCATGAACACAGCTAGCACCTGCAGTAGGTCACAAGGTGACAGTAGCTCACACACCAGAGGGGACAAGTGGTCAAGGCCTTTAAAAATCACCAAACCACCTTCTTCTTGGCCAGTGTTGGCTTATCAGCCCACATACAGTAAGCAGAGATAGCTGCCAGGTGCAGCTTCAGGGTCATCACTTGCAGGCCCAACTGAGAGATGGACTAAAGGTACTCAAGGATGCTCACCAAACAGAAGATAAGGGATCAAGCTCCTTGTCCTGGCACCACATAGAGAACTCTTCCATTCAAATGCATAGCATTTGCATGTTAACTACTTTCAGAAGGCCTCCACAGTGTGGAGCAAATCTTCTGAGAGACGCAAAGTCTGCAACTCTAGTTATTCAGAAACAAGGCCATTCAGAAACAAGGCCAAGAGGTGCAGGGATTGAAGGTCCAGGTGTAGGACCATACCCTGTTGTCTGGTCAGCAAGCCTGGGCAAAGAGACAACAGACATGGAGGTCTGCTGCTGAGGGTGAGGACATCTACAGTAGGTACCAGAAATATCTGGGCCAGTTCAGAGCTATTAGGATCATTCACACCTTGTCCTTCCAGGCCTTGGCCACCACCTTGTGGATCAAGGGAAGGGAAGAAAGAGGTACACAGGGCCTGGGGTCCAGAGCCTTGCAAAGGCATCCCAGACTGTGGAGGAGGAACAAAACAGCCTCAGCTTTCTGTTCTCCCAGGAGGTGAAGGGGTCCACTACAGGGGAACCCCACTGGGAGAACAGGTGGCTTAACACCTCCTGATGCAGAAGCCACTCCTGCAACATATCTCCCACCCAATTGAGAGAATCTGCCAGCTGACTGTGAACTCCCACAACATGGATTACCAAGATATGTGCACCTAGGATGTGCATGACTGCCTAGATGCAAACAGCCTCATGACACAGGGGAAGATAGTGTGTTCTGTCTTGCCTGTTCAAGTGGAATGTGATTGTGGTATTGCCTAGGCTGCTTTTGTGTAAAGGTCCTATACTGGAAGGCCCTTTCCTTAGGCTTCTGAGCCTTGGGGTTCTTCTGGAATGATACCAAGGGTGTAACTGGATTTCTCAATCTGAGTGAGATGTCCTTCCATCCCTGGGCCAAAGAGGTTGGTGCCCAGAAAGAGGACATCAGAAAGTTTGTGCTGGGTATCTGTCATGAAGGTGAAAAAACACAGCCAGGCCCTGTTATGCATTGCGATGCCTATTGCCATGCAACAGGCACAAGAGTCACCCTTGTCCAATGTCATCGGGAGTTGGTCTTTATCCAGTGATTGACCCTGGTCTCCACCCAACTTCAACAGTAGCTGACAGTCAGCTGGAAGGTGAGGGAGGACATCAACCAGCACTCCAAACAGGGAGTTGCCAAAGTTGTCCATCATCATGATGTAGCTCACCTAATGGATGCCCAACAACACAGCAGTGCAGATGTTCTGAGCCGCATGGTCAATTTCTGGGGAGCTCTTTGTCTGGAGGCTTATCCACGTTCCTTTGGTCACTAGATATCCAGAAGGCTGAGTCAGAGACCAACTCTTCAGCGAAGGGTGATCTAAGAACCCCAAAAGGAACCCTGAAGGGATAGCATACTTGTGGATCACATGTGTGGAGGATTCCAGGCAGGATGCTGGATTCTGCCAAAGTTCCAGGGCTGGTCCTAAGAAGGCCTCAGCCACGGGAAAGGCAACCCCATGGAATTATCCCTGTCTAGGATGTCAATGAAAGGGTATTTAGTCCTCTTCTGAACTGGCTCCAATGGCGCACTCAAGGACTCCAACATGAGGCAGAAAAAAGCCTCAAAAGACACCGACCCATGGTCAGTGGACACTTCCTCAACTAGGCCACGTTCAAAAGTGTGGGTTCTCGAGGAAAGCATAGACAACACCTCAGATTCATCCTAGAACTCCTCAAAAATGGCCCTCAACTATTTACCACCATGGACCACCCCGGTGTCTTCAGACTGGGTGATCTCCACCGACAGCTGGCCTAACATGCCGGCAGCAGCAAGGGAACCCTTCTTGCGTGCTCCCACCAAAGGCTGTGGTGGTGGTGGCTCCACCTGCAGGAGTTGAGAAGCATATGCTGGGGACATCTGCCTCAGAAAAAACAGTGTGGGCATGACTGGCAGTTGCCAGGTAACCAAAGGATCAGAGGGTAGGGCCCTACCCTGCCCCTCAGTGGTCCACTGGTACCAGAGGAGCTCCTTGTAGTGTCATTGCATCTTGTGGTGGTGCCTCTCCTTGGCTGGGGATGAGAAGGTCAAGGAGCACTGACGGCAGCACTTCCTGGTCGAGTGGGACAGAGAGCGCAAGCAGTGTCTCAACCTCAACCATTAAAGAGGGCCCTCCTAAGGGTCATGGTGGACCACATGCTGGGCTATATTCAGTAGCAATGGCTTCAAAGGCATGACCACCAGCTGAGGCTTGTCCCATAGTGACCCAGTGGGAGACACCAACCAAGCCACATCCTCCAGTATGAGAACTGGGAGACAGGGGTCTGGGAGACTGACTCATCATCAGACTCTTCCAACAACTGGTTGACAGGCTCAAGAAAAATCTCGACCACCTGCTCAGAGTCGAGGTTAAACAAGGGTACTGAGGAGCTCTGCACCTGGCTTTCAATCAAAAGCAGCTTGACCAAAGCAAGTGTTCAGGTGAGTCAAGGGAGTAGGAGGATCGTGATTGCTCCTGATCCCATGACCCGTGATTGCGGTGCTTGTGCTTTTTGCTCTGGTGAGAAGGGTTCTCCTTGAATGTCTGAAAGGCCTGACATATTTCTAGAAAATCTTCCAAGAAAGACCCTCCAATGCTGGTCCCAGCTGGGTGCAGTGCCGAGACTGAAGAGAACTCACTGCATTTGCAGCCACCTCCTCCTCAAGGGCTGCAAGCTGTGATGGTTGATCCTTGGGATCCTTCTTCAAGGGATGACTGAGGGCAAGTCTGATCTGCTGATCATCTAGTAACACTGTAAGCAATGCCTGGGAAAGGCAGAAATCTAGCATGTCATACTGCCCTCCTAAGCAGTAGAGGCAGGACTTATGGTGGTTGGTGACCAATATTTTCTGTCGGCACGGAACACAGAACTTAAATCCACGTGGCTTCCGTTCTTCCATGCTGAAGTTCAATCTTTGTTAGGAGGCAGAGCCAAAGATAAGAAGCAATCGAAGCCTAATAAAATAAATCATTTTTTTTTGTCAGAAGTGCTAAATTCTATGAATTTCCTCAAACGCTGCACAGCTGTGAAGGATGAGACCTGTCCCTTCCAGTGGAAAGAAAGATCTGACATCATGGGATGGATCCGGAGGATATACCGCCTGGGTGGTGGAAGGAGCTTAGCTTAAAGATGTCTAGTGAATCAGCCTGTTCCAGTGAAACTGCAATAGTGTGGATAGTGAACTGCATCTACTCCGTTAGAATGTAATTTGTTGATCAACCCTCCTTTTTTTTTTATTGGTACTTTTCCTCCTGTGCCTGGCAGGCTGGCCACTGCCCTCCGACTGGAGGAGTCTCTCTTGATCCTGCGCTCCCATGCTAGGCGGGCCCCAGTAGTTCCCACAGATTCCCCTCCTCCGCAGCGGGGCCAGGAGAAGGTTGCCGGCTTCTCCCCCCTCCCGGAGACCTAATCCAGAATCCGGGGGACTGGTCCCAGGAGCGGCGTGCCATCATTGAGCCTGCCAGGCTCGCTTTTCCTGTTTTCACCTGGCCCCATTCCCTGCCAATGCAAGGACATCGGCTTCGAGCCTCCCGACCCATACTGCCTTCCAGCCACTGCCAGAGGGCAGTCAACGAGTAGGATAACTAGTCCCCCCCTCCCCCGAGAGATAGGACAGCAGTCCTCCGGATGCTCAATCCTCTCTCCCCCTGCCGACCCCCGGCGGCCCAGGATCGTTCCAGAACCTGGGTCGCTAGCGTGGCGTGAGGTATGGTGTCTAGTGCCTCAACCCTCAGTGCCACCAGGCCCAACCCTCCTTTTTACAGCTGCGTAGTGTAGCTGTGCATGACATAATGCAGTAAGAAGAGAAAATGAGAAGGCAGAAGTGGAACCAATGCATATTAACATTGGCATCCATGATTCCACTGGCACAGAAATGCATCACCAAAATTAGTATGCAGCAGATCCCTGTGCTTCTCCCTGTCTCTCCTCCCCTCCCCCCCAATCACTGCCAGGAGTCAATCTGAGATCTGTTGATCCAATTCAAAATAGCCCCACCTGTCTCCTAATTGTTGTGCGTTCATTAGTCCCATTTGACTCCCAATCTCTGCCATGTGCACCGTAATGCTCCCACCCACTGAAGTGATCCCAGATGCCTTCTGATCTGCGACCCAATGACACCTGCCACTTGGTAGATCTTTTCTCATCCACCTCTGGAGAAGGGACATAGAGCTATGGCTGCTGCCATTTCGAGGTTCTTCTCTCATCCCCTCAGGAAAGTGGGACACAGGGCCATGGCCAGTACCACCTCATGGTTCTTCTTGTCCCCCCATCATCCTCCAGAAACAGGGACATGGGGCCATGGCTGTCACCATTCTTTGCTCTTCTTTCATCTTCACTGCTGTTGCAGGCAGAGCACTTAGAGTATCTGGGCCAAGAGCAAGTACCCCACTGCAGTCTCATTAACCCTCTCCCTCCATGCATGCTGTCTCCATGCACGTGCTAATGGAGTATGGTGGCACTGTGAGCTTCAAACCGTTTATGCAGGCATGTCAGTCTGTTCTTTGGGGTTGATCCCTATTGGTAATGATGTCTGCAAAACATGAATGTGGACTGGGACCATGCTTCAGCCCTCACTCACCTGTCTCATGACTGTTCTGACACAGCCCCTGAGTGAGTTTGCTTCTCCTCACCTGACTGAGTCACTAAGTTTCAGACAACTTATTTCTGCTGCCACATATGACTTTGGGGGTGGGCACACAGCATTTTTACTGTAAATACAGTTAATGTCCGTCAATCATATCAGTGCTACCAGAGCTTGTTAGTTTTATCCCCACGAGACTCCTCCCTCAAGGACATCAGAGGTACTAATATGAGCCTATCTCTTGTGCAGCAACTTAAGTATTTGTTCTTGTCTTCTTCAAGTACAATAAATGCACTTTCAATTATTTTGTATTCTATGCTCCTTTCAGTTTTCCCTCCGCAGGTTTCTATTTTTCTTCAACGGTCTTTCTAAACAGATTTTTAGTTGTTTATACTTACTAGCCTACATTATATTCATGATGCCCTTTTTCAGTGGTTTAAGGGACTTTTTGTTTACCTCATTGTCTAAGAAGCACTTTCCACAAGATCATGTTGACTTATTTTAAGCACATAAAACCACCAAAATCTGGCACACACACACAGCCAATGATAACTTCAAAAGTGTGAATGCGATTTATTAGACCACAAATGGCTAAACAGGCCTCATCATACAGCAGGCGGTTCCCAGCGTGTTTCTTGAGGAAGCTACAGTGTACTGGTGGAATGCTGAGGAGTCTGGTCTGCTGTATGATGAGGCCTATTTAGCACTTTTAGGCATGTTTACACAGCTTAGGTATGGCTGCAGTGTTCTACTCTTGTCACACTACTTCCTCTCATACCAATGCAAATGGAGGGTCTGAATGACTCCTCTTAGTGCCGATGCAAGTTGCACTGAGGGGAGCCATGAGTTTTGGGGGGTGGGCAGGTGTCCCTTGAAGTCAGCACTGACGCATCAGATGATGCGTGGATGACTGATGTCACACCTGCTGCACTACCAGCTCCACCTAAGTGTCAATAAAAAGACTCAGGAAAAGCTGCGGTTTTTGCAAGGGAAACACACAAGTCTTCTTGAGAGATACTTGAACTGCAGCTGCTTACTATGACATAGGGAGTGGGGATTTGGGTGGATTTATTTTTTGGGAAAATGGCAATACTGTAGAGACGTGCTTGGTTCCCAAGGCCATAGCTAGGAACTGAGTGTGTTGCAGTGATGTGAGTGGTGTTGCCAGTCCACATGATGGCTTACTCATTTTACTTCACTGTATGTCCCCAACTCTGCTGAGGCTTTGGGAGCAGAGTAAGGAGTGATTCACCACAATCGAGTAAGTGTCCACACTGTCTCATTTACACCACAGCAGCTTGAGCACTAGAGTTGTTGTAGGGAAATTGTGGCACTGTAAACTCATCTTTGATTATTTACTAAATTGTATTTGCACTTTTTTAATGTATCCTTGGCAGTACACTAAGTACCTCTGTTTTATGTAGGGGGGTTTCCCTTTGTGTCCTAGCCAACATTTCCCTTCCCATAAAACCAGTTCATGCAATTGTCCAGGGCTACAAGTGGGTTCTGATCTGTGAAATGGCTACCACTACACATTTACAGTAGGGTTGCTCGGATACCGCTTGAACAGTCAGACATTAGGATAATCTGTATCCTAGTCTGACACTGAATTATGTCAGCCAGTCAGGGGTTACTACTATGAAACAGACATTTTCATTCATGATACACACACACACAGACCCCGGATGTAGGCAAGCACCAGCATCTCTGCCATGGGATGAATACTCCAACTGTGAGTTGAATTCTTCTGTTTATTTTCTGTCAATTCAGGTGCTATACGAGAGGAAGAGGGGGAAGTGGGTGTGTTGGATGGGGGTCTATTGTACTGGGGGACAGGGGATTTGGGGGTGGAGGATGATTTGGGGAGGTCAATTTACAATTTACAGCCACTCAAGTCCATATAATTATCTTTACTGTAGAAAAGCCTTGACTTGCACCGGGAGAGAGGAAGGACAATTAATGGATGCAGTAGGCTTTTGTGGGGGAGGTAGGTGCCAGTGGGTGAGCTCGGTGGGGATCCATTACTATGCTGGGGGCAGGGGACTTCTGACTATGTATGTAAAGGGGGGTGCAAGTATGCTTCGTGGGGGCTTTACAATTACAGTGAGGGACTGAAACGGGGTGACAAATTAGCAATGCACTGGACTTGGGTGACGGAGGATGGAGGTTGTGGGTTACAAGGTGGTTTGGGTGGGGTTTGATAATGCCAGGGCAGGGCTACACCGGGTGGGAGGAGTCTTTCAGTAGAAGAGTCAAATTTCAGATTTTCAGGAGCATTATCCAAAATCTGAAACCCAAATATGTGCTGAAATCCACAATATTTGTTTTATAACAGATCGACAACCCCTAGTTTACAATCACTTAACTACCAATATCTCATTGCTTGTAAAATCCTTTTTGATATGCTGTGTATTAATAAAATGCTTTGGGATACAGTGTATATTAAAAATGCTATATAAATGCTAATCCTTCTTCTTTTATGTAGTTAATACAAATGTGGGTACACCAAAAAGCTGACGGCACCATAGCGGCCCCGTGGGTGTGAGGTTTCTATTCTACCTTTACTCTTCTTTAAGACTTACAACATTACCACCTTGGAGGCAAGGGCAAGGCAATTTTATTTATAAGGTACCCAATCCCGGAGGCTCTGGGTGCCAAACATAAATAAGAACATACAGCGATCCCATCAGATCTCAGAAGCAAAGCAGGGTCAGGCCTCTCCTGTAGTCAGATTGGAAACCTTCAACAGACACTAGATGCTGCAGGAAGTGATGGCGGTAGTTCTATAGGGGGTATTCTCCCCTTGGTTACAAGTAACCACACCAATGCAACAGTATGGTGTTAGGAAGGCACAGTGGTAACCTGAGGAGACATCTTTCAAATGAAATGTTATGCCAAGGTCTTGTCTGCTTGTTGTTCAAGGTGGACATTAAAGACCACATGGTACTTCTCAAAAAGAGTAGGAAAATTTCCCCAGTGCCATAGCAAACTTGTCCCTATTCACTCATCCACCAACTCCTTTAAGGAGAACTACTGGGTTAAGTGAAGCCCCGACCGCTTCACAGATTGGGCTTCACCGTACAAACCCCCCCTGCAGTCACCATATAAAATGTATATTTTATTTAGCTCACCACTCGTAAAATTCAGGGAAGCCTCCGGTACAACTGGAATTTTCAGTCATGGCACTTCAGTCCAGTTGGGATTTCACCAGTATAATGCGAGATGATGGCGCACCACAGCCCCTGCCTTATCATTGTCCCTATATCACGGAACTATAAACCATGCTCTATAGCAAATGTCCATCAGTATCTATACAATTCGTTTAAATGCCATGTATGCCAGTCAACACATGGCATTTAAACCTAACTATGCTGACGATAAACTGTCAGTTCTGATCTATAAGGACAATGATAAAATGAAAAGGCTAATGGCGTATCCGGGTATTACTGGTGAGATCTCGACTGGACTAAAGCATCATGACTGAAAATGCTGACTGCACCGGGGGCTTCCCTGAATTTTACGAGCAGTGAGCTAAATAAAATATACATTTTATAGCATGACTGCAGGGGGGATTTGTACAGCGAAGCCCCGATCTGTGAAGTGGTCAGGGCTTCAGTTAACCCTGTAGAACTTCTTTAACCTGATTCTGATCACTCAGTACTTCCTGTACTCCCCCATCTTGTTTTACTCCACTTATGATACAGCACTACTCCTTAGGAGTCAAGTTAACCTAGGTGAAAAGTAAAATAAAGCCAATATAGGACTGAAAAACTGCTTCATGGATAGTGGGGTAAAATCAATACCACCTGCATCATTTTATTTTTGTTTTTGTTTTACCAGGAGAGAACCACTACACTGAAAGCTTGTTTACAGGTGCGACCTGGGAGCTCAAGGAAGTTAAGTGACTTGCTCAGGGTTGCACAGTATGCAAGTGGGGGCTGTGGGATTCAAACCCAGGTCTCCAGGTTTGTAGCTCAGTCTTAAACCACTGTGCTGTACTGCCTCCCATGACTACCATAAGTACATAAAGACCACTGTACCTAGCACAAGTCCCAGCCTAATGTCTCTCTTCTATGCATTCCAAGAGGCAGTGGCTGTCACTAACACTGCTTACTGTTAGCTGTCTACTTACTAGTCCAATGGGAAGACAGGTCCTAAGGTCTCTCTCCCCCCGCTTCTACATAGCTTGACGGCAGCTCAGCAGAGTTTAGATCATGCAGCTGAATGAATCTCAGAACAAGCAGGATGGTCTTAAGCCAACTGGAGGCAGCATTAACAAAGCAATGCTGGACAGTTAACCAGGACATCCCAAGTCCACAGATAGGCAGTGCAGCCTAGTGGTTACACTGGGTACTGTGAACCAGGAGGTGCAGGTTTAAATCACTTCAGAGACACTTACTAACCTTGATCTGGTCACTTGCTCTTCCTGTACTTCAGTCCTCCCATTTGTGAAAGTGGGACAGTCAGGATTCCAGTGAAAATGAGATGCTGCACCTCAGGCTAGTCTGGGTAAATAAATTGTTAAACACAATCTTGTACATACTGTAGATCTCTAATAACAAAAAATGGAACAACAAAACTGTTGTGGCAGCTTGTGAGGCTGCAAATAAAACAAAAGGGTCAAGTTAAATAAATGTGTGCTGAAAATAGCAGATCAAGTTGGACCCAACATTTTAGCCATTAGATATTTAATTATTAAACAACTTTACAGTATTTAGGAAAACTTTTAAAAGACAATGTTCCCAAACAGCTACCGTTATGGATTCTTCATTTTTTATTTATTTATTTAGCTTTTGTTGACCGGGTAAGTGCACTAGACAAATCCTGCCTATTTTCAGGCACGACCCGGGGGAGGGGGATACAGATGAATGCCAACTGACCTTGAACCAGATTAAGCTGTTGGTGGTATTTTTAGTGAAAGAGGGAAATTTGGCCAGGACACCGGGGAAATTCCCCTACTCTTTTCGATAAGTGCCGTGGGATCTTTAACATCTACCTGAACTACCACCAATCCAGGCAGATGGGACCTCGGTTTAACGTCTCATCGGAAAGACGGCACCTCAGAAATGCAACACCCCTCTCATGCTGCATTACAGTGTCAGTACTGGGATATTAACCCAAGTGCCAGATGTGGGAACTGAACCCACAGCCCTCTGATTTCCCGGCCTCAGAGGCGAGTGTGCTACCTATTTTCTGTATATATTGTCCCTCATTCTTTATTACAAGAACATTTACATGAAAACAGGATATTTATGTCTCAGACATCACATCCTCCTGCCACCCCCAAGTTATGATGCCCTGTTTGTGAGATCATAGACACAGCAACAGATTATGAGGTCACAAACAGAGCATTATAACTTAGGAAGGAGAAAAGCAGGTGGGTGAGATGAAGTTGGAGGACACACATACACTGAATAATGTATAGAAAGCAATGTATTATGCTTTTTCACACCTGAGATGTGTGCTTATAGAAAACTTTAAGAGCAAAGCTCAAGAGGTTAATCAAATCACTGCATACAGAGGGTACATAAAATGATGAAACACATTTTCCATATATTATTTATTTTAGTTACTGTTTTTTATGCCCTCTAGATTTAGTTGAAAATGTGCTGCTCCCCACAGTTAAGCCCTGTTTGCATATAGCATAGTGTATGGCCTCCCATACAAAACAAGGCAGTTCTCCACCCGAGTATTTTCTATGACTGCTGATGACCTCGAGAGTGAAGCTCAAGAGGTCCCTCTGCTGTCATAGAAAACATGAGGGGGAAGAGTTGCCAGGTTGTTTGGGAGGCCATACACTGCTCTATATAGTGTATGGTGCCCCAAAACAGGATCAGTTACGTTTATTAGCCAGCATCTGCCGCCGGAGACCCGCACACCTGGTCTCTCTAGCCCGCCAGCCAGTTTGCCTGCAGGATTCGCTAACCGCCCCGTCCTATGAACGCGCTGGTGGGGGCAGTTGTATTGTGATGTCCTCACTAACACAGACTGAAAGGTCATTCTGCATTAGTGATGATGTCACTACTGAAGCAGAAAGATTTGTTGCAGTGTATGGATTTCCATACACAACCGCATTCCATCATACACTATACTGTATGCCCCCTCCAGTCTTTGCTGTGGTTCACTCGGGTCCTGTCTCCACATCCTGCGCTGATGCTGTAGCACATTTACACTACTCCTTTCAGCATCGATACAACCCATGCTGAGAGGGACCATGAGTCCAGGGGGTGGACGGGTGTTCGGTTACATCAGCAGTAATGCTTCTGATGATGTGCAGGCTGGTGACACTATGCAGTATCAAGGAAATGCATACAATGACAGGAAGAAAAAAAAGCACTGACAGACAGGCTTTGTTAAATAATTTTTATTTGATATTTTATGTAGGATCTTGTATAACTTGCTGATGCCGGCTGGTCTGCCATGCTGCCCCACGTTTGGTTTCAGGCCGTTAACATCAGGGGAGCCCAGAGGAGGATGCTGGGAGCATATGTTGTGTGTCGGAGAGAGCAGTGCATCCTGTCCATATGGCTGCTTACACCGGTCGCTCCAGAATACATACCGCACTCAGCTGCAGCTCTGGGAGAGGAGAAATGAACTTACTGTGATCAGGTTAGTGGCAACTGTACTGCAGCAACCCAAGCACTCAGGTTGTTGTGGTGCAAATATGGCCTACCCAATCAGAGGAGTGCAATCCAAACAGCGTATGTAAGAAGCATGCTGTTACAAGAGCGTATCATGGACAGCGACAGGGGTAGAACAGCAAACTGCATTAACAGCTATCCCTGTAGCTGTCTGTGATATCGGGAGCGACTAAAGGGCATTAAGAAAAGCAAGAAAAAGTTGGTGGCTGGCCGAGCTGCTCCTGTGGTGGAAAGGGCTAAGGCAGAGAGCAGCTTATCCAGCATAGTGCTGCAGACCAGGTTCTAGTTCAAGTCTCCGATCTTTTTCTGTGAGCGGTTTCACAAATCCTTACAAATCCTGTCTCACAAACCCTCCCCAGTTTCACTTTTCCCATAATCCAACTCCGACATGGAGTTTAGTATTTTAGTTATGGGAGAGTGCGGGGGGCAGAGCAAAACAGAAATGTACTGTTTTGTCTTGAATCCATGGTAGCAGTCATCGGTGCATGTTTGGACCAATGCCATGTGGATTTTCTTGGTTTTGGTGGCGCTGTTTTTGCAGGTGCCATTGTTGCCGCGCTGTTCTGAGCAGTGCTATTTTGCTAGATCAACATATGCTAGTACTGGCACATTTGTCAGATAGTAGATGATTTTGTTGAATGACTTGTGGGTGTCCCATTGTGGTCAAACAGGTCCCTTGGCTTGAAATACTTTTTGTTCAGATCAGTAACTGCAGGGTACCTCTTGAGTTTGTTTGTTGGTGGGAAGCCTTGTGTTAGAATCGGCAACAGTCTCACCACTCATAGAAACAGAATCTGTTGGCAGATAAGGACCATACAGCCCACCTAGCCTGCCCATTTCCCTACTCACTGCTGCAGCCCCAGATTCTATTTGATCTGAGACTCTCCTGCTCTACACATCTCCAAGGTACCCTTATGTCTATCCCATGCACTCTTGAACCCCTGTATTGTTTTCACCCCCTCCACTTCTGCTGGAAGGCTGTTCCATGGCTCCGCCACCCTTTCAGTGAAAAAGCACTTCCTAACATTACCCCTGAGCCTTCCACCCTTCAGCCTCATATCATGCCCCCTTTTTTTTTGTGCCGAGTTTTCTCTGAAATATGCTTTCCACCTGTACCTTGTTTATTCCCCTATGGTACTTTAAAGTCTCTATCATACCTCCCCTCTCCCTTCTTTCCTCTTGCGAATAGATATTAAGGTCCTTAAGTATTTCCTAATAGGGCTTATGGTACAGTCCATGTACCATCTTCGTTGCCCTTCTCTGGACTGCCTCTATTTTGTCAATGTCCTTCAGGAGATGTGGTCTCCAGAACTGGACACAGTACTCCAGCTGAGGCCTCACCAGTGATCTGGAACAGTGGCATCACCACCTCTTTCCTCCTGCTTGTTATGCCCTCCTATGCACCCCAACATTCTTTTTGCTCTCCCACCTTTTCACACAGTTTGGTCACCTAAATCATCAGATATGATAGCCCCAAAGTCTCTCTCTCCTGACTTGTGGTGGCCAGAATTTCCCCACCCATCCTGTACTCCTCCACTGGATTTCTGTGACCCAGGTGCACGATCTTGCACTTTTTAGCACTGAAACTCAACTGCCAGCCACCGACCACTCCTCTAACAGGCTTAGGTCCTTTCTCATTTTTTCCACCCCCTCCAGTGCGTTCACTCTGTTGTAGACCATGGTGTCATCTGCGAAGAGGCACACCTTTCCCTCCAGGCACTCTGCAATGTCGCTAATGAAGACATTGAATAGGACTGGCCCCAGCACCGACCCTGTGGCACCCCCAGTCACCTCCTCCTCAGATTTCATAGATTTTACCACCACCCTCTGAATCCTATCCTTAGTCAGTTTCCAACCTATTTTACCACCGTAGGACCCACTCTCAGGCTTCCCAATTTATTTAGCAAGCTTCTGTGTGAGACGGTGTCAAAGGCCTTGCTGAAATCCAGGTAGGCCACATCCACTGCGTCTCCCTGATCTACCACCCTGGTTATCCAGTCAAAGAAATTTATAAGATTCGTCTGACAGGACCTTCCTGCTGAGAATCCTTGCTGCCTTGGATCCTGTGCCCCGCTATCCTCCAGAAACTTCACAATCCTCTCCTTAAGGAAGGACTCCATTAGCTTCCCCACTACTGAGGTCAGGCTTACAGGCCTGTAATTGCCTGCCTCCTATTTGCTTCCACTCTTCTGGAGAGGGACCACATCTGCTCTCCTTCAGTCTTCAGGTACCTCCCCCATCTCTAGTGATGCACTAAAAAGGGCAGCCAGTGGTTCTGCCAGCACTTCCCTGAGCTCCTTTAGTACTCTGGGGTGGATCCCATCTGGCCCCATTGCCTTATCTGCTTTTATTTTCCTGAGTACTTCTAGGACTCTTTTCATTGTGAATGGGCTGATGTCTACCTCCCTCCCTCCCCTGAATACCTCTCTTAATGAGTCTTGGTCCCTCACACTCCCCTTCACTGGTGAATACTGAGCAAATGTACTTGTTCGGTATCTCAGCCTTTTCAAGGTCATCCTCCACCCTTTCTCCTCCTTCTGCTTCAGCTAACGAGCCCCATTTCCAGTCTTTTCCTCTAGCTAATGTATCTGAAGAAGGTCTGTCACCTTTCTTAATAGCTTGGGCTATACCTTCCTCTGTCTGTGCTTTAGCCCTTCTAATTATTTTCCCAGATTCCCTCTGCTTCTCCAGATATTGTTCACTGTCCTCATCCTTTTATGTTTCCTTGTATCTCCTGAAGGCTCTTTTCTTTTCCCTTACTTTGTTGGCCACTACCTTCAAGAAGCATAATGGCCTTTTCTTTCTTTTACTCTTTCTATGCATTTTGACACAGTGACCTGTAATGATTCTCTTAAGTCTGGACCACTGGTTTTCCTCATCTTCCCCTGTACCTTCCGCTGCTAGGACTCTTTTCAGATTTCTATTTATCTCCTTAAAGTTAGCCTTCCTGAAATCTAGGATCTTTATCCTTGTATGGCTTGCCTCCTCCACTGTGGTTATCTTAAACCATACTGTCCTGTGGTCACTGGTACCAAGGGATACCAGTATAGTCTTTGATGATGTACCTGTAATACCCGAAGAAATCTATGAAATGCTTTAAATGCTGTAGGTCTTTCAGGTTCCTTGGCTTGGGCCAAGTCTGAGCCTGAACTTGTCAGTTGATCTAACACCTTCATCAGACAAGCCTTATGCTACTCCAGAGTCTTTTCAAACACAATGACATTGTCAAGGTAGTCCAGGCATTCTAAGAAATTCATGTCTCTGGCAGCACAATCCATGAGGGGCTGGAAGGTTCCTGGGGTGCCAGATATGCCTTCAGGCTAACAAAGGAATTTGTAGAAGCCAAGAGGACATATGAAATCAATTTTTTCTCTATCCTCAGGAGCCACTGGGATCTGATAGGACCTGCTTCTCAAATACAGAAGTAAGAACCATTTACTTCCATTGAGACAGTCTAAAATGTTCTGAATCCTCGACGCATTACACTGATCTGAGATGTAGCCCTTATTCAAAGTTTTGTAGTAGGCACGCACAACAAACTGTACCAATCTTCTTGCACAGAACAATGATATTAGAGGTATAGATGTGACCTGTGATAACAGCGACTGCAGTAACGGTGACCACAAAATGGCGATGGATTTGGCAACTGCACTTACGGTAACTGGTGGTTCCCCCCTTCCAGAGTTGCACCTCACCTGGAGTCAGTATATTTAGAAAGGGGGTGTTGGGGGGGGCAAAGCCCCTCACATCAGTAGGTGCGGAGGCAAAGCCCCCCAAAAGATACAGGAATCCCCGTATCTGCACTTGCCCAAATCCACTGGCCGTTTTCACATGTCGCCGTAAAAGTTTCACCATTTTCACATAGCACTGGTATAGGTGCTTCTCAATTCTTGGATGTTTCCTGCAGCAAGCAATTCCTGATGATGTCTTCTCATATCATCAGTGGCTGCTGCAGCCAGGCGATGGGATCATTCTCGAAAAGGGCAATCGTCATGCAGTCTGACGTGATGTTCCTCTCCAGCGATACATCTGACATCCCATTTGTGAAGGGAAAAGACTAATTTGCTCGGGCAACTTCTATCTCACTCTGGTCTTCCATTTTCCAGGCATGAGGGATTCTTCAAAGTCAAAGAACTCAGGGCAGATGACAGCATTCTCATCCTGGTCTGTTGCTTACGGACAGCAGAGGCACTCGTACCTTATCTGCTGTCACACCTGCGACCAAGATTCAAATTACCCTGGGCGCTCAGGGGTTGGCTAGGGAGGAGGAGGATTGAGCTTCCCAGCAAATGCTCTCCTGCTTCGGGGGGATTGCAGATTGCTCCACTGCAACATCACCACCTAGATGACCATGGGTGGAGATGCAGTCTGATGTGGAAGTTCCTGCTTTCTGACGGAAGACAGAAGCATGTTCTCCGATGTGCACATGTATGGCCATCGCCTCCGTGGAGCATCTGTGGGTCAGGGGACCAAGAACAATGTAGAAATCACTGCTGGCAGGCTTGGTGGACCCTCCCCACAATGGCCCTACAACAAGGGGCAATCTGTGGAGCTCTCGGTGGCCCCCTCGGTAAATCCCAAGGATGGCAGGTAATAGGTTTGGGGAAGCTGTGAGGGCTGAAGGGGCATGCCAGCAGAGTAGAAGCAAAAAAAAAAAAGATTCCAGCATTCTTATCTCCTAGGTTAGATGGGGTTGTGCTGCTGTTTCCGTACAGTATACAAGCCAACATTCAATCTTTTCTAACTGTGATGTCTCGATCAGTCACATTCTTCACCTGGACAGTGAGTCTTCTCACAGGGCATGTGCTCTCACAGCGCACACTTGGTTTGACTAGCAGTCCTTCGGGCAATCCATTCTCTTCAGCGGCATCTATTATCAGGATCAGGTTCTTCACATCTTGTATCAGTCTCATCACTCTGCTGATACTACTATCGGCACTGGGGGTAAGGCAAGTTCTTTGGGCTCTTGGCACCAGATGATGCCAACAGGGTCTCCTTAGTCCTCCGGTCTCTTTTGCGTCTGCTTCTGGTAGGCCTTCTTCTGTCTGTGCTCTCGCAGTGCTATTCTATTCTGTTGCACCTCTCGCTCCTGGCAAAGTTTGGTTAGGCATCCAAGCGTGTGCATTTGTTCAAATGACGATGGGCACATTGCTGAACATTTCTGACTGTGGCTGAACCAATGCCAAGGTTTCAACTGCATCACCAACTCCAGATACTGTCGCCGGAAGAGCAATCCAGACTTTCAAGTAACCAAGGTAGGGTAAGACATGTCACTTCGGTTCCCACATTCAGACCTTCCAAAGGCTATAGCCTATAGTTCATTACTAGATGTTTGTCATATCAGTCCTTAGAAATGATGGTGGCTTGCAAGCCACTGTCAAGAACAACTTGGACTGACACTCCATTGATGGTGGTTTCAGTTGAAGGACCAACTAACTTGTCATGGTGCTCCAGTAAAGTCTCTTGTTATGACCTGGCACTGGATTCTGCCACTGAGGGTTTTGCAGAAGTTTTAGAGCATCTTGCAGATGGGACTCAAGTGTGCTTCCTCACTGGGCCTTGGGAAGTTTCTCTGCTTCTGAGTTCTTTTGAGTAGTTTAACCCTTGCTGTGCCGTGGACTGATATATCATTCCTGAATTACTATGCGTTCTAATTCTGTTGGCAGCCTAAGGGTTAAGTGTTGACTCTCCACATATCTTCCTGTGATCGGCATTTTCTTTTCAAGTGTCCATCTTTTCTACAGTTGTAATAGAACACGTCCTCTTTGTATTGATGTGGTCTGGATGCTGCTTCAGGAGGTGATCTCAGTCTTTGTTACTTTGTTTTGGAGGATATGCTTTTGGGGCACTGACAGGGTGCGGGCAGCAGCTTGTTCTCACTCTGAGGTTCTCTCCTCTGCCAGGCCATAGATTGTATATATCACCTGTTTAGTTGGGTTAAACAATTGTGCAACTCATTGACTTGCATTAAGCATCTGTGCTTGCACTCCTGCACCTGTGACAGAGAGTCTGGCTAAACAGAGCAACAGTTGGGCTTTGTGGGCATCTTGTCCACTGCTTGGCACTAGTTTGGCTTTGGTATCAAGTCTTTCTTTCTTTCAATAATTCTTTCAACTCTCGAGTCTCTGTAGAGGTGTATTTTTATGACTTGCATGACAGCTGCTGAGGCATGGTGGGTCCCCAACATTCCTCTTCTGCTTCAGCTTTGCAGACTTCTGTCATTAGCACTCTGTGAGATGGAGGGTTGTCTTTTTTCTCTGCCAAGCATAGCTTTAGAATCAGAAATTCAGAATGGCTGGCAGCCTTGATCACATGTTCCAGTCTCATCTGGTTCAAGTTCCGGGATGTTAAACTTCCCTTCCTAAATACTCTTTGTAAGGCCCTTTCTAGGCGGTTCAACTCTCCGTTCAATTGTTTTGTCATCCTGAACTTCCAAAAGAGATCTTTACTAAATTCCATACTTCCAAAGAAATTTTCTAGTGCAGTCAATACTCTTGGGCTGGAGCCTGTGGTACTGTGGACCTCAAAGAATGAACAGTCTGTAATGCAGGATCTCAGAGGCTTTCAGCAAGTCGTTTTCTCTCCTCAGCTTCTGAATATTGTCAATCTTGGATCAATACAGGTCCATAGGGCATCTTTTCCAACAGGAGTGGGTTTCACACCTGAGAAAATTCTCAGTCTTCTATATGAACTTTATATGGGCAGCACCCAGGTGGTTCTGGCTCCAACATCCAGAGGTAGGGTAGCCCAATGGCCATAACAGCATCTGAACTTCACTAGCTGACTTCCCATTAGCTTGTAGCCACTTGCGGAGCCTTTCTTTAAAACCTTCATACGCGGGTACTGGTCTTCTAGCTTTCAGAGGGGGGGGTCACAATGGCATGTGTCACTATGATCCACCTGACACTGTCTTCATCTGGACTCAAGTCTATCAGGCACCCAAGTGATATCCATGAGACTGTGGCATTCTACCAATACCGTCACACTTTGGGTTTTGCTGTCCAGGGAAAATCCTCGTACAGCTACTTTATCGGCATCATCCAGCCTTAACACAAATAAATGTATTTGCAACTTTAGACTCCACTCTTAACTGTGTTTTCTGCCACCCCAGTGATTTCTTTGTTGTGTACAAATGGTTTGGAGTTGCTTCTCAAGGACAGCACGGGCAGTAATCTCTTGAATGTGCTGTACTTTTGTTGGTCTATCACCCTGTCCCTCACTGCCTGGAGCCGTATTGCAGATACTTTGCTGGTGCTGAACCAGATATGTTTGCAAGGTTGCTAAGGCGTGATGGATCAGGTCACCAGTGGTTACTGTGCACTAACACAACTACTGCTATGTTGTGCCTGTGCATGTGATGTTTTACTTAGTGCTTGTGGAACAAGAATAGTACACCAGTCAACTCTAACAAGTATAATGTACCCCAAAAGCAGCAACAAATAAAACATACTGCTACTAAGAAGGGGAAGAGGACAACCTCTTCAGTCGAACATGGAACTGAGCAAGGAACTCAAAGATGACACACACACAACTCAGTGAGTCAATCCTGTTCACTAAGAATTGCAGCAGTTAAAAACAAACTCTTGTCAGAGCCGATAAGGCTGCATACAGCCACTCATGGAGTTCAAGCCGAGTGACAGCTTCGACAAAACAGAGCTCCTGGCAAAAACTGCTGTGCTCAAAGCAGAGCTCACAAAAAATGCTGCCATGCTCAATATGGCTGCCGTACTTTTGCATGTGCACAGTGCATGACGCATGTGCAGTGAAGCATGGCATCCATCATGGGTATGACGGAAGTTGCCACACTGTGGTCTGTGTGCATGCACAACGATGCACATGCGTGGAACAGATCCCAGAAGCTGAATGAAACAATAGTGCGCCGGGGGACAGCTGACAGCTCCGTGGAGGGGAGGACAAGACACCACACAGCAGCAATGCTGTAAGCTGTGTGGACAACTGAGCATGTCACTGCAGGAGAAGACGGGGACCATTTCCGATCACGGTCCCCTCTCTCTCTCTCTGTCAGTCATCCCAAAACGTCTGCAGGGCTCCACCTGTGCAGTCATAAAAAGTGCATGCACACAGCTGTGCACACACAAGGCACAGACTCATGAAAAAATATATTTCACATGCACAGGTGAATCGAGCACAGTGAGCTGCGGAAGGGGGAGTCAGCCAACACACTCTTCAGCTGTACAGGGATCCAAGCCCAGAACCAGATACCTAACAACAATAATTCAGAGAGTCGAGCCTGATTGGCTGAAAACTGAAGAGGTTTGTGTTAAAAACTGTGTGCACACAGCTGTGCACACATAGAGCTCAGACTCATGAAAAAAGTATATTAGCATGAACATGCCACTTGTGCACAGTGAGCTGCAAATGCAGAGCACAGCATCACAAAATCAAATATTGTGCACAGAGGCAAATCATGTACAGTAAGCTACAGTAGGGAGTTAGCAGACACTCTCTTCAGTCAAGCAGGAAACCGAGCCTGGAACCAGATGACAGCAAAACACAAAACACAGAAACAAAAGTGCTCCACAAAAAATCACACTGGAGCTGTGTGACAGAGAGCAGCCGAGAAGCGGCGTTTGCAGACAGCTCTCCTGGTCCCTGTAACTGAGTACAGCAACGACAAAATACCTGTCAGAAAGCCAAACCTAGCTTTTCTGACACTGACCAAACAAATAATAGTGACCCAAAAAGCATGTGGAGCAAAACATTATTTCTTTTAGGCAAGTTTAAGGTCTCAGAAGTTGATCAGCAGTAGCCATTACAATATTCTGAACATACAAAATCACACAAAATGTAATAAAATATTATAATAAAACCACAAAATTGCTCGGATCTCAAAGCACTGCAGAACTAGCTCTCAGAAACAACTGTCTCCTGTACTCTACCAATTCAGTGAGGAAGTCACATGGTGTGCTTGCCTATGAACTCCAGAATGGCCTTTCATTGGTGAAACTCTTCAAGACTTGGAAATCTAACCAAATAGTCATTCCTGAATATTGGTCGAATAGTGAACTATTCAAGAAGGGCATCTGAATATTCAGGAAGCCTACTTTTCATGGTATTCGGGAAATACTATTTTGCCCATACTCAGCGCTACGTAATGGTGCTTGGACCTTAACCCATTAATGTCTGGGTTTGAGTTTCCACTGTAGCAATAGGCCTGAATAGATGCCTTTACTCTGAATATTTGACCATATATACCAAAAAAGCACAGGAGCAGATAATCTTGAACCACTCTTCTTAAAAACAGGATACCCAATCCATATTGCACCTATTATGTATCTCTTTAACCTCTCTTTGTCGAGGTGCGAGGTTCCCTCCCTATGGAAGATAGCACATATTATACCTTTCTTTAAATCAGGGGACAAAACCTCACCGCATAACTACTGACCTATTTCCATTTTACTCATTTTAGCCCAATTGTTTGAACAGTTGATCCCCAGCCAAATAAAACAGTATCTTGAGACGCACTCGCTTATCAATGCTATTCAGTCAGGTTTCTGCACCAAGCATAGCACCACATCCACATAAGTCAAAGTCACTAATGATTGGCTTTCAGTCCTTGACCATAAACAGACCACTAGTGCACTCTTTCTGGATCTAAGTAAGACATTTGATACTGCTGACTATAGTATCCTACTAGGTATAAACTTGCTAGCGTTGGACGTAGCCCAGATGTAGTTAAATGGTTAAGTTGCTACCTTACAGATAGGCATCAGCAACCGAAGGTAGAAGGCCTCACCTCCACTTGTGTTCAAATCTGCAAAGGTGTACCACAAGGCTCCATACTGGGCCCTCTATTGTTCACAATTTATATCAACAATCTAGGCAAAAATATAACTAACACTAACCTCTATTTCTATGCGGATGACACAATACGCTATACCACAAACCCAGACCCAGGTGTAGCCAAGCAATCTCTACAAGATGAGTTTAACCTACTACAAATCAACCTCTATGCATCCAAGTTACTTCTTAATGCAGCCAAAACCAAATACATGGTGTTCTCGCAGGATCCAAGCACCACCTCCCCAGTAACTGACATCCACACTCTCATTAATGAAGCAACTGAATTTGTATGTACCTCTAAGTAACTAGGCATGTGGCTGAACAATAAACTCACATTCCATGCCCATATAGATGCCCTCTGTAAGAAACTTTGGCAGAAACTGTTTTTTTTTTCTTCCATAACAAATCCCATCTAAATCCGGATAAGAAAATGTTGGTACAGACTACATTTCTCCCACTGCTGGACTATGGCAACATTGCATATAGATGTGCCATAGCCACACACCTGGGTAACTTAGATGTACTCTATCATAGAGCGCTCCACTTCATCAGTGAGCTCCCTGCCCTCACACACCACAGCCTCCTATACAAGGAAGTAGGCTGGCCATTGCTTGCAACCAGAAAAGTAAGACAACTAAATCCCTGAATCTACAAAGCCTTACATAATTCCCTACCTAGATACATCTCTTCGCTTCTCAGTAGGGCCTATGGTCCATAGGCACTTAGGATGCACAATGCAATCATGCTCGATATCCCGAGGCACTTTACAAAGTATGGGAAAATGGTCTTTGGTTGGGCAGCCCCTTCAGTGTGGAATGCCCTTCAAAAATTTGTTAAGTTGCCCACCCTGGTTTGCCCCTCTCACTTCCATTCTCTCCTTAATTAATACTGCACTAATAAATGTGATTGTTTCTAATAAACTATTGAATGGTGACATTATGCAATGCACCCATTGTAACTACTTCTCTTCTAGGGCTTTAAGCTACTCCATTGCCTGAGAACTATATATTTTCTACGTTAGTACTCTTTCTCCTTATATTGTATGTCTTTATGCACTATCTGATGACCACTGTATCTCTACATTGTATCTCCAGACTGTATGTACCACTGTTTTTGCTGTCCTACCCAGGACTTCCTTGCAAATGAGCCTTGTTCAATGGAGTTTTTCCTGGTACAACAAAAGAAAATAAATATTTCAGACAACATATACTGTAGCAAGGCACAATTTGATGGTTAAGAGGGCTAGTCCTTTCTGGGGTAAAGAGGAAAAGTCAAGTAAGTCACCACCATTCGGGGGGTTATATGGATATAGCTCACTATCCATACTATGGGAGACTTTTAACCCTTCTCCAGAAGAAAGGGCAAGGTGCATACGCCTGTTTGGTGAACAGAAAAGCAGCATCCCGATGACATAATGTCGATGCTGTAATGGGAAGACGAAGATGTGTGCTTTCCTACAGGTAGCAGTGCTACAGATCTCCTGCATGGGATGTCCCTGGAAGCAACCACTGAGGCAGTAGTATATCTGGTGAAATAAGCCCTAAGCCCTCTGGGAGGATCCCTACCAGTCAACCTATGGCAGAGGTTGCTACAGGATATAATTGCCTGCCAATCACCAGCTCAGCTGCCAGTTTGCAAGGTGTAGCTTTAGCGTATGTTACAAAGAGTTGCTAAGCCTCACCCTGAACTTTAGCCATGTGCTTCTTATAATAAGTGTGCACTCTCCACAGGTCCAGAGTATGGTGCCAAGCAAGTGGCCTCCAAAGAAGGATTATTAAAGTATAGGTTAAGGTGAAACTCTAATACCATCTTTGGCAGGAATTTCAGGTGGATGCGAAGGATGACCTCATCCTTGTGGAAGACCAGATAAGGAGACTCCATCAAGAGTGCCTGGAGCTCACAAATCCTTCCTCACTGGCAGGATAGCCACCAAGAGGTTGGTCTTCCACTGCAGGTTTGACATCTCACACCTGTGCATAGGCTGAAATAGCTTGCCCATGAACACAGCTAGCACCTGCAGTAGGTCACAAGGTGACAGTAGCTCACACACCAGAGGGGACAAGTGGTCAAGGCCTTTAAAAATCACCAAACCACCTTCTTCTTGGCCAGTGTTGGCTTATCAGCCCACATACAGTAAGCAGAGATAGCTGCCAGGTGCAGCTTCAGGGTCATCACTTGCAGGCCCAACTGAGAGATGGACTAAAGGTACTCAAGGATGCTCACCAAACAGAAGATAAGGGGATCAAGCTCCTTGTCCTGGCACCACATAGAGAACCTCTTCCATTCAAATGCATAGCATTTGCATGTTAACTACTTTCAGAAGGCCTCCACAGTGTGGAGCAAATCTTCTGAGAGACGCAAAGTCTGCAACTCTAGTTATTCAGAAACAAGGCCATTCAGAAACAAGGCCAAGAGGTGCAGGGATTGAAGGTCCAGGTGTAGGACCATACCCTGTTGTCTGGTCAGCAAGCCTGGGCAAAGAGACAACAGACATGGAGGTCTGCTGCTGAGGGTGAGGACATCTACAGTAGGTACCAGAAATATCTGGGCCAGTTCAGAGCTATTAGGATCATTCACACCTTGTCCTTCCAGGCCTTGGCCACCACCTTGTGGATCAAGGGGAAGGGAGGAAAGAGGTACACAGGGCCTGGGGTCCAGAGCCTTGCAAAGGCATCCCAGACTGTGGAGGGAGGAACAAAACAGCCTCAGCTTTCTGTTCTCCCAGGAGGTGAAGGGGTCCACTACAGGGGAACCCCACTGGGAGAACAGGTGGCTTAACACCTCCTGATGCAGAAGCCACTCCTGCAACATATCTCCCACCCAATTGAGAGAATCTGCCAGCTGACTGTGAACTCCCACAACATGGATTACCAAGATATGTGCACCTAGGATGTGCATGACTGCCTAGATGCAAACAGCCTCATGACACAGGGGAAGATAGTGTGTTCTGTCTTGCCTGTTCAAGTGGAATGTGATTGTGGTATTGCCTAGGCTGCTTTTGTGTAAAGGTCCTATACTGGAAGGCCCTTTCCTTAGGCTTCTGAGCCTTGGGGTTCTTCTGGAATGATACCAAGGGTGTAACTGGATTTCTCAATCTGAGTGAGATGTCCTTCCATCCCTGGGCCAAAGAGGTTGGTGCCCAGAAAGAGGACATCAGAAAGTTTGTGCTGGGTATCTGTCATGAAGGTGAAAAAACACAGCCAGGCCCTGTTATGCATTGCGATGCCTATTGCCATGCAACAGGCACAAGAGTCACCCTTGTCCAATGTCATCGGGAGTTGGTCTTTATCCAGTGATTGACCCTGGTCTCCACCCAACTTCAACAGTAGCTGACAGTCAGCTGGAAGGTGAGGGAGGACATCAACCAGCACTCCAAACAGGGAGTTGCCAAAGTTGTCCATCATCATGATGTAGCTCACCTAATGGATGCCCAACAACACAGCAGTGCAGATGTTCTGAGCCGCATGGTCAATTTCTGGGGAGCTCTTTGTCTGGAGGCTTATCCACGTTCCTTTGGTCACTAGATATCCAGAAGGCTGAGTCAGAGACCAACTCTTCAGCCGAAGGGTGATCTAAGAACCCCAAAAGGAACCCTGAAGGGATAGCATACTTGTGGATCACATGTGTGGAGGATTCCAGGCAGGATGCTGGATTCTGCCAAAGTTCCAGGGCTGGTCCTAAGAAGGCCTCAGCCACGGGAAAGGCAACCCCATGGAATTATCCCTGTCTAGGATGTCAATGAAAGGGTATTTAGTCCTCTTCTGAACTGGCTCCAATGGCGCACTCAAGGACTCCAACATGAGGCAGAAAAAAGCCTCAAAAGACACCGACCCATGGTCAGTGGACACTTCCTCAACTAGGCCACGTTCAAAAGTGTGGGTTCTCGAGGAAAGCATAGACAACACCTCAGATTCATCCTAGAACTCCTCAAAAATGGCCCTCAACTATTTACCACCATGGACCACCCGGTGTCTTCAGACTGGGTGATCTCCACCGACAGCTGGCCTAACATGCGGCAGCAGCAGGAACCCTTCTTGCGTGCTCCCACCAAAGGCTGTGGTGGTGGTGGCTCCACCTGCAGAGTTGAGAAGCATATGCTGGGACATCTGCCTCAGAAAAAACAGTGTGGGCATGACTGGCAGTTGCCAGGTAACCAAGGATCAGAGGGTAGGGCCCTACCCTGCCCCTCAGTGGTCCACTGGTACCAGAGGAGCTCCTTGTAGTGTCATTGCATCTTGTGGTGGTGCCTCTCCTTGGCTGGGGATGAGAAGGTCAAGGAGCACTGACGGCAGCACTTCCTGGTCGAGTGGGACAGAGAGCGCAAGCAGTGTCTCAACCTCAACCATTAAAGAGGGCCCTCCTAAGGGTCATGGTGGACCACATGCTGGGCTATATTCAGTAGCAATGGCTTCAAAGGCATGACCACCAGCTGAGGCTTGTCCCATAGTGACCCAGTGGGAGACACCAACCAAGCCACATCCTCCAGTATGAGAACTGGGAGACAGGGGTCTGGGAGACTGACTCATCATCAGACTCTTCCAACAACTGGTTGACAGGCTCAAGAAAAATCTCGACCACCTGCTCAGAGTCGAGGTTAAACAAGGGTACTGAGGAGCTCTGCACCTGGCTTTCAATCAAAAGCAGCTTGACCAAAGCAAGTGTTCAGGTGAGTCAAGGAGTAGGAGGATCGTGATTGCTCCTGATCCCATGACCCGTGATTATGTGCTTGTGCTTTTGCTCTGGTGAGAAGGGTTCTCCTTGAATGTCTGAAAGGCCTGACATATTTCTAGAAAATCTTCCAAGAAAGACCTCCAATGCTGGTCCCAGCTGGGTGCAGTGCCGAGACTGAAGAGAACTCACTGCATTTGCAGCCACCTCCTCCTCAAGGGCTGCAAGCTGTGATGGTTGATCCTTGGGATCCTTCTTCAAGGGATGACTGAGGGCAAGTCTGATCTGCTGATCATCTAGTAACACTGTAAGCAATGCCTGGGAAAGGCAGAAATCTAGCATGTCATACTGCCCTCCTAAGCAGTAGAGGCAGGACTTATGGTGGTTGGTGACCAATATTTTCTGTCGACGCAGGAACACAGAACTTAAATCCACGTGGCTTCCGTTCTTCCATGCTGAAGTTCAATCTTTGTTGGGAGGCAGAGCCAAAGATAGAAGCAATCGAAGCCTAATAAAATAAATCATTTTTTGTCAGAAGTGCTAAATTCTATGAATTTCCTCAAACGCTGCACAGCTGTGAAGGATGAGACCTGTCCCTTCCAGTGGAAAGAAAGATCTGACATCATGGGATGGATCCGGAGGATATACCGCCTGGGTGGTGGAAGGAGCTTAGCTTAAAGATGTCTAGTGAATCAGCCTGTTCCAGTGAAACTGCAATAGTGTGGATAGTGAACTGCATCTACTCCGTTAGAATGTAATTTGTTGATCAACCCCTCCTTTTTTTTTTTATTGGTACTTTTTCCTCCTGTGCCCTGGCAGGCAGCCACTGCCCTCCGACTGGAGGGAGTCTCTCTTCGGTCCTGCCGCTCCCATGCTAGGCGGGCCCCCAGTAGTTCCCCCACAGATTCCCCTCCTCCGCAGCGGGGCCAGGAGAAGGTTGCCGGCTTCTCCCCCCTCCCGGAGACCTAATCCAGAATCCGGGGGACTGGTCCCAGGAGCGGCGTGCCATCATTGAGCCTGCCAGGCTCGCTTTTCCTGTTTTCACCTGGCCCCATTCCCTGCCAATGCAAGGACATCGGCTTCGAGCCTCCCGACCCATACTGCCTTCCAGCCACTGCCAGAGGGCAGTCAACGAGTAGGATAACTAGTCCCCCCCTCCCCCGAGAGATAGGACAGCAGTCCTCCGGATGCTCAATCCTCTCTCCCCCTGCCGACCCCCGGCGGCCCAGGATCGTTCCAGAACCTGGGTCGCTAGCGTGGCGTGAGGTATGGTGTCTAGTGCCTCAACCCTCAGTGCCACCAGGCTCAACCTCCTTTTACAGCTGCAGTAGTGTAGCTGTGCATGACATAATGCAGTAAGAAGAGAAATGAGAAGGCAGAAGTGGAACCAATGCATATTAACATTGGCATCCATGATTCCACTGGCACAGAAATGCATCACCAAAATTAGTATGCAGCAGATCCCTGTGCTTCTCCCTGTCTCTCCTCCCCCCCAATCACTGCCAGGAGTCAATCTGAGATCTGTTGATCCAATTCAAAATAGCCCCACCTGTCTCCTAATTGTTGCTTCGTTCATAGTCCCATTTGACTCCCAATCTCTGCCATGTGCACCGTAATGCTCCCACCCACTGAAGTGATCCCAGATGCCTTCTGATCGCCGACCCAATGACACCTGCCACTTGGTAGATCTTTTCTCATCCACCTCTGGAGAAGGGACATAGAGCTATGGCTGCTGCCATTTCGAGGTTCTTCTCTCATCCCCCTCAGGAAAGTGGGACACAGGGCCATGGCCAGTACCACCTCATGGTTCTTCTTGTCCCCCCATCATCCTCCAGAAACAGGGACATGGGGCCATGGCTGTCACCATTCTTTGCTCTTCTTTCATCTTCACTGCTGTTGCAGGCAGAGCACTTAGAGTATCTGGGCCAAGAGCAAGTACCCCACTGCAGTCTCATTAACCCTCTCCCTCCATGCATGCTGTCTCCATGCACGTGCTAATGGAGTATGGTGGCACTGTGAGCTTCAAACCGTTTATGCAGGCATGTCAGTCTGTTCTTTGGGGTTGATCCCTATTGGTAATGATGTCTGCAAAACATGAATGTGGACTGGGACCATGCTTCAGCCCTCACTCACCTGTCTCATGACTGTTCTGACACAGCCCTGAGTGAGTTGCTTCTCCTCACCTGACTGAGTCACTAAGTTTCAGACAACTTATTTCTGCTGCCATATGACTTTGGGGTGGGCACACAGCATTTTTACTGTAAATACAGTTAATGTCCGTCAATCATATCAGTGCTACCAGAGCTTGTTAGTTTTATCCCCACGAGACTCCTCCCTCAAGGACATCAGAGGTACTAATATGAGCCTATCTCTTGTGCAGCAACTTAAGTATTTGTTCTTGTCTTCTTCAAGTACAATAAATGCACTTTCAATTATTTTGTATTCTATGCTCCTTTTCAGTTTTCCCTCATGAGTTTCTATTTTCTTCATGGTCTTTCTAAACAGATTTTTAGTTGTTTATACTTACTAGCCTACATTATATTCATGATGCCCTTTTTCAGTGGTTTAAGGGACTTTTTGTTTACCTCATTGTCTAAGAAGCACTTTCCACAAGATCATGTTGACTTATTTTAAGCACATAAAACCACCAAAATCTGGCACACACACACAGCCAATGATAACTTCAAAAGTGTGAATGCGATTTATTAGACCACAAATGGCTAAACAGGCCTCATCATACAGCAGGCCGGATTTCCCCCGCGTGTTTCTTGAGGAAGCTACAGTGTACTGGTGGAATGCTGAGGGAGTCTGGTCTGCTGTATGATGAGGCCTATTTAGCACTTTAGGCATGTTTACACAGCTTAGGTATGGCTGCAGTGTTCTACTCTTGTCACACTACTTCCTCTCATACCAATGCAAATGGAGGGTCTGAATGACTCCTCTTAGTGCCGATGCAAGTTGCACTGAGGGGAGCCATGAGTTTTGGGGGGTGGGCAGGTGTCCCTTGAAGTCAGCACTGACGCATCAGATGATCGTGGATGACTGATGTCACACCTGCTGCACTACCAGCTCCACCTAAGTGTCAATAAAAAGACTCAGGAAAAGCTGCGGTTTTTGCAAGGGAAACACACAAGTCTTCTTGAGAGATACTTGAACTGCAGCTGCTTACTATGACATAGGGAGTGGGGATTTGGGTGGATTTATTTTTTGGGGAAAATGGCAATACTGTAGCAGAACGTGCTTGGTTCCCAAGGCCATAGCTAGGAACTGAGTGTGTTGCAGTGATGTGAGTGGTGTTGCCAGTCCACATGATGGCTTACTCATTTTACTTCACTGTATGTCCCCAACTCTGCTGAGGCTTTGGGAGCAGAGTAAGGAGTGATTCACCACAATCGAGTAAGTGTCCACACTGTCTCATTTACACCACAGCAGCTTGAGCACTAGAGTTGTTGTAGGGAAATTGTGGCACTGTAAACTCATCTTTGATTATTTACTAAATTGTATTTGCACTTTTTTAATGTATCCTTGGCAGTACACTAAGTACCTCTGTTTTATGTGGGGGTTTCCTTTGTGTCCTAACCAACATTTCCTTCCATAAAACCAGTTCATGCAATTGTCCAGGGCTACAAGTGGGTTCTGATCTGTGAAATGGCTACCACTACACATTTACAGTAGGGTTGCTCGGATACCGCTTGAACAGTCAGACATTAGGATAATCTGTATCCTAGTCTGACACTGAATTATGTCAGCCATCAGGGGTTACTACTATGAAACAGACATTTTCATTCATGATACACACACACACAGACCCCGAATGTAGGCAAGCACCAGCATCTCTGCCATGGGATGAATACTCCAACTGTGAGTTGATTCTTCTGTTTATTTTCTGTCAATTCAGGTGCTATAGAGAGGAGAGGAAGTGGGTGTGTTGGATGGGGGTCTATTGTACTGGGGGACAGGGATTTGGGGTGGAGGATGATTTGGGGAGGTCAATTTACAATTTACAGCCACTCAAGTCCATATAATTATCTTTACTGTAGAAAAGCCTTGACTTGCACGGAGAGAGGAAGGACAATTAATGGATGCAGTAGGCTTTTGTGGGGAGGTAGGTGCCAGTGGGTGAGCTCGGTGGGGATCCATTACTATGCTGGGGGCAGGGGACTTCTGACTATGTATGTAAGGGGTGCAAGTATGCTTCGTGGGGGCTTTACAATTACAGTGAGGGACTGAAACGGGGTGACAAATTAGCAATGCACTGGACTTGGGTGACGGAGGATGGAGGTTGTGGGTTACAAGGTGGTTTGGGTGGGGTTTGATAATGCCAGGGCAGGGCTACACCGGGTGGGAGGGAGTCTTTCAGTAGAAGAGTCAGAATTTCAGATTTTCAGGAGCATTATCCAAAAATCTGAAACCCAAATTATGTGCTGAAATCCACAATATTTGTTTTTATAACAGATCTGAGCAACCCCAGTTTACAATCACTTAACTACCAATATCTCATTGCTTGTAAAATCCTTTTTGATATGCTGTGTATTAATAAAATGCTTTGGGATACAGTGTATATTAAAAATGCTATATAAATGCTAATCCTTCTTCTTTTATGTAGTTAATACAAATGTGGGTACACCCAAAAAGCTGACGGCACCATAGCGGCCCCGTGGGTGTGAGGTTTCTATTCTACCTTTTTACTTCTTTTAAGACTTACAACATTACCACCTTGGAGGCAAGGCAAGGCAATTTTATTTATAAGGTACCCAATCCCGGAGGCTCTGGGTGCCAAACATAAATAAGAACATACAGCGATCCCATCAGATCTCAGAAGCAAAGCAGGGTCAGGCCTCTCCTGTAGTCAGATTGGAAACCTTCAACAGACACTAGATGCTGCAGGAAGTGATGGCGGTAGTTCTATAGGGGTATTCTCCCTTGGTTACAAGTAACCACACCAATGCAACAGTATGGTGTTAGGAAGGCACAGTGGTAACCTGAGGAGACATCTTTCAAATGAAATGTTATGCCAAGGTCTTGTCTGCTTGTTGTAAGGTGGACATTAAAGACCACATGGTACTTCTCAAAGAGTAGGAAAATTTCCCAGTGCCATAGCAAACTTGTCCCTATTCACTCATCCACCAACTCCTTTAAGGAGAACTACTGGGTTAAGTGAAGCCCGACGCTTCACAGATTGGGCTTCACCGTACAAACCCCCCCTGCAGTCACCATATAAAATGTATATTTTATTTAGCTCACCACTCGTAAAATTCAGGGAAGCCTCCGGTACAACTGGAATTTTCAGTCATGGCACTTCAGTCCAGTTGGGATTTCACCAGTATAATGCGAGATGATGGCGCACCACAGCCCCTGCCTTATCATTGTCCCTATATACGGAACTATAAACCATGCTCTATAGCAAATGTCCATCAGTATCTATACACAATTCGTTTAAATGCCATGTGTATGCCAGTCATACACATGGCATTTAAACAAACTATGTATAGATACTGATGAACATGTGCTATAGAGCATGGTTATATAGGACAATGATAGGACATGATAAGGTAGGGCTGTATGCCATTCCGTTATTACTGGTGAGATCTCGACTGACTAAAGCATCATGACTGAAAAATGCTGACTGCACCGGGGCTTCCTGAATTTTTACGAGCAGTGAGCTAAACAAAATACATTTTATAGTACACTGCAGGATTTGTACAGCGAAGCCCTCGATCTGTGAAGTGGTCAGGGCTTCAGTTAACCCTGTAGAACTTCTTTAACCTGATTCTGATCACTCAGTACTTCCTGTACTCCCCCATCTTGTTTTACTCCACTTATGATACAGCACTACTCCTTAGGAGTCAAGTTAACCTAGGTGAAAAGTAAAATAAAGCCAATATAGGACTGAAAAACTGCTTCATGGATAGTGGGGTAAAATCAATACCACCTGCATCATTTTATTTTTGTTTTTGTTTTACCAGGAGAGAACCACTACACTGAAAGCTTGTTTACAGGTGCGACCTGGGAGCACAAGGAAGTTAAGTGACTTGCTCAGGGTTGCACAGTATGCAAGTGGGGGCTGTGGGATTCAAACCCAGGTCTCCAGGTTTGCAGCTCAGTCTTAAACCACTGTGCTGTACTGCCTCCCATGACTACCATAAGTACATAAAGACCACTGTACCTAGCACAAGTCCCAGCCTAATGTCTCTCTTCTATGCATTCCAAGAGGCAGTGGCTGTCACTAACACTGCTTACTGTTAGCTGTCTACTTACTAGTCCAATGGGAAGACAGGTCCTAAGGTCTCTCCCCCCCCGCTTCTACATAGCTTGACGGCAGCTCAGCAGAGTTTAGATCATGCAGCTGAATGAATCTCAGAACAAGCAGGATGGTCTTAAGCCAACTGGAGGCAGCATTAACAAAGCAATGCTGGACAGTTAACCAGGACATCCCAAGTCCACAGATAGGCAGTGCAGCCTAGTGGTTACACTGGGTACTGTGAACCAGGAGGTGCAGGTTTAAATCACTTCAGAGACACTTACTAACCTTGATCTGGTCACTTGCTCTTCCTGTACTTCAGTCCTCCCATTTGTGAAAGTGGGACAAGTCAGGATTCCAGTGAAAATGAGATGCTGCACCTCAGGCTAGTCTGGGTAAATAAATTGTTAAACACAATCTTGTACATACTGTAGATCTCTAATAACAAAAAAATGGAACAACAAAACTGTTGTGGCAGCTTGTAGGCTGCAAATAAAACAAAAGGGTCAAGTTAAATAAATGTGTGCTGAAAATAGCAGATCAAGTTGGACCCAACATTTTAGCCATTAGATATTTAATTATTAAACAACTTTTACAGTATTTAGGAAAACTTTTTAAAAGACAATGTTCCCAAACAGCTACCGTTATGGATTCTTCATTTTTTATTTATTTATTTAGCTTTTGTTGACCGGGTAAGTGCACTAGACAAATCCTGCCTATTTTCAGGCACGACCCGGGGGAGGGGGATACAGATGAATGCCAACTGACCTTGAACCAGATTAAGCTGTTGGTGGTATTTTTAGTGAATGAGGGAAATTTGGCCAGGACACCGGGGAAATTCCCCTACTCTTTTCGATAAGTGCCGTGGGATCTTTAACATCCACCTGAACTACCACCAATCCAGGCAGATGGGACCTCGGTTTAACGTCTCATCCGAAAGGCGGCACCTCAGAAATGCAACACCCCTCTCATGCTGCATTACAGTGTCAGTACTGGGATATTAACCCAAGTGCCAGATGTGGGAACTGAACCCACAGCCCTCTGATTTCCCGGCCTCAGAGGCGAGTGTGCTACCTATTTTCTGTATATATTGTCCCTCATTCTTTATTACAAGAACATTTACATGAAAACAGGATATTTATGTCTCAGACTTTATCACATCCTCCTGCCACCCCCCCCCCAAGTTATGATGCCCTGTTTGTGAGATCATAGACACAGCAACAGATTATGAGGTCACAAACAGAGCATTATGGCTTAGGAAGGAGAAAAGCAGGTGGGTGAGATGAAGTTGGAGGACACACATACACTGAATAATGTATAGAAAGCAATGTATTATGCTTTTTTTCACACCTGAGATGTGTGCTTATAGAAAAACTTTAAGAGCAAAGCTCAAGAGGTTAATCAAATCACTGCATACAGAGGGTACATAAAAATGATGAAACACATTTTTCCATATATTATTTATTTTAGTTACTGTTTTTTATGCCCTCTAGATTTAGTTGAAAATGTGCTGCTCCCCACAGTTAAGCCCTGTTTGCATATAGCATAGTGTATGGCCTCCCATACAAAACAAGGCAGTTCTCCACCCGAGTATTTTCTATGACTGCTGATGACCTCGAGAGTGAAGCTCAAGAGGTCCCTCTGCTGTCATAGAAAACATGAGGAAGAGTGCCAGGTTGTTTTGGGAGGCCATACACTATACTATAGTGTATGGTGCCCCAAAACAGGATCAGATTCACGTTTATTAGCCAGCATCTGCCATAGGAGACCCGCACACCTGGTCTCTCTCTAGCCCGCCAGCCAGTTGCCTGCAGGATTCGCTACTGCGCCCGTCCTATGAGCAGCGCTGGTGGGGGCAGTTGTATTGTGATGTCTCACTAACACAGACTGAAAGGTCATTCTGCATTAGTGATGATGTCACTACTGAAGCAGAAAGATTTGTTGCAGTGTATGGATTTCCATACACAACCGCATTCCATCATACACTATACTGTATGCCCCTCAGTCTTTGCTGTGGTTCACTCGGGTCCTGTCTCCACATCCTGCGCTGATGCTGTAGCACATTTACACTACTCCTTTCAGCATCGATACAACCCATGCTGAGAGGGACCACATGAGTCCAGGGGTGGACGGTGTTCGTTACATCAGCAGTAATGCTTCTGATGATGTGCAGGCTGGTGACACTATGCAGTATCAAGGAAATGCATACAATGACAGGAAGAAAAAAAAGCACTGACAGACAGGCTTTGTTAAATAATTTTATTTGATATTTTATGTAGGATCTTGTATAACTTGCTGATGCCGGCTGGTCTGCCATGCTGCCCCACGTTTGGTTTCAGGCCGTTAACATCAGGGGAGCCAGAGGAGGATGCTGGAGCATATGTTGTGTGTCGGGAGAGCGAGTGCATCCTGTCCATATGGCTGCTTACACCGGTCGCTCCAGAATACATACCGCACTCAGCTGCAGCTCTGGAGAGGAGAAATGAACTTACTGTGATCAGGTTAGTGGCAACTGTACTGCAGCAAACCCAAGCACTCAGGTTGTTGTGGTGCAATATGGCCTACCCAATCAGAGGAGTGCAATCCAAACAGCGTATAGAAGCATGCTGTTACAGAAGCGTATCATGGACAGCAGACAGGGTAGAACAGCAAACTGCATTAACAGCTATCCCTGTAGCTGTCTGTGATATCGGGAGCGACTAAAGGGCATTAAGAAAAGCAAGAAAAAGTTGGTGGCTGGCCGAGCTGCTCCTGTGGTGGAGAGGGCTAAGGCAGAGAGCAGCTTATCCAGCATAGTGCTGCAGACCAGGGTTCTAGTTCAAGTCTCCGATCTTTTTTCTGTGAGACGGTTTCACAAATCCTTACAAATCCTGTCTCACAGAAACCCTCCCCCCAGTTTCACTTTTTCCCCGCAATCCAACTCCGACATGGAGTTTAGTATTTTAGTTATGGGAGAGTGCGGGGGGCAGAGCAAAAACAGAAATGTACTGTTTTGTCTTGAATCCATGGTAGCAGTCATCGGTGCATGTTTGGACCAATGCCATGTGGATTTTCTTGGTTTTGGTGGGCGCTGTTTTTGCAGGTGCCATTGTTGCCGCGCTGTTCTGAGCAGTGCTATTCTTGTCTTCGTGTTTCGGACCTAGTGCCCAAATATGGCAGAGTGTAAACTGGCCTTTTGTCTCCATAGAGTTTTCATCAGTTGCTGCACAAAGCAGCTTATTTATGCTGCTTTCAGTGCATCAGATTTCAGCACATAGTATTGGTTCAATTTCTTTAAACATGGTTGCATGCAAAGTGCTAGATACATTTACCTTTCAGACTCTCAAATAAAGTTCTGTATCTCAACAACTGAAACACAGACCTTGCTAAATAAAACTTCACACTGAAGCTTCTTTAACCTCCCTGTGACTGACTCTCCCCCCAGCTGTAAAGTTGGGTAGAATCAGGACCCCACCAGCTGGGGTACCCTGGGTCAATAAACCATAGAACAACATTCATAAAAGTTTTTCTTGTTTTTACGTCATCAATTAAAAACAAACAGATGTGGCAAGGTATTCCCAGTCATCCAGTGGAAGGAAAGAATTTAACTCATTCACTCCACAGGAGCTCTTTAAGAGTTTCACCACTTGTGTCCCGGTATACTATTAACACTGCATCCCGGACCTTTCTAAGCAAAATCAAGCCATAATCAGCCTGGCACAAACAAATGTGAATACCTCATGAACCATAAGTGCTACACACAAAGTACGAGTGGCAAAGTTGTTCAGCACAAAATTACCTTTCCAATGGTGCTATGCAATCAATTAGTTTTTTTTTATACTAGCTGAAATACCGAAAAACTGGGGGGGGAAGGGGGTTGGATTGATTCAAGGTGCTTAGGTGAGGCTTGAGAGTCAAACGTCAGCCATGCACACCATACCATAAACAAACATGAATAACTCCTAAACTACACGTGATAGACACAAAGTATCAGCAACAAAGTTGTTCAGCATAAAATTACCTTGCCAACAATGCTATGCAATCAATTCTAAGCAACTCAGTTTGTTTTTAATATTTAGGTAAAAGCTTCTGACTTCCTCAGACGTTTCCAGGCTTGAGTGAAAGTCAGCTGTGTAAGTCTACAGTCAGGATTGGCCTGAGAGACTGTGCTTTCAGAAGTGACCTACAGGTGTATCCAAGCCTGAATGAGAACCACTGGTCTTCTTTATGTCCAAAACTTGCACACATGTATGCACGTATGGGGAAAGGTGCAGGGCCCGAATATTTTTTTTCCAAATACCACAAATAAAAGACTTCCCAAGTACTTAAGGAATACCAAATAGCTTTCTCTATTCATGGGATTCAGGGAAAATATAGAGATAAATTTGGGATTCAGGGAAAAATATATGGATCAATTTGAAAAAACAAAAACAAAACCTTTGTAGCCCTTTCCAGGCAGCTAGAATTAATCCCTGCATCACCCCCCCCCCACAGTAGTCAATTCCCATTCCCTGACACCTTTTCTCATCATCAGAACATGTTTCTATTTTAAAATTGTCTCGTGGCTGGCACTTTGCCTGGAGCCGACAGTGTTACTTTAAGAGCAACAGCCCTCCCTAATACATCCACCCCAGTCACTCAAATTGTGGCATTCAGAAAGTGTCCCCCACCCCCAATTCTTTATTTTGTGGGAACTGCTCATAGAATCTCGCCTAGTCAGTCAGTCAACCTCCTTTGCAAAGCACCCAATCCATTTGCAGTCTTTTAGTCATCTGACCTAGGGAGGATTGGACATATAACTGGGAGGGAGGCAGAGCGAAGCAATCAGTGTCATTAAAGATATTCTGCCTCCGGGGGTCGGCAGGGGAAGAGAGGATTGCGCATCCGTAAGACTGCTCTCCTCTCCTGGGGTGGGTTACAGGGCCGTGTCACTCTGCAACAGCCCCCGGTGGAAACCGGGAGCACTGCAGAAGCATCGCAATGTGGGAAGTGCCAGAAAAAAGGAAAACTCGCTCCGGATTGGCCAGATGACGGCATCCGGTTCACGGACACTCTCCAGGCTTCCGGTGGGCCAATTAGTCTCAGCAGCGCCCCAAGGGATGCAGGAAAAATACAGTGTGCTGGGCTGCCCCTACCAGTGCCTTCCCACTCGGCGAGAGGGTTAACACCGAGCTACCTCGGGGGTTGGCTGCGATATGAGACGAGGGCTCGGGGAAGTTAATGGAGGAGTGCCGGTGACCTAGGCGACCTGAAGGAGAGGCGGATCCAGAGCACGGTAGGAGGAGAAATAGATAACTCAAAAAAAAAAAAAAGATATTCTGCAGAATGATTGATAACTATCTGCTTAGTGTCATCAGTGATGTTGATTGTTCTGCCCCTCCCCTCCTGGTTGCATACCCAACCTCATCTTTAAGTCAGATGATTAAAAGGATGAAAAGAGATAGGGTGCTTTGCGAGAGGAGGGTGGCTGACTAGCCGGGATTCTATAAGTATCCTCCCCACCAAAATCAAGGATTGGGAGTCAGGAGGAGGGTACCTTCTAAATGCCATGCCCCTAGTATGTATGTATGTATGTATGTACTTATGTATGTATATACATGAATGTATGTACATATGTATGTAAGTATGTACTGCATGGACATATAGCATGTATTACAGTACATATGTACTGTATTTACAGTAAACAAATAACTCTGTATCATGAATAAGATAACACTTCAGTCTTCAGACCCTCAGGAGTCCCTGTAAATAAGTCCCAGAAGAAATATAATCCATCTTTAACCCTGATGGCCTTATACTACCAGATATAAAATAATATCCTACCACCAAATTTATACAGGAAGTTAATCAGGACAGATTTAAAATCCAGTCTGCATTTAGTGGGAGGCAAAAGTTAATGCATCATTTAATCCATGCAACTGAGATTCCATTAGGCAGCTGCAGTCCTGGCTATTGAAACTGAATTTACAGCATAACTAGAGAATCCTGGCAGGTTAATGTAGAATACATAGTTTATGGCGAACAGCTATGTTGCTGGATAGGAACTATGTTGCTAGTAGTACATGTGCAAATCAATGCTTTAGATATTTGAAGCTAAATTAAATCTTCTAAAATGCTTGCCACATATCAGCTTAATGCCCAAGCTCCACATCTTCTGAATGTAGAAAATCTGATGAGGCTTCTTACTGGAAGGCTGACACTGCTGTATAAAAACAGTTAACTGTTGACTGTCAGTTCTCCAGCTACAGGGCTGACTGGCTCACTAGCAACATCAAAAGAAAATGCTGACAGGAATATCAGATGACAACTGACATCGTAGCCATCCTGGAGGCTTCACCAGGCATCTTCGGGTCCTGCTACTGAGGGCCTGACCCTCATCCTGCCTCGGATACCCCGCTATCCCCCTAGATCCTGGTTGTAGCTGGGGCTCACATACAGGCACAGCTGTGGTGTTTTTATGACTTTCTGGTGTCCCTCTACCCCTCGAGGGTGGCAACGTGCAGAGAGGTCAAGGAGACGTGGACATGCTGAGATGTCCCACCATTCCGACCTTGGCCAATGTCCTCCCTCTCCCTTCATTCCATGGCTCCACTTTTACCACCATCTGTGGTCACCCAGGTGGTGGATTTGTGGTGGAACCTGCAGTCCAGCCTCCCCGGAAGAGGAGAGCAGCACCCTGGGCACTCGATCCTCCTCCCCTGGCTGGCTCTCCAGTAACCCCGGCTCGCTACTGAACCTTGGTCATTGGCGTCGCAAGCAGTAGCGCTATCGCTGCACCGTTGGGCCAGCTTCTACTTTTTTAACATATTTTTTCTTGTCATACATGCTGCTCTTAAGAAGCCTGCACAATTTTGCATTACATTAATAAAAGTCAGTGTCAGTGGCTCAGCAGGTAGCACACTCACCTCTGAAGCCAGAAGATCAGAAGGCTGTGGGTTCTATTCATACTCCAGGTACTTCAGTTAAAATCCTAATACTGACACTGTAGTGCAGCATGAGGGGGGTGCTGCACTCTTGAGGTGCCGTCTTTCGGATCAGACGACAAATCGAGGTCCCATCTGCCTGTTCTGGTGGTAGTTCAGGTGGATGTTAAAGATCCCATGGCACTTCTTGAAAGGAGTAAGGGAATTTCCCCGGTGCCCTGGCCAAATTTCCCCCCATTCACTAAAAAAAATACCACCAACAGCTTAATCTGGTTCAAGGTCAGTTGGCATTCATCTGTATCCCCCTTCCCCAGGCTGTGCCTGAAAACAGGCAGAATCTGTCCATTGCACTTACCCGGTCAACAAAAACTAACTAACTAAACTAAACTAAATTTGTGCCAAAATGCATCTCACAAATTTGTTTTTTAAGGTTGTCTAGGGATGTTGAGAAATAATTGGCCAGTCAATTTTTCCTATGTGTACTATACCTCAGACAGTATCTTCAGGGCAACGAAGCCTACCGTTACAGAGTATATCTTCATAATAATAAGCGTTCCATGAATAGTGTGCTCTTCTTAATACATTTGAGTCATTAGTTTGAAACCGAAATTTCATTATTTGTTGTCTGAGTGTGGAATCAGCAATATCATTTAAGTATAATTTGAAGCTATATGTTAGTGTCCACTGTGAAAAAAGGTACTGAATTTATATTGTTTTATTTTTCAAGATCCTTGGTTCTCCAAACGTTTTCTAATTCTCCAAGGTAATCATTTTCCTGTATGCTACTTTAATAAGTATGCAGGGCTTGCATCCAGCCCTGCATCAAACCCTTGCATCACCACAGCTGCAGCACTGCTGACTGCCGCAACTGCCCACGATTTGATCATCTTGGGCACAGCTGAGTCAGTCAACCCAATTTACTGCAGTCTGCACCCAATCTTTGGTGCAAGCTCTGTGAAAATGGGCCTGGTTACAGAGGCAAGCTAGACCACAAAAAGATGGTCTAGCAAGAGAGTCAATTGCCACAAGGGCTAGAAATGCCCTTTAGACTGCTGCAAGTCCAGTGCGCCATATCTTTGGTGCATCTAGGGCTTGCGTCAATCTCACAGTTTGTAAAATCCGACCCCCTGTTTTGTTTTATTGAAAAAGATGTACCATCTACACTTTGTTAAGTATACACAATTGTTCAGTCAACCAACCTGGGTTTAACCTGTTTTTGAGACTCAACATCTCTTTATAAGCATTTTTTAAGGTTCATAAAATGCTATAAACATATAGATTGTACATATATACACCATACATACACAGCAGGGGTGCAAGAATGCAACACTGCTTAACTCCTGTATTTGTGAAAAAAGGTGCTGCTAGTGCTCCATTACATGAATATCTAAATTGCGTCCATGCATGTGAGCACAGTAACTTGATGGCAATCAGTCCCTCATCTAATTCCAGCAGTTCCACGCTATCCCACAGAATACCGCAAACCACAGAATCAAAGGCAGAAGATAGGTCTACAAAGACTGCACAAACTTTTTGTTCCACATCTTTACATATTTATGAAGACTATGATTCCGTTCATAACAGTGATCTATTGTAGAGTATCCTGATCTTAATCCTGCCTGTAAAGGAGATAAACCTCCTCTGTGTTCTGTGGCATTTCCTTGAGAATATCTTTGCCACGGCATCGAACACACTAATGAGCCTGTAAGAGAAGGGGGCCAGTTCTATTTCCCTTTTTATATACAGGCACAGTTGTGTTGCCAGTCCATGACTTTGGTATTTTCCATTGCTTTATGTATGTGTTAAATACATTCAATATTAATTTAGCTGACCAATCTTTCTTAGTTTTTTTTTCCTGCCAGTATCCTGTCTGGTCCAGGAGCTTATTTTGTTCTTTAAAGAGAAAGTCCCTTTTGACTTTTATTCTGTTTACCTGTGTAGCCTGTAGGCATCAACAATGACCACCTGTACTGCACCCACCTAATTTTATCAGGATTTAAATATAAATGAAGGTACTTAAGTCTGGTGTGAAATCCTGCTTGACTCCATTGCAAAGGTCATGACACGACTCATGTAAGGCATCCTGGAATTTTATTATGTTTTAGTGCTAAAGCCTGCAGTAGTTATACTGTATTAGTCAGTGCTGTTGCTGTCCTCTGCAGTCCCTTTGTTCTTGTCTTATGCTGGCCATGAAACTTTCCAAGCATAGTAAGTACCTTGCTGTTTTCTGCAGTTTAAAATGTATCTGAGTTAGAAAATTGCTTTTAGAGACTACAGGGACTTCACAAGATATGTAACATAATTAAATGAGAGTATAAACTTCTGCTGGCTTCTGCAGGTACACATCATCAGCTCTCATGATATCTTACAAGAGTGGGGTCATGACCTTTGCAATGGAGACTACCAGGTTTTCACACCTGGGCGAAACAGACTGAAGCAACCTCATTTATATTTAAATTAGGATGAAATCAGAGGGGTGCAAGAGATGGAATCATTGTTCAAGCCTACAAACTACACAGCTATACAGAAACTAGGCTGAGGGAGCTTTCCCCTTTAAATCATCTATTGCCATAGTAACTTCCAACTCAGAAACTTCAAAAAGGTAATTCTGATCTATTACAGTAATTGCATGAGAATAATCAAGAAAATTAGCATCATTGTATAATGCTTTAAAATGTATAAGCCAAGAATCAGCGGTAATAAAATATTCCAAACTTCTAACATAACAGCTTGTACCTTTGGCTACTTATTTCCAAAACAGGGAAGCATTATTATTTGTGATTGCTCTAAGCATTCTATTCTGGTTCTCTTTTTGCTGCGCTAACTTATACTCAATCAGTATTTGTTTTTATCTTCTCGTTGTTCTATTCAAGTATGTTAAGTTCTTGCTATTTGACATTTTCTTACATTCCCTTATTATTTTATGTAAGTCATTCTTTTCCCTATGGCAACTAATATTAAACCATATCTTAGGTTTTGCTTCAGTATGCTCCAGATAAATCGCAGAATGCTGTCTGTGTAAAATATAAGCAAGTAGGTCAGTTTTTTTTTTTCCTGGTTTAGGCTGTGTGATAAATTTAGATAGTAAACCCTGCTCCTTGACCTGAGTAACAATTTAGAAGATTTTCTCTTCTGCAACCATATTCCAAGACAAACATTTGTTATTAATATTATATCTGGAAGCTAGATTGCTACCCAGAGTCAAAGCACTGTCATCCATGAAATCAGTTATATAAATTGCAGTTGGGAAATGATCACTGTCAGGGAGAACTAATATCTCCATATCTTTTACTCTAGATAATCCTGAGTTGAAATGATCCAAAAAGCAACCACTGTTGCAAAGTTATGTGCAAAAAAATGGGTAGTCCCCCACCCTATCTGATGCACATCTGCCACAAATTACTACACGGTTAAATGTCTCCATTGTTCCCTGAGCATTACAAACTTTATCTTTTGACTTTGTGACTTTCAAGGTCAAGACCAGGTATAAAACGTTCCATCTCTGTTAAAGAGTTGTGCATTTCAATTCTGGCACTGAAATCCCCCCCCCCCCAAAAAAAAAACACAATTCAGTATCAAGATTAACACCGATTTCCTCCAAATAAATTGGGCAAGTCAACCTATAAACACAAAGTGCAATACTGCAAATGTGCAGGGGGAAAGTAAACATTTACCAGCATAAGTCACAGAGCAGTGCTCCATCTTTTATCCATCAACCACCGTACATCCTAAATTGTGGCAGATAAAAGAGGGTGGTGGATATCAGAGGGTGGCAGTTAAAGAGGGAGATAGCATTTCTGGAAAATGGGACAGGAGCTCACAATGCTTAGCCGAGGGGACGGGGTGGATAAGGAGGAACACTGTAATTTAACTTGAAGTTTAATATACAGTATATTTAAGTTTACCTTTCTAGTTTCTAGAATTTTTGTTGTTTTTCAATTTTAATTAACATAACTAATCCTCCAATTAGCCTCCCTTTATATGCACTGTATGTATTATGTTAGCCCAATGTCCTGTAAAAAAAAAAGTATGCCTTGTATGTTTACTGCCTGTATATTTGCCTGTAATTAATCCAATCCCTTGGTAATGACTGTATCCGTTGTACTTGTACAGTCTGTATATCTGCTTGTAATTAATCCTGGGTTGCCCTTGAACAAGGGACCTCTGATCTTAGTGAGCTAACTTGGTTACCAAAATTCAATAAATAATCAAAATGTTTTCCCCTTTTTGCAGGAATCTGTGATAAATAAATAACCATTTATGGGTGGACCGTCCAAAACTGGTGCCCACGTTTCCTGAACGCATATGACATTTGCTGCTTTCTGAATTACTTTCACAAAATCTTTATCTGAAAGCTTTGCAAGTAAACCCCAAATATTCAATGAATAAACATTCCAATCGGACGTCCTAACAGTTTGCTTGTCTAGTCAGCCTTCATGTAATTCATGTAAACAGTCGTACCTACTTCGGATAGGCAAGCACAAATTACCTTGTATATTCCTTGATTCTGTGAGGTTATATTGTTTGATGCTCTTCTCCTGTTCCCCATGTATCCCCGTCCTTCTTGAATTCTAAACCAGAAATGTTGTTATAATCGAAAAAAGGTGGGGATGCACTGCATCTGGATATAGCTAGATATCTACTGGGATATAATATCTCTGACTAGTACTGTACTTACATTGTGAATATTGTACTTACTTGGCTTTGCATTGATCACCACTTTCTCCACAGGATGCTGAGTTTGATATCTGTTCTTTTCTCCTAGCTCATCATTTCCTCCAAATTCTATCACCTCCACATGGTTCAAAGGCACACTCCACTTCAGTAAGTACCTCAGTCCAGCTGGTACAATACCACTGCTGTCAAAGGCAGATCTGGAACAAGTGCAAGCACTTAGCTGTAGGAGTACTACTAACAAATCACCACTTTTTTCACCAGAAGTTATACAGTATGGAATATTTTCCTTTTTCCCCCCTCAGCACATGAAGCAATTCAGCAGGGAAAATAAGCTTTAAAAATGCACTGGTTCAAATTGCAATAAATGGGCTTAACAAGTAAAGCATTAATGCATGACAGGGTATGCTGATAATGTGGATTAACGCACGCCTCGGGTGTGTTGTGAGGCACAAGGCTGCAAGCCGAGTGCCCTCACAGCACCCGGGGCGTGTGTTAATCCACAGTATCAGCACACCCAGGAGTGCGTTAATGCACTTATTACACGGGTTATGTTTAAACAACAAAAAAATATCAAAAACTGTGTTTTTTTTGCTGTTTAAACAGCAAAAAAGTTACTGTATCCTGCCAACTTGCAAAATAGTCCCTAAGAAAAAAACAACACATCATTGTAGTTAGCAAAAATAAATGTGACAGATGCACTACTGAAATGATCTGTCACATCTGTTGTGCATTTCATACTCTGCGACCATGTACAATATGTGATTTACCCCTCCGCCGTGCACTAATTACACAGCTTACTGAGGACAGCTGTGCCACTGGAAATATCGGACCCCCCCATACTGAGGTTGTCAAGGAGCTGACAGCACACAACAGGTAACTTGTTAAGAAGCCCATGGCACACTACAATGAAGGAGCCCACGGCACAGTATGGTGAGGTTGTCAAGGAGCCCACAAAGCTATGGGACTACTAATCTCCCACTCTCTCTCTCGCCCTCTCACTGAGCAGACTGTAGTTGCAGTGTCTATTGACCATCCTCCTTGTCCCACTGTCTCTCACACTTTCTCTAGGCTCGCTGCCATGTGCATTCATTAGACACGCGCACACACACACACACACACACAACTGTACGCTGTCCCTCTCTCCCATGCTGTCAAGCTGCCAGCAGGGTTGACACAATAGAACTCCATGTCCTCTGTGACAGTGCCGCTAACAATGTGCACCACTACTGCAAGGTGAGCCACTACTGTTTACAGATACAGCTGCCATATACGTGAAGTCAGCAGCATCAGCTGCAATGTGCATGGAGCCACTAATATCAGTTCAGTTTCCATCTGAAAACATATAGAGCTGCACTGTGTGGCCATTCTGCACTGACAAGGATTTAGATGGGGTGCGGAATTGCGGGGGTGAGGACCTGTCGGGAACACCACACAACTGTGGTACACAGGTTCCAGTAAGCAGTGACATGCCAGTAGTACAACATACTACAGGGAATAAAGTATTCAGTGTGCGAAAGGTGCTCCAAGGTCCGCCAGGTGGGTGGGAAAGAGCGGCAACATTGTAGAATACTGACAATGGAGGAGATCTCAGAAGGGGAGCAGGCAAAGCAGCCAGAGGGTCAGCAGGCAACGCAGGGACACCAGACAGCACAGACAGCAACAAGATGGGCAGCAGCCAGAGTATGGATACAGGGGATCGCGGAGTGTCCCATGCTGCCTGTCACTCTCTGGCTCACGTTGTCTGCCGCTTCTGTGTCACCTGCTCTGTCTGTGTCTGCAGCTCCTAGAACTGGGAGGGGGGTATCTGTCGAGTGCTGCAAGGTCTGCTGGGCAGCTGGGTGGCCGCAAACAGATGGCATATCTGACTGCTACCTGGGTGGGTGGGGATGTTGGGCAGACTCATGGCAACACTATGTAGAAAGAGCTACAGCACTGCAGAATAAAGACAATGGAGTACATCCCAAAAGGGGAGCAGGCAAAGCAGGGAGAGGAGAAATCCAAAAAGTTCTGCATTCGCAACAAGAAAGAAACTGCAGGCATTGTGGTATCTCACCAGTCCATTTTATCCACAGACAAGTAAAAAATCATTCGTGCTCTTAACAGGGCCCAGTGCTTCACCTCTATACAAGGCTTACAAGGGGCAGGAATCTGTGTTACCCGCTTGCTCTGTGTTCGCAGCTCCCAGTTGGTTTGTCTCCACTGTGTCATACGATGGATGGTGTCTACCAGCTGTGCACAGTGCACTGTGGCAAGGGTGTACGAGGTATGAAAGGCGGCTGGGTGTGGAGAACTGCCATACTGAGAACTCAGGGTGGCCTTTGCAGAGACTTCAGTGGGGAAAGGCACAACCGCAATGAAACACACATATTGCAACTGTACGTTGTGTTTACCTGCTGCACAGGGGCCAGGCTGTACAAGGTCTGCTGGGCAGGTGGCTGGGGACAACTCCCTTTCTGAGCACTCAGGGTGGCCTTTGCAGAAACTACAGTGGGCAAAAGAATGACCGCAAGGAAACACTCTGATTGCTCTATGTGTTGTAAGTCAACAGTTTGACTCTAATGGCAGCACTCAAGGTGTAAGATAAGCCATCACAGCACAGTGCAAGAGCTGCAGTACAGGCTATGTAAAAAAACAGGGTGCACTGTGTGGAGGGTACTCCAAGGTCCGCTGGGAGGGTGGGTGGGTGAGAGATGATCTCACTTGACAGCATGAACAGCTGGTTCTCAGCAGTCCAAGGCACACAGCACCAGAAGCTGAGAGGGTCTACAGTATGGGAGATTCAGCATGACCACATTTAAGAACAGCTGCGGTACTGCATGGACTCTGTGCTATTTCTCTCCCACTTAGCTGTTCTTGCAAATGGCGTCTGTTCAGTTTCTGCTGCACTGTCTAAATGAAGTGCCGTTTTGCCCCTGAATACCCCACACAGTAGACCTCATCACCCTGACAGTGCCGATAATGTGGATTATCGCACTGTCACGTGACCCTGCTGCATCCAATCATCTCTCTCTCTCTCTCTCTCAGCAACCCTATGTAATAAGAATGCGTAATGTTTCATCTTTTGTTTCCATTCTGTGCTGTGTCCCAGTGGTTTAAACACTTACAGCATATTAAATGACCTGTGTGTACTATATCTGGCTATATTCAGTTTGTGATTGTAGGTTGTTTATTGCTTTGTTTTTAATAATACCCTCTGGTTCCCCCATATAGCCCAACAGTATCAGTAGACTGTTGTTACAGTGGGGCTGTAAATGTTATATCTCATTAAAAACCTCCAAGAACTGGTTAACAATGCTGATAAATGCAGTGCAGAATTACTTGAAGCGAATAGTTTGTCCTGGTTACAAGCTGTCACCTAGTCTTAGTGGTCTGGATACTCAGTTTGAACACCAACACCAAAAATCATATGTGCCATTTCTGGAAGCAAATGGTTAAACTTAACACTGTTTACTACTAACTACGCCTAGCTGAAAATAATGACTTAGAGACAGGTACTATATTATCACCCAAGAAATGATAGTAAAGCCAGCATCACACCAGTTTTTAGTTTGGTCTCAGTCTTCTCCAAATTACCTTAGCAAGACTGATACAGTGTAATACTCTACAATTCCTTCTGCCAATTTGTCTTTGACTGCCCACACAGACCCACCTATCCAAGGGGGCCTAGGAACTGCTCTGCCCCACTGCCAACATGGTTGAACTTCTCTGGCCCCCAGGACCTGATTTCTGTGGACAGAGAACCAGGAAAGATGGCAGGACCCAGCACCTCTTGCACTAACTGATTTTGCAGTTCATTTTACACATCAAAGGCCGTTGACCACTGCAGATGAAACAAACTATAGTGCATAGTCATGTGTTGTTCTTCGTGGAAATCAGAGCATTTGCAAATGTTGTACCACAGTTCAAAAGGTCATAGAACACGATTGTACGACACTGTGGCACAACAACATTTGGAAAAGCTCTAGAGGGGCACGCACTATATTCCAACAAAAAGCGGCAGCCTTCAGTCACACCCGCCGCCGCCGCCTCTCGCTATTGAAACACTTACTTGAACAAAACTGTCAGAATGGCGGTGGCTTTTTTTTCTCAAACGTGACTGATGAATGCAGAAAGTTCATAGAGGAGCAGGCAAATAAACATGTTCAAACAGTCTGATTTAACAAACTGTGAGCAGGGAGGGAGCAGTCACACTCATATCACTTAGTGAGAGATAAAGCTGCCATGTTTTTTTTTCAGAAGCACTGCTCAAAGTACACTGCCAACCAATAGGAGACTATGTAATTACGCTCTGCCCCTAACAACCACACCACTTCCCTAGCAGTTCGATCTCTGAGAAAGCCACAGAAAAATTCATTTTTAAAAATAAAAATGAAATAAAAATGACATTCTTCAATGGACTATGCACTATAATAAATACTTGATGGGCAACTATGCCCAACCAGTGAGTTCTGCCATCTCAGGGTTCCGATTCCCTGTGACCTCTCGAGCTTTGCTCTTGAGGTCACAGGGAATCAGAACCCCTTGATGGCAGAAGACACTAGTTGTGCATAGCTGCCTATCCAGTATTGTCTATCTTGGCTGCCACCCTCAGATATCACTAGCCACATCACCTAATCCACAGAGGTGGGCAAACGAAATGAGGGCAAGATCCCGCTCGAACTACAACATTGGGGCCAGTGCCCCAGTCTCTATGGATATCACCATCTTTGTGACCCCTGACCCCAGGGACATCCAGTCAGGGGGCTGGGTGTCACAGCAGGGCTCTAGTGGTTTCCAGGAGATTCTGGCACCTTTTCTTATGCTGATGGGGCATTGTGGGATCTGAGTGACATCCAGCTGGATCAATACGTTCTGACACTGGATTGTGGCTATAAATGGACTGTGCTGCAAACTTGCAGATCTGAGAGAGATCTTAGCATGGCAAGACCTGCTGCCTATTTCAGAGGCTAAGTTGTGCCACATTGGGTCTTGTGCCTGGAGGACAAACTGTGATGGAAGGTGCTGAGCTCCTGAAGAAAAGAGAGCAGCAACTACATGCAAGCCAGAATGAGTGAGGATGCTGAAGAGACAGTGCAGAGCAAGAGACTGAGATCCAAGGCTGCTGATCCAGGTCACCACAGCAGACACTACAGTCACGTGTTGGGCTGCCATCAACCTAAGTATTGGGAAGATGTGTGGATCAGTCCGGGGCTTCAGTATTGAAGACTGGAGAGGATAGATGAGCTGGTGAGCAGTCATGTAGCTGAAAAGCCAGCCTCTGAGGAAGGTGGAATGAGCCAGAGTAGACAGCCAGACTGAACCAAAGGTACTATGGGAGATCAGAGTGCGAGAGGCCTGCTGAGACAGAATGTGCTGTCCATTTGGGGAACCATGAGTGCAATAAGGGCTTGCCCTGCCTCAGAAAGTTACTGTTTGGAGTTTGTTTACAAGGTGGCCATTGGGCCAGATTACAATCACATCAGAGGTTTTAAAGCCATTTTAGCAACTGCATGACCCTTTGAGTTTTGGGGAAATGATTCTGTTATTTCCACATTAATTCACACCAACACCAACTAGCTCCTGGCAACTACATCAGACCTACACTGATTCAGTGCCTGAGATACCCCGCATCTGTGTGTGAATGAGCACCCATTAAGCTAAAGGTGTATAATCTGGTACCAGGTGTGAAGATTGTAGCAGCCTCCTCTACAGGAGGAGCATCAAGTAACTGTACTGTTTTGGTGAGTACGGTTTGGTGGGTGGAAGGCTGCCACCTAGCTGAGTCTGACTAACTGCAGCCAGAGTAATTACATCTGGTGGGCTTGGACAGGTCAGAGTGAGAAGGCCACATAGCCAGAGGATGGTTTGACCAAGCCTAGCAGGGTAATCAAAGGGGCTGCATATCAGGCCCACCTAGATGGGCACCTAACACAGACTGATTAAAAAAAATGGCTGCACTCATTTATTTTCCATTTTCAGGCTGTTGGCTCCAAAATTATATATATATATATTTTTTGTTACTGCTATGTTATTTCTCTTCGTTGTCTACACTAATACTGTGCATGCACATTGAGGAAGTCTGTTACATTTGTGTGTGGTCTACAGGAGAAGTGACACTAGTGAACAAGTACAGCATCCCAAGGGGGTTGTACCAATATGTCACCTAGCCCACTTAAATCTTTCTCTTAGTGGAGGAACCATGAATATTTTTTCATCTCGGTATAAACACCGCTCACTGCTGAGTAAGAGCAGAATCCAGGAGCCACTGCAAACATCTGCAGCAGCCTGGTGGCAACTAAGGTCGAGGCTACCTCAACCACTACTTCGATTGGCAGGGGCATCCACCCCTACAGGGGCCTTACACTTGTCTCTCTCATTGCCTCTGTCGCTCTTACCTCTGTTGTCAATTCCCTTAGGAACGCAGGTAAAGTTCTATTCACCATCACTCATTTTAAATTTAATGTGGGCCAATTTATCTTTTCATACCGTGTTCCTCACCTCTGCAAAACCTCCCTTGCCTGTAAGTTTCACTTCTTGTCCGAGTCTCAAGTGCTTGCTGCAACTGTTTCTTACGTATGCATGCACTTACTGCATTTGAACACTAGCCGTTGAGGTGCTCACCTTTACATGTTCATAAGTCAGTAAATGTTCACTGTGATATTGCATTGCTTATTAGGACACTGTGCATAGCCTATTTTGTATTATGCATTCTTACCTTGTAAACACTTTCTCATTCTTGTATCCCTCCTTTCTCCCTCCCTTCTTTCCTCAACACACACCTAGAAATGAGCTGTTCAGCTCAGTGACTCCTAAGCAAAATGTATAACTTTATCAACACATGATATACTATACTTTACACCAGATCACACTATGTGAGTAGATACAGTGCACTTACCGATTGTTAACTGTAGCACACAACAGTACATCACTTAACATGAAGAGTCGACGTTCTTTTGTTTTAATTATTTCTCCCTTCTCATTATAAACTGTTTCAACCATGTCGTCAGATCGTATAAGGTACCTGTTTCCACTGATGAGAAGCTGAATTCACAAACAATCTTGGTTAGACCCAGCAAAAGAAGACTGATGCTTCACACACATGCACATATTATATACAGTATACATGCACTGTAGTTCAGTAGAACGAGAGAGAGAGAGAGAGAGAGAGATAGACAGACAGACAGATTCAGATGAGCAGAGCAATGTAGGCCGGTGGAGCACTGTCACTCCACAAAACCACCTTTTGGGCAGGATTTGACAATTATCACCTACCAGCCTCATGTCATAGGGTCATAAGAAGACTATGTACAAAATTTGGAGTCAAAATATTAAAAAAACAACAAAGTTATGCATGTACGTTGAAAATTTTATGTGCTCAGTCATACCTTTAGTCATTTTCAACACTTTCATTCCAAACTTTTAACATAGCCATTTTTCCACACCACCTCATAAATGTGACAGGTGTTATTTTCAAAACCTAGCCAAAATGTGTTTTTGCACTTGTGGCGCTAAATGACATTTCACCCAGTATTCTATGGATGCCACATGTCATGTTTATAAGGGAGAGCCATGAAATAACTATTTTAAAAATTTGTGGTCAAAATAAAAAAAAAAAGAAGAAGAAACGCTGTGTGCAGTCTAAACCTTTGGCCCACTAAGTAGTGCTTTTTGATCCTGTGCCTGAGGAGCTGAGTTTAGGGATAAAGTGAGTAAACTGGATGGGCCAAAGCTGGAGGAATGGCACTGTTATGCAGCACCACCCCCTAGTCTTGGAAATGAAAGCTTCGGGTTGCCTTCATGGACCCAAGTACCATATAGAGAAAATAATTGTTTTTTTGGCATAGGACCTTGCACTTCTGCTCCAGTGGCTGTTAGAGGTCTCTGCGCTTCAGCTGAGAGAGGGACTCTGCCCTATGCATCTGTATCTGTAACCACACGGAAGTGCAATGCCCAGGCCAGACGGCACTGCACCTCCGCAGCACACCAGACAGTCCCATAAATTCATGACATCCACTGCAGAAGGACCCTTCCCTTGGCACCCTGTGTGTCTGAATTTGGTCATGCAGGACCCAAAGGGATGGGACCTGCATTAAAGAGGATATAATTCCACTATTTCAAAAAGAAAGGGAATTAATTGAAAAACAAGCATTTGTTAGTACCGAATGTTGTCTTGCTGGCATTGGTATTGGTAGTGCAGGAGTTAGAGAGATGCATAATAGGAATGGCAGTGAAGTATGGAACTGATGCCAACCCCACCCCACCCTGCAGAGATTGACAGGCATTGAGGTGTGCCTTTGGGTTGTAGACAATAACGTTCATGCCATTTCACCTCACCCTACCCTGCAGACTCCGACAAGTGTCACGTTGTGCCTTGGGGTTATCGGACCTTACTCTCACCCCATTCCATAAGGAAATACGTTGAGATGGGTGCAGTATAGAGGAATGGGGTGAACATTAGGGCTGAAGAGTCCAAGGCACACCTTGATGCCTGTCACTGGCTGCACGGTGGGGGTTGGGGTGGAATGGCATGAGCATTACAGCCAACAATCCAAAGTCACACCCCTGACGCCTGTCAGTCTCTACAGGGTGGGACGTTATAGTTAGAAACCCTAACGCCCCGGGAGTTTGTTGGTATTTCCACTCCAAATTTTCAACATGGGCTTTTTGTGACCCCACCTCATGAAAGCATTTGGGACCTCCGCTCATGAACAGTGGCACTGTGATTTTGTTAATCTGTCCCAAACATTGTTTTCCCACAGTGACCGCGCCATTCTGCACCAGATGTGCGAAAACACATTTCGGGCGGAATGTGAAAAATGACAGCTGTACCATTCATAAGGAGGTATGAAGAAATGGCAATGTTGAAAATCTGGAGTGAAAATATTAAAAATTCTTGAAGTTACGAGCGTGCGTGGAAACTGCGCAATGCACGCTCATAACACAATTATTTTTTTTGGAATTTTTTCACCACATTTTCAACATTAGCATTTTGGGACCTCAGCTCATTAACAGTGTCACTGTGATTTTCTTAATCTGTCCTGAACATTGATTTCCCACAGCGATCGCACCATTGTGCGCCAGATGTGCGAAACCACATTTTGGGCAGGATGTGAAAAATGACAGCTGTACTGTTCATAAGGAGGTGTGAAAAAATGGCAATGTTGAAAATCTGGGGTGAAATTATGAAAAATTCTCAAAGTTACGAGCGTGCAAGGAACCTGCACAACACACGCTCGTAACACAGTCATGATTTTGAATTTTTTCACCAAATTTGCAACATAGGCTTTTTGGGAGCTCTCCTCATGAAGAGTGGCACTGTCGTTTCGTTAATCAGTCCCAAAAGGTGATTCTACGCAGTGACTGCAAAATCACCTTTCCGGACCTAATAACGAAATGACAGTGACTGACTTCATGAGGTGGGGTCCCAAGAAACCCATGTTGAAAATTTGGAGCCAAAAGTAAAAAAAAAATGGCCGAGATCCACCTAAGTTGAAAATCCCCCATTTATGCCATTATACAGCTTACCGGCATTTCTTCAATGCATGGTCGACTTTGAAGAGTGCAGACGTGTTCCCGCACCACCGAAGATCACGCGCCAACCTCCAGAGGTAAGTATGGGGTGATGGATGTGGGCAGGTGGAAGTCTTGCAGAGGGTGGGTGTGGGTTGGGGAGGCGCCACACACAGCGGGGACCGTTTTCTTGTTTACAGGTCAAAATTAAAAAAAAAAAAAAAAGCGCTTCCAGGGAAGGTTTTCTTTTTTTCAGGTAGTACATTGGGCACACTGGGGCGGGCTCCCAGTGTGCCCCCTGTTTTTTTGGGGGGGGAAATGGAGCAGACAGGGATTGGGCACCCCATCTGCAAAGAAAGCGTGTATGTGTTTGTGTGTGGGCACCCCCCTCAGGAGAGAAATTAAACTAGGGGGACATTATGCTGACAGGGATTCGGCACCCCCATCGGCAAACAAATTGAACTGTGGAGGGGGCATGCCGACAGGGAGACTGGCCACCCCTGAAGTCGGCTTCCTAGGGATTATGAGAGGTGGATGGCGAGAGCCGCCACCATGTTTATTGAAATGTTTCAGCAGGAAAGGCACACCCTGCAATGACGGGCGCTCCCTCATTGTGGCAGTGAATTTCTTTCAAGTTGGCGGCACGCTTCTAATCTGCTGTCATAGACAGCATGCTCATTCGTTGGTGCCATAGAGACAAGCCCAAAAGAGCAGTGGTGGCACTGGCCACAACACTGCCGCACCTCCACAACCTGCTACTCCAGCAAGCTGCCACAAAATGTTGCTTGTGCTGCGCGCATAAGACAACATAAAAACTGCATTAGTGCACCAATTAGAGTTCAATTTAATGCCACAAAAAAAACAGGAAAATGTGGTGTTAGGTTTTCCAACCCTAACTCCCCACTAACCCCTCCTCCCAAGCAGCAAAAGGACAAGGCCAGATAAGAAACCACAGACAGCCATAATAGGGTAAGGACAGAAATACCTTTTTTGAACTCTGTTAAGTTCTTAGTCTGTCAGCTTACCAAGACTGCCAATGTTTGTGTCATGAGCCAGAAATTCTTGGGATGCATATTTAAGTGCAATGCAAGAATTTTTCATGCACATTACAAATGGAACTCTTGGGTCACACTTAAATGTGCGACCCAAGAATTCCACTTTTGGTGTGCATGAAAAATATTGTGTCTCACGTACATTTACTCATAACTTGGCCATTTTACATTTTACAAATTTTCAATTTACTGTTTACATGACATTACCTCATGAACAAGGATGGTGGGAATTTTCAAATACAGGTTGAAAGATGATTTCACAGTTGCTCTGCGAAACCACCTTTCGGGCAGGATTTAACATAATCTAGTGACCAAGTGCATGATATTGGGTCAAAATGCCCCCAAAAAAGTTATGAAGAAACATTGTGTGCAAGGCCAGTCTTTGGCCCAGTGGGTAGCATGCTGCGATCCCATGATGGTAAGCTGAGTTTGGGGGCAAAATCAATGAGCCAGCTGGATGGGCCAAGGCTGGAGGGATGATGTTGTTGTGTGGTTCCACCCCAGCCTAGGAAGAAGCATTGCTTTGTTGTTGCATGGACAAGTAACCATACAGTGAAGAGAAGTCTTCTCTAGGCACTGGACCCTGCATCTCTGTACAGATGTGCAGGGCCCTGAACCACAAGGACTCTTGGCCCTGTACATCTGTATTGTAGCCTCCCATGGGACCTGCACTTCCACAGCCCCACAGACAGCCCCATGAATTCTTGGCATCCATAGCTGCATGGTACTGCAGGGCATGGAAATCCCTGCACTTCTGCAGCCACATGGACTCTTCTTTTGGCATAAGTCTCGACATGTCCTGCGTGTCTGTATCTTGAGACTTTAGCTCTGCTTAAAGGCAGTGAAATGTGTAGCAATTGCTGAATTAGTTATGGAAATGTAAAATCTAATGCCAGCAACTGCCTTTTCCATTCATTCTTGATAACTGAGTGTATTGTTGGCTTGCTGATTAAAACGACTGTTTAAACTCATTAGAGCATTTCTAATCAATCTAGTATCTCACATCAAGTTAGTCTTCCATGGCTAATTTAAAATTATCTTACATTAAATAAACTGGTGTGATGTTTCCTCATAAAGTGTAATTATTTCATATTTCAAGGCTCTGATTGTAAAGTAGATTTGAGTACATAGAATCCCCTTCCACAAACTAAAAGGCAGAGATATTAAGTGTACAAAGAATCAGACAACTTCACATCTACAAAAGAACCCCTGGTGGTATTTTCATTTGTTTGTTTGCTGTGCATTATGAAGAATGTTGCAAACTCTGAGAAGCATTCAGGAGACCACTGGAGATAAGAGCAGATCATGTACAATACATACAGATTGCGAAAGCAATCCAGTGCTGTTGAACTTCTGTTTTTAATTTTTAATGTTCCACACAAACTTACTTATCAGGATCTCCCTGTGAATGAGCTTGCTCAGTGGAGTTTTCCTGCAATAAACCTGAACTACTTGAACTACTACTTTTATGTATCCTCTGTTACTTTCCACCCAGGGTAATGAAAGCTCTGTGTGATTGTTTATGTTATTCATGCTCCCCATGCTGGGTATAGTGGCCAAGCAGGTGGTGATGGGCTGGTGGACAAGTCAGGGGTCAGTGTACTAGCATGCTGATCACTCCAAGTTCAGGTTATTCTCTCTTTTGGTCATGCCCATTTTGACATTGTAGGAGCTGGTGAGTGATGCCATGCTGCACACACTGCTACTGTATCCCCACTAAGGTGTGCTATTACTATTGTAGCTGCCCATCATGGTGTTGTAGGTGCTGCTCACAATGCAGCCCAAGTGATAGTCTGAGTCCCTCAGCCAGAAATAATGTTTCTATCTGAGGTTGCAGGGGCCTGCACTTCAGCAGCCAGAAGTGGCTGTGTATTTGTTGCCCTGCAAATGTGTATCTTTGGCTGCAGAAAGGGATGGCCACACGAGGGCCAGCATTCTAAAGAAACATAAAAACACAGAATTTGCCAGCAGGTGAGAACCCTTTAGCCTGCCTAGTCTACCCATTTTTCCCTGTCTATAGTATCACAATGATCCTACTTGATATCTGGCCCATTCACCCCCTTCCCTTTCCCTAAGATTCCCTTATGCCCATCCCATGCATTCTTGAACCCCACCACTGTTTTCATCACCACCACCTCAGCTGGAAGACTATTCCAGGAATCCGCCACTCCTTCTGTGAGGAAATACTATCTCAGATCTCTCCTGAATCTATCCCCCTTCAGCTTCTTTTCATGCCTCCTTGTCCTTGAGCATCTTTTTTTCTGAAAAATACTTTCCTCTTCTACCTTGTTTACCTCCATGCAGTATTTAAAGGTCTCCATCATATCCCTCCCCACCTCCTCTCATTCAGGGTGTGAATATTTAGGTCCTTTACTCGCTCCTCGTAGGGCTCTTGATCCTTTAATGTATCCTTGTAGGGCTTTGAATGCAAACCTTGCACCATTCAGTTGCCCTCCTTTGGACAGCTTCCACTTTGTCTATGCCCTTTCTGAGATGGGGTCTCCAGAACTGGACACAGTACTCTATGTGAGATCTTATCTGCCATCATTACAGAAGCAACATCACCTCTCTCTTTCTACTGGTGATATCCCTCCATATGCACCCCAGCATCCCACTTACTCTCCCAAATGCCTTGTCGCACTGCCTGGCTACCTTTAGGTCATCCAATGTGATCCTTCCAGATCTCTTTTCTGCTTGGTGGTCATCAGCACCCCACCCCCATTTTGTAACTCAGCCCTGGGTTTCTGTGCCCAAGTGCATTATTATGCACTTTTTCGCACTGAAACCCAGCTGCCATATCCTTGACCACTCCTCGAGTTTTCTCAGGTTGCTGCTTATCCTTTCCACCACCCCCCTGCCCCCGCCTGACTGTCAACCCTACTGGAGAGTTTGGCGTAATCTGCAAAGAGGCAGACCTTCCCTCCCAGCTCCTCTGCAATGTCACTTATAGAGACACTGAAGAGCACTGGTCCCAGTACTGATTACTGAGGCAGCCCTCTGGTCACACTCCCTTCCTCTGACTGAACTCCATTTACCACCATCCTCTGCCACCTATCACTTGACCAATTTCTTACCCAGTTTACCACCTCTGGACCCACTCCTAAGCTACCCAGATTGCTTACTAGTCTCTTATGAGAAACACAGAAACATAGACTTTGACAGCAGATAAGGACCGCTTGGCCCATCCCAGTCGCCCATTTCCCTACAAATTGAATAAGCTGCAAATCCAGAATTTCCTTATGTTTGTCCAATGCATTCTTGAATTCCCCCACTGTTTTTGACCCCATGACCTCCTTAGGAAAGCCGTTCCATGCGCCCACCACCCTCTCCGTCACTGGGGCAGTGTAGAATGCCTTACTGAAACCTAGGTAACACCGCTCCACCCTGATCTAGTTCCTTGTTCACCCAGTCAAAGAAAGAACAGTTATGTAAGAACTTACTGTAACAGTAGATCTTCGAGAGAATCTCTTTCAGAAGGTCAAACCTTTGGAACTATAACTAGCAGGCACTAGGACCACATGGAAACTCTTCTAGCTAACCGTCTTTTGTATACAGCCATGGGCAGCCATGCACCCTCCTCAGTTCCCTGCCAGAGACAATCCACTGAGGTTATGCTCCCTAGGGAACCAAGAGAGAACTAGAGGTACCTGCCAGAGGTCAAATGGAACACAGAAGATGTACTGTCCTGGAGAGAAAGAGGCAGGAGAGGAGAAACTCAGAGAATGAGGGGAGTGGAGGGTGGGATGACATGACCTGCTGAAAAAGATTCTCTCGAAGATCTACTGTCATGGTAAGTTCTTGCGTAACTGTTCTATCCTCTTCAAGATATCTCTTTCAGCAGATCACACCTTTGGAACAAGTCCCAAGCAGTACTGCACAGGATCACAGTCTTGGAGGACAGAAGGCACAGGCCTAACAGAGTAGGCCCTGTAACACAGCTAGGCCAAAACCTGCCCTCCCTCTAGAGGTAATGTCCAGACTGTAATGCTTTGTGAAAGTGTGGACGGTACTCTAAGCTGCATTAGCACAAATCTCAGCAGCTGAAACATTAACAGAAGTGGCCAAGCCTCTGGTGGAGTGGCCCATGACAGCACTAGGAAGTTCCTTAACGTACTTCCTGTAACAAAAAATGATAAAGTAGGCCAACCACTTGGGACAAACATCATTTAGAAACTGGGACACCCTCTTTCCCAGAGGTGAACGAAACAAACTGTGAGTACATCCTGCAGTCCTGCATAAAAAATGTATAATATCTAAGGATTCTATGCATATCTGAGGTATTGAGCAATGCTTCCCCTGGATTGGCATGCTCTGGATAACAAACAGGTGGGTGGATGGCTTGATTCAAAGTAAACTCAGACACTACTTTAGGGAAAAAACTTAGGGTTACTACGCAAAGATACCCTATCTTTGTGAAAAGCAAGTAAGGCTGCTCACACCTGAGAACGTGTAGCTCTGAAATCCTTTGAGCAGAAGTAAATGTGACTAAAAATAATGCCAGCTATAACAGAAAGCATAGCTCGCAAGTCATGGCTGACTCAAACTGAGCCAAAGTAAGCTTTTCCAAAACAAAGTTCAAATCCCAGGCCAGGGCTGGGTAATGAATAGGATGCTTCAAATGTAGAATGCCTCACAGAAATGGATAAGCCACGTCCAGCTCGGCCACCGTGTGTTCATCAAGTGGCACATGGAAGGCAAATATAGTGGACAAGTGCACTGTAAGAGAAGAGTATTTTAGTCCTGCATCTAACCACGACAGCAAGTACTCTCGAATCTGGTTCACTAGACAGGTGAAGGGATCCATGTGATAGAAACATAGAAACATATAGAAACATAGAATTTGACGGCAGATAAGGACCACTTGGCCCACCCAGTCTGCCCATTTCCCTACCTGATGGATAAGCTGCAGATCCTTGTTAACCAGCAGCCTACTTCTTCCTACCCCCAACCCCTAGAATTGCCTTATGACTGTCCCATGCATGCTTGAATTCCACCACTGTTTTTGACTCCACAACCTGCTCTGGAAGGCCATTCCATACATCCACAACCTCTCTGTGAAAAATACTTCTTAAATTACCTCTGAGCCGCCTCTTCTATCTTCAAATTGTGCCCCTTGTTCTTGCACACCTCTTTTTTTGAAAGATGCTACCCTCTTGGACTTGTTGATTCCCTTGAGGTACTTGAAAGTTTCTATCATGTCCCTCTACCTCCTTTCCTCGAGGCTATACATAGTAAGCTCCTTAAGTCTCTCTTCATATGTCTTCCAGTGCAGACCCTGCACCATTTTAGTTGCCCTCCTCTGGACAGCTTCCATCCTGTCTATGTCTTTGTGAGACTGGGTCTCCAGAACTGCCGCAATTACTCAGATGGGGTCTCACTAGCTGTCTGTACAGAGGGATAATAACTTCCTGTTTTCTACTGGTGATGCCTCTCCTATGCATCCCAGTATCCCCAACCCTCCTTGCTGCCCTCTCACATTGCTTGCCCACCTTTAGGTCCTCTGATATGACTACCCCGGTCCCTTTCCATTTTTGTTGTTGTTAGTATCTCACCTCCATTGAGTACTCTCTCCTGGTTTTGTTTCCCAGGTGCATTACCTTGCACTTCTTAGCATTGAATCTAAGCTGCATACAGTTGACCATTCCTCTAACCTTGCCAAGTCCCTTCTCATCCTTTCCACTCCACCTTGTGCATCAACTCTGTTGCAGATCTTTGTGTCATCTGCAAAGAGACATACTTTTCCTTCCAGTCCCTCTGCAATGTAAGCTATAAAGACATTGAGGAGGACCGTCCTAATACTGAACCCTGCGGTGCCCCACTACTAACCCCCTTTTTTCAGAGTGGACTCCATTTACTATTACTCTCTGTGTCCTATTCTCCAGCCATTCTTTACCCAGGCTGTCATCTTGGGACCCACTCCCAGGCTGGCTAACTTGTATATTAATCTTTTGTGTGGGACTGTGTCAAATGCCTTGCTAAAGTCTAGGTAGGCCACGTCCACAACCCCTCCCTGATCAACTACTTTGGTCACCCAGTCAAAGAAATCTATCAGATTTGTCTGGCATGACCTTCCCGCTGTGAATCCATGCTGCCTTGGGTCCTGTGCCCCTCTGGCCTCTAGAAAGAGAAGTAGCATACAGAGCAAAACTCTTCCACTTGAAAGAATAAATTACCCTGGTGGAGGGTTTTCAGGTGGCCACCAGGACATCAGCCACTTTAAGGGATGCATCGAATCTGGTAATGGCTATGTCTTCTGGAACCAGGCATGAAGGTGAAGTGACCTGAGGTCTGGATGAGCCAAGATTCCCTGCTCCCCGAGACAGCAGGTCCAGCACAGGGGCAGGGGCATTAGAGCTCCACTGCCAGCTGTTGTAGAAGTAGAAACCATATCTGACGAAGTCAACAGGGGGCCACTGGTGTCAGCATGGCGCCCTCCATCTAGAGCTTGATTAGCACCCTCTGAATGAGAGAGACAGGAGGGAAGGGCTAAAGAAACCTCCCTTTCTATGAGAGGGTCAACGCTTCTCACCAGAAAACTCCAGGCCCTGGATCGAGTGAGCAGAAAAGTAGCAGTTGTTGTGTTGTCGGGGATGCAAAAAGGTCCAACTTTGGGTGACCCCACCTGTCGAACAGGTCTTCTGCCATCAAAGTGAGTAGCTCCCACGCGTGCACTTGGGATTTTCGATCTGCTTAATCTTTCTGCTAGGATGTTTTGGACACCTGGAATATGGATGGTTGACAGTTCCAGACCATGTTCTAGAGCCCAGTACCAAACCCTTATCATTTTCCTGTACAGTGGGTAAGACAGAGTACCTTGTCTACCGCTTGTTTATGAAATATCTCACACTAATGTTGTCCATCTGTACTAGAGGATGGCACGGGGATAGGTGGCTCTGAAAAGCTTGCAGGCTGTACAGGACCGCCTACATGCCTAGGGCACTGACTTACAGATACGCATCCACTGTTGTCCACGTGCCCTGGATCTGGTAAGGGCCCAAGTGCAACCTCCAGCCCATCCCTGAGGTGTCCAAGATGAGGAGCTGCTGAGGCGAGAGAAGAAGGATGGGAACATCTTTCAACAGGTTGCTAGGTTATGTGCACCACAGCAGCACCTTCTTGGCCAGGGAGGAGACTCTCACAGGTCATTGGTGCAGTGATCCCACTAGACCCATCCAAGCCTGCCTAGGGGTACTGTAAGAATGGAAGAATGGATGCAGCCTGCAGACCCAAGCACCTCAGGAGGATTCTGGCTGTAACATTATGGCCACTGTAAAGTCAATCAATCAAAAATCTTTATTTTACCAGGCAAAACACCTTTGAGCAAACTCATTTACATGATGTACCTAGACAGGTACATGATGAAACACAGAATAATATTACAAAAATTAAAATAAAGGTATTACATTCAATAGAATAAGATACATTTGTAAATATGTACACTAAGAGAACAAATAGATAGCAGTCATATAGCAATATATGCATTGAACATACCAGCATAACAAAGGTGGTGTACGCAACCATGCATGGAAGGACAATGGTTACATGGAACAACTAAGGTGAAAAAGGGAGGGAGGAGGATAAACATGAGTAAAATCACATTGGGGGGGGGCAGTGGAGGTCAAACAGAGGGTACAATGTCTGAGGTCAGTATACCTTTAGCCAACAATCAAGGAAAGCAATTGCAGGACTCCTTAACAGAACGTGCATACAGTGATTTGAACGCTGACAGATTAATGTGGCAGGCTATTCTCATGTTTTTTTGGAGTTTATTCTAGAGTTGAGGAAGTGCATAACTTATTGAGGCCCTGCCAAAGCGTGACTTAACTTCGGGGATAGTTAGGGAAATGTAATCGGAGCTTCTCAGAGCATAACTACCTAACATACAACAGGGTAAACAATCTGAAATGTACTATGGCAGCTTCTTAGTGATTGCGCGGAAGGTCCATAGGGCAGCAGTGCTTTGCCTTCTGAATTTAAGGGAAGACCAACCCACTAAGGAGTAAAGGGAGCAATGATGTGTAGAATACAGTGCTCCAAAGATAAATCTTAGGGCTCTGTGGTAAGGAGTATCAAGCTTGGTTAACGCTGTGGTAGAAGTTTGGCCGTAGAGAAAATCAGCATAGTCCAAGATAGAAAGAAAAGTAGTTTGAACCAGCCTTTTTCTAGCATCCTGTGTAAGGAAGTGTTTGATCCTGAATAACAGACCAAGTCTCTGCTTAAGTTTTTTGGGCATTTTCTCAATATGGTCCAGGAAAAAAAAGTTTGCCATGCCTGTGCCATCAGGCAGTCATCCCTGTCTTGTGGTAAGAAAGCAAAGCCCTGAGATGCATCCATCCCAATGTACAGAATGTGCTGAAAAGGGGTCAAGACTGATTTGGGCAGACTGACCATGAGACCCAGGGCATGGAACAGCTGCCTGGTACGTCCTAAGGTTAGGAGCAGAAGCTCCCTGGACTGTGCTTTGAATGACCAGTCGTCCAGGTAAGAAGAGATGTACAGCCCCAGGGCTGCTGCCACCACCGTAAAGCACTGGTGAAAATCTGAGGCACAGAGGACAAGTGAAAGGGCAATGCCTGGAACCGGTAGTGTTCCCCCTGGAACTGGAACCTAAGGTACTGTTGGTGGGGGGGGGGCACACATATTGTATGCAGGTATGCATCCTGCATGGTGAGGGAACATGTCCGATCTGATGCAGAAGGGGCAGCAGGCCCTGAAGGGTCATCATCCTGAACTTTTTGTGCTGGTTGTAAAGATATAGCTTGCTTAGGTCCAGGACAGGCCATAAATCCCCATGTGGATTTGAAGACCAGGAAGAAGTGTGAGTAGAATCCACCATTCCTTTAAGCTTCAGGAACTGGTTCGATGGCTGTTTTTTTTAGTAACATAAGATATGCCCCCAGCAGCATGGGAATGTGACCTGGGGGGAACTGGACTGAACTGGAGGTGATCTGTGGGACCTAACACTATGAGCTGCAGTACCCAACCATCTGCTGTGAATCACCTGCTGCCTGTCTAGGGGCAGGGAGAACCAATACCCTATCCCACCTCCTGAAGAATTGGAGGGGGGGGGGCCAAGTCATGCTGAGGTAACACCCACGGCCAGGGCCACACCACCTCCTTGGGGAGTCTTTTCCGTAGTGGATTTAAGGGTCGGCAGGGCTGTGGTGGTATACCATCGGGAGAGCGAACCCGACAGTGAAACCATCACAGCCACACAACCCGTTTGACATCCACAGTGTCAAACAGGTTGTCGGAGCGCTGTACCAATACAGAGACTCCTGCTATCAGCCGCTCTCGCCCCTCCCCTGAATCTGCCCCCGGAGTTGACAATCCATACGTCCGGAGGTACAGATGACCTGGTCAATGTTGGCAAATCCGTAGCTGGGGGTGTCAAACTGGCTTGGTAGAACTGGCTGTGACTGCCTTATGTTTTCCCTGGGGTCGGGCACCCAGCCTAAGTTTATTGGAGGCATGACAAAAGGTCATCCGCTGGCCACTTTTGTGGCTGGGTGTGATATAAGTCATGGACCAACCACAGTGTCTGGCCCGATGCCTGCAGGTCAGAAAGTATATCCTGAACATCCGCCCAAAGAGTCTGCAGCCTCTGAAGGGCATTCAGACTTGACTGTTGCCCATCAAGGGCAAACTCAGGCACCCCGAGCCAGGAGTACCTTCTCAGGCAGGAGCCAACCACAGCTGCTCCAGCAGAAGCATCAGTGTCTTCGTAGGCAGAACACAGAGGATGTTTGCCCACAGCAGCCTCCGAGTAGAGGACACTAAAGAATACCAGCATTTGGAGACCATCTGGAAGGGTGGCAGCTGCAGCCTGTGACCAGAGTTTAGGGTCTGCAACTTGACCAAGTAGACAATATGGTGTAAGACCCACATAGCAAATACAAAGGTCGCTGCCCTGTGAGGACCCATGAGCTGGACCCCTTCTCCAGGGGAGAGAGCAGAGATGCAGAGAGGATGCCAGCTTGGAGAGAGTCTGGCACAGAGGTAGACCCAGAGGGGCTCACAGCCCCAGCAGTCCTCTCTCCATCCTCATCTCTTGGCCCTGAAAGGAACACAGGAGACAGTGACAACCGAGATCAAAGAAGGCACATCACCAAGGCACAGGATGTTGAAGATGCTGTCCTAGAGGAGCCCAATGTCACCTAGCCTGATGCCAAGACTCCCAAAGGAGTAGTACAGACCCCTATAGTCTGCGGCGTCACAGAGCACCTAACAGTGCCGGGGAGGGCAATGGCAAGACAGAGGGCCAAGGGTCTGGCGTCACTCCCAAGGCTGCAGGTGACATATGGGGAAGCAAAATCCCCAGAGCCCCAAGGAGGCAGCTAATGACAAGCTGACACAGACTGAACCAGGCCCGGTTGAACTCCTGACCGGTGGCACAAAGGCAAGGAGGGGTCCAAGTGGCCGGGGCACACTGGCGGCAGGGGATGGAAGGAAGACTGGCACCAAACAATCACTGGCTGAGGCTGGGCTGGCAACAACTCCCTGCCCATTGCCCCTGAGCAAGAGGGGAGCAGGAACAGTGGCATCAGTGTGGGCGAGGAGAAGGTCCGAATGCAACAAATTCCCACCAGCTGAAAAAGGTGCAGCAAGACGTCTGCCAAAGCCCATTCCATGTAGCAGAAGAGGGTGAGGGCTGCAAGGCGTGAGGAACAGCATCAGTGGGGGGGGGGGGTTTCATATCCCCAGGGCCGATGAGTCCACACCAGCCAAAGGAGTTCCAGTGGGGAGGCACTGCCAAAGCCATACCTTGTGGCTTTTGTGTAAGGTGTTGGATAGCAGGCCATGGCATTGCTTGATGATGGCACAAGAGCTGCTGGTGCAATAGGGACAAGCGACCAGGAGGATACCTGAGAGGGGAGCACTCTGAGAAGTAGAAGCTGCTCCTTGGGCCCGCGTGGGCCAAGAATCAAGAGGAGAGATCCATAGGCATGGGGGGAGCTCTTCCTGAGACCCTAGCCACTGCCCCATGAGAGGCGATCTGCTGCCACACAGGAGGCAGGGGAGGTCATCCAGAGCACTTCTGGGAATCTGGTTTTTAGCTGGAGAGTAAGAAGATGGGTTTCCAGGATGGCAGGCCCAACCGCTGTGCGCCCTCTTGGGAAAACTGAAGAGGGAGAGGAGGTGTTCGGCTGGACATCCAAAAGTTTTAAGAGAGAGAAACAAAAAACACTGATTGTAAGCGGAAAAGAAAATAAAGGTTAAAATAAGCAGTCGACTGAAGCAGCGGAGTCTCTGTGATGGTTGATGGCAGGAAAACTGTGGAGGGTGTGGGGCTGCCCTCAGCTATATATGGAAGACATCAGCATAAAGACATCATTGTGGGTTGCCCCAGTAGATTGCTAGCTAGAAGAGTTTCTGTGTGGTCCTAGTGCCTTGCCGCTATAGTTCCAATGGTGTGACCAGCTGAAAGAGATATCCTCGAAGAAGATCTCTATGAAATTCATTTGACATGACCTCCACCCCACCCCCACCCCGTAAAGCCATGTGCCTTGGGTCTTGTAATCCACTGTATTCAAGATATTCCACAATCCTTTCTTTCAGTGGTGATTCTATTAACTTTCCCACCAACGAAGTTAGGCTGACTGGCCCATAATGGCCAACCTCTTCCCTGTGACCACTTTTGTGAAGTGGACTACATCTGCCCTCCTCCAGTCCTCCAGGACCACTCCTGTTTCCAATCAGCTGTTAAATAGGGCCATCGGACATGTAGCCAGTATGTCCCTGAGCTCCCTCGATACCCTGGGGTGGACCCTGTCTGGCCCCATTACTTTGTCCACTTTCAGATTTGCATATCCCTTCAGGACTCTCTCCGACGAAAATGGACTAGTGTCCACATCCCTCCCTCCAAAGCTCCTGTTACATTTTTGTGGCCCCTCCCTGTCTGTTTCCTCTCTGAACACTGAACAAAAGTATTTGTTCAGGATGTCTTCTTTTTCCTGTTCTCCCTGTGCCAGAGTGTTTACCTAGCACCAGGTATTGGGATATTAAGGAGAGAGAGTCAGGCCAGCTGAGGATTTGTGTTCTGAATGGAAGCTAGGACATGATGAGTCACCTGAATGTGGGTGGACTCAGAGTGGGTTCACGTAACTCAGTAGGACAGATAACTATGAATTCATTTTTTTCTCTTTCCTTCTTACTGTCTACATACCCCTGAGCTCAACCATGGGGCGCAAGCCATTACTCTTAAAATCACTCCTTACCCTGGTCATGGCCCCCTATACCTAACCACGGCTTACATACCCCCCAGTACAAAAAACTTAGCGGTCACCTCCCTCCTTGACTATCTATCCACCTTACCCCAGAAGGCTGAACAACTAATATTGGGTGACTTAAACATCAACTGGCTCAGCCCCTCATCTGATATTATAAAGGATGAGCTTGCAGCCCTTGACCTGTCTCAATTGGTCACCCGGCCCACTCGACTTAACAAAGCAATGGGAACCAGCTCCCTCCTGGACGTAATCCTCTCTAACCAGCCACATAAAGTGGCATCCATACATGTCCTTGCAGACTCACTTAGCGACCACTCCCCTGTCATCTGCTTTTGGTCCTCCCCCACACTCAGCCCTGTGTACAGCAGCACCCCATGACGCAGGTTTCTCCCCAGGGGTCTTGACAACCTCAAACGCCACCTCGCACAAGTCAACTGGACCCCAGTGGCCTGTGCTTCAGACATAAACTCTGCCTAACCTACCTCACTATGGCCTTCATCCACGCCTGTGATCTGTTTGCCCCATCACCACATCTAGAAAAAAAAAACGGACTGCTGCATGTATATCCCCTGCACTGATCCAGCAACTAAAAAAGCGAGATAATCTCTGGCACATAGCAAACGACTCTGGTAGAGTGGCTGACAGACAAGCTTATAGAGCAGCCTGTAACCAATGCACCTGGGCCATCAAGCAGGCAAAAGCTAAATACTATCAGGCTGCGTTGACATCCTCCTGGGGCTCATCCAGAGCCTTCTGGGACAACATTAAAGAACTGAATGGTAAAACCCGCTCCCCCTCTGTCTCAGATTGTCATAAATGGGGCTGTCTCGTGGACCTAACATGTATTACAGACTGCCTTAATAAAACCTTCACGGACTTAAGTGCAGTTCTCCCTGCCCACTTTTGACCCGTTGCCACGTACCCACCCACACTTCACACTTCAAGGCCACAAATCTCACTTCCAGGCGAGATCTCACCCCACGATGCCAAACCTTTTTATAAAGTCACTCACCTCCCATAACCCAAGTAATGACCCTCTTGACTCCAAGATGCTCCACTACGCTGGATGTCATGCTAATCCCCCTCATGCTTATCATAAACAAATCCTTATGCTTAGGTCAATTCGGATGCTTGGGCATACATGAAGTTATCCCCATCCATAAGTCTGGGGACCGTATACTACCAAATAACTATAGGCCCATCTCCATCCTCACCCCGTAGTTCAAAGCTTTAGAAAAATTGTATCCACACAGCTCACAGAATACCTGTCTAAGCACAACCTTTTATGTCCTGAGCAACATGGGTTTCGTCCTGGCCACAGCACGTCCACTGCCCTTCTGGAATTCTCCCACAACATACACTCTGCACTTGACAAGGGTCAACTTGTAGGGGCAGTATTCATAGACCTATCTAAGGCATTCGACACTGTGTGCCACCCCTTGCTGTTAAACTCCCTATGCCAACTGGGACTCTCATCTGGCCCACTGAATTGGTTCTCTAGCTACCTGCATAACAGGTCCCAAAGAGTTAAGCTAAATGGGACCCTCTCCTCCAACCTACCAGTACTCTCAGGGTCCCATAGGCTCCATCCTTGGACCCACCCTTTTCAGTCTATTCCTAAACACCTCCCAAACTCCTGTTCCAACAAAATACTGCTCTATGCTGATGATGCAGTAATCCTAGCATCACCTCTGACCGCTCCTACTCCAAGGCACGCTACAAAGCGCTTCCTCCAAGCCGAAAATGGTTCAATAACCATCGACTAGTCCTGAACCTGAAGAAAACAAAGTCAATGCTGTTCTCACATCGGCAAAACAGCGCCAAGGACACTCCCCTTCACATCACCACCAGCATGCTCCTCCCACTAGAACAGGTAACAACATACAAGTACCTGGGCATCACCTTTGACGCAAGCCTTACATTCCACGCCCACCTAAAAGCCCTGTCATTGGCCATGAACTCCAGGATCGGGCTCCTCTACCGCCACAAAGATTGTCTCCTGGAATCTGCATTAAAACTAGCCATTACTTCATCGGTGTTGTCACTGGCCGACTACGGACTTCCAATTTACGCAGCGGCTGATCCCTCCTCCTTATCTAAAGTCCAGACCTCTATTAACAAAGCCTGTAGGCTCCTTACCGGTGCTAACAGCAGAACTCACACCTGTCTGCTATACTCTGCCGCCAACATACTCACTCTTCAGGAAAGACTGAAATATCATACCTGCCTGGCCAAAAAATCCATGTCAGGGCTTTGCCCACCAGGGGTCTCTGCACCACTGCAGCTGGCTGTCCGGCCCCTGCCAACCCGTAACTCCATCGCAGCCACTTTCATAGTTCCCAGGGCAAGGACCTCTCGTGCCAAAGATCCTTTCATCATAAAGCCCCCCCCTTGGTTTAACTCCCTTCCCGAGGCTATCACTAAGATCCCTGGGATTGGTCGGTTCAAAATCGCCCTCCGTCAACATATTATTGACAGTCGATGTTGTAAATGTCGACAGTTGACCAAAACCCTGCCCCATTTAGCCCTATGCCCTTTGGATCCCATAGATGACTGGATACTGGTACAATAAAACAGACTGTAACAATGATGTTATATAATGATGTGTAAAATGCTATTTAATGATGCGTGTATCTCAACATATGCATGTACCTGTACAATTGCTGCCTGTAACTCCACGTGTGTATGTATGTCACCTGTATGTAATCCCTGTCCTAAACCTCACTTATTGTTGTCTCCCCCCCTCCAATGACGAGGTACCTTTGTAAACGAGTCGCTGACTCAAAGGTTGTAAAACTGATTACTTCAATAAATAAATAAATAAAATACTGTTTTGACATCAGGCAAACATCTTGACTGCAACTCATAAATAGGACAGAGGGTAATGAAGACTCTTGAAGAAGGGATAAGCATGCTAAGAGGCAGCGAGGACATATTGAGGCCATGCAGAATGTTTGTTTTTTTTGGTATGGGTGGGCAAGGCACAAAAACTAGAGGCCCTAAAACATGACAATTTATAACTAGATGAACAGGATCATTACAAAAAGAGGCCCCCCCAGGATGAGGGGCAACCAAACCTTGGGTCATACCACTGACCTAAGCACTGCATGAAGGCAAGTATACTGTATTGGAAACGCATGTAGTGCTAAGTTGTTCTAGTTCAGAGATTTATTAATCTAAAGGCAGGTTTGGAACCTTATCATTGCATGCATAAAAGTTACACTATTTTGAGATTTCCAAAAACAAAGTGTGCCCCAAAAATTTCTTGAAAAAGAGAAATAAAGATAAACTAAAATTAATACTCTCTACATTTTGTCCCGAATAACCAAGCTGCCTGCACTTAATTTTCATGAGGTTCTTTGTCTGCATGTTGCACAAATTCATTAGAAAATTATATTTACCACAATTGTGTTAAATAACTAAAAAAAATCAATGTAGTGCAAACGGTACTAGTCTGCCTTTGGAACAAAAATTCAAAACACTGATAGCATACTACAGTACTAATAGCTTAATGCAGATTAGTAGTTCTAATCGGTTTCAAACCTACAGTGGCATTACCTTGTTCATATACCTTTCATTCATGGCTTTTGCTATTTGTTTAACTTCACAGCGCTGATCTGCTTCCCTCTTCCTCTCATTTAGTTTTTCGGCAAGTGTTTCAAGCTCTGTGAGAGCCATTTGAAGAGGCAACCTGTCCGGATGTCCTTTAGGAGTGTTCTTCAGCATATCCTAATGTGGATAAAAAAACGTACTTACAAAATGGGAAGGGGAGCTTCTAGCTGCAGATTGGCTGCGGTAGGCTGGCACCCATACATTTAGGGCAACCTAATAAAAAGCACTGTACAAGCAGCATTTGAACTTTGGGTAAATCCCATACAGAATTCATGACCCACCACATTCATCCCAGACTTTCATCACAACATGGCTGCCACCTGTAAGCAATGAAAATCTTCCACAAGGCCTTAAAAACTTAAACTCCTTTAAATAATTAAACATTATTTCCTCTCATGATTCCCTCCTTATACATATAAGCACATTTTTTTTAAATTAAGTAATATTCACAGTTTTATTTCCTGATGTTTCTTTGGTAACCATAATCTCCCCCAAATATCTTAACCAACTTGCCAGGGCAATTCATTTTGCTTGAACTGCCATGTATAAAATCGAGACCGTGGCTCTATACAAGGCATTCTGCTGTGTGTGAGGGGGTGATCCTTCTGACAGAGGAATTCACCAGAAATCTGTGCTACTGCCTGCCATGCTAGTTATCCTGGTTCCACAGTGGAATTGGGTTGCATGGCAGTTTCCTGGGGGAGTGGATTGAGCATCCAGAGGACTGCACTCATCTCCCGGGGAGGAGGGATGAGCCACACCACTCCTAGACTGCCACCATGTGGAGGCATGTTGTCCAGGCAGGCCATGACTCAGCTGGGGACATCCAGCAACTGGTGTATATTGCGTGCATGCCTCTACACGCATGGGCATTTGCGTCAGTTCATGCCCCTGGAGAGCAAGGGAAAAAGTGAAAAATCGGGCTGGCTTGTGATGCCCAGCCTACTCCCTGACCTGCACTGACACCCAGGCCTGGTGAATCTGGATGAGGACAGCGCTCCCTTCCTGGCCCTGCTGTGGTGGAGTCCACAAGGGACTGAACCACCAGTGTGTCCTTGGGAGGAAAATGTTGGTCATGGGTGGGCTGGGGCTTAGAGGGTGTGTGGCTGGTGCAGAAAATACTGACTAAAAGCAGAAAAGAAGAAGTCTGAACTCCTGTATTCCACAATAAACATACATTCCATAAGAAACACACATTCCATCTATTGAATAGGAGGAAAGACAGATGACTGACAGGTGAGGAGGGACTACTTTTTACTAGTTACTTTTAACAAAAGAAAATGCTTGTTTTTATTTAAAAAGTTGTAATTTGTTTGTAAATTGTTTCTCAGATGATGGCCTATTGGATAGGGCTACCACTTGCAATGCCAGTGACCCAGGTTTGGGAATGAGTCCGGGTCATCAGAGGCTAGCCAGGGGAGGAGGACTGAGCATCCTGGGTGACCACAGATGGCAGTGTGATGGTCGTATACATGAGAGAGGGAAGATGTTGGCTGTAGCCTAACATTTTTCATTTTCATATGTTCCACTACTGCATCATGAAAGCGATTGTTACGAAAGAGAAAACCTAATGTTTGAAAGTGATTTCTGAGTGACAAAAGCAATTCTTTTTCCATGGTTTTCACTAATGTAAATAAACAGCTATCCTTAGAGCGTTCATTTTTTTGAGCTGAGCATGCTCAGAAAATGTGACAGTTTTTAACTGCTATTGTAAAAACTATGCAATTTTGAAACTATGAACTTGTAAAAGCATTTACATTGGCTACCAGTGGGCCCTGCACTTCTGTACAGTTACCGATGGAGACAAGCACAGCCCTCGGGGCCCTGTGCCAAGGGAACAGTCCATCAGGCTGTGGTGCAGCTACAGATGCAGACGCACAGAGCCCCAAGTCAAGAATTCATGGGGCTGTCTGTGGGCCTGTAGAAGCCCCACTTGGTACCTTTCAGTAACCATAGTTTGACTTTCATGTTTTTTCACTATGTAATTCATTGTAACTGCAATGTAGTTGAAGGCAACACACATGTAACTACAGTGTAATTACCTTGTTGCATGTAATTAATAATTACAGGTAGTTACACTGAAACAGGCATGTAAAATAATGTATAACCATAATTTTTCACTTTCATATGTTTCACTTCCACATCACGAAAGTGATTCTTACAAAAGTTATTCCCATAAAAGTGAAAACATTGGTTAATAATGTGGACAGAGACAAGGGGGAATATAGCCTGCAGTTCATGTCAGAGCTTTTATAAGAACCAAACAGATGTTTGCCAGCCACGCAGTTCTCCCAGGACTAAGTGCCGTTCCTCTGTGACTGTGCTTAGGATAGCAGGACAAGAAAACAAAAAAACTGTGTTTATATAAACTATAACACACACTGTAGGCTATTGAATCTCTCACTGCTTTAGTCCTGCTCTGATGTCATCTGTGGGTGATTCTGGGATTTGAAGTTACAGAAAATGTCGGCCTGGAAGTAAGCAAAATTAGTCTGATACAATCCATTGTACTAAAGTAAACAGTCAATAAAACAAAAAGTGTTTTTGCAAAGTTGGAACCAGCTCCATGCTTGGGTGTGAAGTTCCTAGTATTGACTGTTGCCTATAAATGGTTTTCGTTTCCTTACTTTGCCGTCTTTGCAGTCTTCTACCCTAATGTGTGCATCAATGTAAGTTAGGGTTGAGTAGGGTGTTTAATGTTAAACTCAAAGTTTTGCACCTTAATAACTTTGGCAGCATTCAATGAAATAGCCCAAAAATTTGCATTCGCAATCTGGCTGGCATGGTCTTAAGATGTGAAAAGTTTAGTGACAGCATCCTGTGCAGTTTCTGAGATATGGAGTGTTAATTTTTAATGAATTAGTGTTTTTTTCCTTTACTTAATACATTTAATACATATGTACTGTACGTGCATAAATAATACGAACATTTTTTATTTGCTCGTATGTATAGCCTACGTGGTCCAGACTTTTTTCATGAAAAATTCAGGGCAGAAGTGGTCTGTGCCAAGGTAATGCACTGCAAAGGTTTTGTTAAAAAAATGAACAGTTCCAGCATTATAAGGATTCTAAGTTGTCTTCTGAGTATGTTCAGTAGGGTTTCTGGATAAGCCTCTGATACAAACAATAAAAAACATTGTTTGTGAGTGTATATCATTTGCAAAATTAGGGATTTATCATTCATGAGGAAAAACATTTTTGTGACAGCCGCCATCTTTTTTTTTTTTATTTAGATTTTATTAATTTTGAAACTGGTATATACAGACATACATACAGCATCACATACATAGGTGGTATCATTGAGAGCCAGGTAAGTATTATGCGTACATTGCTACATTTATCTGTGTTTATTACTTTATCCAGCCTACATGACTAAATCAGTGGAATTAGGTCCTGAGGAGTTGTGCTTTCTTGAAGTCTGGAACAGCTACTTCTGTTGTGGACCTATGTAGATATCCCTTAACAGTGACTCGCTAACATGCATAGTAACTATACATTTACAGTAACTAGATCTAGAAACTAGCTAACACTATTACATCTACTTGTCATGAGACATGCACAATTCTTAGAATCCCGTAGGGATCAATGTGTCTGTAGTCTTAGTCACTGTTGTCTGTTTTAGGGTCTCTGTACTAGGTTAGCCCTGGGAATGGGTCCATTGACTGCTTGTGGCCTTTTACTGTGGAATCCTGGGAGTGAGGAGGAGCTATTTATAAGGTAGTACAGAGAGGACACAAGGCCTGGCCATCAGGGCAGGTGTTGGGTTTGTGGTGGGAGTCTTGATAGTTCTAGTCCAGGATGTCAGTCAGAGCTTCTAGCTGTCCAATTTTTCGAAGATATGCACCGTGGGCATTTCTCAGGCCATAGGCATCTTTAAGGTTTCTAGCATGACTGTTAACCATTCTCTGTAGGTCGGTGTTCTCTTGTCACACCACAGCTTTAGTATAGTACAGTTATGTAAGAACTTACCGTTCCACTAGATCTGCTGCCACTTTTATTCCCATGGTTTCCCAAGCCTTGTTTTAAATAGCTGTGTTGTTAATTTTGTGAATATTGTTTCCCTAGGGTGGTAGCTCTAGGCTGTGATTGGTGGAGAAGCCAGTTTCTTTAACACTCCCGTTAGTATTTCGTGCATCCAGTTCAGTGGTCATTTCTTGAGGGATGGAGGTACTTTACTACACAGAATAGAATTTACTTTGATTTCTATGGAGTTGCATATCTCCTGTTCGACTAGGAGCCATACTGGGGTGTATGCTTGGAGTTGAGGCATGCTGCTGATTGTCATCCACTTGTTTATGTTTCTCATTTGTGTTGCTTGATGGTATCTTTTTAAATCAGGTATCTGTAAGCCCCCATTCTCCGTGGCCTGTGCTAATTTCATGAGGTTGCATCTGGGTCTCTTGCTGGCCCATATCAATTTATCAGAGTTTGGGTTTGTTGGAACCACTCAGTGCGGATTTTCCCATGTAACATGCTCATAGTAAATAGCATCCTCGACAAGAGGTTCATTTTCATGGCTTGTACTCTGCAGTCCCATTGCAATGGGCAGCTTGTTCCATGTTTCCTCATCTAACTTCAGTTTCTGGAGCAGGGATCTGGTGTCTACTGCAACGGTTTCCTTGTTGGATGAGCAGAGGTCTATGCCCAGGTAGGATATGCTTTTGGGTTTCCAATGTATGCTTAGCCCTACTATGGAGTTCTTTCTGCACAGGTGATTCAGTGTGGTAAAACTTCTGATTTTTCTGTGTTCAGCTGATATCCTGAGAAGTAGCCGAATGTATTGATGACTTTCAGGAGGTGTGGGATCGATTTTGAGGAGTGGGTGATTGAGACTATCATGTCATCCATGAAGGCTGTTAGTTTGTGCTGTTTATGTTTACACTTTTTGCCGATCATTTTCTCATCCTGTTGTATTTTCAGAAGAAGCGGTTCTAGGGCTAGGTTAAACAGGGCTGGGGAGAGGGGTTACTCCTGTCTGGTTCCCCATTCTAGACAAAATGGTCAAGATCTCAGACCATTCACTGAAACTGCTGCTTGCAGGGCATTATACAGTAGTTTGACCATCTGCATGAAGGCTGAGGGGAAGCCGTACCTATCTAGGAGGTTCCATGTGAAAACAGTGAATTTATAATGGTGAACGGCAAAATGGCAAAAAACAAATGGCGACTGCAAACTGCAGTGACTGACAAAAAAGGGGACTATTGAGGTACAACATCCCAGACAGGGCTGCCTACACCAAAAATGTGAAGTTATAGGCAGACCCGCTTAAATATTCCGCATAATCTCTCATACTCAGACAATACCAGACTCTGCTGTATCTTGATAATACAGGAACACTCCATAAAGTAGCAGCAGTTTTCCCTTCTATGAAACTAGATAACGTTGTAACATTATTGGACATCAACTGACATGCGTACGTAGATGTGGGGGGCTCTGCCCCCACACCCCTGGGGGACTGCGACCCCCAACCCCCACTGTTTCTATTTATCTAACTATGAGGTGCAACTGGATGGTAGGGGTAGGCTATAATTAGGGTTTGTCGTCATTACACTCGCCGTATATGTTCTGTCGCCGTAAATACTATTCGCCCTTTATTAGCGGTTGCCATTATTGAAGTCATCATTATTCTGTTGCCCTCATTGTGTCGCCTTTATGCCTTCGCTGTTATCACGTCCTACCATCTAGGATGGTGGACAAGTAGGGCCATTAAACAGTCGAATGCTTTCTCAGCATCCAGGGTCACACGGCTGCTGATCTCCCTCAGATATGCCAGTTTACTAGCATTGTCAGACATGCATCTGCCTGCCATGAAGCCTGTTTGTATTGCTCCAATGAGTGCTAGCATGACATGTTGTATTCTGGTGGCCAGTGTTTTTGTGAAAATCTTGGTGTCAATGTTCAGGAGTATGACAGGCCTGTAGCTCGAGCATGTTTCTTTGTCTTCATTTGGCTTCAGGATTAGCATTATAATACCTTTCATCATTGACATTGGAAGCTGCTCCCTCTCAATTGACTCTTTTAGTAGCTCTCGGAGTACAGGGGCTAGTTATGCTGTGAAGGCATGGTAGTTGGCTGGTGAGACGCTATCTTCCCTCGGGACTTTACCACTTGGGATTGCATTTATTGCTGCTATTTCCTCTTTGGTGATTTCCGTGGATAACAATGTTGCCTGCATCTCCTTGAGCTTAGGTTGGTGGATATCCTCTAGGAATTTCTTGATGTCTTCCTTGGTGCTTGTATTACTAACCTTATGTGGATTCTTGTAATAGGACCTAAATCTCTTGTTTATTTTGTGTGGGTCTGTGGTGGTGATGAAGTTCCTGGTTCTTTCTTGCTTTAGCTTTAAGACTCGGATTTTGGTTGCCCTGAGGTTGTTGGAAAAGTAGTGTGTTTTGGCTTTTCTGTGGACGTGTTCTGTTTCTTGACAGAAGTTTTCGCTGTATCTCTTTATAGCTTTTGCCCATTTGTTCCAGGCCTCCTCTGAGCTGATGTTCGTGATGTCATCTTCTGCATCCCAGATTTCTTCCAGGAGTGCCTGTTTTTTTTCTACATTGTTTCTTTTCCTCCCAGTGCAAATGGGTGTACACTGCCCTCTTAGTAAACATTTGAGGGCTTCCCAAGTCATTGCCCAATTTGTGTCAGCTGGTTGTTTGTGCAGCATGAAGTCTTGAATTGCATTTCAAAGTTCCTGCTTCCACTCGTTGCTTTGTAGCATGAAATTATTGAGTTTCCAGCTCTGTGTTTTGGGCCCCTGTATGTCCAGCGATAGTATCAGACTCACAGGGGCATGATTAGAGATAGTGAGTGGTAGTATGTCTATCTCAACAACTCCAGCTGCCTCACTATTTGGGATAAACCAGTAATCTATCCTAGAGGCTATTCTGTGTGTGTGTGTGTGTGTGTGTGTGTGTGTGTGTGTGTGTGTGTGTGTGAGATCTGAAGGTGATACTCTTTGTCGTTAGGATGTAAAATTCTCTGGACATCTTCCAGGGTAGCTGTGATTGCTCTTACGCTTTGAGACAGTACCCTTTTGGGGTTTATATCATCCATGACCGGGACCAGAATTAGATTCATGTCCCCACCTATTATCCACATGTATTCTGTTAGTGGGGTTAGCAGTGCTGTGAGGTTAGGGTAGAACTGGTGATCATCTTTATTGGGGCCTTAGATGTTTATCAGAGCTACTTTGGTCTTTCCAAGGGACCCTGCCACTATGAGCACTCTTCCATCGGGGTGTCACCACTGTTTCTTTTCACTGAAGACTAGGTTTTTATGCAGTAGTATCTGTGTGCCACCTGTTCTCCGGCTTTCTCCAGCTCCACAGGCCTTCCATACCCATAATCTCCTCATTATGAGTGCTTTGAATTCCCCTCATATGTATTTCTTATAAAAAGGCAATGTGGGCTTTGTTTCTTTTGGTGTGCTGAAGAACTTCTTGTCACTTTTGCCCTGTTTGCGTCCCTTTCATGTGCCATGTTATGCATGTGGGTTGGTTGTTCTCCATTTTCAGGTGTTGTGAGCAGCCTTCCTTGTATTTGGTTGCTCTTCGTGATGTTGGTGTAGGTGCTATTTGTTGGCCCTCGTGCCTCCCCTTATGTTAAGCTTGTTAACCCTTTGTGAGCCCTTCAATACCCAGGTTTACCAGAATTGTGTTGGTGATCTCCTAGACTGTGGGTTGTCACGCATCCCTGTCAATTCCTCTTCCGGGAGCACATCAGCATTCTTTCAACTGTTAGTTCTGTTGCCCTACTACCCGAGGCTATGATCTGGTTAGTGGTCCAGGTGGGGTGCCACTGCTGGGATTGTCTTGGCCCCATGCTTTGTGGGTGTGTCTTGATGCTGTGCCTGGTGTGTGTTAGGGATTAGCAGCTGCTAGCTCTTGGGTAGTCTGTGGTTCCTGTCCCCCCCCCCCTCGGGGGTCCCCCTGAGAGAGGTTCTGCCTGTTGGACCCATTTCCCTTTAGGCTTGGTGGTACTAAGCGGTGAGCCAGGTCTGGGGGGATGCTGCTCAACAAGGGGGTACTTATAGGCTACAGCTCTAAGGGCTTGAGCTCACTGGAACCAGGGATGTTCCCTTCTGGGACATTGGCACCTTATCCGCACTATATAGTTGCCATTTCTTGGCTGTGTCACAACTAAGAAACACGTATCAATAATATACTGAAAAAGCAGGTTCAAATTGTATTGATACATACAGAATAGTATTAACACATAAAAACACTATCGATAGAGCAAATTTTTAGTGGCTGCACTCGAAGCCTTCGTGTAAACAAACAAAACTCAACAGCTCCAAACACAGACCTCTCAAAAGACAATGGGCCAGATTCGCAAAACACTGTGGGGCTAAGTCCCACTCCACAAGTCCAGTGGCAGACCAAAATCTGCGTAGCTATGGAGATTTGTATTCGCCATCCACCACAGCTGCGGGAGATGATATGCCTGGTCCCACCAGGCATAGCATTTTTCTACAACTACAGTGAAAAGCCATCCGCAAGCTGACGTAAATCATGGAGCCAGTCGTAAACCAGCTCCACCTTTGTGAATACCGTAGCTGTGGAAAAAACTGCAGCTCCACTGGCAACCCACTTGTGCCGGGTTTTTCCTGCAGCTGCAGGATTTTGGGGGAGGAGGTTGTGAATCTGGCCCTATGTCTTTACAATGGATAACTTTGGAACTAACAAGGCTAGAAAAAATAAATTGTACTAAAACAAAAGCTTGGAGTCAGCTCGATACATTAATAAGAAATTATTGCAGTGACCATATATTAACATAAAATAACATAAACCAATTCACAACATTTTTAAAAACCTGGTTATACTGGCATGTAAAGGGATGCAGCAACACAGGAGAACTGTGGACCAAATTCATGAAGCCCCCAGAAGTCCCGCAGCTGCTGGAAAAACCCAGCGCATGAGGGTTGCCACTTGCGAAGCCGCAGTTTTTCCCGCAGCTGTGGTATTCACTAAAGTGGAGCCAGTTTACGACTGGCTTCTTGATTTACGGCAGCTTACAGGTGGGTTTTCACCACAGCTACGGCAAAATGTTATGCCTGGAAGGACCAGGGGTAACATCTCCCACAGCTGCAGTGGACTGTGAATTTAAATATCTGAAAGCTGTGGAGATTTTGGTCTTGCAACTAGGCTTGCATCCCACGATGTTTTGTGAATCTGTCCCTATATCGCTAGGATCTATACATGTTGATTGGATTCCAAGCTTTCATTTAAAAAAAATATGTTTCTTTGATTTACAGTTCAAATGTTACTGCTTTCAAAATATAATTCCATGTATTATAAAATATCATAAAAGATTATTTGGGGAAATGGTCAGAAGATACTAGTGGTTGTTCTGTTTAAGAAAATGAAGTGCTGAAGCAGACTTAACATGGAAAGAAGAAATGGATGTCTTACAACACAACAGATGAGACATTCTAAAATAGATTAAACAAGCATTTGTCAATGCCAAATGTTTGCTTGCAGTGTAAATCACTACTTTTTGGTATTGTACTTTTTTTAACCCAGGATCTTGTAACAACAAAGCACAACACTGCGGAATTGGGATTAGCTCCTACTAAAGGGCTGCACTTAATCACTGTGGTAGAGGCAGTGTGGCGTCGTGGTGGTTACAGCACTGGTTTGGGCAGTGGGAGACTGCAGGTCTAGGCCCCGGCAGAGTCAAGCACTTGCTGTGTGTCCAAGTCTCTTAAGTTCTCAGTGTTCTAGTTCATCCAACTGCAGAAAGGGGCATGAGCAGGACCCCAAGACTGGAAACAAGATACTGCATCTCAGCTGGGCTATCCTGGGTAAATAAACTATAAAATAAAAACTGTTACCAGGAGCAAGCCACTAAAGATGCAACATCTCATTTTCAGTGGGGTCCTGCTTCATAAGTGAGGGGGTGAAAGTACACCAAGATTGCTCATGGTCACAAAGTTTTTATTTATTAATGTGCTCAGGATAACATGGTTGACATGCAACATCTCATTTCCTGTGGAGTCCTGCTTCTACACAATAGGGTAAACAACTTCCATAATAAAAATCAAATAAGATCAAGATAATACTTTCTTTCTTTATGTTTCTTATATTACTTTCCTAGCTGTACTCTACTAATCTCTGCCAATCGTATCCCTTCGGTTTTCATTTCCGGTTCATAACTTTGATGTTGAAAGGACATTTCTGCAAGGGGAAAGCAAAGTCTTTTCAAATATTCATCCACAAGGCATGGTCTTTTTTTTTTTTTTTTTTTTTTTTAAGAAAGACTACAGAAGTATAAGAAAATCTTTTTACCAAAACGTGTTGACCTGTTTCCCAAAATTAGCACAGTAAGATTAATATATTCTAATGTTAGAATCACTGCTGTTAAACCATCTGAACCAAGATTTGAAAACTGCACATACTGTAAGTAAAGTAGTGAATTTCTCAAAATCAGTTACTGAAACAAACCCACACACACACACACACACTGAATGAGCAGTGAACATGGTAAATAAATCCTGCTATTTTTCTAGACAGTTTGGATTGTAAATTTATCTGACAAACTCAGCCAGGTGAATCCTGCATGGGATGGCATAGAGCACACCAAATAAAAATATAAAATGCAATCTGACAAACTGAAGTCAAGTGACTGGCAAGCTTCCAATCCTGCATGCATGCAGTAGTGAAAAATACAAAAAGAATCCTGTCTGACGAACTGGTAGAGTCAGATCAGGCGAATGTGTAGACACAGAAGAGTACTGTCAAAATATAATCAGACACATAGTACAGGTGAGCTGCTGTGAATCAGAGGAAGGGTTGCTAGACCCAAATTTAGTTGCTCAGCATAAAACAGCTTGTTGAGTTTTGCAGAGAAGTTTGCACCTAGACCCGACACATTCACCAACAATTTTTTTCTTATATCAAGAGATCTGACCCTGTCAGAGCAGACTCACTCAGTCTTTATTGCTTCTTGTAGCACCAATTCCCTACTACACAGAAACACAGAAGTTGTCAGCAGAAAAGAACAGCTAGGCCCATCTTGATTTCCACCTCTGACCCTATCTGGTCAATGGCTTATTACCACTCCTTCCCACCTCTAAGGTTCCCTTATACCTGTCTCAGGCATGTTTAAATCCCTCTACTGTGCTTGCTCTTACCACCTCCTTTGGCAGACTATTCCATGTGTCTACCACCCTCTCCATGAAGAAAACCTTCCTCACATTTCCCTTTAACCTGCCACCTTCCAATTTCATATCATGCCCCCTCATTCTTGTACTCCCCCTATACTGGAAGATGTCTTCCCCCCTGACCTTGTTTATGCTCTTAAGCTACTTATATTTATTTATTTATTTATTGAAATTTGTTGACCAGGTAGGCCCACTGAGACAACCAAGTCCCTTTTTCAGGGGTGACCCGGAATTAATTACAGATGTATGTTTCTATCATGTCCCCCTGATCCCTCCTTTCCTCCAGTACGTACTTATTGAGGTCCTTTAATCTCTCCTCACATGTTTTCTGGTGCAAGCCCTGTACCATCTTAGTTGTCCTTCTCTGGACCGGCTCCACCCAGTCAATGTCCTTGCAAAGGTGTGGCCTCCAGCACTACACACAGTACTCCAGGTGAGGCCTCACTAGTGTTTTATGCAATGGCATCACTACCTCCCACCTACTGTTATGCTGCTTGATAGAGTGAAGAGTGAGACTCCCAATGCAATCTGCCAGTACCAAGCCACTGCTCAGTTTCGGATTCCAATCCACACAGTGTCAGATCTTGGTGGTCCACTTCAGTCTGGTGCCCATCCTCAAGTTCCTGCCAGCTGCCACTGAAATCCAGGTGATGGTGTGTAACTGCTGCCACTACTGCTGCCCTCGTACTTGGTCACAGTTTCCAAATATTACAAGTTACAATCTGTTCACCGCTCACACCAGTGCTAGAGTGAAAGGGATTCAAATTTACAAGAATGATGGAGCAAGAGAACAAGTTGGGGGGTGAACAACTCCAAGAACCAAGCTGGTTTTAGTATTAGAACACGAGTGACGGCACTTTTATTCATAAGCCATGGAGGTGGGTGGGTAGTGCCGGTTGCCCACCGCAGGACCTGAAACAAACAAAACTAGTGAGAGGTGACATTCACTGTCATGACAGTCAGCCAGCTTCCTGCAAATGAAAGGACCAAAGCGCTCTCTTATAGAAGCGCTCTGGTCCTTTCAACTACAGAAAGTTTTCACCCATCAGACGGTGACCACTGTCATCCTCAGCCTGCCTGTTCATTGGTCTGTCACTGACAAGCCCAGTGCAGCTTGTCCTGCATTGGATATGACGTGACACTGCTGAAATGCAGTTATTGTAACAAGCTGTTCACTTAGCACTGCACACGCAAGGAAACATAAGTATAGGTCACATTTTTCACTGTAAGAGGCACAGCTGCTGTAGCCTCTTTTTGGCATGAAGAATGAGTACAGTACAGAGTAATGAATACTGGGCATTTTCAGCCCTCAAGACTGACTACTCACCAAGAACTCCTGAGACAGTACTCACCTAGTCCTTGAAGTCAGCAGGGTGTAATGGCCAAGCACAACAGTGTATCCCCAAAAATATGCTTCAGTACCACTCCAAGGAGGAGCATGTCTTGAAGAGGCATTTACATGTTAGGTTAAAACAAGACAAAATACATTTTGTTTAAATAAAGTGCCTTGTATTTACCTGAAGAAGAACAATAAACTGTGGGAAGCGCTGGATTGGTTTCATCATTAAACTGTAAAGAGTAATACGATCTGGACTGACATCCTGGCAGTGCTGAAATAAAAAAAAAGTTTACTAATATAAGCATATAGATGAGTTCAATGAACTTCCGTTGATCAGGTTTTCAACAACTGAAAATGTTTTAGTAACTCACAGATTATAGTACATTTTCATTTATACACAAAAATAATGAAAGTATTCCCAACGAGATAAGTAAAAGCTGCGTAAAATATTGGGATAACAGAATATTAAATGAAACATTTTGCAATTTTTGTAATGTGACTGTAGTACTCTGACAATGGGCTATGATTAGAAAAAATGTGGAAACATATTTATTTGGTCTGAATGTGAACCAAAAATCTGAAAATTTTGAAAAAAAATATATTTTTAAAAAAGTCATGTAAGTATTCATAATATTTTTGAATTATCGACAAACGACATCTTTATTGATATAATGATTCTATGTTTCCAAGACTCAAAGATTTCATTTAAAAATATGTAAACTTATAGCTCTGAAATGGTTCCAAAGTTAGCTCTCTCTAAAGACACAGTAATATTTTAGAAAAGGTATAACTTTGGAAATGTTAGGGTTCGACATTTATTTATTTATTTATTTATTGAATTTTGATAACTGGGTAAGACCCACTAAGACATAGTGTCCTTTTTTCTGGGGCGACCTGGAGTTAAGACATTTAGTAGACACACTGGGCTCAATTCAGAGACATGCTGGGAATGGCACAGTCCCCGGGTGTGCCGAACGTGTGGTGCATGCTGCTTGCTTCATTCCCTGGTTAGCGACTGGGATTTGAAATTCCCTGCATCATTTGCTATGAGTTAGGCCAGTTTTTTGCTGATCTAACTTTGCGGCAAACATAGGACTTTTTCTATGGGGTTTGCGCCAAATAGTTGGTGCAAGCTGCTATAAAATGGGAAGAGCATTGCAAATGTGCGCTACCTTTTTGAACTGGGTGCAAGCTGTGTCACTGTGTTTGGTGCAGCTGTGGGGTTGATGGAAGGCTTGACGTAAACATGAGGTTTTCCGAAATGAGCCCACTGCGCATAGCCATGTATCACATTATAGACAAGAACAAATCAGAGCATCAAACAGGGTCCATTTTGACAAAGTAACAAAATTCAAGGGAACAGTTCATATTAGTTACAAAACAGAACTTTACAATAAGTAAAAATCAAGAGTTGCATAAGAGTAACAGAAACAACAACATTAACAAATTAAAAATACTGCACGTGTAGCCAGCTCCATGGCGCTGGGCGAGTGCCTGCCATTCTGGCAACCTGGGTTTGTGCCACGAGCCCGGTACATCAGGAGCGGATGGTGCAGGTCTGCACCGCTCTGGAGCAAACCCCGGGGGCAATGCACAATGTGGCATGGATGCGCACATGCCATCACACATGAGAGGAGGGACACTAGGTGCAACCACTGTGGGTGGGGGAGGCGGGGACTGAAAACCGGAGAAATCTCCCCATCAGCCGAATGATGGTCACCAGGTCTCCCATCGCCACGACAGCCTGGGATCGCCCCAAGCTGACCCAGCCGGCCCCCGGGATATGTCAATGCGCCTATGGGCACTTCTCCCCTGTGGGGATCCACCACTCGACGAAAGGTTACCTCAGGTTACTTGGGGACCACCAAGATGGGGCAGCGGATGGCAATGGGGCATGGTGGTGGTGGTGGTGGGGCATGTACGGCCCGAAGGAGTGGCCAGTAGGGGGGGTCAGGGAGGACCAAAAAAAAAAATATTATACGAGATCATTGAGAGAGGCTCAAGTTTATGTGACAAGCTGGTCTGATGCAGGCTACTATTCTGATACATTTTTAAAAATTATTGATAGCATTTTTAATTATCAACAATTGAAAACTGTTATAAATAAAACTATTTCATGTTGATCTTGCTCTAAGCTTTGATTTAAAAAAATAAATACATTTCTGGCCATACAGTCTTATGCTAAACTAAAAGTCTTTCTACTGCCCTCTACACCCTCCCCCCCCCCACACTCAGTTCTAACTCCAAAGTTAGGTTTTATCAGAGAAATTCTCTTTATTTATTTATTGCATACATTTCACCAGGAAATACATACTGAGCTTGTAACAGTTCATCTCCAGATGCGTCCTGGGGTTGTGGGGAAAGGGAAGTAAGTGGTACGTTCTTCTCTGTTTAAAAAGGAGTCGCCAAGTGTTAGGCGTAAGAGCAAGTGACATGGCGGCTTGAAGGCGGCATGCAAGCATCCACGCTGATGCTTGTGTGCAGTCTTCTGAAGCTATCGAGTCACTCGCTCTCGTGCTTAACACTCGGCGCCTCCTTTTTGAACAGAGAAGGAAAAGTAACATTGAGAAATGCTGCTAGCATATTTCACAGGTAGAGATTACTGGTTTTCAGCAATTTTCTGGGCATAGTGTGTACGAGACTGAACACCGTTCAGTCACACTATCTATTCGGGGGAAAGTGAAAGTTGATCGTAGAGCGCTGTAATAACTGGATTTCAGGTTATTACGGCGTTTGAGAGCAACCATAATCAGGTTGATAAATATGGTCACCAGTAATTATATCCAAATGTCACAGTTTGTTAGACTCTCTCAACAACCACAGGAGTACAATTATATGGCAAGTTTAAATACGACGAGCAATTCTCTTACAGGTACAGTACCTGTAGTTATTTACATTCAACTGAAGTGGCTAATCAAAACTGGAGTTCTGCCAAACAACTATTGTTTCTGGCTGTGTAATACACTTTTTTACAGAGGCTTATGAAATGGATTTACAGGTGATTGGAAACAGTGTTTTACAACTCTAGATGCCCGCCTCTTTCAGTGCCTGCTCAATATTCTGATATGTTTTGACCTTCTTGTATTAAATTAATAATTTATTTTTTGCTTTGTAACTACCCTGAATTCTTCTCCCTTCAGCAGTTGCTGTTTTCTCTCTTTTCTTACTGCCTGAACATTCTGTGACATTAGTAACACTATTCCAGGCCATTCAGATGAATAGCATGGAATGGTGTTGCCGATGTCACAGAATGTCTTAGAAATAGAAAAAGAAAAAGCAGTAGCTGCTGAGGAGAGTGGAACTTTGTAGATCTGAGAGTGCCCCAAAGCTATGGAGGTAGTATACAAAAGTTCACCAGTACTGCGGTATAACACATGGTATTTGCAGCCACAGAGTGCTGTATTGCAACAGCGGTTGAATAACACATATCGGCTGCCACAAATACCACAATTAGCCACTGCAAAGACCAAGTTATACTGCAATACCAGTGAACTTTTGTATAACTACTACTGTAGTTTATTTATTTACCATAAATTGGTCAAACCATGCCAAAACACATAACTGTCATGGAGAGGAAAATGTGAGGGCTGATAACTGTGTAAGAATAATTTCTTGTCACATTTAAGAAACTGTTCGCTGTGACTAGCTGACATGTGTTACAAGGCAAGACAAGGCACATTTATTTCTATGGCACCCAATCCCAGAGGCTCTGCGTGCCTTACATAAATACAGACAGGGAAAGAAATGCAATACAGTAGGATAAAATATGCACAAATACATTATTTAACATGCAATTCCATATTAAAATCAATAGGCATAAACTTGAAATACAATAGCTCTGATTAGTCCAGGAAGGCCAAAAGAAAGAGCTGAGTCTTTAGACCCCTTTTAAAATCTGCCTCTGTTGGGGCCTACCTAACAGAGATAGGGATAGAGTTCCAAAGGGTCGGACCAGCGACTTTGAAGGCTCAGTCGCTAGAAGTTTTTAACCTGGCCCTTGGAACTGCAAGGAGGCTGCCGGTGGAGCAGCAGAGGGAGTGGACTGAGGAGGCAGGTATCAGGAGATCAGCCATGTAGCCAGGGCCCAGTTCATAGAGGGCCTTATAGGTGAGTAAGCCCACCTTGAAGATGATCCTCCACATGACAGGCAGCCAGAGCAGAGCTTGCAGGAGAGGGGTCACATGACTAGACCTGGGCTGGCCCATCAGTAACCTGGCTGCTGCGTTCTGCACCAACTGCAGCCAGAAGAGGGTTCCTCCACTGACCCTAAAGTACAGAGCATTACAGTAATCAAGCCTAGACGTAAAAAAGGCATGAACCAGTGATGGCAGATCCTCAGGTGGAACTAGGGGTTTAATCCTGGTGACATGCCTTAAGTGGTAAAAAACACTTTGGACAACAGATGACACCTGAGCATCAAGTGTCAATCTGTCACCCAGGATGACGTCCAGATTTCTCACCCTAGAGGAAGCCATTAACAGAGCGGTCCCTAGGACCAACCCTGAGGCCACTCTGGAGGCACTCCCAACACACCCATTACCCGGATCAGTCACTAGAACCTCTGTCTTATCTGGGTTCAGTCTAAATCAGTTGGAGGACATCCAGTCATTGATCTCTGACAGGAAGTTGTTAAGCACTTCCATGGAAACCATGCATAGGTCCTCTCATAGAACCAGAGGAGTAAACAAACATCTGTATAGTGTATGATGACACATTTTGAACAACAAAATTCAGTGAGAGCACAGGGCTATTGTGTATGGTTTATAGCTGTCAGTCATCTGTTGTGTATGGGAGTAGTCTGCTGTTGTGCATGGGTATCTTAGCCAATCAGAACCATACAGAAGACAACTGGCAGAACATTAGCATCCCACAGCATTTTGCAAATTGACAGAACATCAACATTCTGCAGCATCCCAAAAATTGTAACAGCTTATATTTATTTATTGAATTTTGTTGACTGGTAGGCCTACATGAAAACAGAAGTCCTTTTTCAGGGCAGCCGGGGGTGGGGGACAGATACAGGTGGTAACCAACTGAAATTGAACCAGATTAAGCTGTTGATGGTATTTTAGTAAACACTGTTTTTACTGTACATTGTTTTAATGTGTTATGGTTTAATATTTTGAAGTCTTTTTTTTACCTCAATTGTTTGACTTACAGCTATGTTAAGTGAATACAGTATAAGATCCATTTTGCTTAAACAAACGTCCCAAACCATCATATACTATAAAAATAGTACACAGGAGAAAAAATAAAACAGAACTGTGATTCCATTTTAGGATTCTGATGACATCAGACCATTTAAGCTGTTTTCCCGTAGTCTGTGAAATCATCAGAATCCCTTGATGGAATCACATCAGCTCTGTGGTGCAGGTTTCCCCAGCTACTAGTCCATATACACATAGACAGATAGATAGGCAGACAGTCAGACAGACAGGGCTTAGCATGACAAAAACTAATAATCAAAGATTGCCAAATACCCCTGACTCAGCTGTTGCGCCATCTAGTTACACCTTACACAGATCAGATAGAATGGGAAAAGGGGGAGCGGTTTGTCATCTATCTCTGTGATACACTTCAAGGTCATGTAGTTCCGACTACCTTTCCTGCTGCTAATGCTCAATCCATTATCCTTAAAATTGCCATTAGGACCTCTGGTAAAACTGTTTACCTGATGTCTATATACATACCTCCCCATAATCAGAAAGAGACTTTCACTTCAATCCTAGATATCACTGCCCAACTCCCCAAAAACTCTGAGATCATCACACTCGGAGACTAACACAAATTGGCTTGCCCCTCAGTCAGCCTATTTCAGAGATGCCACTGCCGCCCAAAACCTAACTTAACTGGTTCCCTCTCCAACCCGGCTTAACCGAAACATGGGCAACAGAACCCTCATTGACCTAATTTTCTCCAATCACCCTGAACGTATCTCTGATGTCCAGGTCTTATCGGACTCGCTTAGTGAACATTCCCCAGACATCTGCCGCTGGTCATACAGGTGGAAACCACCCCCACCCCCACCCATATCTCTAGAGACTGATTCCTTAGGAAAGGCACCCTAGGGCATTTCTGCAATTACCTTTTCAACTTTGACTGGACCCCGCTCGACTATATTTCATCTGTCGATGATGCACTGTCCTTCTTTATTAGCTCCTTTAACACCACCTGCGATATCTTTGCCCCTTTGTTAAGTGGGCGGTAAAAGATTGTTTCTCTCCCTGGGTCAACCAGTCTATAATAGACCAAATGACTGCTCGTGACAACCTATGGTGCAGAGCCCTGGAATCTGGCCACCCCATGGACTGTCAACTATACCGTGCTGACCGAAACTCCTGCACCTGGGCCATTCACAAGCTAAGACTGCTTACTACCAAACTAAACTCTCCACCTCCTGGGGGCAGGGAAGTAACTTCTGGGAGAATATTAAGGAACTCAGTGGTAAATCCTCCCTCCCTACTGATCATAAACGGAGTCCCTACCCAGGATCCTGGCCAGATTGCCAACACCTTTAATGCGGCTTTTACTAACCTTAGCTCAGTACTCCGATTTTTCTCCCTCCCCTGGGCTGTTCCAACCTCCTATTGGTGTCCCACCATTCTGTTTCAAGACCATCTCCTCGAGTATTGTCCACTCCTACCTCTCTAAGTTCCTTGGCAAATCCAGACAGAGTGGCGATACACTAAACCTTAAGCTGCTCAACCTGTCTCTAGATGCAGTCCTAACCCCCCTGACCAAAATCTTGAGTATGTTGCGATGCCTTGGCCAGTTTCCTTCACAGTGGAAACGGGCAGTGGTCACCCCCATCCACAAGAGCGGCGACCGAACCTCCTATAATAACTACAGGCCTATCTCCTTTCTGACCCCCAAAACGCTCGAAAAAATAATCGCTAACCAACTCACTGAATTCCTGGATTCACATACCCTCCTTTGCTAGCAACAGCACAGTTTCAGCAAGGGCCACAACACCACCACTGCCCTCCTGGAGTACACCTCATTCATCCACAACGCCCTCGACCAAGGGGCCTTGGTTGGGTTTGTGTATATAGACTTCACCAGGGCCTTTGATACGGTCAATCATCCCCTATTATCAGACTTTCTCCTTTCCTTTGGTCTGTCCCAGGAGGCCATCACCTGGTTCACCCACTACCTGCAAAGAAGATCCCAGCAAGTGAAGATAAATGGCACCCTATCCACTAGTCTACAGGTTCGCTCTGGGGTACCCCAGGGCTCCATTCTTGGCTCACTCCTATTTACCCTGTACCTGAACTCTCTCCCCTTAGCCTGCACTGGATGACTCCTCCTCTATGCAGACGATGCAGTGATTTTCAGTCACCACCCTGACCCCACCCTGCTTCAACTGGACCTGCAGCACTCCTTCAAGGAGGGTGAATCCTAGTTTTCAAACCATAAACTAATTTTCAATTATAAAAAGACAAAGGTAATGCTATTTTCCCACCACTAAAATAGGTACAAGATCTCCGTCCTCGCCATCCTCAAGTCTCATATCACCCCCCTGAAATCCGCTCCTCATTTTAAATACCTCGGTATCACCCTCGATCCTGCCCTCTCCTTACATGAACACATTACCGCTACCTGCTCTGCAGTTAATGCCAGAATTGGCCTCCCTACAGAATTAGGTCCTGCCTCCCCTCTGCCGCTCTTAGACTGGCTATCTCCAGCTCTATCCTATCCTTGGTAGACTATGGTATAGTCATCTACGACTCTGTCTCAATCTCTGCCCTGAGCAAAGTTAAACTTATCTTAAACAAAGCCTACTGCTTGGCCACTGTCTGCGACAGGTTGATGCATACCTGTGATCTCTATCAACGCTCAGCCTGGCTAAATTTCAAAGGGCGTCTCTACTATCAGACTTGCCTACTAGCGAAAAAAATCTCTATGGGCCACTCACCCTCTGGCTGTACCTTCTCCTCTCTCCACGGCAGTACAGGCAGGTGACCAGATACACCAACAAAACTACTTTATAAGTCCTCTTCTACAGAACCACCGCCGGTTAAAGGTCCTTCAAATGTAGGGCCCCTTTATGGATGAGCTCCATCCCCTGTTCCCTCCTATCCTTACCCAGGTTGGGCCCTTTCAAAAAAATACAGGACCACATCCTGGTTTCATCAAACTGTGACTGCCTGTAACACTATTGTAACTCTCCAACTATTTCCTCTCCTGCACCTTGGCCACACGACAACGCCCACTGGGCAGCTTTATTGTCTCTACTATTTTCCAGCTCTCCTTTGGTCCACTTCCAGGGCCTGTTTCTCACTTTCTCCTCCATAGCTCCATTGCTCCTGTCTCCAATGGTTATTTTTTCTCCTCAGATTTGTCTTTACGATTTTTTGGTTACTCCCATGTCAATTGTCAATGTTTATTGTAATGCTTCGTTATTAGATAAGTCCCTATTGTGTAATTTTCTCATTGTGTATAATTAATGTCATTGTTCATGATGTCATGATGTCTGTAACATTTGCCTGCCACACTTTGTACTGATGTGGAGCCTTTTGTAATAGTTCCTTTTGCATATTTTTTTTTTCTCTTTATATAATTTACTGTCATTGTTTCGTGGTGCCTGTGGCACTTGCCTGCCACACTTTGTACTGACGTGGATCCTTTGAAAAAGAGTCCCTGACTCAAAGAGTTGTAATTCCTAGACCTCAATAAATAAAAAAAAATAATTTGCTGCAGGTGGAGTTTGTCTGAGAGAATGCCCTGGATGAAACCTGGATGGACAGAGGGTTCACAGGAGGCAGGAACTGGTACCTGCTTGTAGGAGGGGCTTTGGTTATTTAAGTGTCTGTAACAAAGGCTGTGCCGTCTTTTGTCCCTACCTGCAGCAGATTCCAGTTCCAAGCGTCAGAAACCAGTCCCAGCAAAGAGAGAAGCAGGACGAAGGTTTCAGGTAGGTAGGGATTTCCAAGGATTGAGCTTGGTGCCAGCAGACCTGGGTCTGAGTCACACAGCCTTCACTTGCATGAAAAAATTAAATAAATAAATAAAACAGGTGATAGCAAAATGGATGGGACAAGTGGTGGCTTGTGGGAATAGACAGGCTGAGCTGGAAGCTGTGGAAATCTCAGTGGAAGCAACCCAGTGGGATGGGTCATAATCCCTCCATGAATAATTACTGTAGCAGGTTTTTTATAGTTCTTTTGTTTTTTCATGACCCCACCCCCCCCCCAACCTGAGGTTCAATCATAAGAATTTTTGGGAGATGTTTGTTAAATGTAAATGGGGTAAGAATGGGATTTTATTTTAAAAATAGTTCCTTTTGACCATTTTTGGTTTTCTAATTTACTTGTTTCTGTTTACAGACACTGTTTGTGTGATGGTGCCTTGCCATCCCCTTCAACAACAGCAGCAATGAATAACATTACATTCATGTGGATCCCGGTGATATGTACCCTATATTGCATTTGGACATTGGTGATCACGGAATGAATTTGAATTATACCTGATAATTTTTATTAAATTAGATATACATAAAGCAGCATAACAAGCATTGTTTATTGATGATCTACTATTGTAATGTTTTTAAATTCACTACCAACCACTTGCATACTGTGTGACCCTGAGCAAGTCACTTAACTTCCCTGTGCTCCCAGGTTGCACCTGTAAACAAGCTTTCAGCTTAGTGTGCCACTTCTGGTTAAACATTTGAAAAAAAAAAAAGAATGTGGTGTTAGTAATTTCATTGGTGTATTATGATGTCATGTGATATGTTAATTTACTAGTTGATTGGTATGTGGAATAATTCTCCACCTCTAGATGAACCCTTTTGAGGCAAAGAGCTGAGGTGTTTTAGCTGCTCTCTGTGTGTGACTTCACTGCTTATTTTGTGATCCGGGTAACACGGGAAGGGGAATAGTGTTACCTTTACAATCATGGGACGTGCAAGGTGGAGGCCTGTAAATACAAGCATGAGTGCTTTGTTTGTAGGCAGAACCACCCTTTTGTGCAGTGCATGAAAGGGATTAGTCCGCAGCCCTTTCTTAAGGGGCAGGGGAAACCTTTCTACCCCAATAAGGGTTAAACACATTCAGCATTGGTTGGAGGGCTACCAGGACAGACAAGCCACCCGGTCCCTGGCAGAGGGGTCTGCACAGGGCTTCAGGATTCTGTACAAAGGCTCTTGCAAGGCTTGCGAGTCAGACAGCCTAAAATCTGCAGGGACCATCCAATCACAGTTACGGCAAACTTTTGAAGGAAGTGGCTTTAGGCAGCGTTAGTGGACCGTTTGAGTGACCTCCATACCGCCACCTCTGGGTATCTGTGATAAGCATGGCACCAAAGAAGGCACCAGGGGAATTCAGGTTGATAAAGCATTTATCATACCCAGAGGATGACTCTGTCAATTGTGATATCATCCATGAGGATACAGTGGTGTTGTAAGTGCTATTTGGCAGAGCCACTGAAGTGGTGAAGGGGGTAGGAGATGGGGCATTACTATTTATTTATTTATTTGTAAAATCAGTTTACAACCTTTGAGCCAGAGGCTCGTTTCCAAAGGTACCCTGTCACATTAAAGACATACATAGAGTTTTAGGTTACATAGCATAGGTTTGCAAAACAATAGGCGTTCAACAGAGGCGCCACGTCACACTGAGGTCAGACAAAATACATTTAGGTTACAGGGTACATGTAATTGAGAACAGGTGTTACACAAGTTGGTATCAAAAATTGAGCAATCTAATAGGTATACAATGAAACAGCTGGCACTGGCCAGGTTAGACATAGGCACAGTGTGCAGGAAGCAATGGAGGGATGGCTAGGTGGAAACCGCCCGGTGGGCGTTGTCATGAGAAGTAGGATTGGAGGCTACTTTCAGAGACAGAAGCAGCTACGAGTGTTGAAGAGTTGGTTTGAAGGTGGTTTTGAACTTGGAGATGGTGGTGGCATTGGTGATGGGGGCAGGGAGAGAGTTAAACCAGGATGGGGCTCTGTAGGAGAAGGACCTCTGGCCACGGCTGGTTCTTGATCTGGGGACCATTAGGGTGGTCTTGTTGGATGACTGTGTTGCAATAGTGGGAGGGCTCAGGTGGATGGATGCCGTTACCCTGGGGGGAGAGCCCGAGTAGGGTTTTTTTTTTTGTGAGGAGACAGGTTTGATAGCAGAGCCGTTCATCCAGGGTAAGTAGTTTAGCCTCGTCATATAGCTGACAGGTGTATGTGAGCCTGGGGGCACCAGTAATCAGTCTGCAGGCTTTATTTAGGGTTAGGTTACTAGGCAAGTGCGATACAGAATTAGCTTTTTGCTTATTGCCAGTGCACCCTCAGGACAGGGATTCACTGGGCATGAAATGTGAAGGCCACAATTATGTTGATAACTGCATGCTCATGGGTTGTGCCTGGCATGTGTAGTGTTTGAGCAATTCAGCACCTTCTTGCACTGGGCCACTGCTAAGACGGCAGGCAAAATAGAACGCGTCCACTATCTGGATGATTGATTGTAGGCAAAGCAGGGACTGATCACTGTGCACAACTGATGGTAGCATTCCAGGCCATATGTGAGGACTTGGGGGTACCACTAGCCCATGCCAAGACAAAGGGTCCATGTATGCACTTGACCTTTTTGGGTATCGAAATGGTCACCACAAAGTTCTGTCTTCCGCATAAGAAGGTCAGTGCCCTCTGAACGCTGTTGCACAAGGCAGTTCAGGCATACAAACTCACCCTGTGGAGTTGCAGCAGCTACAAAGGCATTTGAATTGTGTCTGCAAAATTATGCCACTGGGAATAACCTTTCTCTGTAGGCTGGCCAAATGCAGAGCAGGCTGTGGCAAACCCCATCACAGGCTTCAGGTCACTGAGTCCATGCAAGAGCACCTCAAAGTCTGGTTAACCCTTCTGACCTGTTTTAACAGCATGGCCATTTGGCCAACAGAAGTCACAATCCAAGAACTGGAGCTTTACATGGATGTGTTCAGGGACATAGGCTTCAGGGCTTACTTTGATGGGGTCTGATGTGCAGGGCTATGGCCCCAGGCACGGGTAGAGTCTGGCTTGCATTATCAAGTTACACCATGGCTCTAGTGATTTGGGGGGGATCAGTTGTGCAATAAACAGTTGACATTTAGGCAGACAACACTGGGGTAGTCTATAGCATTAACAGGCAACTGGAGGGAAGGGCACCATGGGGGAATCTGATGAGGGTCTTCATACTTAAGTGTTTGATTTTGAATACACAGTTCAGGGCAATGCATGTACCTGGTGTGAACAATGAAGTGGCTGATGGGAGAGGTTTTGAGACTTGGCGGCAGAAGCAGAGACATGCCCAAGGGACACCTGCCCTACCTCTGGGATTTTGATGATACAAAAAAATGGGAGTTGCTTAAGCACTCGTTAGCGATCAGCACAAGGGCAGCATATGGGGGGGGCCGGAAGGGGACACCTTTATGACAGAACGGCAGCAGCTGGCTGGGACGCTGCCTGGCTGGTACCAGAAGACAAGATGAGTGTGCATCTCCTCCACATTAAATGCCAAGGCTTTAAACTGGCAAAGGTGAGGTGGCACATGGCAGGGATTGCCTGGTTTGTGAAGGCAATAAGGGTGAGGAACACAGCATGGTCCTTTTGGGTGCGTAAGATGCAGGAAGGTGGGCCTGTGTGGACCCCAAAAAGGGGGACAAATGATACCCAACTGGCCCTGTGTTGCTGGTCAAAATAATGACCATCCTCCCCAAGCTCTGCTCATTGGCTGTGGAGGCACAGCTGTTTCAGACAGCCTTCCTGTTGGCCTTTTGCAAGCTTTTAGCGTGTCAGAAATCAGCCAGCCAAGCAAATCATTAGCTTTCTTGGTGGCACTGGTGGGGAGTACATGGTGGTGACCATCAGGAGGATGTTTGCTTATGGCAGAGTAAGAAGGACAAAGAGACTAGGCTCTGCTTGTGCAGCCTCATGTCACCTCCTGGGGTTCAATCCGTCTACCTCCATCAGTTGACTCCCAGGAGGCAGGCCTTTTTCTACCACAGAGATGGTTGCAACCTCTCACTGTTCCAATTTTTTCACCTGTTGGGCAAGACCCTGCATGTGTTAGGGATGGCTTACCAGGAGTGTAATACTCACTCCTTCAGGATAGGGTCTGCATCACACGCTAGGATAGAGGAGTGGACAGATGTGCAGATTCAGTTCCTGGAGCAGTGGAGGTCTCAGGCATTCAAGAAATACAAGCATCTGGAATTACTTTAATCTTCTCTGTTTTGTTTCATTGACAGGTCAGGACTCTCAGATGAAGTGAGTGTGGATATGTGGTCATTCATTTGTCCACTAGGTGGGGGTGACAGCACAGCAGCTTTAAAAGGGAGCAAATTTATTTTTCCATCCCAGTGGGTATGGATACACTGGATGGGCCGGAGGGGCATGAAGTGGGGTCAGCTGCTCCCCTGGATCACAGCTAAGGCTCGACACCATAGCCTGCTGGACACGCTTGTCATTCACCTTGGAAGAAATTATTTAGGGCTTGTAAAGTCTGTTGAGCTGCAGAACAGGATGTGAGAAGACTTGGGTCGGGTGCATCACAAGTGGCAAACAATGCCAGAATCATGTCTTGCTGCAACACCCGACCCCCAATGGAGTCCACATTGCAATAAATGGACATGTTGCTCAAACCATTCACCCTCTTTATGGGATCCGAGCATGGTGCCAACCACTGCCTCTGTAAAATGTGGGACAACACTATCTGCATTTCCCCCAAGTCATGCTGCGCTTAGACTAGGAGGGTCACTTCACATACCCCTTTCCTCCATTCCCACTTATCCAATGATTCCTGCCCAAATTTTGGACAAGGGCAGGGTAATGATTCTCCTACCCCCATTCTGACTCAGGCAGATATGGCTCCTTCTTTTGCTCTGTTTCACATAGGGGGCCTTGTGTCCAGTTCCACTAGTTCACAACATGATTTCGCAGTGTCAAGGCCAGTTATTGCACCTGGCTGTTCCATCCCTTCAACTACACACTTGGCTCCTGAACAAATCATGCTAAAATGTTATGTGATATCCGACAGTATCTCAAAAGGCCTTCTAATGGCCAGGAAACCTTCCACTAGGATGGATTTTATTCCAAATAGTAAAGGTATGCCTTTTTTTGTGAGGACAAAGGTCTGACAACATGCTAGATTTGTCAGATGGTACATTCAATTCTCTTCCATAAAAGCTTGTGTCAGCCATTTCAGCCTATTATGAAATGGTAGAGGACCGGATGGATCTCCCAGTTAGAAGGAGATTTCACAAGGGTGTCTTGTGCTGCCTGTGAAGTGTCCAGTTGTTTAAATCTGGTCTTAAGCAAGTTCATTCAGGCCCCATTTCTATTAGCTGTCACCTGTGACTGTAAGCATCTTAGAAGACAGACTTCCAGGTAGCCATCATTTTGGCCCACAGACATTCTGAGCTGCAGTCTTTAGTGGCAGATCCACCTTACACAATGTTTCACATGAACAAGGTGGTGTTGAAAGACACATGCTAAATTTCTCTCTATTGTTTTTATGTTTCATATCGATCACTTCACGGTGCGTTCTTCTCTAAGTCGATAGGGGTTGTTTTGAACTGCAGATGCGAGCTCCCTATATGACAGGTGAAATAAAAAATGGGAGCAGAGAAGACTCTATAGTACCAATACCATATACATCATTTGAAAATTAGCTCTACTTCTGGATATGACAGGTGCCAGCGTATTTGTGCATTTCATTTAGTTAAATATGCTACCAATAACAAGCTGAATTTTTGTGTTAAACTACTTTATCAAGGAAAGCGGAAGTCATATCCATCCTTATAGCACTTTAATCAAGATTTCAAACCATAAACAGTAGTGTCCTAAATCAGTATCTTAAAAGGTTAAATAGCTAGCTATGCTGCCAGTCCTTCCACACATTGACATTTATATTTGGTTTAATAGCCTTCACGGCTTTATTTCTTAGCTTGGACACATAAGCTAGCTTCCTCACTGGAGAAAAGCCAGTGAGGATGGATATACCTAGAAGCTGAACTCTTTTTTTTCATGGGGTTAAAAGTAACCTCCCTACAAATGGGGGTTTCCAAAACAATCTTCCTTGAGCTTGCCTAAATGCTCACTGCCAGGCTGGTGTCATGCGTTTTAGCAGTTTAAATGTGATTACCAGAGCCTGTATAGCCTCTGTGTACTGTCTCTTTAAGAGCTGCCTGATTGCAGCTTAAGTAATCTGAGAGGGAGCTCTGTTGAAAGATTTAACTATTTACTGAAAATCATTTAGAGTGATAATGATAATGTAGTTTGTCTAACCTGCTTTTTTGTAACAAGGACTGTTTTGTTTGTCTCCACTATCTTGGTCCTGGACTGCAAATTGGACCAAACAGTACTGGTGGGACATAAAATGTAGCCGGACTACAGGGGCTGTCTGAATTCAAAATCTGTAGGAACTGCAGTTTGAACTTTTTTCGCCTTTTTTGCAACTGAAGGGGGAGTTCTTGCTTTGACTGACAGCCAAATCAGCCTACCAGATCTTTTGGATCTTGGGGAAGTCCCAGGCTTCTTGCAGTTTTCAGTTAGTTCTGAGCTGGAAGCTCAAGAAGAAGGAGCTGAAGTAATTCTGAGCAGCAATCCTGAGTGGACTCGCATGGGAGAACTGGAAAAAGGCTTAGTGTCTGGCCTGTATGTCTGCCTGTTGCTCCAGAGAGGGAGAGAAGAGAATTATTTTGGCCTAAATCCAAGTTTGTGTGACTAAAGTAAGCGAAGTGGGTCAGGCTCAACCTGAAGAAGACCAAAGATTTTGCTGAATGTGATCGGCCTGTCAGGAGTTCCAGCTACCCCTAAGCTCCCAGTGTGTGCACAGACTTTGCGATTGTGACCAGGGAGCACTTTGCCTGGTACAGTAGAATTCCCCTACATGTAAATGTGCTATGAGCTGCTAGTGGGTTGTGAGTTAGTTCCCCACTGTGTGAACTGTGTTCTGCTTGCTGGAAACTGTATCCAGCCCAAAACGGACTGCACCCGAATTTGTCTCCATGCGGTCTGGGCCTTGCTAGACTGGCCCAGCCAGACTACCCACTGCACAGAGAAGCCATCGATGAGAGACCTGCCTTGGGACCACCCCCTGCTCCACACTTGAACAGGAATGACATCTCTGCGACTCGTGTGGGCCCTGCTTCTCCTAGCATTCCAGATCAACCACCTGCAGTCTCAATTTTCATCCAGCCTGTGTCCAGTCTTGGGTATCGTGCGTAAATACCAGGGTAGCTCCCTGCAACAACAGCTTAATCTGAGTGTGTCATCTGATTGTCTTGTTGTTTCGTTTCCTTTATGAACTGAGACCTCTGGCTCTGGATTACAAATACTGTGTACTGTGCATGTTGTGTTTTCCATCAAAGGGCCCCAACCAGCTGCAACCCCGGGCAACGGTCCTGGCTAGCCCATCTCTTCTTCACCTGGGTACCCAGAGGTGGACTGTGTGGGGGGACTCAAAGCGCATGCATAACTGCTTGATTGATAAAACCTTTAAGCTAATTAAACTGATTTTGCCCCTCCCTTGTTCAAGTCCCCTGAATAAATCCGATCTAACTTTTTCTGCATGTAATCTGACTGTGGTTCCAGTTTGTGCTCAAAGTACTGTACTGTTGCTATTTGCTGTGCATAACCTTGTTTTACAGGGGGTCCCCAGTGTCGAGCCAGAGGAACCAGCCCTGGTGGCAAGTGCAAATAGTGTGGGCACTTGTGTGGTGTACCAGGGGTATTGTGAAAGTGATTATTGTACAGTGTTCAGGCCACTAGAGGGGAAAGAGGGAGGTTACAGTGTCCCAGAGGGCTGTGCACAGGTTAGCTTGACCACTACCAACCCTGATCTCCAGGTAGAGGCACCCGTTTCAGAACTCAGGCCCCTTAACCTGCTCCTAGCCAAGCAGGCAGGGGTAGTAGCCCTTGGGATAGTACCACCTAGGGGTTACATAAGTACACATTCTTCTATAAGTGAAAGAATTCAGGGATTAGTTCATTTTAACAAGATAGATACACAGACAGACACAAGACAAACAGACAGATAGATATTTTATTTTTATAGCATTCATTCCTGGAGGCTCAGAGCACTGCACAAATTTGTAACAACAGTTACAAAAACTTCAGCAGACACATTGCAGAGTAGATAAATAACCACAATAAAAAACACTAGTACATCACAAATCTATCAATATGATAAGTAGCACAACAGTTCAGCTGTGAAGGCCAAAGGCCTGACCAAATAGAAAAGTTTTTAGGGCCAGCCCAGTGACGCTGAGGGATAAGGCACTCGTCGCCTTACCTCACGCTACATCAGCGACCCATGTTCAGGAACAAGCACGGGCCACCAGGGGTCGGCAGGGGTGGAGAGGGATCGAGCATCGGAGGAACTGCTCTCCCTCTCCGAGGAGGGGGGATTTCAGTGGTCAGTGCGCTTCTGGCCCCTATCGGCAGCTGGGGGACAGAGCACCGATGCTGCAAGACAAGCACTGAGTGGGGCAGGCACCTGGAGGAATGCGTGCGGACGCATGCGCGTTCCCTCCCCAGACATCACTGCACACCCCACTCTCGAGGGAAGGTAAAACAAGAAAATGGTCCCAGATTGGCTAGATGAGGAAGCCACCCGCCGCAGGCCCTGACCCTGAATGGCGCTCCCTGAACTGGATCCTATTCAAAGTGAGTAGTAGCTTGGGGGAGCGTCTCACCACACCACCACTGTGAGGGGGGAGCCAAAGGAGAAGAGGGGATGCAGCCTGATATCGGGGTACAGGGCTGGACAGGTGAGTAGGATGGATGCCAACCTGGGGGCCCAGGGGAAGAAATAGAGTACAAAAAAAAAAAAAGGTTTTTAGGCCCTTTTTAAAGGTTTCCATCGAGGGTCCTCCCTCAAACAATTAGGCAGTGAATTCCACAGAGTTGGCACAATGACTGAAAAAAAAGCCTTGTCACCTGACTGCCACAGCCTAGCCCTGGGAACCACCAGAAGGCAACCATCGGAGGAACAGAGAGAGCGAACTGGGCAATGAGGAACCAGGAGGTTTTGCAAGTAGCCTGGTCCCTGGCTGTGTAGCCTTTATAGGTCAGTAACTCAACCTTGAAGACAATCCTTCACCTAATCAGCAGCCAGTGCATTCTGTGGAGCACAGGCGTAATATGCTCAGATCTTAATGCACCAGTCAGTAGCCTGGCTGCCACATTCTGCACCAGCTGAAGATGGTGGCAGATGCCTTCAGATAGCCCTAGGTAGACAGCATTGCAATAATGTAAACTACATGTGAGAAAAGCGTGCACTAGGGTCTCAAGGTCATCAGATGGTATCAGGGCAATGTTCCTCAGATGGTAGAACCCACTTTGGACGATGGCCGACACCTGAGCATAAAGAGTCAAACCATCGTCAAGGAACATGCCCAGATCCCTAACCCAAGAGGGGGGGATCAAAGAGATGTCCCCCAGCTTCAAGCCAGGATCATTTCCCACTCCTCCTCCAACCTGTCAATGACCAGATTCAACCACCAGTAAGGTAAGGCAAGGCAAGGCAAATTTTAATTAAAAGACGCCCAATTCCGGAGCCTCTGGGCGCCATACATAAAACCAATTATAAAGTAATCATCAATAAATAACAACAATCATAAAAGTTATAACACAAATTAATTACAATTCAGTAAATAAAAATAAAAATTAGGGACAGATAGTGTAGCAAGTCAGAACAGGGCAATATTCACAAAATAGTGTCAGGAAAAGCCCACGGAAACAAGAAGGCCTTGAGGCATGCCTTGAATACCTCCACCAAGGAGGCCTCCCTTATAGATGGAAGAAGCAAATTCCACAGGATGGGGCCAGTGGCACTAAAAGCTCTGTCGCTGGCAGTTTTTAACCTCATCCTGGGAATCGCAAGCAGCAGAGGAGTAATTCTGGTGTAAAGGTTGGGGAGGGGGGACAACCTTACTCTCAACCAGCCTCAGATCATGAGTGCTAGCTGTGAACTGCATTGTCTTGTGTTGCATTTCTCTGTTACTGCCTGTCATTACTGCAAGTCCCTCCATCCCCCCATCACACAGTATACTCAATACAGAACACAGGATGTACATACTGCAAGTAAAATTTACAGCTGTCACAGTTAAATGCAGTTCTCGTTCTTATTTAAGGACTGGGCATGTAAAGGACAACAGCACTATAAAGCCTCTGTTGGGTGAAACTTGTACTATAAAGCATCTGTAAGTAAAGCAAGGCTGAAGCCCCCTCTCTGCTTTTTCTGGTATTACTAGGCATGCACAAAAAAAGGAACACTTCAGACTCACTCAAGCAGTGAATAAAAAAAAGGTACTGCCCAATTCACATGTTTTGGAACAGTTTATATATATGCACAGGTAAGAGAACACAGTTCTTCCCCACCCTCCAGTCGTTGGCCAGGTATATAAAATAATGTTTCCTGGCATGCAGACTGGTTCTCCCCCCCACCTAAATTGCCACCCCACACCAGTATCATAACATACCTCCCTAGCATCTACTGGCACCCCCCACCCATGGATCTCCTTCCCTAAAGCAGGCTACAGATTCCCTGGTGTCTAGTGGCTCCACCCACCGCAGGCACTAGCCAACCAACCCTACCAACCCACCCTTACCTGAAGAGCCAGGCTGTGGGAGACCATACAGTGATTGGCACAGCCCACCTCTCCTCGGCCAGCCGCCAAATGGGAAGACATGGAGCATGTGTCCAATGTATAGTGCAGAGTGCACGTCCGTTCCCTATATTGTACAGGGAGTGCAGACAGTGTACTATACAGGGTGTGTGGTCCCTGTACAGTAGACAGGACGCACACTCTCTGTACAATACATGGTCTGTACTCCCTGTACAATACAGGAGAATGAACTAGAAGGGGACAGGATCAGTTGTGTTCCAGTACAGTAGCTGCTTCTTGTTGTTTTTACAGGGTTTTCTTGTGGATTTTACTTGGTAGAAGGTTATTTCTTTTCTTTCTTACTTCTAAGGGGCTTGGTGGGATTTGTTTGAGGCTGGTTCTTTGAATTGGAGACCTATATCTGTCAATTTCAAGCCTATTTTGATGTGTTGTTAATGAAGCTGATTGAATTAGAGACCTGCTTCCTTTGGCAGCAAACATATTTTGGGGGCTTTGAGTTGAATTTTGAATCCTTTTTGCTGATTTCACTAGCTGCAAAGGTTAGTGCACAGTGGGGGAAGGGTGTTAATGGTCTGGCCAGGTCTCACTCAGCTAACTGACTAGAGGCAGAGCTGAATCAGGTTTGTGGTGTTAGTTGCTTTGGCTTCTCAGAAGGAACTATAAGGGGACAGGATCAGTTGTGTTCCAGTACAGTAGCTGCTTCTTGTTGTTTTTACAGGGTTTCTTGTGGATTTTACTTGGTAGAAGGTTATTTCTTTTCTTTCTTACTTCTAAGGGGCTAGCAGGGTATTGTTTTTGGGGCTGTTGGAAGTTTGAAAACTGGTTTGGTGGCTGTAAGTGGGCTCATTTGTTGGATGCTTCACTGAATAACAGGCTGCGCTGGTGGAGGCCTGTTTCTTCTGATTTAAAACCTATTTGGTGGGATTTGCTTGGGGCTGGTTCTTTGGCTGCAGGGCTTGGAGGGGCAGACACAGGGCTGATACACTTCTAGAGAGTCGGGTGTAGGTCAATCCCACCCTCCCCACCCCTCCCTCCCCAGAGCTCTGCTTATTTATAGGGGAACACCTGCCCTGCAATTGGAGAATAGGCTGCAAGTGCAGCTCATGTAGTTCTAGCCACTGGGGGTTGGATTTAAAGGTTGGGAGAGAGGAGCTTAGGGAGTTGTTCACTTCCCTTATAAGTTTACTGTGCTGTACTGCACCTAGTAACATGGTTACCGGTTTACTGTGGGATTGTATCTAGGATTAGTGGGTGACCTGATTAGGCAGTAGGGGTGTATCTTGGACTAGTGGAGAACCTGGTGGTTCACCCAAGGAAACCTACTTGGAAGGGGATGGGACCACACGTCATTAGGGCCGGCATCTTTGGGAGGGTGGTGGGGTGCACAGGGTGTGTGGCAGCCATGATACTGGACTGGGCTTGGAAGTTCAGTGGTTGCCCAGTGTGCTACCAGCTGGCACAGCTTAGGGAAGAGGTTGCGGGGATTAGGAGACAGCTGGGGGAAAGGGGGAGGTATGGTTGGGGAAGAGGGAAGGGGATCTCCCACGGGTTGCACCAAGCACTAGGGGTGGGGGCATAGGGAAAGGAGTGCAGGAGAATACTCTGGGGTCACATAGGGACCCTGGCAGAGGGGGCCCAAAAGAAGGACACTACCAAGGAAGCAGGCAGGTAACTGGGGACCCTCACAAAGGGCGGCCAGAGGGACAACATTCTCAAGGAAGTAGGCAGATGGCCAGGGCTGGACAGAAGGGAAGCAAGCAGGGAGGTGGATCGGACCTTACGCTCAGTAACCGCTTTCAATTTCTTTCTCTGTTTGAGGATGAGGGGGTGATGTAGCCATGACAGGGGCGTGTTAGAGATGGAAAGGGAGTGGTGGGGCAGGAGGCGGGGGCCGGATAGCAGGAGGAACAGGGGGCAGCTGGAATGCAGGAAAATGGGGGGAGCAGTGAATCAGAGCAGGAGGGGCAGGGGGAAGAGGGAGGAAAGCGCAAGGAGAAGGACCAGTTGGGAGGAAAGGGCAAGGAGAAGGACCAGAAGTACAAGGAGAATACAGTAAAGGGAGCTGAGGGTTTAGGCCAGGGGAGCACGATAAGCAAGGAGGGACTAAACGGAGACAGGAAGGAAGGGAGGGAGGACGATCCAAGCTAGTTTAGCAGATGGGGGAGAAGGACCAGTTGCGAGCAGTGACGGGGGAGTTAGCGAGGTACAGAAGCATACTCGGGAGGAGGAGAGGCATAGGATCGGAGGTGAGGGGGGTGGCCAGGGTAAATAAGGAGGAGGCGGCATGTGGCACCCAGATAGAGGGAGGAACAAGGAGCCGGCTGGGTGGAGGGGCCAGTAGAAAGGATGAGGGACATGGAAGGGGAATGGAGGAAAAGGAGCAGTCAGAGTGCTCCTGTTGGGGGATTCTATGATCAGGGGTATCAAATGGGATAGGGAGGAAGAAGCCTGGCCAGTTAGAATAAAATGCTTCCCTGGACTAACGGTGCACAGGGCCAAGTACAAGGTATATCAGCTGGCAAAGGATTGTGAGGGTTCCCCGGACATACTGGTCCACCTGGGTACAAATGACATTGAGGGAAATAGCAAGCTAGAGATACAGGCAAGGTTCAGGGAGCTTGCCAGGGTCTGTCATGACATAGGATGCACAATTTCCTTCTTGGAAATTCTGCCGGTGCTAAGGGCTAGTGGGGAACACAAAAGGAAGATTAGGAAGATAAACCAGTGGCTCAGGGAGTGGTGTGAGGCCAGAGGGTATGGGTTGATGGGGAATTGGGGGAGATCTGGGAGGATAAGGAGCTGTATGCTAGAGATAAGCTCCATCTCAATTTGGAGGGGAAGGAAATCCTTAAGTTGAAAATAGAGGGGTTCATTGGTGAAAAGTGGGGTTTAAACTTGTGAAGGGGGGAGGGATTGGAGAAAATGCTGTCGAGGGGGGTCCGATAAAGGAGGGACTCTGTCTCCACCCCCCTGGGGAGCTGAAGGAATGCGGAAAAAGGCCGACTGGTAAAGTGCAGACCAGGGGGAAATGGAATCCCCATGGGAACACGAGCAGGGGAAATGGAAGTATAGGGAAATGGTGGAAGGTAGTCCTGCTAAATGCCAGGAGCTTGGGCAATAAAATGCCTGAGCTCCAGACAATGCTAACTGAGGGAGCAGTGGATGTGGCAGCGGTCACTGAGACCTGGACCACCACAGGACATGACTGGGACCTTAACCTGGAGGGTTACACTATGTTCAGGAAGGACAGGGGGGAGGGAAGGGGAGGAGGGGTAGCAATGATAGTCAAAAACTGCATTGTCATAGGGGGAGTAGAGGAGGCAGAGGGAACCGTGGAGGCGACATGGGTCACCTTGATAACAAAGGGGGGCAAGAGAATAAAAATAGGAGTGGTGTATAGACCCCCTGCACTGGCGGAGGAGCTGGAGGAGAGTCTGGTGGCAGATGTTGGGAGACACTGCAGATTGGGCAGGGGAAGGATGGTGGTGTTGGGGGACTTAAACATGCCAGGAACAGACTGGGAGACTATGACATCCTCGGTGGCCAGGGAACAGAGGTTGTTGGATGTCTTTCAAGATGCGCTCCTAACTCAGCAGGTGGGGGAGCCAACCAGGGAGGTGCGGGTACTGGATATGGTCCTGGCAGACAGTGATCAGATTGGGGGCCTGGAGGTAAGGGACCTGTTGGCGGGGAGTGACCATGCCACGGTCTGGTTCTGCCTGGACCTAGGAGGGGTAGAAGGCTGCACAAAGATGGAGGTAACTGACTTCAGGGGGGCGGATTTTAAGGAAATGGGAAGGATCCTTAAGAAGCATTTGGATGTGATTAGGTCAGACATGGACGCTGACAGTAGGTGGGAAATCATCAGGAGAGGGGTGCAGGATGCTACCAGCACCAGTGCAAGAGTAAGACGAAATGTAGTAGGGCCGAAACCCCTGCTGGTGGACCAGGGAGGTTCAGGAGGTAAAGGCGGAAGAAGGCAGCCTAGTAGGCAATTCAAGTTCTCAAGGAGGAAAGGGATCGAGGAGTACAAGCTGATGGCTAGAAGGACCACTAGGGTGGTGGAGGGCGGTTAAGGCAAGGAAGGAGCAGAACCTGGCCAGGGAAATTAGGAAAGGGAACAAGGGGTTCTTTACATACGTTGGGGAAAAATGAAGGGTGAAGGGGCAGATTAGCAGGATTAAAACAGGGGAGAGATGGGCACAAGACCCGGGGGAGCAGGCCGAGGTACTAAATGAGTACTTCACCTCAGTTTTCACCAAGGAAAATGGGGGTGCTGCATCATACATGGGAGGAGACAGTGATACTGAGGAGGGGGGACCCTTACTGATCGGCGGGTCTGGGGAGAGGGGGCGGCATCACTGGCAGGAGGGGGGAAGGCTAAGCAGGAAGAAGAGGTAGCAGAAGTGGAAATCACAGCAGAGAGAGTGAGGGAAGCCCTCAGGTCCCTTAAGATGGAGAAAGCACCAGGGCCGGATAAATTACACCCCAGAGTGCTGAAGGAACTTGCGGATGTCCTGGCAAAACCTTCATGGAGTTTCAGCATCTCTGAGGACAGGGTGGGTGCCCCAGGACTGGAAGGTGGCGATATAGTGCCATCCACAGAGGGGATCAAGGGAGGTGGCAGTGAACTACAGGCCTGTCAGCCTGACATCGGTGGTGGGCAAGGTGATGGAGGGCATTGTCAAGGAGAGGCTGGGGGAACCTAGAAAAGTCAGGGTGCCTGGACGATAAGACAGCATGGATTCGTCCCGGGGAAATTGTGTCAGACAAACCTTGTGGAGTTCTATGACTGGGTGACAAGTGCCTTGGACCTGGGTAGACCAGCGGACGTCTTCTTCCTAGACTTCAGCAAGGCATTTGACTCTGTTCCTCACGAGGGCCTGATGGATAAGCTGGGAGAAATGGGGGTGGGGAACCAGATGATCAGATGGATAGGCAATTGGCTCCAGGACCAGACCCAGAGGGTCGTAGTTGGCGGGATAGTCTCATCCTCAAGGAGGGTCATTAGTGGGGTCCCACAGGGATCAGTCCTTGGGCCCCTCCTGTTCAACGCCTATGTCTCTGACATAAGGACAGGTGTCAGGAGTGAGATGAGTCTCTTTGCGGATGACTCAAAACTGGGGGCGGTGGTGGATGGGGAGGAAGAGAGAGTGGCCCTACAGGGGGACCTGGAGGCTCTGGAAAGATGGTCTAGAAAGTGGAAGCTGAGGTTCAATGCAGGGAAATGCAAGGTACTGCACCTGGGGGCCAGAAACCCGGGTCAAGTGTACACCCTGGGCGGGGGGGAATGCTACAAGTCTCGATGTCTGAGAGGGACCTGGGGGTGGTGGTGGATGTCAAGATGAACAACTCAGAGACTTATAGGAGGGCAGCAGCCAAGGCCAACTGGATGCTGGGATGCATTGCTAGGGGATCACCTCCAGAAGGGAGGGAAGTGATACTCCTCTGTATAACTGCTTGGTGAGGTCAAGACCTGAGTACTCGTGGCAGTTTTGGAGGCCACACTTAAAGAGGGACATTAAACTCCTGAGAGGTTCCAGAGGAGGACAACCAAAATAATTTGAGGCTTGGGGACAGGACCTATGAGGAGAGGCTCAAGAGCTAAATATGTACACATTGAAAGAGAGAAGGGACCGGGGACATGATAGAGGTCTTCACGATATGAAGGGGGAAATAGGGAGGAGCAGTCAGGGTGTTTTGAAGGAAGGAGGAGGGGGCCACTAGAGGGCATGGGTGGAAGCTGGAGGGGAAGATTCAGGGGAGAAAGGAGGAGGTGCTACTTCACTGAGAGGGTGGTGGTGCCATGGAATGCGCTGCCTAGGGGGCTGGTGGAGGCAGAGACGGTGGAGGGGTTCAAGAGGGGGTGGGACAGGTACAGGGGAAGGGTTCTGGAAGCAAAATCCAATGCAGCAGAAATATCTGGAACTGGGAAGGAAGAAGCCAGAGAAGGCGAGGAGGCAGCAAGGTCAGCACCCAGGGTGGGGGCTGACCAAACGAGCAGATGCGAAAGACCATTAGGCCTATTCTGCTGGCATTTTAGTATGTTAGTATGCACGCGTGCCATGTAATGTACATTGAACATCTACTCCATGTGTTCTCATTCAGTGTCTGACCAAGTAGGTCAGAGGTGGGCTTCGTTGGTTGCTGTATGGTCTCCTGCCACACCGGACCTTTAGATTAGGGTAGGTTGGTAGGGTGGGTTGGTTGGTCACCAATTCATCCCATGTTTTAAACTCCTTATCGATGTCACTGGCTGGCTGCTTCTCATTGTCCACGTCACTTCTTCATCCACGGTTCACCCACCTGTAGGGTAAGTGTTTGATTTTTTTGGTTTTTAATTATTTTAACTTTGGTACCACAGAAGAAAACACTGGAGTTACATGTTTAGGCTAACCATATAACCATCCCCACCCCCCCAGCCTGAACAGGAGTTAGATTCTGTCATGGTGTTTAATAACTGCCTGTTGGAGATACAGAACTGGATAAGTGCTAGTTGGCTTCGGTTTAACTCGGGTTAAATGGAGGCATTGGTGGTGGACCCTGACTGTAGGACGACAGGGGCATGGGTGGGAAAACCCTCAGGATTATATCTTGAGGGACCCCACTTATTGCCTCGGGCCAGGTGCTTAACCTGGGTGTGGTATTTGATGAAGGCCATCTAAGGAACATAGCACAGGTGAAGCACTTGGTCCTGCCCAAAGATCTTCCTACCCTGGTCCACGCCTTTGTCACCAGTTGCTTTGATTACTGTAACGCCCTCTACCTAGGGCTACCGGGGGTGGATATCCGCCACTTGCAACTAGCGCAGAATGTGACAGCCAGGTTGTTGACTGGAACCCCTAGATCCAGTCATATAACACCTGTGCTGTGTGAACTGCACTGGTTGCCAATACAATGGCAGATCACCTTCAAGGTCGCATTGTTGACCTATAAGGCCCTACATGAGAAGGGACCCCGCTACCTGAAAGAGTTCCTGTCTCCTTACTATCCCACCCGATCACTCCGATCCTCCAGTGAGGGATTGCTGGAGAATCCCAGGGTATCCTTAAAAACATCAGGAGGAAGATCTTTTGCCTTTATGGCACCTACCCTGTGGAATTCTCTACCGCGCCTGATACGAGACAGCCTGACCATGGAAGGATTTAAAAAATTCTTGAAGACGTACCTGTTTATCCAGGCATTTGAAGGGACTCAGTGAATGTCTGTCATAATGTTTTATCTGATTTTAATGTGTAATGATGAGTATTTATTTTAATGTGTATTGTTAAGGTGCTCTGAGCTTTGGAAGGGCGTATCATACAGTACAAATAAAGCTTTACTTACTTACTCACTCTATCATACCCCTCTCTGTCTTCTGGCTTTGTGTGAGTATATATTCAGTGCCCTAAGCCAATCCAAGTACAGTCTGCCTCCTGGCATTGAATCATTTTGGTTACCCTACACTACACTGACTCCAGCCTGTCTTTGTTTTTCTACAGGTCAGGGCTCTAGAACTAGGCACAATACTCCAGGTGTGGCCTCACCAGTGAGCTATAGAGGGGCAGTAATACCTCTTTCCTCCTGCTGTCAAAACCCCTCCTGATACACCCCAGCATCCTGTTTGCCTTACTCTATGCCTTGTTACACTGGCTAGATTGTTTCAGAGAGCTACTTATGATAACTGCTACGTCCCTTTCCTCAGAAGTAGTGTCCAGCTTAACCCTTCCCATCCAATACTCCATTCTAGGGTTCTTGCTCCCTACATGAATCAGCTTGCACTTTTTGACACTGAATTTTAGCTGCCAAACTTTGGGTCACCTCTCCAATCTTTGTTGGTCCCTTTGCATCTTTTTTATCCCCACCTCAATGTCTACCCTACCACAGAGCTTAGTGTCATCTACGAAGAGACACATCTTGCCCTGAATTCTGTCTTTTACGTCACTGATGAACTTACTGACTAGGACTGGACTCAGGACTGATCCCTGTGGCAACCCAGTGGTGACCTCTTTCTTCTTGGATCTGACCCTGGATAACATTACCCTCTGTGTCTCCCAACCAACCAATTTCCCATCCATCTAACCATGTCCTTCACTGCACCCAGATCCTCTAGACTCTTCAGCAACTGAGTGAAATGCTTTGCTGAAGCTGAAGTAGTTGAACCCACTGCATGACCCTTATCCACTGTCCTAGTTTCCCAGTCAAAGAATACATTCAGGTTGGTCTGACAAGACTTCCCTGCCACAAACCTTTGCCTTTACTATCATGGAGCCTATTTTTTCCCCAGGTAGTCCACTAGGTCCTCTTTGAATAGTGTCTCCATCAGTTTACCCACAATAGAAATAAGACTGACTGGTCTTTATTTATCCAGATGCTCCTTGTTCCCACCCTTTTGGAGCAGAACAGTGTCTGCTACTCTCTAGTCCAGGAGTCAGCCTTGGCCTTTTACTGCACTACCCTGCAGGACAAGTTGATTAAAAACTTAAAAAGCCCACAGATGGTTGCATTAGTCCACAGTTATAAAGTAGAATTTCTCATTATACAGGAAAAAAATATAAGCCAAGAAATATTCCTTTCTAGGGGCATAGATATAGTTTACTTATCCACATGATGGCAGTTCCACCAAATGTGCTGTTTGATCAGAATGTCTTTAAGCTAAGCTACTCCCACCACCTATGTGGTATATCCTTCGGCTCCGCCCCATGATGTCAAAGTGTCCTTTCCACTTGAAGACTTTGGTCTTCTCTTTCATAGCTCTGTGTGCTGTAGGGCCTAAAGTGCACCATTGGTGAACTTAGTTGCTTTTTTCTCCAGAAAACTGATCCTTTGCTACATTCCTCGGTTCCTCTCCAGCCTAGACGATGGAAAATGAAACATGAAGACGTGAAGCCAGCTCCTAGATTCAAGCAATGCATCATTGTGATGGGCATATGACTAGATTGATCTGTTCACTTCTTTTGTTAGTGTAGGTACAGTCTAAGCCATTTTAGATAGACACACTGGTGTTTGTTAATCATGTCCGCATTAGCCGATGTCCGCTGTTGCCGGCAGGCAGCACCGCAACATATTACTGTACTGTGCGTGCGTTTTTAAGATAGTAGATACGTAGTAGTGCTGTCTGTAATCTTTTTCAGTACTGTATTTGTGTTTTGTGTGCTTGTGTTGTGGATTATAACCTTTCACTTTACTGTTTTTATTCATTTTTTCTGTTAATGAGGGAGGGCGGTGGTGGGTAAAAACATGGTTCTTTATTTCTACCATTGTGCTTTATGTACAGTACTGTACTGTATTTTAACTTCAGAGGAAAGGGATGTGGTGGGTAAAAGCTTTCACTTTATTCTTTTGTTGTGAAAGAAGAAGGTGGTGGATAAAACCATGTTTCTTTATTTTATCTAATGTGCTTTGCTTTGTGTGTTTTCACTTCGGAGGGGGGCGGTTGGTAAAATATGAGCACGTTTATTGTTTATTTTTAAAAAAGTCATCGAGAGTTGTCTGCTGTGTAGCATTCAGTGTGTAGGGATGGAAGCGCCTCTCGATACTGGCCATCAGACTCCAGTCTGGCTGAACATCCACTCTTTGCTCCATGGCTCTGCGTAGGGTAAGAATAGCCATGCATACACCAGCAGATGTCACTGGTGGTGGAAAGGGATCATCCGTATCCTCTTCGGCCTCCTCAACTTCTGTGTCCTGTTGGCTGCTAGGGAATTTGATTCCTTCCAAAACTCTCATTATGTCATCACCCATTTCAGCATCGTTATCTCCGAGGTTATCTCTGAGGTGGCATAGTTGCAAATTAATTTTCTGTGAGGCCAGGTGGTGGAGGGATCATCTCCTCAACAACGGTAGGTGCCTATGTTTCCTCCATATTTTCCAGCTGTTCCAACTGTTTAAAACCAGCCTTGGCAAAACAGCTTTGGATAGTTTGTGCCATTACATTGTCCCAAGCTTTTTTAAGCATACGGACCACATCTAACAAGTACATTTTTTAATGCAGTTAACAGCCGAACGTACACCCCCACCATCGTTCTCCTTCAGGACATGGGATCATATTTCTTTGACATAATGTCTATTCATGGAGTAAATTATGCCCTGGTCTAGGGGTTGAATGATCGAGGTGGTGTTGGGGGGCAAGAAAAAACAATTTGATGTTTCTTAGATTTTGTATGCTCTGGTGGCCTGTAAAATTATCCAAGAGCAGGACTATTTTTCAGCCATGTAGTTTCCTATCCCAAGCCCACCCACTCTGTGAATAATTCACTGGTCATTCAGCTTGACCGATTGCTACGGTAAAAGACTGGGAGGTGAGCAACTCCCCTGAAACACCTTGGTTGGTCAGATTTTCCGATTATGATCAGCTCTAGTTTCTCTGAGCCTGCCATATTGCAGCAGGCTAACACGGACACCCTCTGTTTTGCTTTTTGTGGTCGTATGGCTGATCAAATTGGAAAGTTAAAGTTCCCTCACCAACACATCTAAAAAAATAGCCCAGTCTCATCTGCATTAAATATGTTTTGTGGTGGGTAACCGGACAAAATGTCAGGCAGAACGTTCCATATCCAGTCTGTGGCACCTGATCCATCAGTGCTCTGCTTCTCTCCGTGTGCACGCTTGAAACAAATGTTTTGGCGCACCTTCCAGCACTGTAGCCAGCCATCTGTGTGGTTGAAATCCTCTTTACCCATAGCGGCCACAAGCTGCTTAGCCTTGGCAGCCAACAAGGGGCCACTCACCATTGCCTCATGCTCCCTCACCGATGTAACCCACATCAAAAGTGCGTCCTCCACATCCGAGTCCTTCCCCTTCCTCTTTCTCTTTCTTTGTGGGTTCTGGCTTGAATGCACTTGAACCAGAGCTTCTCCTTGCTACGAATAAGGTCGGAAACCATAGACTTGGGAATGGAGAGACAAGCTGCAAGGTCCCTTATGCTCATTCTAGGAAGAGCATCAATCTCTTTCAAAAGCTCGATTTTGCGAGACAACGGAATGCCAAGGTGCTCTGATATTGTAGGAGCACACAGCACACAGAACTGCAGAGTGGAAAGTGGAAGCCGAGACCTCTGTCTGAAAACTTAAGTACAGGCAGTTAGTGGATTAACGGGTGCTGTGAACATGTTAAGATAGGTGTGTCAAATGAGGTGCCGAGGCATCAAAATTAACTCTGAGCTGTCCGTGTTTGCCAGCATGCAAGGTCCACATTAAAAGGCAGACATTCTTAAGAAAACATAGCACATGGTTTTGGTTATGGAAAAATGTCCGTCATAGCCAATTGACCACGTTATGCGTGTCCGCGTTATGTGGCTTAGACTGTATTTTCTTTTTATAAGTTCTGTTATTTGAAAGTGGATGAAAACATGGCTTCCAAGTCACATGTCCAGGCAGAAATTGTGGAAAATACTGGTTAACTTCTCTGTGTATGTTTCATGAAATCATCTAAGCTCCACATCCTATCATATGTGAGGGTGCAATTTCAAACACCTCAGACATCCTGAAAAAACAAGATTGTAAAACTGGACATAGGATATCTAGGTGTGAAGGAGGCCTGTTGGCCCAGATGATGTCACACAGACACACACACACACACACACACACACACACACACACACACACACACACACACACACACACACACACACACATTTGAGGGGGTGGGCAATGGGGAACTGCCACCCAAAGGGGTGAGACCATTCCCCACAGTCAAAGGGAATAAATTGGGGAGCTGATGGGTCACATCTCTCTCTCGCTCTCTCTCTTTCTCTCTTTCTCTCTCTGGAACACTCAACATCTGAAGGCAAGAGGGCCCTGCCAAGGACTAGTTGAAGGGTAAGACACTACAGTTAGGGAAAATGTCTTTTGCAGTTAATGGCAGGTACAGAGGTCTAGGTGAAAGCTCAGATTTTTCTGTGTACAAACATATGAAATTTGCCAGCAGATGAAGGCCTAGTGGTCTATCAAGTCTGCTCAAATATGCAGCTAGCACCCCTTATTCTGCAGCTGCCCTCCCTCCCACCCTTCTCTTCCCTTGACCTCCCCTTGCCCTGTCCCAGTCCCTTTTGAAGCAGTCCACTGTTCTACAGGATACCACTTCTGCCAGTAACATTTCACCCAGCTACCACCCTCTCCATAAAAAAGTGTCTCCTCATCTCCCTCCTGAACCTTCCACCCTCCAGTCTCATATCATGGCCCCGGGTGTCCCTCCCCTCCCTTACTTTGAACAGCCTCTCTGTAACTGTCTTGTTTATTCCTTTCATGTACTTGAAGGTTTCAATCATATCCTCCCGTCCCTCTCTACTCTGGCAAGTATATGTTCAACTCCCTCAGCCTCCTCTCATATGGTAAGTCCCCCAGCCCCTTGATCATCTTTGTCACCCTGCACTGCACCTCCTCCAGTAACTTAATGTCCCTCTTCAGTTACGGGTGCCAGTACTGCATGCAGTACTCCAGGTGCGGTCAAACTAATGATCTATACAGTGGCAGAATTACCTCCCCCCCCTCCTTGAGGATATACCCCTTGCAATGCAACCCAGCATTTTGTTGGTCTTTGCAGCTGCCATCCTACATTGTGCCAAGTTGTTCACTGACCCTGTAATGAGCACCCCCAGATCCTTGTCCTCCTCTGTCTCGGCTAGCTGCACTCACCCCAGCTGGTAACTCCTCCTTGGGGTTTTTTGCCCCAAAATGCAGCATCTTGCACTTTTTGACACTGAACCCCAGTTGCCAGGTGTCCAACCAGGATTCCAGTTTTGCCAGATCATCCTGCAACCCCTGCCATCCCCCTAGATCATCCACCACCGCTACCATTTTGGTGTCGTCAGCAAACAGACTGGTCTTGCTCTTGATGCCCAATGATATGTCTACAGTGAATATGCCAACAACAGTGGTCCCAACGCCAAGTCCTGAGGAACACCGCTTGTCACTACCCTTGAGGATAAGAGCTCCCCACCCACCACCACCCTCTGATGCCTTCCCTGAAGCCAGTTCATTACCCATCTCACCAGCTTAGCACCCACCCCTGTGCTATCTAACTTACTTCCCAGCCTCCTGTGCAGCACTGAATTGAATGCCTTACTGAAGACCAGGTACAGGCCATCCACTGCATGGCTCCCATCCAGTTGCCTAGTTATCCAGTCATAGAACTCACCAGGTTGGTTTGGCAGGATCTGCCACTTACAAAGCCATTCTCTCTGCTATCCTGTAGTCCTTTTGTCTCCAGGAGGACCAGGAGCCTGTCCTTCAGGATAGTCTCCATCAGCTTACCCAAGATGGATGTGAAGCTCAATGGTCTGTAGTTCCCTGGTTCACCCTTGGGGCTGCTCTTGTGGAGGGGCACCACACGATCCATCCTCCAATCCTGAGGTACACACCCTGAGTGTAGTGAGGCATTAAATAGGTCTGCCAAAGGTCCCGCCAGGACCTCTGTCAGCTCTTTCAGTACCCTGGGGTGGATGCCACCTGGGCCTGATGCCTTGTCCACCCTCAGTGCCCTTAAACCCTCCAGAACCCTGCCTACCGTGATTTCCCTGTCCGTCACCCCCTCCTCATTTCTGCCTTTCCTCCCCCTTAGGTATCACCCCCCTCTTCTCCTTAGTAAATACTGAGCAGAAGTAATCATTTAGTGCTTCTGCCTTATCACCCCCTGCTTCCACCCAACCCCCCTCCTTCCTAATCCTTACTATATGGTCTTTACAGTTCCATTTCTCCCTGAAGTACCTGAAGAAGTCCTTCTCCTCTTAATGCCCTGCACCAGCCTGAGCTCCGTAGACACCTTGGCTGCCCTTACTGCCCTTGTCACCTCCTTCGATTCCTCCGGGTATGCTTCCCTGTCCTCCCCCCCTCTGTTTTTTTGTACCTCCTAAAGGCAGCTCTCTTTCTCCTTACCTCTTCCATGACCACCTTGCTCACCCAACATGTCAGCTGTCTAGCATCCTTTATTTTCCATTCTGAGTAAATCTGTAAATCTTTTATCTTTCTGTAAATATATCCTGTTAGTAAATGCATGTAACTTTTCTAGTAAAGAATCTATTTTGATAGAACTAGGGACTGCTTGTTTATTTAAAAAGGTAATTTTATTATTTCTGCTAGACTCTGTTGGCAGTCCATCTCCGAAGGGCACTCTACCAGCAGTTATTGTGTTGACTATCCTGACCTTGAGCCAGAGGTAAAGGGTGGTTTTCAGGTTCCATGTAAAACTCAGGTGGTGGAAATGAATTAGAAGTCCCCAACAGAAAACAGCCCTGTAAATTAGGGATCCAAGGTGCAGTTTTTGTCTCAACTGGTAACAAAGTCATGTGGTGACATAAGATGTCACAGATGAATCCACATATGTTGTGTCTCTGCTGCCTGGGGATGGCAGACAATGTCACAGGTTGTGGCCTGTGCCACAGAATGCTCCCTTCCTCCCTGGAGGATCACAAGGCTTTGTTTCTCCTCAGCTGGCCGCCCGATTAAGATCCTAAATTGCAATCTAAGGGTAGCAAGATGGCCTCCACTGTGGCGGGGTCTGTGGCTCAACTTGCTGCAATGGAAGCAGTGGCAAAAGCTGTGGTAGGCACCTCTTCAGCCTCAGTGCTGTACAGAGACACACCATTCACACTCTCTGTCCCACTCATCTGGGAGGCATCAGCATCAAAGTTCCTCATCCTCCTTATCCTCAAATGAGAAGCGGCTCTATGAGGAACTCTATTGGCAGCAATGGGCCTTGGTGGGGCAGGGTAGGGCTCTTTTATTTATTTTTTATTTTAGTCTTTGGTAACTGGGTAAGGCCCACTAGGCACAAGTGACTGTTTTCAGGGGCGACCTGGGAGCACTGGGCGGTTAAGTGACTTGCTCAGAGTCACACAGTATGCAAGTGGAGGTTGTAAGAATCAAACTCAGGTCTGGTCTGCTGGATGTACAAAGCTCATTCACACCTTGTTCTTCTAACCTCTAGGCCATGTTGTCAGCTCTACCCCTGTGGTTGACTGGCCAGTGACAGTGAAGCCCACGCTGGTCGACCCGAGGCAGTTACGGCCTACAGCTGTCTCTCCACTCCTGCTGGTGGAACCACCTCCACCCATGGCCTTTGCAGGGAGCCCCAACCAAGGACTACCATGCTGCGACTGGCTTGCTAGGCCAGCTCTTGGTGGAAATCATCCAGTTGGATGATTTGTCGGGGGTTCACAACAGCAAATGGTCGAGGGTCATTTTTTATGTCTTTAGAAAACTTGGATGGTTCCTCCATGCAGCCGAGGACACATGCCTTCAATTGTGACTCGGTCAAGGAATTGACCAGTGATCACAGGCCAGTGTCATTTGGGGATCTACTACTACCTATGTCAGAGTCCATGAATGTCCCTCTGAAACCTGTTCAGAAAAGGGCCAAGCATCCTTTCTCAGACCTTCCGGATAGGGACAAATCCTGTGGGCTGTCTTTCCCAAGGCTGAGGCCATTCTGAACAAACCCTGGCTCTCTGGCAGCATCCATCATCCTGGCCGGTACCCTTAGCTCATACGGTGACTTATAATGTAAATTAGTACTCCTTTATATGCCAGTGCTTGTTTTACAGACCTGTTTGTACTTGTAATTATGTATATATATATATTTTTTTTAATTTGACATACTTTATTAAGCATATTTCAATACATCAGCATATGAAAAGTAAATGCAATACTATCAATGCACACTGCCAAGAAGGCCATACACAGGTTAATAAAATAGAATAGAATAACATTCGGAGAAAATAAAATCAACACCACCTTGAGAGAAAGAAAAAAAAAACACCCCACCCTTCCTCCCCCCCACGGTGCACTCTCCTATACTTTATTATCATAAGGTTAACAAGGAAACAGCAAGGATAGTTGTTAAGATATAATTAAAGAGGGAGGAGAGGTTCGTGAAATCAACACAAGACATCCTATCAAGACAAATAGAGGGCATATAATTTCCCCCATTTTTTGTTAAAAGATGAAAGGCGATGGCGCACACTCACAATTAAGTGTTCAAGGCGGAGTGCGAATGATATTTCATGCAACTATTCCGCATAAGCGATGGTAACTTGATCCATCCAGTGTCTAAGCACTAGCTTTTTGACTGCCATTGAAATTAGAGCCATATGAAACCTTCTCTCCTTCACCGGAATTCCGGAGTAATCTCCCAAGATACATATGACAGGGGAGAAGAGGCCCTGTAGTCCCAACAATGGGTCTAGAGCAGATTCAATTTGCTTCCACAACGGGGATATCCTTTCACAGGACCACAATATATGGAGGAGCGAGCCTTCCTCTTTATTGCACCTAGAACACATATTGGAGGTAAGCCTCTTCATTTGAGCCAATTTTACCGGAGTACAATACATATTTTTTAAGATACAGTATTGTGTAAGTCTATATCGGTCCTAGGTGAGATATGTGTATAGGCCTGTCCATATTGAATGCCAGTTAATAACTTCGTCAGGAGCCGGCCTGGTGGCGCTAAGGGTTGAGGCGCTGGACGCCACACACCTCTGCGCCGCGGTGACCGGAGTCCGAGCGGACTCGGGTCGCTGGGGGTCGGCAGGGGAGGGAGGATTGAGCGTCCCAACGGATGCTCTCCTCCCTCAGGGGTGAGAACCATGGAACCGGAAATACTTCCGTGGTCTACATCGCTCTCCACGGCCGGTGGAAGCACCGACCAAGAGAGAGAGGATGAGCTCCGCTTGTCGGGTCGGGAGGACGTTGGCAAGCGCGTGAGGGCTAGCGTGCGTCAGTACGCTGCCACTCGGGACGTACGTCCCAAGCGTGGACGTCTCAGGGGGCGGGGACGTAAGGGGAAAACCAGGAAATACCCTCCGGCAAGCCCTAGATGAAGGCTGCCTTAGCCCGCCCGGACCACCAATGGACAGATCCCAATGTGCAGGGAGAAGGAGGTAGGGCACTCTAGGGGAAGATCCCGAGGATGACCCGGGGCAGGACATGAGCGGACGGAAGGAGGGGGCACCGGAGGCAATAAGGAGGGATAAAGACGAAAATAAAAAAAAAAATAATAACTTCATCAGGGAAAGAAACATGCCACACCCGAGAACCAGCAATTGAAGGGGGCTGAGGAAAGGTGAGGACCAACTTATATATGGTAGAAATGCCATGGGATTTGCATGCAAAAGTCTTAATTTGCTTGAGGAAAGCTTCAATACCAGAGAGGTTGCACTCTTTCCCCACTACCTTAGCCAGTAGGTGCTTAAGCTGCAAAATTTGAAAGACAGCCCACGACGTTAGACCCAGTTTAGTGAGAATCTCCTCGGTGGATAAGATAGCACCGTTTGAGTAAAAGTCAGCCACCGTGAGCTCAGGAGGAAGAGATAGCCAGCACCGAGATATGGGAACTCCCCCTATTTTAAGATTCAAATTGGCATATAGTGGCTGAGAAGGATCAGAATTCGGAAGTACGTTATAGAAGCTGAACATCTGAGAGAGAACTCTTAATGAGGTACCGATCGGAAAGGACTGCAGGGCTTTTGGCAATTTTTTAAAAGGTGTATAAAAGAGCGAAGAGGGAGCTAAATTATGTGCAGTGAGAATGTCAGACTCTATATGTAACCAAATAGGAAAATATTCATGATGAGCACAGAGTTTGGTTAAAGAGAATCATTTCCCACACTTATAAAGGTGACAAGCCCAATAGTAAAACAGGAAGTTAGGGAGACGCAAGCCCCCCATCTCCTTGGGTAAGGAGAGCTTAAGGTAGGATCTTCTGATTGCCTTATCTTGCCAGATAAAGGAGCTAACGTCAGAGTGGATGCGCTGAAAAAAGGACAAGGGTAACCAGACGTCTAACACATTTAGTGGATAAAACAATCTGGGTAGAGCATTCATCTTAACGGTGTTAATTCTACCCCAAAGCGAGAGAGGGAGCTTCTTCCATCTTGATAAATCCTGTTGAATGTTGGACCACAAATCCTCCAAATTAAGTTTGAGAAGTAATGGTAAGTCCGAGGTAATATAAATGCCCAGGTATTTAATGGTCTTGGGGGTCCATTTCACACCAAACTCACTGAAAGCTGAGCTATATGTTAAAGAATTAAGGGGAAAAATTTCAGTTTTGGCAATGTTGAGTTTATAATTTGAGAATTTCCCAAAAGTATCAATAATATGCAATGCTTCTGTTAAGGAGGAGACTGGATCTGAGGGGTGAAGCATTATGTTGTCCGCATAAACTGAGAGCACAGGGGTCCTATCACCTATTGGAATGCCAGTAATTAAAGGAAAGGAATTTAGTCGCCTAATCAGGGGTTCAAGATATATATTAAAGAGAAAAGGAGAGAGCGGGCAACCCTGCCGCATTCCCGAAAAGAGAGGGAAAACCTCAGATAAGACACCATTGCAGTTTATTTTAGCCTGAGGAGAGGAGTATAGGGTCTGAATCCATTTGATAAAGATATTAGGAAAGCCCACTGTCTGCAGCGTAGCCCACAGGAAATTCCAATCCACCCTGTCAAATGCTTTTTCTGCATTAAGGGATATCAGGGCCATGGGGGAGAGGGAAGTCTTGGCCACCTGAACCAAATATGCCAATTCTGAAGGTGGTCAGCAGGTGTTCTACCTGACATGAACCCAATTTGCTCCGGGCTAAGAAGCTGAGTCCAAACTTGTTCGATTCTACTAGCGAGTATCTTAGCCAAGATTTTAATATCACAATTTAACAAAAAAAATGGGACGATAGCTCATGGGAGACTGGGGTGGCTTGTCAGGTTTAAGAAGGAGAATAATGGAGGCTTCCAATAGGGATGGATCTAGGGTTTGTCCTGAAAGCATATATTGATATAGATGCAATAAATAGGGAGCAAGATCTTTGGCAAAGACTTTGTAGAAATTCGAAGGGAAACCATCTGGACCAGGGGCCTTATCCAAGGCGAGATTATGAATAGCAGATAGCATTTCCTGAAGAGATATAGGAGCAGATAAAAGGGATTGTTGTGAGAGAGAGAGGGTAGGTAATGGTGAGGTGGATAGATACTCTAGAAATTCAGCATGACATGGAGATACAAGACGCTGACTATAAAGAGAAAGATAAAACTGTCTGAAGACAGCAGTTATGTCTTTTGGATGTGTTTTAGTAGTTCCGTCCAGATCATTGATCGAGGGAATAAATCTAGATGCCTCTAGTTTCCTCAGATGCAAAGCTAGAAGATGACTTGCCTTCTCCCCCTGCTCTATATATTTTGCCTTAGTTCTTAAAATCAGAAATGCTGCTTTTTCCTGCACTAGATGAGAATACTGATTCCTTAAATTCAACAGTGATTTTAGCAAGTCGGGAGAAGAAAAAGAGGTGAGAGATTGCTCAAGTGTACGAATCTGACCCAGAAATGAAATGGTGGCCGCCTCTCTCTTTCGTTTACAGGTGGAGGAGAGTCTGATAAACTCGCCTCGGAGAAAGCATTTTAAGGCGCACCATTCATGGTCCATTCTTGCAACAGAACCCCAGTTATTTGCAATAAAAAGTTGAATCAAGTCTGAGATCCTGGTAATGACGTAGTCCTACTTTAAAAGCTGCGTATTTAAACGCCATATTGAGTCCCTTTGGAGATTTTGATTTAACATGACTGTGACCCATGCCACAGCATGGTCCGATATAACAATCGGTTCTAGAGCAGAATCACTGAGACCGTGTATGAGAGAACGACTAAGTAAAATACAATCCAGCCGGGACCAAGTGGAATGCACCATAGAGTAAAATGAGAAAGCACGGGTCTCAGGATTTAGGAGGCGCCAGGGATCGCACAATCCAGTAGAGCCAAGAAATTCAGCAAGAGCCCTTTGGACTTGAGAAGGGGGCTTAGGCAAGGAATTAGATCTATCCAAGTCCTGTGTGGGTGGTAGGTTCCAGTCCCCAAGAATTAAGGAAACACAGAGAACCTTTGTAATTGATCGATAAATCCTGAAAAATTCAAATTTCCCCACAGGCCCATACACACTCCCCAGGACCAATTCAGTACAGTCCAATAATCCTTGGACTAAAACATATCTCCCCTGTGGATCAACAATTGTTATTTTGGGCTGAAAGGCTATCGCCTTGTGAATTAAAATAGCAGTACCACCACTGGCGGATGAGTTACCAGAAGCAAAAACTTGCCCAATCCCAAATCTGCGCGAGGCCCCCGCTTCCTCAGGGAGCAGATGAGTTTCCTGGATGAAGGAGATATGGGCGTTCAATAGTGATAAATGTTTTAAGATCTGGATTCTCTTGTTAAGATCACAAGCCCCTCTTACATTCCAAGTTATAAACTTTTTCAGACCAGTAACCATTGAAGGTTATATCAACCAATGCATAGCCAGACCAATGTAATATGAGAGTGCACCTCTAATCCCCCACACCAATATTACATACAAATTATTAAATTGGTGTTCCTGCAAGACCCCCCAAAAAAAACAGAACGTACATCTGTCCATAATGGCAATTATGAGGTTCGAGAACCCCATCATCAACAATAGAAGCAGACGGAACACCATAGTTTCCAAGGCCCCCATAACCCCCCCCCATATAACTATTTACATTATCCCTCTACCTAACTTTGACACTGGTAAAGAAACTACATTATTATTCAATGGTAGAGGCCACAAGTACCCCATTGTAACTTCCCTCAATACCTCTAACCAAGTATAGGTTACTAAATTTGGTAAAAACTGCATTGGGTACACCTCGACCCAAATTGAGCATTAATGTAAACCAGTCTAACAGACCAAAAGGAATCCCCAGAATGTCAAGCCATAAAGCAAAAAGCAAGAGTAATTAGGGTACTACCCCCCATACTTCAGGGCGTGTGGTGGGTTACTCTTAAGCCAATACCCTCTCCCTCCGCCCCCTACCCTTCAAAAGAAAAGGATACTGAATTTATTCTGAAATCCGGACTGAGATACCCCAACAATGTATAAACTTCACGCAAACCCCATAAATCGAGCCATATTCCTGTGAGAACCAAAAAGGAAGTAAAGTCAACACCACACTCTCTGACAGAATTAGTAGGTAAAAGATATGAATGTGTGGTAGATGAGACTGCAGAGAGAGCTGAAAACGAGCCTAAAGAATAGGCATACCAAGAAGAGTGGAGAGAGAATGAAGGAGGCATGAATGATAAAAGAGGAAAAAAGGACAGGAGTCCTATAGAGAAGGAGTAGTCGAGGAGAGACAAACACCATTATGCTGAGAGTAGTGTAATTATCTCACTAAATATAGAAGATCGAGAAGTATAGAAAGGAGCTGAAACAGCCTGAGAGAATAGGTTTAGTAGTAAGCAGGAGGATAGATAATAAGAGTCTTTCCAGAGTTGTTTGCATAAAATAACAGCAGAAACATCGCCAAGAGGAGTAAACGTAGCAGGCAGTTTCTCAAATATACGGGTGTTCCCCAGGGGAACCATATGGGTAACGGGCCAAACTGTCCCATGAGAAACAGTCCCCACTGGAAATAAGTAGCTGCAAGAAAAGGGGATCCGCAGGAAGATGGTGCCTCATTGCCACGCAGAGTCCTCCAGGCCCACAGGCCATCATCCGCCTCTCTCCTCGGCCGTCGCCATCCTCTCCACACCGGGGAAAAACTCCACCCTCAAAGGCATCCCCTGGAACAAGCTCCTCAGTGGTAAGCCAGCCGAATATAGAGTAATACAGTCAGAAATAAACAGGTCTTTGGTAGCAAGAGAACGAAAATGCAGTCTTAAGATTTAAATAGTGAAGGCAGCTTCTTGCAGAGATCAGCTTGAGCCTGGTTGGCCGAATCGTAGGATAGCCATGCTCCATCCACCAAAACCTGCAAACGTAATGGGTATGCCATGCGAAACTTAATACTGGCAGCTAACAGCTTGCTGACTATTGAATGAAAGGAGGCTCTTTTCCGCCGAGTTTCTAGTGGCAAATCCTGAGTAATTCTTAGTCGCTTGCCCTCCCATTGTATAGATTGTAACTCTGACTTTCACCAAAATGTGCTGCTTTTCCAGATAGTTGAGAAAACGAATAATCATCGGACGAGGGGAGGCAGTCTCCTCTGGCTTTGGACGTAGAGACCTGTGTGCCCTTTCTATTAGATAGGTAGGGTTATGTGGGGAAGGGCCCACGATCTTAGAGAAGAGTTTCTGCATAAACAAAATTGCAGAGGGACCTTCAGCCCCTTCTGGTAGGCCAAAGATCAAGATGTTGTTCCTTCTATTGAGCACCTCTAGATCTTCGGTTTTGAGTTGTAATTTAGTAATTTGTTGCCTGAGCTTTGTGATTTCTGGTTCCGTCCTGTCTTTCCAGGCCCCTAAGGAATAGGTGCGTGTCTCCGTGTCTGCCATGCGAGTTCTGAGAGCCACCATTTCAGCATGAATATTTTTAAGATCAGTGGCAATATCCAGAAGTGTCTCCTTAAAGGGTTGCAGCTCTTGCAAAAAGCGCGCTTCTGAAAGCGGTGCTGATGCCAACAATGCACCCAGTTGTTTAGCCGATGGTTGCTGGAGAGGTTTTGCCTTCTTCGCCTGCTTATCGGGCGAGACCAGGGGCATATGTCTGGGCAAGGCCGCTTTCATCTCGGCCTCCATCGCTGCGTATTAAAGCAGTAGGTGCTTCAAAAAAAAAACAGCCAGCAGGCTCCGTTGGGTGAGCAGGAATATATAAATGTTGAGGATACCCCCAATTACAAGCCAGAAAGCGCTCGATGATATTATATTTTCAGTCAGGGGAGCGGAAGCCAAGGGAAACCGCAGCTAGCAAGCCCAAACCATCACGTGATCTCCCCGTTATGTATTTATATGTGCCCTATTGTAATTATTGTTGTTATGTAATGTATGTTTTTACATACTCTGGTCACCCATGAAAACAGGTCTTTGGCCCACAGACCTACCAGATTAAATAAACAAAACAAAAACAAGGTCCACAAGTATGCGCTCTCTACGACTCTCTGCCTGGACCCCTCAACCGTAGGTCTGGTCTTGGACTCAGTCTTCCAGAAATCTGGAAACACTGAGTACGTGGCATGCCTCCAACAAGGACTCAAAGAAGTTTGACCATGTGGCCAAGAAAGTCTATGCCACATCCTCACTCGGTCTCCATCAGATGAGCAACACCTTGATGATGGCCCACTTTGGTCACTGTCTGCTGGGAATGCTAGATAATGTCCTCCCTCACCTCCCTGCTGATAAGCAGCTGCTGATGAAAGTGGTCAGAGACCAGGTTAAAGCAATGGCTAAACACTAGCTCCAGACAGCCTTGGTCATGGACGACTACTATGTCTGTGCCATGACAGCGGCTGTCACAATGTGCTGCAGGGGCTGGCTGAGGCTCTTCACCTTTACAGCAGACATGTAGTACAATCTGGCTGATGAATCTTTCTTGGGCACTGACCTCTTTGAACTCCTGAACTCTGTGACTTCATCCGAGAAGGACCTGAAGACCCAAAAACCTAAAAAGAAGGCCTTTCAGTTTTGGTCCCATCAGCCACAGCAGCCTCGGCAGCAGAAGCCCCAACAGAAGCAGTACTAAGCCTGGTGTCCCAGGGCCAAGTTCTTCAGTGAGGGGCCCAAGAAAGGCAGGAGTATGGGAAGTGATGTCCCTTCAGCCCCATCGGCTTGTGCTCCCTCCAATGTTGCCCAATAATGGGTCAAGGGATGTCTACCTCCTGCCTGTGCAGTCCCTTACCCAGCTCCCTGTGGGAGGTTGGCTTCGCCACTTCTAGCCACTGGTCCATCATTACCACAAACCAGTGTGTTCTCGAGGTAGTAGGCAAAGGCTGCTTCTCAATTTTAAGGTTCTGCTGCCTTACTGATCCCATGTTATGAAGGAGTCCTCAGTGTCCCAGGACACGCAGTCCAACCTCAAGGAGGCGTTGTTCAGTGTTGCTCAGCTCCTTGCGAAAGGAGCTATAGCCTGTGTCCCAGATGCCCTGGCAAGTCAACAGTATGTGCCCAGATACTTCTTGGTCCCAGAACAGATGTGGGGGCTGGCGATCCCTACTGAATTTTCACAACCTCAACCAGTTCATGCAGAAACACAAGTTCTAGGTGGTCATTTTGAACCAGATTATACCATCCCTGGAGAAGGGCATGTGGTTCTGCTCTCTGGATCACCAGGATGCATTCTTCCACATTCCAGTCCGTCTATCCCATTGACAGTACCTCCAGTTTCGTGCAGAAGGGGTTCTCTTATCACTTCCAGGTCATGCTCTTTGACCTCTCATCTATGCTCAGGATCTTCACCAAGTGCATGGTAGTGATGGCAGCCTTCCTATGGCACAAGGGTGCCAGGGTTTACCCCTACCTGTACAAACCAGGCCATCCATGGAGCGCTCCAGAGATCTGGCCCTCCAAACCTGCAGAGACTTGGGCCTTTTGGGCAAACTGACCAAGTCAGAACTGCTTCTCTTGCAGCGGATTCACTTCACTGGGGCAGAGCTAGACTCCCTGTGGGCCAAGGCCCAACTCCCTGCAGATCAGGCACTGTACCTTATCCCCTTTGCCTGATCACTTTAAGTTGGATGCTTGTGCCCTGCCTGGAACTTCCCATGGCTGCAGGTGTACATGGTGTCCTGCATCAGCATGGTCCCGTGGGTCTGCAGATGGATGCAGCACCAGAAGTGTGACTTGGACCATCAGTGGTCCCAGTGTCAAGTCGTTTGAACCAGCTGGTCACAGTGACCCAGTCAATGTGCGATGCCATCCAGTGGTGACTTATCCCAGAACATCTGGAGGAAGGAATCCCATTTGCCTGCCCAAAACCAACTGTCACTCTCACGACGGACATGTCTCCCATGGGGTGGAGAGCACACGTAGGAGACCACAGGGCCCATGACTTCTGGTCACCCAGGGAGTCCCATCACCACATCAACCCGCTGTAGCTCCATGCAGTGTGGCTAGCTCTGATGGAATCTGCTTCACTAATCAGTGCTCGGAGGTTGTTTTATTAGTATTTTTGCCATCACTGGACTCAGGGTTCACCTTTCGGACACGGTGGTATTTTTGCCATCTTTACCATGCTTATCTGATGGCTGAGCTGCTTTATCTTTTTTCTCTGTCCTCTTTGACAGGACTGCTGCAGTATACAATCCTTCTAGGTGACTGATGAGACTGGGCATTCGGAACTCCACTCCTGTGGCGGCTTCTTCTGCTAGAGCCACCTGTCCCCCCTTCCACGGAGCGGAAAGGTGACTGCCCAGGCATTGGGAACTCCACTCCTGCGGCAGCTTCTTCTGCTAGAGCCGCTCGACGTTCTCCCTCCCATGGAAAGGTGACTGCCCCAACTGGGCATTTGGAACTCCACTCGTGTGGCAGCTTCTTCTGCTACAGCCATCCACTACCCGCTCGCCCTCCCACAGAACAGAAAAGTGACTAACCTGACTGGGCATTCGGAAATCCACTCCTGCAGCGGCGTCTTCTGCTAGAGCCGCCCACCTTCCACCTGCCCTCCCATGGAATGGAAAGGTATGCTGCTCATCTGCAGCTCTGCTGTCCTGCTTTGAATCTGACACCTTTTTTCAAGCTAGTTTTCCACTGGCTCCCCACAAAGTTTGAGCACCAGCTACTGTACTAGTTTTTTTTTTAATATATAATTTTTATTTAGTATTTTTAGAAAATATACAAACAGAGAACATTTCATATAATCCAATACAGAGTAAACATAGTTCATTTAATAAACAATTAACTCTCTCCACCCCCTTGACTGTATCCTTAGGGGACATAAACATACTTATTTCACATTTATATAGGGAAGATTTATAGACTAGTGTAGCATAAAAGTTTACAGTAACTAAGAAAAAGGGATTCTATTAAAACAAAAATATAAACAAAATACATTATATTCATAGTTTCCAAGAGGGATAGAAATGCCCTTACTTATCTAGCACACCCTCTTAATGGGCGGGTTCATATTTTGTATATCTTTCCATGCTGACCCATATACATCATCCATTTCCATTACCAAGTTATAAATCAGTTTTTCATACCCTAAAGTTTCTTGAAAAATAGCCACCATTTATAATAATCAAATGTTGAAAGCTCTTTATCCTTCCAATGCTCCAAAATTAACCTTTTTGTTGACATCGTAGGAAGCATATAGATCTTTTTTTGAGCTAAACTCCAATCCATATCTATAAGATTGTTAAATAGACATTTGTCAATACTTAAAGGGGCATCCAATTGCATAGTATCTTTAAGATATGTTTGTGTTTTTTCCCACCAGGTATACATTTTTGGGCAGAACCACAAACATTGAACCGATGTACCCTTTTCTCTACAACCATGCCAAAAAAGTTCTAAATAGTCTGGATTAAATTTAGCTATTTGTGATGGGGTTACATAGGCTCTATGTAGAATCTTTTGTTGTGTTGATTTATTTTTTGCAGAGACATATAATTTATTATTCTGAATTCTTATAGACTCCCATTGATTTGTAGTTAGGTTAATTTGTGAATCATTATTCCATTTAATATTCATTCCATAACATATATGTGGCTTCCTAGTCGCCATAATTTTATAAAATCTGGTAATTAATTTTTCCTGCCCTTTCATATATTGACACACTTTTGTTTTAACCAAGTTATACAGATCACTAGATTTTGTACTAAATAAGTTCTTCATTTTTAAGAACTTCTTACATAGAGAAAAGTACTGAATTTGGTTACAGTTATAATCTGTTAATTTAGTAATCATTTCTTGATATGACCAACATTGTCCTTGTATTATTATATCCTTTCATATTTGAATTCCTTTTCCTTGAAAAATTTTAAATGGAAAAGTAAGATAGGCTTGACCCCATAATCTATTGTTAGCATGTATAGACATATATCCAAGGCAGCTGAAGTAAAACAGGATGTTTAAATTGTTTCCTAATCAGTTGAAACCATGATGTTAATACATGTGATCCTTGTTTGATTAGCTCTTGATCCAAATATACATCTTTTAAATCCCTTTTTTTAATTGGGAATCAGGGTATATCATTTCCTGAAATATAATATTATCCTTATTTGGATAAAAGGTCCATTTTTAGGAGCATTGAAATGACATGGGATGAACATAACATAAAATATCCAGGCATGCTATCCCCCCTCTATCTCTTAGCGCCATTAACAAATCCCAGGCTATTCTAGGTTTACCACATCGCCAAAGAAATTTGGTCATAATTCTTCGAACATTCTGAAACCATATTAAAGCTGGAGCTCCTAGAATATTTTGGATTACAAACATAAAATGTGGCAAAGCCATCATTTTTATTGTGTCAATTTTACCCCACAAAAGATAAAGATAAATGATGCCATTTAGCTAACAAAAAAGCAACCTTCTGTTTAGCTTTATCATAATTTAGCTTAATATTTTTTCTTTGATCAGCAGTAATATAAACACCTAAATATTTTATAGCTTCCTGTACTTTAAAATCCTTCTCAAATGTTTTTGTTTGTATTGGTTTAGCTCTTGATAATTTCATAGATACATAGATACATAGATACATAGACAGTGTCGGCAGATAAGGGCCTATGGCCCACCCAGTCTGCCCATTTGAGCTTGTAAGTTCAGTTTGTTTTCCTAGAAGTCTGTTTCCCCTCACCCCTGACCTCTAGAATTCCTTTATGTCTATCCCATGCATTCTTAAATCCCGTGATTGTTTCAGCCCCCACCACTTCCTCTGGCAGGGTGTTCCATTTGTCCACCACCCGTTCTGTGAAGAAATTCTTTCTCATGTTTCCTCTGAATTGTCCTCCTCCAACTTCATCCATGCCCTCTAGTCCTGGAACATCTTTTCGCTTAAAAATAGTGTTTTCCTGCACCCTGTTCCTCCCTGTAAGATACTTGTATGTCTCTACATATCCCCTCTCCCTCCTCTCCTCCAGGAGTACATGTTCAGTTCCTTCAACCTGTCTTCATAGGACTTGTGATGCAATCCATGCACCATCTTTGTTGCCCTCCTCTGAACCTTCTCTACCCTGTCTATGTCCTTACGTAGGTATGGTCTCAGAACTGTACACTGTACTCAGGTGGGGCCTCACTAGTGTCTTGTATAGCGGAATTATGACCTCCCTTTTCCTGCTGGTGATGCCCCTGCCTATACATCCCAGCATCCTATTTGCTTTACCTGCTGCCTTGTCACACTGTTTCCCTACCTTGAGGTCATCAGAGATGACAACCCCAAGATCCTTTCCTGCTTGGTGCATGCTATATCCTCACCCCCAACTGATATATTGTGCCAGGGTTTTTGTGCCCCATATGCATTATCTTGCACTTCTTTGCATTGAATTTCAACTGCCAAACCCCTGACCATTCTTCAAGTTTCTGCAGGTCGCTTCTCATTCTGTCTACACCCTCTGGTGTGTCTACTTTGTTACAGAGCTTTGTGTCATCAGCGAACAGTGAAATTCTGCCTTCTAGATCCTGCGCAATGTCACTGATGAAGATGTTGAATAGGACCGGTCCAAGCACTGATCCCTGTGGTACCCCACTGGTCACTCTTCCCTCTGTGGAGTGACAGCCATCTACCACCACCCTCTGTGTCCTGCCACCCAGCCAGTTACCTACCCACCACACTACTGTCCTGCCCACCCATATTCCCCAGTTTGTGTAATAGTCTTCTATGTGGCACAGTGTCAAATGCCTTGCTGAAGTCCAGATAGGCCATGTCCACTGCCCTCCCGATCCACCTCCTAGTCACCCAGTCAAAATTCAACGAGGTTGGTCTGACATGACCTCCCCTGGTGAAACCATGTTGCCTTGGGTCCTGTAGTCCATTGACAACCAGATATTCCACCAATCTCTCCTTCAGTAGTGCTTCCATGGTCTTCCCACTACCGAGGTGAGGCTGACTGGTCTGTGTTCCCTGCTTCCTCTTTGTTCCCACTTTTGTATAAAGGGGACTACATCTGCTGTCCTCCAGTCTTTGGGTACCTCCCTGTTTCCAGTGATCAGCTAAACAGGATAGCCAGAGTTCAGCCACCACCTCTCATAGTTCTTTAAGGACCTAGGGGTGCACCCGTCTGCTCATTGCTTTATCAACTCTTATTACATCAGTTCCTTCAGGACCCTTTCTAGTGTAAAGGGACTTGTGTCCATTCTGCACCATTCTCACCCCTTGTACTCCCTTCAGACCCATTACCCCCTCTTCCTCAGTAAAGACTGAGCAGAAATACCTGTTCAATATGTCAGCTTTACTGTTGTCATCCTCCACAGCGGCTCCCATCCTCCCTTCAGTCTCACTATCCCTCCTTTGTCTTTCTTTTTTTCCTTATGTACCTGTAAAAGGTTTGTCCCCTTTACCCACTGATTTTGCAATGTGTTCTTCTGTCTGAGCTTTGGCTCCCTTACTGACCTCCCTACCTCCCTTTGCTTCTCCTGGTACTTCTCCTATCCCTTCTGCCTGTGTCTTTTTGTATTGCCAGATACAATCTTTTTGGCTTTCACTTTCTTTGCTACCTCTTTGGAAAACCATAATGGTCTCCTCTTCCTTTTCCTCTTGCTAACCTGCTTAATGCATAATTTTGTTGTTCTTGTAATCCCCATTTTAAATATGCCCACTGTTCCTCAACCCTGATTCCTGTCCCATTCCCCTTAATGCCTCTTTCAAGTATCTCCCCATTTCCCCAAAGTCTGCCCCCCTAAAATCCATGATACGTGTTTTTGTGTGGTTTGGTTCTGCTCTTTCTGTGATTTCAAACCACAATGACTGGTGGTCACTGTTCCCCAGGTGCTCCTCCACTGTTACCCCCATCACACTGTCCCTGTTTGTGAGCACAAGGTCCAGTAGTGCCTTCTGCTGAGTTGGTTCCATGACCAGTTGCTTGAGGAAGGCACCCTGAAGGGAGTCCAGGATAAGTCTGCTCCTAGTTGATGCTGCTGCTGGGATGCTCCAGTCCACGTCTGAAATACTGAAGTCTCCAACCAGTACTACCTCACCCTTGTCTGCCATCCTTTGATGGTTAGCATCAGCTCCCTATCTGTTTCTTCCTCATGGGCTGGTGGTCTATAGACCACACCTGTGCGGATGGCTGTCCCCATTTTCCTTTCCAGCTTAACCCATAGTATCTCTCCCCCATTTTGTTCCTCCTGGATCTCTGTGGCCCTTATGTCATTTTTCACATACAGTGCCACTCCTCCTCCCTTCCTGCCTGCTCTGTCCCTTCTGAATATGTTGTAGCCAGGTATGGCCATCTCCCAGTCATGGTTATCATTACACCAGGTTTCAGTGATGGCCACAATGTCCAGGCCTGGCATTTGCACACATGGCTTTCCATGATTTGACCTCCCTAGACTGCTTCACTGTTCTACTCCAGCCCCTTCACAGACTTGCTGTTATTAATAACATATCCTGAAATAATTGAGAATTCTTGTGTGACTTATGACCCCACCTCATGCACAAGGGCAGAGAAAATTTCCAACTCCTGCCCAAATGTTGATTTTGTGCAGGGACCAGAAAATCACCTTTTGGGACAGATCTGCCTAATGACAGTGCCACTGTACATTGGGTGGGGTTCCAAAGAAGGCATGTTGAAAATCTGGGCCACAAATATACAAAAACTGCCACGTTATGCCTCTAAGTATGCCTCTAAGGAGGCAGTATAGCGCAGTGGTCTAAGGCTCTGAGCTGCAAATTTGGTGACATCCAGCAGACCAGACCTGGGTTTGAATCCCACAGCTTCCACTTGCATACTTGTGACCCTGAGCAAGTCACTTAACCTCCTTGCGCTCCCAGGTCGCTCCTGTAAAAAAGCTTTCAGCTTAGTGTGCTATACCTGGTTAAACAACTAAATAAGAAAAAAAAAAAGTTCAAAACCCATTGAAATACATTGAACAGCATACCTGTTTCTTCAGTTCACAGTCCGGCTTTGAAGAGTGAAGACATGTCTGTGGTTCAGAGAGGATTAAGGCATCGAACCCCTGATGGGTAAGTAAGGGCTTGGACGAGTGGTGGGTGCTGAGTGGGAGGGTCGGTTGGGGGGTCAGAAATGGTGCAAAAGACATTGATGGACGGATTTCTTTTTACAGATCAAGAAAAAAAAAGTAGTGTAACCCCTAGGTGGCACTATCCCAGGGGCTACTACCCCTGCCTGATTGGCTAGTAGCAGGTTAAGGGGCCAGAGTTCTGAAATGGGTGCCTCCACCCAGAGGTCAGGGTTGGTAGTGGTCATGCTAACCTGGGCACAGCAGTCCGGGACACTGTAACCCCCCTCTTGCCTTACTAGTGGCCAGAACAATAGACAATAATCACTTTCACAGTACCCCTGATACACCACACAAGTACCCACACTGTTTGCATTTACCACCAGGGCTTCCCTCTGGCCCGGCCCTGGGGACCCCCTGTAAAACAAGGTTATACACAGCAAATAACAGCAGTACAGTGCTCTTGCACAAACTGGAACCACAGTCAGGGTAAATGTAAAAAAGAGTTAGATCTGATTTATTTAAGGGGCTTGAACAAGGGAGAGGCGTAATCAGGTTAATTTGCTTAAAGGCTCTATCAATCAAACAGTTATACATGCACTTCAGGGTCCATAAACAGTCACACACTCTGGGTACCCAGATGGAGAATGGTGGGCTAGCCAGGAACATTGCAGCTGGTTGGGGCCCTGTGATGGAAGAAAACAACATGCACAACACACACTATCTGTAATCCAGAGTCGGAGGGCTCAGTTCGTGAAAAGAAAACAACAAGACAATCAGATGACACACTTTTAGATTAGGCTGTTGTTGCAGGGAGCTACCCTGATGATTACTCACGATACCCAAGACTGGACACAGGCTGGACGAAAATCGAGACAGCAGGTGGTTAATCTGGAGTGCCAGAAGATGCAGGGCCCACACAATTCGCTGAGGCGTCGTTCCTGTTCCAAGCATGGGGCAGGGGGCTGATCTTCAGGCAGGTCTCTCATCGGTGGCTTTCTCTGTGCAGTGGGATAGTCTGGCAGGGCCAGCATGGCATGGCCCAGGCCAAATGGAGATGAACGCGGATTCAGTCTGATTAGGCTGGATAAAGCTTCCAGCAAGCACAGCACAGTTCACATAGTGGGGAACCAAATCACGACCCACTTTCAATACACAGCACATTTACATGTAAGGAAATTATACTGTACCAGGCAAACTGCTCTCCGGTCACGATCGCAAAGTCTCTGCACAAATCGGGGATTCAAAAGCAGCTGGAAATCCTGACAGGCCAATTGCATTCAGCAAATCTTCGGTCTTCTTCAGGTTAAAGCCTGGTCACAGTCCAGTGGCTTAAATAGTCCTCACAACTCAGATTCAGTGCGAATAAACTCTATTTTCATTCTCAGGGACAGCAGGCAGACAGACAGGCCAAAACTCAGCTCTTTCACAGTTCTCCCATGCAAAACTACACAGAATTGCTGCTCAAAATCACTTGAGCTATTACTTCTTCACTTCTTAGCTCAAAACTGAACTAGCTGCAGCAGCCTGGAAAATTCCCCAAGATCCAAAAGGTTCGGTTGGCTGATCCTCCTGTCAGTCACAACAAAGGCTCCCCCTTCAGGTGCAAAAAGGTGCAAAAAGCCCAAAACTACAATTCCTACAGATTTTGACACCAGACAGCTCCTGTAGTCTGGCTCCATTTTAGGTCCCACCAGTACTGACTGGTCCAATTCGCAGTCCAGGACCAGGATAGTGGAGATAAACAAAACAGTCCTTGCTGCAAAGAAGGCGGGTTAGACAAACTACATTATCATTATCACTCTAAATGATTTTCAGCAAATAGTTACATCTTTCAACAGAGCTCCCTCTCAGATTACTTATAACTGCAATCCAGGCAGCTCTTAAAGAGACAGTGCACAGAGGCTATACAGGCACTCTCTGGCAATAATATTTAAACTGCTAAAACGCAGGATGCCAGCCTTGCAGTGAACATTTAGGCAAGCTCAAGGAAGACTTTTCGGGAACCCCCATTTGTAGGGGGATTACAGTAGGACCAAGGATATCCAGTTGCAACACTGGGAAATTGGGCACCCCCAGTGTCACTGTTATGTTTTGGGTGGGGTGGATGGGTGCTAAAAGAGGGAGAATCAGGTGGGGGGAGAAGACTTGGTTTGCTGGCCAAGGCACCTAGCTTCACCTGAGCTCTTTCCTTCTAAGACTGCTTGAAAGGCAGAGTAGAGAAACTTACCAGAGCAAGGGAGAAGGATTAAGACTTAGTTTGGCTAAGCAGATTTACTGTGTGGTGGTGTTTTTATTTTCTACTCACAGGGATTGCTACTGTTTGTTGCTAACATTTCATTGCTTTATTTTTCTCTGATTCAAATTGTTGTTGCTGGTATACCTTCTTCTGCATTATTACAAGGTGTGCTAACAGATTACTGCTGTAATCTTCTGATTCAAATTGTCTTTTGCAAGGTATATCTTCTGTTACTGCTTTATTTTTCTCTGCAGCAAAGTGTTTCTTACAGGGTATATCTTCTCTGAAATTATTACAGGTGGTGCTTTACAGGTTTTACAGTTTTATCTAACATTAGGATAAGCTTTCAGGGTTACTGCATTTGTTGTTGACTGATTGTTTCTGCTCTTACCTCCTTGTTCTTTCGTCCGTGGTTCTTCTTTTTAGGCAGGGGAAGGGCCCAGCCACCCACCCCCATCCCCAACCACCCCACGCTACACTCCTTTTATAGGGTACCACAGTTGTGACATTTCCTGTGGCAGAGCAGGAAGGGGCGGATCAGTGGGGCCTCCACAAGGTGATCTCATTTACAGGGGGACTAGTAATTTAACTTGTTATAACAAGTTAAACAAAGCACAATTAAACCATTACTTGCATTTTTTCCTTTTTTTTCCTTCTAATTACTCTGACTAGGTTACAAACCCAGCAACTTATTTGGAATGGATTTCATTAACTGCAGGTACTGTGGAACAATTTTCAGAAGGACAGTCTTACAGGATTTAGGACACTGTCCTACATGCTGGGCCTTTGGAGATCTTAGGGCTCAGCTCCGGGCAGCATGGGCAGAGATTGCACACCTCAAATTTCATATTGAAGAGGAAATACATTATAATAACCACCTGCCATTTCCCCAGCATCCAACAGAAAAACCTCAACCGCAGAGGGTAGTTGGTCCAGGAGGTTGGCAGGTGGTTAGGAGGAGCAAATCAGGTGCCCCATCACTCTCTGCTCTCCATCACATTGCCTCCAAAAACCATATAAACACTACAAACAGGTATCTGCCTCTATCTCTGAAATCAAATAAAGAGGCAGAAGACACTGCAGAGCAGGACACTGCGGCACAGGAGCTAGCACAACAAAACTCACCCAAATCAGGAACCAAAACTAAACAAGCACAAAGAAATCAAAAATTCTGATCATAGGAGACTCCATGATTCGGGGAGTTGATACCCATCTCCAGCCAGGGGTGATGGTCAGATGTCTCCCAGGTACATCAGCATGGAGAGACACTGACCGCATTGCTAAAATTGTTCACAAAGCAGGAGAAAACATTGATGTCCTAGTACACATAGGGACTAATGATCTCGCCAGCCGGTCAGTTGTGGAGACCAAGGAACACCTGACTAGGCTGGGTGACAAACTATCATCTATTTCGTCCGGCATCTCCTTCTCTGAGATCCTGCCAGTCTGGGAGAGGGAGCAGATGGACGGAAGGTCAGAGAAGGGGAGATAGGGGAGCTAAACACGTGGCTCAAGGACTGGTGCCAGGAAAAAGGACACAGATTTGTAGGAACTGGCAACAGTTCTGGGAGCAAAAGTTCTTTAAATTTGATGGACTGCATCTGACTAAAGAGGGAGTCAGTGCATTGGGGCAGAAGTTTGACGTCTTTGCAGAATATTTAAACTAGCAAATGGGGAGGGTGCAGCACCCCATACGTCGAATGGGAAGAACACCCCTCCCCTCAGCTAGTGGTCAAACAGGAATTCAGCGTGTTTGCTGTTCATTTGCATCACCAGGTAAGAAAAAAGGTTTGTCTCCCCATACGATGCACAGGGGTAATGCCAAACTTCACCCAACAACTAACACACCAAAATCTGGCCAATGGAAAATCATGTACACAATGCTCACAGTCTGGGAAATAAGATCCCAGACCTACAGGCAATAATGTCAGAGGCTAAACTGGACATAGTAGCAATTAGTGAGGCGTGGTTTACCAGTAACCACACTTGGGAGACTTCAGTACCTGGCTATGTATTGTTCAGAAGAGACCGAGGGTGCAAAGGGGAGGAGTGGCCTGTATGTTATGAAAATATCAAAGCTACAGAAATTCAGAATACATATAAGGAGCCAGAAGAACTGTAGGTCACCCTGGAAACAGGAAATGGGACAGCCATGAGAACTGGGGTTGTCTACAGGCCCCAGACCAGAGGGAGGACATAGACACATTACTGTTAGAAGATATACAAACATGACAGCTAAAGGGAGGTTCTGATAATGGGAGACTTCAACATGCCAGATACAGATTGGTCAACACCAGCAGGAACACCTGCCAGAACTAGACTCATAGTGGATTCCCTGCAGGGGGAGGGCCTCAAACAACTGGTACAGCAACCCACAAAAGACAGGGCTATCCTAGATCTAGTGCTGACTAACAAAGAAGGGATCACAGATCTCCAGGTAGAAGGTCACCTGGGGCCAGTGACCATCACATGGTATGGTTCAATTTGGCTACTACATCTAAATCATCCCATTCCAAGGAAAAATATGGGACTTCAGAGGAGCTGACTTTGATAAGATGGCCAACAGAGTTAAGCTAGCCCTGGCAAAAGAAACACAGGTGAGGGGTACAGGCAAGTGGGCAAGCATTAAGGATGCAATACTTGAAGCAACATCCCATTGTGTTAGACAGAAAAGGAAGTGCAAAAGAAGAAGGAAACCACTTTGGTTCTCAAATACAGTAGCAGAAAAGGTCAGAGCCAAAAGGCTGGCCTTCAGGAAATATAAGGGAACACAGCGGGATGAAGATAGGGAGGCATACCAAACTGCCCTAAGGGAAGCAGGTAAGGCAGTAAGGCAGGCAAAGTCCCAAACTGAGGAAACACTAGCGAACAGTAAAAGAAGGTGACAAGACTTTCTATAGATACATTAGTGAAAGGAGAAAGTCCAGAGGGGTATTGCTAAGCTAATGGAGAAAAGGGAGCATGTGAGGAGGAGGACCTGTAAGGCATCTACCTAAATAGATACTTTTGCTCAGCATTTACTGAAGAGAAGGTAGGGCAGGGCCCACAGCTCAGCATCATGGACACAGGGGAGGGAGGTGAGCACTACTCCCTTCCACAAAGAAAGGGTCCTACAAGAGCTTGCTAAGCTCACAGTGGATAAGGCAATGGGACCTGATGGCATACATCCCAGGGTACTTAAGGAGCTAAAGGAGGAACTAGCAGAGCCATTAGCAGAATTGTTTAGTGAGTCTCTGAGCACAGGAGAGGTCCCAGAAGACTGGAGAAGGGCTCATGTGATCCCGCTCCACAAGAGTGGTAGCAGGGAGGAGGCGGGGAACTACAGACCGGTCAGTCTTACCTCAGTAGTGGGCAAGATTATGGAGGCACTCCTTAAGGAAAGGATAGTGCAACACCTGGAATCCATAGGGGCACAGGATCCAAGACAGCATGGGTTTACAAAGGAAGGTCCTGTCAAACTAATCTCATAGATTTCTTTGACTGGGTAACCAGAGTGGTGGACCAAGGGAGCAGTTGATGTCGCCTACCTTGACTTCAGCAAAGCTTTTGACACTGTTCCACATAGAAGATTGATAAATAAGCTGGGTAGGCTCGGGGTGGGTCAGAAGTTGGTCAACTGGGTGGCAAACTGGTTGACTGGCAGAAAACAGAGAGTGGTGGTAAATGGTATACAGTCAGAAGAGATGCAAGTCACAAGTAGGGTACCTCGAGGATCAGTCCTGGGCCAGTCCTATTCAACATCTTCATTAGTGACCTTGCAGATGGACTAGAGGGTAAGGCTTGTCTGTTTGCAGATGACACCAAGATCTGCAACAGAGTAGATGAGCCAGATGGGTGGGCAGAATGAAAGAGATCTGGATAAACTAGCAGAATGGTCAGAAGAGTGGCAACTGGGATTTAATGCAAAGAAGTGTAAAAGCATGCACATAGGGAAGAGAAACCTGAAGCCACTTATAGGCTGGGAGGGGAGTTGCTAGCAGTCACAAAGGAAGAAAGAGACTTGGGCATCATCATCACTGATGACCTAAAATCATCAAGCAGACCTCTAAAGCAGTAGGTAAGGCTAGGGGGTGTTAGGGTGTATTAGTAGGGGTATCACAAGTCGGAAGAGGAGGTAATAATCCCTCTGTACAAGACATTGGTTAGGCCCCATCTGGAGTACTGGGTACGTATTGGAAGCCACACCTCACAAGGACATTAACCAAATTGAGGCAGTCAGAGAAGGGCAACAAAATGGTGCAGGGACTGCATCTGAAGAGACATATGAGGACAGATTAACGGAGCTCAAAATGTATACCCTTGAGCAAAGGAGGGAGAGAGGTGATATGATCGAGGCATTCAAACACCTTAGAGGCATAAACAAGGTGAAAGAGTCTAACATGTTTAGATATAAGAAAAATAGCAGGACAAGAGGACACAGCATGAGATTAGAGGAGGCCGATTAAGGGGAATGTGAGGAATTCTTTTTCACAGAAAGGGTGGTGGATGCATGGAATGGCTTACCACAAGAAGTGGTGGCTATGAATACAGTGCAGGGCTTCAAACAGGCATGGGATAGGCATAAGGGAGCAATACAAATGACTATGAATAGATAGGTCACTGACAGAGCAAAGGCCGATGGCACATTTATAAGGTAGAAAAAGAAATGGGCAGACTGGATGGGCCTTGCGGTCCTTATCTGCCGTCAACTTCTATGTTTCTATGGGATAAAAATATTAAAAAAAAAAAAAAAAGGACTGGCATCACGGAAAACACGATCACAACACTGGGGATTGGGCACCCCAGTGTCATTGCTATGTTTTGGGGGGTGCTGAGAGGGAGGGTCAGGTGGAAATTGAAATTTTTATACTAAAAAATACAAAAAAATTTAAATAGGCAGTTATGGCAGAACACAACACAGTCCGCCGTTACCAAGATGGCCACTGCATGCTACTGCACATGCACGACTACTAGAGCATGTCCCGTAAAGTGTGGCAACCATCTTGGACATGGTGGAATGAGCTATGTCCCGCCTTGACCGTTGGCACTGTAAAAATAGAGCAGTGCTACTTCAGTAGAGACAACATGAGTGGAGGGCTTCGCTGACACGAAGGTGACTGTGATGCAACTCCAACATGTTGTTCATTCACAAGGAATATGCTCAGTCCTTTTCTCTTAGCAAGAGGTCTGCAGGGCTCTGCCCACTGCAGCCTTAAAAAGGAAAAGCAAGAACAGTGTAAATTGTAGAAGAATAGATGCTACATGGTGCAGCTTAGAAACCTGCACACGGTCTATACCCTGCACTAATTCCAGTACATTTCGGTATAATTGAGTTAAGCCTGAAAATTAATAACAGTGGGTCCTTAAAAGTCTGGAAATAAGCTTAACTAGATCATGAAAAAAGTGGTTTCCCTAGCAGTGTCCATGTTCCACTTTAGTTTACAGTAATTAAATAAAAAATACATTCTTTGATTTTTTTTTTATTATGCTGTTTGGTAGCATTCAATTGAATTTGACATCTAAAAAAGCATAAAATAGATACTTTTAATATGTTGTACTGTACTATGCCATGTGATGCACAAGTCATGCAACAGCATGGCGCCACACCCAGTAAAATATGTGTCACTAATTTTGGTAATTTGTTCTGATTTTTGGGGAAAGAGTCGCTGATTTTGGTCCTAGTAGGTTGAGAGGTATGGCTGGGTACTCCTATCCTTTTTCTCCTTCATGGATTCTTTAGGTCAGTCAAAGACATGGACAGGTTTCTTTCTAAGTAGGTTTGGTATTCTACTCCTGTCAGTACATTGTTTCTCACTCCATTGAGCTGAATGCTATTGTTGTTGTTGTTGTTATTTTTGTGTTTTGTCTGCTTTTGCTGCTTAGTTTGAGAAGTAGCTTCCATGCATTCTTTGCAGGACCTCAGAACTGAAGTGTTGGGCTTGAGCAACATTGGTTGAGTGACATTGCTGTGACGTCATGGCCAAGCTCAAAGTTTGAAGCCACCATGGGGTATTAGTGCGTCAGGTCAAAGACCACAGATTAAGGCTCTACAGAGAAGACAGCCCAGTGGATCAACAGTTCCCAGTAAGAACTCTCTTACTATGGCAGCCACTGTGGCACTTTCCCACTGGGAGACAGGATTGTAACTCATCAAACAATGATGGCTGCTTACAGAAAGATATTCCTGGAAGTGACAGTAAAGCAAGGTAATAGTTGTAAATTGTGACAACATTGCAAACTATCCCCGCCTTCTACACTGTGCCAAATTTGTGTCTAAATATTGGTTTGGGACGCTCCCCTCTTATCTCTCTTCATTATTATCTACGCTACCACCACTGGACCATTCCCTTAGGTTGTATGATTACTGACTATTGGTTATTCTTCGTGGCTCGACTAATGTAGGCCAGTTGGCCTTCTCGCATCACTTCCCTAACGCCCTCCCCCCACGGATCCACTTATCATCCTCCCCCCCACTCTATCTCTTCAGCCCTAATTAACTTCCTCTCAGTAAACTACCTGCAGCTAATCCTGCTGCCATTTCCCTCCCTACTTTGTTCGCCTACTCTGTACAATCCTTTGCTGCTACAACTTAACCCCCTCAGAGTTGTTGACCCTCTTTAGAGCTGCACTAACCTGTTCCATTAAGCTGTCAATGACTGCACTTTCCCTAACGCACTTAATTTAAAGTTGCTTAATGTATGGTACTTTGGTAACCTGTGAGTATAATACTATGTCTTGCTTTATCACTTAAGCTGTATTACTGTTGATTGGCTGTATGTATTTGTATGTTTATGTATGCTAATTTTTCCACTGTTCCCCCTTCCCCAGGATGCACCGTAAGACAAGCAACTTGTTGTTCAGTGTGCCCTTCCTAGTGAAACTTTTTAATAAATAAATACAGTAACTCCAGATCCCAGTACAGATGTCGGTTCTAATGGAATGGCAGCTTGTGTCACAATCGATTGCCCATAATGATGAAAATGTATCCCTTTTCCTGACAACACTTGTAGCTTAATCTGCTTAAGTACACTGATTTCACCCATTTGTACTTATATGCACTTGGTTGTTTAAGTTTACATAACATGCACATACAAATCTTGAAAATCCTATATGTACCATTTGTTTTGATGCAAAAAGCAAAATCAATTTTGCATCAAAATATGATGATGCCCTTGTTGTCCATTGTGAAATTCAACCTAGTGTTATCCTGGGATCTATCCTAAATCCCACCCCCAAAACTCCCGCACTGTAAAATCCCGAAAAAAAAATTCCGACTAGTTGAAATACAGACAAACCAAAATACCGAATGACTGAACACAGAAAAATTAAAATCCCAACTTATTATAAAAAAAGACTTAAACGGATGCAGAGAAAAGCATTGCCAACCTTAGGCGAAGGGAACTTCAATGGAGATCCCGAGTTGTCTCACACACTCACACTCACACTCACACTCACACTCACACTCACACTCACACTCACACTCACACTCACACTCACACTCACACTCACACTCACACTCACACTCACACTCTCTCTCTCTCTCTCTGTTTCCTTCTGCCCTCCATTCACTGGTTATAGGATTAAAATGTGATCGTGCTTACCCCAGTTAGCCACAGAGCCTTCCATGGTGGCAGCTGATTTTTTTTTGAGGTGGACGAAAAAGCAGGATCACCCAGATCCCAGATAGATTTTGTACAGGCAGCGCTACTTTATTAAAACAAAAACGGCAGGACTTTCGCTCTGGCTTCAGAAGCATTATATGCAGGACTTTTTTTACATGCAAAATCTAGTATTGTAAACCTGAATTTAAACTGCAGCACCATACCTTGCTTACTCTTACCCGATATCAGGCTCCCTCAGAATCACTTCCAGCCTGCCTCTTTCTACAGGTCTTTTGTTTCATTATTTACTGCAGTATTAGTGGTACCAGAATCAATTCTAGCCTGATACTTTATACAGATTTTTTGTTGTATGTACCTGCAAAAGGCACCATTTTTGAAAACAGAAACACGTGAATTCAGTACTCTCGTGCCACTTTGCCTCTCTGATACAAATTGCTACAAGGAACTTTATTTACTTAACACTGCTTCATTATTTACTGCAGTATTATGGTACCTGAATCAATTCTGGACTGATACTTTCTACAGGTTTTTTGTTGTTATGTACCAATACCTGTCACCGAAGTACATTATTACACTATTACACATGGGCCGTATTTCGGCCCTCGGGATTACCAGCAGTCGGTAAAATTTTAAATCGGGAAATTGTCGTCAGTCTTTTCGTGTTCGGTCTTTTATCGGACGGGATTTAGTACCTAACCCGTTATTCTACATCATACAGTGGTGTCTGTGACAATGTACTCAGACTAGCAGAGAGAAGGCTCCCAGTGCTGGGAAACATCAGTACCGAATACACCACCAAGCTGCATCTGGCACACTAATCTCTACATTCATGATGGGCTTCTGTTTTTCTGAATGGGACATAAAAAATACAGAGACTATATATTTTCATTTGTGCAGAATACTGAAGAATTCATCAAAATAAGCTGTTAGGGTGTTAAAGTGAAAAAGTGCCAGGGAAGCAAGATTCAGCAAGGAAAAGCACAGAAACGCAATACAGTAAGAGACCGGAAAGCTCTCGTGTTTACAGCTAGTCTTATAATGTTTTACAGCATCCACATATTTTTTGTTATGTAAATATCTGACATAGCAACAAAACAGCTGGTTTTAAAAAAATGTAAAACTAAACTTCAGGCCGGCCCATCAGGGCTGCGGCAGCACTGCTGTTCTTGACACTGATGATCAGGTTCAGGAATGAGCTCTGGATGCCGGGGCAGAAGGATGAAGTGCCCCAAAGCCCCTCTCCTTCTCCAGGGAGGGTGTTCGGTGCACTCTACTACGATACTGACATGTAAGTGGGCACAGGCAGCAGTGCAGCTGGAACTACTCGGTGGGAGGGGAGCACTGTCTGGTGCCAAATGTATCTGCATGCCTAACATCAGTATGCCTTGGTACCCCTGTTGACAGCATCCCAAGGGGTTGGGAAAAACTATGAAGAAAATGCCCATGTAAATGAGTAGTGTAAAGCTGGTACTCTCAGGCACTGCTGACCTGACCACCCGCTTTCTTCCAACACACAAACCAGACCTGCTGCTAACTCAACCACCTGCACTGCTTTCAAATATACAAGATGAACCTGCTGACCTGACCACCAATACTACTTTCCAACATACAAGCTAGCCCTGCTGACCCAACCACCTGCACTGACTTCAGACACAAAAGCCAAAGCTGCTGACCTAACCACCACAAGCCAGACCTGCTGACCCAACCACCTGCACTGCTTTCCAACATAAAAGCCAGAGCTGCTGCCGACCCATCTACCCGCACTGCCTTCCAACATACAAGATGGACCAGCTGCCGACCGATCTATGCACTGCCTTCCAATATCTGAGCCTGACCTGCTGACCCATCTACTCACACTACCAGACAACATACAAGCCAGACCTGCTGACCCGACCACTCACACTGCCCTTCAATATGCATGCTGGACCTGCTGCCCCTGACCACCCACACTGCCTTCCAACATACAAGCCAGACTTGCAGGGGAGCCTTGCCAACCCTTCAATAGCTCCAGCATGGAGGGGAATGTGGCCTGTGCACACCATCCAGAGGGAAGGTAAGGGACAGAGTATGAGGAGAATGGGCTGGGTGGTAGCCAGGCTAATAGGGGCCACACTGGTGACAAGAGATAAAGAAACTGAAAATAATAAGCAGTAAATACTCAAAACTAAAGTTGCAGAATTTTCCGAATATATACCATGTGATGGATGAATAAACCATCAAAATGAATAGTGTATTTCTGGTACGTTACTCATCCCCAGAGTGAATAACTTATTATTATTATTCTAGCTCTGTTTATTGTCCTCTTAGTGATGGCATTTATGTTGTTTCCTCAGCCTCCCACCATCCACTAGCTCTGCTTTTACTGTCTGACAGGCAATTTTCTCAGTGTGACTGCATTCAGATGAGCCATGCTTGACTTTGTTAGCATAAGTGCCCAGTTCACAGTGCTATGTATAAAGTATTAAAAAAACCTGAATATGTTTTCTTAAGGTAAATCATGACTAATGAAAACCATGACAAACTCCACTCTGCCATGATGTGTATATATATATATATCATATACCGTACACACTATATATATATATATATATATATATATATATATATATATATATATATATATATATATAGGACATAATCTAGGATGTCCCTGAATAAGCTTTTTATTCACTCTGCAATGCTGACAATAATACCACCGCAGCATTTGGGGATATGCCACTCATGGCTAGGTGGCATTATTGTCAACATTCAAGAGTGGATTAAAAGTTTATTTTGGGGAACCCTATGGAATATCCACAGTATAATGTAGTGGTTAAGGGCACTGAGCTGCAAGCCTGGAGACCCGGGTTTAAATCCCATCAGTCCCTACTTGCATACTGTGTGACTCTGAGCAAGCCACTTAACTTCCCTGTGCTCCCAGATAGCACCTGGAAACAATTTCCCCTTTCCCCTTTCCCTTTATACCATGGGAAGAATGAATAAGACGGCTGAGTAAAAATAGTTATTCAGCCCTGTTACCCACCTCCGGAGTGAATAACATGTTATTTTCTCTGCAGTCTATGTTATTTTCCTTGTAGCCTCATTGCAATGGCATTCAGTGACCCACTGAATAAATAGAACATTCCATAAAGCATCCAGAAATCATTTTTCATTCATTCTTTAATGTTGCAAAAATGCTGACCTAGAACACGGTGCTCCACTTTGCTGCGTCACCCTGTCACCGGGTGTGGGAAATAATCAGACGAGGCAATGTGTCAGGATTTAAAACACACAAATATGTGACATTTACTTATAAATAGGAAAATAAATGGAACAACAAAAGAAATTGCAGTCAGAACGACCACTTGACACCAGTGGTTTCTTAGAATACAGTCTCGGATCAATAACAACTCTGCTCTTTTACCTTCTGTATCACTCTTGTCTACCTGCACTATAGACCTTCTCACTCCACATCCAAGGCTCATCTGCTAAAACTCCCTTTAGCAGGGATTTATATAGGAGAGAAAAGGGTCACCTGACCTGGTCATTAACTTATACAGACAATTTTCTACTGACTAACAACATCAACCAGGTGGGAGGACCCAAGCCCAGTACTATTATAATAAACAACATTGTATAAATGCACATTTACTGTTTTAGATCCCCTCGGAAGCTTTAAACACCATTTTCCATATTAAATTGGTCCCTAATGAGCTCTAAGCTCCTCCCATTTATATTTGATTGACATCATGGTCCTATAAAACTAGACCAGAGAGGGCGCTAATCTCCCTATACAACACAGTTTTCTGGCATCACAGATGGACAGAGGTCTACCTAGGGGAATTGGTAGGACCTGGAAAAATGGATTGTCCCAGAGAGAAAAGAAAAACACCTTTGTTTAACAACAGTTTCAGTTTTACAGGAGCCCTTTTATCTAACCAGTACCAAGGACTATGTACAGGTACTCATTTATGAATTAGCTACAGATATTTATATTGGGGCTGCTTATTTATTCATTATGCTCTCTTCCTAACTGGCAGTGCATTTATTCCTACTGTCAGCTATAGAGGAAGCTAGGAAAAAGTGTTTCATGCAGTACAAGGAGCGGCCGGCTGAAATGGTCAAAATGCTTCCTCAGCTGCTGACTCCTCTAACCTGCTGTACAAGCATTTCTACTTTTAAGTTTCCATGAGCTTACTACCTGCAGACATTACCTTAGGTAGTAGCTCTTTTGTACACTTAACAGTAACATGGTATTTCTCTTGCAGCCCTCTATTTTATTCTTGGGGGTTGCTACCCTTAAACTGCATACTGCTTCATAGACATTTCTGCACAGGGATATTCCTGTCTCTTTACATTTCTAGGGCTCTTTAGGTTGCAGCAGAGCAGTAGTCTGCAAGAAAAAGACATACACTCGCTGCTCTGCTGTGGGACTGAAAACCCCTCTGGTCAGCCCCTGTATATTTCATAAAGGTTTTTAGTATCACCACTGTTCCTTGCACCATAGTGCTTGTTGCAGAGCACTTAGTGCTAGAATAGGAAGCAGGGGTGGCTGAAAGTAAAAGTGATTGCCGCCCTGCTTGAACTGCAGCACAGCTACCTCAGTGGGAGACAGAGCGAGCGAGGAGTGAGCGCGCTCCTCTATTCTACCAATAACAAAGCTCTCTCGTTTCTTGGTATATTTAGACCCCACAGGCTTGTTTCTGTTAGCAAGAGGCTCCAGGAAAAACTTTTGAAGAGCACACAGCAGCTAAAATGTAATACTAAGAGCTGACTGCTGCTCCGTGCTGGGATCCAACTTCGAATCAGGCTTTCAGCCCGATCAGCTTTTATTCCTTCTGCTCCTCCACAGCTGGTTTAAACAAATATGTATTACTTTACAGAAGCAGGAAAACATGAGTTTAACAAAAGTCGGAGGTGAGATCTGTTATTACATACTGGCGGCTGATAGTAAAGAAATGCCGCCCGGTTTGACCACGAATCCTGCTTTGATGCAGGATGTATTTAAACACTATACAACAGAGCGGTAGCTAAATTAAATAACTATATTCATACATGCCACTCTGTTTCACTCCTATAATTATTGGCTTTACTTAAAAGCCCTACAATACCTTTCTGGCAGCTCAGCAGCTTGTTTTTAAACCCCTCACATATTTATTTATTATACTGCATTTTATGACATCATTTCTATTGGCACTGCAGCACTTTAATCACACAATAATCAATGTACGTCACATCATAAAAAAACATATTTAAATGCACTATTGCACTTTACTTCATTCTTCAAAGTATATTTAAAGGCTCAGATGCACTTTATTGAAACCCAGGCATGAAATGCCATATAAGCACCTTAACAGTTATCGTCGCCAGCTAGCATGCTGGACCTGAACATGTTGCTAGAGAGGAATAGTGGTGAGGGACGGATGTAGGGAATAGGAAAAATAAGGCCATAGGAAACAGACATGTAGAGCAAGAAAAAAAACTGATGTAGATGGCCAACCTACACCAGGACTAGAAAGAGGTAAAAAATAGGGCAAAAAGATACTGTTGCACAACAGATTTAAAATGAGAAGAAGAAGAAGAAGATAGTAAAGTCATCCCTCCACCTGGGTCTAGGAACTAGCGGAATGCAGAACTGCCACACATCCGTTTCTAGACAGCATTGTTGGTGACATTCCAGAGTGAATAAAATCCTCATTCCTACATGCCCTACGGAATACCCCCAATATATGGTACAGAATTTAGGAATACAGTGTGCAGAACTTTAAAAAATGGTGCAGAAACTGGCCTATGTGCCTCTTTCTAATTTGTACTCAGCTGTCCTTCTTTCAGGTCTGGTAGCACATCCGCTGTATACAAAGCTACTCTAATTCCATTACTGGCACCAAAACTTGTTTTTCTTTTGCAAAACCAATCTGGAGCCTCTTTCAAAATGAATTCTTGGCTACTGGAGGCCCTAGAAATGTCAGATGGCTACAAAAATAATTTCTAAGGCTCCTGTACTCTCACCCACAGATCTAACTACTCACATTCCTATGCCATCATAATACAACTGCCGTGCTGTATCAGTTACAGTAGGTGAACAAAGTGAATGCAGTTCTTGGTATATAGCCATCTCTCTGATAATGTGCAGTAATCACTTACTTTCAGGAATTCCAGAAGCATAGGCTTGGCAGCGCATGTTTTCTTGATAAGCCCAATTGCTGTGCTGAAATTATTCACATACTCACTGTATGCATCCAACACCATCGATTTAGAAAACTGTAACACAAACAAGAGGGTCAGGAGATGTGAAAATTTACCATTCACTAACACTCAAAGGCATAGGAAGCACAAGAATGGAATTACAGTGGCTGACATTGAATGGAATTACAGAGGTTGACACCTCAAACAAAAAATGGCAGTTATAAAGTAAATTCAAGCAGCAAGCTATACGTGAAGTGAATAGACTAGCACAATGATCTGGTTCTTGTTCTGGTCTCCACAATCAGCACTTTTCTGTTTATTATATATTGACAAAGTCACAAATTGGCGCGCTCCACTATCTGTAAGTCTATACTGAGGTGGTGCACCAGTTAAGACAAATCAAGAAAATGAAAAAACAGTGCACCCACAATAGTCTAATTAAATACTGCACTATGTGTGATGTCAGAATATTAACACAGCACACATGCAACCACCACAAAATAAGGAATACAAACAGCTCCCTCCCTGCATGTTACCTGTAGAGATGTCCTGCAATGATACTTTGCACTGTTTTTCACTTGCTATCGGTAAGGAAATGAAAAATACAACAGTGAGTATTACATATTTTGTGGTAGTTGCATGTGCGCTGTGTTAATATTCTGACATCACACATAGTGCAATATTTAATTAGACTATGGTGCGTGCACTGTTTTTCATTTTTATGATTTGTCTTAACACACATAGTGCAATATTTTATTATATATAGAATAGTGTACGGGGGAACCACACGGGACAAGGCTGTTTCCAACAAGGAGTTGAGATGATGTCATAGGGACCTCGAGAATGACGCTCTAGAGGTCCCGATGTTCTCCCAACTCCTAGATAGAAACATAGTTCTTGTTGTACGGATGACCATGTATTATTTTATATAGTACATGGTTCAAAATGGTAGGCACAACCAGCTGCCAGCTCGTCTCTCCCCACATGTTCGCATGTCTTGTCTACCCCACCCACATGCTCGCTCATTCATCACCCCCCCACTGACTTAACCACTAACTCGCACACCCACTGGTAAGAAGTGAAACCTTTTGCTTTTTTTAACTCAATATGACAGGTTGTTTTTTTTTTTTCTCAGAGAGCACTGGTACAGATTTCTTCAGCAGCTCTGTACTACCACATTGAAATGCTGCCAGCCTGCTCTGCTGAGATGTCCTCACGTGGCACTACTAAAACTAAAAAAATTTTTTTTTACTACTGCTCTGGACATTAATGGACATCATTAAGTGGAAAGAGGTGCAATTTCAAGAAGTTGTGCACTTCAGAATGATCTCTCAAATTCAAATGAGGAATGTGGGCGGGTCAAAGGTCTTGAAAAGTTGTTGTAGTATCGTGATGTCACAGTGATACTACAATAACTTTCCATGACCTTTGAACTGTCCAACAACGGCTTTTGGAGAGCCAGTGAATTCCATATGACAATAAGCCCTAACCATATACTATATAGAGGATTGTGTATGAGCAATCATGTACAACAAGGCTGTTTTACACTCACGAGGTTTCCATGGTAATAGGAGACCTTGAGAGAGTAGCTTGAGAGGTCCGATTACCATGGAAACCTCAAGACTGTAAAACAGCTTTGTTGTGTAAGACTGCTCATACCGGTATGGGTGGAGTCCATACTGGGATTAAAAGCAGACAAGGCAGGGCAGGCAATCCTAAGGTGTGCAAGAAGGGGTAGGAGAAAACCACACATTGTGGTACATGTGGGGACAAATAACTTAGCGGGGGAAATGGTGGAGGTAATGAGGGGAAGGTCTGAGGAAGTGGGAAAGTTGTGCAAGGAGACTGGGGCATCTGTGACCTTCTTGGAGGTGCTCCCAGTACCCTGCGCAAGCACAGTGAGAAAGGAGAGGATTAGGGAGCTGAACACATGGTTGGTAGAATGGTGTTGAACTAAGGGATATGGGGTTGTGAGCAGCTGGGGCAGTACCTGGGATGATAAAAATCTGTTTGCAAGGGATAGGCTGCACCTGAGCATAGAAGGGAAGGAGGTATTAAAGCAAAGACTGGGGAGGTATATTGCGACAAAGGTGGATTTAAACTAGATGGGGGGGTGGCAAGTGGACAGCAGGTAGGCAGGGATCCGACAGAGTAGAGTCACAGCCTACCCCAAGCTAGCAGGGAAGGACTTGGGGTGGCCGGAAAGGGAGGGAGTAGAAGGGAGGAGATGGAGGACGATGAAGGGAATGGGGCAGGATGGAGGATGGTCTCGCTGAATTCAAGAAGCTTAGGCAACAAATCAGCTGAGCTACAGGCACTCTTGGCAGTGTGGAGGGTGGATATTGCAGCTGTCACAGAAATGTGGGCAACTCAGCACCGGGACTGGGATCTGGCAATCCCAGGGAACAAATTATACAGAAAGGACCGTAAGGGGGGTGGAGTGGTAGTCTATGTGATGGACTGGATCAAATGTACAAGATATGAGGGAAAGGAAAGGAGAACAGAAGCAATCTGGCTGCAGCTCCTAGACTCAAGGGATAGGAAACTGAGGTTTGTGGTGGTATACAGGCTGCTGTCCCAGTCTGAGGAGCTTGACAGGGAATTAGCAGGACAAATCAGAAAGGTATGTAGAAAAGGGAAGGTGGTCATTGTGGGGGAATTTCAAATTAACGGGGATTGACTGGAGCATTCCGGTCACCTCCAGTGCTAGGGAGTAAAGTGCTCCTGAACGCGATCCTCCTGGATCTCCTGATGCAGTTGGCTAGTGTACCTACTAGGATAAAGAACACTTTAGATCTGGTACTGTCGAATGGGGAGGCAGTAAGAGAAATAAGGGTGCAGGACACACTAGCCGACAGCAATCACCAAATGGTGAGGTTTAATATCATGATGTGCGGGGAGCCAGAGAAATCAGTAGCCTGGGTGGTAAACTTCAGGGGGGCAGACTCTGGGAAGATGCGGGAAGTACTGAAAGGGAAACTGGAGGGCATATGGCAGGAGATGGATGCAGAGCAGAAATGGGATATTATTAAACGGGGGATTACAGAGGCAATGGAAGCCTGCACCAAGACAGAGAGTAAGAGGAGCAGAGCAAGAAAACCATGCTGGTTGAACAGTGAGGTAGTGGAGGTGGTGAGGGCAAAACAAGAGGTGCACCAGAGGTATAGGAGGACGGGGACAGGAGGAGAATGCAAGATGGTCCAGGGAGGTGACCAGAAAAGTGAGAGAAGCCAAGGCCCAGAGGGAGCTGAGATTAGCATATGGAATTAACGGGGCAGGGGGAAGAAAGACTATTTCAGATACATCAGAGAGAAAAGGAAGTGCAAGGAGACAATAGTGAGTTTAAAAAAGGGTGTGGAGTGGATGGAAAATGGGGAGGAACAAGCAGAAGCACTGAATGAATACTTTTGCTCAGTGTTCACAGAAGAAAAGGGGGGACCATTATCACCACGGGCTGGGAGGGTGGGACGGGGAGAGGACGTGACAGATGGGAGAATTGAGGGAGTCCTAGAGGGACTGAGGGCACTGAGGGTAGATAAGGCACCAGGGCCGGATGGTGTCCACCCCAGGGAGCTGAGAGAGATGGTGGAGGTGTTGGCATAGCTGCTGGCAGATCTGTACAGCACCTCACTGGAGTCGGGATGTGTGCCACTGGACTGGAGGATGGCACATGTAGTGCCGTTACACAAGAATGGACCAAGGGATGAACCTGGTAATTATCGTCCGGTAAGTTTCACCTCCATAGTGTGCAAACTCATAGAAACGATACTAAAGGAAAGACTGGTGTCGTACTTGGAGGACAATGGCCTCCAGGATGTGAGGCAGCATGGGTTCATTCGGGAAGTCTTGTCAAACCAACCTGATACAATATTATGACCGGGTGTCAGGGGAGCTGGATAAGGGTCATGCGGTGGATGTTCTTTACTTGGACTTCAGCAAGGCCTTCGATTTGGTGCCTCATGGGTGGCTTGGGGGGAAGCTAACTGGTGTAGGGGTAGAGGCAAAAATGATGAACTGGATTATAAGCTGACTGAGTGGGAGGCTGCAATGGGTGGTGATGGGAGGGGAGCTCTCAACTCTGAAGCCGGTGACAAGAGGGGTGCCACAGGGCTCTGTGCTGGGATCAGTATTATTTGGGCTCTTCATAGCAGACACTGCACACGGGGTGGTGAGCAAGGTAAGTCTGTTCGCAGACAACACCAAAATGGGAATAGTGGTGGATGGAGGGGAGGGATAGAAGCAGCTGCAGGGGGACCTAAGCAAGCTGGAGGAGTGGTCAGAGAGGGGGCAGCTGGGGTACAATACAAAGAAGTGTAAGGTTATGCACTTCGGAGTGAAGAACCCAAGAGAGAATATTGGCTGGGGGTGGGGTTAAGCTGGGGATCACTGAGGAGGAGAAGGACCTAGTGGGTAATGTTAACAGGGACCATGAACAACACTGCCCAGCACAACAGAGTGGCTGCAAAAGCAAACAAAATACTAGGGTGCATAACGAAGGGGGTTTCATCCAGGTGAAGAGAGGTGATCTTGCCCTTCTACAGGTCGCTGGTAAGGCCACACTTGGAGTACTGTGTGCAGTTTTGGAGGCCATACCTGGAGGGGGTGCAGAGGACGGCAACAAAGATGATATGTGGAATGGAGGGGAGAGACTATGACAGCAGGCTGGGGGATCTGAATATGTACACCCTGGAGTATAGAAGGGACAGGGGAGACATGATAGAGACATTTGGGTATCTGAGGGGAATCAATAAGGATGGGGCAGATGGGGTCTTTAAGCTAAGAAGGGGGAGGGACACCAGGGGGCATGGGCTAAGAATAGAGGGTGGAAGATTTAAGAGGGAAATGAGGAGACACTATTTCACAGAGAAGGTGGTAGCAAAATGGAATGCACTACCAGAATGGGTGGTATCATGTAAATCTGTGAACAGCTTTAAAAGGGCATGGGACAGGGAACAGGGGAGAGTGAGGGTGGTGGCCGGCAGTGGGATGACAAAGGGGAGGGGGGCAGCTGCAAACTAGGGATGCTAGCTGCACACTCGAGCAGACTTAGACAGACTGAGTGGTCTGTTTCTGCTGGCACATTCGTATGTTCATATACAGTCTTTTATAATGTATGGGAAACCATAAAATCACGGAAGAGTCCTTACTTTTGAGTTTTCGTTCAGCGCTACTCTCTTCCGGGTCCGTCTTTTATCGCTGTGGCTGTTTCAAAAAGAGTGGAAGTTCCCAATACGCACATGCACAAAGACGTTTGAAGTTGTTGTGCTGCAGTAGTGACATAGCTAGTGCAGCACAATTTGATGTCACTAATGCAGCACAACAAGCCGATTCCAGTAACCAAATTCCATCAGCAGTAATGTTCTTCCATACACTATAAACTTGTTGGAGACCTTACAAGTTTCATAATTATAAGCAGAAACTAAATGAAAATCCACTTCCCTAAATCACACTTGTCTATTACACCATTTTTATTGTTAAAGCAAATCCTAACTTAGTTGCATAGCTGTGGTAATAGAAGAGACTTAAGGTTCATCTTGTTTGCCTCTCCTACCAAAGTGAGTCTTTTTTTTCACTTTTTATTTATTGCTTTTTGATGGCACATGGAAAATCACAGGCAGTCAGACATATACTGTATATATATATATATACAAGATGGACATATCAGTTGTTGAATACAGGATAACGGTACATGATAATTCACATTGCCATAAACTTATTGTAAGATAGTTTACTGATAAACTTATGGGGGAAGGAGGCATGAATTATAACATTACCAAGTAATATATGCAAAATCTTTGTATCTTTCCCTTATTGACTCCTTGTAAATCTACTACTGGATGTTAGTCTAAATAAGGGAAGAAGGATCTGTGATGGGCTGGCTGGCCTTGCAAGAAAAGTAAGAAGACCTCTCCCTGTCTCCATGGGATCTGAGGCACAAAGTCCGGCCGACTACCAAAGTGAGTCTTATCAAATTTGACAGTGGGAACATATCTAAACTCAGCTAGACTGTTATGTCTTCTGTACTCATGATGTGTAACCTTCAATGCCATTCTCTGTGAGGATTCTGTCTAATCCTGCTCTGAAAGTCTAAATAGTGCTGGCTTCCACAACCTCTCCAGGTACTGTAGGCTACTCCACGTTAACAATGTGTAACCCCCTCCCAAAGCTGGCTTACCAGTTAGCCTCTCGTCTAGGAGCACTGCAGTACCAGCAAAACCAGCGTCACCACCAAGCCAATAGAGACGATTCTCTGACTCCCAGAACTGCACACGGGAATCAGACAGGAAGGGAAGCAGAAATTTTATTTCTTGGCACCACGTGGTGCAGTCCTGTGATCCCAGCCAGTGCAATGATGATGGGGAGATAAGGAGTGGTCCTCTTACTTGTGACTTGCAGGGTTTTAAATAATTGATTAGCAGTTTTTTTCTTGGGACTATACAAACTGTACAGAAAGTATTTATATAGATTTTCTAGAAGAGCTGTGTTTGTTAAACACAGTGAGGCAAGAGCTATGTATTTTCACAAAGATTTAGCACTTTTATGAGCAAAACGCTAATCAATTTTTAGAGTTATATAAAGCCCTGGACTTGGGACTGGAACTATTTTTTAAAAACTTAACTCCCTGACTGAAACCATCAGGGAGCATATGCAAAACTACTGCATTAAGTAGCAGAGCAAAGAACATTAATGAATGCTCTACATGGACTTGCCGACCACCACAAAAGTGAGAATCTGGCAGACACCAAAAATGAAGCCACAAGTGTTGTGGGTGCCTCAGGGCACAACAAGAACAGGAAGTTGCAATGAGGGACATTTTAAAATGAAAACAGTACCCAAAGGAATGGAAAGAGACAAACTGTCAACGCTTGATCACACTGGACTGCATAAGGGGTCAGGGGGCACATTTCCAACCCTGAGAAATGCTGCTGTCAATCAAGAGGTACCCAGGCATTATGTGGTGTGGTTATGAAATCAGTGAACAGAGTAGGATGGATTCAGTCCAAATCAAAGATTTTGGAAATTGAAGTTCCTCGCCTCTAGGTGTAGCACCTTACATATCCTCACGCCAACATCTGAGATCACATTTCTCTGCCGAAATCCCTAAGGTGTGCAGTGCTTTCTGCAGTGCATCTCCTCTCTCTGCCATCTCCACTCTTCTTGCCAATTAAGCATCATCAGCAAACATCAACAGCCTGCGGCTGACACACTCCTCCAGGTCATTAAAGGGCATAGGACCCAGAAATGACCCCAGCCGTACTCCACTGAAAACATACACACAGAGGAAACAAAGGGAAGAAAAGGACCATAGGTCCATCAAGTCTGAAGCTTTCTGATATATCACTTCCTAATAATCCCCTTAAAGGTGTGACATTATGGTTTGAATCCAGCTACAGTCCTAGTACTAACCACATTGCTTGGTACAGTATCCCACCCATCCGCCATCCCCTTTGTGAAAAAATACTTCCTAATTTCCTTTTTAAACCCCCCTCATTCTTCTACTCTGAATGGTGACCATCCTCCACCACTCTGCTTCTTAGTTATCAGTCAATTGCCTATCCATTTCCTGTATAGTCTGTGGACTACATACTGTCCTTCTTTCTACTATAAAATGTTAATAGAACTGCAGAAAAAAAACAGGTTACTCACCTGTAACAGTAGTTCTAGGAGTGGCATATGATGTTCATCCACACTTGCTGGCAGTTGTCTTTCCCTTTAAGAGCGCATCAAAATGTCTTCAAGCTGGCTCCTCCCACCCACCCAAGTGGTAACTCCCTCGGGTCCACCCCATGATGCCAGATCTTGCCACCTGGAAGTAAAAGGGTGTGCCACATCCAGGGGAGGTTAGGCGGGTCTGTGTGGATGAACATCATATACCACTCCTTGAACTACTGTTACAGGTGAGTTGCTTGTTTATCTAGGGATGTGGATATGATGTTCTATCCACACTTGCTGGCAGACTCCTAGCAGTTCTCTGGAAGGAGGGGGCAAGATGCACACACCCTACTTGGGAAATACAGATTGGAGAACTGAGGCCCCAAAACCAGCATCTCAGCATGACTCAAAGACGATGTGATAATGGGAAATAAAGGTGTGTGCTGACCTCCAGGTAGCAGCCCTGCAGATTTCCTGGACAGGCATGTCCCTGGAAGCAGCCACCGAGGCAGTGGTATAGCAGGTGGAATGAGCCCTAAGCCCAACTGGAGGCTTCCTACCTGCCAACCTATAGCAGAGGTCGATGCAGGATACAATCCACATGCCAATCCTCTGCTTAGCTGCTGGTCTGCCAGGTGCAGCTTCAGCGTAGGTGGCGAACCTCTCCTCGAAGCCCAGCCGTGCACTCCTTGTAATAGGGGAGCACCTGTTGCAGGTCCAAAGTATGGAGCCTAAGCTCGGCCTACGAGGTGTGGTTAGTGAAGTACATCAGAAGATTAATCACCTGGTTAAGGAGGAATTCCGACACAGCCTTTGGGAGGAACTTTGGGTTGGGGCGAAGGACAACTTTGTCCCTGTGGAAGACCAGGTAAGAAGACTCCACCGAAAGTACCTGGAGCTCACTGATCTTTCTGGCCGACATGATAGCCACCAGGAAGGCAGTCTTCCATGACAGGTGAGACAACTCACACCTGTGCATCAGTTTGAATGGCTTGCCCATGAGCTTTGCCAAAACCAGCAATGGATCCCAAGGTGGTGGTTGTTCATATACTGGAGGAGAAACATAGAAACACAGAATTTGACGGCAGATAAGAACCACTTGGCCCACCCAGTCTGCCCATTTCCCTACCTAATGGATAAGCTGCAGATCCTAGTTAACCAGCAGCCTACTTCTTTCTACCCCCACCCCCTAGAACTGCCTTATGTCTGTCCCATGCATGCTTGAATTCAACCACTGTTTTTGACTCCACACCTCCTCAGGAAGGCTGTTCCATGCATCCACAACCCTCTCTGTGAAAAAATACTTCCATTACCTCTGAGCAACCCCCCCATCTTTAAATTGTGCCCCTTGTTCTTGCACACCTCTTTTTTGAAAGATGCTACCCTCTTGGACTTTGTTGATTCCTTGAGGTACTTGAAAGTTTCCATCATGTCCCCTCTCCCTCCTTTCCTCGAGGCTATACATATTAAGCTCCTTTAGCCTCTCTTCATATGACTTCCGGTGCAGACCCTGCACCATTTTAGTTGCCCTCCTCTGGACAGCTTCCATCCTGTCTATGTCCTTGCAGAGATTGGGTCTCCAGAACTGCACACAGTACTCCAGATGGGGTCTCACCAGCTGTCTCTACAGAGGGATAACAACTTCCTGTTTTCTACTGGTGATGCCTCTCCCTATGCATCCCAGTATCCCCCCAGCCCTCCTTACTGCCCTCTCACACTGCTTGCCCACCTTTAAGTCATCTGATATGACTACCCCCAGGTCCCTTTCCATTTTTATTGTTAGTATCTCACCCCCCATTGTGTACTCTTCCCCTGGGTTTTTGTTTCCCAGGTGCATTACCTTGCACTTCTTAGCATTGAATCTAAGCTGCCATACATTTGACCATTCCTCTAACCTTGCCAAGTCCCTTCTAATCCTTTCCACCCCACCTTGTGCATCAACTCTGTTGCAGATCTTTGTGTCATCTGCAAAGAGACATACTTTTCCTTCCAGTCCCTCTGCAATGTCGCTTATAAAGACATTGAAGAGGACCGGTCCTAATACCGAACCCTGCGGTACCCCACTTGTAACCCCCCTTTCTTCAGAGTGGACTCCATTTACTATTACTCTCTGTCCTATTCTCCAGCCAATTCTTTACCCAGGCTATCATCTTGGGACCCACTCCCAGGCTGGCTAACTTGTATATTAATCTTTTGTGTGGGACTGTGTCAAATGCCTTGCTAAAGTCGAGGTAGGCCATGTCCACAGCCCCTCTCTGATCTACTACTTTGGTCACCCAGTCAAAGAAATCTATTAGATTCGTCTGGCATGACCTTCCCGCTGTGAATCCATGCTGCCTTGGGTCCTGTGCCCCTCTGGCCTCTACGTACGCGACAATTCTTTCCTTCAGAAGTGATTCCATCATTTTCCCTATCACTGAGGTTAAACTAACAGGTCTGTAGTTTCCTGCTTCTGCCCTGCTCCCACTTTTGTGAAGGGGAATCACATCGGCCCTCCTCAAGTCCTCAGGTACCACCCCATCCTCCCATGATTTGTTAAAGAGGGTAGTCAGTGGTGTCACTAGTTCTACCCTTAGTTCTTTTAGAATTCTGGGATGAATCCCATCAGGCCCCATTGCTTTGTCACCATCAGTTTTAAGGGTTCTTTCAGAACCCTTTCTTCTGTAAATGGGCTGGTATCAACTTCTGTATCCAGAGCGTTTCTATTGTTTGTTTTAGGTACCTCCCCCTCTTCATTTGTAAATACTGAGCAAAAATATTTGTTCAGTATCTCTGCCTTTTCACTGTCACCCTCTGCCCACCCTCTCCACCCCCCCATTAAGCCTCACTATCCCTCCCTTGGTCTTCCTTCGCTCCCTGATGTACCTAAAAAAGGTTTTATCCCCCTTCTTAACTGAGTTGGCTATCTTTTCCTCGGTTCGGGCCTTTGCTGTTCTGACTGCCTTCCCAGCTTCCTTTTGCTTTAACTGATACAATTCTCTGTCCTGCTTCTTCTGTGATTCCTTGTATTTTCTGAATGCTTTCTTTTTCAAGGTCTTTAAAAATGCACCAGACCACCTTTTCCTGCACCACTGACTGCTAACTGGCCTATGCCCAGCAGGCAGAGATGGCTGCCAGATGCACCTTGAGGGTTGTTGACCTAAGGCCCGACTAAGAGAGGGACCACAGGTAGTCAAGGATGCTAGCCACTGGACAGGACTGAGGGTCCAACCTCACCTCTTGCCCTGACACCAAATGGCGAATTTCTTCCATTTGAAGGCATAGCATTTCTTGGTCAACTCATTCCAAGAATTCATGACAACATTAATGACATCTGCAGAGAGACCCAAAGCCTGGAACTCTAGCAGCTCAGGAACCAGGCTGTCAGGTGCAGGGACTGAAGGTCCAGAGGGAATACCTTCCCCTGATTGATGAAAAGCAGGTCTGGGCAGAGAGGAAGATGCCCCAGGAGCCTGCTGCTGAGGTTGAGGAGTCTGGGGTACCAGAACTGGCATGGCCAGTCCACGGCCACCAGGATCACCTGTGCCTAGTCCCTCCTTGCCTTGAGCAAGACTTTGTGGATCAAGGGAAATGGAGGGAAGGCATCAAGGAGGACTGGGGTCCAGGGCCTCGAGAAGGCATCCCCCTGCAGCATTCCCTGCTGAGGGGGGAGGCATAATACAGCCTCAGCTTAGCATTCTCCCTGGAGGCAAACAGGTCCATCAGATGGTTGCCCTGAGAACAGACTGTGCACTACCTCTGGGGTGGCGAGACCACTCAGGAGATTCCTTGCCACATGACTGAGAGCGTCCTCCAGCTGGTTTGAGACATCGGCCACATGGATGGCTAGGAGATCGATGTCCAAGCTGCGCATGAAGGTCCACACACAGAGGCAAAGAGTGCATCCCGCCCTGCTAGTTGAGGTAGAACAGGGTCGTGGTGTTGTCTGTCTGGACCTGGACCGCCTGACCCCGAATGTGAATAGCAAAGGCAGTCGGCACTGCCTGGAGCTCCAGCAAGTTGATGTAGCACCGGTACTCCTGAGGGGTCTAGAGGCCGTGGACTCTGTGTTCCCCCCAGGTAGGCACCCCAGCCCACTAGAGAGGTGTCGGTCATCAGGATGACCTTTTGCTCAGAGTGGAAAAATGGGATCCCTTCCTGCAGATGTTCCTGGACTAACCACCAGTGAAGGGCATCCTACATCTGCTAGGTCACAGTGACCAGCTGGTCAAAGTGACCCCTGTGCTGAGACTACTGGCCGGCCAGCTCACACCACAGCGAGCACATTCTGCAGGGGGGCCCATTAGACTATGCTGGTGCAGGCCACCACGTAACCCAGGAGGCACAGGAATTCCAGGGCAGGGCACAATTGCCCAACCAGAAATGATCAGGCAAGGAGGAGAGAGCCTCCACCCTCTCCACCAGGAGCCAAGCCCTGGCTCTGCAAAAGTCAAGATCTGCCCCGATGAAACTGATCACTTGTGAGGGCATGAGTTCCGACTTGGCCTCATTGATCAGGAGGCCAAGAGAGATGCAGGTCTGGAAGACCAGGTCCCTGGACTGCTTTACCTCTTGCCTGGAGGGACCCATGATCAGCCAGTCGTCCAGACAGGGACAGACCCGGACTCCTCAGCACCTCAGGTGGGCTGCCACCACTGCGATGCATTTGGTAAAGGTCCTGGGGGTCGAGGACAGGCTGAATGGCATTGTCTGGAACCTGTAGAGGGTTCCCTCTGCTCAGAAGCAGAAGACCCGCTGGTGAGACAGACGGATTGGGACATGAAAGAACACATCCTGTAGATCCAGGGAGCAGAACCACATGTTTTACTCTAGTGATGGTATGATCTGAGGCAGAGTTACCATCCTGAAGGTACACAACCTGACGAACTTGTTCAGGTCATGCAGATCTAAGATGGGGCACCACCCCCCATCCATTTCGACACCAGGAAGTACCTGGAGACAAATCCTGGGTGTTCTGGAAGGTCAGCAACAGGAACCATGACCTCCTTGCGGAGGAGCTGGGTGATGTTGTCCCTAAGGGCCGACAGAATGTCTGCAGATACAATGTCCTGAGCACGGGCTCAGAAAGGCAGGTACTGCTCGAATTCCAGAGGCAGACCCTGACCGACTACTTCCAGAAGCCACCTGTCCATGGTGACAGTGGACCAGGTGGAAAAGTAGTAGTGGAGCCGGCCCCCCCATGGGAGAATCCAGGGGTGACGAATGAAGGAGGCGCCCCTCATTCCGTCACTGGGCAGGCTTGGAGATGGAAGAGGGCCTGGCTGAGGAACCAACGGGACCACTTCCTCCAGGCCTGCAGACAACCGAGGCCACTGACTTCAGCCAAAGATGCCAGGCCTGAGCCTGCTGCCCAGCTTTGGGCTGGGTGGGTTTGGCTGCAGGAGAGATGGCCTGAAAGGGCTTCTTTTTCTGCTATTAGGAGCCCTTGGGGTCCCTCTGGGTGGATGCCACCGAGTCCAAGGTGGCACTGGACTGCTCAATGTGGGTTAGTTGCCCCTTGACCCTGGGACCAAACAGGTCAGTGCCCAGGAAAGGGACATCCACCAGCTTGTGTTGGGTGTCTGCTGTGAAGGTGAGATCCCTAACCAAGCCCTGCAGCGTACGGCCACTGCAGCCACCACAGAATGGGTACAAGAGTCCCCAATGTCCATGGCTGTCTGGAGCTGCTGCTTTGCCACAGCCCGACCCTGGTTTCAGACCTGCTTGACTGTGGTCTGGAGGTTGGCTGGAAGATGAGGGAGCACCTCATCCAGAGTGCCCAACAGAGCATAAGAGAAGTGGGCCATCAGAAGGGCTGAGCTCGCATAGCAAAGGCCAAGCAAAGAGGAAGCGTAGACCTTTTTCGCCTAATGGCACAATTTCTTGGACTCCTTGTCAGGCGGTTTAACATCTCCTACATTGCTAGAGTGCAGAAACACAGAACTGGCCACCAAGCCCTCAGCCGAGGGGTGTTCTGTGAACCCCAAAAGGGATATGGTGGGAACCACATATTTGTGGGCTATCCCAGCTGACAGCATTGGGCAGGAGGCAGGGTGTTGCCAGAACTCCAAAGCAAGGTCAAGGATGGCCTCTGCTATCAGGAAGGCTTCCCCAGGGGAGTCACGCCAGTCCAAGATCTTGGTAAGTAGGTACCAAGCCCGCTTCTGAACGGGTTCCATCATAAGACCCAAGAATTCAGAGATAAGGTGGAGAAGGCCCATGAAGGAGGTAGGGCCTTCATCCATCGAGAGACCCCAGTCGACTCCATGTCCACCGAAGAGGAGTGCAAGGAGAAAACCCTCTGACTCTGAGGAGTCATCGAAGAGGGGTTCACCGCCCGAATCCCCACTGACCCTCCGCAGATGGTCAGGGGTGACGCTGACTGACAGCCAATGGGAAAAACCTGAAACCAGACGAGACTCCTTAGTAGGTGCACCAGATTTCGGCTGTTTTGTTGGTGGCTCCACCAGAATTGGCAGAGATGCCGGGGAAGGCCGAGACAGGACCATTTTACATGTTGGCTCCTGCGGAGGTGGAGAAGGCAATGGCTTCTGCAATGAAAGCCAGGTGATGGCCGGGGTATAAGCCGGGACTGGCTTCATACCGGTGAATACCAGCTTTTGCCACATGAGATCCTCGTAGCGTCAATGCAACTTGCGTCAAAGCCTCTCTTCACCCGAGGAGGACAAAGATGAAGAATAGCGGCAGTGCCACTTTCCTGAGCACCAAGAGTGAGAGCACTGATGTCAGCACGAGCCGCTCAACCCATGGGAACAAGACCGGGACCTCGACCTCAACTGTCAAGGGGACTGGCGGCAGGCCTCAGAGGGTGTCGGTGACAGCCAAGGCACCTCCAGTTGCTGGTCAATAAAGAGAGGCGCTGGGTCAATGGACTGATCCATCCCTCCCTGGGTCTGAGTCAGGACTGGGTCCTGGATAAAGAAGTATTGGCATCTTTGGGTGACAACTAATCGACCGGTTCGAGAAAAATCTCAGCCAGAAGATGACCTGTGTCTCAGCCAACTGGCCTGACGAGGATACTGTGGAGCTGGTGGCCTGGGCCAAAGTTTCGACCAAAGTCGGATCTGAAGAAGCACGGGAATCAGAAGCCTAAGAGCATTCCCGATCCCATGATCAATGGCAAAATTGTTTTTTGGCCTCTTTTTTTAAACTTGGATTTGTATGCCGAAGAGGGGCCCTGGCCATGAGTTGGGAGAGCCTAGCACAAATCCTTAAATGTCCCCATGATGGAGGTGCTCAAAGAGAGCAGTAAAAAGGCCAAAGCCAAGGAGGCCTGAGCCTCAAAAGCCTCCAGTTGTTCGGCAGACCCTGCAGCTGCAGAGACCACCCGACGGGCATTCTTCAACTTGACCGGAGGGTACCATTTGCTCGGACGGCCCAAAAGCAAGTGGGCACAATGGTCCTCGAGAACGGACAGATGGAAGGTATGACAGATGTCACAGGCCTGGAGATCATGCTCGTGGCCCAGGCAGTACATGCACGCAGTGTGCAAATCCGTTCGGGGAATCTTCTGCTTGCAGACATATTTCTGGAACCCCAGAGCGAACTTCTCATAGTCCATGACAGTTGGTGTGAAGAACAAGCCTGAAGACAATAAGTTTTTTTAATGATTTGGATGGAAATCCGAAGATTTTACAGCAAAGGGCCACTCAGCATGAGAGCGGTAAGGAGGGAACCTGCTACTTCCAGCAGAAAGGAAGATCTGGCATCGTGGGGCAGAGCCGAGGGAGTTACCACCCTTATGGGTAGGATGAGCCACCTTGAATACATTCCAGTGAGCTCTTAAAGGGAAGGGCATCTGCCAGCAAGTGTAGATAGACATTATATCCATGTCCCTAGAATATCTAGGTCTTATTCCAGTCTCCACAAACAGAACTTACTGGTTTATTGTAAACTTTCTGGCCTCTTACAGACTTATTAGAAAGCTTGAAAACCCCTGAACAATTATAAGCACGAGCTACAAAAAATAATTTTCTTGAAAAGTGTTTGCATATGGCCCCATGTTTGTAGGTAAAGAAAATCTGCACTGTGCACAAACTAAGTGTACTTGCATGCCCGAACTTGATATCTGGAACAAGAGGAAACAAAATACTTTCAGTGTTTCCACAGAATTCCCTTAGGTCAGTTCTTTTTCTGCAGTGGAGTTTGTTTATTTTACTTTAGTCAGTAGGCTGAGCTGGCACACGCTTTCTCTCCTCAGAGGCCATGTTTGTTTTGAATTAATAAGATACACACTAACGGACTGCTGTTCAGTTTTAATAAGAACAATGAGAAACTTAGATGAACACATACTTAAAGTGGGAGTGTGTACATACACTATGAGCCTTCCTCTGTCTAGGAATCTTGTTTTAATGTACATCATTTAGCTACAGAAAAAAGTAAAACAATAGTTTTCAAACTAGACTTACAGACGCAACAAAAACGTTGCCAATCGTTTCAACTGAGTCCCACTCAGACACTCGACTGGCCAGTGCAATCTGGAACATGGAGTGGCATTGCAGAATCTCCTTGACTCGGTAGAATACGATTTTTAGTTTTCTCTCACTTAGTAATTTTGGTTCCATCTCTGACAGAGGCTTCTCATATTGCTGTTAGAATGAAAAATAGGTAAGCTTGGGTGCAGTTTATTTTATATGGTGCCCTTAACAATAAATTTATTCAGCATGACTTATGATACAATAAAGATGAATTTAAGTACCTTAACCCCTGGAGAGAAGTACAACAATGTAATGAAAATAAAGTGCCTAGGTGTGCTTTTATTTACTTGAAATAACATATAAAAATAAATAAATAAATCAGGTGGCCTGGAGGCACTGAAGGTTGAGGGGATGGATGTCACACCTTGTACCACGCCAGCGATCCGGGTTCAGGAGCGAGCTCGGGTTGCTGGGGGTCAACAGGCAGGGAGAGGATCTAGCATCCGATGACAGCTCTCCTAGGGATACGGGGGAGATCATTCCGCTCCTTGGCTGCCTACTGGTGGAGGCTGGGTGGCAGCGTCGGAGTCAGGAAGGCAAGGGCGTGGCTACGTGACACGGGTGCACCTCCACATGTGTGCATTCACGCTCATAAGGGGCAAGGGATGGAAAAGCAGAAAACGGAAGGGCAACCACAGGCTCCATGAAGCCTCACTGCCTTACCTCCTGCCACAGCGGCAACCCGTATTTGCAGTGCGAGCGGGTTGCCTGGGGTCGGCCAGGGAGGAAGAGTATTGGGAGTCTGGAGGACAGCTCTCCTCTCCCAGGGAGAGGTGGGTTCAGAGATCAGTGCATGCACACTGGTCCCATAAATGGAGGGGGTGGAGGCGGAACAGACACCTGCGTGCAGAAGCGTGTGCAGCTTGGCTACTGGCATCATTGCGCGCTGCCACAGCTGCACTCAGGGAGGAAAAAACGGAGGGGCAAAAAGCCTGCCAACCGGCGAGATGAAGCCGGATCCCCACGGGCTCCACACCCATGGCCAGCTGGGCACCTCACAGGTAAGTTCCAGTGAACACTGGGGTGATGGGGCTGGGGGGTGGTGGACAGGGGCCAGTTGGCAGAGGCACATAAATAAAATAACAAAAAAAAAAGAAAAGGATTTTGCTCTTGTCCACCTGATGCCCAAGGGGCAACCATGCAGGCAACGCAGGTTTAGTACTGGGATACAGATGATCAAACAACTGGGAGGGAGGGGTGCTTCTTCTGAAAATATATCCCAGAGTGAGGGGGGCAGTGGAATACTTTGCCACCACTGTGACCCCTGGTGGAGTGCCAGGGAGTTTGCTCTACCACAGCAGGGGAGGGGCACTGTGTGTACTAGGCCACCCGAGAGCTGATGTGGTGCCAGGGGAGTAGAGGGATAAATCAGGGCTTGGGAGACAAATGGGAAAATGGCAGCTACCTACAGTATAAGATGGCCCTGAGCACCCTCAGATCCTGCACCCTCGTCGCCACTGCCACATTTGACTAGGATCCTAATGGGGAGGAGAGCCTCTTTGAAGCCCCCTGCCATGGAAGGAAAGCAATGGAGGACCCTGCGGCAGAGAAAGAAGTTTGTGGGTTTTAAAGGTGGCTCAGGGTCTATAGCATGAGGTGGGGTATCCATCTTATTGATAAAAATCTATATGAGATAATAAACAGATTTTGCATAGAAACCGCTGTTAACACAGTCACCTACCAGAGCATTAGCAATAAAGGAGTATTTGCCATCCTGTTTAACTACTGTATGTTCAGAAAGGATTTTGTTGAATATTAGAGAGTATACCTTAGTTATAGAGCATTTATGTACTGTATAATGCTCTTTTTAAATGAAATAATAACATTAGTAATAACAACAGAAAAAAATTAAGATAATTTTCAATAATCTTATTTTTGCAGCATGATTTACTTAAAATACAAATTACTTGAATGTTTGCTTGTTCTCAACAGTACTAATCAGACATTTCCAGTGCTGCTATGAGTTTTTTGCACTAGTCTGGGAAATACTCTGCGTCTTCTTCTAGTAAGAGCCAAAATGGTGAAAATGACAGTGGATCAATAAGCATTTAATACCATGCTATTTAGTGTTTAAGTCATCGCTCTAATGTTCATCAGCAGTGTATTTCCCCAGAAAGTATGGTAGCAGTGGACACTGTTTGCTATTCTGGTGACCCAGGTTCACATCTGAAACCTGTGGTGCTGACACAGGCCATCAGACGGAGGACTGAATGGTCCCAGAATGCTTTCTAAAGGGCAGTGGTGCCTACTGCAATATCAACATCCGGGTAACCACAAGTGGCAGCAGAGCTAGAATGTGAATCAGGACTCCTGATACACATATGCATTTCTCTGTTATGGTGGAAGGGGTGTCAAGGGCAGTCTCGAGGGCAGTGCAATAGAAAAAATGGGTGGGGGTCCCAGCAGATAGCACCCCCCATGCCCCACCTTTCCAATAAGGAGGCAAACACAAGGCCTGTCATTCCCCTATTTATAAGAATCATATCAGCCATGAATAATGCATGAGCACTTCCACAGTACCAGAAGGAGAGGTCTTACTTTGAGCGGGGTGGGGATTATGTTTTGGGGGTTAGCAGCAGGGTTCAGTTTGACTGCTGGTGAATTAATGTCTGGCCAGGGATGGTTTGCTTGAGCGTAGGGACCAGGAAGCTTGCAGATGGCTAAAGGACAGCCAACAGCCCCACCACTACCCCCCGCACAGAAGCAGGAAAAATAGAGCTGGAAAAATGCATTCCCCATTCCAGTTTTTGGCCCAGATATGCAAAAACATTCTGAATTTGTCAGCTGGACTCAGGGTTTCATCCCCTCATAGGTTTGCCTGGTCACCAATATGTGTTCTTTCAGTCACACCAAAGTTCACGATGGCTTGATTTGTAAACAGTTGACACACTATCTGCTACTTTAACATGACGCTAAAGACGAATGCATAGCAGAACTGTTAGTATTCCCAAATCAAGGAGACATCTCATAAGAAAAATAAACAATGAAAACAACCAGAAACACACAGTAGTTGTCCTCTTCTTGCTAAACTGACAGGTAAACTGGAAAATACCACCATACCTCCAATATGTTCTTCAGAGCTTGTATGTAATTCTTCTCACTATCAACAATCGAACCAAGGATACTTCTTCTAATAACCTATTCAAAACATAAATCCAAAAGTTATTTGTTGAGCAAAACGGAGAACTTAAAAACCTATACATTGAGGATCGTAGTAGCACGTACTGTATAATGAAGACAAACTGACGGCCCTGTTAACAGTTGCTAGTGACTGTTGCTAAGTAGTCATATTTAGTGAGAGTTCCTGCTCTTGCGGTATGGTGTGCCTAGCATAGGGGTTGCAAGCCTTCACTGCTTATTCACTAAACATGTTGTGACCATGCCGGTAAGGGTGCTGCCATGCAAATGACTATGCTAAAAGCATGGTGATCATCAGAAACTTTGTCAGTGAGTTTTTTATTTACAGTCCCTGTCTGTAGAGCTTTTTACAGGTAGAGTTGCTAAACCATTATGGGGTCAGAGAGTGCCAGTAGGGGGATGTGGATGGTGCTCCTGACGCAGGACAGTTAATGGGGAACTGAACCATCAGGACAATGCTCGATGGAGGGAGAAATACAGAAATCAGTGGTCCAGAAGTGTACCTACTAGTACAAGGTAGGTGAAGTGGGGGTGAAACACTAGGGTGGTTGTGCCAATTTCCACGAGCTACACACATGGCATAATGTAGGACAATGTGACTGGCACTATGCAGTGCCCAGACCTCTGTGAGTGTTTCTATCCAGAATGTTAAAGGGTGCTAATTCCATTTTCACTAACTAATATCTGGCATACTGTAGCAACATCATATGACTGACACTATGCCAGGCCCAGACCTTGTGGGTGTTGCTATCCAGAATGTTAGAGGGTACAAAACCAGTTTGTACCCACTAGCATCTGGCAAACTGTAGGGCCACATGACTGGTGCCATACCCAGACCTCTGAGGTGTTGCTGTCCAGAAATGCTAGAGTGTGCATGCCCTATTACACCCACTAACATCTGGCATCTGGCCACATGACTGGCACTATGTCATGCCCAGAACTTTATAAGTGCTGCTATCCAGAATGTCAGAGGGTAAAAAGCCTGTTTGTACTCACTGATATCTAGTATACTGTAGCTCTATGTGACCAATGCCATGCCATGCCCAGAAATCTGTGGGTGTTGCCATCCAGAATGTTACAGGCGGCTAAGTCTGTTTGCAACCAGTATCTGGCATACTGTACGACAAAGTGACTGGGACTACGTCATTCCCAGACCTCTGTGGTTGTTACTATCCAGAATGTTAGAGCGTGCAAAGCTGTGCCCACCAACATCTGGCATACTGCAGCACCATGTCCTCCTCTTGGCGAAGAGGGTGGACCAAGCCTCAAAGTACCAGGGCTCATGGGTAAGAATCCCGAATAAAAGGACAATTGCAGGAATACAGGTTTGAGATTTTTTTCTCACTTCACAACTATCCTGTTTAGCAGAACATTTAACTGAGAAGGCATCGGGATTCACTGTGTGCACAGTAGCCGCTCCCCACCCCACCCACCCCAGTAATCCATGTAGCATCTTGTGACTGGCACTATGCCATACCCAGACTTCTGTAAGTGTTACTATCCAAGATGTTAGAGGTGCAAAGCCCATTTGTACCAATTAATATCTGGCAGCCCATATACATTACAACTAAGTAACAGTGTATTTTCTACCCTCATGGCTAAATAATTTGTGTGTAGCAAACATTGTTTGCAGGACAATGGAGAACCTGTCTGCAGCCCATTTTAGTGCTGTCATCAGTTGTGACTGTAAATGTGACTCTGAGGAGTCATGTGTTTCTAGCAGTATTTCAGCATGTTTTGGATACTCTGAAAAAAAAAATATATATATATATATAATATATATCTGTAAATTCTGCAGCACTGAGGCCAGGAATGTCCTGTTTCTTCAGAAACTTCCAAAACTATTCTTGCTGAGAGAATCTACTGTTCCTCAACTCATCCAAACAAGAAAGAAAAAGTGGCTGTGAGTTGATCTCTGCACTTAGGCCAGTAAGTTCATACTAGGCCTGCTGTACTCCTGGCAGCATCAGGAATCATTAAAGTCCTCTGGCTGTGGTAGCCCTAATGGACCAGCGGCTGCGCACTGCACTGCCATGCAGGTGACCCGAGATTGGCAGTGATTTTAGGTTGCCAGCCAGCCTGAGGTAGCTACTGTGGGGCAGTGTGCTTCAGTTGGTGAGGGTTGGAGGTTGGTTCCCCCACCACAACAATACTGGCATCTGGCCAAGGGCCCTTGCTCTGGCTGTAAGGATTCTGTGTACATACAAAGCCACCAACACATGACCAATGTGAAGGGGCAGAGGAAGGGACCTGTGCAGAAAACTGGGAGAAGAAACAAAAGTGACCTTTGAAATGATGGCATGTTGCTAGAACAAGGTATAACCCTGGGGCAATGACTGCAGAGGACACACAAAAACCTTCCAGAAATTCTTGAAGGATCTCTAAGTGCTCAATTCAATTTAAGCCTCATTCTTTGGCATCTGACATCACACATTGTTGGCAAATGACAAAGAGTGAATTAACATGCCAAAAGACTGAGACTTAAAGTGAATTGAGACCCTGCAAGAATTTTTGCAATCGGCCTATTAGCATAAGCGCACATAGGTGAAATACGAAAAGAACACTAATGTGATGTTATGATATAAGGCAACGATGTTCAAGATTCTACAGGACCTTTGTAAGCTGTATTACTGTGAAACATCAAGACGGCCAGCTAAATAAAAAAAATAAAGCTGCTCATAGAGATTGAGTCACAATAATTTTTTCTTTCTGCGAATGTAAATTCACTGAAGCCCAATATGTTTGTCAGTTGTGGATCAATAGATCCCTTTTTTTTTGACCTGCCACATTAACTCCCATCCTGTAACTCATCAAGAATTTACTGCATTAACATAAGTAAATGGGGTTTGTGAAATGTCTCTTGACTAATCAAGAGGGTCATCTTGTGATCCCTTAGGATTCTGGAACCATAAGGAGTCAGGAGATGATACTTTTCTTTAGCCAAGAGACACTTCGAACCCAATAACGACTTATTAATGATCTCCTTTATGTTGATTCTAATGCAAGAAACATATTAGGACAACTTGCTCAGAAGCAGGTTGTGGGCGTGGCACTGTGTGGCCAATGCCCCACAGCCTCCAAAGGCTTATCCGCTTCCCCAATGCCATTACAAGCTGCTAGTGACAGTAGTTGGAAACTTGCCACCAACTTATGACAATTTTGCGGCTGCAATCAGGGGCCGCCTTGTCATTGCAGCGTCAGCCATCCGCTGCAATGAGGGAGTGACCCGTCATTGCAGGGCGGAACTTCCAAACCCCGATATTGTTTGTGAACATGGTGGCGGCTTGCCGCCGTGTTCACAAACAATATAACCCCCCCACCGTGTTTATGTGCCGATGGGGGCCCAATCCCCGTTGACTTCGGTGCCCCAATGTTGATTTTGCCAATGAGAGAGTCCACTCCCCGTCGGCATTCTGTAACCAACCACCCCGCTTTTATTGTCTGCCAACGGGGTGCCCAATCCCCATCGGCATAATCTAAGCCCGCCTCCTTTTGTTGTGTGCCGACAGGGGTGCCCAATCCCCCATCGGCTACTGCTGCCCTTCCAAAGAAAGAGTCTTTTGGCATGCTGGGAGCCCACCCTAGCATGCCACATTGCCCTGTAATGTAAAAAACGGTCCCGTGACGTCTTTTTTTTTTTTTTACCTGAAAAAAAAGGAAACGGTCCCCCGGTGGTCTCCTTGACCCCCCGCCATAACCCGCACCCACCTACTGCGCACCCTGCTTTCCTACCCCTCCACCCTATACTTACCTCCGGAGCTCGGTGCGACGATCTTCGGTGGACCAGGAACATGTCTGCACTCTTCAAAGCCGACCACGAACTGAGGAAATGCCGGTAAGCAGTTTAATGGAATAAACAGGGTTTTTTCCAACTTTAATGCATATCTCAGTCATTTTTTGGAATTTTGGCACCAAATTTTCAACATGGGGTTTTTGGGACCCCTCCTCATGAATTCTTGAACTGTCATGGCGTTAATCGGCCCCAAAAGGTGATTTTGCTGTCACTGCACAGAATCACCTTCTGGGGCCGATTAACGAAACGACAGTGCCACTGTTCATGAGTGTGGCTCTCAAAAAGCCTATGTTGCAAATTTGGTGGAAAAAATCCAAACAATTACTGTTTTATGAGCGTGCTCTGCGCAGTTGCTACGCATACTCATAACTTCATGAATCTGCAATATTTTCACACCAGATTTTCAACATTGGCATTTTGTCACACCTCCTTGTGAACAGTATAGCTGTCATTGTTCACATCCTGGCCGAAATGTGTTTACGCACTTCTGGCGCAGAATAGCGTGTTCGCTGTGGAAAATCAGTGTTCAGGACAGATTAAGAAAATGACAGTGACACTGTTAATGAGTAGAGGTCCTAAAATACCTATGTTGAAAATTTGGTAACGATACTCCATAAAATGACTGTGTTACGAGCGTGCGTTGCGCAGTTTGCACGCATGCTTGTAACTTCGCAAAATTATAATATTTGCTCTCCAGATTTCCAACATTGCCATTTTCCCACACCTACTTATGAACAGTACAGCTGTCATTTTTCCCATCATGGCTGAAATGTGTTTTCGCACTTCTGGCACAGAATAGAGCGGTCGCTGTGGGAAATCACTGTCCTGGACAGATTAAGAAAATGACAATGATACTGTTCATGAGCAGAGGTCCTAAAATGCCTGTGTTGAAAATTTGGTGATGATAGCCCATCAAATGACTGTGTTACACGTGTGCATTGCACACTTTCCACACACCCTTGTAACTTCGCAAATTTGTAATATTGTCATGCCAGATTTTCAACAGTGGCATTTTTTCACACCTCCTTTTGAGCAGTACAGCTGTCATTTTTCACATCCTGACCGAAATGTGTTTTCACAGTTCTGGCGCAGAATAACGCGGCACCGTGGGAAATCACTGTTCGGGACAGATTAAGAAAATGACAGTGGCACTGTTCATGAGCAGAGGTCCTAAAATGCCTATATTGAAAATTTGGTGATGAAACTCCATAACATGACTGTGTTACAAGCGTGCGTTGAACTGTTTCCACGCACAGTTGTACCTTCGCAGTTTGGTAATATTTTCACGCCACATTTTCAACAGTGGCATTTTTCCACACCTCCTTATGAACAGTACAGCTGTAATTTTTTACATCCTGGCTAAAATTTGTTTTTGCACTCCTGCCGGAGAATAGCATGGTCGCTGTGGGAAATCACTGTTTGGGACAGATTAAGATCAAACGAGTGAGAGGGGGGAGTGACCGAGCTCAACTGAGCTCTGTTGGGACTGCTGCGGATTTGTTTGTGGGAAGAAAAAGGGCCCAACATAAGAGCCCTGTACAAAAGAGCAGCCTGCAGCACTGGGAGAAACAGAACGAGAGAGCAAGTGATGGAGGGGGGTGAGCGAACTCACCGGAGCACTGTCAGGACTGCTGCGGATTTCTTTGAGGGCAGAAAAAGACGTCCATGCAGGCAGGGGCCCAGAACAAAGGGCCAGCCTGCAGTGGTGGGAGAAACAGTACGAGCGAGTGAGACGGGGGACTGAGTGAGCTCAACGGAGCTCTATCAAGACTGCTACAGATTTCTTTGTGGGCAGAAAATGGCGCCAATGCAGGCAGGAGCCCCGTACAAACGGGCCGCTTGCAGCACCAGGACAAACAGAATGAGCGTGTGAGAGAGGGAGACTGACCAACCTCAATGGAGCTCTGTCGGGACAGGTGCGGATTTCTTTGTGAACAGACAAAGAGTGCCAATGCAGTCAGGAGCCCGTACACAGGCGCAGCCTCTTGACATCAAGAGAAACAAGAGCAGTGAGTGACAGAGGCGGTAGTGGCGGGAAGCTCAATGGAGCTCTATTGTAACTACTGCAGATTTCTTTGTGGGCAGAAAATGCGGCAACGCAGGCAGGAGCCCAGTACAAAAGGCCGGCTTGCAGCGCCGGCCAAAACAGAATGAGTGAGTGAGAGAGCTCAATGGAGCCATGTCGGGACTGCTTCAGATGTCTTTCTGGCCAGAATAAGCCGCCAATGCAGGCAGAAGCCCAGTACAAAAGGGCAGCCTGCAGCGGCAGGAGACACAGAATGAGCGAGTGGGGGAGGGGGAGTGAGTGAGCTCAACGGAGCTCTGTTGGGACTGCTGCAGATTTGTTTGTGGGCAGAAAAAGGCAGCAATGCATGCAGGGGCCCAGTACAAAAGGGCAGCCTGCAGTGGTGGGGAAACCAGAATGAGCGAGTGAGAGAGGGGGAGTGAGCGAGCTCAATGGAGCTCTATTGTAATTGCTGCAAATTTCATTGTGGGCAGAAGAAGGTGGCAATGCAGGCAGGAGCCCAACAGAAAAGGGCAGCCTGCAGCACCGGCAGAAACGGAATGAGCGAGAGAGAGAGAAGGTGAGTGAGCGAGCTCAACAGAGCTTTGTAGGGACTGCTTCAGATTTCTTTGTGGGCAGAAAAAGGCGCCAACAGAGGCAGGAGCCCAGTACAAAAGGGCAGCCTGCAGCGCCAGGAGAAACAGAATGAGTGAGTGACACAGGGTGAGTGAGCAACCTCAACGGGAGCTCTGTCGGGACAGCTATGGATTTCTTTGTGGGCAGAAAAAGGTGCAAACACAAGCAGGAGCCCAGTACAAAAGGGCAGCCTGCAGCGCCAGAAGAAACACAACGAGTGAGTGAGAGAGGGGGAGTGATCAAGCTCAATGGAGCTCTATCGTGACTGCTGTGAATTTCTTTGTTAGCAGAAAAAGGTGGCAACGCAGGCAGGAGCCCAGTACAAAAGGCCAGCCTGCAGCGCCGGCAGAAATGGAATGAGTAAGTAAGAGAGGGGGATTCAGCAGGCTCAACAGACCTGTGTCGGGACTGCTTCAGATTTCTTTGTGGGCAGAAAAAGTCACCAACAGAGGCAGGAGCCCAGTACAAAAGGGCAGCCTGCAGTGCCAGGAGAAACAGAATGAGCGACTGAGAGAGGGGGAGAGTGAGCCACCTCAACGGAGCTCTGTCAGGACAGCTGCAGATTTCTTAGTGGGCAGAAAAAGGTGCCAACGCAGGCAGGAGCCCAGTACAAAAGAGCAGCCTGCAGTACCGGGAGAAACAGACAGAGTGACTGACAGAGGGGCAGTGAGCGAGCTCAACACATCAACGTAATCAACATTCGGCATTGACAAATGCTTGTTTACTAGTGTTTTAACAAAGGGAGCAACTTGCTGGATAAAGGTTGATGTGGACAGTGTCAGAAACTGACAACGTCACTTACGAATCACCCCCACATAAAAAAACAAAACAGATGCAGGAATCAAAGTGATCGAGTGAGTAACAGTCTCCAACTCACACACACACACGTAAGTAATATTCTTGTTTTGGTAGTCAGACAGCAAAAGTGTAAAAATACAAAAAAAAGTTAAAGTTTAAATACAGATTAGTAAAGACCACACCATCTTCTTTACCTAAACTCCTTCAATAAAATATCCACTAGTTTTTCCATTTTTAATTACAATATATGTTAATTATAATATACTGTATGTCGCACATTGGTATGAGGCTACTGCTCAAACCCTGCAGTGTGACTTGGCTAATCAGACATCATATAGGCTTTACATAAAAGTAACATTTAAATCAATGACTTCATAGTATTTTGTAGTTAAAGAGCTGATACCAAAACTAAGGATTACTCCCCTCCCAGCCTGCCAAACATACACACATGTATGCACCCATGCTGGAGTCAAAAAAATTCAATTAAAAATAACACTGCCCCACTGACAGATGAGAAAACCTATTCTTTAAATTTTAATAACACAGGAATTTATTGAACCCACTGGAGAATTGCTGTGAATGCCAAGTTTTTTGTAAGTTGTAGGAGTATTATCTTTTCCACATATTCTTCCTTTATTTATTTATTTATTGAAAAGTTTCACCAGGAAAGGCACACTGAACAATATAAAATTGCTCATCTCACGGAGCGTCCTGGGGGAAGAGGAACATGGGAGTACAGTAATCAAAAGCACATTTTCATGCAGTATTATGGAAAAGTATGTATACAGTACAATAATCAACAACACATTTCCAAAGATAATATCTGCAGAGAATGAGAATGTTTTTGAATGATAGAGTTAAAAAAATGGTTTAAATATATTTTTATGCAGATATTTTTGTTAGAGTGGGTGAAGCACGATAGGCTGGTGCTTTCTATCATTGTATCATTGCTTTATGGAACAATCCATCATTACCAGTGGATGCAGATAAACGAGTGGGGATTTGTTTCAAATATGCTCACAGAATTTTAAATTTTAAATCTGGAATGGTTACACTCATACAGTGTCGAACATGAAAGACCCCTTTGCTGTAGAAGAGGTCTTCATATGCAGCAGCTCCCTTCGTTGATTTGAATGGGAAAAAAGACATAATTTACAATTAGATTTTATAAAGAAAAAATGGAAACTAAAGCTAGAACATACAACAAATTTGAACTAAAGTGTATTTAAATGTTTTTCCAAATATCTTCTTAGACATCAAGGTTTCAGAAAATGACATGCTTGTAACCAGGATGTACAAGAAACAGTGTATTAAACAAAAAGAATTGTGATTTTTTTTTTTTAGCCAGACAGCAGCAGGAAAAAAATTGCAGTTTTGTCTTCTGTAGGATTTAACTTGCAGCCTGCCACCTTTTCAAATTTAACTAATTTCTCCCATGGGGCCACCAGAGATGTCTCTGAAAATGTCACTGTTAACAAATTGTTGTCAGCATACAATGCAACTCAAAAGTCTCCACAGATAGGATAGGATAGGATGGGATGGGATGGGATGGGATAGGATAGGATAGGAATGTTTCCAGAGTTCAAAGCACTTTACAATACACATGTAAATTCAAGTTGCAAGTAATATATAGCAGTAAGCAATGAATCCCAGTACATTAACTATAAATTATGCTCATACCATACTCCACAGAGTTGGCAGATTTTATCAGTCTCCTAAGCAGGCCAGTCTGAAAAGCCAGGTATTTAGTTGTGATTTCAAGCTTACCACTGAGGGGGCAGAATGAATGGATTTTGGAATCATGTTCCAGAGTTTTGGTGCAGCTCTGGAGAATGATCAGTCCCCATAGGTCTGCACGCTATGGCAGTGGTCAGTGGCTCACTGTACAATGCAAATAGCTGAGAAACAGGATAGCCTTAATGGGTGCCCCTATCCAAACTGAACAGGCATATGAGAAAGCCACTGATGAAAACGCATGTCAGTGGGGAAGTGTACAGCCCCTGTCAGTAGCAGATTCCAGATTTGACCCATTTCTCTCTGGAAACACTTAACTAACTGTACTACTGAGAGAGTCTGTAAATTCTGTGACCCATACTGCAAAGAAAACAGAATGAGACTCCATCGTAGTATCCCACCACCTCTGAGTGGCATGATATCACACAAATAGTGCAAGGTACAATAGTAACAGCTGGGTAGTGTATAAGACACCCATAAGAAATTCAGCTGTCTACTTAGAGAACAGTAAAATGTGTGTATTCTTTTGAAGGAAAAGTGAAGACCTTACATGATTAAGCTGGCGAGCCGACAAAACAATGCAGTGGCTTGTCACATGAAATAAAGATGGTAGATCCAGTATGGGTTGCCTGCCCCCCCAATCCATTTGAGAACCAGGAAGTACCTGGACACATAACTCTGCCTGGCCAGGGCGTCCAGGATAAAGGCTATGGCTCCTTTTGCAAGGAGCTGAGTGATGTCCTCCTGAAGGGTGGGCAGCATGTCCTGTGACACCCTGGAGTCCCAAGGCGTGTGGAGTTGGTAACCCTCTCCCTACCCTTCTAGCACCTAATTGTCCATTGTGACAGCAGACCAATGTGGCAAGAAGTGACTTTGCCAACCCCCACCTGGAGTGCAGGCAAGGGCAGGACATGTGGGAGGATGATGCCCCCAACCTATCAATGTGCAGCTTTTGCGGGGGCACAGGCCATTGTGGCCTGAGAGGCACCACCCCTGGCCCTGCCATTCTTAGGACCCTGCACCCCAAACTTGGGCTTCGGTTGCCAGGTTTGGCATTGCCCCTGTTGAGGCTGCTGCTGGGTAGGCTGTGGTTGAAAGAACCTATATTGGAAATCCTGCTTCTTGAGTTTTTTCTTCTGGTCTTTCTGGGATGAGACCAAGAATCATGGTTGGCAATGGACTTCTCATTGTGGCTGAGATGTGCTTCCACCACCCAGGCCAAAGAAGTCTGTGCCCAAGAAAGGGATATTGGGCAGCTTATGCTGGATATTTGCCATAAAGGTGGACAAATGCAGCCAGGCTCTGTGATGCACAGACAGCCGCTGCCATGGTACATGCACAGGAGTCACCCATGTGCAAGACCATCTTGTACTGGTGCTTAGCCAGTGACTGACATTGGTTTCTGATCAACTTCACCACCATCTGCTGGTTGACAGGGAGGTGAGAGAGGATTTCAGTAAGGACTCCCATCACAGAGTGCCCAAAGTTGTCCATTATGATGGTATAGCTCACCTGATGGAGACCCAAGAACACTGCAACATAGACCTTTTTAGCGGCAAGGTCACTCTTTCTGGATTCCTTGTCTGGAGGCCTATCCACATCCCTTTGGCACCTGGATTTGCAGAAGGCCCAATCAGAAATCAACCCTTCCATCGAAGGGTGGTCTTAGAACCCAGAAAGGGACCCAGTAGACACTGCATATTTGCAGACCATACAGGTGAAGGATGCTGGGGGATGCTGCCAGAGTTCCATGGCTGGTCACAAAATGGCCTTAGACCCCCTGGAATTTGCCCCATCCAAAATGTCCGTGAAAGGGTACTTGGCCCTTTTCTGGACTGGCTCGAGAGTGACATGCATGGTCTCTTATATTAATCGGATGAGCACCCTGAAAAACACTGGCCCCTGGCCGGTGGTCAGTTCCTTGACAGAGCCCCAGTCGAGGAGATGAGTCCCAGCAGAGGCTATGGACGAGAGGTCTCAGTTATCTGAGGACTCCTCAAAAATGACCCTCAACCATTTCTTTACACTGACAACCCTAGTGTCTTCTGCTTGGGTGATTTCTATCGACAACCAGCCTGGCAAGAAGGTGGCCAAACAGGCCTCACTGGTTAGAGCACCCACCTTCGGCTGCAGTGGTGGCAGCTCCACTTGAAAGGGTGGAGAGGCATTTCTGTGGAGCAACTGCATTGCATTGACCAGCGAGGGTATGACTGGTGACTGCCAGATGACAGAAGGTCCAGGGGGTAGACCCTACCCCACCCTGCAAAGGCCCACGGTTGCCAGAGAAGCTCTTCGTAGCACCAGTGCCTCTCCTCATTGAGGATGAGGAGGCTGAGGAGAATCAACAGTGACACCTCCCAGTTGAGCAGGATCGAGAATGAGAGTGTCTCAATCAAGACCTCGACCATGATCTCAACCACAGCCTCGACCGTTACTGTCAACCATATAATCAATAGCAAGGCGAGCCTTCCAGCTCATTGTGGTTCTGCACATGCCTGGCCCTACTGACCAGGACAGGCTTTGAAGGCTCAATTACTAGCGGAGGTTGTGCCTGAGATGAACAGATCAGGACAACGACTGGTCCACATCCCCTTGAATGAGGACCGGGACCACCAGGGTCTGCAAGATGGACACCTTGATCTCATCTAACAACCTATTAACAGAATTGAGAAAGATTTCCATGGCCTGCTTGACTGGAGTTGAGGTTGACAAGCCCGATGTGGGTACCGAGGAGTTCTCAATCTTTCTATCGACTGAAGGGGTCTCAACCGGAGTCAAACAGTCACTGGAGTTCTGGGAGCAGGAAAACCTCAACCTCTCCCAGTCCCACGACTGGTGCTGGCAATGCCTGTGCTTCTTGCCATGATGGGCAGGGCTGTCCTCCAAGGCATGGATGGCCATGCACATTTCACGGAACCCCTCCATTTATGACCCCCAGCACTGGCCTCAGCTGGAAGCAGTGCTGAGACTGAGGAGGTTCCTGCCACAGCAGCTGCCACTTCCTCAAGGGCTACAAGCTAAAGTGTAGACCCAGCAGTCACTGCAGTCTTCTTGTGACCCTTAAGGTGGTCTTTTGGATCCTGCTCCAAATGCCAACTGAGGGAAAGTCAATGCTTCCTGTCCCTGGGAGCACTGACAAACAAAGGCCGTACCTGGCCATGTCATGCTTCCCACCCAGACAGCACAGGCACATGTCATTTGGATTGGTGGCCAACATCTTCTGTCAGAATGGAACACAAAATTTGAATCCCAACTTCCAATGCTCCATCTCCACTAACACCACAGAGTGAAAGGAAACGGGGTTTGAAAACTTCAAAGAAAAGGGTTCATCTCTGGCACACTAATTCCTTTGTGAAAACAGAAAGGAGGTGACGTCTTCTTCCTGAGGAAAGAAAGATATGACGTCACAGGGCAGGGTGGGGGGATGCATCGTCCAGTTGGTAGGAGGAGCTTAACTTCAAGATGTCTGAAGACTAGGTTTGCTGGCCAAGGCACCTAGCTTCACCTGAGCTCTTTTCTTCTAGGTTGTTTGAAAGGACACAGCAACAATAAGGATTGAGGCTTCTTTTGGCTAGGCAGGTTTACTGTATGTTGTTATTTTTATTTTGTACTCACAAGGGATTGTTACTGTTTGTTGCTAACATTTTATTGCTTTATTTTTCTTGGATTCAAATTGTTGTTGCTGAGTATACATTCTGCTGCATTATTACAGGGTGTACCTACAGGTGTGTGCTTACAGATTACTGCTGTAATCTTCTGATTCAAATTGTCTTTTGCAAGGTATATCTTCTGTTACTGCTTTACTTTTCTCTGTAGCAAAGTGTTTCTTACAGCGTATATCTTCTGTGAAATTATTACAGGTGGTGCTTTACAGGTTTCACAATTTTATCTGTCATTAGGATAAACTTTCAGGGCTACTGCATTTGTTGCTGGTTGATTGTTTCTGCTCTTACCTCCTTGTTTCTTTCATCCATGGTTCTTCTTTTTCAGCAGGGGAAGGGCCCAGTCACCCACCCCCATCCCCAACCACCCCACACTACACTCCTTTCATAGGGTAGCACAGTCATGACATTTCCTGTGGCAAAGCAGGAAGGGGTGGTTCAGAGGGGTATCCACACAGTGACCTCATTTACAGGGATATTAGGAATTTAACTTGTTATAACAAGTTATAAAAAAACAAAATCAAACTTTTGCTTTCATTTTCTTCCTTCTAATTACTCTGACCAGGTTATAAACCCAGCAACTTACCTGGAATGGATATCATTAACTGCAGGTACTGTGGAACACTTTTCAGAAGGGCAGTTTTACAGGATTTAGGACACTGTCGTACATGCTGTGCCATTGGAGATCTAAGGGCTCAGCTCCAGGCAGCATGGGCAGAGATTGTGCACCTCAAATTGCATATTCAAGAGGAAATATATTATAAGAACCACCCACCATTTCCTCAACATCCAAAAGAAGCACCTCAACCGCAGAGGGTAGTTGGTCCAGGAGGGTGGACACTGCATCACGGGAGCTAGCACAACAAAGCAGCCCCAAAACAGGAACCAAAACAAAAAAAACAAAAAGGAAATCCAAAAAACTTCTGATCATAGGAGACTCCATGATTCAGGGAGTTGATATGTATCTCCAGCCAGGGGTAATGGTCAAATGTCTCCCAGGTACATCAGTGTGGAGAGACACTGACCGCATTGCTAAAATTGTTCAGGAAGCAGGAGAAAACATTGATGTTCTGGTACACATAGGGACTAACGCTCTAGCCAGCCGGTCAGCTGTGGAGACCAAGGAATGCCTGACCAGGCTGGGTGACAAACTATCATCCATTTCGTCCAGCATTTCCTTCTCTGAGATCCTGCCAGTCTGGGAGAGGGGGACAGATGGACAGAAGGTCAGAAAACGGGAGATAGGGGAGCTAAACATGTGACTCAAGGGCTGGTGCCAGGAAAAGGACACAAATTTGTAGGGAACTGGCAACAGTTTTGGGAGTGAAAGTTCTTTAAATCTGATGGACTGCATCTGACTCTGGAGGGCGTCAGTGCACTGGGGCAGAAGTTTGATGTCTTTGCAGAATATTTAAACTAGCAAATGGGGAGAGGGGTGCAGCACCCGAAACATCAAATGGGAAGAACACCCCTCCCCCCTCAGCTAGTGGTCAAACAGGAGTTCAGCATGTTTGTAGTTCATTTGCATCACCAGGTAAAGAAAAAGGTCCGGCTCCCCATACGATGCACAGGGGAAACGCCGGACCTCGCCCAACAACTAACACAGCGAAATCTGTCCAATGGAAAATCATGTACACAAATGCTTGCAGTCTGGGAAACAAGATCCCAGACCTGCAGGCAATAATGACAGAGGCTAAACTGGACATCGTAGCCACTGGCGAGACATGGTTCACCAGTAACCACACTTGGGAGACTTCAGTACCTGGCTATGTACTGCTCAGAAGAGACCAAGGTGCAAAAAGGGGGGGGGTGGAGTGGCCCTGTATGTCAATGGAAATATCAAAGCTACAGAAATTCAGAATACACATAAGGAGCCAGAAGAACTGTGGGTAACCCTGGAAACAGGAAATGGGACAGCCATACGAACTGGGGTTGTGTACAGGCCTCCATAACAGAGAGAGGACATTGACACATTACTGTTTGAAGATACACAAAACATGACAGCTAAAGGGGAGGTTCTGATAATGGGAGACTTCAACATGCCAGATACAGATTGTTCAATACCAGCAGGGACATCTGCCAGAACTAGGCACATGGTGGATTCCCTGCAGGGGGAGGGCCTCAAACAACTGGTACAACAACCCACAAGAGACAGGGCTATCCTAGATCTAGTACTGACTAACAGGGAAAAGATAACAGATCTCCAGGTAGAAGGTCACCTGGGGGCCAGTGACCATCACATGGTATGGTTCAATTTGGCCACTAGAACAAAATCATCCCATTCCAAGGCAAAATATGGGACTTCAGAGGAGCTGACTTTGATAAGATGGCCAACAGAGTTAAGCTAGCCCTGGCAAAAAGAAATACAGGTGAGGGGGAAGTGGCAAAGTGGGCAAGCATTAAAGATGCAATAATTGAAGCAACATCCCATTGTGTTAGTGAGAAAAGGAAGTGCAAAAGAAGAAGGAAACCACTTTGGTTCTCAAACACAGTAGCAGAAAAGGTCAGAGCCAAAAGGCTGGCCTTCAGGAAATATAAGTGAACACAGCAGGATGAAGATAGGGAGGCATACTAAACTTCCCTAAGGGAAGCAGGGAAGGCAGTAAGGCAGGCAAAGGCCCAAACTGAGGAAACACTTGCACGAACAGTAAAAGAAGGAGAAAAGACTTTCTATAGATACATTAGTGAAAGGAGAAAGTCCAAAGGGGTATTGCTAAGATCAACGGGATAAGGTGTGTGTGAGGAGGAGGAGGACCATGTAAAAGCATCTATCCTAAATAGATACTTCTGCTCAGTATTTACTGAAGAGAAGGTAGGGAACGGCCCACAGCTCTGCACCATGGACACGGGGGGAGGGAGGTGTGCACTAGTCCCTTCACAAAAGAAAGGGTCCTACAAGAGCTCGATAAGCTCAGGGTGGACAAGGCAATGGGATCTGATGGCATACATCCCAGGGTACTAAAGGAGCTAAGGGTGGAACTAGCAGAGCCATTATCATATTTAGTGAGTCTCTGAGCACAGGAGAGGTCCCAGAAGACTGGAGAAGGGCTCATGTGATCCCGCTCCACAAGAGTGGTAGCAGGGAGGAGGCAGGGAACTACAGACCAGTCAGTCTTACAACAGTAGTGGGCAAGATTATGGAGACACTCCTTAAGGAAAGGATAGTGCAACACCTGGAATCCATAAGAGCACAGGATCCAAGACAGCATGGGTTTACAAAAGGAAAGTCCTGTCAAACTAATCTCATAGATTTCTTTGACTGGGTAACCAGAGTGGTGGACCAAGAGGGAGCAGTTGATGTTTCCTACCTTGACTTCAGCAAAGCTTTCGATACTGTTCCACATAGAATATTGATTAATAAGCTGGGTAGGCTCGGGGTGGGTCAGACGTTGGTCAACTGGGTGGCAAACTGGTTGATGGGCAGAAAACAGAGAGTGGTGGTAAATGGTATACAGTCAGAAGAGATGCAAGTCACAAGTGGGGTACCTCAGGAATCAGTCCTGGGGCCAGTCCTCTTCAATATCTTCATCAGTGACATTGCAGATGGCCTGGAGGGTAAGGTTTGTCTGTTTGCAGATGACACCAAGATCTGCAACAGAGTAGATGATCCAGATGGGGTGGGCAGAATGAGAAGGGATCTGAATAAACTAGCAAAATGGTCGGAAAAGTGGCAACTGGGGTTTAACGCAAAGAAGTGCAAGATCATGCACATAGGGAAGAGAAACCCTGAAGCCACCTATAGGCTGGGAGGGGAGTTGCTGGCAGTCACAAGGGAAGAAAGAGACTTGGGCGTCATCATCACCAATGACCTGAAATCATCCAAGCAGACCTCTAAAGCAGTAGGAAGGCTAGAGGGATGTTGGGGGTGTATCAAGTAGGAGTATCACAAGTCAGAAGAGAGAGGTAATAATCCCTTTTTACAAGACACTGGTTAGGCCCCATCCGGAGTACTGCATGCAGTACTGGAGGCCACACCTTCACAAGGACATTAACCAAACTGAGGCAGTCCAGAGAAGGGCAACCAAAATGGTGCAGGGACTACATCAGAAAACATATGAGGACAGATTAACTGAACTCAATATGTATACCCTAGAGCAAAGGAGGGAGAGAAGTGATATGATTGAAACATTCAAACACCTTAAGGGCATTAACAAGGTGAATGAGTCTCACGTTTCAATATAAGAAAAATAGCAGGACAAGAGGGCACAGCATGAGATTAGAGGGAGGCTGATTAAGGGGTAATGTGAGGAAGTTCTTTTTCACAGAAAGGGTAGTGGATGCACGGAACGGCCTACCTCAGGAAGTGGTGGATATGAATACAGTGCAGGGTTTCAAACAGGCATGGGATAGGCATAAGGGAGCAATACAAATGAGTATGAATAGATAGGCCATTGACAGAGGAAAGGCCTATGGCACATTCATAAGGTAGAAAAAGAAATGGGCAGACTGGATGGGCCTTGCGGTCCTTATCTGCCATCAACTTCTATGTTCAATGTTTCTGTGTAACTGCCAATGTGTGGATAGTGAACTGTATCCATGCTCCTAGAAGCTATATTTTCCAGAGATGCCCTTCAGATACTGTAGTGATGTACATTCTTCTACATCGCTATAGTGCTTGCAAGAGTCAGATGGCATATAGCCATGGAGGGTAAATGCCAGCCACTGTCTAAGAATCAGGGTGAGGGTTGGAGGGCTTGGGGTGGTGGGGTGCCACAGGACACCAGGATTAAGGTTCTAGGAGCAGAAGCACCACCAGACTCCAGGAACAGGTATAACTGGGATTGGGCCAGAAGTGCCACTGGATGCCAGGGAACAGGGTGAGGGGGGTGTATGTATCATATCCCGCATGGACTGGACGAATACAGACAGAAGAGCCTAACGCAACCATCAAGCTGTGCAGAACAATTTGCTGCATTAATGAAGATTCTTGCGATGGTAAGTATATGAAAAGGAGGTTATAGCAGCATGCTTGTTGAGTGGGAAAATTAGCAATTTTTGTACCAATAAAAAATAGTGCTTCAGGGATATAGTGTTCATGCCTCATAAACTGCCCAGTGTGGGGGTGTGGTGACACTTCTGGCTCATGCTTGTATCATGATTAGAATGTGCTCACAGGGGGTATATTGAAAACTTCTCTGCACATTGGCCCAGTGGCTCAGCAGTAGCGTTACCACCTGCCATGCAGGCAACCTGAGTCGGACTCAGGTCGGATGGGCATCATCCGGGGGGAGGATCGAGCGTTCCAGACATGTCACTCTCCTCCACTTCCAGGGTGGGAGGTATAACCGCTCTGCTGTATGCTTGCCACCTATGGGAGGTTGGGTGGCATGGCAGCGGGAGACGTGTCAGGGGGTGGGCCACCTGAAGGTGTGAATGCATGCCTCCCAAGAACTTGTGCCTGCATCACTGCATGCTTGGTGGTCGGGGTACAAAACAAGAGAAAAAATGGAATGTGACCAAGCAGTGTGACAGCTCAGTCTGTTGCAGGCCCCACACCCACTGACTAGATGCCCCCACACCCCAGACTTGAGTCTGAATTGTGCTTCGGAGGAGTCTGACCAGCGCCAACAGCCATGCCATGAGGCAATGATGTTATGAGTTTTTGATGTCAGTGATTCCTTAAGGGGAAAAATGCCCCCCAAAACAATTTAAAAATAGGGTCCATGGTGCTGTCTATAGAAACAGAATCTCAGCAAAAAAAGGGCCCACAGGCCCATTGTGTCTACCCATTTCAACATAAGTAATGTTGAATGCTCCTCAGTCCTCCTTCCCCATCCCTTTCTGGAGTGGGCTTTACTAATCCCTTGCATCTTTCCCACACTCTTTTAAATCCCCCACTTATTTCACACATACCTGCTCCTCCAGCAGCCTAGTCTTCCTTACACCACCATCTCCGTAAAAAAAGTACTGGTGTCTCTCCTAAACATGCCCCCAGCTTTATGAAGTTGCTCCTGGTGCTTGTGTTTCTGTGAAGCCTAAACAATTCCCAAAGATACACTTTATTTAACCTGTAGGGGTATTTGCATGTTTCAGTCATATGAAGGATAAACTTGGGCAACATCCTCTGCACTGCCTCAACCCTGTCCCTGCCATTCTTCAAATGTGAACTCCCAAACTGCACACAGTACTCCAGGTAAGGCTGAGTCAGAGACCTACACAGTGCCTGCTGCACCTCCCTTCTCCAGTTGTCAATCCCTCTGGCAGTGCACCGCAGTATCCTACTTGCCCTGCCCACCATCCTACTGCATTGTGCTGATGCCTTCTTGCTGTCTGATACTATTTCTTCCAAGTCCTTTTGCTCTATAGTGTTGTCCACTACTACAGTTTATCTCCACTAGTTAAAAAAGTCCAAGTAAATGAGAGCGGTAAGAAACAAGCATTTAGAATTGAGCAGGCTGTAGGAGCAGTACAGACATATGAGAACCAAAGAAACAGCTAGCGTAGGAAATAGTAATACAGTTTGTGACCACTGAGAAGCAGCATTTGTGAGTAAGGAAGACTGGGGCATATGTAAAAGGAAAGATGGAGAGACAGATAACTCTTAGGCAGAGTTAAATGTGCAGGCAGACATGAGTGGTGTGGGAATGGAGAAGGGACTTCAAGGAGGAAGAAGAGGCAGCAGCACGGATCTGGGGGAAGGGAAGGTCAAAGAAGAGGGAGACTGTAGAATGACTGACAAGCAGATGATTCGACTCATGAAATGGAGAAGTAGCAGGAGTCTACAGAGTAAAGAAAATAGGAGGATGGGGGAGAGCAAGAAAAGGGTGAGAAAAGAGAACGGAAGTGAGCCAAACCAAAATTAAGCACTAAGATTATGTGCAGCGAGAGAGGCGGAGGCCCTCAAGGGAAGGAAAGGAGAGGGAGAAGTACAGTGATGAGTACTGCGTGAACAGTTCAGAGTAAAGTGGCTAAATAGGTGGAACAGGGGACCCAGTCTAATAAGGGTGGATTTAGGGGTGCTACTGTATACCACATCACCAAAATTAAAGTCCGGGGGGATTATTTTAGAAAAGATCTCACATGGCAGGAGATGGAATAGGAGACATTTCTTCATACTTAACATAATTTCCTTTTCTGTTAGCTCCAACATTGCCAATGGGTTATCAGTACATATGGGTAATGTGTACCCCTACTAGGGAAATTGGCACGGTCCAAGGCTGCAATCAGCACAGAATCTTGGACACATGAACATTCCGGACAGCAGCAACTCTAGTCACTTTTGTCTTTGCAGTGCTCCAAATTATGTAAAAGTAGACTTGTATAGATTATACTGCTTGCCTTACCACGAATCAATACATGTAAATTGTTTGCATACTCAAATCTTTTCCTGAAAGGAAGATACAATAAATGATTCCCTGCCTTGTCTGGAGAGCAAAGGAATGGAGAATGGCTCGTCTTCTGCTTCTCTGTTGTTGTGGAAGCTTATCTGAACCACTGAACCAATTAGAAAAGACTTGTCAAAGGAATTAATTAACAAACAGTGCAAGCACTAACCTGTGACAAGGGACAAGGAAGGCACCCTTATTGTTTACAAAAATCAAAATTTGTTGATCTATGTACCAACTAATATTTCAATATGGAACTCCTTTTTCTCAGTATATATAAATGCTGCAGGTAAATCATAGAAGGATGCCCAAACAGACTTACAATCAGAAACATCATCAGAACACAACAAACATCCCAGTTCAGGCATACCGAACAATATTCAACATTAGGAGCTAGGCTCATGCAGACGGCCCCATTGACAATGTTGGAGCTAACAGAAAAGGAAATTACGGTAAGTATGACGAAATTTCTCCTTTCTGTAATGCTCCACATTGTCAATGGGTAATTAGTACATATGGGTTCTAATAAGCAGTGCCTATTATCTAACCAGGTGGGAGAGAATATTGTCCTATATGCAAACTGAAAAAAATAGAAAAAGGGAAAAGGAATTTACCTGCCAACCGCTTGCAAAACTCTGTGACCAAGACCACATCGGCAGAAATTTGAACATCCAGTCTACACTGCTTGGTGAATGTGTGGACGGAGGACAACGTTGCTGCCTTGCACAGTTCTAAGACAGATGCCTCATCTTACTTCACCCAGGAGGAGGCCACAGCTCTGGTGGAATGAGCCTTGATGAGAGCTTGAGCTCTCTTCTTTACTGAAACATAAGATTTGGCAATGCATGCTCTCACCCACCTTGCTAGGGTGGCCTTGGATGCTTTTTGTCCTTTTTTGGCTTCTTCGAAAAGTACAATCTATCCAATTTCCTGAACTCCACAGTCCATCTAAAGTATGCCCTAACTGCCCTGTGCAAAGCTAACTTGTGAAACTCTTTCTCTTTTAGATCAGTTGACTGCAGACAGAAGGACGGAAGACAGATTTCCTGATTCACGTGAAAGGCTGTAGAAACCTTCTGAATGAAAGATGGAACTGTTCTCAGAACCACTTTGTCCTTATGATTGATGAGGTAAGGTTCTCTGTGGGACAAGGCCTGGAGCTTGCCAATCCTCCTGGTTGAACACACAGCAACTAAAAAAACACACCTTGTAGGGCAACACATCTAAAGGTACTGACGGAAGAGGTCTAAGCGGTTCTTTACAAAGAGCATTCAAAACCAGATTCAAATCCCATGGAGGAAAAGGGGATCAGAACAGAGGTTGGCTTCTAGTGGCAGCTCATACAAATCGAATAACCTCCTGGTTATTCCCCAAGGATGAGCCAGAGGAGACTCCAAAGGCCAACATCCGACCTCTCAAGGTGCTCAAGGCCAAACCTTTTTCCACTTCCTCCTACAAGAAAAGTCCAAAATCTGTAGAACTATTGCTTTAGAAGGCCAGATATTTTTTCTCTGGCCCAGGCCGAGAAGGTGGTCCATACACAAGCATATGTTGCAGATGTGGAATTCTTTCGGGCAGCCATCATGGTATCCACTACCTTTCTGGAGAAAACATATTTCAAGAGCCTCCTCCACCAAGGAGCCAGACCACAAGCTGCATTGCCTCTGGGTTTAGATGTAGAATGGGACCTTGGGAAAGAAGGCCCCCTCCAAATTGGGAGGTCAAATGGTGGCTGTTAGAGAACCACGGCCTTCTGGGCCATTCTGGGGCTATCAGAAGAAAGCTTCCTCTTGAGTGTCTTATTTTGCACATGGTCTTGGGAAGAAGTGGTAGAGGAGGAAAGGCATAGGCTCTGCAGAAATCCCACGCCTGTGATAAAGTGTTCACTGCCTCTGCCTGTTGACACCAGTAGCGGCTGAAGAGCTACTGCACTTGAGCATTCTGGCTGGAGGTGAGCAGATCGATCTGTGGACAACTGAATCTTCTGCACAGAAGGTCAAACACCTCTGGGCTCAGTATCCACTTCCCTGGGTGGACTTTCTTGCAGCTCAGACAATCAACCTGAATGTTCATCTCCCCCGCCAAGTGAACTGCTGACAGATACAGAAGGTTCTTCTCCTCTGCCCACAGTAGAAGATCGGTTGCTTCTTTAACATCTCTCTGCTCTCTTTGCCTCCTTCATTGTTTATATACTCCACCGTGACAGCACTGTGTGACCTTACTTTCATGGCTTTTGACTGTACCAGATTGAGAAAATGAGGGCGAACAAGGTGTACAGCCCTCATCTCCAGGATGTTGATGTGTAGGTGTTGTTCTTGCACATACCAAGACTCCTGAACAGGAAGGTGGACCAGCACTGCACCCCAGTCTGCACAAGCTGGCATCGGTTATCAGGATCAGCTCTGGGGGGGGACTTCCAAAGGAGATCCCCTGCTTGGGTTCTTTAAACTCACCCACCAACTCAGGGACTATCACAAGAGTGGGGAAATTGAAATCCTGGCCTGATAGTCCCCTGAGGTTGGGTTGCAGGCTGTCAGCAAATCAGTCTGGAAGGGTCACATGTGTAAGCGAGCCCATGGGATTAGTTCTATTGTTGCCATCATGAGACCCAGAATCTGCAGTAGACTGTGAGTTGAAGCTGATGACTCACTCCTCAGCCACTGTACCTCTTGCATCAAGGTCTCCTTCCTGGCTGCTGAGAGGAAGGCCTTCCCCTCTTCTCTCCTGAACACTGCTCCGAGGTGCTATAGGGTCTGAGACTGGTCAAGAGAGCTTTTCTTACAATTGACTGTCCAACCATGAGACTCCAAAGCCTCCAGGATCCTGGTCACTGATTTCTTCACCAGAGTGGTAGAAGGGGTTTGAATGAGCAAGTCATGCAGATAAGGGTAGATGTTTGTTTATTTAGATAACCGGGTAAGCCCACTGAGACCAGAGGTCCCTTTTTTAGGAGCGACCCAGGATTAGTTACAAACAGAAGTAACATACATTGGCAGTAATATACAGAGGTTTTATGTGTTGGATTAGGCATAGTGTACTTACAGTAACAGCACACACACAAGATGTTAGAGAGGTACACAGTACATGTGACAACATTACACAAGAGTTTTGAGGGTGAAAGAGTAACAGCAGTAAAGTTGCAGGGTATTATAATCACAACTCTTATTCACAGGCTGGGAGCTAGCGATTGCAGCCACAGAGACTAAGCTCCAGCAAGTACACTTTTAAGCCAGACTTAAATGCATGGAGAGTGGGACTGTTGGTCAGGTTCTCTGGAAGAGTGTTCCATAAGTGAGGAGCAGCGTACCGAAAGGATTGCTTACCTTGGTTAGTGCATACTTGAGAGATGTCAATGGGACAGTCTGTCGAGGATCTCAGGTCACGGCCCTGGACTCTGAGATTGAGCAGACCATGTGCTCTGGTAACAATAAAGGATGCATAGAAGGTGCGGAGGTTTGCTCCATTGGAGATGAAGGCTCTTCTGCACGAAGCATCCACTTGCTTATCATTCATATCCACTAGGGCCAGATATCCCTCAATTGGGATAGTTCTGTGCCTTACAGAGTTATGTACAGCCTTATCAGCCAGAGGTGGAGTATCCCATGTGTGGGTATTTTCTTTCATAAAAGTAAACTAGCATACATTTTCTCTGGCCTGCTCCTGACCATTCTTGTTCAATAATCTGGTCACAATGGACAAAGTTTGGAAAACACTTTGGAGTAGAGGAGGACGCAGACAGGATTGGGTTCACATATAATACCTCTATAGACTAAACCTCCTTCAGCCACAGTGTCCTACAAGCCTCAGTTATCAGATAGGACTAAGATTTGGCATTGAACAGGAGAGGGATAGGAATCCTCCGCTTTAGCTCCATCCACTCCCTTTCCTCTTCCTCATCAGAGGGGTTGTCCTCATCATCAAGTAACATGTTTGGGTCAGACTTTTCCCCAAGACTGCCGATATCCTCCTTCTGACCCTCCAGGTGGTCGAGGTTGGGGTCTACCTGCAGATCAGGATTAGTAGACTTGCCCTTCTCAGGTGCACCTGGACGTGCCTGTGTGGGCCCTCCCTGACCTAAAGGGCCTGGACTGGGTTTGGGTTTATCAAAAGGGATGTCCTGCAGAACATCAGGGCTTTAAAAGCTCACCTACGAGCAACCACAAGGATTTACGCAAGTCTGCTTTGCCACTGCAAGCTGGTACACCAAGTGTACCCCCCAGCTCGGAGTTTCAAATGGAAGGAACTGTGAGAGACATACTAGCTTGAATAACACAATGGGGACAATAGGAACCCAGCAGAAAGGGCCCCACTGCATTACCCTTCTGCAGTTCTTACACTGTTTAAACACTAGAGGTTTCCAATAAGCCATGGTGCTAATGTCACTATAAGTACAGGTTATAACCCAGAAGATGCCATGGGATCTTTCTGGTTTTTCTTTTTTCTTTTTTTTTTGGTTTTGTTTATATGTATATTAATAGAACATTGCTCTGATCCAAAAAACCAAAAACAGCTAAATCTGATCAGCAGAAGCATTTCTACAAGCCTACAGTATCAACCGGCTGAAATAGAAATGATCGCTGCCAGAGAAAACAAGATCCAGGCTGGGAAAACAGAGCCGCTGTGTCTAGTGCTTTAGAAACTGATGACGTGCGTGTGTTCATGCGAGTGTACGTGACATCACGATGCTACGTATGACGTCACCACATCAGGGGTCGCATGACAAAGCCAAGAGGTGCAAAAATGACTCGGGACGGCGGCCTGAAGAGAAAAACAGAGTGCAAGCCTGACTGACTCTGAGCAATGGTGGGATTCCAAGCAGCTCAGAAGAGCCATTCAAAACAAAATGATCAGTGCCTTGAAGGTCTTCCCCCAAAGAAAAGCCTGACTGAAAAAGCTACAGCATTTTCTCTTTTTTTTGTTGTTGTTTTTTGGAAAATGTCTCCAGAGAGAAAACATCCTTTCCACTCACAGACCAGCCAATAAACACAATCCCCAGAGAAAGAGAAAAATATCAGTTGCTCACCAGACAGTGTTAAGTACCTGCTGCTAAAATAATAACAGCCCTATACCAGTCCTGGTGGGAGGGCATGCCAGTATAGCTGCTAGGAAGCAAGGGAAAAGGCTGAGTACTAGACCCTAACCAACACCCCCAAATGAGAACCCTAACCATCACTCCCCAAACGAGAAGTGTACTTGCCTGAGGCACCATAATAGGAGGAATTGGAGACTTGATAAGAATAAACACCCTCAGAACAGTGTGGCAGAACATGGCCCCAAATCCAAGCACAGGCAAGCAGGCAGTGGAAGTGGGGAAAAAATGCTAGTTAGCCAATTTGAAAGCCGCAGCGTAAGAGGTAGGATTATAAATTTAGGGGTGATCCTTGTTCCAGGTAGCCCCATCCTACTCAGTAGAATCGCAGCCCTAAGAACTAGACACCAAAAAAGAAATTTTTTTCTTCAGAGAAATCTTCTATGCTGCTTTCCTTTCTATGGCACAGCAAAGACTGGAGAGTTGCTGCTGTCCAGAAAGTTCATGTGCCCAAGATTCTATGTTGATTGCAGCCTTGGGCTGTGCCATTTCCCCTAGTAGGGGTGCACATTATCCATATGTACTGATTACCATTTCACAATGTGGAATGCTACAGAAAAGGCTTTCCTCCTGTAGAGAGTCTACAGTTTACACATGAGATTGGAGTGGATGGTGTGGATTTGGACAGAGAAGTAGAGGTGACTATCAAACCACAAACCCAGGTACCACAAGGAAGGAACTGCATCAATTTCTTAAGCCATCAAGGGTCTAAAAGACAAGGGCAACAGGATATTAGTCAGGGGCATCTGCATGCCAAGGGTCATGCAGGCTGTCTTTTTTGAATTTAGGGTAAACTGGACATTTTGGGGCTAACTCAGTGCTAAGATTTTTTGTCCCTCTATGCAACATCATTTTTGAGCATTACTTTTTAACTGTTATACTTTCAACCACCCTTTCAAACTTCCCAGTCTCTCCTTCATGATTCTGACCCCCCTCCTCACTGTCCACCTAGCCACAGATCTTAGCATTATCTGTGAAAATGCATATCTTGCCCAGGATACCTAATCCTGTCATAGATAAAGATGTTGAAGTAGACCAGTCCCAAGCCCAAGCCCTGTGGCACTGTGATAGCGACCCCACTGACCTCTGAATATTCCCCACTTGTTACCTCATTCTGGGTCCTGTTCTCGCACTTAACTAACTTCCCACCCACCTAGTAATTCTGTCCCATACTCTGAGGCCCTGTATCTTCTTTTTTTTTTATTCAGCTTTTTCTCCCATCCCCCGTCATCAGGAATTACCCTGCTTATAGGTGTATACTTTTTTCAGGCCTATTAGTCCCTGTCTTTCTTGGGCTCAGTGTAGCCCGGCATCTAGTGGACTCGAAGCCTAAGGCTGCCATGCTGATGGCCATGGGATTTTACATCTGCTTTTCTCCCTGTCAACACCCTGCTCCCTGACATGGATGTAGCCTATAGCAGCCTCAAGTACTTGTAGTGATGTCCTGTAGCGAGCGCAAGCTCCCTAGGCCCACTGCAGGAGTTGCTGCAGCACTGATGCCCAATGCTTTCCCTCACTGACAGCAGCATACTACTGAGCAGCAGCTACTGTGGGCTGGCCTGCCTCCCAATAAGGTGACCTGATCTCACTCCCAAACTTGAGTTCTGCATCTTGTTAACCAACCATCCATGTGGGATACTAGTGAAGGCTTTACTGAACTATGGTACAGTATGTCCAGCACCTGTCCCTTGTCTACTGCCTTTGTCTCCCAATTGAAGATTTGTCTGACAATAGCTCCTCCCATGAAACCACACTGTCGCTTGTACTGCAGTCCATCTGCCTCCGGGAAAGTTACTATCCATTCAGATATCATGGCCTCTACAAGCTTCCAAACAATAGACATTAGGTTGCCAGGTCTACAGTTACTCAGATCATCCCTGCTCCTGCTTCTGTGTAGGGGAACTGCATTCACCATGTTTCAATCATTGGGTGCTATCACGTTCTCCTCTGAGCTACTGAATAGCTCTGTTAGTGGTTCAGTTACGACCTGTGCCACCTCCTTAAGCACACGGAGATGTAGCTGACCCTGGTCCATGGACTTATTCACTTTAAGTACATTTAAGCCCTCCGGTATCCTTTTTGCTGGACTGAGAGCCACAGTGACCCCTTTCGCTTCCCCATTTGACCTGACAGCACAGTCAGGCATTGGTCCCTTGTTCTCCACTGTGAACACTGATCAGAAAAACCTGTTCAGGATATTCACCTTTCCTTTATCTTCCTCATCCCACTCCTCTTCTTGCCTGAGCCTGACTCCTCCTACCCTTGTTTTCCTCTTCTTCCTCATGCAATAAAAGCAGATCTTAGCTCCCTCCTTTATGCTCTCTGCAATTCTTACATCCATGTCAGCCTTAGCCCTCCTCATTATCTCTCAGGCCTTTTTTAGCCAGCTATGAAACTCCATTCTGTCCCCCTCTGCTTGGTCTGTTCTACATTTTATAAATGTCCTTTTATTAGCCCTTACAACCTACCCTACCTCCTTCCCTCATGAAACAAAATATTTTACCCCTCTTCCTCTTGTCAATTGCCCTTACACAGAGATCTGTGACCTCTGTTATCCTACTTTTTTATTGATACCCATTTTTCCATGATTGTGTGGGGATGTTGCTGAACACCTAAAGGCTGCTTTGTTTTTCCAATGTACTGTATAAAGCTCATTACTGAAATGATGAATTCTGCTTTGCAAACTGCTTTGACATACTCCATGTATGAAAGGTGCTGCATGCAACTACAGTAGTTTCATCCACATTCTATCCTGTAAATATGGAGATTGGTCTTAGCCTGGAAATATTTGGTTTGTCCAGTAATATTGTCAGAAATATATAAAGGTATGATTTCTTTCAGCTAACATCAAAATCTGCAATAGGGTGGACACACAGGACATGGTGGAAAACAAATTTCAGGGATCTTGGAAAACTCAAGGAGTGGTCAAAAACATGGCAGTTGGGGTTCAATGCTAAAAAGTGCAAAATGATAAACCTTGGGCATCAGAGCCTCAGTGCTGTGTACAGTATGGGGGGTGTACTGACAGTCACTGGACAGGAAAGGGACACTACTGACATTATAGCTGAGGACCTCAACGTGGCAGGGAAGTGTGGCAAGGCAGTGGGTAAGGCAAGTGGGATGCTGGGCTGCATATAGAAGAGTATCACCACCAGGAAGAGGGGAGCTGGTGTTGCCGCTGTATGGCTCACTGGTGCAACCTCACCAGGAGTATTATGTTCAGTTTTGGAGACCAAATCTCAGAAAGGAAATTGACAGGGTGGAGGCAGTCCAGAGGAGGGCAACAGAAATGGTGCATGGTTTGGGCAAGAAGCCCTGTGAGAAGACTCTGAGGGGTCTCAACATGTACACCCTGGAAGAGAGGAGAAAGAAGTAATATGTTAAAGTTCTATAAGTACCTCAGAGAGGTGAACAGGATGCAGTTGAGGAGTCCCTTTCAAATGAAAACACGCACCAGGTCTGGGGGACATACGATGAAGCTGGGGGGGGGGGAGTTCAAGAGTGATGTGAGGAAATATTTCTTCACTGAATAATACCCAATAAGGTGGGCAGCATTGGGCTATACCCGCCTGTCCAGCAGCGTAATGAGGCCCGATGCCACAAGCAGAGGGCCTTTTAGCCCCTTGAAGAGCAGGTATATCCCATACTGCTCACCTCTGAGAGTATTATAGCACTTAGAAAACGGGTATTAAAAAAAATTATAAATTATAAAAAGAAAACAAATATAATTTAAATGAATTTAAGACAGTTTTCAAGTAGATAGCCTCCCCTGGTCACTGCAGCACTCTGCTGGGTTTCTGTGCTTTTAGCTCCCTTACTGCCATCGCAAATCCGTTCCTCCCTACACCACAAATTTATGTTGGTTCGTGGGGGTCCAGGCTTGGTTAGGTAGCCCGTGAGCTTCTGAGAAAGGCTGCAAAGGAACGAATCAGCTGGTCAGTGCTTCATGTGGTCCACTACGGCCCCTGATATGATCTACAAAAATGGAAGTTACATGAGTGCATCAGACTGCAGGTGGCAGTATACTTTATGTTGGTCTTCTGAACTGCTTTTTGGTATGCCTTTTGGAAGTGCTGACAATGACAAGGTTTTTTTTATGGTGGCACAGGGGTACCCCTCCTTTTCATGGGTTGGTGATGGGGGGGTTGAGGGATATATATATATATATATATATATATATATATATATATGGAATACATGATGAGCAGGAGTGGAATATGGAAAATATTCTCACTCCTGCAGAGTGAGATATCCATGCCTCATGATGCAGGAGTGAGAATATTTGCCATATCCCATGATCTGCACATCAAGTGTGCAATTTATACAATAGGTGTGGAAGCTTTACTTTGTTTTGTTTTATCTTATGTCGTTCTGTTGCTGTGAGTTGCTGCTGTGAGTGAATGGGTATGAATAGGGTTTGTATATGTTGTGCGATTGGTTATTGTGTGTGTGAGTGAGTGGTAATAGGTTGATGAGTGTGTGAGTGTGATACGTGGTTGGATGATGTGTTTTGGTAGGCGGGACATGTCTAGGAGGTTTCCTGTAGATACTGTGTGTGATTTTCCTTTTTCCCTATATTTTATTATGTGTAGTGTTTAATTTTTGTTGTATGCTGCTGTGCGTAACTTTTTCATTTGCGGTTGGCTTATATGTTATTTGTTTTGGAATGTCTGTGAGAAGCTCCATGAGAACTACAGGTAAGAGAGCAGTTTCGATTGTGCGAGGTGCGTTCGTTGTCATTGAGACGCTCAGCTTTATTTTTTACTGAGACCGACAGCAAGAATTATACAGTTTCAGAGTATATCTCATGTAAGTAATACCAGTTTAAAGAGGTCATGTTTAGGTTGCTGTAACATGTGAAGAAATTAAATTAAGAACTGAAGGCTTCGGTGTGGAAATATGTGTGCTGTGCAGTTCACTGGTATGTTAATCAGAGTCGGAGTCTGTAGACAGATTTTCTTTATGTTTGTCATTGCAGAGATCATAAATGGGACCCAACAGGTTTACAGTTTGGATGCAGTGTAAGAGACTGCACGACCATTCAGCAGCTTGTAGTACAGAAATGTGCTGTTTTAGGTGTGTGCCATTTGGTGCAGTGAGGACTGTACTGCTGCAGGCATCAGGCGTTTGTGAAAGTGCAAGCAAAGAATGAAGAATGCAGACCAGCTGCTTAGTCAGGTACCTCAAACATTTCTGTTTCACATTTAAAATAAGTTCTAACTTACATTGGCGACATGCTGCTGGAGTGAGAATATTGGCTGATGACATAGCTACAGTATGTGTAAATGTAAATATTTTCACTGTAGCTATGTCATCAACCATTTATCTCACTGCGGTGAGAATATATGATTTTATTGTCAACGAATACAACACACCCCTATTGTATAAATATACATATCATTTGGGGGGGGCTGGCCTGCCTGACTAGGGGAGGGATTGGGGTCTGAGGGGGGTTGGCGAGGGACACTGGGGATGCAATGATTGCCAGTAGCAGCTCCTCCATCCTGGGGATCCTATGGATTTCCTAATGGGAACTACAATCTGTCGTGGTTTTGCCTTCTCCACTACCCCTTTTCAGAGATCTTTGTAACTGATATACTTATTTAATGGTTCTAATGTCATGTCCCATTATTTGTTGGGAGGCCTTTAGCCTCCACCTTCTTGTTAAACTGATCGATGGGTGTGCTTTGTTTTATGCTGCAGTGCTCCAGGATGGGTTGAGGAACCTTCCCCCTTTCTTACCATGTGGTCTCTCCCTTCAGATTTTTTTTTTTATTATTCCTTGGGAAGGTTGGGTTTGGTAAGAGTGGGGTCCTTCCCATTACTAGGCTGCAGTGGACACTTGGACCCTGCTCCATGCCAACAGGCCTCTCTCTGGATAACACTCTGTTGGCAACAGCCCTATCAGGCTCTCCTGACTGTTTTCTTGGGCAATACTTAACCCACAGTGTTGGACTTTGTTCCCCTCACCTAGAAGGGAGTTTAGGTTGTACCTCTGGTACTATATTCCAGGGGATGGGGAAGGGGACACAGACTCCCCAATGATATCAATTCCCTACTTCCCTTTCCTGGATAGTACCCAGTTAGTATTAGCTCCCCCCCCCCAGTTAAGGGTTGGATATTCCCAAACCACCTAGTCTGGGTGGGTGTAGGGCTTGAGTAGGTGAGCCCCTACCTTACAGGCCTGAATTCTCCTACCACAGGACGGGGTGGTGCTCAGTTGGCTCTGTCCTAAGCCAGGATGTTGAAGTTGTTCTTATTAGCTAGGTTTTATTTTCTTTATCCCCAGGTTACTTCTTCAATGTGCAATTTTTTTCTGTTATCTTATAAAATCATGAGTTGCACAGGAGAGTTCATTCTGCTAGGCAAGGCAGGCAAAGTATTGGGGGGGATTGTGCTTTGATTGATAATGGATAAGGACACACTCTGGTACTTGTTGAATGTCAGTGGGTTAAGCCCACTCAAGGCGCATCAAGTCTATGTATCTGTTATTGTAGATTTACTGCCCTGTACTAAAATACTCACTGTAAATTGTCTGGTCATTGTGTAACTATGTCCTTAATGTTTTTAACTGTCTACCAATGAATGAATGTATGTAATGATCCTCTCTACTGTCTCATGTTTGTTTCTGTAACTAACTCCGGGTTGCCCCTGAAAAAGAGATCTTTGGGACTCAGTGGGCCTACCCGGTTAACAAAATTTAAATAAATAAATAATGCTGTTACCTGGGCAAAAGCTATGTCTAATATTAAGAAAAGCTTGACATTTATCTACATGAAACTCACTTGAATAAAGCGAAGAATGCCAAATTGGGAAAATTTGGGTACAAGGCTGTGTACAGCTCTGAAATGCCTTGGGGGTGTCATCGAGGGTCATACGTGATGAGGAAGATCATTTGGTTATAGTTCAGGGGTACTACACCAAACTGAGGTTACCTTAGCACCCTTTTACATCTCCCCAAGACCAACATCCCTGAGATTCGGAAACTTCTAGATCTCATGTTAGTGAATACTGGGGAGTACTGCTCCTAGTGGGGGATTTCAACTTAATTCGGTGTAATATGAGGGACATCTCCAACTCCTTCCCTCCTAGGCAACCAGCGGCCCATAAAGCTTGTGTCACCCTTCTGCATGCCAATCGCTGGCAAGATGTTTGGTGGGAGTTGGATTACGCCCATTATTCTCCTGTCCATTCTCTTTACCTATGAATCAAATACAGCTTTGTCAGCAAGAACTTATGCATTATGCCAGGAATTGTAAGATGGGGCCTCTCCTATTTTCAGACCACACCCATGTGCCGACCTTCTTGTATCTGGATAAGGATCCCCCTAGGATTCAGTGGCATCTGTTTGGAAGAATTCCAGACTTTTCTCTGTGAAAAGATCCTGGAAGTTCCTGATTTTAAACAGGGCAGATGGCACGCAGAGGCAGTCATGTGGGACACATTGAAAGCAGTCTTCTCGTGCTATATCATTGAATACATGGCCAGGAAATGGATGGAATGGCCCCAGAGACTGGCCACCCTCCAAGATGCTCTCAGCTTTTTCCAGCAGGCACATAAACAAGGGAATGAGTCTTTGGTGGATCAGATGGCATCTACAAAAAAGAAAGTGACCAAACTTACTTAAATAAAATAGAGATGGCCCTTACCTTTCTTCAACAAAGGTATTATGAGAGGGACCCCAGAGCCACCCAGCTCCTGGTGCATCAAGGTTAGACATCAGAAAGTATGAGCAATGGTAGTTACAGTGAACTGCCCTCTCACTAACTGCCCCTTATATAAAACTAGGGATACAACTGAGGCCTTCTGAACTTTCTATATGATGCTGTACACCCTTGAAAAAGCATTCGATGCAAAGCAGTTTAGTCCTTCCTAGCCCTCCTCACCTTGCCTGTCTTATCACAGGTGCAAGCAGAGGCCCTGACTATGCCACTTCTATTCACCAAGCTGGAGGCAGTGCTGTGTAAAGCTGAAACACATTATAACTTTACAAAACCCTACAGGACTTGCTCCTCCCATACCTGTTGCATACTTCTAATGAGGTAATGGAGAGAGAGGTGAGATACTGAGGTGGTGGCAGTATGCGGCAATCTTGGTAATACCCAAGCCAGGCAAAGATCCTTCTGTGTGTTCATTCTACTGGCTGATCTCTGTCTTAAACAAGGATTTTAAGCTCTTGACACTTGCCCACCACATAGACCCCCTGCTCCCACCTCCAATTCATTCTTTTTTTTTCCGTTTATCTTTTTATTCTCCCCGCTCCACCAGGCAGCCCCCTCTGCTTAAGACTCCCCTAACCCTGTCACCCACTTGAACTTATCTGCCAGGCAGTACCCCCAGGGTTTGCCCCCCAGTGGTGCCGACAGGATCCCCATAACCCCAGTCAGGAACAGGATCCGGTAGTTGTACTGGTGAGCTGAGATAGTTGGATGTGGGGCCTGTGAGGGTCCAAGTGCCATTCTGCCACCAGTAGGTGTCTTTCCTGTTCTGTCCCACAGTGCAGAGGAAGTGGTGTGCAATGATGCCAGTGGCTAAGCTGTACATGCTCCCGTGCACAGCAAGCAGGCATCTGCCCCATCTCTGCCCCCCCCCCCCAGTGTCATCACAGCCAAATATGGTAAGTACCTCACTGCTGCAAAAGTTGGAGATGCTGTGGGGTGTAGCAGAGAACCCATACGCACATCATGTGGGTCTGTCTGTTGGTGAGGCCATTTCTGGTGGAGCTCAAAACCGCACTTACAGAAATATTACATACTAAAATAACACCCCGGAGGTGTACCTTCTGCATCAGTACCTAACGGCCTTGAAGGATAGGAGAGAGAGGTACCTTCTCAGTATCCTGCTTCTTCAATTCAATTCAATTTTTATTTTACCAGAATAAAACACCATTGAGCAGGCTCATTTACAAGGTGATCCTGGGAGGATGCACACAGAGAATAATACAATACATGGTTATGAATACAAGATAAGAGCAGAACACTTTACAACAAATGGCAGTATAAGTTATACATTGCGTATAGCTAACAAAATGCTTGTATAATGATATTAATAATAATAATAATTCTTTGTTTATATGGTGTCTTTCAACAACCAAGGCCTAACAGATGATAAAAAAAGTAAATCATACATTTACATAGTATAAATATTATGAAATGCGGATAAAACCTATAAACAGTATTTGAGTCATTCACCATATGCTTGGTTCCATAAATAAGTTTTGAGAGCCTGTTTAAATCCCTCCAAGGTTGTGCACTCCCGTAGCTGATGGGGTAGAGAATTCTAAAGGGTAGGGGCTGCATGCATGCATAAATGCCCAGGCCCCAGAGGATTTTAAACAAACCCTTGGAATATCTAGCAACCCCTCGTCAGCCGAGCGGAGTGACTGGCCAGGGCAGTAAGGAACCAGAAGCTCTTTCAGGTAGCCAGGGCCCTGTCCGTGTAGGGCTTTATACGTCACAAGTCTGATTTTAAAGGTGATCCGCCACTGTACCAGCAGGCAGTGCAGTTCGCACAGCACTGGAGAAATATGACAGGACTGAGAGATTCCCGTCAATAACCGGGCCGCAGCATTCTGCACCAGCTGCATGTGGCGAATATCCACCCCAGGTAGCCCTAGCTAGAGGGAGTTGCAATAATCCAGGTGTGAGGACACAAAGGCATGGACCAACGTGGAGAGATCACCGGACGGAATTAGAAGCTTAACTCTGGAGATATTCCTCAGATGGTAGAAAGAGGATTTCATGACAGCCGACACCTGCGAGCGTAGTGTCAGCCTTCTGTCAAAAATTACCCCCAGGTTTCGCACCTGTTCAAAGGTCAGGAGTGATAAACCCCCAAGAAAAAGTCCCAAGGGTAAACCCACCCCCAACCCCCCTATCCGGCACCCTGGCTCCATGACCAGCACCTCAGTCTTTTCCGAGTTCAACCTCAACCAGCTCAAATTCATCCAATCCTGGATTTCTGTGAGGCAGTTATTAAATACTGAGAGAGCTCTATCCTGGTCAGGTGCAAAAGAAAGGTAGAGCTGGATACATCAGCATAGCAGTGAAACATCAGCCCATACCTTCTTACAATGTCTCTGAGGGGTAGCATGTACACTGCGAACAACATGGGGGATAACACTGAACCCTGAGGAACCCCACATGACAGAGGGACTGGGGTCAGAGGAATAAATACCTGACACCACTCTGAGTTCTTCCAGTGAGGAAAGATGTAAACCACCTGAGGACCGAACCTGACAGGCCACAGATGAACCTCAGGTGACCAAGCAGAACCCCATAGTCCACAGTGTCAAATGCTGATGAGAGATCTAGAAGAACCAAGATGGAATGGTTTTTCTGATCTCTTGCTATGAGGAGAACATCGAGCACCCGAACCAGTGCCGTCTCAGTACTGTGCCTCTTTCAAAAAACAGACTGGAGAGGTTCATAGATGTCATGGATGGTCAAATGGTTCTCCAGTTGTACGGCCACTACTTTCTCGATCACCTTCCCTATAAAGGTTTGCGATTGGTCTGTAGTACATATGTAGGAACATATAATAGTAGCAGGTACATTAGGATAGCACAATAGAAATTTTAGAGGGGTAAAAACTGAGGGTCAATGAGGAGGTTGATAAATAAGGAGCAGGGACAGATATCTGTCAGAGAGGAAGGGAGGAGTGAGGGTGAGAGGAAGAGTACATAAGGAGTACATAAGGCTTAGATATCCGGGGAGGGTCGATGGTCCTTCTGGAGGAGGCTATTACAGAGTGTCAACAACCAACTAGAGTAGAAGGATGGGTACTGAAGAGATAGTGCAAAAAGAGGTTCCTCATAGTAGTGAGGTAGGTTGTGAATAACAGTTACAGTTTTCCTTCAGTGAGTGTCTCAGCAGTGATTTGAAGGTAAAGATTCCAACAATTTGCGTGAGCTTTAACAATCTTTGTAGGGTATTCCATAGGGTAGGTAGAGCATGGCTTAAAGATGCGGTGCAAAAGCAAGATCTTACAGGAATAACGAGTATGATATAGGAGTATCTTCTGCGTGCATACACACAAGGTGTACACTTGAAAAGGTCGGAGATGTAGGGGGAAATCTTATTGGTAATGGCTCTACAGGCCCAGAGGGAAGCGTTTCTCCACCTTCTAGTGCTAAGTGAAGTCCAACCTAGTTGCCTATAGATGGAGCAGTGGTGAGTATTAAATGGGGCGTTGGTGATGAATCTTAATGCTCCATGATACAGAGTATCCAATTTATCTAAGGCTGTTTTGGAGCAGTGGCTATAAAGAAAGCCTGCATAATGAACAAGAGGGAGAAATGTGGTTTGGTAGCACGTCATAAGAGTGACACAAAATGAGCGACTAGAAATATAGTGACTCATTTTGGGTGCTTTTATGGTGGGCTACCCTGCAGAATAACGAGGGTATGCAAAAGAGAATATGGGGAAGGGCAAACAGAAGGGGAGAATAGTGAGGGGAAGGGGTTTTCAGTGACTGGAGCACCTGCTGCTGCCAAGGTAGCCATGTGACTTGGTGGTGTGGCTACCTCTCGCAGAGCAGGTGTGTGACCCCCTCAAAAACACTTTAGTTAGTTCCAGAAGTCAAGTCGCCATAGTGTGTATATTGCTGATATGCTTTTCAGCGATATACACTCACCATAATAGCGATTGCTGTTTTGCGTTTGCTATTATGACATGGAACCATGTGGTTTGCACAAGTCTTAGTTTTGCCTCATGGATAAGTAAATGCTTCATACAGAAGAACAGACCTAACCTTGCCGGCCTGGTGGCACTACACCTCGCGCCACGCTGGCGACCTGGGTTCGGGAACAGACGTGGAGCGCCGGGGGCTAGCAGGGGACAGTAAGGATTGAGCATCCCACGACTGCTGTCCTTCCTCTGGGGTGGGTATGGGGTGCGCTGCAGTGGCACCTAGCGGAGGCTAGGCGCACTGTCAGTGGCGTGCATTCCAAGGGGAGGGAGCGCAGCGGATGTCTGCACATAGGTGCATCAGACGTCATTGCATGTCTGGCTCCCTGGGGCAATAATGGTGGAAAATTGCAGGGTGACCACGGCACCTCATGGCCGAGCCCCTAGACATGAGAGGCGTGGCCACCAGGTTCCCGGTCACAGGCTCTCGGGGCAGGTCCCATTAATTTCATCAGGGCCTGTGTGAGTCAGGCACATGCAGCATATGCCAGACCTGGTCCGGGGGCTCGGGTGCCGACGGCTGGTGGTCGCTGTGGCCCGCTCCGCAAATGGAGGAGCAAAAAAGTATTAAATGATAACTAAAAAAAAAGAAGAGACCTAACCTTTGTCTTAGTTTTTTTGATAGTTTATCAATATGTGTAGAGAAAGAGAGCTTACAATCCAGCCAAAATCCCAAGTATTTGAATTACTCCACTACCTCAAGTGTCTCCCCCAGTAGGGTCATGATCTGGAGCTTGGAGCTTGAGAAGATAGTGGTCATTGTGTGTGAATGTGGGGAGAGAAGCATAACTTTGGTCTTTTTAGTGTTAAGCAACAATTTCAAGCGCAGAAGGCTTTGTTGTAAGAGACTAAATTCACGCTGTAGCTCTATGCATGCAAGCTCGAGGGTAGGCCTAGAGACATAGAGTACAGCATCGTCAGCAAAGAGGTGGACACTGCAGTACTGATTTTGTGGTCAATATCATTAATATAAATCTCAAAAAGTAGGGGTCCCAGGATTGACCCATGTGGAACCCCTCTTTGTAAGGTTTTAAGGAGGGAGAGGTCACCTTGGGCTTTGACCTGGTGTTGTCTGTCTATAAGGTAGCAGGAAAACCATTTCAGGAAAATGCCATGTAGTACAAGGTTTTGCAGCATAAGCAAAAGTAAACCATGATCTATGGTATCACATGCTTTGCTCAGGTCCAGAAAGAATACAAAGACATGATTTTTAGCATCAAGCACAAGTTGCCAATCATTTGTAACCTTGGCCAAGGCAGATACCATACTATGTTTTGTCCTAAGGCCGGACTGTAAAGAATTGAGTATGTTGGAGGTTTCAGGGTACTGTCTTAGTTGTGAGTTCACAAGTTTCTCAAGTAATTTTGATAAAATAGGCAACAGTGATATTGACTGGTAGTTGTTAAGGTCGCATGGATCACTGGATTTAAAGAGCGGGATGATATGAACTATTTTCCACGGAGAAGGAAGAGCCCCTTGTGAAAGGGACAGGTTAGAAAGGTGGGATATGGGTGGAGTCAGTTAGTAGAATCCTAATTTTAGGAAAAAGGGCTCAAGCTGGTCTGCTCCAGGGCTTTTTTTAGTGTCCAAAGCAGAAAGAAGGTCCTCAACCTGCTTGAAGGTTATTAGACTAAAACTAAACTTGCTTGAGTGGTGGGCGGCTTTGATAGAAGGGCATGCAGGGTCACTGATGCAGAATTGGAGAAGAAGCATGCTTGCTGCGGAGGTGTCAAAGGCTAACCCAGCAGCAGCAAAGTGATCATTTAGTTGTTCTAATACATCTTGTTTGCTTGTGAAGGTATTATCACCTGTGACAATTTTAGTGGGCAGAGTTGATGAGGGACTATGCCCTTCTATTTTCCTTAGAATTTGCCAGAATCTGGCTACATTATTATAAGAGGAGTCCAGTGTTGCTTGAAAATATTCAGTTTTTCAGCCCTAATAAGTTTAGTGCAATGATTCCTGGCAATTCTAAAAATCGTTTGTTAGCTTGATTTTACGTGCTGTCTTCCATAATAAATCTCTGTTATGCATAGCTGATTTTAACACATTGGTAAACCATGGGCAGGATCTTTTTCTAGTCGTAATTTTTACAAATGGAGTGTGCTTGTCGAGCACCTTCAGGATGAGGTTCTGAAACAGACTGTAGGCCTCTGTGACCGAGGATGCAAAGTAAAAACCTTACCATCTAATCTGACTTAAGTCAACCAGAAAATCAACCGAGTTAAATTTTCAGAGGCACCTTTTGTGTCTATAAATATATATATATATATATATATATATATATATATAGCAGTTGTATATAGTACTTCTGGCTGCTAAAAAGTGCCTCACCCAAAAGTGACTCAAGAATCAAGGAATAGATGTGGGCCAGTAGCGAGGTATGGTGAATTCCACATACCAGATGAAAAGAATTACCTTTGGTTTTAATGAAAGGTCAGGCATTTTCACATATCAGTGGAACTCTTGGGTGAGCTATGTCATGTAACATGACCCAAAGTTTGTCCTGTCTGCACCTGGGTTCTTGGATGGGAGGAGGACGTGTGCAGAGGGAGACAACTGGAGAGAAGGGGAAGATTCTGCTGGTGTGGGATATGGGGTTGCACTACTGGTGAGTTGATGCCTCCCTACAATGCCCCTACGTGGGTTTGTTAGCACTCATAATTATACGGTAGAAGTCATTCTAAAGCCCAGTCCCCCAAGCTGGGTGATAAAGGTTGGAGCCCCTGAGTCAACTTTCTTTGGCAACAAAGTTATTTTTAAAAATAAAAACTTTATTGAAGTTTTTGTAAAGAACATTGCAAGGTGCTATTTTTCTTTTAAAATCTTTTTTGCTGCTTTTGTATATGTATTTGAAGATCTGGATGCATAATTCTGTTCTAATAAAAATACATTTGCAAAAAAAACAAAGTTTTCATGTAAAATAGTTCCCCCACTGGTAAAATTACCAGTAGAGGGCACTGCTGTTTTATACAGTATTTCTCTACTTTGTTGGCAATCCCTCTCTACCCGCATAGCATTTCTGACCCTCCTTTCCAGAAGTAGCATTTCAGTGTAAACTGATCTGTTTGATCAGTGTGGGGGAAACGAGCAGGGAAAACCCAGCTTCCCCCCACAAAACACAGTAGTTAGAGAGGTAAACACCAAGGTAGAGAAGTTAATGGGGAGCAGGACAGGAGTAAATGCAGAAAAGGACTGGGATGGGGCTAAAAGGGGTAAGGCCATCAACAAATGGAGGGTGATAAGTACCTATGCCTGTAGTCTGTGTAACAAGCTCCCTGAACTAGTAGCCTTGACAGAAGAGGGACATCTGGATATTGTGGCAATCACAGAAACACGGTACACTGAGAACCATGACTGGGATGTCAACATACCAGGATATACAATGTACAGGAGGGACAGGGAGGGTAAAAGAATAGGAGGAGTAGCTCTCTATGCATGGTAAGGGATCAAAGCAACAGAACTAAAGGATAAACAGGGAGTAGAGGAGGCACTGTGGGTTACCCTGGAAACAGGATAGGCACCATAATTAAGCACAGGGGTGGTATACAGACCCCATCTCAGGGGAGGCAGTGGACAAGGAAATGATAGAAGGCATCATTAGAATGGCAGAAAAAGGGGAGTTATTGTTGATGGGGGACCTGAACATGCCAGACATTAGCTGGAGTACCCTGGCTGCAGCCACATCAAAAAACAGGTTTATTCTTGATGCTCTGCAGGGGACATGCCTCAGACAGCTAGTGGTGGAACCCACTAGGGAGGGAGCAATCTTAGACCTGGTACTGTCAAATGGGGATGGAGAAAGGATCTCAGATCTAGAAGTGGGTAGCCATCTGGGAACAAGTGACCACAAAACAGTGTGGTTCACAATAAACACAGCCATAGAGTGGAGCCATACAAAAGCAAGTGTTGGACTTTAGGACGGCTGAGTTTGGGAAAATGAGAGAATACCTCAGAAAAGCGCTAGCAAACTGGCAAGAAGGAGGGGTGGAGGAACAATGGGGAAAAATCAAAACAGCCATCACAGAGGCAACAAGCTTTTGTGTGAAGCAAATCAACAAAGCAAAATGAAGGAAAAAAACACTATGGTTCTCAAAAGAGGTGGCGGGGAAGGTTAAGGAGAAAAAGGTAGCATTCAGGAAGTATAAGGAAGCACAGAAGGAGCAGGACAGAGAACTGTACCAGTTAAAGCAGAAGGAAGTGGGGAAGGCAGTCAGAATAGCAAAAGCCCAAACTGAGGAAAAGATAGCCAGCTCAGTTAAGAAGGGGGATAAAGCCTTTTATAGGTACATTAAGGAGCGAAGAAAGATGAACGAAGGGATAGTGAGGCTTACTAAAGGGAAGGAAGGGTGGGCAGAGGATGACAGTGAAAAAGCAGGGATACTGAATGAATACTTCTGCTCAGTCTTCACAAAAGAAGAGGAGGAGGTACCTAAATCAAAGAATAGAAGCACTCTGGATAGGGAGTTGATACCAGTCCATTCACAGAAGAAAGGGTCCTGAAAGATCTCTTAAAACTGAAGGTGGAGAAAACAATGGGGCCTGATGGGATTCACCCAAGAATTCTAAAAGAACTAAGGGAAGAATTAGTGACACCACTGACCTCCTTTAACAAATCATGGGAGGATGGTGTAGTACTGGAGGAGGGCAGGAGTGATTCCCCTTCACAAAAGTGGGAGCAAGACAGAGGCAGGAAACTACAGACCTGTTAGTTTGACCACAGTGGTAGGGAAAATGATGGAGTCACTTGTAAAGGAAAGAATTGTTGAGTTCCTAGAGGCCAGTGGGGCACAGGACCCAAGGAAGCATGGATTCATAGCGGGAAGGTTATGCCAGACAAATCTAATAGATTTCTTTGACTGGGTGACCAAAGTGGTAGACCAGGGAGGGGCAGTGGACATGGCCTACCTAGACTTTAGCAAGGCATGTGACACAGTCCCACACAAAAGATTAATATACAAGTTAGCCAGCCTTGGAGTGGGTCCAAGGTGGTAGCCTGGGTGAAAATTGGCTGGACAACAGGATACAGAGGGTAATAGTAAACAGAGTTTACTCTGAAGAAAGGAGGTTACTAGTGGGCACCATGCAGGGTTCAGTACTGGGACTGGTCCTCTTTAATGTCTTTATAAGTGACATTGCAGAGGGACTGGAAGGAAAAGTATGTCTCTTTGCAGATAACACAAAGATCTGCAACAGGGTTGATACAGAAGGTGGGGTGGAGAGGATGCAAAGGGACTTGGCAAGGTTGGAGGAATGGTCAAATATATGGCAGCTTAGATTCAGTGCAAAGAAGTGCAAAGTAATGCACTTGGGAAACAAAAATCCAGGAGAAGAGTACACAATGGGGGGTGAGATAATAACAACTACAGAAATCGAAAGGGACCTGGGGTTAGTCATATCAGATGACCTTAAGGTGGGCAAGCAATGTGAGAAGGCAGTAAGAAGAGCTGGTGGGATACTGGGATGCATAGGGAGAGGCATCACCAGTAGAAAACAGGAAGTTGTTATCCCTTTGTACAGACAGTTGGTGAGACCCCATCTGGAGTTCTACGTCCAGTTCTGGAGACCCCATCTCCGTAAGGACATAGACAGGATGGAGGCTGTCCAGAGGAGGGCAACTAAAATGGTGCAGGGTCTGCACCAGAAGACATACGAAGAAAGATTAAAGAAGCTTAACATGTATACACTTGAGGAGAGGAGGGAGAGGGGGGACATGATAGAAACTTTCAAGTACATCAAGGGAATCAACAGAGTCCAAGATGGTAGCATCTTTCAGAAAAAGAGATGTGCAAGAACAAGGGGGCACAATTTGAAGATAGATGGGGGACGGCTCAAAGGTAACGTGAGGAAGTATTTTTTCATGGAGAGGGTTGTGGATACATGGAACAGCCTTCCTGAGGAGGTAGTGGACTCAAAAACAGTGGAGGAATTCAAGAATGCATGGGACAGACATAAGGCAATTCTAGTGGGGGAGTAGGAGGAAGTAGGCTGTTGGTTAACTAGGATCTGCAGCCTATGCATTAGGAAGGGAAATGGGCAGACTAGGTGGGCCAAGTGGTCATTATCTGCTGTCAAATTCTATGTTTCTATGGAAATGTTTGCAACCTTGTTTACCTGGCATTCTCCAAAATGAAAAAGCAAACAAGACCGGTAGCCCCACGGCTGGGTGTGCTATGAGAATATACAACAGTCAAAACCAGAAACTCAAGTACTACCCACAGCTGAATCAACACTGTTGACCACAAAATAGTGTCACACAGTGGCTTGTTTATTTCAAAAAGTGTGCAATAAGTCTCTTACCAAATTCAGGTGAGATACCAGCAGGACCTCACAAACGCCAACCTGTTGACACTCCCTGATGATGCTTTAGGTGAAACCAGTCAGAGTTTGTAGGGTTCTGCTGGTATCTTACCCAAATTCGGTAAGAGGCTTCTTGCACACCTTTTGAAATAAACAAGCCATTATTTGACATTATTTTGTGGTCAGCAGTATTGATTCAGCCATGGGTAATGCTTGAATTTCTGATTTTGATTCTCCAAAGTGCCCAGTACACATTTGAGCATGACTGGTGAGAGTGTAGCACTGACTCTAGGAGGCTTCCACATATGGACACGCACGCGGCCAACTTGCGGCAGAAGAGAAAGCGGACGGGGTGGCCAGAGGGTGGGGACACAAGTAAGGGCAAGCAGTGCTGAAGAAAGGTTAACTGGTTTTTAGCTTTTAGATGGCTGGGGAAGAATAGCAGACGGTTTTTATTTTAATTGAAAGCTGAACAAAGAAAAGGGGGAAGGGCGGCTGACAACTGGGTAGATTGCTCAGTATGCAAGAAAAAAATGGCGACCGGATTGATTTTTAAAATTCTAATGCAGTGCTGGCATATGAATTTGGCCAGATAAATAGGCACTTCGTTCTGGGACTTGATTAATGTGGGCATTGTTTCTCATAAACGTCCACCTTGACAAGGGCTTCAGCCAGTCCGAATGCTGGAAATGTTTAACCCATTTTCTAAGCCTGGAATAAACTGCTAGCTGAGTGGTAGAGACTGGAACACTAGAGGGTTTCAAGCATGCATGAAATAGACATGAAAGTATATTAACTGTGAGGCAGGAGGGTCATGGAGACCAGATAGGGTCTGCAGAGACAGAACAGGCAAGGAACATCTGGGCAGACGGGTCCTTTTCTACCACAGGACATGCTCAATATTCAGGTTTTGCTACATAGTAGTGAGAAAGGGAAGAGGGATCAATAGTTTTATTCAGTTTACCTTAACGTGTCCCAAAAATACAGTGAGACACCAAACTAAATCATGGTACATGATGAGTTTCTCACAGGCTTAACTGGAGTACTCCTGGTAGATGCATCCTGCAGTCTGCACACAAGTGAAAAATATTTCATGGAAGTAAATAGTTTTACTTCCAGTGTGACTGAGAAAAACATTCCACAGAGGCATGTATAATCAAAAGCTATTGACCATGCTACAGAAGCAATATTCTTACATGTCAGTTCAGTGCTGTGCTGCCACCTAGTGGGTTTCTTTCAGTAAACAAAACAAAAAGTGCTGCATAAAAATACACATTCCAATAAGGTCAAGAAACAGCATCAAGACAACGTTTTGGCTGCACGTATGTTTCATTACTCTACATGTGTAATCAGATCAAAAAATGAGGAGTCGACAGGAAAACAATAACCTGCGGAAGCTGCAATGTGGTTTTTCATTGCCACAAACAGTGCACCAAGTTACGAAACAACTTAGCTGTTAAGTTAGCGGACATTAAGAGTTTATTTATTTGCAATTATTTGACCAAGAAAGATACACTGAGCTATGCCAGCTTGATTCATTCCAATTGGGTCATGGTGGATGGGTTACATCCACCTGTTTTATTAACCGGTGGGGGGAGATGTTGCCCAGGTCGCCGGGGACAATGCCCTACTCATGATAAATACTGTACCATGGGGCCTTTAATTTACACCTGTCCTGCCACCAGATACTGTAGAATGGCTTAACTGCACTTGTTTTACTTTGTGCTACTCAGTGTCAGGACTAAACTGCACTATTTAATTTTCACAGAGGAAGCCTTGTTAATCTTTTAGTATTATAGAACAGTATTCCTTTTTACCTTTTTCACATACCAATATTGCAGCAGGTTGGCGCTATGATATTCTGTGCCAGATTATTGGATTCTTACAGTTTTACAAGGGGCAGGACAGGACAGGCCTGATTCCTTGGCCCCTCCCTCCCAGTATAAGCACACAGTGATTGATGTGAATCTGGTGACTGTGGGGCCAAGTGTTGAAAGATACTAAACAGTAACCCCACAATCAGCATTCTGCTTGGAAGCAGAGGACTTACACTAAACTTTATTCAAATGTGTGTGGTGGTAGTACTAGTAGTAGTCTACACTGGATACTGTATTTATGGTATAATGGACATTTGGCATGATAATGCAGGGAAGCATGTGTACATGGACTGGCATTTGAGACAGCGAAAGAGCAAACATCAGTGTTGATAGGTAGCTGAGACAATTGTTTGTGTTACTGACAAATGATACAGTTGATGATTTAAAAAGTGACTTAAGTGTAAGGTTGATCTGTGTTAACCTTGAAGTCAGTTTTAGCTTTGGGAGATCAAATGCCAACCACAAGCAGCTGGAAGTCAGCAGTCGGTGTTTTTTGCAGTTAAACTTAGCATATTTGTTTGTTGTTTTTTTGTGAAACATGCAGTATCTGACACGGCAAGCTGGGAGTGGAAATTGTGCGCCCAAGTAGGGGAGGGCAAGTCCAAGTAGGGGAGGGTGTTTGTTTGGGGGACAAGTGAAGGCAGTTTCGGGAAATCAAGCAGCCAGAAGTCAGCGGTCAGTGTTTTGCAGTTGAACCTAGCACAGTTGTTTTGTTTTTTTTCTACAAAGATTTCTCTGCCACAATCAGTCTGTCCCTACTCTGCTTAAGCCCTTCCCTGCCATCTACCAACTCCCCCTGGGACTCACCTGCAGTATTCTCCCATGGATTACACCCTGTGCCAGGGTCAGGAGGGGAATGGCCATCCGCCCCCCCCGGGCACACAGATCCTGAGTTGTAGGGAGTCCTGGGTTGGCAGCACAGGTGGGGAGTGAGCCCTGGTGTCATCTATTGGCTTGTTTTCCTGTTTCCTTGCTCCTGACCAGATGGTGTGCAATGAGTGCTAGTGCACATGCATCTTCGTGTGGAGGCACGCACACACCAACCACACACTCTCCTGCCACCATCCCCAGACTTTGTTGCAGCCACTGCCCTGCCACAATGCCTCCATGTGGGGGCAGTCTAGGAACAGTGTTGTGAGACCCCTCCCCCAGAAGAGGAGAGCAATCCTTCACATGCTTAATCCTCTCCCTCCCCTGCCAATCCCTGGGACCCAGGTTTGCTACCAAACCAGGGTCACCCACATGGCCAGAGGTGTGGTATCCAGTGCCTCAACTCTCAACATCACTGGACTGGCTGCATATTTGTTTGGTTGTTTTTGTGAAACCTACGGTGTCTAGCACAGCATGCTGGCAGTGGTAATTGTGAAGAGGAAGACCAAAATAAAGCAGACATATTGAACAAATACCTTTGTTCAGTATTTACAGAAGAAGGGGTAGGTGATGAGCCAAAGACAGATAAGGGACAAGGGCAGAAATTGCAGGGAGGTGGACACCAGTCCTTTTATAGAGGAGAGAGTGCTCAAGGTATTAGCACAGTGAAAAGTAGACAAGGTAGTGGGACCTGATGGGGTGCACCCTAGGATACTGAGGGAACTCAAAGAGGTGCTTTGCATGCATCTGATAACTCAGTTCAACTTATAATTAGAAACAGCGGAGGTTTTAAGGGACTGAAGGAGGGCAGATGTGGTCCCACTTCACAAAAGTGGGAACAAGGAATACGCAGGAAATTACAGACCTGTCAACCTGACTTTGGTAGTGGGCAAAGTAATGGAAACACTACTGAAGGAAAGGGTGGTGGAAAACCATGTAGACAGGATCCAAGAAAACATGGTTTCACCGGGGGAGGTCTTGCCAGACAAACCTAATGGAGTTCTTTGACTGGGTGACCAAGGTAGTGGATCAGGGAGGAGGGGTAGAGGTAGCCTACCTGGATTTCAGTAAGGTTTTCTACACCGTTCCACATAGAAGACTGGTGAACAAGCTGGCCTGTCTGAGACTGGGTCAAAAAGTTATAAACTTGTTAAGACGTTGGTTAAGCTAGACGAGTCAGTGTATCATGACAAAATCCTGACACTCATTAGTCAGACACCTGGAAGCCTGAGACGAAGATCCTAACTGCGAAAATCACAATAGTGGGATTTTGCTGCGGCAAAGTTAGCAATCATATTTAAAGGGGGTGCGGGGAGCAAATCCCCCTGAAACATGGAACTCTGCTGCGGGCATAATCCCATGATCGGGATTTTCACAGTCAGGATCTTCATCTCGGGCCTCAGGGTGTCGGGCTAATGAGTTTTGGGATCAAGTAGTATATCCAGAGTCAGAGGGTGGTGGTAAATGGTGTCCACTCTGGAGAAGGCAAGGTGACCAGTGAGATGCCTCAGGGCTCAGTGCTAGGCCTGACCTCTTCAATATCTTTATTTTATTACATGCTCTATTTTTGACTGGGGGAAACTAGCTACTCTCTCAGTGTCCCCACACCCCTCTTACCCCCCAGAGCCGGTCACAACTGTGGGACACCCCTCTTTGCTTTCAGTGCCTCCAGGGCTTCCACCTGATGGGGGCGGTGGGGCCACAGCCACACCACCGCACACAGGATCCAGCTACATGGTGGAAGAGGGGGCCCACTTTGACCAGGCGCACAGGGCGAAGGAGCTCGCACCATCCGTCCAGCTCCCTCCATTTTTCAGCCCATGTCCCTCCCCATAGGCCACAGACATGCAATGACATCAACACAATGTGCGCATGCACCCACATGCACACTGCAGATGTCTGCTGATGGCCTGAGCACCTTTCTCCCCATGGTCCTGGCCTGGCACCCAGCCTCCGCTGGGTGACACTCACACATCAGACCACCATGGAACCCCTCCCCCGGAGGTGGAGAGCAGTCCGTTGGATGCTCTACCAACCTCCTCCTGGCCAGCCCTCAGATCCCGGGATCTGCTCCCGAACCTAGGTCATCCGCACTGCAGGCGATAGTGCTACCGCCCCGCCAGCAGGCCAGCCCTTCAGTGTCTTTATCAGCGGCATTGTGGAAGGCCTAGAAGGGAAAATATGCCTGTTTGTGGATGACACAAAACTCTGCAATAGAGTAGACACATGGGGGGTGGGGTGAGGAATGAAGGATGATTTGAAAAAGTTGGAAGATTGGTGCAGGTTTGGCAACTGGGTTTCAATGCAAAAAAGTGCAAACTTATGCACTTGGGGCACAGAAACCCAGGGCTACTTACCAACTGGTAGAGGAAGTGCTGGCAACCACCAAACAGGAAATGGGCCTGGGGGTAATCATTTCTGATGATCTGAAGGTAGCCAAGTAGTGTGATAAGACAGTGGGGAAGGGCAGCAGGATGCATGCGTGCATACAGAGGATATCACTAGTTGGAAGAAAGAAGTAATGTTCCCCCTGTACAGATAACTGGTAAGATCCCACTTTGAGTATTGTGTCCAGTTCTGGAGGCCCCACCTCCGGAAGGACATTGATAAGGAGGAGGCAGAAAAAAAGAGGGTTGCCAAAATGCTGCAGGGCCTGCATCAAAAGCCCTACGAGGAGAGACTCAAGGAACTGAATATGTACTCTCTGAAAGAGAGGAGGGAAAGGAGGGATATGACAGAAACATTTAAATACCTAACAGGTATTGACAAGATACAGGAAGGTAGCATTTTCCATAGAAAAAGAAGCTCAAGGACAAGGGGCCACACTATAAAGTTGGATGGGGGGAGACTCAGAGGAAATGTGAGGAAATACTTCTTCACGGAGAGGGTTTAGTTTAGTTTATTAGTCTAGGAATTAATACCTTTGAGCCAGGGCTCTTTTACAAAGGTTCCACGTCACAAAGAACATTTAACAAAGCACGATACACATTACAGGTAAAACCAGACAGGAAATTTACATAATAAATTTGCTATTAAGTTTAAGGCAGTAACGTTTTTAAGTTTCACAGAAAAACAAGCTATAACAGGTTCAAGCGAGTAGACAATTTCAAGGTTAAAGAATCTTCCAGGGAGAGGGTGATCATTAGGAGCCAAAAGGGGCAGAGGAGGAAGGTGGTGAGCTGGACAGTAAGTGAGAGGGACAGAAAAAAGGGGGTGAGTTTGGGTGGGAGACAGGAAGTAGTAGAGGTACCAGAGGTTCATTAGTCAGGGAGGAACAGGCCTCAGATGTGAGGATGGACACGAGGAGTAGTAGTCTTTATCTAGCGCAATCACAGTTGCTAGTGGAGGTGAGGTGGGCATAGAGCATGGATTTGAAAGCTTCAGCGAGGTTGAGGATAGAGTAGGTGGACTAGCGCATTGAACCATGCCGAGGCCTGTCGCGAAAGATCTTTGTCCCTGTGCAGTCCGGCATCTGGGAACCAGGAAGGTTGGCGTTCAGATCTGGTGGAGGGTCGTGAGCCAGGATTGATCGGGAGTAGGTTTGGATACATAATGGAGTCAGTCCCAAGATAGATTTTTTTGCCATTGTGCAGGTGAGATAAATAAGACGATTTGATAGGTTCAACCAGCCTGATTCATAGTACAGATCACATGTGTGAGTCAGTCTTTGAGCCCCAATGAGGAGCCGGCAGGCCTTATTTAGAGTGGTTGAGATACGCCTTAGAGCAGTGGAGGTAGCTGAGCCATAAATAATAAGGCCACAGTCAATGATTGAGATTATGGAACTCTGTATAGCTATACTCAATGCCGCTTGATTTAGAAATTGACCGTTACGGAATAGTATTCCAAGGCGTTGGTTCACTGTTTTCGCAGTGTTGTCAATGTGGGTTGCAAAGGTGAGCCCTTGGTCAAAAGTGATGCCACGGTATTTGAAAGCATTTACTTGGTCCAGTGTATTTCCCAGAGGTTTGTATGGTGAGTGGAGTATGCCTATTTTGTTTGGCGATTGGAGAAGAGCATGGCTTTTGTTTTATTGTGGTTTAGCACAAGTTTACTATCCAGGAACCACCTTTCAACACTAGAAAGCAAGTTGCAGGCTTTTCCATAGGGAGTTTGGATCCTTGTGGGAAGAGAGAATTACAGCATCATCAGCGTATGAATTATTTTCTCCTGGCAGATATCTGGGAGGAGTTCAGGAACAGGCTAAGAGGAGCGGGCCAAGAATTGATCCCTCACTGCACCAAGAGAACTGGTTTGAAATCGGAGATTCACACAGAGATTTTTACAGCCTGTGACCCGATTGGACAGGTAACTTTTACTCAAGCACAAGGACCTTCGCCAGGCCTAGGCTGGAAAGTAGGGAGGTAAGTAGGCCATGATGGACTGTGTCAAAAGCTTTTGTAAGATCGATAAAGACTGTACCTGTTTGGCACCCTTTGTCCAGGGCTGGTGGACTTCTCCAGAGAAATAAGTAAGGCTGTTGTTGTACTATGTCCTTTCCTAAAGCCGTATGTTGATTACAGAGTAGATTGTATTTGTCCAGGTAATCAGAGAGTTGGTCTGCCACTATTCGTTCAAGTGCTTTGGAGGGGAGGAGTATTGATATTGGTCGATAGTTTCCTGTTGAGGTTTTGTCCCCCTTTGTGCACTGGTAACTATGGCAGATTTCCATTTGTTGGGAAATTGACTTTGGCAAAGTGACAGATTAAGAATTTTTGCAAGGGGTGAATTACTTCATCCAGGGTGAGAGACAGGATTTTTAGATCTAGCGTGTCACTACTTGTTCTGGATTTGGAGCAGGCCTTTCTTATGTACTTGTGTGCTTTGCACTTTGATTTTCTTAAGTAAAATTGTGGTTTGACATGAGGGTGTTTTGTGATACTAGGCTAGGCACAGGTAAGTCAGAGAAGAAATCTGGGGGGAGGACCCCACTAAGGTCTGTGAATGTCTTATTAAGCGCATCTGCAATAGTCTTTGGGTCAAGAGTGGTGGATCCATCAACTTTCATAATGGTAGGTGACGATTTTGATTGTTTACCCATTATGTTTCAGATGTTGTCCCAAAAGCTCTTCCGTCACCCAGGTGGATTCAAAGGCGTTTTGAAATAGGCGCTCTTCATTTGCCTAATTTGTGAGGTACATCTCTATTTATGCCTGCTTGTATTTTAGGGTATCATGGGGTGAGCCTGTGTCTCTGGCAATTGCCCAGAGGTGGTCCCGAACCTTGAGCTCGGCTAAGTAGTTTGGCAGTAATCCATGGATTTGATAGCGCTTTGATTTCGTTTTTGCTGGGGCATATAAGTCATGCAGAGTTGAAAGATTTAATGAAGTATTCTAGTCGGTATTAATATCAGTTGATTCAAGATTGGCGTCCAGTCCTGTTGTAGGAGATGGGTTTTCAACTGATAAGATTCCCATAAGGCAATACTCTGCTTGTTATAACTTTGGGGGTGGCTTGAAATTTATTAGACCAGGTACAGGACACTGGGGAGTGGTCACTGAGGGAGTCAGGAGGACTTTAATGTTTTTATCCGGTCAGGGTGATTTGTGAGAACCCAGTCAATAAGGGTGCTTGTACCAGTTTTGTAATTTTCCAGGTGGGGAGGTTACCATCTGAGTCAGGTTTGCTGCTAGGATGTCATCTTTGTAGGAGCCAGTGTCAGAGGCGAGCCAGTTTATGTTGAAATCCCCGAGGAGAAGGAGCTCATTTTCAGAGGGCTGCAGACTAACAAAATCAAGTACAGACTTAATACTGGCACGGTGGTCTTTTGGAGGGATATAGACTACGGCCACTGTGAGAACTTTGTTTTGTGCACCAAGGGAGGAGTTGCATCTGCGTATTTGTGGGGGTGAAGCTGCCGCGTTGACAGAAGAGGTTGTCCTTTATGTAGATAGCACAGCTCCCACCTTTCTTGTTTGCCCGGTCGAGTCTGAAAAGATTGTAGCCTTCAAGCGAGACCGCGTGATCCGGGGTGCTGGGAGATAGCCAGGTTTCCACAATGGCTAGTATATCAGGGTTTTTTGTCCAACGAGAGTTTGAAGAGAGATGCCAATTTGGGAAGGAGGCTGCAGATATTTAGAGTGATAATGGAGAGACCACTACCAACTTTCCCTGTTTTTGTTGGCTTCAGTGCAACAGGACCAGGGTTTGGGTGTATCCACCAGATATTAAAAGTAGGAGGCAGGGTTTCAGCGATGCCATTCGTAGTTCATAATAGGCTGGAGTGAGTTTCTGCTTGTACTTTTAAGATGCTTGGATTGTCTTCTGGAGTCCCAGTAGAGGGTGATCGTTAGTGAGTTATAATGATGTGGCAGTTTCCAATTAGAAAATATGGCTCTTTGCACCCAGGTATTAATTGGGTGATGTTTGTTTAAGGCTTCCAGAGTAAAAGCCATAGTACAATGTTTCAGGTAGTAGTATAGAAAGGTGAGAGTAGGTGGAGGGGTAGGGTAGGCAGAGGGGGGGAGTTGGCATAAAGGGAAAAGGAGGGTGAGGGTGAGCAGGAACAGGTGGTTGGGACTAAGCCAAAGCATTATTTTTAGCGAGGCAGGAGAGAGCAGAGAAGTAGTGTGGGGTAGGCAGTCGGGGGCGGGGTGGCGAGCAATAGGAGGGTGGTGAGGTACAGATTTTAGTGGGCTTGGGTGGATAGCTAAGCACTAATACAGACAGAGAAGAAAGAAAAAGACTGGGAGGTTTGGTGCCAGAGGGTTTAAGAGTACTATAAGAGTACAGGAAAAAATACTGGGAGGGTTTAGTGGCAGGGGGTTTAAGAGAAACAACAAGACAGTATGGAGATTTAGGATGCAGAAAAGTGTAAAAGAAATGGCAAAAAAGAACGAGAAGCGAGGAAACACAAAAAAGTAAATAGCAGCTTAAGGGGTTTAGTGAATGTGCATCAGAGCAGTGGAGGAGGGGAGGAATATGCTTGCAGGAATAGGTGGGAGGCACCTGCTTGGGGGGTGGGTCTTTACACGTAGGCAGAGCGTAGGGTGGCAGATGCCTGGCACAGCTTTCCAAAGGAAGTGGTGGGTGCCAAAACGTTGACGGGATTCGAGCATGCATGGGACAGATACAAGGGGACCTTGATAGTAAGGCAAGGGAGGAGACGATCGGAGATTGAGTAGGGTCTGCGGTAGCAGAGTAGGCAGGGAAAACTGGGCAGACTAGGTGGACCAAGTGCAAGAGGTCCTTATCTGCCGACAACTTCTATGTTTCTATGTAAGTCCAGGTAGGGAAGGCAGTATGTTTGTGGGACAAGTGACAAGTGAGTGGACTTTGTGTTACAAGGTGTATCAGAGAACATAGAAGAAAAATTACAAAACTTTCACTGTAATAATATTTCCACAGGAGTAGGTGAACCCATGAATATAGCAAGAATAAAATTACAATGAAAATAACCTGTTCTACAGTAGATGGGAATAAGCTAATTCCGTTTTAATGTCTCATCCCAAGGATGGCATTGCAACAGATCAGAACCCTTCCTACTACTGCACTACAGTGTCAGTACTGGATATTTGCCCACATTCCAGGTGTGAGGTTAGAATACATGACCTTCTGATCTTCTGACCACAGAGGTGAGTGTGCAAACTACTGAGTCACTGACACTGTATGTGAAGTCATAACATATCAATCAATCAATCAATCAAAATCTTTATTTATCCAGGCGGGCACCATTGAGCAAGGCTCATTTGCAAGGTGGACCTGGTCATATATACTATGCACATTGAACCACACAGTCAAAGAATGAGATGCATTAAGTGCAAAAACATTTATTTCAAAAAGTGCATGTATAAAATCCAAGAATCGAAAGATAGCACTTCCACTTCAATAGCAGGAGACCACCAGACAGTCAGCAAAACCCACCCAAATGTTTTGCCTCAGGATATGAGGCCTCGATAGGGGACACTGTTTGTCCTGAGAAATGTAGTATAGCTGGTACTACTACTACTACAGGGAATTAGATGCAACGAGATGAAATGGGAGATTTACACTGAAATGTATGCACTGCAGTCTTTATTATTTCATTACTATCTATATTGTTAAGTTGAACAGATGGAAAGATGGGCCTCTACTCTGTAGTTGCATGGGCATAGTGCTGAATGTAACCATTTAATTTGCCCTGAATCAGTGGTACAGAGGACTCCCCAAAGGACCTTTAAACTGTTGTATAGCAAGGACTCCCCAAAAGACTTTAAACTGTTGTATAACAAGGACTCCCCAAAGGACTTGTAAACTGTTGTTTAGCAGGTATACACAGTCACAGTGTGGAGTAATGCTTCTGCACCATGTTGGTAGTCAAAGGCTAGTTGTAGGATTTTGTAGCCTGATTGCCATATGTAATTACTTTTGTCATTCGCACTCTCTGTTCCTTGAGGGACTACCACCCTGTAGGAGTACCATGAAGGAAGGAGGAGGTTTCCATCCTTAAAGGCACCATAGAAACATAATTCCTTTAGGTTAAAGGTGACTTAGGAAAGAGACCAAGAACAGAAGTGAGCTCCTGGAATAGGAGGGGAGGACACTGGGAGCAAAGAAATGGAGCTTCTGACTGAGCCTGAAGAAAGCTAGTTTGTATAACCCAGGTAAGGGGTGTGGCAGGTTGCTCCCGCCCATCAAACCAAAGGCTTTGCCATTTCATTTAATGGGTGTATGCAACCAAAGTGTGAAGAAATGACTGTGCTAAATGTTGATAGCCAAAGGCTAGTAGAATGTTGGATTGCTTGTCGTGTGTAAGTGATTTGGGCCATTCACACTCTCTGTCTGAGTGGCTACCACTCTGTTGGGGTACAATGAAGCCAAAGGAACTCGCTTGAGGAAGTTTCCACCCCTAGAAATGCCACAAGAACATAATTCCTCTAAGTTAAAGGTACCTTAGAAAGAAGCCCAAAGGAACTGCAAATACTGATGAATGGAATGATTATATAGACAGCAGATAGCCAGCAATGAGTGATAGAAGACAGAAGCATGGCTTCCAGGGGAGAGAGGAAACAGCAGAACTGTAGGGTAAGGCAAGCCACCATCTACCCCAAACTCAAAGTGAAAATCCTATTACTAGATAATACGCTATATTATACAGTGAGATCCAAGAACTACTGACTGGCACCTGTAAGTGTGGTAGATCCTAGCATAACTATCACAAAGGGTGCCAGTCAGCCACTATACCAATCAAAAGTAAATCACCAGTCCAACTCTGCCACTTGAACAACTGTCACGCCTATGGAAACAACTGCTGCTCCCGGCCGGAGATTCTACAGAATGATACTGCATTACAAAAAACTCTTTTTTCAATGAGCCTTTTTTTCATATTTTTTTTTATTTTTTTTAAACATTTACTTATTTCAGACTGTATAATCACAATAATTTACTCGAGAATGTGGATTATGGAGGGATTTACCCACTTCTGGTGTGATTAAGTAACTTGGCCTGTGGCCTCATGACTGCACCACACCAGGCGTGGGTCAATCCCACCACAACCCATACCCTGTCATGGACTGTTGCTTAAACAGACAACTACTTTATGACCCTTGGCATCCTGGAAAGAAAAAAACCCTGTGGAGGAAATCTTTGGGGATCCATGGCCTCAGCTGCCATCCCTCCTGACACAGGCATCATTATTAATGTGGCTCACTTTGCTTAGTTGGAATTCTAGTTCACGGGAAAACGTCTGGAGGGATAACACTTGCTGTACCACTCTAATGGGATAATACCATGGGAGTACTGTGAGTTGATCTCACAGCTAAAGGAAGTTCTCATATGAAGGAGGCTCAGAATGAGGACAGTAGCAACTACCGAAGGGCTTGCACCCAACCTCAAGGCTGTGAGGAGGCCTAACCTTGATTAAACTATAGAAAGAGGATACAGAATGAGACTCGACAGATTTTAGGCAGATGCAGGGAGCATAGCTTCCCAAGTGACTGTATGTGCAGCCTTTAAGCCTTTTCTGTCACTCTCCCTAATCATCTTAGGTCCCCTCCAGACTGGGCTCCCCCTTCTCCCCCACCTAGTCTAAATTTACCGTCTCTCCTACTCTACTGAGCCTCTCCCCTCGCTCTGCTTGCCAGATTTCATCTTGCTTGCTCTGCAAGTTCATTTTTCCCTTCCCCTCCCATTTCTCTCCTTTCTCATCGCACCCTTCTTCTCCACTTTCTGTCCTTAACTCCAGACTGGTAGGTGCTGGCGTCAGACCACCCCCTACACTCACTTAACTGCTCTGTCTCCTTTGTTTTTTTTTCCACCTCCCTTGTTAAGCCCCCCTCACTAACACCTTCCCTCTTTAATATTCCTCTCCAGGTGCTGGTCACTCTTGAATGGGGCTCCACCGAATTCTCCAAGGTGGCGGTACCGGCGGGAAAACCAGCCCGGCTACACCACCTCACTTGCCCGCAAGACCTTCACTACCTCCAGGTATGCAGAACAGGGTTCACCGAGACTCTGAGATGGATGCTGACTGGCTCTGCCTGAAAGTCTAACCCGCTACTGGCTGCAGCACTTCACGGCTTTGCCTCTGATTGGCCCATTCTCGGAAAGCAGAATATCTGCTCTTGGTGGCTTGTCCTAAGCGCTGCCAATAACCCCACCATTTCTACTGCCTATATATTTTGTCCCGACCCCGGCTTCTATTAAATGTGCCTTGGACACTCCTACTTTACCCTCCTTCTCTGCTCATTGGCCTAGAAATAGGCAGCCTAGGACATGCCTACTTTACTCTCCTTCTCTACTCATTGACCTGGATATAACCAGCTCCTAAGATTAAAGGTATTCTCTACCCAATTCTTCGCGCTTCCTCTAAGTACCACTTTCTCTCCCACATTTCCTAATCGGTCCACCTGTAAGTGACTCCCCCCTTTCTGGCTCCACCTGTAAGTGGTCCCCCATCTTTCTGGCTCTCACAAAATTTTCTGCTACTGGTAGCTGTGACTGGCACCCGCTACTCACAATACTTTACTTTCTGTCAGTGTCACTGCCCTACTTCTCTTCCATTGTGCTGCAATCCCCGACTTATTTTAGTTCCCTTACTTACTTGCGACATGCTAAACTTACTATCGCCACTTTCTCTCCTTCTCATTCTTCTCTCAATTTTATCTGCTCCACTTGCTCCTCAATCTAAAAAAGGTTTGCACCTCCCCCCAAGGGCATAGTTTGTTATTTTTACAGGGGGGGCAAAGTAACAAAAAAGTCCTGATTTTCGCGTATCACGACAGTGAAGAGGGCGGGTGGCTTGAGTAATGCAAACAAATCAACCAGCATCAAATACTACCCAAAAAACATTTAAGACTACAGCTGAATAACTCCTGGGATGGACCAGCCCAGGCCAAGTCAAACACTTCCCCACCCACCAGTTTTACTGTAGCCTTACTCGGCCCAACTCCTCCTGAGACCAGAGTCGAAAAAGCACCAAGATCTGTTTTGTATTCAGTTCTTAGTTCTTCTGCCTTGGGAGTGAGGACTTACTTGTAAAGTTGAAAATATGTAAAGAACTTAACTTCCTTCTCAAGAGGACAGGACCTCCCTCAGCTTCAATTCAAATCAGTCTTGACCTAATTTGCCCCCACCTGAACCTCAAGGTGGATAGCTCACTAGTCTCTCACCCCTTTGCTGCTTACATAACCCTTCCAAGTCCAGCCCTTACAGTGGATCCTGAACTTTGAAATGTCTGCTTGAGCTAACCCTCCCACCCTTGAGGAGTGCAAAAAGCATGTTTCAAGGAAGTGCAGCAAATGGCTGAGCCACCTCAGTATACCTATAAACATGGATGGTATGGGAAACATCCCAGCATGTGCATCCTCACAGCACGAGCCCTTATTTACAAAGATTACATAAAAAAATGCGATTATACAAGGACAAGAATGAATGCTGGCCTCTGAATGGTCAGTCTTGGGCTAGACCCATGGTGTTATCCCAGTACATCCGATTTATCACAGGTCTAGTCTTGGCCTCTCCGTGAACCTCTTAATGATTGTTAGCATTAGTGTGGTTTTTTGTATCTTCTCTTAAAAATATTTTTCCACACCAAATAAAACATCTTTAAAATTATTTTTTTTAATTCTGTATAACAACACGCCATTGTATAATAGCAATAATGCCCTCCAGGGCGTGTGTCATGGTAGGATAACGTCATGCCTTATGTATTGGATGCCTCTTGCCCAGCCACCTGAGGTGTGAGACGTTATCCCAAAGATGACACACGCCCCTGTCGGGCATTATTACTATTCTGCACCTACAAGCACACTCTTCTTTGTTATAAGCAGTTAATCATTAGTCTCCATCCCATCCCATATTATTCAATGTCACATGCCTGAATCTGCTAGGTAAGGTGTTAAGAGAATAATGCTCTCTCAAGCAAGCAAGCATTGCATACATAAGCATGGGACTTGCTGATATCCCTCAGGCGGTGCTCTTAACAAGCATGCTGATGTACCTGGGACAGTGCAACAGAACAATGTAAATTCCCTAATTGTTCAAGATGATCATGGGCATGGTGTGGTCATACCACAACCCCTACCACTCTCCTCCCCATGGCTCCTAAGGAATATGCATCTCTGTCCATGCCCAGGGTTGTACAACCCCATCCAAGCAAACACGGACTGCCCTGGCACAAAAGTGGTCACATCACATAACCTAAGAGAACAGACGCCACAGGAAGTTTGCTGAATGACTCCAGATACCTGTGCACAGCCTCATAGGACCCACCCTGAAAGGTAAGTACTTGGTTGGTGGTTTCATTAGCATCACCTATGACAGTGTGTGGTGGGCGGTTGTGGTAGCCCAGGTTGCCGTGGATGCTTCCCCCCACAGACTACTTCAAAATCTGTTTCATGACAGTTTTGAAGGTACAAATGAAACATGGTTGCTTCAGTTTGATGTGGTTTAATACATTTTTTGTCCGAGCGTGTCTGTATTCTTCTACACACAGACAGACACACACACACACCACCAAAATGAACTTTTTATACCATGTTTACATTCAGGATAGAGACGGGGTAAAGCAGGTCCAGTCAGTACAACACAGTAAATGAAACAATGCATTTTACAATGCCCAACAAACCACCAAAAGACCACAAAACAATGGACCTTCTCCCTGCCCTGGGGGATGGCTAGGTCACAGGTCAGGATGCTAAATGAGGAGGAGAGACCACAGAACATCTTGTCGAACCACACAGTAAGGTGAAACTACATAAACATGCACAAGTTTTATACTGTAGGATTTCATACTTTCCAACAGTTCCTAATTTTGATGCAGAAACTTATCTTTAGTGCTCAGAAGCCCCTTGTATGAGGGAAGTAAGCATGGCATGGACCCAGCAGACTGGCATACATGTTGAAAAAAATATATCTGTGCCAGTATGCCCGTCCACCCCTCCCTCTTCCACCACCAGTGGCCAGAACCATTTTTTTCAGCATGTGTACCAGTCCGCCCTGGTCAGCACAGCAGCACAAAGCTGGCAGGGCAGCAGAAGGCAAAGCAAGCAACAGTGAATTAAATGTCCATGCAAAAAGCTACAGCCCACTCTCCCACCCCAGACCTGCAAGGCCACTATCTCCACCCAGACTGGCCAGCTCAGCTACTCTCTGCACCCTGATGGACTTGCACAGCCACTCTCCACACTCTGTGTCCACCCACCAGCACAGCCACTCTCCCCACCGCACCAGCACAGCCACTTCCCACCCCACCCAACCAACATCATTTCCAGCTCCATTTATCTGGTATCCTCTCCAGGCATCCAGGTCTGTGCCTCCCCATCACAGGCACACAAAAATAAATAAAACCACATTTTATACTGCATTTTGTTTATGTGTCTTTCTTTGTCTGGAAAGAGAGATGTTGAGCTACCGGTCAGCACAGTTTGCCTGGTATACAATTACAACCCCGCCCCACCGACACAATGCCAGTGCCTCCAGCCACCCACACAATGCCTGTATCCCCAACCCCACCCACACAAATGACCAGTGTCTGCAACACCACACACACACACACACACACACGACCAGCAATGTCCCCAACCCCCCACACACACACGATCAGCAGTGTCCCCAACCACACACACACACACACACAAACCAGCAGTGTCCAACCCCCTCCAAAAAAATCAAGGCCAGTCAGTAGTCGCTATAACAATAGCCAGGTAGTAGTATAATCATTTCTTTAGGGTGCATGCTTTAGTGCAAGATTTTTTTTGCTAGTCTTGTAACACTGTACGTGGGGGAGAACACAAAAAGCTACCCCTTTGGTTGTGTTTGCCAAGCAATGAAAACAGAGACAGCAAGGCCAAGGAATCAGTCTGCTTCACCCCTCCACAGTGGACGATCGGAGAAATCAAAAAAAGAAAGATTACTTTTACAGCCAGGTAAATGATGAGGGGGAAATAATGTTTCAACATTTACTAATGTTCATATGCTAGCTGCGGGCACAGGTCAGTGAGATACATCCCTTGACAGGTAAAGGATGAGGTGGAAATTACGTTTTAACATTTACTTATGTTTATATGCTAACACCCAGTCAGCAAGCACAGAATGTCCCCCCTCCTAACCAACATGGACAGTCCACCAGAAACCCAGTCAGCAAACATGGACAGTCCCCCCTTTCACCCCACCTACAAGAACAGTCCCTCCAGACACCCGAACAGTACCCCCTTCCCCAACAGACACCGGGCCAGCAAGCATAGAATGCCCCCCTTCCCAACCGACAAGGACAGTCCCACCAGACACCCAGGAAACATGGATGGTCCCATATCCTACCAAGGACAGTCCTCTCGACACACAGCTAGCAAACACAGAATTTCCCCCACCAACATGAACAATCCCCAAACACCTGGCTAGCAAACACGGAGAGTTCCCCCTCCCCAACAACATTGATAGTCCGTCCTAGACACCTGATCAGCAATCACCGACATTCACCCCCCCATAAGCCAACATGGAAAGATCCCCCCAGACACCCGACCAGCAAATAGTCCCCCCTCCCCACAAGACACCCGGCAGGCACACATGGACAGTCCCCCTTTTCCACCATCATGGACAGTCCCCCCAGACAAATGGCCAGCCAAGTCCACCAAACAATGGCTAGTGTCACCACCCCACCATCACAGCCAGTATCTCCACATCACCATGGCCTGTGTCTCCACCCCACCAGACCCCAAAATAGAAAACAGATTGTCCCCCCAGCCCCACTAAACACTGACCGCCCTCCCAGTCCCAAACACTACCCACTTCAGCCCCAAACACTGATCGTCCCCCCCAGCCCCACCAAACGCAGGCCCTCCCCCAGCACCAAACACTGACCATCCTCTCAGTGAGTCTGCCCCAAAACACACAGACTGTCTCCCCGACCCCAACCCCACAAAACAGACCATCCCCCAGCCCCACCAAACACAGACCATCCAGTGAGTTTCCCCAACAAACCCCACCACACCAGTAGCACAGTAACTGAGTGTCCCCACCCCACCAACATGACCAGTGTCCACACCATACCAAACAAATAGGCCCCCCACCCACCCCACCAACATGGACAGCCTCAACAGCCAGCAAATCCCCTCCCACCCAAAGAAACACAAGCTGACAGCAAACCTTCCACCCACCCCCCAGACACATGGCCATGGCCAAGACAACCCCCAAAAGACACATTTCTGGGATGTGAATGGTATTAATTTCCAACAACCAGTTTGCAGCACAGTTACTCACCAAATCAGTAAGGGCACAGACAGGGCAGCATGCAGCAGGGCACAGCAAGGCCAAGAAGGCAGATCAGGTAGCCGAGTCTCTCCCAACAGTCCCGTTCCTCTCCCGATTAATCCCCTGATGAGACAATAACTCATTTTTTCTGACACCAGATGAACGTGTCACATTATGGGTCTGCTATAGCCTGCATGACCGCCGGCTTCTTCACTGTTCTGGGCCTGGCTGTTCACTGGCCTGAATAATCCCTCTTGGTGGACTGGGGAACTGGTGGGCAATGGGCGTGGTGTGGGACTCGCCGACAACATGGTAAATCTTTTTCTGGCCTGCTGGACACAGGAGCTGGGTGTGCAGGCAAGCCTGGCCATGCCTCAGACTCACTGTAATTGTACTACTCGCTCCTCCGCCTGGTCTGTCCGGTGGTAGAGGCCTTATGGCTGCAGGCCTCCTTGGCTCTCAGGGATGGGAGACTCAGGTGGCAGCGGGAGAGCCCAGACCACAGCTGGCTGCACTGAGAAACCTGAAAGTAGGTAGTCAGAGGACTCGGGTGAGGTATATTTAAACTGGGCTGTTCAGGACAGGAGGAGGGTGGGAACACTAGACTGACTGAGACACTGGTGACACCTGACAGACAACCGACTGCTGCTCGACATCCTCGAATAGCTATCTCTCCTCAGCCCTATGCTATATGGATACTGCTGCTGCTCCTTCATGGAAGGCACACAGACAAGTAAATGGTGCCACTAACGGAGTACTGCTCACACGATGGCACCAGCTTGCAGCACTCTCTGATTGGCTGTAACATGCAGGCTACTATGGTTGCAGGCTTGCAGCCAATCGGAAAAGGGGATAGTTTTTGTTTAAGAGACATGGCGCTGCGCCGCCACCCCTCTCCGTCCCCCGGAGAGGTGCAGGCAGTCCGGGCATGCAGCCCTGAGCCCATTCAATTTTAAAAAAAAAAAAAAATGATAATGGAGAACAGTGGCTGGGCTCCCAAAAGTCCTGGTCTAATTTTCTCAGGGGCAGCTTGCCCTCTGCCCCCGCAATCTATGCCTGCCTCCCCTGCTCTCATAGCCACTCACTCATTTTGCCGAACCCTTCCCCACTCCAAATACTCTGGAATCATTTCCCTTACCCTCTCCCTGCTTTCCTATTCTCAGCACCTAGCCACCTTGCTTTCCTTCACCTCCTTATCATATTCTCACCTAACCCCCTTCCCACTTCCCAAATACTTGGCATGCCACAAACGTCCTAAACTCCATTTCCTCATAATTGCACTCCTCTTACTCGCAACAGGTAAAGTTCATCCAAACCCTGGCCCCACTACTCCCACCTCTGCAATTTGTGATACTACCACTAGCTTACCAACTTCCCATCCTCCTCCTTCTGCCCTTCCAAGGGCCTGAAAATACTTCACTTAAACATCTGTAGCCTTGCCTCAAAAATTGACCTCTTGCAACCGATGGTAATCTCCCCAACGCCTGATATTCTAATTTTAACGGAAACCTGGTTAAACAACAAAATACCTGATCTTTCCATTGATATACCAGGCTACTCTATAATCAGTCAGGATAGGACTGGGGGGGTAGCCATGTACAGTATATCCTATCCTCACTCCACTTCACAACCATTCTCTCATCATCCTTACCCTCCACCTATGAAGCACTCATTGTAAACATTACCCTGCCTTTCACCAATAGCCATTATTTACTGTTGCCCTGGTTCTAAGACATCTGACACTTTGGATCTCATTACCTCTATAACTTCCCTCTCACATACAGGCGAACTATACATCCTGAATGATATAAACCTAAACTGGCTGTCTCCAACTAAATCAAAAACGCAAAATGACATCGCAGCCCTCAGTCTCTCCCAACTCATCCTTGAACCCACCTGTCTAAATCATAAACCCCTTAATCACTCTCTGATAGACTGGGCTCTCACCTCTAACCCCCATCAAGTCATTAAATCAGGTATCCTCCTGGATGCCCTTAGTGATCACCACCCTATCTTCATCATCAAGAAGGTCCATAGACTGAAACCACCATACAAAATCCTTCAGCTCCGCTCTTACAGCTCTCTAGACCTTAACCCTCTTCTCAATGAACTGGCTGGCTCCAATTGGCCCCTATTGCCTTTGCCCCTTCCATAGACCAAGCCCTAGTTCATTTTAAAGATACATTTCTAGATACCTGAACTATAATGCTCCACTGAAATGCACCGGAGTTTGTGGCAACCAGCATCCCTGGGTCTCCTCCAAGTTACTGGCCTGCCTCAGGGAGTGAGACAAAGCTTGGAGGAAGCATAAGACCTCCCAGCTCACATCAGACTGTTAGGTTTCGTAAGCTAAGAAATGCCTGTACTAAAGACACCAGATTAGCCAAATCTGAATATTTTAAATCATCCTTTCAAACTAACATGAACTCCTCCTCCAAATTCTGGAAAGTGGTCCACGCCCTATTCTCCCACCATTGCATCTGCCACCTCCAGTGCTTAAAATAAATAACACATTGGTCTCCAAACCAGGCTCAGTGGCTCAAGAGTTTAACTCCTATTACACCTCCTGTGCCACAGCCCTTCTACCTTCCTCCTCCTCATCTTACCGCATCCAGCACTCAACCTCTCCATGCCCCCCCTTCCTTCTCCTTTTCTGCTGTATCCCCGAGGAAACTACAGTCCTTCTCTCCCTTAATCCATCCAAAGGCTCCTCCCAGGATGACTTTGACCATAAACTCCTCTTCCTCTCAGCTTCAGCTATAGCCTACACTCTCCCCTTAATCCTAAACCTCTCTTTCTTGTCCTCATCAGTCCCTTCACCCTGGAAACATGCGGTAGGCCTCCCTCTCCAAAAGGGTGGTGACCCCTCCTCCCCTGCTAACTTTTGCCCAATCTCCCTCCTCCCCACCCTTGCCAAACTTCAAGAACACTTGGTCCTCTCTCGACTAACCTCCTTTCTCACTGACTCCTCCTTTTTCACCCCATTTCAATCTGGCTTTCAGAAGAATCACTCCACCACCACATCCCTTCTCAGGCTCACTGGCTCCTTCCTCACCGGGATGGAAAATGGCCTCATTACCTCTGCCATCTTTGTTGACCTAGCCAAGACTTTCGACACAGTCTCCCATGCCCTGCTTCTGGACTCCCTTACAGCTGCTGGTTTATCTACTCCTGCCCATAACTGGTTTAGAAATTACCTCTCAGGCTGAACACAATCTGTCAAGATTCAGGATGTAATCTCTCCCCATCTCCCTATTTCCACAGGAGTCCCACATGGCTCTGTGCTTGGACCCATTCTCTTCTCCATCTTCCTGAATGACTTGCCTTCAGTAGGCTCCCCCTCCTCTTCTATCCATATGTATGCCAATGACACTGTCCTGTTCTCCTCTGGCAAATGCCCCTACAATGTAGCAACCACCCTTCAGCATGACTTCTACCAGGTTCAGCTTTGGTTTGCCTTATATCAATTATTCCTAAATGCCAAAAAGTTTGTCTCCATGACCTTCGGCACTCTAGGCTCCACCCCTTATCTTCCTTCTATACCCTTGACGGGACAATCCTAGAGGACACCTCCTCATTCAGATACCTTGGGTTCTGGCTGGATCAACACCTCAGCTTCTCTGGTCACATTGATGCCATCCTGCAAAAGTTGCACCCCAAGTTTGGTGCCTCATATAGGAACCATAGTTGCATTCCTCCTACAGCATGGCGTGAATTAGTCCAGAAGATGATCCTCCCCAATTTCGACTACTTCGACGTGGTCTATGATGCCACTCCCAAATCCTCCCTAACCAGACTGAACACTCTAACTCCTTCTACTGCTTTGCCCTGGATGCTCCTTCTCACACTCATCACTGTGACCTCTATCACGCCCTGTCCTTTTCCCCGCTTACCAATACATGCCTCGTTCACTGCGTCAAACTCACCATCTAAATTCTAGCTAGGAGAACTTCCCCCCCTACCTCTCATGTTCACTCTTCCTGCCCCCTCTCCCCTCCCACTCCCTCAGATCCACCAACATCCACACTTTATTAGTCCCCTGCCACAACACAATCATCAGCCAGTCTGCTTTCACCCATCATTTTCCCAAAACCTGGAACTCCCCCCCACCAATACGGCACTCCTCCTCCTCTTACTCCTTAGCCTCTGCCTTACATAACTTTCTCTCTCCTAGCTGCTCCTGCTTTAACCGTCCTTAACTGCCCACATATGACCCTGCTTCTCTCCATGCCACTCGTCCCCCATCTCAACCTCCCCCTGAAACCTGCCTCTCAGCATGCTCACCCCTCTGTTCACCGCTACCTCCTACACTTTCTCCTGTCTTCTACTACCCCCCCTTCTTATCCTCTCTTACCCAATTACCCATGCTTGTCTTGCCCTCTGGCAGGGTTCTCAGCACCCTGGAGGGGGTCTAGCACAGGGCAAGCCTCTTCCCCCCCCTCCTCCACCTATATCCCTTTCTTTCCAACTTGTCCTTGCCTGATCCTTTCCTTTTGGCAGGGTTCTCAGCATCTGGAGACATTACTTTTTGGATTATCTTCACATGTCATGCCTTTGGATGACAAGATTAGTTCTGCCTCTCCTCTGTACCCTTCTGCACTTAACAAGGAATTAGCTCACCTCAACAAACTGAATTTGCTCACCTGAGCTAACTGAATTTGCACTTTTTGCTCTTGCCTGAGCTGCTTCCAGCTTGTACAAGCCCTGTAATAACTAGCCCCCTCAACTAGTTTTGTCCACTTGTCCTGGTAATGTCCCTCATCTCTTAGCCTCTCCTCCCCCCAGCGGCCTTACACTACCCACCCTCGTCCCTCCTGGTTTGCCCCCCCCACACTGCTCCACACTCAATCAATAAATTGTACCCCACTCCTGCAAGGTGCTGGCTACACAGCGGCATTTAATTTATGTACTATGACACACAGCTGCATTTTTTAATTTTTTTTTATTTAGTTGTTTAACCAGTTATAGCACACTAAGCTGGAAGCTTTTTTACAGGAGTGACCTGGGAGCATTTAATTTACATACTACAATTAATTTATGTACTATGATACACAGCTGCATTTAATTCACATACTACATTTAATTTATGTACTATGATCCTCAGATATGCACATTGTACATGTATGTATATTACACAGGCATGTTTTTATTTAACTGTATGTCATATTATAAATATAATGTTTATATGCTCAGTTGTGTTAAATGTAAACAGCATTTTATTTTCAACCTCCAACTGTAACCCCCCAGTTGCACCGGGAGATGAGAAACTTGTTGCTCAGTGTGCCTTCCCGGTGAAATCATTTCAATAAATAAATAAGTGCTGAAGGCATGGTCTGCATGGCTAAAATAACCTATGTTGGCTTAGGGCACCACCCTCTGGCAGCTGTAGTCTTAAATACTACATTGTGAGGTGCAACCAATTGAGGGTTTAGATGGCTGAAACTTCCCCTAGAGCCCTGGGCCTTCTCGCCAGCCGGTGAGACTGCTGGAAGGCACTGCAAGTGACAGGCAGCCTGAAAAAGACCTCCACTCAACAAGAGGCACACCCTCAAGATATGGATTTGAGGGAGAGTGAGTGAGCAGGATTTTGGGAATATGATAATGGCCTGTAGGAATGTGTTCATACAGCCTGATGACATGACGCAGAAATGGACTGACTGTATGAAGGCTGCAGAAGAACAAATTATGTCTTGGACTGGACTAAATGAGGCCTGCTGAAGAACAAAAACTTATATGATAGAAAATTGACTGAATGACAAGGTGCTAAAATAGGAATGCATATCAAACACCATTATCATGGTGAACACTCAACAATTAACAGGAATTGCAGAAAGCTATAGTACAATTATGACTGTAGAATCCTGACACAGACTGAGTGAAGGCTGAAATGACTGAGTAAGGCTGGCTTAAATGGCAGGAGTTCAAGTAGTTGCAGCTGTTGCCTGGAGCCAGGTAAAGGGAATGGGACACAAAGCATGCTGAGTGACTGGAGTGACAAAGTTGCTAGTACTGGTTATGAATCGCAGGTAAAACAGATGGAAAAAACAAACTAAGTACAGCAGTGCCACACTGGTGGAACAACAATTGAGTCAGCACACTGTAAACACACTGCGAGTAATCACTGGAGGTAAACAGAGTGTAGCAAAAGTGATTGCCGTAGAGAAAAACTGGTCAGAGCCAAAATGGCTGCTAATGCATTAATCTGACAAAAGATATAGAAATTAATGTGTGGATTGGATTGGAGTGAATAGTCAATACCCACATCAAGGAGGAAGGAGGAGGGAGAAAGGGTGGGCCTCTTTCCTTTCACGTGTGCAAACCTGCATGAATGACCCCCCAGTTAGAAAGGTGGTGGCAGCCATGCTCCTTCGGACAGTCCCGCCTGCCTCGCTCTGACATCCCCACATTGTCACCCCACAGTGTTTCCCCCTTCTCCTGGCTTGCAGTCTGCACTCTTCTGTAAATGTCTCGCTCACATTCTACAGTTTGTGGCTCTCTGGCTCTCTCTGACAATTAAAGTGATACTTGGCATTTAGTGAAGTTTTTTTCTTCCTGCAAAATCGATATCAGCAGTATATCTTGTAATAATCTTCCCATACATAGTGTCAGCAGGACTAACATTATTGTTTAGCCCTTCTTTTACCTTATTTTATGCTTTTCCCTGACCCAACGTCAGCTCAAGCAGACTGCCCCTTACATGCCTGCCTAACCAGCGTTACACTGGAAGCTGAACTGACTGAGGGTGAACTTCAAAACTACTTTCGGTAGAAACTTCGGGTTGGTATGAAGGTTGACCCTATCCCTGTGAAAAATTAGATAGGGCTCTTTACACATGAGAGCTTGGAGCTCAGAAATGCGCCTTGCTGAAGTAATGGCTACCAAAAGAAGTGTCTTCCAAGACAGGAAGCGCAGCTCAGCTTCCATGGCTGGTTCAAAGGGGGGAAGCATCAGCTTCTCCAAAACAAAAAGCAGATCCCAAGGAGGGACAGAATCCCAGATGGGGGTTCTGATGTGAAGAATACCATGAAGAAAAGCCTTCAATACCACCATCTGAGCCACCATCTTACCCTGGACCGGCATGTGACAGGCAGAGATGGCAGCCAGGTGTACTTTGATGGAGGAATAACTGAGACCTGACTCTGAAAGGGAAAGCAGGTATTCTAGAATGGAATTGACTGGACAGACCAGAGGATCCACCTTCTTGGTGGCAGCTCAGATACAGAAGCACTTCCACTTTATAGCGTAAGTGGCCTTGGTGGCAGGCTTGTGCGCTTCAACCAAAACTTGCGCTACCTTGTCTGAAACCCCAAACCTAGTTTTGGCTAGGTCTTGAGGAGCCAGGCATGCAGGTGAAGGAAGCGCAGATTCGGATGGACCAGGGACCCACTTTCCTGAGACAGAAGCTGAGACGATATTGGGAGAGGAAGCGGAGGCGCTGCTGCTAAATGCTGAAGCCAAATCTGACGAGACCACAGCAGAGCTATCAGAATGAGGGTGGGCTGTTCTGACTGCACTTTGAAGAGTACCTTCTGCAGCAGAGGAAGGGGGGGGGAATGCATATGGGAATCTCCCCCTTCAAGAGAGGGACAATGCGTCTTGCCAAAATGCTCCAGGCTCTGGACCTAGTGAGCAGAAATTGGGCAGTTTTGCGTTGGATTGAGACGAGAAGAGATCCACCTCCGGTGCCCCACATCTGCAGAAGATTTGATCTGCGACCTCCTGAAACAACTCCCATTCATGAGCTTATGACCTTGTTCTGCTGAGTGCGTCCGCCAGTACATTCTATACTCCGGGAAGGTGCACTGCCATCAAACAGAGTTGATGCTCCAGTGCCCAGTCCCACACTCTCATGGCTTCTCGGCAGAGAGGATACAAGTGTGTGCCACCTTGTTTGTTGATGTAAAACATCACAGAAGTGTTGTCTGTCTGAATCAACAGGTGACCCGGCATAAGAATCAAGACAAGGGCCAGAACTGCATACAGGACCACCCTCAGTTCCAGAACATTGTTGTGCAGATCTTTCTCTATTGGGGACCAGGAACCCTGGGTACAATCTGTCCCCAAATAAGCGTCCCATTCCAGTCTCCTGCTGAAATTAGAGGCAGGAGAGTGGGAAGGGAGATCATATGGAATCTTTCATACAAGACCCATTGGTTTAGTTCGCTGAGGTCCAGAATGGGTCTGAGATCTCATGACTTCTTCGGGACCAGGAAGAAGTGGGAGAAACACCCTGTCTCTCTTTCTGCCTGGGGTATTGGCTCGATGGCATTCTTGTCCAGCAGGGATAGGATTTCCCTCTGGATTAAAACACGGTGTTCCCTCGGATAATGGGATGGGGTGGTGGTCTGTCTGGAGGGATGGCATCAAACTCTGTGGAGTGCCCAAACCCCACGAGCTCGAGGACCGACTGGTTGGAGGTCACTTTACTCCAGGCTTCTGTGTAAAGAGAAAAGCGACCTCTAACTGGCTCCCCTGATGAGTCGTCCAGGGGAGGTGGGTCACTGGAGCAGTCAGGTTGTGGGAGGGGGAGGGAGGGTGACAACTGCTGTTTTAGCCTGTCGGTAGGTGGCAGCAAAGGCACCCCTGGCCCCACCTCTGTGACTGAAGCCGCCTCGCTGTGTATGTAGCTGGTAGCGAGGCTACTGAGGCTGATGTCCCCCACAGCCATGAAAATGGGTCTTCTGAGGTCGTCCCTGTTTTGGGCAGTACATGGACTGCATGTTTTGGATAGCCTTACTGGAGTACTGTAACCTGGTAATGATCTTCTCCATGTCTTCCCAAAGAGCATGGAGCCCTTAAAAGGAGCATCCAGAACGTTTGACTGCACATCTGGATCGAACCCTGAAACCCGAAGCCAGGCATGGCGTCAGAGGCAGATGCCAGTAGCAGCTGCCCTTGAAGAGGTGTCTGCAGAGTCACAGGCTGAGCGCAGAACGTGGGTGTCTATGTCTGAGCCAGTCTGAAGCAGTTTGGCAAGCTCGGCCTGTTGAGGACACAGGCATGCTTTGCACGATGTCCAATCCCTGTTCCCAAAGGGTGTTCTGGAACTGGACCATGTGGGTCAGGAAGTTAAGACTCCTGATACTGCAGGTGGCAGCAGAGTACACCTTGCGTCCCATGGAATCCAGCTGCCTAGACTCCCTGTCAGGTGGCTGGGTGCTCAGGTGTTTGGGCCTCTACGAATGGTCGTGAGCCGACGAAATCACCACTGAGTCAGCTGCTGGCATTTCAGCCAGAAAGGAGTGGTCCTTAGGGGCCCGGCAGAGCCAATATGCCTTCTTGAGCAAGGCACAGGAGGAGTGAGGGTGCTTCCAGGTGACATCCTCAAAGGTGCTGACCATGGGAGGGATGACCACCAGCTTAGGGTCTTTTGGGGAGGATTTAGCCAACTAAAAGCGCTCAGGGTCCAGGGCCTCTGTATCCCAGCCCATGTTTTCCTGGATGTGTCTCATCACCTCCATAAAACTGGGTTCATCAGGAGGGGATTTAGGGTGCCCCCTCCAGGTCCCGTACTCCAGGTCGCCGTCCGAGTTGGGCACAGAAGTATCGGAGTTGATGTAGGAGTCCGAGGAGGAAGAGGAGGGTGACTGATGTTGTTTCCTCTTCCCCTTCTTATGCGGAGAGGGAGAGCAGGAGGAACTCCTAGACCTGGTCCTCCTGTGCCTCTTGTCCTTGTGCTTCCTTAGTGCTGATGGCTCCTTCCCTGCCTCCTGGTCAGAAGGCTCTGAGACCGAAACCAAATCTGGGTCAGGCCCCACTGGAGGGTCTGGAACAGGAGTGGGCTGAGGCGTGGGTGGAGGGGCACCCACTGGGAGATCACGCTCAATGGTGTCCCACCAGTGAGAGAATAGCTTCGTCACCTGCGTGAGGTTCAGTTCGGAGATCCATACAGGGGAGCAGACACGTCAGCCCCATCGCCTGGTGATGCTGACGGTTGAGCCACCGCGCGCAGTGTCTGGGGTCCATGCGTACGGCTCTGGCAGGATGATCGGCGGGCGCCGGTTACCTCAATGTCGGGTTCCAACATCAGATGGCCCAGCGTCTACTGCAGAGAGGGAGTCCTAGAAATGACGTTGGATTGGGCCAGTGTCCCCAGCATCGGGACCACTGTAATCGGCGGTGATATAACCATCGCTGGAGCGGGGTGGAGGCTGGTGGAATGATGGCAGAGCATCGGTCCAGTGTCCGCTTGTCCCTGGAGTCCGACGGACATCCTTACGAGGCTTTAGCCTTGGGACAGTCGGAGTGTTTGTGGTGTTTGTCATGCTTCTCCGACGAACGTTGTTCTTTCGCCGGTGGAGGACAACTGTCGGAGTCTTTGGACTTAGGCTGCAGAGATGATGCCCTGCCATCTGAAGACCTGGAGGCCTTGCAGGAGGCGGACTTACCTGAGCACGCTGCGGAGGACTTCTCGGCAGGTGGGCTCACCTTTAGAGGCTGGAGAGTGGTTCCGGAGGGCTTAGACGCCACTGCCCCGGAGGCTGCAGCTGGAGGTTTAAGGGTCATGAGGCGGGATTCATGCCCCGAAGATCCAGACTTCGAGCCCAAGGACCTGGGCCTAGAGCGAGATCTCTCTCGCTCCCTGTGCTCCCGATGTTTCTCCTTATGGTGCTTGTCAGCAGGTGAATGGACAGATTCCCCTGAGAAAGATCGTTCCATGGTGGCCAATTTTGATTCTGCGAGGAAGGAGAAGAGTGAATTTTGTCACTTAGTGTGCGTTCGGCTATTGAAGGCCTGGCAATGGAGGCAGGCGCCAGTGTCGTGGTCGGGCCCCAGGCAGTAGAGGCACGCAGAATGGCCGTCTTTCGAGGGGATCTGTTGCCTGCAAGAGCACTTGTTACTGTGCCCCTTAGAAGAAGTTAACATAAGTGGATTTGAAGAAAATTCGCTGAAAAAATGGTGGAGAAGAGCGATTGGTACTGGTACGCGGTGCTGAAAGTGAACTGACCCAAGCTCTGCGGCGAGAAAGAACTGGAGCATTTGGGGAACTCCCTCCTTATACAGGGCGACATCGCGGGTGGAGCCAACGTCGGCAGGGGGCGTTCCTGTGTCGGTACTGCCACAGAAGATTTTGCTGAGAACAGCCACCAGGTGGCGTCAGTCCTATTTGTGTTACCTGCTGCAAGAATTTCCTCTCGATGTAAGATCAGTTGTTCTGGGAGTGGTATATGGTGCACATCCACACTCAAGCAGTCTTCCATTCCCTTTAAAACCAGCCGGAACATCTTCAGGCTAAGCTCCTCCCACCCACCTGGGTGGTATACCCCTTGGCTCTGCCCCGTGATGTCAGACCTTGCACGCTGGAAGCTGGGATCCATGTGCTGTTTACCAGAGGAGGTCGGGTAGGTCATGTATATGCACCATATATCACTCCTAGAACTATGGTTACAGGTGAGTAACCCTCTTTTCTAGTGATGTGGATATGGTGCACTATCCACATACTGGCAGACTACTAATAATTCTCTGGGAGGAGGGGGAAGGTGCACACACCTACTTGGCAAACAGGGATTGGAGAACTGAAGTCCCCAAACTAGCATCCAAGCATGACTCAAGGTCAATATGGCAGTGGAAATTAAGGTGTGTGCTGACTTCCAGGTAGCAGCTCTGCAGATCTCCTGGATGGGGACATCCTGAAAGTAGCCGCTGAAGCAGTGGTACGTCTGGTGAAATGAGCCCTATGCCTCACAGAACGCTCCCTACAGGCCAACCTGTAGCAGAGGTCAATGCAGGAGACAATCTATCTGCCAGTTATCTGCTTTTCTGCCATAACCCTACTTGGATATCATGACTGGCATAAATTTAAGACCTGTTTTCTTAAGATATAAATTCGAACAATTTCAGAGTAATGTCTTACAATGTAGATATAATAAAGATAAAAATTTGTCAGAGGAATGTGACTGCTCTGCAGGAGATCAGGAGGACTCAATTCATTTAGTATGGGACTGTACATACTATGTAAAAGAAAGAATGTATTGGCTTGCCCATTTATTAAATACTACAGTATGTATCAAATGGATAAACAAACTCAAACAATTATAATTATACACACATCAGACAGTATCACAATAGAGAAACTGGCTAGGTTTTTCCTTGCTATCAGTAGAGTAAAGCAAAGAATGCTGGTTTGCCATTAATTATAGCAATTTTTAAATCTGAATTTGAACTCAAACTACATGATGTGCAATATTAGTTATTGAGATTATATCTGCCTGTATCTATGAATGTCTCTATTTATGTTTTCTTACTTGTTTATGTTTTTTTAATTGTAACAGCCTTTTTTTGTTACACGATAAACATGTACTAATACTGCTTTTCTGACAGTCTGCCAGGTGCGGCTTCAGCATATGTTTCAAATAGCTGGAAAACTTCTTCCTGAACTTCAACTGTGAACTCCTTGTAATAAGCGAGTGCTCGCTGCAGATCCAATGTGTGGAGCCTGTGCTCAGCCTCTGAGGTGGGATTGGTGAAGTACACTGGGATGTTAATCTCCTGATTAAAGTGAAACTCTGACACAACCTTTGGGAGGGATGTCAGGTTGGGGCAGAGGACAACTTTGTTCTTGTGGAACACCAAGTATGGAGACTCCACCGAGAGTACCTGGATCTCACTGATCCTTCTGGTGGCAGTGCCAGCCACCAAGAAGGTAGTCTTCCATGACAGGTGTGACATGTCACACCTGCACACTGGTTTGAATGGCTTGTCCATGAGTACTACCAGTACCAGCAACAAGTCCCAATGTGGTGGTGACTCACTCACCAACGGGGACAAGTGGTCCAGGCCCTTAAAGAAGTATCTGACCACCTTCTCCAGCACCACCGTTGGCATGCCAGCCTGTGCTGAGTATGCAGATATGGCTGCCAGGTGTACCTTGAGAGGGGTACCCATGAACAAGGAGACCGCAACTGGGCACCTACAAAGACGGTGACTCAATTACAGTGCCTGTGTTCAGGGCTACCTGGCAGGGGGGTGACAGGATACTGGGGTGGGTGACAGAATGTACGCACATATCTGTGAGAGGGAGAGAGGCAGGAGGGATGGTATGTGGGAGGGGTGTGGCGGGCAGCTGCGAGCTGGTCCACTAATTGTGGTGGGGAGGGTGGTCGGTTGGGAGGTGGAGGTGCAGGGTTGGTGTGCCACTTTTTTTTTTTTTTTGGCGGCGAGAGTGACATGCATTTTTAAGTCCTCACTTGACATGCACCCCCCCGGAGTTGAGAATCCTTAAGCAGGGGGGCACAGTCCCACATCAAGAAAACAACCCGAGGTCCCAGGTGCCCTATTTCTCGCCGAGTGTGCATCACCAAAATCTATTTTCGCAGTACATCATAATGGCACCTATTCTGGCGATCACCATTATAGCATGGAACCCTTGAGGGTCAACAACCTCAGGCTCGACTGAGAGAGGGTCCAATGATAGTCCAGAATGCTAGGCAAAGGGCAGGCCAGGGGTCTAGCTCCCTGCCCTGGCACCAATGAAAAAGCTTTTCCATTTGAAGGCATAGCACTGGTGGGTCGACTCTTTCATGGAGGCTTCCACAACAAGGAGAACCTCTCTGGTGAGACCAAAGGCCTGGAACTCTAGGCGCTCAGGAACCAGGACGTCAGGTGCAGGGACTGAAGGTCTGGATGCAGGACCTTCCCCCCATGACATGAGAACAGATCCAGGCAATGATGAAGTTGCCACAGAGGCCTTCTGCTGAGGGTGAGAAGATCCGGGTACCAAAACTGCCATGGTCAGTCCGGGGCTACCAGGATCATCTGTGCCTTATCCCTCCACACCTTGACCAGCACCCAGTGGATGAGGGGAAAGAGAAGGAAGGCATAAAGGAGGCTGGGGGTTCAGGACCTCATGAAGGCATCCCCCACCAGTGTCCCACACTGTGGGAGGTGGGCACAAAACAGTCTCAGCTTGGCGTTCTCCCAGGAGGTGAACAAATCAACCAGGGGAGTACCCCATTGGGAGAACAGATGGTTCACCACCTTCTGATGCAGGTACCACTAGTGAGATGCCTCGCTCACACAAGTGAGGGCATCTACTAACTGTTTGGAGACTCCCACCACATTAATTGCCAGGAGATTGGGCCCTGTGGTCCACAAGGTGCACTCCCCATCCCACCTAGGATGCATCAGTTGTCAGGGTGATCATCAACTCCTGGCAAATGAATGGGACTCCTTTGAGATGTTCTGGGATGAGCTATAACTGGATGGCATCCCCCATCAGCTGAGTCACTACAACTGGCTGTTCTGAGTTACCTAGGTGCTGAAACCACTTCCACTGTAGGTAATGCATCCTCCAGTGGGCCCACCTGACCACACTGGTGCTGGAAGCCATATACCCCAGCAGCCGAAGTAAGTCCCAGGCATGGCATGAGCATCCAACCTGAAATGTTCGGGCAAAGGAGGTAAGATCTGATGCCCTGTAGTGTAGGTAAGCAATAAGACATGATGGGGTGTGCATTAGACAGTTCTAATGCATGGCTAGGGGGATGTAGTGAGGCACGAGGCCACAGGCCGAGTGCATCCAGTCCCCTAGCTGTGCATTAGAACTGTCTAATGCACATCCCCGGAGTGGCTTATTGCGCTTATAAAATGGGCCTGTGTATTCTAAATGGAGGTTCTGGTTTTAGCCGTGCATTAGACACATATAATGCACGGCTAACAACCAATCAGATTGCTTGAAATCCTTTGCCCATTTTGTAACATGTATTAATATGGACTGCAGTGTAATATTTCACATTTAATGATATTCAGCTTTCACCTTTTATATTATTTTTGTAATATGATTATTTCACAAATATATAATACCAAATAGTCTGTGTATAACCTTCTTTAGAAAGGAATGCTAGAATGTTAGAAAGAATCTTTTTAGGATGATGTGCATTTACCTTATTGAAAACATGCTTGGGCAATGTATTAGATAACAGCATGTTTGGGCAATGTATTAGATAACAGCATGTTTGGGCAATGTATTAGATAACAGCATGTTTGGGCAATGAATTTTTGAACAACATGAAAAGGCAAGCCTTAAGTTGGTGTACGTTGCTATGGTGTAAGTGAAACTTATTGTTCTGCCTAGGTCATGTTGACCTACTGGCAAATGTGTTAAGGAAAATGTAGTAAACACCTATGAGGTTGTGTAAGAAATTAAGTAATACCTCCGTTTTGAAGGAAAGGGTACACCACACCATAAGATTAATGTTATTTTGTTATATGATTGGCTTACAATGGGGTATTGGCATTTTTCAAGATAACAATTCTTTAAATAAACCCTGTATAAAAATTGTATAAGCTAGCACCCAACAAGAAGCAAGAATACATGTATCTGAAATTGATGAACTCGCAAAGAAAATAAAGAAAGGAAATATTCAGAGTGGCTTGAATTACTTGAAGATAGAAAACACAACACAGCTATCTTTATCCTTATAACTGGTGCCGTGACTCGGATGTCTGAAGACAGTCTATATGGTTGCTGATGACATCAAACGAACCGAGAAGGAAGCCACTGTGAGGAATGCCTTACTGAACCTGATCTGATCAATCAAGTACAGAAGGGAGTCGAAAGAGGGACTCGAGGAAACATATTGGTGTGAAGTCAGACGTGATTTGTCAGCTAGATTACTGACGTAAGTATGGACACTATATTACATAAATTTTTAGAGACCCCCTTAAAGAAGGTCCGTATCACTCTCCTGAAGAACAGGAAGATGCGTACTTATGTTTATCCACTCAATGTCTAGAAAGAAATGAGAAAGTAAAGGCAGATAAAAGCAAATTAGCCAATGTTTGTCAGATGTATGTACAGTATCAGTGCGAGATAGCAACTAGAACCTGTCTATTAAAAAACAGTTACTTGACAGTGAAGAAAAGTATTTTCTAGGTGTAGCAAAGTATGTTACTGAAGCCAAAGATGGTGAATATAAGTTAAATATCTCTCAGGGAGAGGTATGTGGGCTAAAGATTAAGATTAACCAACTGGAAGAAAATGTTACATTTATTAACAAACAAAGTCAAGCCCAGATTAATGAACTATCTCGGCAGTTACAACAAGCCATAGAGAGATTAGAACATGCTAATCAAGAGCATGCCCAAGAATTATCATATAAAGAACAGTCCTTGTTTGCTTTACAGGCAGAATCCCAGGTACAGTGTCCGATCTCATTAGAACTTAGACATCAAGTACAAAAGTATAAACAAGTTCCTATACAACAACATCACATGCCCTCTCCATGTGGATGTTATGGAAAAAAAAAAAGCTAGCTCTTCAGATTCCGAGGTTACTACCTCAGAGGATGAGGAAGGGTATATGCAGTTGCGTAAAAAGAAAATGGCTCCTTTTATTACAAAAACTAAAGGAGAAAGAAAGAAAGTGCAGCAATTATAAGGAAAGTGATTAAAGAAATTGACATGGAAAAAGAAAGAGGAATTAGGAAAAACATAAGCTTGTTACATGCTCAAATAAAAGACATGAAAAAATGTTTTCAGGAAGATACAAATTTGACAGAAAAGGAGTCCAAGTATCTAACTGACCAAGTAAAATTAAAGCATGAGCAATCAGAATACAACAAGGGGTTATATGCGCAAGATGAAGAAGCCAGGGCTCAAACAAAAAAGTTTGAGGAAGCCATGGAAGAAGTAGAGGTCCATATGGCGTTATCTCAATGAGACCTTTCATACAAGAATCCATGCAGTTAGTAGATCAGCTGTGAAAATGGGAACCAGGTCAAAATCCAGTCCCCTATTGTTCTAAATTAAAGACATTGGTGGCTAATTTTAATTTGACTAACAAAGATGCTTGTAAAATAGTCACTTTGTCACTTCCTGCAGTATTACTGCAGAGCCTACCTGCAAAAATGACAGGTAATCAAGCTCACCCAGAGATTGATACCAGCTGGGCTACTGTAGATGAGATCCAAGCTGCATTACAATTAATGCACGGTGTCTCTCACACGGACTGGAGCAAGATCTTTGAGATCACATTACAGCCCAGGGGAGTCCCCAGTAATGTTTATTAACCATTTGTATGCTGCCTATGCAACATATGGAGGTGTGGCAGACCAAGTAAGGATAGAGAACCCTTCTTGAGTGTAATTGATCGACAGGCCACAATTGTACCTGCATCAATACATATGCTATGTAAACATGTGGAACGTGCCACAGAAAAAGAAGAGTTGTTGACAGACTGGTGGCGAATGCAACAGGATGATCAACCTCCCCGTAAAAGGCAAATGAAGGGTAGCCGCTATTGTCAAAACAGAAGGCAAGGGTAGGTTAACCTGCAACAATTGCAATAAAGAAGACCACTTTAAATGCGATTGTTGGGCTAAAGGTGGAGATATAGAAGGAAAACAGAAGCAAGTCTTAGAGAGGAGACGAGCTCAAAATCCAGGTAATAATGCTAAACCTGGTGGTAAGGCAGACTTACAAAAAATGTATTGAAGTGCTGAGTAATTTGATTAATACAGTTGCAGCAGTTCGAAAGGAACCTACTGCCCCTAGCGATAGTGAGGAAGAAGAGGATGAAGAAGAGCTTCTCATTAGAAATGAGAAGAAAAAGAAATAACGGGACGAAGCCCCTACCTTCCAAATCCTTGGTCAATTACAAGAGGATCGGGAAGGGCGTACAACAATATCAGCAATGGTCAGGGGCTGCCAGACAGTAATATCAGTTGATACTGGTGCTACTGTTAGTATAGCAGATAGTGATATGCCTTTAACAACTCACGGGAAATGACAAATTAATTTGCAAGGTTTCTCAGGGGGTGTGTTAACAGCATATTTAACCAAACCAGTTTTGGTTCAGATAGGTGAACAACAACTGAAATGTATGTTTTGGAAATGTAATACACATGAAGGTATCATCATGGGTATGGACATTCTAGCACAACATGGTTTAGTAGTGGATCTTAGTAACATGATTTTATGGTAGGGAAGTACTACTAACCCAGGACCAAATGTGGATGACTCACATAGTGTGTACACAGTAAAGTCATTAAAGATTTATCACATGAGTGATTTATGAAACGAAAAGCCACAATGGATAAAATCTGTTGTACAAGGGTATGAATCAATTTGGGCTAAAAATGCTACAGAGTGTGGCAGGGTGTCAAATATGGAAGTCCAAGTAGAAGGACCAGACCCCCGCTCCCCAAAAACAATATGCTTTTCCTAAAGAAGCTTATGAAGAAATATGTGTGATACTGAAACAGTTACAGTCACAAGAGGTCATTAGACCTATCTGTTCAACAGTGAACTCCCCTCTTTGGCCAGTACTAAAATCCAACGGTATCTGGAGATTAGCAGTGGATTATAGGGTGTTAAATAAGGTCACACCCTTGGTCACCCCAGTGGTATCAAGGCTTCCTGACTTGATATCTCAGTTGTCTGCTATGGCTATAGTTTACACTGTACTGGATGTGTCAAATGGCTTTTGTTCCATCCCTGTCCATCCTGATAGTCAGTATAAATTTGCATTTACTTTTCAGGATAAACAGTACACATTCCAGTGTTTGCCACAAGGCTTTCACTCATCGCCCACTTTATTTCATCAATGTTTGGCAGAAATATTATTGTTTTTTTCAGTACCAGAAGCAATAATACAATATGTTGATGACATTTTATTGCAGACTGATGCATACCAAGAACAGGTTAGTTTATTGAACGAGTTGCTAACAGTCTTAGGTAACGGAGGGTTAAAAATGAACCCTAGCAAAGCACAAATTGGACAGTCACAAGTTACTTTTTTGGGTATATGCATTAACAAAGAAGGACAAACTGTAGATCCTGATAAAAATCAGGTGATACAACAATTACCACGACCCAAGACAAAGACTACATTATGACAGTTCTTGGGCATGGTAGGATTTTGCAGAGATTTTATTGAAGCCTTCTCTAGTATGGCAAAACCTCTGTATAATCTACTAAAGGGAGGAAAGGAAACTGATATCCTCAGTTGGGAACCAGAACATCAGATAGCTTTTCTGGCTCTAAAGCAAGCACTAATGACAGCTCCGGCTCTCATTAGTCCTTCTGAATCCTCTGATTTTGTAATACAGGTACATGCAACAAATCAGGTAATCAATGCGGTACTGTTGCAAAAGAGAGCAGGGACTTTACATCCTGTGAGATATTTTCTCGTGTACTAACACCTGTGGAAGAGACATATGAAGAATGTGTAAAACATCTGTTAGCTGTATATTGGCCTATACATGCTACAGAACATATTGTGAGGTTTAACAGAATTATCCTGCAAATGTCTAACACTCCAGTGAAACATCTACTTGAAAGGGATGTGAAAGGTGTGTCTTCACAGTGATTGGTTAAATGGGCTTTAGCTCTACAAGGGAAAAATATCATTGTAGAAAAATGTACCTCACCTATGTTAGTTGAATTAATGACATAGGAGGGAGAGGCACATGATTGTGGAACTGTAATGAGAATTGATTTTAAACCCATATTTGCTGTAGAACCAAACAGTGAAGCAAGAGATGTTTATGTAAATGGCTCTCGCTTTTGAGAGGATGGACATTTCCACACAGGATATACCATATGGACACCAAGCACTAAACAAGAAATATTAGTGCAATGCCCATCATCATTTTCTGCCCCTAGAGTGGAGCTGGCGGCAGTCCGCGGAGCTATTATGGCTTACCCTCAGGAGGCTATTAATATCTTCTCGGATTATGCTTTTATAGTGAATTCCTTATTGGACTGTCTGCCAATTTGGACTAAATGAGGAATGCAGACAGCATCTGGAGAACCTGTCACATTTGCTCCCATATTACAACATATATGGGACATAGGAGCTCAAACACCTTTGAGACTAGCAGTTTGTAAAGTAAGAGCTCACCAAAAGAATCCAAAAGATATTCATGAGTTAAATAATAACTTAGTGGACAATCTGGCTCAAGTTGCAGCCAAACAAAACAAACTTATGGGTAGACCCCTTAGGAGGTGAGTCTACACAATTGTGGGAGATGGACGAATTTGACAAACACCATATTAAATGGATAGCTGCCATCTCACAAGTCCCAAGTTTGGGGCATATCCAAGATACAGATGCTTGGATAGTGCGTTGTCAGAACCAATGGAAAGACACTGGACAGTGTGCAACCAAACATGTTACCATATGGGAAGATACGGTAGTATGGGAACGACAACCTGGTTTTAGGAAGTGGATACCACCCACTTCATTTAGAAAAGATATTACCATGGATAATCATCGAATTGGAGGTCATTGTGGACTCCACAAAACATGTAAAATGTTGGCACAAAAATATTGGTGGCCAAAAATTGGAAAAGATGTCAAACAATGCCTGGAGGCTTGTCTCATCTGTGCACAGATGAATCCTCCAGTGCCTGGTAAGAGGGTTTCATTAGGGTATATACCCCTGGCGGACGGTCCTTGGTCCAGCTTACAAACTGATTATGTGGGACCCTTACCTACTGCAAAAGGGGTTTTTCGATATTTACTAGTCATTGTTGATATATTCTCCAAGTGAGTAGAAGCATTGCCCATACAAAATGATAGTGCTACAGCTACTGCAAAAGCACTATGGGAACAGGTGTTCTCAAGTTGGAGTTTTCCCAGAATACTTGAAAGTGATAGAGGAACTCACTTTACAGCAAAAATAATGACAGCTTTGTGTGATATTTTGGATATCACTCAACGCTTGCTTTTACCCTACCATCCACAATCTTCGGGAATGGTAGAAAGGTTAAATCGCACTCTGAAAAATGCACTGAAACAGGCAGTGTTGGATACTGATAAAGGGTGGGTGATGCACTTACCAGGAATCCTAATGGGTATTAGAGGTACTGAAAACAAGAGCACTGGCTATAGCCCATATCAATTGATGACTGGACGGGATATGCGGCTGTATTATCCTTCAGATCCCGATCTAGCAACACCAGTGTTGGACCACATCAAAACTGATGTGTTCTTGCAACAGCTACAAAAACAGTTCGCTGTTTATTTACCCCATGCTGCCAGAAATATGGCACAGACTCATTGGAAAAACAAACAGAGACATGATGAAAAAGGGATACCGCCCACTGAAAGGGGTCATCACGTCATGGTGAAAAACTTTGGTCAAAAAGGACCATGGGATGCTAATTGGATGGGACCCTATACCGACATTGATGTTTTGGGGCCATGGGTCATTCAGGTCCAATGAATTCAACAAGGGTCTACAGAGACCAAATGGGTCCATATGGACCAATGTAAATTGTACAGCCTTTAAATGATGGCAACTGATACTGCTGTGTTTCTCCCAATAGGCGAAGTACAATGATGTATCCTGTACTTATACTGAGCAGTACCTACTGATCCTAAGTAACTTCCCGACCGATACAATGGATGCCCAGGGCACAAATGGAACAGTTTATACAAAAAGAACTATGTCAATCGTACCGTATGGGGTATTCCAGTATTGTTAGGAGAACGACATGAACATACTGGATATCTTCTTATCAAATGGTACTTTATTTGTTATGGACAATGTCAAAAATGTGACATGGGGATGCTCGCCAGAAGCCTGGCCTGGCACGACGAAGTGTGTAGTGAACACAACAACCCAGAAAGGAATATCTATCCACTCCACTTTGGGAGATACTACGAATTTAACAAAAGAAGAACAAAATTTATTTTGAATACAATTAAAAGACATGTTACATTATCCATCTAATATTTCGTTGTTAAATGCATCTTATAAAGGTTCAAGATGTAATATGTGGCATTTTTTATATAATCCTTCTAAAGTAGCAACAGTAGGGTTAAAGCAATTTTTTACAATAGTGCCATTAACAAATGAATATTCATTGTTAACGTATTTGCGTTATTTTATAGATGCACAATGGCCAGGTATGGCATGTGATGTTAATCGAACAGCATGGCATCATTTTGCAGCATGGAATGTAGTGTATCAAAAACTAGGTATATCAGGGCAAAAATTCTTGCCCCCATCAGATAGTTATTATTTTGACACAAAATATATATCCTCTATATTATCCATGTAAATTACAGTATTATAATGTTTTGCTACATTTGCCTTTTGCACGATTACCGCTTCAATGTAGGAATCGGGCTTCGGTAATAGTATGGCAGCAATATTATAATAATACTTTAAATCGATACCATGATAGACACAAAATGTGGTCGTTTCAAATTCCTGCAGAAGCAACACCAGGCTTATTCCGTCGTAAAAGAGATGTGTGGGGCTGGGTAGGCTCAGGATTAGGAATTGCTAATGGTATTGATTCTATGGTTTTAAAAGGTCATATTCATTCTTTAGAAACAACTTTAAAAGATATGGCTACTGGACCATTATCAACTACTGTGAAATTAGCGACTGATAATGAAAAAAATTGATTAGTTTGCTTTTAGGGAAACCTTACAGAATTTTAAAATTATTGCTCAAATAGCAGTCTGTTTTTATAATTCACTTTCTAATATGTCTAAAGAAAGCTATATAGAACTAGCTTGCTCTCAATTAGCTGCTGAAGCACATGCTTATCTAGTCAATGAATTGAACAGAATTGAAACAAAAAGGTTACCTTTGGGAATAGATGAGACCAATGTGACTAAATTATTGGATCATTCCACTGTATTCCTACCACCCCTAGCTATGGTAAAAGTATGGTATTCACCAAATCAATATGCACACGTGCTGCGACATGTGATTCCCATACTAGTGATAATACCTGTAAGTTTTGAACCACCGAAAATATCGTGGCAAATCAATAATTTGGGAGTATTAATACATGACCAGATCATGAGACTCCAAATACCAGGTGACGCTATTATCTCAGTACGCAATGAATATATTGTCTTACCTAAGCAACAGTGTGTACAAGAAAATGAAACCTTAATATGTGGGGAAGAGACATCAACCACCCCATGGTTTCCAGAACAATGTAAATTTACCCTAATGTCTGCAAATGAATACCGCCAAGCTATGAGATGGAACCAATCGTGGTGTGTAATCGCAGGTCAACTTTGGAATCTATGGGGGTGTAGTGACAAAACTTGGTGGGTTGCAAACTGGACCCTCCGAGAACGTCCTGCCTATAGCCAAACGAATGTTACCCTTATCGATGGTTCTAGTCTGGCCTTGGATTTTCTCACTGATTTGGCAACTCCACCTCATCCTTAATTTAGCCAAAATTAGCAAAATGACACTTGGTGCCTTGTTGTATCGCCAACAAACAAAAGGACTTCTTTTCTCACAAAAGGCCTCTGCTAAAGAGGTAAAGAAGCAGTCATCTTATATCCCCATTATATCCTGGTTGGATCGGGGTTCAGCTGCTTTGGGTACTAGTCCAACCCTAGTAGCGGTAGTATGTGGTATTGCAGTAATATGTGTTCTTGTTATCATACAATTATTATAGTATCGTAAGATGAGACACATGATTCGACAAGTACAAATGTTACAATGGCAACATCATCTTATGTGATCTCCAATTAGAGAGTCACAAAGGGGGACTGTAGTGTAACATTTATTAATATGGATTGTAGTGTGATATTTCACATTTAATGATATTTAGCTTTCACCTTTTATATTATTTTTGTAATACGATGGTTTCACAAATATATAATACAAAATGGTCTGTGTATAACCTTTTTTAGAAAGGAATGCTAGAATGTTAGAAAGAATCTTTTTAGGATGATGTGCATTTACCTTATTGAAAACATGCTTGGGCAATGTATTAGATAACAGCATGTTTGGGCAATGTATTAGATAACAGCATGTTTGGGCAATGAATTTTTGAACAACATGAAAATGCAAGCCTTAAGTTGGTGTATGTTGCTATGGTGTAAGTAAAACTTATTGTTCTGCCTAGGTCATGTTGACCTACTGGCAAATGTATTAAGGAAAATGTAGTAAACACCTACGAGGTTGTGTAAGAAATGAAGTAATACTTCTGTTTTGAAGGAAAAGGTATACCACACCATAAGATTAATGTGTTATTTTGTTATACGATTGGCTTACAATGGGGTGTTGGTATTTTTCAAGATAACAATTCTTTATATAAACCCTGTAAAAATTGTATAAGCTAGCACCCAACAAGAAGCAAGAATACATGTATCTGAAATTGATGAACTTGCAAAGAAAATGAAGGGAAACATTCACTCTGAGTGGCTTGAATTATTTGAAGATAGAAAACACAACACAGCTATCTTTATCCTTACATGCTGAGACCACAGGGAGATGGGCCATGGCCCAGAGGGAGTCCAGATCTGCATTGATGAAGAGGATCACCTGTGAGGGGTTGAACTCGGACTTGACCGAGTTGACCAGAAGGTGGGGAAATGTGGCATTAGGGTTTCCAACCCTAACTATCCACCGCCACCCCCCCCCCAAGCAGCAAAAGGAAAGTACAGTTACACAAGACCTTACCGTAACAGTAAATCTTCAAGGGGATCTCTTGCAGCAGGCCATCACAGGTACGACTCTGCTGTCAGGCACTAGGACCTCATTGAATCTTTCTAGCTAGCAGTCTACCAGAGGGGGCTGCCCACCTCTGATGTCATTCTCTGACATTTGCTACCCTATATAGATGGGCAGCCCCCACGTCCTCCCCAGTTCTGCCGCCGGAGACCCCAGAATATCTGGCTGAGGGAACCGAGGAGGAACTGGAGGTTCAAGGAAAAAGGCAAGAAAAGGGAAGGCTGAAGGTCTCCTCTTGGAGAGGAAGCATATACAGGCCAAGTAGGAAGGAGGGAAGGAAAAGCAAGGCTGGCTGCAAGAGATCCCCTCAAAAATCTACTAGATCTACTGTTACAGTAAGTTCTTACATAACTTTACTATCTTACATTGCGGGAATCTCTTGCAGAAGGCCATCACAGGTAGGACGAGCACCAAGCAGTTCCAAACCTGACAGAACTAGCAAACTGGGTGGAGGTGAAATTATCTAAGAAAGAAGGTCCTGTAACACAGTTAGGAGAAAACTGGCTCTACACCTACAAGCGATGTCCAAACTGTAGTGCTTGGTGAAAGTGTGGACTGAACTCCAAATGGCTGCTCCGAAGATCTCTGCAGCTGAAACGCTATGGAAACAGGCTACCGAGGCAGCTATCCTCCTAGTGGAATGGCCATGAACATCTCCCGGAAGCTCCTTGCCATACTTCCAGTAAAAAAAAATAATGCAATTGGCCAACCATTTGGACAAACACTGCTTAGAAACGGGTTCATCCTTTTTCCCTGGGGCGAATGAAACAAACAACTGAGGGGACATCCAAACCTCTTTAGTCCTGTGTGTATAACAAAGCAAAATTCTATGCACATTGAAAGTGTTGGCGCTATGCTTCCCCTGGATTGGCATGTTCTGGAAATATACAGGGAGATGAATGGACTGGTTCAGAGTAAACTTACATAACACATGAGGGAGAAACTGAGGATTAGTACGTAAAGACACCCTGTCTTTGTGAAAAACTAAATAAGGCTCCTTACACACGAGTACCTGAAGCTTGAAAATCCCCTGAGCAGAAATAAAAGCAACTAAAAATAATGCTTTCCACAACAGATATCATAGCTCACAACTCACGGCAGGTTTGAAAGTAGGCATAGTTAGCTTTTCCAACACAAAATTGAAGTCCCAAGCCAGGACAGGGTTATGGACCGGGGGTTTCAAATGCAGAATAGATAGACAGACAGACAGACAGACAGACAGGTAGGTAGATAGTTAGATAGATAGATAGATAGATAGATAGATAGATAGATAGATAGATAGATAGATAGATAGATAGATAGATAAGATATTTTATTTATAAAGCACCCATTTCCATAGACTCTGGGCGCTGCACAAACAATTCAATAACACAGTTTATACAGGCAGCAGCTTAAACACAAACAAAAATTCTATCCATCCCTTTAAAACTAATCAGTCATTAAAAAGCCTGATGAAACAGATACGTTTTTAATGCTTTCTTAAAGGCTTCTACTGACGGGGGCCTCCCTTAAACAATCTGGCAGGGAGTTCCACAGTAGGGGCGGCTAATAAAATGCCCTACTTCCAGATGCCGAGCCCTACTCTGGGAACTCAAGATGCCCCCGCAGAATAGAGTGCCTGAGGCAGACGGTAGGGGACAAGAAGATCTTGCAGATAGACAGGTCCCCTTTTGTGTAGAGATTTGTAGGTCAGGAGCTCTACCTTGAAGACAGTCCTCCACCTGACTGGCAGCCAATGCAGACTGCAGAGGACTGGGGTGATATGATCACTTCGTTTCACCCCAGTCAGTAATCTTGCCACCACACTCTGCACCAGCTAAAGCCTGCGGAGGCTGCCTCCAGATAACCCTAGGTACAGGGCGTTACAACAGTCCAGCCTGGATGTGACAAAAGCATGCACAAGTCTGGTCAGATCCTCTGGCGGAATCAGGGCTCGGATTCGGGCATGTTCCTTAGATGATAAAATCCACTCCTGATGACGGACGACACCTGAGCATCAAGCGTCAAACCGTCATCAAGGATCACGCCCAAATCCTTCACCTGACTAGATGGAGTAAGGGAAGCACCCCACAACACAAGGTCAGGGGGTAACCTCTCACAGCAGCCCTGACCCTGGAAAACTGGATCCACAACAAGTACCTCTGTCTGGTTGAGCCTAAGCCAGTTTTGAATCATCCAAGCCTGGATCTCATCAAGACAGCTGTTAAATACAGAGTCCGACACCCGGGTATTGGGCGCACAGGACAGGTACAGGTTGGTGTCATCTTCAAAGCAGTGAAAACCCAGCCCGTACTGCCTGATAATGTCCCCCAGTGGCAGCATGTACACCGTGAACAACAAGGGTGACAAGACCAAACCTTGCGGTACCCCACAGCACAGAGGTTTTGGGTTGGATGAGGCTAACCGCATCGTCACCCTCTGCACTCTGCCTGTCAGGTATGACCTGAACCAGTTGATGACAATACCAGACAGGCCACACCAATACCGTAGGCAGTCAAGCAACATGACATGGTGATAAGTGCCACATCTAGCTGATCCACAGATCGCCCATCAACAGGTACATGACATGCAGAGATGGCAGACAGATGTACTTTAATGGACGAGTACTTCAGGCCTGTGTCTCAAAGGAATAGCAGGTACTCCAGGATCTGATTGACTGGACATGTGAAGGGATACAGGCTGTGCAAAGCAGCCCAAATGGCAAAGTGCTTCTGCTTCATGAAGTAAGTGGCTCTGGTGGAGGACTTGCGAGCCACCACCAAGACCTCCGCCACCTTGGGGGAAACCCCAATGCGAGAAATGGCTTCATCCTCAGGAGCCATGCATGAAGATGGAGTGACTTGAGGTCCAGATGGACCAGGGTGCCCTCTTCCTGGGATAGCAAGCCTGTGCACAGCAGCAGAGGCACTAGGGGTTCCACTGCCATTTGCTTGATGAGAACTTGCTAAAGAAGTGAGAAGGAGGAAAGGCATAAAGAAACCTACCTTTCCAGGAGAGGGACAAGGCACCTCACCAGAAATCTCCAGGCCCTGGAGTGAGCGAGCAGAAAAGCCTCAATTTTGCGTTGAGTGAGGATGCAAAACGGTCCAACTCTGGGTGACTCCAGTGGTCGAACAGATCTTCCACTATGGAGGGCGGAAGCTCCCACTTGTGCGCCCAAGACTGAGACTGGCTTAAGCTGTCCTCTAAGACATTTTGCACACCTGGCACATGCATGGCTGAAAAATGTTGGCCGTGGTCCACTGCCCAATACCATACTTAAAAAAAACAGAACACAGCTCAGGACACTGCGGAGGAGCTGAGATACAATGAACTGAAGCAAAAACAGAACTCCCGGCTGCAACTCCAAGACAGCAAGACATGCTGTAAGCTAGCATACAATAAAAAATATGTTTTATTTAAAGAGAGCAGTAGCACCCACCTCACACCAAGCGTCAACGTTTCACGTCACACTTGACACTTTATTAAGACCTTTTAAGACTCGCAAGAGTCGAGGCGCTAGGGGTAGGCTGAAGGAGACAAGAACTGTACTTGAGTTGCCGACATTGGGCTATGTAAAAATAGTTTTTTCAACTTTAAACTTGTTCCAGACTTTTTTTTGTGCGCGCTACACATCCTTTTGGAACTGGGCTGGGAGGATCCCTAGCTCGAAGCTCTTCTGCCAGTGACTAAGATAGTGGCAGGAGGAGGAACCACCATTTGCTCTGAGGTGGGGGGGGGGGTGTTGGTGGGACATGGGGCTGACCAATCAGAGGAGGTAGACCCCAACACAGCCATTCAAGAGTGTGGCAGCCACAAGCAGGAAGATAAAGACCAGGACCAGTGCTTCTCTTTTCCCGGTAGGTTCGTCGTGAGTTTGGCCAGAGCTGAACCTGAGGATTGGGCCTGAACAGCTAGAGGTTGGGCCTGGGAGGCTGGAAAAGATAATGCCTGCAGCTCCTGCTCTGTTGAGGTGACCTTCAGCTTAAGTAAGTGCCCCTCAAGGGTCCACTGACAGCGACGTCAGGTTGTGGCGTTGAACCAATGGCAGAACTCACAGGACGAGATGTCATGGTCTGGGCCTAGGCAGAAAAGGCAAGCTGAGTGGCCATCCATTTTGGGAACTTGTTCTGATGCTCTGACATTGATGAGGAAGAAAAAGAAGACATAAAACAACATAAAAAAATTGAAGAATGGGGAAAAACTAAGGGGGGGATAAAAAAGGCGAGAAAATGGCGACTGAAGCAGTGGCGGTTTCTTGCAGACCCAATGTGACTAGGTCGACAGCGGGAAAGAACTGGAGAAGACGTGGGGGCCACCGACCTATATAATGTAGCTGATGTCAGAGAGTGACACTGGAGGTGGGCAGCCCCCTCTCATAGACTGCTAGCTAGAAAGTTTCCATGAGGTCCTAGCGCCTGACGGCGGAGTCCTACTTGTGATGGCCTGCTGCAATGTAAGACAAAATATTAGTGTTTTGGGTCTCCAGAGTCTTGCCAAATCAGTGGTGGGGTATTCCTTGGTGTTGTCAACCCCAATGCCCACCATGTTCCCTGAGCAAACAGTGTCAGACGTGATCTCCTTTCTTCACGCAGGGCCTGCTACAACAGATTGTGTTGGCAACATGTGGCAAGGCATAATTCTCTATATTTGAAGAGTGTATTACTATAAGGCACTGACTTGGAGCTGTACTTTGTGCTTCAGACAGGAGGCCACGGGCTGGGGGAGGGTGAGAATTAGGGTCGACAACCCCATGGAAGACCCCACCACTGATTCGCCAAGACTCCAGAGACATAAAACCCTAATGTTTTTTTTTTCCTTTTGCTGCTTGAGGAGTGGGGAGTTCAGGTGGGAAACCCCAAACTTCACATTTCCTTACTTTTGTGGTGTTAACTGGAATCCTAATGGTATCCAGTTAATTTAGCCCGGTTAATTCAGCCTGAGTCAATTCAGCTCCTATGTCAATTCAGCCCCTGTCAATTCAGCCAGAGTCAATTCAGCTCCATGTCAATTAAGCTCCTATGTCAATTCAGCTCGTCAATTCAATTCCTATGTCAGTTCAGCCCCACGTCAAATCAGCCCCATGTCAATTCAGCCCGAGTCAATTCAACTCCTATGTCAATTCAGCTCCTATGTCAATTCAGCCCATCCAATCAGCCCCATGTCAATTCAGTCCTGATGTAAATTCAGCTCCTTTTGGTTCTGCACTAGAATAAACATAACTAACAACATACTGTAGAACTCTTATTTCTAATGCAAACAAAAGTTCGCAGTTGTGCCTCCTCAGACATGTGAATGCAAATGTAACTTTGTGTTTCTCGATCAGTGAGCACTGCTGCCCCATTAAAGATTTTTATTGGCCCCATAAGCAAAAGTTTCTTCACTCCTTATTACATCTTATTACCTACGTAAGGACATAGACATGGTAGAGAAGGTTCAGAGGAGGGCAACAAAGATGGTGCATGGATTGCATCACAAGTCCTATGAGGACAGGTTGAAGGAACTGAACATGTACTCCCTGGAGGAGAGGAGGGAGAGAGGGGATATGATAGAGACATACAAGTATCTTACAGGGAGGAACAGGGTGCAGGAATACACTATTTTTAAGCAAAAAAGATGTTCCAGGACTAGAGGGCATGGGATGAAGTTGGAGGAGGACGATTCAGAGGAAACGTGAGGAAGAATTTCTTCACAGAACGGGTGGTGGACAAGTGGAACACCCTGCCAGAGGAAGTGGTGGGTGCTGAAACAATCACAGGATTTAAGAATGCATGGGATAGACATAAAGGAATTCTGGAGGTCAGGGGTAAGGGGCAACAGACTTCTTGGAAAACATAAATTGAACTTACAAGCTCAAATGGGCAGACTGGGTGGGCCATAGGCCCTTATCTGCCGACACTGTCTATCTATCTATGTATCTATGTATCAAGCTAAGTGAAAGTTCACTCCAGTTCATATCAATTTCATTTGGTACACATCTCCTGGTCAGTTGTCAATTAGCCGGCAATCACTGTAATATAATTTGCCTGATTTCAGTTGCTGGCTGCTGACAATCAGTACTGGTAGCTGTAGTTTGAATCGCAGTATTGTAGTAGTGAAGCGCAGCAGCTCTGTTCTGGAGGAAATGACTGCCGATTCTCTAAGTGACTGTGTGGGCGTATCATTTAAGACTGCAGACAGTGTGGTTAGAGAACTAAAGAATGTGACCCCACAACCAAAATGCAGGAAAACCAAGTAAACAAAGCACAATAAGAAAATTTAAACTGGGAAATGCGGCAGATCATTAAAAGTTTATGAGTAGAAGGTGCTGTAGTGAAAACTGACTAGTGACCAATGAAGGACGGCTTCATTGGAAGTCAGCTGTCTCTTTTTATTAACTTTTGTGTTTATGTGCATTTGTGTTTAATTTACCAATTAATAAAAAAATATTTATTTAAATACATGCGCCCTTTTTTATGTGCTGCAAAAATAGCTTTGTGGTCACATTATGTCAGCGAACATAGCGAATATATTTTTAGATTAATATATAACAGTTCTACAGTATGTAAACATATTTAAGCTTTATTGAAAGCTTTAAAACATATTTTTTTGCAATTAAATATACTTTATTTAAAATGTTAATTTGCACATACAGTACACGCAGCAAACACCAATCACATACACCAGACAGAAAAACAAAAGAACAGAACACAAATAAGCCTAAACATAGCCTTCTAATCCACACAACACCCAAACCACCCCGACTAACCCAACCTGACCCTCATGTGCACATTCCAGCAGCTCCAGGTGTGAATACTAGAATGGACACTGACTAAGGATATTACTGCCATTTGGGTTTTTTTGCTTAATGGTGGGAAGGGCAGAGTACTCTCCCAACAGACAAATGTCCTGTGTGAAAAATGGAGGAAAGGCTGAAGAGTGGAGCATTAAAACATACTGAGAGAATTGTAAGCATCCATTAAGTTAAAACACGAAATTGTATGCAAGTCCTCTTAGGTACTCCACTATTTCCCTTGCATGGTATTCTGCAACTTTGAGCTGAATTCTTTCAGAAGAGTCTTGTACACTTTCTTAGGTTCTTGTGGTGGGTGGCCAGCAATGTACTGCTCCATTATAGTCTCTGTCAGGCTCTGTCCTTTTTTCATAGCATCGATAAGTTTACATATTGGTGGGCGATCAGCACTTGGGAGGCTCGCAAAACTGCTGTGCCATCCTTCAATGGCACTGTTTGTCCTTGGGTGCCTTGGCTAGTTGCATCATAGCAGTTCCACTGGCTGTGAAGAAATCTGGGCTGTCATCACCTTTCTCTTCTGTCCATCCTCCCCAACCAAACATCTTCAAAATAGTCAGTCATAGGATGTAGCAAATCCACATGCTCAATGTAATATGCACTGTCCATTAAAGCCTTGAACTCTTTCACTACATCATGTACAGTTACGAATGTCAGTGCAGCCATCATTCTCACATTCAGTGATAACTCTGGATCAGCTCCATATTGTTGTTGAAGTCCACAGTTCTGTAACTGCCGACAGATACTTTGGCTGAAATGAAAAAAACAGCCACACATTGTTGTCTCTGGAAAAGTGTCTTGGAATGCTAACACAGCACCAATCTCAAAGTCTGTCATTATTGATTGTGGGCTAAGGTCCGGTTGTAGCTTCTTCAGCTCTTGCAACATTCGCAAGTATGTTTGCTTGGTCTTATTTAGCAGCAGCGCATATGCAGCAGGAAGCACTTTGTTGTCATGAACCCCATGAATGGTATACAGCTGCTCAAAGAGTGGTGGGGAAGCCTTGAAGGTGCTGTCAGGATACCAGTGGGGTGACATGCTGAGGAAGCGTAGATTGGCACTGGTGCTAAATAACCAGATTCTGTCATTTCCTGGTCCACTGTCACTGACAAGAGGAAGGCATCACCTGTACTTGTTGCATGGCATGTAGTTGGGATTTTCAGATTCTGCAGACTTGTTGGATTATGTGGTGCAGTGGATATGACTGCTGTGTGTCTCTGTACCATCCTTTTCTTCCTCTGCTCCTCAGGCAGCCATGCTAGAACTGCATTTGAAAGTCCCCAAGTGACCCCAGAAATGATGGTATGTGTCGTCTCATGTGTCGTGGCTGCAGTGGACTTCATTTTGTCAGTAATATCTCTAACAGCAGTGCCAGCAGCATCAAGTGCGTGGTTATGGTTGGTACTGCACTTATATAAGGGCTGAATTGACACGGGCCAAATTGACCTAGGAGCTGAACGGACATGGAGCTGAATTGGCTCGGGCTGAATTGACTGGGGCTGAACTGACATAGGAGCTGAATTGACTTAAGCTGAATTGCTATGGGGCTGAATTGACTCGGGCTGAATTGACAGGTGTCCATCCTAACTGGTGCATTAACAATGTTTTTTTACAACTAATGTTTGTAGGTGCATTTAACATATATATTTTTTGCCTATACAGCGAAAACAGCTATTTTCAGTATAGAAAACATGTATGGCACGTCATTTAAACAAAACTTAACTAAACAGCTAAATCTTACAGTAAAGTAAAGATTTGAGTGTACCAACATTGTATTAGTAATAACTCATAAAATGGCAAAAAACAATCTAGAAATTTAATTGACCAAGAGACATCACCTGACCATGCATTAAATCTCTATAATAACTATAACCCCCTATTGACTGGATATCTAGTCTTGATAAAATGTCGTAACAACCCGTTGAATGCCATAATAACTCAATAGCTGGTTATTACGGCGTTTTCCTCCTCGCACTCTCACTTCACTGAAGCAGGAAAGAGAGCACACTGTATTTGTGTGAGTACAGCGGCTGCAGAGGAATATGCTCACGCACACAGTTTTTCTCTCTGAAACCTTGCTCCGGTCATTACAAAAACATAATGCCTATGCAAGGTTTGTCTTATGAGGATTTTTCACACACCCTCTGTGTGTGATAATTTCATAAACCCCTTGAGCTTTGCTCTTGGGGTTTATGGATTATCACACTCCTTGAGTGTGTGAAAAATCCTCATAGCACACACCTACAAAGGCATTATTCTCTACATAATGCACACCCTGCCATGGCTTATTACATACTTGTTATTACAGATAAACAACTGTATGTAGATTGACTGAATCCAGGGTCTGAAGAACAGGGAAAAAAGCCATAACAAAGATGTTCCACAGTTTTCATGACCAGTCAATTTGTTAGGAAAAAAATACCTGCTGTTGTGATAATCCTTCAGGCATGGGTGTCATAACTGCCTCAGTATGCACACAGTCAACCTCAATAAACATATTTGCAGCCTCTTCTTCAGAGCAAGCAGACTTGCGGTCTAAAGTGAGAGATAATTATGAAAGTATCATCAACTACTTGCTTCTATTCTGATGACATACACTTCTTTGAATCTGATACAGGTCTTCTAAAAATGAAGGGTAAACATTTAGCCCCAAATAAGGTATTGGTAATAAAATACTGAAATGTTTAAACATGGCATTCTATAGAGTATTTGTGTAAAATTTTCATTTTTAATTATGTTGGGATAAACTCTGAATCATCCACCGTTCAGGCACAGAGATACAGTGCAAAACATCTAAAGTAATTTATAGTGCCAGCAGTGCTGAAGTCTAAATGAAATTTGCTGTTGCCCTTGATCCAGACTCTCAGAATTTATTAATTTATTTAGCTGAAAACTGGTAACTGGGAAAGGCACACTGAACTGGAAGTCGTTTCTAGGTGTGATTCAGGGGAGGGAAACAGGTGACATAAAAACATAGATACAATGATGGCGGATGAAGACCTATGGACCATCTAGTCTGCCCATAGTACCCTATAAAGCCCTGGGACCTAAAGTCCAGGTGAGCAAACAGTGAAAGCAGTTGAGACTGCTAAACAAAGTTGATATGTACAAACACAGCGCAGTAGAAAAAAAGCTACCGAATGACAACAGTGGAAAGGCAACTCATATACAATAAGATTTATGTAATGGCGAGTGGATGGGCCATAACTCCTATATACAATAATATTGCAATATAGGAAGCCAAGCTGACAAGGTGCTTAAAAACAGTTTGCTTCGATCATCAATTTTAAGTCGGTTAATTTTTTTTTTTTATATTTAATTTAAAATTATGTCCTGAAAAGTATATTGGAGTAAAACTCTTGCTTTCAAGTACAATGTATCTTGTGAGGCAGGTACAAGATGGGGAATAATACAAAAAAAATCATGCATAATACATACAAATGTCAATTAAATCGATAAGTACAATCCAGTTGCATTTATGGATATGGCCAGGTATTTCCAGACTTTCTGTGATACTGTACTTCTACAGTAAATCAATTTTCTCTGGTGGCCCTGTAGTTGTACTACAGTCAGACAGGGAATATCTCTACAGAAATCACAGAAATTTCAGAACATATTTGACCATGGCATTTGGTGCAACTCTAATTCATTTTAAAAATGCTGTGTGAAGGAGTGTTCTTTTAATAAGTAGCAACAGATTCCCACTGGATGGACCATCAACAAGAAAATGAGCAGCAAGCCTGAAAATATTTGGGAACATGGAATATTAAATTTCACGGAGTCACAAGGATGCATACTGTGATTACAGCTATGCATGGCAAAGACAATTAACAGTTAAGAAGGAGTAAGTTCCTTCACGTACTTGTATATTAAACTGTGCCAACAATGCGTCCTTGTTCCTTCAGGCCCACGCTGGCCAAACTGATATATAATAAGCAGGCGTGAGTTTCAGTTCATAATTAGTTGACAAAACTCATTGACAAAAGCTATTAGCCTGTGGGAAAAGGATTTACTGGAAATGTGTTGCATAACGACCTTATTTGCTCCATCAATAAGGGAAACTGGAATAATGCAGCTTTTCTCGTTACAAGTCTGGGCAATTCTTTACCAAATACAAGGCCACGTGTTTTTGTTCAAAGGTCCTAATCAAACTGTAAGTTTCTCAAAAGTAAGCAAACTTCCCAGCCATAGGGCAAGATATTTAAACAGTTTTACTGCTGAAAGTAGCTGTTCCTCGAGGAGTCTTTATATGCATGCATGATTGATACATAAGTTAGTGTCTTCTGAGTATAAAGTATGAGAATTATCTTTTATTTTTTTTTTGTGTTGTTTTTTCCCTCCGATCTCGCCTCCGGATTTGCCACTCCTTCCGGCTGCGCATGCTACTCGTGACCCCCTCGTCCTGTCCCTCTTCCCCTCACCTCAAATCACAGCCGACCCAGGGGTGGCCCGGCATATCCCTTTGCCGGGTGGGTCCCCCTCCTCCGAGGGGAAAGACACCAGGAGGGGGCGGGTCCCAGCGCATTAGGCATCAGTCCCTGGGTGCTGCTGAGGTGGGATCGGAGGGCACAGGACTTCTCGGGCCAGCGAGAGCGGGCAGCCATCATCCGGCGAACCCGGAGGCTGGTATTTCCGCTTTTCTCTGGGGCGTGGTGTGCCACGAATGGCAAGGCATAGCCGACGTTCACCACGCCCCCCCCAACGTCCAGGCTCACTGTGACTGATCTCCCCCGGCCTCCGCCAGGGGGTACCATACAGCGACCCTGTCTCCCCTCCCACCCCTGGAGTAGGTGAGCAGTCGTGGACGCCGAACCTACTACCTCCTCAGCCGTTAGCTTCCAGCTTACTCCAGTCCGTTCCCGAACCCGGGTCGCCGGCGTCGCAAGCGGAAATCCAACTGCTGCGCCGACCAGCCGGCAGAATTATCTTTTAAACATTTAGCTGCAGGTGACTTCCCAGTAATCAACTCTGTAGCTTCCAGAATTTTATTAGCAGAATATTAGATGTCATCAATGGATTTTCAGTATGTACAATGCACAGTTACCAGAATTTATAATGCTTTTTACCTTTTTCCAAATGTTATAAGTGGAATAATCTACACTGGGTGTGTATCAATGTTGCAATACGTTTTAGGTTTAGATTTTAATAATTTAACCAGGTACTGACCTGGCCATCACATCATGTTTCAGCCGTGCCTGGATACAACATGTACACAAATACAAAATGACAACTCAAATTATATACATAGAACATACTGTCCATACAGCAGCACTATTAACAGCAGCAGCAAGACATTTCCCAACAATATTCTAACAATATTTTGTGTCTCATACTGCATAGCCCACCCAGGGCCTTCGGTTATCACAATATTGCTACATACCTGACCATGGATTCTTCCTCACCTAACACAGTCAAACCAGTTTTGGACTGTTGTAATTAATTTACAAAGATGCTATATATGATATGGCATCAAATGGACCCCCAAGGGACACTATAGCAAACAGGTTGGAATTTGGAGAGAAGAAACAGCTTGTGTTCAGGTGGACAGACAGTCCTTAAAGTCTGAACATAGTATGCATCTAATTTAACTAACACAACAAAATATAATGTTCTACAGTATCAAATGCCTTACACAAATATTGACATTTTACAATATTTTTAAAGGTTATTAGAAAGTTAAAGTACTGGTTGTTTTATTTTTATTGGTCGCATGTATTAACAATAAATCCCTGTCCCTGCAGGGTGCAGGGAATGATGGGATATGGATGTACTCCAGGACTGCCATACCCCACCGGAATCGAAAATTGCTTGAAAACACTCCTGCCAGTGCCTGTGATGCCCACAGCTCACTCTGGAGTCTCCTAGGGAAGGGGGCTGAAAGAGGGGAGCCAATCAGGCCTGGAGGAGTGAGATGTGGTCGTCCCGAGGGGTGCCTAACCACTACTGATGCCCCTAGGCAGTCACAGTGGTCAGCACTCCACATCATGAAGACTGGTTCCAGAAAGTGGTGCGTGTCCACACCTCCTCCTGGCCCACTGGCCTACACCCTGTATGGCTCAGGACTGGGAGCAGAGGGGCCAGCTACCAGGGTTGTGAAGGAGTAGCTAGAGGCTGCCATCATCACTTAAAATAACTTTCCACAGAAGCATGAAACAGGCAGATCCCATGACCCAATGGTAGTGCACCATGATACAATACAGGAGACCTGGGATCACAACCAGCCTCTGGTCTGTTGCTTCCCAGGGTGATTGCAAGTGATTGAATTGTGAAAATAATGTGTCCACTCTATGGAGGTGACTCTAGCATTCTGAAGACTGTGCATTTGTTTTGTTTCTGTAGATGTTCCTACCTGCTGCATAATTCCACATTAGATATCACTGTTCAACACGGAGGTGGTGATACTATGACAACAGCCACTGGCAAGTTAGGTGAAACTAAAAGTGCTTTATTGTTTCTTTGCACAAGAAATGTATATCAATAAATTAAAACATCACCAGAGAGTTACTTAGTGGATCTCATACGTGCCTATACTAGTTAAATACAGTACTAGTTAAAAACTTCAGTTGCTTTTAATGTTAAAGTGCTATGTGCCTAGTGCCTTTGTGACTAAAGTGCCAGGATTACTTAAGAAAGCAGACAGACTTATAAGCCACTGCAGCGTTGTACAGTACTGTGCCACGTTAAAGTGCTTAATGCTTAGTGCAACTAGATTATTGATAAAAACATTTTAAAACATTGTAGCATTATAACATAGTAAAGTGCCTAGTGGTTAGTGCGATGATTGATCAAAGCCACAGCATTACTGACCATTCTAAAGCATTTGTAACATTGTAAAATATGGTTATTATTTAAAAGTACATATTGCTTAGTGTGTTGAAACAGAGAACACAGAAAACACAGCGTTAGTGTGAGCAAAAAAAATCTCACAGTTTTCTGCTTCATGCCTGTTAATCTTTTTAACTTGCCGTGTGTGCAAGTTGCAAATTAACATCAGTTCCACTGCACTTGTGTTGGGCTGCCTCTCCAGATAGTGAAGGCATCTTTCAAAACAGGACGCAGCTTCAGTGTGTGAAATGGAAGACTCCTGGCACATAGCTTCCTCTGCCGTCTCCTCATCCTCATCTTCCAACTCGTCATCTTGCATGCTGCTTCTGACCAGGTTCACAAGGCCATCCTCATTCAAAACTTCATGCCCTCCTCACTCTGGTCACATGTGATACATTCATCCAATTCGTAGCTGAGAGGGGAATTCCAGGAAGGCAGCAGTAATCACACTAAGCTCCTCTTGATCATCTTCGTTACCAGTGTCTCATCAGTAGTCTCCCCCTCCTCAACAGTGTCATCCACCCATTGTAATGTAATCCCGGATTTACTCCAGGATTTCTTTATCGTCTCAAGGTACACAGATTGCCAGGCATCAGCCAACATATAGCAGACATCTTTTAGGGTGACACGCTTGATGATCTCGCTGAGCGAGAGCTACTGATTTTTGTTAGACAGTACGATCTGTAAAAGTTTTTTCTGTAGTTTTGTTTCAGAATCTCTAATATGCCCTAATCACAGGGCTGGATTTTTGATGTAGTGTTAGGAGGTAGGAAAAGACATCTAATAAAACCATTTCTAGTTTTGACAGTAGGGATCTCAGGGTGGGCTGGGGAGTTATCGAGGAGCAGGATGGCACGCATTGGCAGTCACAGAGATTTCAGGTGCTGCTTAACAGATAGTACAAAATTATCATTGCACCATTTTCTGAAAATGAAGGAGTCCATCCAGCTGTTGCTTTGACTTGTGTAGTGTACAGGCAGTGTGCCCATACTGACGTGCTTAAAGCACCTGAGCTTGCAGGATTCACCAATCATTAGAGGCTGTAATTTGTGACTCCCACTTGCATTTGTGCAGTCAAGGATAGTGATATGGTCCTTCTGTTTTTAAAAACCAGGGGCATCTTTCTCTGCCCCATGAGCAAGTGTCTTATCTGATAAGCATCGCCAGAAAAGACAGGTCTCATCAGCATTGTAGATCTGATGTGCTGTGAGGCCCTCACTCACTATAAAGCCACTGATTTTTTGAATGAACGGCACAATCTCCTCCTCTGCTGTACTCAACCTCTTACCACACAACTTAAGTTGGTGGTTGCCGTGGCTTTTTTTAAACCTGTTCAACCACCCATTGCTAGCTGTAAATGGTGCCATGTGCCCTAATTTCTGATGAAACTGTAATGCTTTTTCTTTTAGCAGCAGTCCCGATATAGGTGTACCCTTCTCCCTCTCCTGTCTAAACCATACATAAATTGCAGCACCTCTATCATCGTCTGCACATGCCCTCATGTTTTTTCTCCCATCACCACCAGAAGAAGACTCCATGGTGCTTGCAAAATCCATCAGTTTTTGTTTTGCCTCCCGAATATCAAAGATGGTGGATTTTCCCACACCATATTCAGCAGCCAAGGAAACTGCTTTTTCGCCATTTTCCAGACACTCCCTATCCCGAGCTTCTGTGCTGTTGTAAGCTCTGTTCTTTTCCTTTAGATATCGTGAATCACTTGTAACAGTAACAGTGTGAGAAATGTTATGCCAGCCAGCTCGTAACAGGCTATTAAAACCACAAATTAACACCTGTGAACTGTTACCAATTAGCACCGCAGCAGCACAGTACAAGTGACAAGAAGTTACAGTATACTGACTCTAAATGTTTTTAATTCCAGCTAATCGGTCATAGCGCCAGTAACTATAAAGATGCTAGAGGTTACATGAGACTGCCTGAAGTGTGGGGGACAAGACTTCAGTCCATTAGATGGGAAGTTCCGGATAATGGTGGTTCAGATAAATGGGATTCTACTGTATCTCAAAGGCTTGAATAAAGTGCAGGGCAGTGACATCTTTCAGTACAAGAGTTGTACATGGATAAGGGGGCACAATATGAGATTGGAGGAGGGCAGGATAAGAGGAAATGTGTAGTTTTTCTTCACAGAGAGTATGGTGGATGCTTGGAATACCCTACCCAGTGGTGGGTGCTAACACAGTGGGGGGATTCAAACATGCATGAGATAGACATAAGGGAACCCTATGTGGGAAAGAGAGGAAAAAGCCAATGACCAAGTAGGGTCAGTGGCCGCTGATGCAGGCAGGGAATATGGGCAGACTAAGTGGGCCTAGCAGTACTTATCTGCCATCAACTACTATGTTACCATGTTGCTATGAGTGTTCGCCAAGATTCACACAATGACTTATTTAAGAATAACACAGATATGTAAAAGTTAAATTTCTCTTAACAACATTAAACCTTATATACCTTGTTGAATGAAGGATTTGGTTTTTATAAAAGAACGACCTCGTTTCACAGCTGCTTTGGTTTTCTCAAATCCATCTTTTGTACCTTCTTTTGCAGCTTTCATCAGCTTCTGCATCTACAAAACAGACAGCTTAAACAATCATCACTAACACAGAAACACAGAATTCATCAGCAGATAAGGACCGTTGGTCTACCCAGTCTGCCCATTTTGTTGCTGCCTATATTGTCAATGCAGCCTCTACCTGATTTCTGGCTACTTCCTCATCCTCGCTTTCCTAGATACCCCATGTGATTTCTGGCTACTCCCTCCGCTTTCCTACCAAGATTCCATTGTGCCTATCCCATGCATGCTTGAAGCCCACCACTGTTTTCTCACCCACAACCTCCACTGAAAGACTGCTCCAGACATCCACCACTCTTCCAGTGAAGAAGTACTTCCTCACGTCCTTCTTAATCATCCCTCTCCAGCCTCACTACTTCTTCTTGTGCACCTTCTTCTGAAAATACTCCCTTCTTGTACCTTAATTACACCCGTGAGGTGTACTTCTAGGTCTCTTCATTTGTCCCCTCCCTCCTCTCTTCCAGGATGTACATATTGGGGTCCATCAGTCTCTCCTCATATGGCTTATAATGCAGCCCCTGCACTATTTTAGTTGCTTCCACTGCACAGCCTCTACCCTGTCTATCTCAAGTTTGAAATGTGATTCTAGAACTGGACATGGCACTCCAGTGGGTCTGACCAACCATTGATACAGTCATGACACCACCTCTCCCCTGCTGGTGTTTCCTCCCATGGACCCCAGCATCCCACTGGCCCTGCCTACTGTCTTGTTTTTTCGGCTGGTCACCTTAAGGTCATCAGATATGACTACACCAAGGTCCCTTTCCTTTTTGGTGACTGTAAGTGTACCTCTTCCCTCTTACTATACACAGCCTCTGGGTTTCTGTGCTCTAGGTGCATGATTTTGCATTTCTTCGTGCTGAAATCCAACTTCCATACCTCAACCACTCCTCAAGTTTTCCAGGTCTCCTCTCACTCTCCACCCCTCTGAAGCACAGTATCTATCCTACTGCAGATTTTGGTTTCAGCTGCCAAGAGCCATACCTTCCTTCCAGCTGTTCAGCAATTCCACTTATAAAGGCACTGAACAGGACTGCTGCCAGTACATAGCCCTGAGGTACCCTGCTGGTCACTTTCAACTCATTAGAGTGAGTGACGTTTACCACCACCACCCTCTGTTGCCTATCCATTAACCAATTCAATACACAGTTTACCACCTCAGGGTCCACCCCTAAACTGCCCAATTTCCTTCTGGTACAGTGTCAAAGGCCTTGCTGAAATCTAAGCAGGCCACGTCCACTGCCCCTCCCTGATCTATCTCCCTGGTCAACCAGTTGAAGAAATCAATCAGGTTCGTTTGACAGGAGCACCCCCCCACCCCCATGAATCTGTGCTACCTCTGGTCTTGTGGCCCACTAGATTCAATATACTCCACTAGTCTTTCTTTTAAAATTGTCTCATTTAACTTCCCAATACTGACGCTAGACAGTTCTATTGTTACCAGCCTCCTCTCTGCTGCTGATGTTAAAAAACTTGTTTAAAAAGAAAAGTGTTGGAAATGTACCTTTGAACATGTCCTCATTGAGAGAGGGCTTTTTAACAAAGTAGCTCATCCACCAACTGTTTAGAAATGCTGGTTCAGAATCAGAACGCATCATTCTAGACATTCATCAGTGCTACAGAATTGAATGCTGACAGGAAGAATGCATGCACTATGGTGATCAGGCTGTACATGACAATGTAACAGAGATTATACAATGGGGTCCGAGAATCATGCATTCTGATTGGCTGACTCGCACCTTTACCAGTGGTAAATCCTGGCATAACCGATGGGAAAGGGTGCCAGTCAGCGCATCTGTAAGAAGAAATCAGTCTAACCCCCAAAAAAAAAAAACAACTCAAACTGCCATCTTCTTTTCCTTGCTAAATTACTGGTAAAACCACAGTACTGTAGCAGCTCGTGTCCAACTTCTACCATCCCCTTCAGGTAAACGCATTTTTTTTTTTAAAGGGACAGTAATGCTGAATGGGGGAAAAGTATAATTTAAAGAAAAACTATGGCTATTAGTTTTACAAATCATGGTTGAAAAGTGGAGCAGTTACACTGCCCACATGGTTATACATATATCATGGCTCCGTAATCCCTTCAACTCGGCTCCAGTCTCAAGCATTTTTTTTTTCTATCTCGGTCTTAAACCAATGCCTATCCTGACACTGCTCCAAAATGTTCATCCCTTGCCACTCGGCAGTTGGCACCTATGCAGTGTTCAGTGAAGCCAAAGCAGATCACACACAAAATGGAAAAACAGCTGCTTTCTTTCTCCAACCAGAAGTCGAAGCGGGCAGTGAAACAAGTCTTACACAGTGCGGCAGCAGTTGCCACACAGATCGCACCCACCTCACCACTGCTCAATCTCCACTGAACTCCTGCTCCCTCTATGCTCCATTCCCGGTCTCTGTCACACCTGCACTACTGCTCTCACTGTATCATTCGATGAATAGTAATAGAAAAAAATGGAAAAGAAATTCCCCGAGAGACACAATTACTCCCAACACCAGCTCGTTTACACCACACAATAACAGGTGTTCTGTAACATGGAAACATAGACTTTGATGGCAGATAAGGACCACTTGGCCAACCCAGTCTGCCCATTTCCCTACCTATTGGATAAGCTCCAGATCCTAGTTAACCAACACCCTACTTCTTCCTACCCCCCCCCACCAGAACTGCCTTATGTTTGTCCCATGCATTCTTGAATTCTCTCACTGTTATTGACCCCACGACCTCCTCTGGAAGGCCATTCCATGCATCCACCACCCTCTCCATTAAAAAAATACTTCCTCACGTTGCTCCTGAGCCGGGCCCCCATCTTCAAATTGTGTCCCTTGTTCTTGCACATCTCTTTTCTGAAAGATGCTACCCTCTTGGACTTTGTGGATTCCCTTGAGGTACTTGAAAGTTTCTATCATGTCCCCCCTCTCCCTCCTTTCCTCAAGAGTATACACATTAAGATCCTTTAGTCTCTCTTCATATGGCTTCTGGTGCAGACTCTAAACCATTTTTGTTGCCCTCCTCTGGACTGCCTCCATCCTGTCTATGTTCTTGTGGAGATGGGGTCTCCAGAACTGCACACAGTACTCCAGACTGGGTCTCACCAACTGTCTGTACAGAGGGATAACAACTTCCTGTTTTCTACTGGTGAAGCCCTCCCAATACATCCCAGTATCCCCAGCCTTCCTTACTGCCTTCTCACATTGCTTGCTTACCTATAGGTCATCTGATATGACTCTCCCAGGTCCTTTTCCATTTTGTTATTGTTAGTACCCCCCATTGTATACTCTTCTCCTGGGTTTTTGTTTCCCAGGTGCATTACTTTTCACTTCTTTGTATTGAATCTAAGCTGTCATACTTTTGACCATTCCTCCAACCTTGTCAAGTCCCTTCTCATTACTTCTACCGACCGTGTATCAATCCTGTTGCAGATCTTTGTGTCATCTGCAAAGAGGCATACTTTTCCCTCCAGCCCCTCTGCAATGTCACTTATAAAGACATTAAAAAGGACCAGTCCCAGTACTGAACACTGCAGTACCCCGCTAGTAACCCCCTTTCTTCAGAGTGGACTCCGTTTACTATTACTCTCTGTGTCCTGTTCTCCAGCCAATGTTTTACCCAGGTTACCACCCTGGGACCCCCTCCCAGGCTGGCTAATTTGTTTATTAATCTTTTGTGTTGGACTGTGTCAAATGCCTTGCTAAAGTCTAGGTAGGCCATGTACACAGCCCTCCCTGGTCTACTACTTTGGTCACCTAGTCAGAGAAATCTATTAGATTTGTCTGACATGACCTTCCTGATGTGAATCCATGCTGCCTTGGGTCCTGTGCCCCGCTGGCCTCTAGGTACTCAACAATTCTTTCTTTCAGAAGTAATTATATCATTTCCCTATCACTGAGGTCAAACTAACAGGTCTGTAGTTTCCTGTCTCTGCTTTGCTCCCACATTTGTAAAGGGGAATCACATCTGCCCTCCTCAAGTCCTCGGGTACCACACCATCCTCCCATGATTTGTTAAAAAGGGTAGTCAGTGGTGTCACTAGATCGCCCCTTAGTTCTTTTAGAATTCTGGGGTGAATCCCATCAAGCCCCATTACTTTGTCCACTTCAGTTTTAGGAGTTCTTTCAGAACCCTTTCTTCTGTGAATGGACTGGTTTCAATCCTCCTATCCAGAGTGCTTCTATTGATTGGATTAGGTACCTCCCCGTCCTCTTCTTTTGTGAATACTGAGCAGAAGTATTCATTCAGTATCCCTGCTTTTTTATTGTCACCCTCTTCCCACCCATCCTCTCCTTTATTAAGCCTCACTATCCCTCCCTTGGTCTTTCTTCAATCCTTAATGTACCTATAAAAGGTTTTATTCCCCTTCTTAACTGAGCTGGCTATCTTTTCTCAGTTTGGGCTGGTGTAGTCCCTGCTACTCTCTCCCATGGCAGCCCATTTGCACCACACAGTGACAGCTGCTCTGTTCTCCAAGGCTGTCTGTGGGGGAAAAACACAAAAAGCAGACCACAACTCACAGCCTTCTCATTAACAGAAGAAGAAAAATGTGACAGCCCATAACTGTCTATATATAGGGCTGCATTATGATGCATGAAAGGCAACACCATAGCTATAGCTACAGCCCTAGCAACAGGCACTATTTTTTCTGGTGGACTAACAAATCCCATAAAAATAAACTAAAACTCGAAAAACACCCTTTTATTTGTTTTCTATCTAAAAAAAGGGGGGCATTGTATAATCACAATGAACCACTCCAGGGTGTGGGTTATGCTGTGATTTACCCACTTCTGGTGTGGATTTGGTCACTTGTCCTGTGGTCTCATGACCGAACCACATCAGGCATGGGTGGATCCCAGTATAACCCACACCCTGTTGTAGTTTATTGCTTAATTAATATATGGCTGTTGAATGTTGACAGTCAAATAAAATGGAGCATTTCTGAGACCCATTTTATAATTAATAAATAAAAGCATAACCAGAGTTAGATTAACAGTCTGTTAATCACCCTAAGGGCATAATGTGGCACAAGGCACAGCCGAGTGCCATAGCCCCTTACAAAGGGTGATTAACTGACTGTTAATCTAACTTACTGAGTACCTTATTGCTATTAAAACTGTTAAAAAAATTGTTATAAGTGTACCACGCCCGGTGGCACAGAGGTTGAGGCGCTGGATGCCACACCTCAAACCATGCCTGCGACCGGGTTCGGAACAGACTGGGACGCCGAGGACTGGCAAGAGAAGGAGAGGATTGAGCATCTGGAGGATGGCTCTCTCTCCTGGGTGGATTGGGTGGGAGCCTCGCTCTGTAGTGGCCCCCAGTGGAGACCAGGAGTACTACAAGCGGCATGGGAGGGACAACAAGAAGAAAGCAGAGAAAACAACTTCGGACGCCGATGACAGCTTCCCGCCTACGCCTGCCAGAACCTCCGAGCCTACTCCTCCACAGCAGCAGCACCCTGGATCAGTAAAATAGAGTACGCTTGGTTTCCCCTGCCCCGTGCCTTCCCCCTCGGAGACCCGCCCAGCGAAGGAATACGCTGGGACACCCGGGGAGTTGGCTGCAGATCTGTGGCAAGGAGAGAGCTCAGGAAGAGGATAGCTGGGGTGATAGCAGCACTAGGAAGCCCGAAGGAGAGGGGGACGCCGGAGTGTCGGAGGAGGTAAAAAAAAAAAAGTGTACCAAATGTTTTCCTCAGTGAAAGGGAGATTTTTAATAACAGAATGCACCCACAAACTATATTAGAATACTGGTTCAGAATCGGAATGCATCATACCAGTCAATTAGCAAGCAATAGTACCCAACAGGGTGGGCAGTATTGGGCTATACTGGACTGCCCAGGGGTGTAATGAGGCCTGACACCACAGGTGCCTTAAAACCACAGGAAGGTCCAGTATAGCCTGTAACACTCACCTGGAAAGGAGGGTATTATTGCACATAGAAAATGAGTAAAATAAAACATTTTAATGCTTTTAGAGAAAAAAATTGTCCCTTTTTAGGACAAAAAAAAAATAAGAACACACTTTTTAAACCCATAAGTTGCACATTCTGATGAGAGATGGACAAGAAATAAATTAAGCCCACTATTTGCTATACATTATCAAACTGATTGGTGCAAAGAAGCTGCAGTATACAGGTTGGAAGCTGTTTGCAGGATTGGAAGTTGGGAGACTGCTGGTGCCTGCAGGAGGCAGGGAAGAGCTGCTACTTTGTGATTCCTCCTCTTCTTTTGCATCTGTGGCTGTTTTCTTTGTCTTCTGCTGCCCACCTAGGATAACACTCACTTTTAACTGTCTTCACTGTTTCCTGCCAGTAGTTGGAGAGACTAGTCTTAGAGCGGTGGCCAGTAACACTTGCGATCTCCCTGTTAGCAAGCCCTGTACTGGAGAATAGCTGGACCGCAGTGACTCTGATGCTATGACTGGTGTACCTTCTACTAAGCTTAGCTACACTGCTTAGTTTTGACATCACTGAGCCAAGATAGTTCTTCCTCGTGGACTCAGAGGAGTACCAACACTGTTCGCTGTCTACGAAGTGGCTTTTGCAGGGGATGCAGGTAAAATGCTGGCTCTTCAGATGGCAAACTTGAAAATCTATTTTAAGAATGATTTTACAGAGCAGAGAGGATTGAACTCATCTGCATACATAAATCCCCTGTAAATTTCCTTGCTTGCATCTAAAGGGGTTTTTGTGGTTCTTGGTGCTCTTGTTGTGAGAGAAAGTTATGTTCTGGTACCTTCAGTGTCCGTTTTTATTAAGGAGAATTGTACAGTCAGTTCTCTCAGTCTCTCCGATCATGCCTGGACATAACCATTTGTATGTCAAACTACACTTTGTTGACAAGACCAGGTGTGATATCAGGCAAGAGAGCAGCAGAGTGCCAAGTTTATCAAGAACAGGTGGGAGCAGTATCCTTTTGGTCCTTACAGGTTTTCTAATAGAGTTAAACATTGTTAGATGATTTAAACTGCACATCTGATATCACGTTGATGTTACAGTCTACCACTGATGTCATGTGGTGGTTTCGTCCCACCCATGGTGGTATCAAACTGGAAAGAGAATAGTTTTAAATCTGAGGTCTTTATAATAGTTTTAAAGGGTTTATCTCTGAATACCTGGTTAGGTGCCCGTAGGGCAAAGATTTCTGGCCCACCAAAGACAGATCTATCTGAGCCTGTGCATTGGGTATGCTAGCAAGAGTTTAATAGTTTGAATCCCTCCAGAATTGAGACCAAAGGTTAATCCGAACTCACAAAAACAGACAAGAGCAGGGTTTTAAATAAGCTGTGAAAATTGATTAGCACTTTAATGTGCAAAACTGCTACTCAACTGTGAAAATGCATAGCACTTGCCTCAATTTGATTAGCAAAATTAAAAATCCTAAAAATGTACTTGTAAAACCTGAAATAATAAAATACTTTATTAAAATTAGCACTGTCTTTGCTTTATCTATTTCAGTATCCTAAACACACGCACGCACACACACACACACACACACACACTCACACACACACACACACACACACACACACACACACACACACTGCCCATCCCATTGCAACCCCCACCAATCTCCATACCACCTGGTCACCACTCATGTTCCCGGCCCTCTAAAATGCAGGACTTAAGTTTTCCTGCTTTGTGTAATGACTCATCAACTCATCAAAGTATCCCCCACACAGTCAAGACTAGTTATACACACACACACACACACACACACACACACAGTCAATGTACAAAAAGGATGTCATTTAATTTCCCTCTGCATGTGACATGTGGCTCATGTAGCCCCTTCCCAACACAACAAACAATCCAGCCAGATCAGAATTGCAGACCCTGTACCTATTTCTTAACTGCATTCTCAGCATGAATGAATAAGACTTCAGAGAGAACAAGTTACAAGACAGGAGGCTGAGTTTTGTCTGAGTTGCATCATGGTGGGGGGGAGACAGTCTAAAGTAAGAATGACCCATAAAATACACACTGGAGTAAACCCCAAGAAAAAGTACACCTATCATCGTTTGGGTTCCTTTAAAACCTTGGATTTCCTTTCTTCTCTTTATTTTATCCCTTTGTGGTACTTTCCTCCGTATCTCCATAAACCCTTGCAAATACAGTTCTGACAGCCAGCTTGCAATGTTTACCAGCAGCCCTCCACTCTCTGGACTGCACTATTAACAGCATTTAAGAGCAACACGAAAGGACGACAAATAGTAGACAAACTGCTCTCCGACTGAGCCGAGTTGCAGCAGCCAGCCTACCGCTATGCTACCAGGCAGGGCGGCTACCGGTGTTTGCCATTGCACAACGAAGTTACTCACAATACAAAGTGGATGACCTCTACTGGTCTGGCTCCAAACTAAGAACATCCTGACAGTTCTGGTCAGACCCGATCGAACTCTTGCTCCTGCTGCTCCACCCCAGCAGAGTCCTCCTCCGTAACTGTTGATGGCAGGTATAAAATGAATTGCTGCGTGGTGTAGTTCTGACGTGAGCTAGGCTGCTAACGGCAGATTATTCATGGCGCAAAACTACCTGTGACTGCTGTATGCACCAATTACTGCTGTTCAGCCCCCGGATAATGAGCAGTCACTGGCCATGCTTGAAAAAGTGCATGCCAATTCCGTATCGGCAGGAGCGCAGGAAACAGAAAAATCCTGTACTTTTACCTTAGTCATGTTAGCACGTCATTGGGCCACCTGAAATGTATAGCACTTTTATGTGGAAAAGTAAAATGGATAACATGAACTGTCAGTTCGCATCGCAATACCGACTATTTAAACCCTGCAAGAGGGTTACCTTTTATGTTACACTGTTCACAAGACAGCGCAGAGGTTGGCACTTTGGGAGTAGAGGACCTGACCTGCTGAGTGAATCTGTGACAGTTGCCAGGTCTGTGACACAGCTTCAGGTGGATGTGGCAGTGATGGGCACCTCCTTGACCTCAGCGCTGTTCCCACCTAGGGCCAGCACCAGAGGGACTGTCATAGACCAGTTCCGATATGTACAGGTCCCTCCAGACCATGGGGGAGAGCTTTGCCCATTGTGGCTGTAGGTCCAAGACCAAAACAAGAAATCTTCTTCTAACCACTGTCACCAGTCATGGGACAAAGATATCACAGTACTTGTAGTGCCTCGATTTGCCTGACCGCTTGGCGGCTGTCAAGTGACTGTCAGCCAAGGGGCTGGTTGGGCAGGTCGAAGGCTCTTTGGATCCGCTGTTGAGCCATATGACCTTGACTTTGGTCAACCAAGCTGTCGAGATTTTTCTCAACCCAGTCCGTTATTGAACGAGGCCAGGGAGTCTGTCTTGCAGACTCTGGTACTCCTAGTCCTCACTCAGGAAGCTGTGGATCAATCGGTGACACTGGTTCACCCTGCCAAGGACAAGCCTCCACCTGGGGTTGAGTCTTTGAAGTCATTGTTGCTTAATGTGGGTAAGGACATTATCTGTAGCTAACTTCAGGAAGACTCGCTCGCAATTGACTGGGTGGTAGATGGTTGATGTCATAGTTGAGTAATTTGCACTCTCAATCCCATTGGACCGGGAGGCTCCTTGTCCTCCTCACATTCTGGTGAGGAGAGGCACTGACAGAAGTGTTAGTGTTCCAGGGAGTTCCTCTGGCAGCAGTAGACATTCGCAGGGGAGGGTAAGGCTTTACCTCAAGGGCATGTGGTCACCTGGCAGCCACCTGTGGTTGCCCCAACAGTCCAAGTTCTGCAGGTGTTCTTCACACCTGCCTCTCTGCTGATCATGATGTTGCTGCCACCCAGAAAGCCACCAGATGGTGCTCCAACTAAGAATGCCGGCCATTTGGCTTCTGGCTTGCCAGGCCAGTTGTTGGTAAGGATTACACCAAGTGACGAATCCTGGGATGTCTGTGTTGACCAGCAACCAAGGACCATCTATGAGAAGTTATTGGATGACTTAGATCAAGAGTTAATGGCCTCCTCTGGGGCTCTTCTGTTCGACTCTGGATGGATCGAGTAGCCTTCCACTGACCGGGGGTCAGTGTCCTTTGTTACTTTGGTCCAGTTGATCGTGGAGTCCAGATCCATCCCATGGGAGTCAGTCCATAAGAGGACCAAGTACCCTCGTATGGACATTTTAGACAAGGACGAATCCTGGAGGGTTGCCTTACCAGTGGCCAAGGCCATCCAGGGACTGGTCTTGGAGCTCATGAAGCATCTAGCATCCTTTCTGGCAGCCTTGGCCTGCATGATCTAGAAGCATGCAATCCCTATGGGCTCCCTTTCTGGGTTTTCAGACCATCCTTCATTCAATGGTCTGGTCAAAGTTGGTGTTCCATAAGTCCAGATACCAGGGGAATGTGGATAAGCCTGTGGACAAGGAGTCCTGTAAGATTGACCGTACTGCAGAAAAGATGCATTCTGCAGCTGCCCTAAGACTCCATCAGGCTAACTATGCCATTATGATGACAGATTATGGGTGTTCCCTGATGGGAATGTTTTGATGTAGTCCTCCCCCTCCTCCACCCAGAGCAGTGGATGGTGGAGTTCATCAGAAACCACAGTCGGTCATTGGCTAAACACAAGTTCCTGACAGCATTGAAAATGGGCCACTCTTGTGCCCATGTAGTAGCAGCGGCTGTCTCCATGTATCGCAGGGCTTAACTAGACTTGTCCACCTTCACAGTGGAAACCCAGCTGAGGTTGTCTGATGTCGCTTTTCTGGGCACTGATCTCTTTGGCCCCAGGGTGGAAGGATATCTCATGAGGATTGAGCAGTTCAGTGCCACCCTCGACTCTGTGACCTCATCCCAGAAGGACCTGAAAAGAAGCAGAAGAAGCTGAGCCTTCCAGTTTCAGTTCTTTCAATCACAACCTTAGCGGCAGCAGCCAGAATGAGCAGTTTAGGCCTAGTGCCCCAAGCAAAAGCAAGCGGGGCCATGGGGGAAGGGGTAGTGGTGCCACATGCCTGGAGAGTCCTGGGTGTCTCAGGACACACTGTCCACCTTCAGGGAGACATTGCCCAGCTCCTTGTGAAAGGAGCAATATCCTAGCCTCCCTCTGGTCCCTTCCAGCTGGGACTTGACGGAACGACCCTTAAGGTGCACCTGACTGCCATCTTTGCTTATGGTAAAAGGGCTGGCATGCCAGTGGTGGCCCAGGAGGAGTTGGTCAGGTGCTTTTCAGGGTCCTCAACCACTTGTTCTCTACTGTGCGTGATCAGCCTCCACCATGGGACTTACTGCTGGTCATAGCTATGCTGATGGGTAAGTCATTTGAACCAATGCGCAGGTGTGAATTGTCACAGCTGTTGTTGAAGTCTGCCTTTCTGGTGGCCATTATGTCTGCCAGAAAGACTGACAAACTCTTGGTGAACTCTCCCCATCTGACCTTCCACAGAAGTCATCCTTCACCCCAACCCAAAGTTCCTCCCAAAGGTGTTATCAGAGTTTCATCTTAACCAGATGAGTAACTTAATCAGTATACTTTACCAACCCTTCTTTGGTGGCTGACCACAGACTCCATACCCTGGACCTGCAAAGAACACTGTCTTATGTAGAGAATACAGCTGGGATTTGGGACATGCTCGCCAGCTGTTTCTCACCTCTGCTGAAGCCGCCCTGGCAGACCTGCAGCAAATCAGATGATGGCAAGGTGGATTACATATTGCATCGACCTCTGCTATAGGTTGGTCAGGAGCCTCAGATTGGGATTAGGGCTTATTCCACCAGACATACTGCTGCCTCTATGGCTTATTCCAGGGATTTGTAGGGCTGCTACCTGGAGATCCGCGCACACTTTTATTTCCCACTGCCATATCGATCTCAAGTCTCACTGGGATACATGTTCTAGGAGTGTGGATATGTTGTTCATCCACACTCTCTGGCATGTCCCTTTCCCCTTTAAATCTGGCCAGAAAGTCTTCAAGCTGGCTTCTCCAACCCACCCAGATGGTAAATACCTCGGCTCCACCCCATGACGCCAGATCTTCCTTTCCGCTGAAAGATTCGGATTCCCTCGCGCTACTTCTGCAGTTTGTAGACCCTGGATTCTCAATGACTGCTTTCACTGCAATCGCTTTCTCTAAAACTAATTAGAGTTTGTTACCGATCCAAAGCGCATTGGACATAGAGAGAAGTGGTCCCTCAGTTTACGCGGTGTCCCTGCGGACAGAAAATGTCGCGCACCATGAGAAACATAAATTTGACGGCAGATAAGGACACGCTTGGCCCAGCCAGTCTGCCCATTTCCCTACCTACTGGATAGGCTGCAGATCCTAGTTAACCAGCAGCCTACTTCTTCCTACCCCACCCCAGAATTGCCTTATGACTATCCCATGCATGCTTAAATTCGCCATTGATTTTGACTCCACAACCTCTTCCGGAAGGCCGTTCCATGCATCCACAACCCTCTCTGTGAAAAAATACTTCCTTAAATTACCTCTGAGCCGCCCCCCTTCTATCTTCAAATTGTGCCCTCTTGTTCTTACACACCTTAATTTTTTGAAAGATGCTACCCTCTTGGACTTTGTTGATTCCCTTGAGGTACTTGAAAGTTTCTATCATGTCCCCCCCTCTCCCTTCTTTCCTCAAGGCTATACATATTAAGCTGCTTAAGTCTCTCTTTCATATGTCTTCCGTGCAGACCGATACTCACCTCTCGTCGTCTACTGCTTGGGTTTCATACATGACCACCACCTCTTGCACCACATCTGTCTGGCCTTCCATCCCAACGTCCTGGACGACTGCAAGGCACGCCTAAAATTGGGAAGCCAGAGCTTTGCAATCCACCGTGAAATCAAAGGAGGCAAGGTGGGTGGTTTCCGTCCACGGGATCCTCCGAGCAGCTCGATCAGATGGCTTTTGAAGAGGAAGCTGCTCAAGCTTGACCAGCTGAAGTTTTTCGTGCCTCTTAACCTTGACTCTACCTTCACTGGGTCCTTTGGAGCTGTGCTAGTCTCTCTCCAACCAGGGTGAGGTGCCCTCAGGCTCCCACTTCTCCCGCCCTAGGAAAAGGGACAAGGACCCCAAGTCATCGTCTTCTTCCTGAAGGAGATGTTCATGGGACTGAGAGAGTTCCGAGTCTCAGGATCATATAGTCTCGACCTCGGTCGAGATTGCTTCCTTGGCCGCCGGCTTCTCGGACCTTCCTTTGGGCCAAGGCAACGAGGCCGAGAAAATGGCTGAACCAACCGAGATTTCTCTCGACCCAATTGAGCTTTTGTCACCGACTCCAGTCGACTCCTTGGAAGGACTCCTATCCTTTCCTTCCCCGATGAGGAGACCCAGCCCTCGGGTGTTCCGATCGAGGGAAAGGTGCCGGAACCTTGGTTCTCCCCAACTCTGGCTTCTTATGATCGATTGAGCTGACCCCGTCTGTCTCGATCGAGGACCAGGAACCCTTCGGTCGCAAAACCGAAGAAAGGTCACAAGCACTCCAGGAAAAGGCGTCCCCGCCGATCCTAATCCTCTTCGGACAAGGAGAGACTTCGACGGAAGCTCCATCGACGTTATGAGGATCTCGTGTGGCAACAGCTGATTCTGATTCGTCAAAAGCCAGCTACACTGGCCATTACTTGGCCCCAGCCTCTTAGGCTGACACTGACCCTTCCAGAACCGAAGATCTCGGTTCCCCCACCCGTAGGGCCGGCACACATTCCAGCTCAGCCTGTTTCGGTCTCCCCACTTATACTGGTGGAACCTCCGCCTAAGCAGCCTCAGGGTGGGACTCCCTCGAAAGAGGATTGGACAGACACTGGCCTCCCCTGTCGTCTGTCCATTACTGTTGTACCCGATCACCCTCGGCGTATCGAGGGAGACGTAGGCGGGAAACCTTTATATCCCGTCTCTTCGGACTCAGATGCCACTGGTCTGCACTCACACCCGGGCGATGACAAGTCATCAGTGGCAGGCTTAGAGGAAGGTCCTTCCTCTTTTTTTAGGGCATCCTCTGCCTGATTTCGAATCGACGGAATGCCCTTGGAGCCTATCAACAGAAGGTGGAATACTCCTCACGGATATCCTCAACAGGGGATACACCAGCGAGGCCTTTCAGTGGCCAAAGCCATTGTTGGCCCGGCCCTTGAGCTATGGCAACACCCTGCCTCCTGCCGAGCTCCGTCTGCCCGCAAGTATATGGTACCCATGGGGTCCCTGGTGGGTTTCACAGAGCACCCCTCGGCTGAGAGCCTTGTGACTGCTTCTGTGTTTAGATGTACGGGTAGGTCAGCTGATACTGACCGCCCTCCGGACAAGGAGTCCAAGAATATAAACCATTCTGCCCAGAAGGTTTATGCAGCCTCATCACTGAGCCTTCGTCAGGCCAGCTTGACTGTGATCATGGCACAATTCTTTCATCCCCTCCTGGGGTCATTAGACGAAGTCCTCCCTCATCTCCCAGCAGACATGCAAACTACGGTTAAGCAGGTCCGTGATCAGGGCTGTGCTGTTGCGAAACAGCAGTTTCCGGCGGCCCTAGACATCGGAGATTCCTGTGCCTGCTCCTTAGCAGCTGCAGTGGCCACTCGCCGCAGGGCCTGGCTAAGGTTATCCTCCTTTCCGGTAGATACTCTGCACAAGTTAACTGATGTGGCCTTCCTTGGCACCGACCTCTTCAGTCCAGGAGTGGCAGGTCACCTCCAGTGAACAGAGCAGTCTAATGCCGCCTTGGATGCTACCTCTACAAAGGGTTCTTCAGGCAAGAACCAGCAGAAGCGCAAGAAGAAGCCCTTTCTGCACTCTTTCCCTGCGGTTAGCCAGCCCTCCTATCAAGGAGGTCAGCAGCAACAACAGGCTCAAGCTTGGCGCCCCAGGCCCAAGCAGGGTCCTCAACAGCCCTGTAAAGGAGGCCAAGGTGCCGGTCCAGGAGCCGCCGCCGCCTCCTCCTCCTCCTCTAAGCCTGCTCAGTGACTGGTCAGGGGTTGCCACCCCTACACCCATCACGACAGCTCTGGGTCCTCCTGTGGGGGGGTCGGCTCAGTCACTTTCTTTCCGCCTGGTCTGGTATCACTTCGGACAGGTGGGTTCTGGAAGTGGTCAGCCAGGGACTGCCTCTAGAATACGAGCAGTACCCTCCCAGCTGAGCCCACCCCTCTCAAGAGGAAGGTTCTCAGCTCGCACTCAGTCGGTCCTTCGGGACGACATTGCTCAGCTTCTCTGCAAGGAGGCGGTCGCTCCAGTGCCGGGTCCTCCTTCAGACCCCAGACTTCGTGTCCAGGTACTTCCTGGTGCCCAAGCGGATGGGGGGTTGGCGCCCCATCCTAGAGCTTCATGACCTGAATCAATATCTCTGGTCTCGCACCTTCCAGATGGTAATTCTGATGCAGATCATACCATCTCTGGAGCGAAAAATGTGATTCTGTTCACTGGATCAACAGGACGCGTTCTTTCACGTCCCAATCCGTCCGTCCCACCAGTGGTTCCTCTGCTTCAGGGTCGAAGGGACTCTGCACGAGTTCCGAGCCATGCCGTTCGGCCTGTCAGCGGCCCCTCAGGTCTTCATGAAGTGCATTGCAGTGGTGAGGCAGCCCATCTTCGGCATTGAGGGGGTTCGGATATACCCCTACCTCAATGACTGGCTCCTGGCGGCGGGTTCCTCCCTTCAGGAGGTGGAGAGGTCCAGTGTTCTGGCCCTCCAGACCTGCTCCCAACTAGGCCTCCTGATCAACGAGGCCAAGTCAGAACTCGTGTCCTCTCAGTTGATGGGCTTTATCGGGGCAGAGCTCGACTCTCATCAAGTCAGAGCTCGGCTCCTGGCAGACAGGGCAGAGGTTCTCTCCTCTTTTGCCCAATCATTTCTGGTTGGGCACTTGCACCCTGCCTGGGACTTTCTGCGCCTTCTGGGCTACATGGTGGTGTGCACCTCAGTGGTCCATTGGGCCAGGTGGCACATGCACCCCCTCCAATGGGAGCTGTACACCCAGTGGACTCAGCGCCATGGTCATTTCGACCAGCTGATCACTGCAACCCAGAAGATGTGGGACGCTCTGCAGTGGTGGACCATCCCAGACTGATTGCAGGAAGGAATCCAGTTTGTCCGCCCTGAGCCGACGGTCGTACTGACCGATGCCTCTCTCTTGGGCTGGGGAGCCCACATGGGGGACTACAGGGCCCATGGGTTCTGGGCCCCTGAGTAGTCCTGATGCCACATCAACCTGTTGGAGCTCATAGCAGTCGGACTGGCCCCGTCAGCTTTCGCTCCTCAGCTCCGGGGTCAAGTGGCTCAAGTCCAGACAGACAATACCACAACCATGTACTACCTCAACAAACAGGGCGGCATGCACTCCCATCTGCTATGCAAGGAGGTGCTCCGAATCTGGACCTTCATTAGCCGGTTGGAGGCAGATCTCCTTGCCATCCATGTGGCAGGAGTCTTGAACCAACTGGCGGATGCTATCAGCCGCATAGGTCAGACGTCTCATGAGTGGTCTCTATAGCCAGAGGTAGCTCACAATCTGTTATCCCGTTGGGGCAAACCGTTGGTGCACCTGTTTGCCTCCAGGGAGAACACCAAGCTGAGACTGTACCATACCGCCCCAGCAGGGCTCACTGCAGGGGGATGCCTTCTCGAGGCCGTGGATCCCAGGCCTCCTCTACGCCTTCCCTCCATTTCCCTTGATCCACAAGGTGCTACTCAAGGTGAGGAGGGGCAAGGCGAAGGTGATTCTGGTAGTCCCAGATTGGTCCTGCCTGTTCTGGTGTCCAGATCTCCCCAGCCTCAGTTGCAGGCCCCAGAGCAGCTTTGTACACACCCAGACCTGATATCATTAAACCAGGGGAAGGTATTCCATCCGGACCTTCAGTCCCTGCACCTCACAGCCTGGTACCTGAGCAGCTAGAGTTCCAGGCTCTGGGTCTTTCTGAGGATGTCTACACTGTGGTGGAGGCATCGCGTAAGGAATCTACCAGGAAATGTTATGCCTTCAAATGGAGAAGGTTTTCCATTTGGTGTCAGGGTAAGAATCTGGACCCCTTATCCTGCTCTGTGGCTAACATTCTTGACTACCTTTGGTCTCTCTCCAGAGGGGGTCTATGGTCATCGACCCTTAGGGTGCACCTGGCAGCCATTTCTGCTTACCGCGGCGTGGGCCGGTCAGCCGACATTGGCACAGGAGACAGTGGTTGGGTGCTTTTTCAAAGGCCTGGATCACATATCCCCTCCAGTGTGTGAACCTCCACCTCCATGGGATCTCTTGCTGGTTTTGGCAAAGCTCATGGGCAAGCCATTCGAATCCATGCACAAGTGTGAGCTCTCACACTTGTGGAAGACTGCCTGCCTGGTAGCTATCATGTCAGCCAGAAGGACAGGGGAACTCCAGGCACTTTCAGTGGACTCCCCTTATCTGGTTTTTCTCAGGGACAAAGTTGTCCTGTGCCCCCACCCGAAATTCCTTCTGAAGGTGGTGTCAGAGTTTACCTTAACTAGGTGTTGACTCAGCCGGTATACTACTCTAACTACACCTGGGACGCAGAGTACAGGCTCCATACTCTGGATCTCAGACGTACTCTCTCCTATTATAAGGAGAGAACAGTGGAAATTCAGGGAGAGGTTTTCCAGCTGTTTGTCACCTACGCGGAAGCCGCTTCTGGCAGACCTGCAGCCAAATGGACCATTGCGAGATGGATTACATCATGCATAGGTCTGTGCTATCAGTTGGCGAGGCAAGGAGCCTCTCAGAGGATAAGAGCTCATTCTACCGCCATACTGCTGCATGGGTGGCTACTTCCAGGACATCCCCATCCAGGAGATCTGTCAGGCTGCTACCTGGGCGTCTGCAAACACCTTCATTACCCACTACCACATCGACCTTGAGTCACGCCGGGATGCTGGTTTTGGGGCCTCTGTTTTCCAGTCTCTTTCCTAAATAGGAAGTGTGCACTTTGCCTCCCTCCTCCCAGAGAACTGCTTGGAGTCTACCAGAGAGTGTGGATGAACAACATATCAATGCACCTAGAAAAACAGGTTACTCACCTGTAACAGTGGTTCTAGGAGTGGTATATGTTCATCCACACGCACCCACCTGACCTGCCCAGCTTTAGGCGAACCACCTTGCTTCCAGCGGGCTAAGATCTGGCATCATGGGGCGGAGCCAGGGTATTTACCACATGGGTGGGTGGGAGGAGCCAGCTTGAAGACTTTCCTGCCAGATTTAAAGGGGAAAGGGACATGAAAGAGACTGTGGATGAACAACATACAGTATATCACTCCTAGAACCATTGTTACAGGTGAGTAACCTGTTTTTTTTTTTTTGGGGGACCTTGATTCTTCAATCTCTGTTCACTAAGTAGGGGTCACGTCTTGCCCCATCCTCCCATAGAACTGCTAATAGTCTGCCAAAGTGTGGGTAAGTGAAGCATATCAATGCCTTAGAGGAATAGTTTACTCACCCGTAACCATAGTTCTAGGAGTATATGGTTCAAATCCACACAATCCACCCAGCCGCTCCTGGCAAGTGGCACCTGATCCTGCTTCCAGTGTGCAAGATCTGTTGTCACAAAGAAGAGTCGGGGGATATAATCACCCAGGGGGTGGGAGGGGCTTAGCTTAAAGTGATTTTTGTAGCTTAGGGGGTGGTGATCGCCCCTTTATGTAACTTTTAATTTTTTTTTTTTTTTTTGCAGCCGTATTTTAATGGGAAGGAATTATAATTTGGCCCCGACAAGGTGGCCAGCCGATCTCTTCCACTTCCCTATTGCCACAAGCCCTGTATCCACCTTGTAAAATCGGGCCCAATAATGTGTTTATTGATGCTATAGTAGTTATGAATTTAAGAATGTACCTTTTTAATACCCAGTATGTTCTATATGAATAGACCAGCTCCACCCCTTAGGAAACCTCAGTAAAACAGTATGTAGGGAGTTTGTATACACATTTGAATTTCGCATTAGGAATGTACCTTTTAAATATCTAGTATGTTCTATATGAAGAGACCCCCACCGAGGAAGTGCAGTTTGAAACAACATGTAAAATTATAGAAATCTGATGGCAGAAAAGGCATCTCTGGCTCATCGAGTTCTGCCCTTCTCCCCCACGCTTGTCATCTTTGTCAAGGGACCTCACGCCCATCATGCGGTCAACCCTTATGTCTGTCCCATGCCTCTTGAATCCTTCCACCATTTTGCCCCCCACCTCCTCAGGTAGTTTGTTCCAGGACTCCACTACCTCTCCATTGAAGTAACACCTCCTCACATTGCCCTTAAATCTTTCTCTCTCTCTCTCTCTCTCTCCTAATCTTAGACCCTGACCTATAGTTTATTTCCCATTTTCCTTGTAAAGCTCCCATCCCTCACCTTATTGATTCCTCCATGTACTTAAATGTTTCTGTCATGTCCCTCCCCTCCTTCTAGTCGCATTGGGTACAGATCCAGTTCCTCCACCTCTCCTCATAGGGCTTCCTATGCACACATTGCACTATCTTGGTTGTCCTTCTCTGAACCTTTTCGATCCCATCTATGCCCTTGCATAGGTAAGGTCTCCAGAACTGGACCCAGTACTCCAGGTGAGGTCTCACCGTGGTTTTATAAAGAGGCATCAGCATCTCCCTACTTCTGCTTGTTATACCCCTCCCTATGCACTCCAGCATTCTATTTGCCTTGCCCACCGCCTTGCTGCATTGTTTACCAATCTTAAAGCTGCTTGATATTATAATCCCCAAATTCTCTCCTACTCAGTTGACCTAATTCTCCCGGTGTGTAAGCAGCTTGTGGGTTTTATGCCCTATGTGCATTACTGTATGTATGTAGGGAGCTTGCCTGTGCATTTGAATTTCATATTGTACACTGTTACTGCAGAAGAAAGTACCTGAACTCTGTGTGTGCATTGATCTTTCTTTTGTTTAATATAGTGTTTGCTCTTCCCTGTTGGCCAGCCAGGGAGCATCAGCTCTGTCCCAGGTTTCACCAGCATAGTTTACTTCCAGGTTATACTTGATAACCAAAGCCACTAGCTTTAAGACCCTGTCCACACTCCACACTGCACACGGTTGAGCGGTAACGGTTTTAAAACCGGTATGGTACGAACTGTTACTGTCCGTCCACATTGACTATGAACAGTTTCTTGAAACGGTCACCTTCCATCCACACTGCTGCTCTTTCTTGGAGCTCTATGCGAGTGCTGCAAACCAAATCAAGGGGCTTTCCCATGGTGCCTTGCAGGATGTCCTGACGTTGTGATGCCTCCCATCGGAATCAGTACAGTCACGCATCCGCACTGGTAAGAGAAACGTTATGGATAATGAACTGTTGCTGATTCCGACCTAAAGACCACATCTTGACAGGTCTAAAGAATGGTTTTAAAATCGCATGATAAACCATTACTAGTGTGGACATGACCCATTTTTTGGAGTACAGGGTAACTGTTCAAAGCACCGGTAACGGTTTACCATCTACAGTCTGGACAGGGCACAAATGGATCTGATTAGTTTCCTGTGTCTATTGCAGGTCCATCACCAACATGCAGTTCACAACAGGAGCTCAGGTTGATTGGTACAGGATCCAGCTGCCAGAGTCATTAGTAATGGCCGCTATACAGTGGCCATCTGTTGTTTTGCTGTTACTTTTACTGTGTTAAATATGAGACCAAGTTAAATTCTATACAATTGTGGGATCTGTTTTACCAGAGTTTGCAAATGATTTAAAAGAAAGATTGTAATGGAAACCTTTGTAAGCAAGTCAGTTTTCTTCCACAGGTGTTTGCTTGCTGACTCTTCAGTGCTTAGAGGACAGGAAATTATTTCTAACTGGCAGTTTCCTTCCAGTTTTCTGAAATGATATTCATGATCAATGATCCATATATAACTGTTCCCGAATAAAAAGTTTATGTAAACTGTATATTGTGACTCAAACCCACTCAGCAGGTCAGCCCTCTAGTCCCAAAGTGCCAACCTCCAAGCGCAGTCTTGTGAACAGTTAACAGAAACAGGGTAACCCTCCTGTCTGTTTACTTGGGTTCGAATCAACCTTTGGTCTCAAATCTTGGAGGGATTCAAACTGTGAACCTCTTGTTAGCATACCCAATGCACAGGCTCAGATAATTCTGTCTTCGGGGGGCCAGATATCTTTGCCTACAGGCACCTAACCAGGTGTACAGAAATGAACCCTTAAACTCTAATAAAAGACCTCTGATTAAACCCTTACCTTTTTCCAGTTTGGTATCACCATTCAAGCTTATGCACAGTGTCTGCTTTGACCATATATACTACACTTGTTAAAGAAAAGAAATCAAAGACAGACCAAGTAGGCTTAATGGGAAGGAATTATAATTTGTCCCCGACAAGGTGGCCAGCCGATCTCTACTAAAATAGATAAAAATATGTAAAACGAAATCAGAACTATTTATCACAAACATAAAAATATTTTAAAAGAACAAGGTTTTAACAGTGCAATTCCTACTACAGTACTTAGATTTTGTCTCTGTATACTTGCTTAAAGTGCTCAAAGATGTTTCTTTGTCAGAGTCTAGATAGAAGTCTCAGAATGAAAACAGAATACTGTTTAAAAAAAACTCTTGGTTCAAAACACACACATTCCATTCAGACAGTTACAGACCCGCTGCTGTATAGATCTCAGTGGCTAATTTCAGCACTTCAGTTGCTCAACATTCAAACCAGGAGGCATTCATAGCCGAGCAGAACAAACGTACATTGAAAAAAAATGTTTTCCCCCCACAGTAGCTGTTTTTTTCCATACACTATAACATACAATGCCTGAGTAACAGTTGTCCACCACTGACATAATCGCACCTTGTGGTTGCCATGACAACTATAAACCTCTCAAGCAGCGCTCTTGAGGTTTACTTAGTTGTCCTGGCAACTGCTTGAGGTGATTACATCGTAGTTGAGCACTGTTACTCATGCATTATGCTCTATATTATCTACAAGAGAACCGTAAATGTATACTGACTGATGCTCTTGTCTGTTTCTTTCTCATTTTTTCCTAGGCTGGTTGGGCATCTACTCTGTTCTGGAAGACAAACCAGTGGATTATGATACATATGTTCCACTGCCGCATAGTTCTTACATACCACATGTGGTTTGTATGCATTTATAATTGGGACCGGCTCATCCAGCTCACTCCACCCATACAGCTCATTCTCTTCTTCACTGGACTGGTTCTGCTCACAGTAATACTTAACCCTTTCTGGACGTACAAAAAAGACTTTACAGCTTCTCACACCAGTCGACTGGAACTTTACAGACGAGGTAGAGAAAAGCAGTTCAAGTGCAGCGCTAAATGGTGAAGCTATCAGAATTGCAGAAAAGAAGGAACGTTAACCTACAGTTTACCCTAATTCAACTTTTCTTAAACTATATTTAACTGCTAAATCGTGCAGTAGCACCTGGAAACTGGCAACCAGTTACTGTAAATATTTGCAAATCAATGTACTTTTATTGAAATGTGATCCAGTATTTCAGGTGCTACTCGTTCAGCGAGTAATCTACTGACTCTGTAATGACCTGCATGATTATTGTTTAGGTGTTGCAGCCAAGGCTTCAGTGAGCTCCCTTTTTGAAGTATTTGAATTCCCCCAAATCAGGTAAAAACATCCAAAATTACTGGACTTCCAAATGGGGGAAAGACAGTTGGGTGCCTAACAATATTGTAGGCAAATAAAAAGTGGTTGCTTCTGAAAGAGGGGGTATGTTTAAGCAATAAGGCATGACTGGGCAAGGGTTATTGGGATTTGTCTACACATTGAGGTGTATCACTAGGCACAGTTCAGTAACTTGACCACACAAGAAGGGGGTTGTACACAATAACCTGCAGGAGCTTCTACAGCACTACTACCTCCGACGACCGCTCTGTTCCACCGTTGAGGGATTGCTAGAGATTCCCAGGGTTTGTTTGTAGACCTCTGGAGCTCGAGCGTTTGCTTTTGCAGCACCTACCCTGTGGAATTCTCTACTTCATTGGGTACGGGAGTGCCTGACTGTAGAGTGCTTTTAAATCGGCACTGAAAACCCATCTTTTCAAACTTGCCTTTTCTGAAAGTCGATGTATTGAATTCTGCTGTTTAGTTACTGTATTTTAAATATTTATGGTTTTTAATATATTAACATTGTAAAAGCGCTTTGATATGTGTAAATTGTGCTTGTTATAAATAGATTAATAATAATAACTCACTTCCTGGAGTGCCTGGGCACATTTATTTAAAATAAATAATTTAGAATTTAGATTTTGTTTACTTTTTATAAATGTCCTTCCTCAGCCATGGATTATTGCAGGATTTACCCACGGGTAAAGTCCTTCCCAGACCAGTCAAGTTATAGGATATATTATTCTATTGTATATTATGATTATCAGCAATATTTGTTTCCAAAAAAATGTTTCTCTAAGAATATTGTCTTCCAAAATGTAGGACCGTGAAAGTATTTTGACTTCCAACAAATGGGAATGGCTTTCATATTTGGGGGCATTGACGTTTTTAACTTCTACCAAAAACAAATTTACTGAACCCCTGGCTGCAGATAAAAATCAATACAACTGGTGCACTTTTTAAAGACAAAAATATTTATACGAGATAGCTTAAAGCAAAATATAATGGGGGCAGTGAATGGATGTGTCCTTGCGTGCAATAGGGCTTTGTCCAAGTAACTTCAGGGGAAGTTTGGGATAAAAAAGAGTGCATGATACATGAAACGAGTCAGGTGACAAGAATGATGGGAATGGTGTGTTCAGCATTACAGAAAGAATAGAGGACCAAGATTGTGCAGGCCATGGCTGGTCTGGAAGACAGGGTTGTGCAAAAGATAAAGGGCAGCAGTATGTAACAGTGAGAGTCTGGGATAAGGTGGGGTCACTGATCACTGGCATGGATAGCTTGGGTGCAGGTTAAACCATTGACACTTAGCTTGCTGCTTAAATCTGGCCCTTGTCAGTAGTGGCCAAAACTGTTTATCATTTCAATACTGACTTATATAGGGGATGGCAGAGGTAAGGGAAAAGGATGGCCACGAGGGCTACAGATGGCAGTTGGGTAGGATGGGCAGACTGGATGGGCCCCTGGGCCTTTTTCTGATATCTGTTGTGTTTTTTGGTTTTTTTTTAAATGTATCTCTGTTATGTGAAAGAACTGGAAGGGGACAGGATCAGTTGTGTTCCAGGAGAGTAGCTGCTGCTTGTTGTTTTCACAGGGTTCTTGTGGATTTTACTTGGTAGAAGGTTAGTTCTTTTCTTTCTTACTTCTAAGGGGCTAGCAGGGTATTGTTTTGGGGCTGCTGGAAGTTTGAAAACTAGTTTGGTGGCTGTAAGTGGGCTCATTTTGTGGATGTTTCACTGTGTAACAGGCTGCGCTGGTGGAGGCCTGTTTCTTCTGATTTAAAACCTATTTGGTGGGATTTGCTTGGGGCTGGTTCTTTGGCTGCTGGGCTTGGAGGGGAGACACAGGGCTGATACACTGTCTCTCGAGTCAGGTGTCTGCCCAAGACCCGCCCCACCTCCCTCCCCAGAATTCTGCTAATATATGGGGAACACCTGCCCTGCAATTTGAGGAAAGGCTACAGGTGCAGCTCATGTAGTTCTAGCCACTGGGGGTTGGATTTAAAGGCTGGGAGAGAGGAGCTTAGGGAGTTGTTCATTTCCCTTATAAGTTTAATGTGTTGTACTGCACCTAGTAACAGGGTTACTGGTGTACAGTGGGACTGTCTCTAAGATTAGTGGGTGACCTGATTAGGCAGTAGGGTGTATCTTGGACTAGGGGGGAACCTGGTGGCTCACCCAAGGAAACCTATTTGGAAGGGGATGGAACCACACGTCATTAGGGCTGGCATCTTTGGGAGGGTGGTGGGGTGCACAGGGTGTGGAGCAGCCATGATACTGGACTGGGCTTGGAAGTTCGGTGGTTGCCCAGTGTGCTACCAGCTGGCACAGCTTAGGGAGGAGGTTGCAGGGATTAGGAGACAGCTGAGGGAAGGGGGGCGGTATGGTTGGGGAAGGGGGCTGGGGATCTCCCACGCGGTTGCACCAAGCACTGGGGGCGGGGGCATAGGGAAAGGAGTGCAGGAGAATACTCAGGGGTCACATAGGGACCCTGGCAGAGGGGGTCCAAAAGGACACTACCAAGGAAGCAGGCAGGTAACTGGGGACCCTCATAAAGGAGGGATGGAGGGACAACATTCTCAGGGAAGTAGGCAGATGGCCAGGGCTGGACAGAAGGAAGCAAGGCGGGAGGTGGATTCAGACCTTACACTCAGTAACTGCTTCAAAACCTCTTCTTCTGCTCGAGGATGAGGGGGGTGATGTAGCCACGACAGGGTGGTTAGAGATGGAAAGGGAGTGGGGCAGGAGGCAGGGGCCAGATAGCAGGAAGAACGGGGGACCTGGAATGCAGGAAAATGGGGGAGCAGTGAATCAGAGCAGGAGGGGCAGGGGAAGAGGGAGGGAGGAAAGCGCAAGGAGAAGGACCAGTTGGGAGGAAAGGTAAAGGGAAGGACCAGAAGTACAAGGAGGATTCAGTAAAGGGAGCTGAGGGTTTAGGCAGGGAGCACCGATGACAAGGAGGAACTAAATGGAGACAGGAAGGAAGGAGGACGAGCCAGGCTAGTTTAGCAGATGGGGAGAAGGACCAGTCACGAGCAGTGATGGGGAATTAGCAAGGTACAGAAGGATACTCAGGAGGAGGAGAGGCATAGGATTGGAGGGGTGTGCATGGAAATAAGGAGGGGTGGCATGTGGCACCCAGATAGGGGGAGGAACAAGGAGCCGGCTGGGTGGAGGGGCCAGTAGAAAGGATGAGGGACATGGAAGGGGGAATGGAGGAAAAGGAGAGGTCAGAGTGCTCCTGTTGGGGGATTCTATGATCAGGGGTATCAAATGGGATAGGGAGGGAGAAGTCTGGCCAGTTAGAACAAGATGCTTCCCCGGACTAACGGTGCACAGGGCTAAGCACGAGGTATATCAGCTGGCAAAGGATTGTGGGGGTTCCCGGACATACTGGTCCACCTGGGTACAAATGACATTGAGGAAATAGCGAGCTAGAGATACAGGCAAGATTCAGGGAGCTTGCCAGGGTCTGTCATGACATAGGATGCGCTGTTTCCTTCTCAGAAATCCTGCCGGTGCCAAGGGCTAGTGGGGGAACACAAAGGAAGATTAGGAGATAAACCAGTGGCTCAGGAGTGGTGTGAGGCCAGAGGGTATGGGTTGATGGGGGATTGGGGAGACCTGGGAGGATAAGGAGCTGTATGCTAGAGATAGACTCCATCTCAATTTGGAGGGGAGGGGAATCCTTAAGTTGAAAATAGAGGGGTTAATTGGTGAAAAGTGGGGTTTAAACTTGTGAAGGGGGAGGGATGGGAGAAAAGGCTGTCAAGGGGGTGCCGATAAAGGAGGGACTCTGTCTCCACCCCCCTGGGGAGCTGGAGGATTGCGGGAAAAGGCCAACTGGCAAAGTGCAGACCAGGGGAAAACAGAATCCCCATGGGAACACGAGCAGGGGAAATGGAACTATAGGGAAAAGGTGGAAGGTAGTCCTGCTAAATGCCAGGAGCTTGGGCAATAAAATGCCTGAGCTCCAGGCGATGCTAACTGAGGGAGCAGTGGATGTGGTGGCGGTCACTGAGACTTGGGCCACTGCAGGACACGACTGGGACCGGAACCTGGAGGGTTACACTATGTTCAGTCAAAACTACATTGGTATAGGGGAGTAGAGGAGGCGGAGGGAACCGTGGAGGCAATTTGGGTCACCTTGATAACAAGGGGGGGCAAGAGAGTAAAAATAGGAGTGGTGTATAGACCCCCTGCCCTGGCGGAGGAGCTGGAGGACAGTCTGGTGGCAGATGTTGGGAGACACTACAGACTGGGCAGAGGAACGGTGGTGGTGTTGGGGGACTTAAACATGCCAGGAACAGACTGGGAGACTATGACATCCTCTGTGACCAGGGAACAGAGGTTATTGGATGTCTTTCAAGACACGTTCCTAACTCAGCAGGTGAGGGAACCGACCAGGGAGGCAAGGGTACTGGATGTGGTTCTGGCAGACAGTGACCAGATTGGGGGCCTGAGGTAAGGAACCCATTGGCGGGAGTGACCATGCCACAGTCTGGTTCTGCCTGGACCTAGGAGGGTAGAAGGCTGCACAAGAGCGGAGTAACCGACTTCAGGGGGCGATTTTAAGAAATGGGAAGGATCCTTAAGGAGCATTTGGATGGGATTGGGTCAGACATGGACGCTGATAGTAGGTGGGAAATCATCAGGAGAGGGGTGCAGGATGCTACCAGCACCTATGCAAGAGTAAGACGAAAATGCGGTAGGGCCCAAAAACCCTGCTGGTGGACTAGGGAGGTCCAGGAGGTGGTGCGGGGAAAGAAGGCAGCCTATAAGCAATTCAAGTTCTCAAGGAGTGAAAGGGATCGAGGGGAGTACGAGCTGATGGCTAGAAGGGCCACTAGGATGGTGAGGGCGGCTAAGGCAAGGAAGGAGCAGAATCTGGCCAGGGAAATTAGGAGAGGGGAACAAGGGGTTCTTTAGATACATTGGGGAAAAACGCAAGGTGAAGGGGCAGATTAGCAGGATTAAATCAGGGGAGAGATGGGCACAAGACCCAGGGGGAGCAGGCTGAGGTACTAAATGAGTACTTCACCTCAGTTTTCACCAAGGAAAATGGGGGTGCTGCATCATACATGGGAGGAGACAGAGATACTGAGGAGGGGGACCTCACCGATCGTGGTCTGGGGAGAGGGGAGGCATCACTGGCAGAGGGGAGGGCTAAGCAGGGAGAAGAGGTACGGAAGTGGAAATCACAGCAGAGAGAGTGAGGAAGCCCTCAGCTCCTTAAGACGGAGAAAGCACTGGGGCGGATAAATTACATCCCAGAGTGCTGAAGGAACATGCGATGTCCTGGACGAAACCCTGCAGGAGCTTTCACCATCTCTCTGAGGACAGGGTGGGTGCCCCAGGACTGGAAGGTGGCGCATATAGTGCCTGTCCACAAGGGGGATCAAGGGAGGTGGCAGGGAACTACAGGCCTGTCAGCCTGACATCGGTGGTGGGCAAGGTGATGGCGGGCATTGTCAAGGAGAGGCTGGGGGGGGACCTGGATAAGTCAGGGTGCCTGGACGATAGACAGCATGGATTCATCCTGGGAAAATCCTGTCAGACAAACCTGGTGGAGTTCTATGACTGGGTGACGAGTGCCTTGGACCTGGGTAGACCAGTGGATGTCCTCTTTCTAGACTTCAGCAAGGCATTTGACTCTGTTCCTCACATGGGCCTGTTGGATAAGCTGGGAGAAATGGGGGTGGGGAACCAGATGATCAGATGGATAGGCAGTTGGCTCCAGGACCGGACCCAGAGGGTCGTAGTTGGTGGGATAGTCTCATCCCAAGGAATGTCATTGTGGGGTCCCACAGGGATCAGTCCTTGAGCCCTCTGTTCAACGCCCACGCTTCTGACACATAAGGACAGGAATCAGGAGTGAGATGAGTCTCTTTATGGATGACTCAAAACTGGGGCGGTGGTGGATGGGGAGGAGGGAGAGTGACCCCACGGGGGTACCTGGAGGCTCTGGAAAGATGGTCTAGAAAGTGGGAAGCTGAGGTTCAATGCAGGAAATGCAAGGTACTCCACCTGGGGCAGAAACCCGGGCCAAGTGTACACCCTGGGGGAATACTACAAGTCTCGATGGCTGAGAGGGACCTGGGGTGGTGGTGGATGTCAAGATGAACAACTCTGAGACTTGTAGGAGGGCAGCAGCCAAGGCCAACAGGATGCTGGGATGCATCGCTAGGGGATCACCCCAGAAGGAGGAAGTGATACTCCTCTGTATAACTGCTTGGTGAGGCGCACCTTGAGTACTGGTGCAGTTTTGAGGCCACACTTAAAGAGGGACGTAACCTCCTGGAGAGGGTCCAGAGGAGGGCAACCAAATGATTTGGGGCTTGGGGACAGAACCTATGAGGAGAGGCTCAAGAGCTAAATATGTACATTGGAAGAGAGAAGGACCGGGGACATGATAGAGGTCTTCAGGTACATGAAGAGGGTAAATAGGAGAGAACAGTCAGGGTGCTTGAAGGAAGGAGGAGGGGGCCACTAGAGGGCATGGGTGGAAGCTGGAGGGAGATTCAGGGAGAAAGGAGGAGGTGCTACTTCACTGAGAGGGTGGTGGAGCCATGGAATGCGCTGCCTAGGGGGCTGGTGGAGGCAGAGACAGTGGAGGGGTTCAAGAGGGGTGGGACAGGTACAGGGAAGGGTTCTGGAAGCAAAATCAATGCAGCAAGAATATCCGAACTGGGAAGGAGAAGCCAGAGAAGGCGAGGGGCAGCAAGGTCAGCAACCAGGTGGGGGCTGACCAAACGAGCAGACACGAAAGACCGTTAGGCCTATTCTGCTGGCATTTTAGTATGTTAGTATGTGAAATGAGTTATGGTCATCACAGTCCAATTCCTAGTAGGAAGAAATGGATGTAACAAAATCGGAAACACAGTTGGCTCGAGTGATTGGGCTGCATCTGTCCAGAAAGGGAAAGCAGTCCAAGGAACAGTTTAATTGCTTCCTTGCCAAGCATTTAAACTAGCGGGGGCAGTGGGAGCAGAGAGGCTCTAGCAGTCCGCCCCCACAAGATAGAGAAGCCAGAAATGAGGAGCAGGAAGGCAAGATGCTGACAGTACACCTAAATCAGACATAGAGGGAAAGGCAGAGGTAGGCAGCATAAAAAGGAAGTTTGGGGGGAGGGAAGGAAGCAGTGGAGCAAAGGCATGAGTAGAGTGCAGATAGGCAGCAAAACATGGAAGGCCATGGTTACAAATGCTCACAGCCTGGAGAATAAAATCCCAAACCTGGAGGCATTGTTAGTAGAGGCAGACCTGGACATAGCAGCAATAACAGAAACTTGGTACACCGCAGATCATGACTGGGATGTTAATGTACCAGGGTATGCTGTATTCAGGAGGGATGGGGGAGTAAAAGGTGGGGGTGGCCGTGTACATCAGAGGGGTATAAAGGCAACAGAGGTGCTGGGTGACAGGGAGGCGAGGCACTGAAGGTCACCCTTGAGCCAGGTAATGGCACAGCGATCCATGCAGGGGTGAGCTACAAGCCTCCAGTACAGTGGGAGGAGGTGGATAGGGATCTAGGGGACCAAATTCACAAGAGGGCAAGAAGAGGTGAGGTATTACTGCTGGGTGATTTCAGTATCTCAGACATGGATTGAACCATCCCAGCAGCTGCTTTGACCAGGAGCCGAGACATCCAGGATTCCGTACAGGGGGCAGGCCACGGACAGCTAGTGATTGATCCCACCAGAGACGGGGTGATTCTGGACCTAGTACTGACCAATGGGGACAGAATCACAGATATCCAGGTGGAAGGTCAACTGGGATCCAGTGACCACCACATAGTGTGGTTCAGCATAGGGACAGAGGTGCACAGTCTAGTCACACAAAGGCAAGGGTCTTAGATTTTAGGAGTGCGGATTTTGCTAAAATGGGGAGTTCTATTGAAAAGGCCCTGACAAGGAGGGAAATAGGAGGGGGAGTTGAGCAGTGGGAACACCTAAAGGGAGCCATAGAAGAGGTGACGAACCAATGCATCAGGATGATAAACAAAGGCAAGAGAAGGAGGAAACCACTATGGTTCTTGAGAGAGGTGGCAGACAAGGTAAGGGCCAAAAGGGCGGGTTTCAGGAAATATAAAGAGACTCAAAAGGAGGAAGACATGGAGGTGTACCTATGGAATCTAAGGGAAGCGGGGAAGACTGTAAAGCACACAAATGCATATACTGAGGAAAGGTTAGCGCAGACTGTGAAGAAAGGGGACCAGACATTCTATAGGTACATCAGCAAAAGAAGGAAAGTCGGGATTTTAAAGCTCAGAGGGAATTCAGGGGAGTATAAGGAGGAATACCTGCAAAGGTGGAAATACTGAACAAATACTTCTGTTAAGTATTCGCTGAAGGGGAGGGTCAGGGAACACAGCTGGGAAGCAGACATGAAGGGGGGGGGAGGTAAACACAAGTCCATTCTCAGTGGAGAGAGTTCTGGAGGAGCTCACAAAACTGAAGGTGGACAAAGCAATGTGGCCAGATGGCATACACCCGAGGATATTAAGGGAGCTGCGAAGAGAGCTAGCAGTGTCTGACAGCTATGTTCAGAGAGTCACTCAACACAGGAGTGGTTCAAGAGGGCACATGTAGTCCCTCTACACAAAAGTGGTAGGGATGAGGCAAGGAAGTATAGGTTGGTCAACCTCACCTCAGTAGTAGGTACGATCTTGGAGGCACTGCTTAAAGAAAGAATAGTGGCACACTTGGAATCCAGTGGTGCCCAGGATCCGAGGCAACATGGATTCACAGCAGGAAGGTTGTGTCAGATGAATCTGATAGTTTTTTGACCGATGACAAAGTAAATCGGGGAGGAGCGGTGGATGCTGCCTACCTTGATTTCAGCAAGGTCTTCGACACAGTCCCATATAAAAGACTGGTAAACAAGATGGATAGTCTGGGCATGAGGCACAGGGGGATAAACTGGGATAGAAACTGGCTAACGGACTGAAAGCAGAGGGTGCTGGTAAATGGCATCCAATCTGGGGAGAGGGGGGTGACCAGTGGGGTATGTCAGGCATTAGTCCTTGGGCCAGTCCTGTTTAATATCTTCATTAGTGACATTGTGATAGGGCTGGAGGGAAAGGTCACCTATTTGCAGATGACGCCAAGATCTGCAACAGGGTGGATACTCCAGACAGTGGAGAGAATGAGGAGGGACCTGGGAATCTTAAAAAATGGTCTGAAGTGTGGCAACTGAGGTTCAGTTCGAGGAAGTGCAAAATAATGCACCTGGGATGAGGGAACTCTGGGGAGAGCTGCAGGATGGGAGGAGTTGCTGATGATCACCAAGGAAGACGGGGACCTGGGGATTATCATTTCAAATGATCTAATGGTGTCTAAGCAGAGTACAAAGGCTGCAGGTAGGGCCAGTGGCATGCTGGGTGCATAGGCAGATTTATCACTAGCAGGAAGTGGGAGGTAATGCCATTGTATAAAACACTGGTGAGGCCTCGCCTACAGTACCGTGTATAGTTATGGAGGATGCACCTTCATAAAGAAGTATATCTAGTCTTTGACAGGGTGACTAAGGTGGTACAGGGCTTGCACCAGAAAACATACGAAAAGAGACACAGGTACCTCAATATGTACTCACTGGAGGAGAGAAGGGATCGGGGGACATGATGGAAACATTCAAGTACCTTAAGGTCATAAACAAGATGCAGGGGGGAGACATCTTCCAATATAAGAGGAGTACAAGAATGAGGGGACATGATATGAAATTGAAAGGTGGCAGGTTAAGGGGAAATGTGAGGAAGTTGTTCTTCTCTAATAGGGTGGTGGGCACGTGGAATAGTCTGCCCTGGAGATGGTGTATGTGAGCACAGTGGATGGATTTAAACATGCCTGGGACAGGCATAAGGGAACCTTAGAGGTGGGAAGGGGAGGTGAAAAGCTATTCACCAGGTAGGGTCAGAGACCACAAACTAGTGTAGGGCTTACGGGCAGACTAGATGAGCTTAACGGTTCTTATCTGCCAGTAGTTTCTATGTTTCAGTCTCGCATGAGAGGCCAAAGACCGAATGGGTATGGAGTTTGAACTACACTCACCAGTGTGGCGGTCTCTCCATGGCAGGGTTGATGCACATTGACTAGGGTGTAGGGAAGCCTTCAGTGCAGTTTCCTGTGCAGAGCTGGTCATGTAGATAAAGAGGCTTTGGTTCCCAATGCTCTTCTCAGTCTACCTCTCACAAGCACTAAATAAGTAACTACATCAAGAAGTCCTTGTAATATTAGTTACAGTTGTCCACTCTGTTGCAGACTTGTGTGTCGTCCTTGAACAGATATACTTTCCCCGCCAGCCCTTCCATAATGTCGCTAATAAAGATATTGAAGAGGACCAGGCCTAGTACTGACCCTTGTGGCACCCTGCTGGTCACATTGCCTTCCCCAGAGTGGACCCCATTTACCACACCACCCACTTGACTCATTTTGCCTAGCCAACTTCTTACCCATTTTACTACATTTGGATCCACTCCTAGGTTGCCCAGCTTGCTCACCAGTCTTATATTGTATGTGTAACGGTGTCGAAGGCCTTACTAAAATCCAGGTAGGCCACAATTACCGCTCTTCCCTGATCATCCAGTCAAACAACTCGATCAGGTTTGTCTGGCAAGACCTCCCCCCTGTGAAACCATGTTGCCTCAGATCCTGTAATCCACTGGTTACAAGGTATTGCCCAATCCTTTCTTTCAGTAGTGATTCCATTACTTTACCTATTGCTGAAGTCAGACTGACAGGTCTGTAATTTCTTGCCTCCTCCCTATTTCCAGTTTTGTTTAGTGGGACCACATCTGACCTCCTCCACTCCCCTGGCACCGTCCCTGTTTCTAGTGATAGGTTGAACAGAGGTGCAGCCAGCACCTCATTGAGCTCTCTCAGTATCCTTGCCCAACTATTGCATGACTGTAACTCCCCTCTACCCTGCCTATTTTTGTTTTGTTCACTTTAAACTCTTAATTATTCTAGGGACATGGATATGTTGTTCATCCACACTTATTGGCAGGTATCCTTGCCGCTTTAAATCTTGCCGGAAGGTCTTCAAGCTGGCTCCTCCCACCCACCCGGGTGGTATAACTCTCGGCTCCGTCCCATGACGCCAGATCTTCCTTACCGCTTGGAAGCTCAGGTTCCCTCCTTAGCGCTCTGCGTTTGACTAGTTCTATTTCTTCCGTTTTGCAAATTTGAAAGTTTTGCTAAAAGACTTGGTCTTGATCCTCGGCTTTCGCGATGGACAAATCGACTCGGTTTCGGAGATGCCCCTGCGGATCAGAAGATGTCTCGGGCGGATCCACACTCCCGTGTGTGTCTACTGTTTAGGCCTTGAGACGACCGCAGGGACTGCAACCTGTGCTCTTCCTTCTCGGCCTCGTCCTCGAGGCCGTGCTGCCCGATTGCAACTGGGCGTCCGAAACATTCCCTCGGTGAAGTCTAAGGAGGCCCGGTCGGCGGTGTCGGCGGCCGGGCTTCGCGGATCAGCTCGAGCAGATGATCGCCTTGAAGAGGAGCGCGCGGGCCGTATCTTCTCGCCGCGCATTTATCCCCGCTCTCTGGGTTCTTCGACACAGTTTCATTTAAGGAGTTTTGTCTGTCCCTCTCCACTAAGGGAGAAGGGCCAACATCTGCTGGACCTTTTATCGGTCCAAAAGAGGGACAAAGTAAATCCCTCCGTCGACGCTCTTGGGAGGCGGGAAGGTCCCTCTCCCAGTCGTCAACCCGTCGGCCGATTCGTCGCTCGCCGACCACTGGTCGCAGTGCCCCTGTCAGGTCAGTTGACTGAGACTCCTGTCGGCGAGTCGAGATTTTTCTCAACCCGTTGGACGGGCTGTCGCCTATAGAAGCCGAGATTCCCTCTCTCCCGGTTCCCGAAGTTGAGATCCGTGGGCATGCTAGCCTCGGTTCCGGAGCCCTCGGATGAACCCTCCGAGCGAAGGGGTGCCGGTTCCTGCCGACACTTCCCGCACCGACCTCGGAAGAGCCGAGGCTCGGTCTTGGTCTCGGACTTATTGGCGGTCCAGCCGATCCGCCCGTCATAGGCGGTCTCGATCCAGCCACCGCAGTGGCGGCGTTGCCCCGTCCTTGTCCTCCTCCTCAGGGCGAGGGAGGCCCGGCGTAAGTTAAATCGGCGGTGGGGACCTCATGTGGCAACAGCTCCTCCTGACCGGGAGTAAGCCCGACGCAGTCGCCCGGCCATTAAGTGGCTGTCACCGGAGCGGCCGACACAACCCCTCGACTTACCCGAGGAGCCTGTACGCAGGCCGGTTGTTCGGCCAAAACCAGCTGCTCCACCGATTCCGGTGGAACCTCCACCTCCACAGCCACTATTTGGGGCTCCGACCAGGGATTCTCGGTCGGCTAAGGGTCTACCCCATCGGCTGTCGGTTACCCTCACTCCCGACCGACCTCGGCAGGTAGAGGGTGGCTCAGGCCAGAGGCAGCTCTTCGAGGACTCGTCCGAGTCCGAGGATAATTCCTCCTTTTTCTCCAAGCGACTGGACTTGGAGTCCTCAGGAGGACAGTCAATGGACGATAGCCCGTCGTCCTTCCTAGGACTGCTTCGGCTCATCTCGGAGTCCACCGGGATGAAGCTCGAACCCGTTTCCAAATGGGCCAGGTATCCCCTCACGGGATTCTGGACCGAGGATTCTCCAACGGAGGCCTTTCGTGCTTGGCGAGGCCATAGTGGGTCCGGCCCTGGAGCTTTGGCGCGCCCTGCTTCCTGTCCAGCGCCTTGGCCAGGATGGCCAGGAAGTATGTGGTCCCTACCGGTTCCTGTCCGGTTTTGGAGCACCTCTCTGCTGAGGGTTGGTTACCGACAGCGTTTTCCAGCCAGCGCCCGGCAGCGCCAGGGATGTGGACAAACCTCCGACAAGGAATCCAAGAAATTGATTATGTCGGGCGTAAAAGTCTATGCTACGTCCTCTCTCGCCTTCCGTCCAGGCCAGTTCGGCCGTCCTCATGGTACATTTTCTCATGCCCTGTTGGGCTCCCTGGATGAGGTCATTCCTCATCTCCCTGGATCTGCAGACTACGGTCAAGCAGGTGCGGGACAGAAGCAGGAGCAGTGGCCAACAGCAGCTCCAGACTGCTTTGGATATTGGGACTCATGTGCCAGGTCGGTGGCCGCGAGTGGCTATCGTGGCGGGCTTAGCTGAGATATCCACCTTTACTTGGATACCCAGCACAAGTTGGCGGATGTTCCTTTTGGGACTGACCTCTTCAGCCCTGGGGTGGAAGGTCACCTGCAGAGGATCGAGATGTCCAATGCTACCTTGGACTCGGTCTCTTCGCTCAGAAGGACAAGGCCGCAAACCACAGCTAAGCCCTTTCGTCCTTCTGGCCCCGGCGCCCGACCAACAGCGTCAGGGCCAGCAGGCTCGGCCTTGCATCCCAAACCCAAGCCGCCGCTTCCTTAACAGGAGGCAGGGAGGAAAAGGCCCAGGAGGTCCCTCGGCTGGTCCCTCCTCCAAGCCTGCCCAGTGGGGCTGAGGGGTGTCGCCCCATCCCGTCACCTTACCCCGGGTCCCCGTGGAGGCGGCTCAGCGCACTTCCGTTCGCGTGGTCGCTGTTACCACGGACAGGTGGGTTTGGAGGTGATGGGAAGAGGCCTGCCTCTAGAATTCGAGCAGGCACCGCCCTTCAGAACCCGCCTTTCGGGGCTTGGTCCCAGCCTCGCTGGCGGCTCGTCAGGCGACATCGCTTCCTCCTCCAGAAGGAGGTGATAAGAGAGGTGGAGGACCCTCCTTCAGACCAGGGTTTGTGTCCAGGTACTTCCTGGTTCCGAAACGGATGGGGGGCTGGCGCCCCATTCTCGACCTTCACGACCTAAACAAGTTCCTAAGGTCTCGAACCTTCAGGATGGTCACTCTGGCTCAGATAATACCATCCTTGGAACGCGGCGTGTGGTTCTGCTCTCTGGATTTGCAGGACGTGTTTTTTCACGTCCCTATCCGTCCGTCTCACCAGAGATTCCTTCGCTTCCGAGCGGAAGGATCCCTTTTCGAGTTCCAAGCCATCTCCAGCTCCCAGGGTCTTCACCAAATGCATGGCAGTGGTGACAGCATTCCTGCGGCGCTGAGGGGTCCGGGTGTACCCTTACCTGGACGACTGGCTGATAGCAGCCCCCTCCAGGCAGGAGGTGGAGTGGTCCAGAGATCTGGCCCTCCAGGTCTGCTCTCAACTAGGCCTCCTTATCAACGAGGCCAAGTCGGAACTCGAGCCGAAGCAGGTGATTCTGTTCATCCGGCGCAGCTCGACTCTCTTGAGCCAGAGCGGCTCCCGGCGGACAGGGCCGAGGTTCTTTCCTCCTTTGCCCAATCATTTCTGGTTGGCAATTGCTTCTGCCGGGACTTCCTCGTCTCCTGGGTCTCATGGCGGCCTGCACCAGCGTGGTCCGTTGGGCCAGCTGGAACATCGCCCTTCAATGGGGACTGGCCAGCCAGTGGTCCAGGCTGCGATCCTTTGGACCAGCTTGTGTCGGTGACACAGGGGATGTGGGAGCGCTCCAGTGGTGGATCGTTCCAGGTCATTTGCAGGAGGGCATCCCGTTCGTCCGCCCGAGCCGACGGTCTCTCTGTCGACCGATGCCTCTCTGATGGGTTGGGGTGCCATCTGGGGAACCACCGGGCCCCGGCCTCTGGTCCCCAGCGGAGTCGATGCCACATCAACCTGCTGGAGCTCCGAGCGGTCCGCTTAGCTCTCACCGCCTTTGCTCCGTTCCTCCGGGGTCAAGTGGTCCGAGTCCAGACGGACAACACCACGACCATGTACTATCTAAACCGCCAGGGCGGGACGCGCTCCATGCTTCTATGCAAGGAAGCTCTCCGCATTTGGTCACTCGTGCGCAGCCTGGAGGCGGATCTCCTAGCCATTCATGTGGCAGGAGCCTCCAACACCCTGGCCGATGCCCTGAGCCGGATAGGGGCTGCATCCCACGAGTGGTCTCTCCTGCCGGAGGTAGTACAGCATCTGTTCTCCCATTGGGGCACACCTCAGGTGGACCTGTTTGCCTCCAGGGAGAACGCGAAGCTGAGACTGTTCCATGCCCGCCCCCCTCAGCAGGGCTCGCTGCAGGGGGATGCCTTCTCGAGGCAGTGGACCCCGGGCCTCTTCTACGCCTTTCCCCCATTTCCCTTGATCCACAAGGTGCTTCTCAAGGCGAGGAGGGACAAGGCGCAGGTGATTCTGATAGCCCCAGACTGGTCTCGCCAGTTCTGGTACCCAGATCTCCTCAGTCTCAGCTCCAGGACTCCGCGACAGCTTCCAGCTCGCCCGGACCTGCTCTCAGTCAATCAGGGGAAGGTGTTCCATCCGGACCTTCAATCCCTGCACCTGACGGCCTGGTTCTTGAGCGGCTAGAGTTCCAGGCCTTGGGTCTTTCCGACGAAGGTCCTCAATGTAGTTGAGCGCCCCTTGGGAGTCGACCAGAAATGCTATGCCTTCAAATGGAAAAGGTTTTCATTTGGTGTCAGAGCAAGGCTTGACCCTTCCTCCTGTTCCTTGGCAAGCATCTTGGACTATTTATGGTCCCTTTCTAATCAAGGGCTTAGTCAAGCGACCCTAAGGGTGCACCTGGCAATACCATCTCTGCTTACGGGGCGCGGGCAGGAAGCAGTCGATGGCGCTCAGAGAAAGGTGGTCTAGCGCTTTTCAAGAGGCCTTGATCACATTTCCCCTCCGATCGAGAACCTCCACCTCCGTGGATCTACTGCTGGTACTTGGCTAAGCTCTGGGGAAGTTTATTCAACCTATGCACAGGTGTGTCTTTTCTTCACCTGTCGTGGAAGACCGCTTTTTGGTGGCTATCACATCAGCCAGAAGGATGGGAGAGCTCCAGGCGCTTTCCATCGAGTCTCCTTATCTGGTCTTCCACAGGGACAAGGTTGTCCTGCGCCCCCACCCGAAATTCCTTCCGAAGGTGGTGTCGGAGTTTCACCTTAACCAGGTGTTGACTCTGCCGGTGTTCTACCCCAGTCACACCTCGGAGGCCAAATATAGGCTCCATACTTTGGACCCTAGAAGGGTGCTCGCCCTATTACAAAGAGCGCACGGCTGAAATTCGGGGAGAGGTTCGCCAGCTGTTTGTCACCTACGCTGAAGCCGCATCTGGCAGACCTGCAGCCAAGCGGACGATAAGCAGGTGGGTCACGTCCTGCATAGATCTCTGCTATAAGTTGGCGGGCATGGAGCTTCCCAGAGGGATAAGAGCTCATTCTACCGCTTACTGCGTTGCATCGGTGGCTGCTTCCAGGACGTCCCTATCCAGGAAATCTGCAGGGCTGCTACCTGGAAGTCAGCAAACACCTTCATTACCCATTACCACATCGACCTTGAGTCATGCCGGGATGCTGGTTTTGGGGCCTCGGTTCTCCAGTCTCTCTTTCCCAAGTAAGTATTGGGGGTGTGCGTCTTGCCTCCCTTCTCCCGGAGAACTGCTAGGAGTCTGCCAATAGTGTGGATGAACAACATATCCATGTCTCTAGAAATACAGGTTACTCACCTGTAACAGGAGTTCTAGGAATAGTATATGTTGTTCATCCACACGACCCACCCGACCTCCCCGGCTTCGACGCACAACCTGAGCTTCCAGCGGGCCAGATCTGGCATCATGGGACGGAGCCGAGAGTTATACCACCCGGGTGGGTGGGAGGAGCCAGCTTGAAGACCTTCCGGCAAGATTTAAAGCGGCAAGGATACCTGCCAATAAGTGTGGATGAACAACATATACCATTCCTAGAACTCCTGTTACAGGTGAGTAACCTGTATTTCTTTCCCTAGATAGGGGGTTTCACCTACACCCACGCTTTCTAGACCCTAGCACGCCACTACCCTCTTTCCCCCCTTTCTTGTCTTCCTTCTACCTCTACCCTTATTATTGCATGTCCTGACCCTCCTCTTTCCCTTGCAATGGGTGTGCAGTTACTGGAATTTAAGCAGGAAGCCTACCCCTGGTATAGGGTACACTGTCCTGATGTCTTGCTCATGCCTGTTTTTCACCTTTGTTCCTCCCCCACCAGTTTGTTGAGATGCAGTGTCCAGCCACCTGCTGCCTCTTTGGGATACTCCAGTAGGCAGACTCTGACTTCCTTAGCGTGTTTGTCCTATGCATTGGGAGGGGGCTTGATGGCTTAGTCCTTCGTAGGCCTCTGTCCTTCGTGGTAGCCCTTCCAATTGACTGCCGTTGGAAGGAGGTGTGGTTGGGCCTTGATAGGCTGTCTGTGTAAGCCCTGTAAACTCTGTCCCCTGCTGCTTTTTTAGGTCTATTTAGTGTTTTCTGACTCCTGCTGGTGGTGATCAGTTGGTGGAGGGGTCGATTTCCTCTATCGCACCAAGAAGATCTGCGGTCTGCTTCTTGCTTCTGCCCAGTTTGGTGGATCACTGGACAGGAAGCGTGTCTGCAGTGCCTGTTTGGTCATGCTCCAAATGTCACTTGCTATGCTGAGTCTTAGTCCCACTCTATCTTGGGATGGAGGGCTCTTGTGTGGTTTTTTAAAAAAAAAAAAGCAAGCCCCTGTCTCTTCTACTTTGACTGCTGAACAGTTCAATTAATTTTATCCTGATACATAAATGTTTTAAAAAAAAATCCTAGATTGTCCAGTAGAGGATGCTTGTGCTAGCCCCACCACCACCACCAAAAGAAACTTAACCGAGCTTGTCTCTCCTCTGTCAGCCCAGGAGTCCATGGCCTCTCTGAAATCCAGGTGCTGCAGATAACCACACCGGCTGGTTTTCAAAGATATGTGGGTAGTAAAGCTTCTGTCTAAACATGTTACCCCATCTCATCAAAATTACTCTCCCAGAAGAGACCCTATTCCTCCAGTGCATCCAACAATGGAAGTTTGATCAGTTGTAATAAACCAGGATAAGATGTTATAACAGACCATTGAGATTGGGCTAATTTTCCATGGTGTCCCACCACAGTTTAAAGTAATGGCATCATGTACAGAATGGTGCCTTCCAGCTTTTCTAGGTGAGAAATAGTCAGTACTTTTCCCCCCCAACCCAAAAAAACTACCCCCCAAGAAATGTTGATGGGATATCTGTAGAACTGAGAGAAACGGGCCTCCCCACTTCACTAGAATATTATTGGTGCTGAGAAAACCTATTATGTGCTGGCTGTGTCTGAACTAATGTCTGTGTTGGCATCACAAGGATCAGTGCTTTATGTGAGAGATACAGCAGTGTCAATTCTGGTTATTTCATTTTCTTTTTTCCATTTTATTATTTATACTGAAAAGGCTCGTGAGCATTACTGCCAGACTTCACAAGTGTCCAGTGACACAAAATGGAAGAAAGTCGTGAAAGTCCTTAGTTACCCAAATGCAAGCGTGAGTTTCAATAAGCATCTTCAGTACATTAAATGGTAAGTTTTATTAAACCTTGGGTCAAAGTGTTGGTCTCTGATTGGCCCAAACATGGTCACATGACCAGAAATATCTAACACTATTGCCCTGCCTTATCTTGGCAATGGGCAATAGACCAAGTAACAGGAGATAGCTCAAGAACTGTTGCCCACTAAATCTGCACATGTGCATAATCGTGTAGAACAAAAATGACACTGTTCACAGCCCTGCGCTAGCTATATTTTTAAATTAATTCTCTGTCCCTGGTAGTTTAGCAGCCCACCCCACTGACCAGTGTTAAGGACTCCCCCCACCCCCACCGCCTACATGACAGTAGCGATATTACCCTCTGCACACCTCCACTGCGGGCTGCAGCTCATGCGCCACCACCACCCACCCCCCGGCAAGACGGTGACCGGTTTTCCTCTCTGCCACCTGAATGTTATGCCTGTCTCTGGCTTCCTCCGCTGTGCCGGCATTGAAGTAAATGTGGGTGAGTTGTACTTAGTAAAATATGAGGGTTTTAGAATTTCACAAGCTTAGAGGGAAGCCATGGCTTAGTACCATTTAATGGGAATCAGCAACGTCTGGGGTTTATAAGGTGGACTCAATGGAGTTTGGAAGGCAGTGTAACTGGGGCAATGTTTAATAAAAACAATAATGACCAGAGTTGTATTGGCAATATAGTGGGAAAATATTGACTTCGTTTTCAGGCTGTGTAACAGTTGTCAGGCAATAGTTCATCCTTCAGGGTCAACATTTTACCACTACATTGCTCATCTCTGGTTAATATTTCTATACTGATTAATGACATAGATTATTAGATAATAGTACAGTAACTAGAAGACGGAGGATGGTATTTTTAAGGGTGGACATTTCTGGAAGACCTTTGTGGTATCTCCACATTGCACTGCACCTCTGCAGTCCTAAGCAAAGAGGAAGATTTGACCAATTGAGGTGCTTAGGCATGTCAGCTTTTTTAAAATAGATTTGATGCCCTTTTTTGGCATTGAACATGTCCTTCGACATGCTCAGATCAGCTGAAGTAGACCAGTTTCTCAGATAATGCTGTTGTTGGCAATGCTGCAAGCACAGCCAGCTGCGGGAGCAGCAGCTTCCTGTGACACAGAAAGATCATGTATAAACCATGACGACAAAACAGATTTTTTTCTGGAGTGCTGCTGAACCCAGTAGTTAACTGATGCCCTTAATGCCAGTGAAATGGATGAATGGCCTGATAATGAAAGTGACTGTGCTCAAGTTCCATGAGCAACTCTTATTTAGCAAAGGTTTCTCCTGTCCCATACAAAGGGGAGAGCAGGAACCATCTTACACTGCATGAGGAAGCAATTTTTTTACCACAGTGGAACCGCTCAAGTGCACCAAGCACAAGGGCAGAAGATGAACAGGTTTGATGTGTATTAATCATCTTGTACCATGTGAATAGGAGACCTCTGTCAGCCTGTTCTGAATGTATGTGATGTGCCACTCTGTACCTGTTGTATAGCATTTTAAATTCTTGACTATTCTGAATTATTTTATCATTAGTCGCACTGAGTATTCCATAACAGAAACAAAGATAACCTGCAGACAGCAGGAAGTATTTTCCTCTGTAATTATTGACATCCAGCAGACTGTTATTTTTATTTTGAAGAAAAATATCTGGTAATAGTCTTATATGTTGCCCAGTATTAAAATCTTGTATGGTAAAAAAAAGTCTGTTAAAAATCATAACTTTCTGAAGCTTTGAGGAAGATAAGACTTACATTTTTGTTTAGTGTAAAGCTGTACATAATAAGATTTTATTTGCTTAGTATTGTCCAGAAAAGGCACACTAAGCTGGACTTTGTTTCCAGGCGCAACCTGCAGAAAATGTATTTTGCTTCTAACATAACTGACCAAATGTGTTTGCCTTAGGCAGTTATATAAATATGATTGTGTGATGCACCTTCTGCAGCAGAAAATTCTGTTTAGGTGCTAAATTTAATATAGTATGGGGGTTGCTTTTTTTTTCTCTCATAACTATATTTTAATAATCTTAAATAATTTGGAAAAAGTAGTCCTCATAAATGTTGTTCTAAAATATTTTCCACTGAAGTTTAACTTCAAAATTAAACTAAGTGATTGACAAAGTTTTGTGGTATAAGATCAATAAACAATCTCATGCACACCCCGGCCTCCAAACTTAGCCCAAAGGGCCCTTTGTATCACTTCATTTTGTTCTATATTCTTACTTGCAGCTGCAACTTAGTGTATGTGTGTGTGTTTTCTGTTATTTATGTAAGCAGAAAGGCACGAAGGGGGTGTGTAAACCATATTTTACAGCACGGACGGTGGCGTAGTAAGGCACGAGGCTGAAGGCCGAGTGATTTCAGCTGCTGGCCGTGCTGTAAAATATGGTTTACACACACTGCTGAGTGCCTTATTGCGCTCATAAAATTGGCTCCCTTTTTTTTTTTTTATTTGACTATTGGGAAAAGCATGGCTATATGTAGAAAAACTAGATTTACTTGTGTGCATTTGTGATAAAATAGTCCTTCCACCCACTGCAAGTGATGTCATTGATTAGGTAATTGTTTTATTGCCTACTTTCTGCTTCGTTTTTTTTTTCCTATGTTCTCCACATTCAAGATATGGAATGTTTACCGTGGAATACATGGATCTAAACTTCTGCTCAGTTCCACTGGCAGAATGTTTCTCTCCTAACACACTGTACACACAGACAACAGAGTCATTTGGTACAGCCAGAGGCTGTCATCTCACTGTCAGGGCAAGAAGAAGGGCTTTCCCTGATGAGCAGGTAACGATAGAAGGTGGATTTTTCACTCTCAGCAAATAAACAGTTGTAGTGAAAACTATGAACCATGCTTACTGCTTCTAATTTATGTATGTAAGGAGAGTGTGATATCTGGGAAACAACATTTAATTCATTTGTTTTATTTTTTGTTTAAGGTAGTTTTATTTTTAAGGCCCAGTTGAAGTTTTTTTATAGTGTAAAGGTAGCAGCCATGTGTGTGGTGGAAGATCAGTTCTGGCAGTAGGGGGCTAACTGAAATGTTTGTGTTCCAAATGCCCATTGATCTGTGTTGCAGACTTTTCACTGCTGAGCAGTCTTTTTTTTTTTTTAACCATCCGTAAACTATATTTTACACATAAATGAGAGCCATTCAGATTACATGATTTTACCCTGCCATTTTTATAAGCCTCTATAAGGTATTTCGACTGAGGTGGGAGATTTGCTGTAAACTGAAAATTACATTCTTCTGTGGCCCAAGCTGCAGGGAACTCCACCATGAGTGCTCAGTATTCAAAAGTTCAAAGTTTATTGACAAGTATGCATAACAATATGTTCAAACAGACAAGATTTAAAGAGCACATTTCATGATGGTCCAGAAACTTACAGCTTCTAGTCATTATATGCAGTACTAGACCTGGAAGGATGTGTGCATTTATTTTTGGTCAAGGTTTATTCTGCCTTCCATAATTTGGATTTGTTTTTGAGCTCTGTTGCACTTGCCTTGCTGCTCAGCTGCTGGGCTTCTGGCTCCCAATGTCATCACTGTAGGTCAAACGAGTGACTCACACTGTGCAGTACAGTGCAGTCACAGCAGTTTTGCAAGGAAGAACTACCAGTACTCAGTGTACATACTGTGTTCCCCCTTCCCCAAGATACCTTGTTAGCAGTGCATTATGCCTTGTCAGTATATTTTTTTGTAAAATTGACTTACTTCTGCCTCTGTAACAAAGCATGGGGATTGAGAGAAGCTAGCTTTGCTGTCAGCACCTTTCCCAGTCCTTTTGGCTTTCAGGACATGAAACTTACAAGAACAGGAGGCAGAGTTTCAATTGCTAGGAAAAGACATCTTAAAGAGCAGTAGTTTAAAAGATAGAGATTGAGATTTAAAGAGCACCTTTCTCAGTCCTTTTGACTTTCATGCATTGATTCTGGAATTGTATTTCATTACTGTCCTCTGCAGTTAGTTTTTGCATTCTGTAGCAAGCCTGGTGTTTCTGTGGATGCAGGGCTGTACTGCTCACATTACTATGTGGCAGAGGAGTGACTCACAGACAAGTCAGTCTTACAGAAAAACATACTGACAAGGCATTTGGATTTTGGCATAATGCATTGCTAACAGGGTGTCTTGGGGAAGGGGGAACTCAGTATGTACATTGAGTACTGGTAGTTTTCCCTTGCAAAACTGCTGTGACTGCACTGTACTGCACAGTGTGAGTCACTCCTCTGCCTATTGTGATGTCAGCAGTACAGCCCTGGATCCACAGCAACACCAGGCTTGTTATAGAAGCTCTGGTACACCCTGCAGTTTTTAATAGCTCAGAATGCAAAAGCTAACTGCAGAGGACAATAATGAAATGCAAATCCAGAATCAATGCAAGAAAGGGTAATTTATACATAAAAAGTCAAAAGGGACAGGTGCTCTTTAAAATAAGCTACCTAAAATAAAATTATGAAGTAAGACAGTTTAAAATACGTTACTTTTAAAAGTGTTAAATTAAGAGCAGCAAGAGCAAATCTGACTAGGCTGTATAACACAGGAAGACTAGAGGAATTTAACAAAAAGGACACTATCTTCAGAAGCATAACCATCTAAATACGATATATGTTTAAACTATTTTTTTCTGTAACTCACGAGTTTTGGGCATTCAGTTAACATATGAAGGGTGTTTCAGCACCCTGAATGGGCAGCAATTACATACTATACCAGAATAAAAAGTTGACCAGTTTACAAAATGTGTTAAAGATCCTGTGTTCACATCAAATCGAAATCTCTCTAGAATCTTCACGTGAAGGTTGTCCTGACATTTTACAAAATACAGTTCCTTAGTATGATCTTTCTTACATCTGCGATAGCAGGTGAAATTCTTCCAGATGGACAATCTCTCAATATATTTTTGTTTGTAAATATCTGCAATTCTCATTTTTGCACTTTTTGAAGTTCTATTAAATCCTATGTTTTTAAAATATTTTCTAGGCCAGTTTTTCTCAGACCACAATCCCAAGTTGTTGAACCAGAACCAGTATTTTATTGATAATTATATGGATGCAGTGTCAGAGACTTGTACAGAGTCAAGCCAACACCCACACAGCAGTATATTTACCAGGGACACTGGTTTACCGTGATTGAGAAGAGGCAAATTCCATTTTGCACATTGTAAACAAGCCAAAATCCGTTTTTAATGATGTTTTGTTTTGTGCACTTTATTTAACAATTTTTAACTGTGCTAACATGCATTTTAGCAATTTTGACCTCCACTGTTGTAAAGCCATCCATCCTTGAACCAATTAAAAGTTATTTTAGGCACAATATGTGACAGCAGCAGCAGCACTATGGCCCCATCCCTCAAGTTCAATAGTAGCAACAGCAATTTGGCCCGTATCTCTCAGGTGTGAGAAGGTGGTAGCAGCACTATGGCCCCCCTCCCACCGGTGTGACAGAAGCAACAACACTGCAGCCCGCCATCCCGCAGATGTGAGGGCAGCATTACTACATTCCCCACCCCTCAAGCGTGAGGGCAGGCAGTGCTGCACTGCAGCCCTCACCCCTCAGGTGTCATGGCAGGTGGTGCAGCACTGAAGCCCCCACCCCTCAAGTGTGACAGCAGGCAGTGCAGCACTGCAGACTCCACCCTCAGGTGTGATGGCAGCAGCTGCCTCACTGCAGCCCCCACCCCTCAGGTGTGATGGCAGCAGCTGCCTCACTGCAGCCCCCACCCCTCAGGTGTGACGACAGCAGCTGCATCACTGCAGCCCCACCCCTTAGGTGTGACGGCAGCATCTGCATCACTGCAGCCCCCACCCCTCAGGTGTGACGGCAGTAGGTGCAGCACTGCAGCCCCCCCTCAAGTGTGATTGCAGGTGGTGCAGCACTGAAGCTCTCACCCCTCAAGTGTGACAGCTGCATCTGCATCACCGCAGCCCCCACCCCTTAGGTGTGACGGCAGCATCCGCATCACCACAGCCCCCACCCCTTAGGTGTGACGGCAGCATCTGCATCACTGCAGCCCCCACCCCTTAGGTGTGACGGCAGCATCTGCATCACTGCAGCCCCCACCCCTTAGGTGTGACGGCAGCATCTGCATCACTGCAGCCCCCACCCCTCAGGTGTGACGGCAGTAGGTGCAGCACTGCAGCCCCCCCTCAAGTGTGATGGCAGGTGGTGCTGCACTGCAGCCCTCACCTCTCAGGTTTGACAGCTGCATCTGCATCACCGCAGCCCCCACCCCTTAGGTGTGATGGCAGCATCTGCATTACCGCAGCCCCCACCCCTCAGGTGTGACGGCAGTAGGTGCAGCACTGCAGTCCCCCCTCAAGTGTGATGGCAGGTGGTGCAGCACTAAAGCTCTCACCCCTCAGGTGTGACAGCTGCATCTGTATCACTGCAGCCCCCACCCCTTAGGTGTGACGGCAGCATCTGCATCACCGCAGCCCCCACCCCTTAGGTATGAGGGCAGCATCTGCATCACTGCAGCCCCCACCCCACAGGTGTGACGGCAGCAGGTGCAGCACTGCAGTCCCCCTCAAGTGTGATGGCAGGTGATGCAGCACTGAAGCCCTCACCCCTCAGGTGTGACAGCAGAAGCTGCAGCACTGCAGCCCCCACTCCTCAGGTGTAACAGCTGCAGCACTGACGCCCCCACCCTCAGGTGTGATGGCAGCACTGCAGCCCCCATGGCCTCAGGTGTGATGGCCACAGAGGCATCACGTCAGTACTTGTGCAATGCCATGTCCCAAAGCTGGTCTGTCAGAGCTCAGACATGAATTAAGCCAAACCACCAGACGCCAAGGTGGACTCCGCCAGTTCAGTACCTAACATTTAAGCTGCCTGAATTGGTTTGTTTGTAAACAAAGTTCATCCAATTTAAAAATCCATAAGTGATTAATGAAGATGCTAATGGAGAGATTCAAGAATAAACCAATTGGAATAGCACTCGCAGTACATTGGCCACTTTCTGACTTGGTCTTCATGAAAATGGAGCCTCTTAGATTTCATGTCGGAGCTCAAAGACATGAAAGGAGTTCTACCGGCAGAGGAGAAGCCATGACCACTGTACAGATCGAGGCTTCATCTCTCCTCTCCTATCCCCTCAGCAGTCAACGTAAATAAAATTAATCTTTGTGCCTGATCACTAGTACAAACTGGTACATCCTCCGGTGCACCCGGCATTTTATGGCTCTGTTGAACATGATGATTGATGTACCCTTGCTCATAGCGCTGCAAGCTGATGACGCTGCCTAGCCCCTTCCTCAATACAATAGGCAGGGCAATAGTGCCCTAGGCACACCCATGGGATTTATAAAAGTGCATTGGAGATATAAACTTTACTCTCCATGCGCAAGGGCAGTATTGAGGAAGGGGCAAGATAGGGTCAACATTAAAAATGAAAATGCAGGGCACACCGGAGAATTTACCAGTTTGAGTATCAGGTACAAAGATCATTTATTTAATCTAGTGCCTGCAGGTGGGACCAGAGAGGGGAAGCCCCCATCTGTGCAGCAGTCATGGCTTCTCCTCTGCTGGTAGTACTCCTTTAAAAACTCATTGTCATTGACGGCCTGGTGGTGTGGAAGGTTGAGGCGCTGGACGCCACACCTGGTTCGGGAACTATTCAGATCAGCAGGGGAGGGAGGGGATCGAGCATCTGGAGGACTGCGCTCCCTTCCCGGGATGTGTTCTCTGTAGTTCCCCAATCCAAGCAAACACGGACTGCACTGGCATTAAGGCAGTCCCACCACACCACCTAAGAGAACAGACACCACAGGAAGTTCATGGGAGCGACACCTCCAGATACCCTCGCACAGCCATGCAGGACCCACCCTGAAAGGTAAGTACTTGGTGGTTTTATTAGCATCACCCGGCTATGACAGTGTGTGGTGGGCTGGGTTGTGGTAGCCCAGGTTGCCGTGAATGCCCCCCCCCCCGCTACCATCAACTACTTCAAAATTGTCTCATCCGACAGTTTTAAAGGGCACAGATGAAAGAAGGACATGGTTGACTTGTTGTGGTTTAATTTTATTTTATTTTAGTCTTTAGTAACTGGGTAAGGCCCACTAGGTACAAGTACCTGTTTACAGGGGTGACCTGGCAGCACCTTTTGGTTAAGTGACTTGCTCAGAGTCACACAGTATGCAAGTGGAAGTTGTGAGAATCAAACTCAGGTCTGGTCTGCTGGATGTTTCAAGCTGTTTCACACCTTGGTCCTCTAACCTCTAGGCTATACTGCCAGCCCATAATAAAAATTTTTTTGTCCGAGTGTGTATGTGTGTGTCTATTCTTCTACACGCAGACACAAACACAGACCACCCAAAAATGACTTTTTTTTTAAAAAACGTATTTATATTCATGGTGAAGCAGGTCCAAGAAGTATAAAACAGTAAATGAAGTAAGGCATTTTACAATTAAGACACATGCCCAGCAAACAACCCCAAGACCACCAAACTACGTACCTACCCCTGCCCTGGGGGTACTGGCTGGGTCACAGGCCAGGGTGCTAAATGAGGAGGACAGAGCACAGAACATCTTGTCGAATCACACAATAATGTGAAACTACATAAAAATACACATTAAGATTTTTGCAAATAGTTTCCACTGTAGGATTTCATACCTCCTCAGTCATTAATTTTGACACAGAAACATTTCAGTCCCTTGTACGAGGACCCAGTGGACTGGCACGTGTGGGGGGAAAAAAATGGTTCTGTGCCACTCTGCCCATCCACCCCTCCCTTCCCCCTCCATTGCCAGAGGCCAGAACCAGTTTTCCAGCACGTGTACCGCACCACCACCACTTCCCCCAGTCTCACTCTGATGGACAAGATGCCCTGCCCCTAGAGACCCCACTGGCAAAGCTCACCCCAACACAGAGCAACCACCACCAGCTGATATCCAGAGAACTCAAACATGTACAGACCTCCCCCAGCTCAGAGTCGGCAAGCCTCCAGAGACATGGCCAGAATTCCCCCCAGATTTGGCCAGAATCTCCCTCAGACATGGCCAGAACCCCTTTCTTCAAGACACAACACCCCCTCCCCAGACACAGCCAACACCAAACATGGACAACCCCCCCCAAAACAAATGGACAGGAGCCACCCCCTGCTCACAGCTAGCTAAGGGTACACAGTGGACACACACTGGGGGAAGCAGAAAGGGGGCACAAACTGGAGAAGACCACACACTGGGGGAGCAAACACCCAGTAGAAGGGATTTTACCCACACTGGCAGCAAGCAATTTTATTTTCTCTTCACAGACATAAGCAATTAAGCTGCAGTCCTGCAGCACTGACATCGGCATGCTTCCCCAGTTGGATCATCGCATACTAATATTTTTTATGGTGGACCTACCTCAGTAGGAGCAACGACCAGAAAAATGGACATGGATCAAGCAGCTGCAGCACAAGTTTCAGTCTGCACCACTACCACAGACTTGGGGAAAGGGCAACTAGGTCGATATATGGCCTGGTGAGGGACAAATGCTGACTAAACCCACAAGAGGTTCGGAGCAACTTCTGGAAACGGGTGCACACTCACTCCACAATGACTTGCGGCCAGACTAAAGGAGCAGAAAGCAGTGGAAAACAGCATAGAGACTAGTTATGTAAACAGGGGCCAGTCTTGAACTATGGTATCGAGTTCAAGGCAGGCCACTTCCACTTCCTGGTTTGGAGACACGCACCCCCACACACTCTTATACTGTTACATCACAACATGCTAGCTTGAGGTCATGCTCCATAGGCAATATGGAGTGCACCCCCACCCACACTAGCACATTGGGATGTAACAGCATGGGAAAGTATGGGGACGTGTCTCCAAACCAGAAAGTGCAAGTGATCAGGGGCTCTGCTCCTCAGAGCAAAAATACCATCTCTTCCATCCCAAAAATGGCACCATATAAAAATGTTATTTTTTAACAGTGGCGAACTCTGAGTCAGGTAAGGGTCCTTCGTGGCTGTGAGCACTAGAGCTACAAAAGGTGCTCATTACATCTTTTTTTGTATCGTCCAACTGTCCCTAATCTTCACACAGAAACTTCTGTATCTTCAGTGCTCAGCAATCCCTTGTACTAGAGGTGTGTGAGTAGCGAATAATTTTAATTCCCGAATACCAAAAATTTTGGGCTTCCAAAATATTTGTCCCTGCAAAGAATACTTGTCTTTATTTGTATTCAGCAAGGAGTATTCACTATTCAGGAAGTATGTCTTCCCCTGCAGATGGCCAGATGCAGGGCTAGTCTCTAGTCACCTTCCTCCCGAGTCCAAACTTTTGCCCACCCACTTACCTTCTTCTGAATTCCCACTCCAGGTAAAAAGTGATAGCTGGCCCTTGGCACCTTGCCAGAAACCGACAGCACCTTTAATGACATTCCCCTCCTTAGCCCAAGTATCCGACTACTTCAGATTAAAAGAATCTGCTATTCCATCCTGCGTACCACCAAGCTCAATCATTGATCAGGGAGTGGGCTACTGCCAAATAGCTAGACACCCCCCCACACACACAACTGCTATGCTATCTAGCCTGTTCCACTTGCTAAGCATCTGATCACTAAAGGGAGTGCATGTGGAGCCGGCACAAACAATCGTGAGGGAGGAGTGTCAGTAGTGATGCTAGGTAGTCTTACTGGTCAGACTGCCTGGTGTCACAACTGATACCATCCTGGCCCACACCCTTATCATCAATCACACCAGCCCTACTCACACCACCTTCTTAGTGATGAGCTGTTTAGTCAGTTAAGCAGGTTGAGGAGCTTAGCAGAAGGAGGGCTGACTAGATATCTGGCACTAGCCCACCCACTAATCAAAGACTTGGCTCAGGGGACCCAGAATGTAGTAGCAGATTTTTTCAAGTTGAGGTAGTCGAGCACCCGGGATGAGGGGAAGTCATTAAAGATGTTATCGGCTCCTGGCAAGGTGCCACGAGCTGGCTATCACTTTTCTACCTTTCTTGGGACCTCAGGGTAGGTGAGCCTTTTCTACCACCCCCCATGAATTTTTTTTTTTTTTTTTTACAATCTGTTTATTTTCCCAGATGCCAGAGCATCTCTCAGAGGTGCACTCTTGGCCCTACTACCTCTACTCCCCGCCTGTGACCCTCCCTCCTCTAGCTCTCCCCACAAGGACTTCCAAGTCTCCCCGATCACTTCCTGGGGAAGGGCTCGCCTCACCTAACTGGTGGCCTATCTGCAGATTAGAGGGTCTGTCCGGTGTGGAGCCCCGGAAACCATTGGGGAGGGATAGATCCAGCATTGTGAATGTGGACATGGGTCCCTGGTGCCCTTGTCGCCTCCCTAATGCCTGGAGGGGGTTCTATATTGTTTCCCACTCCAGTGCTCAGACGTGCAATGATGTCCATGGCACAAGCATGCCGACGTCTGCCGCAGCTCCACCCCATGTCATGGCTACCACATCTGCCGCTGACTTCCACCAAGGACCACTAAGGAACGGAGCAAACCATGGATCCCTCCCCAGGAAGGGAGAGCAATCCTCCAGATGCTCGATCCCTTTCCTCCCCTGCCGACCCCCAGTGACCCGAGCTGTGACATGCAGTACCTCAAACCACTGGGCCACCCCTCCGTACCATTTTGCTTGAGTACATTTGATTTGTGCTTGATACTGCTGGATTTTTCTCCTTCAGGACATGCATTAATAATTCCAAAATATGCAAACTTTAAAAAAAATATATCTTTAATTTGTCCCCTCCTCCCATTTTGTTTAGGCTTCCCTCCCAAATATTGCAACCTTTACTAAAAATATATTAAACTTGTGCCTGGTTGCCATTTACCCCACCAGGAAGTAAATTCTGAGACTCTGTAATGTTGCAGTATCCACATGGTGTCCATGGTGACAGAGTGCCCCACCATATTAGTTTAGAAATCTGAAACTATGCTAGAACCTATGTCATACTTTTTTCCACATCGTTCTTTCAGAGAAGTAGTAGTAATGTTATCAAGCCAACTGATTGGAAATGGGGATGGGTAAATGGGGGGATATCCCTCTGAGTGAGATACCTTAGCCTACTGGAATGGGAGTGCAGGAGGAAAAGCCCCCCCAATGAATGGGGGTAAATCCCCCCCCAAATGAGATACCTTAGCCTACTGGAATGGGAGCGCAGGAGGAAAAGCCGTCCCTCCAATATGCTAGAACCTAATACCAAGTGGCTAGCTATGTACAGTACAGCAGCAGTTTCAGATGTTACTTCCGGGTGGGGTAAAACTGCAACCACTCACTCCCCCAAGTCTGTCCCTAATTTGCAAGCTTCACCAACATATTTCTGTCACCAATTATATGCCTAGCAGTGCAATAAGCAAACTGCATTTCCAGACTTTATTAGACAAAACTGAAAAGAAAATATTTTTTATTCACAAAAGAATTGATTTAATGAGGTGCCTGATAAATGCATTGTACTTACTTGTGTGCTAAGTGTTGGAGTATGGTGAGGTCACTGGTGCTGGCTGAACCATACTGGAGTGAGTCACAGTGCATTTAACTCTCTGTCACTCCAGTTATGAGATCCGGTCCCCGACTGATGGGTGTGGTCATATAGCAGTGGTACCACGGTCAACCACTCCCCACCCCCCACCCCACCAGCACAGCCCCTCTTATTTACCTCACCAACACAGCGCCTCTCCCCACCCAATCAGCACAGCTACTCTTCCCATGCCACCCCACCTACATGGCCACTCTCCCCATGCCAACCCACCTGCATGGCCACGCTTCACATGCCACTCCACCTGCACAGCCACTCCCCCATGCCAACCCACCAGCATGGCCACACTCCCCATGCCAACCCACCAGCATGGCCATTCTCCCCATGCCAACCCACCGGCATGGCCACTTTCCCCCCGACAACCCACCTGCATAGCCACTCTCCCCACACCAACCCACCAGCATGGCCACTTTCCCCTGTCACCCCTCCTGCACGGCCACTCTCCCCATGCTAACTCACCTGCACGGCCACTCTCCCCACGCCATCTCACCTGCAAGGCCACTCTCCCCACGCCACCTCATCTGCACGGCCACACTCCCCATGCCAACCCACCTGCACGGCCACTCTCTCTACGCCAACCCACCTGCACGGCCACTCTCCCCATGCCAACCCACCTTCACGGCCACTCTCCCCATGCCACCCCACCTGCACGGCCTCTTTCCCCATGCCACCCCACCTGCATGGCCTCTTTCCCCACGCCACCCCACCTGCACGGCCTCTCTCCCCATGCCACCTCACCTGCATGGCCACTGTCCCCACGCCACCCAACCTACACGGTCATGCTCCCTACCCCCCAGCATGGTCACACTCCCCACTACACCACACCAGCACAGCCACTCTCCCTTGCCACTCCACCTGCACAGCCACTCTATCCATGCCAACCCACCTGCATGGCCACTCTCCCCATGCCAACCCACCTGCATGGCCACTCTTCCCATGCCAGCCCACCTGCACAGCCACTCTCCTCTTGCCTAACCACCTGCATGGCCACTCCCCATGCCAACCCACCTGCACGGCCACTGTCCCCGTGCCAGTCCACCTGCACAGCCACTCTCCCCATGCCTACTCTCCTGCATAGCCACTCTCCTCACACAAACCCACCTGCACAGCCACTCCCCATGCCAACCCACCTGCACGGTCACTCTTCCCATGCCACCCCACCTGCATGGCCACGCTCCCCACCCCCCAGCATGGTCATGCTCCCCACCCCCCACTGTGATCACACTCCTCACCACACCACATCAGCACGGCCACTTTCCCCATGCCACCCCACCTGCATGGCCACTCTATCCACGTCACCCTGCCTGCACAGCCACACTTCCCACGCCAACCCACCTGCACGGCCACTCTCCCCACGCCAACCCACCTGCATGGCCATGCTCCCCACCCACCAGCATGGCCCCTCTCCACACCCCACCCCACCAGCATGGCCATGCTTCCCACCCCCCAGCACAGTCACACTCCCCACCCCACCCCACCAGCATGGCCATGCTTCCCACCCCCCAGCACAGTCACACTCCCCACCCCACCACACCAGCACGGCCAATCTCCCTATGCCAACCCGCACGGCCACGCTTCCCATGCCAATCCACCAGCATGGACACGCTTCATATACCAACCCACCAGCATGGCCACTCTTCCCACTCCAACCCACCAGTACGAACTCTCTCACAACCCCAAACATAAAGGGCACACATTTGTCCAGCTCAGACTGCAAACAAGGACTTTCTCAGATATGGCAACCATACAAAAATCAAAACACCCAAGAGCTCTAGAGATCTAGCGTTCAGTCCACCACCAAACTTCAGGACTATATGAAGCAGTAAGGACACACATTTGGGCAGCTTAAATGCAAACACTCCACAATGGACTTTAGTCTTTCTCACTAAGGGCACACATTGCATCACATCAAACTTAATCATATTGGGTAAGCAAAAAAAGGAAAAAAAAAAAATAGCTGAGAGCATGCAGATAAATTGTTTAGTCAGCCTTGGTCCTTCTCCCGGTCTCCACTCCCTCCCTCCCTCCCCTACGGAGCTTCAGAACTACAGCATTAACCAAAGACGCACATTTCAGCACATCAGGGTTTACATATTGGGGAACTAAGACAAAAATGGAGCAAATAAAGTGTTTACTATATTCAGTTTGGGTTTTATGTCGCAAGTTGTGCACCTCCCCGAGCTTCTGGACTGTTTTAGGGCACACATTTGAGCATTATCGATTACAGTGCACTTTTTTTTTTTTTAAGACTGTATACATGAGCAGCTTGGGGACTGTATGGAGCAGTTCAGAAAATATATCCAAACATTTATATTTCTGGTCATAGAGCAGATCGAACATTTAGGCCTCACCATACCTGGCAGCGTTTACTTTACAGATCGATCGGGCAACAAAAAAAAAAAAAAAAAAATGGCAGATTAAGTGTTTATTCAGTCATTGGAGAGGGCATACGAGCAAATCAGACTCATACAGAATGCACATTCTTAAAAAAATTACTGCAACTCTTCTGGCAGTTTAAACCCTTCCTTCCTGATACTAACTGCAGCAACATACCATTACCAACACAAAAGCAGACTCACTTTGTTTTGTTCTTTTAAATGGATGTGTGATGATCACTGTCCGGGTTTCAGTGGGTCCTTCTGAGTAACGGGTCGGCAACATTTCAAATTCTGAGCAGGAACGAGTCAGGAGCAAAAATGGGTCAAGCAACAGCAGGAAACAACAACATAAACAGGAGCTCCAACCACTACCATGCAATTTATAGCATAGTGTTCGTGGAGCTCCAGAGAACAAGGGCAGTTTCTGTTTTGGTGCCATTTTCCTTTGACCAATCAGAATTCCACTTTTCCGTCCATATCACCGCATATGCGGTAAACCAGTGTCCCTGATATTTACCTCTTTATTTGTAAATATTTTTTTTTCCATACAGATTTTATGGTATCTTGTCTTTTTCTCCGATCCTGGCCCTCTACCTTGTACACACGTGCTCATGTGGAGGCATGTGCACGCCGTGTCTCAAGGTGCACTCCCTTCATGTCACCTATGCTAACCACTGGACTTCCACCCGGTTGCAACGGGACTATGGAGTTGGGGGCTACAACCCCCAGGACAGGAGAGCTGCCTTCCAGCTTGCTTAGTCCTGCTGTGACCTTCCCTCATGCCAGCACCCCAACGACCCGAGTCTGTTCTTAAACCCGGGTCGCCGGTGTAACACAAGATAAGGTATCCAGTGCCTCAGTGCCACTGGCGCCCTATTTTTAAATATTTTTAAGAAAAAACTAATTTGCCTAAAATCACAGTGGGCTTTCAAAAGTAAGAGACCAGTTTCAGCTCTCAAGAACTCAAAAATTGGGGCAGCCCCAGAAGAAGCCTTATGAATAAGTTCTGAATTGGTTCAAAGTACCAACATAGCTAGAATTGCCCCCAGTTTCTGCTGCATATAAGGTTGCAGAAATAACTTTCATTTGGTGGATTTGCAACATAGCATCTGCAGATCTGTTAATAAATTGTTTGCAGAAACTTTATTGCTAACACTGATTGTCTAGCTTTATTCTTAATTGTATTTATATGAGATCCAGTCCTCATTAGCATGTAACTCTGTTCCTAGATGTTTGAATTTTACAGCCTCCTCTATAATGATGCCATTTAACTTCCAATTAAATTTTAGATTTTGGGGGTTTATTTAAAAGGTCTTTAGTTTTTTTTCAGGATTGCGAGTGGCCTTTTGTGTAAAAAGTCCTTTGTGCTCACAGTACAAATAAGTGAGTGTGGGTACTAGAAGTGCTTTGATCTAAAGGTTTTTGTTTTGGGATGACAGAGTTCCTTTCATAAAAAGAGACATCCTTTGAATGTAAACAGTGGCCAGGGTAAGGCAAGATGTTTCCAGCTGGGCAGATGGCAGTACTAACAAAAAGATCAGGCTCTAAATAAATCTAGTTTGGGCCAATCTGGGGAAAAAAGGTGATTCCCAGAGATCAAAAACAGAGAGGTGTGATGTCAGAGAGGCCAGTCCGGTGATGTGGGGATAGGATTGGACAGCCGAAGGTATTTCTATTGTATGTTTGCAATGAGAGTGCTTAGACTAGCAGGTCAAGACCCCCTCCAACATACACACCTGCTGCCTTGGGAGCTCCAAAATGCCGCCGCTTAAACTATCAGGTCAAGATCCCCTCCAGCACACACACCTGCTATCTTGGGAGCTCCAAAACGCCACCGCTTAGACTAGCAGGTCAGGATCCCCTCCAACACACACAGCTGCTGTCTTGGGAGCTCCAAAACACCGCCGCTTAGACTAGCATGTCAAGACCTCCTCCAGCACACACACCTTCCTTGGGAGCTCCAAAACGCTGCTGCTTAGTCTAGCAGGTCAGGACCCCCTCCAGCACACACACCTGCTTCCTTGGAAGCTCCAAAACGCCGCCGCTTAGACTAGCAGGTCAAGACCCCCCCAGCACACACCTGTTACCTTGGGGGCACCAGAATGCTGCCGCATAGTCTAGCCGGTCAAGACCCCCTCCAACACACACACCTGCTACCTTGGGAGCTCCAAAATGCTGCCGCTTAGACTGGCAGGTCAAGACCCCCTCCAACACACACACCTGCTGCCTTGGGAGCTCCAAAACGCAGCTGCTTAGACTAGCAAGTCAAGACCCCCTCAACACACACACACATCTGCTGCCTTGGGAGCTCCAAAACACCACCACTTAGACTAGCAGGTCAAGACCCCTCCAGCACACACACACCTCCTGCCTTGGGAGCTCCAAAATGCTGCTGCTTAGTCTAGCAGGTCAAGACCCCATCCAACACACACACCTGCTGCTTTGGGAGCTCCAAAACACCATCACTTAGACTAGCAGGTCAAGACCCCTTCCAGCACACACACCTGCTGCCTTGGGAGCTCCAAAATGCCGCCGCTTAGACTATCAGGTCAAGACCCCCTCCAACACACACACCTACTGCCTTGGGAGCTCCAAAACGCCACTGCTTAGACTAGCATGTCAAGACCTCCTCCAGCACACACACCTGCCTTGGGAGCTCCAAAACGCCGCTGCTTAGTCTAGCAGGTCAAGACCCCCTCCAGCACACACACCTGCTTCCTTGGAAGCTCCAAAATGCCGCCACTTAGACTAGCAGGTCAAGACCCCCTCCAGCACACACACTTGTTGCCTTGGGGGCTCCAGAATGCCGCTGCGTAGTCTAGCTGGTCAAGACCCCCTCCAACACACACACACACCTACTGCCTTGGGAGCTCCAAAACACCGCCGCTTTGACTAGCAGGTCAAGACCTCCTCCAGCACACACACCTGCCTTGGGAGCTCCAAAACGCCGCTGCTTAGTCTAGCAGGTCAAGACCCCCTCCAACACACACACACCTGCTTCCTTGGAAGTTCCAAAAGGCCGCTGCTTAGACTAGCAGGTCAAGACCTCCTCCAGCACACACACACCTGTTGCCTTGGGGGCTCCAGAATGCCGCCACATAGTCTAGCCAGTCAAGACCCTCTCCAACACACACACACCTGCTGCCTTGGGAGCTCCAAAATGCCGCCGCTTAGACTGGCAGGTCAAGACCCCCTCCAACACACACACCTGCAGCCTTGGGAGCTCCAAAATGCTGCTGCTTAGACTAGCAAGTCAAGACCCCCTCAACACACACACATCTGCTGCCTTGGGAGCTCCAAAACACCACCGCTTAGACTAGCAGGTCAAGACCCCCTCCAACACACACACCTGCTGCCTTGGGAGCTCCAGAATGCCGCCTCTTAGTCTAGCAGGTCAAGACCCCTTCCAGCACACACAACTGCTGCCTTAGAAGCTCTAAAACGCCGCCGCTTAGACTAGCAGGTCAAGACCCCCTCTGACACACACCTGCTGCCTTGAGAGCTCCAAAACGCCGCCGCTTACACTAGCAGGTACGAGTCACCCTCTACTTCCAGCTGAGGCACTCTGTCTTGGGAGCAGTGAACAGCAGATTTGAACCTGGTGCCTTTCCGCCAGCATACCAGTGCTGATTCATTCTCTTATTCGCTGCTGTCTGCATTCCATAGCGTTCTTTAGTGCCTTGGGAGCTCCAAAACACCACCGCTTAGACTAGCAGGTCAGGAATGCACTAAGAATTTGTGCCGGATTTATAGTTAAAAAATTCATAGTTTAAAAAAAAAAAAAAAAAAAAAAGTGTGGTTAAGGCAGGTCCTACATTTCAGGAATTAAACTGTGCTCTTATAGCCCTGCTTTCATCAAGCTTAGCCTGCTTTATTTACTCTGTAAGCTGGGTGGGGACATAGGTGCTCCACCCAGCATTGAGTGCAGTCTGTATAACTTTACTTCATGTCTCAGGGGCTTGCTTTTGTATCAGTTGTTAACTACTTAAATAATTCATGCTTTGAGGGCTTCAGGAGTTTTTCTACTCCAGGCTTTTCCCTATCCTGCTACTGTTGAATATCTTGGATTTTAATCTGAACTTCTACCTCTTCGTTGACTCATCTTTAAGCTTTAATATGGCGTTGGGTATTGTGCTGGCTTGTACTTATGTACTTCTAGTACTGGGCACAGACCAATTTGCTGCTCACTCTGACAGGACACAGGGCAGTCCACAGACCCTCTGTACTCCAGTTTCTCATGTATCTACCCCCAAGCCAATCTTAATCCTAACCTTATCACCATATACGGACTTAGAAAAAGGGGGAACTGCTATATGGTTATGGAATATCTCAGCGCCTACAAATGTCAGATCTTCTCTCCCCCCCCCCCCGGTCACTCCTGAAATTCCTGCTGACCATTAAGTTATTACTTGCTGGGGATATTGAATCTAATCCTGGCCCATCATGTCTTAATGTTCCAACTGTGTCACTTTCTATGGCTGTCTGGGCCAATGCCAAAGATGTGAAACTAGTCCACATGAATATTAACAGCCTCAGACCTAAAATGCATGAACTCGAGGCATGGGTAAATATGTACTCCCTTGACATAATTGCCATTTCCGAAACCTGGCTCAAGCCTAGTATCTTAATGCATGAGATTGCACTCCAGGGGTTTAAGTTTTTTAGACAAGATTATGATAGATGTGGTAGAAAGGGTGGTGGAGTTATCATTTACATTAAAAACTCCCTAAATGCTTCCCTGGTGATGACAGACCATACCCAATCAGATGGTGAGGTGGTGTTCATCAAAATACTGCTTGGCAGGACTAAGCCTCTGCTTATAGGCTGCATCTACAACCCACCTAAGACTGTAAAAGATGCCTTAAAGAGCCTTCTGGCTCTGATGCCAGGGCTGCCTCAGTGAGAGAAAATAATCCTTGGCGACTTTAACCTCCACTGGGGCCAGCACACCATTAGTGATGTAAAATCCGGCTTACTAGAGGCAAACTTGACCCAATTGATCCAAGGACCCACTAGGCTGAACATTAAGTCTGGAAACCACACCACATTAGACTGGATTCTTGCTTCCAACCCAAGTAGTTTCAAACTCACTGGGACATTTGCGGACTCCATAAGTGACCATGCCCCTATATTGGGCATCTGGAAAAATGACCATCCCAACCTTCCACCCAGAATTCTTTGGGCTCGAGATTATTCCAATTTCGACACCTGCTCCTTTCTTGAAACCCTAGCAGTGGTGGATTGGACTCAAATCAAGCTAGCCCACAATCGGGACTCAGCCCTTGATTTCTTCATTAATAACTTCCTCTCAGCCGCCAATAAGCATGCCCACCTAAAACAAATCAGAGTCGAGGGAAAATGCTTAAAGTGGCTGTCCAGAGACCTTAAAAAAACAAATGAGGATGAGAGACAAAGCCTGGGAAAACTAAGGAGTGGGTGGAATATAGAAAATTGAGTAACAAGTGTAAAAAGGAAATAAAATCAGCTAAAAGACAATACCTCCAGAACCTACAAACTAAAAACCTTTCAGACCCTACAAAATGTTGGTCCCAAATTAACTCTCTCCTAAAGGGGAACACCACCCTTGAGAAAAGTGACATAGTAGCAAATGGTGTCCGCTATACCAACCCGCAAGATGCTGCTAATGTACTAAATGCATTCCTCACTGACCTGGACAAATTTAAAAATAATCTTTCTGGGCCTCCCTCCTACCCAGAATCATCTACAACAGGAAACCCCTTACCCTAATTTTCACTTCAAACTTGCAACTAAATCTGAGGTCCAAAAATTACTAAAAAAATCAAATTCTCTGGCTCTGCAGGGTTTGCCAAGCTGGAGCCCAAACTCATCAGAACCGCAGCCCACATTGTTGCCTTTCCAGTTACTTGGCTCCTAAACAGATCTCTGCTTGAAGGCAAACTCCCCACTGTGTGGAAAGTTGCCTTAGTCACTCATATCCCTAAAGGTGGGGATACTGAGCTTGTTGACAATTACAGACCAATATCCCTCCTCTGCACTCTAAGTAAAGTGTTAGAGAGGACTGTGTACCAGCAGGTCCAGGAATATGTTGAATGGAACAGTTTTTTTTTTTGTTTTTTTTTTTAAATTTCTCTTTTATCCTCCTCACAGCCTGCCTCCTCTGACCCTTCAGCGATGACCTCCAGACATCCCACTGACCGGAACCCTGCCCCCACAGACCACGGATCCCCATGAAGCCGCGGTTTACCACCCGGGCGAGGACAAGGTGGAGGGGTTCTAACCCCGTAACTTTACGTTTTCGTCGGTCTCGTGGTCTGTTGGCCGGGCACGGGCACATCATGGGCACGTCCGAGGTCCTCGCCTCTTCCCGGACGAGGCAGGCTCTTTTTCCTCTCTTCTCCTTCCCCAAGCAGCTGACGACCTCCCCTGATGTCATGACGCGCACGTCGACATCCGTGCTGCTCAACGGCCAGCCATCCCCTAGTGGGGCTTGCAGTTCCCTGAGCCTCCGCTCGGGGTCATGCAAGTGCCGGGCATCGGCTGAATCCCTCCCCGGAGCAGGTGAGCTGTCATCGGACGCTCAAGCCTGTCTCCCCCCGGCCGACCCACCGACTACCCGAGTCCGCTCCCGAACCCGGGTCGCCGGCGTGGAGCGAGGTGTGGCGTCCAGCGCCTCAACCCTCAGTGCCACTGGGCCAGCGGAACAGTTTATTAACTGAACGACAACATGGTTTTAGAAAAAATCATGGTACCAATACAGCCCTGATTAGCCTTACTGGGGATATCTTCACAGCTCTAGATGATGGCCTTTCAACTGGTGCGATCTTTATAGACCTCACCAAGGCATTCGACTTAGTAAATCATGAGCAACTTATCACTAAACTAACATCTCTTGGTCTTGATCATCTGTCTACTCAATGGTTCACAGACTACCTTGATGGCAGATCACAAATTGTCAAATGGCATAGCGCTACGTCCAACAAATTGCCTATCACTGATGGTGTGCCCCAGGGTTCAATACTGGGACCTCTCCTGTTTTCCCTATTAATGATTTGTCTCAACACTGTGGAGGGGTCAAGGTGACCTTATATGCAGATGATGCCATGCTTTATAAGTCCTCCCGAGACACTGTCCAAATAAACAACCTCAAGACCTTGGTCTACTTGAGAACTGGTTTCTTGCTAATAAATTGGTTCTAAATAGTAAAAAGAGCAAAGCCATGCTATTTGGCTCTAAAAGCCTAGGCCCAACACGTTTACATTTATTGTCCCCAGCTCTTTCCAATGGCTCAAAAATTGAAGTGATCGATTGTATCAAATACCTAGGTGTATACTTAGACCAAGACTGCTCCTTTAAAAGCCACATCGACCATCTGACCAAGAAACTCAACCAAAAGTTAGGTCTGTTATATCGCCTCAGCTCTTTCCTCACTTGTGAATCCAAACTCAAGGCTTCCATTGGTATACTCCTTCCAGCTTTGCTATATGGGGCCCCTTTACCACAATCTGTAAGAAGTTCTGAAATGCAAAGGCTAAAAATACTGTATCACAGAATAGGGTGCTTCACTGCAGGGGTGTCACCACAGGAGCATCACCGCAAGGTACTATTATCTCTTAGGTGGCCTTCTCTAGATGGCAGATTATCATATCCATCACTCTGCCTTACATTTAAGATCCAGCAAAATGACGCCCCTACTAGCCTAATTAACACATTGGCTAACAAAAAGAATGGGAAAACACTAAGATCCTCTGGCCTCCAGCTTCTCCATGTCCCAAGCATTAGGACTTCCCTCGGACTCTGGTCCTATGCTGCCTTCATTCCTCCTATCTAGAATGGTCTCCCTAGTAATCTTGAGGAATGTACCTTCCTTGGGGGCTTCAAGAAGGGTATTAAAGCCCACCTGTTGGAACTGAGCCTCTGCAGCTGCTACCGCTGAGTCTACCAGACTCCCTGCTGCCAATCTAACCTTAGTGGGACATCAGTCTGATTGTGATTGTCTTGTGTATAACAGTACTTCTACTTCTATTGATATTTGTTGTAATTAACCTGTTATTGTATCCTTGACTGGGTCAGTATGTCTATATTGACTGTTAATTGTGAAATGTCATGTATGTATTTTGTTATGTTTATAGACATATGTAATTAATTCCAAGTCGCCCCTGAAAAAGGGACTGTTTCTGTCTCAGTAGGCCTACCTGGTCACCAAAATTTAAATAAATAATGTTTGGGATTTTGAATTAGCAACATCACAGGTTCAGATCTGCCATAATTCACCAGTTCCCAGTTGGAAGTAAGCATCTTCTCTACTTACAATCTAGATAGCTTTGAGATAGGTGATCTCCTTCAAGGATATCTCTCGTCAGGCCACACCTATGGAACTTGCCACTAGGCACTAGGACCACACAAAACCTTTTTACAACCCGCCCAAGATGACCTACATCAGCTTTTCCCATATAAATGTGGGTGATCCCGTCCCTCCTCAGTTCTTTTCCCACAGTCGACTGTACTCATCAGACCCTGCACAGAAACGCTGCCATTATAGTCAATCACATTCTAACATTCCTCTCTAATTTACAGGCCTCAGGCAGAACCCTGAAATTGGTGCATTCCCTCTATCATACCCAGCCATGGAGCAGACAGAGGGTGCCTTTTCGTCCGGCTAGTAACAGATGCTGTTCCACTGCCAGACAACCGAGTATGGGTAGAGGACCAGCAGTCCTGCATTCCCCAGGAGCCACCCCAGGTGCCCACCCAAAAGCCCCTGGAGGTGGCAGTGCAGCAGCAGCCACAGCAACTGGCTCTGCCTTACTTCTTCAACCCCCAGCTACCAGTGCCTCCTGGGGTGGTTGTCGGGCATCACCTCTCCCTCCACCTGGACCAGTGGAAGATGGTACCATCAGATGCTTGGGTCCTGCAGATCATAGCACAAGGTCATGCTTTGGAACTTCTGGAATTACTTCTAGACCATCCACCAGTGCCCTCACATTAACCTCCAGAGCACATCCCATTGCTTCTGGAGGAAATTAGAACACTACTTCAGAAAAAGGCAATAACAAAGGAACACACAGGGTTCTATTCTTGGCACTTCTAATCCCAAAATGGACAGAAGATTGGAGGTCCATTCTAGACCAGAGACCTGAACTTTTTCATTGAATACAAAAAGTTCAGAATGGTGACTCTGGAAGACCTTCTCACACTACTGCATGAAGGGGACTGGATTTGTTCCCTGGATATACAGGATGCCTACCTCCATATCAAGATTTGTCTCCTCACAGGAAGTATCTAAGGTTCTAGAGGTGTGCATATGGTGTACTATCCATGTTTCTGGCAGAATTCCTTTCCCCTTTAAATCTGGCTGGAAGGTCTTCAAGCTGATTCTTCCACCCACCCACCCGGTGGTATCCTCCTCGGCACCACTCTGTGATGTCAGATCTTCCTTTCCGCTGGAAGAGACCGGTTCTCTCCATAATGCTCTGCATTTGTGTAGACCCTGTTCTTCTTCTTCTTCACAAAATACTTTGGTCTTTGAGTCGTTTTTCAGTTTTCACCATTTTGGCTCATGGATTTAGCAGTTTCTGCATTGGCGCCCAATTTTAAACTTTGTCCATGCAGACAGAAAATGTCACACATGGACCCTTATGCCACTTGCCTGGGCCAGGAACATGACTCCCAGGCTTGCGGCCTGTGCCGCACTTACACCCTTCCACAATGGAGGACCGGTACACGCAACATTTGCTTGGATGTCTGGACAAGCAGGATCCTCCTGTTTAGTCGGAGGACGCCTGTTGGGCGGTCTCTGCGACTGCAGGGTCCACTGAACAGTTAATAGCTTTCAAGGAAGCTGTAACCCAGGCCACGACAGACTCTTTTTTTCAGTGTCTGCCCTGGTCCCACTAGATTTTGGTGCCTCTTTCACCGGGGCATTCCAGGAATTATGCCAGTCCCTTTCTACTCTTGGGAAGGGCCCTTCCTAAGGGTCTAAAACTTCCAAGAAGGACTCCAAGGCGAAAGTGAAGAAGTCTTGTCGCAGGTCTTGAGACTGCGAGCACTCCCGGGCCTTGGATTCCCGTGCTTCATCATCCTTCATTGATGAGTTGGCTTTGGCTGATGCTTCGGTCCAGGCCGCTGGCCCCACAATGTCCTCATCATTTCTGTCGACTGAGATGTGAGCCAGCCAGGCTGTCGAGATTTTCCTCGACATAGTTGACCCGTTTTCACAGGATGAAGGGGATACTTCCCTCTCCAGGACTCTTTTCCTGACTCTGCAATCCCAGGGTGGGTCGAATCAGCCCCCTGACCCGGTCCCTAACTTTCAGGACACTGAGCTTGCAGGAGACTCAAAGCATCCCTCACCATTTCCCACCTCCCCCCACCATCTGGTCCACAGGCAGTCACAACTGAGGTCCCACAGCTCAAGGTTGAGCAGCCCTTGCCAGAGTTGCCAATCTCACTCTCGACACTCAGGAAGGTGGCATCACCAATGTTACTTATCTTTGGGGGAGGATTGGTACTGCCACAGGTTGCGATGGTGCTACAAAGAGCTCACATGGCAGCAGCTCCTTATGGGTGCTGGGCCTAAGCTGGTGCGGGCTCCCTCCCAGGCACTGCCTTAACTGTCGCAACCCCAGCCCGAACCTGTTCAGACACGGCTGCTCCCAGCTTCTGCACCCATTCGGGGTGGAACCGCCGCCACCTCAGCCGAAGTATGGTCCTTCCAAGGATGCTCATGCTGCTTCCAGACTTCTTCGATGACTGTCTGTTACGGTCACTCAGGATGATGAGCCCCAGAGGTAGTGGGGATTCCAGGGGGGTCAACCAGTCTTCAATGAATCCTTGGAATCGGAGGCTTCCTCCATGCATTCCTGCCCTGTTAACCTGGAGTCCAGGGAGGATTTGTCAGAAGACCATGGTCCCACCTCCTTCAGGGTCATGCTCCAACTGCTTTTAGAGGTTACAGGGATGCAATTGGAGCCCATCCAGAAATGGGCAAAGTATCCCCTCGCCGAAATCCTCAACCGGAACGACTCCCCTGGATCGCTTTCCCTGTGGCTGAAGCCATTCTTGGACCTGTGTTGAAGCTCTGGCAGTGCCCAGCCTCTTGCCCTGCTCTGTTGACCCGTATGGCCCACAAATGCGTGGCTCTCACAGGTTCCCTCTCTGGGTTTACTAAACAACCCACTGCTGAAGGCTTGGTCACCAATTCAGTGTTCAGACAAACGAGAAATGGCAATGTTGGCAAGCCCCCCCAATTGGATCACATGGCTTCATCTCTCAGCCTTAGGCAGGCTAGTTTGGCCTTAATTATGGCCCACTTTATCTATGTCTTGTTGGACAACATTGACCAGGTGCTCCCTCGACTTCCGGCTGACCTTCAGATGAAGGTCAGGTAAGTCTGGGACCAAGGCTGTGCTGTGGCTAAAGAGCAGCTTCAGATGGCCATGGACATCTGCAATTCCTGTCCCGGGTCCATGGCTGCAGCCATGGCTATGCACGGCTTGGCTGAGGATCTTGACCTTCACGGCAGATACCAAGCACAAATTGGCGGATGTCCCCTTCCTAGGCACCGACTTGTTTGGGCTAGAGGTGGATGGTAATTTCACCAGGATTGCGAAGTCCAGTGCCACCTTGGACTCCATTACCTCTGGCCAAAAGGACGTTAAGGGCTCTAAACCCCAGAGAAAGTACTTTTGGCCCCCACGCTGCGTCTTATGGGCAAGCCTCCCAATCCTCCAGCTGGGCACCAGCAGGCCTGGCATCCCAGACCCAAGTCTGTTGTTGCTGTGGTCCGGACATCTGGCAGTCCCAGTCGCGTCCTCCACTGGACCTGCCTCAGCCTCTAAGCCTGAATAGTGATGGGTTGGGGGGGTGCCTTCCCGTGCCCATCCTGTCTCCCTTGGATCCTTCCTTGGAGGGCCAGCTCTGTCACTTTCTTTCCGCCTGGGCCAGTGTTACTACGAACAAGTGAGTGTTAGAAGTGGTCAGTCAGGGCTTACCTATGGAGTTCAAGAGTCTTCCACCAAGCCAGGCCCACAGCCCCCAGGAGGATGTGGTGTCAGCAGACATGCACCCCATCTGTGATATGCATGACCTGAACAAGTTTCTGCAATCACACAGTCAAGCTTCACCCCAATGAAGTGAGTCACCTGTGAGGGGACAAGTTCTAACTTGTCCTCGTTGACCAGAAGGCCAAGGCTTAAGCAGGTCTGAAGGGCCAGGTCCCTGGACTACTCCACCTCCACCCTGGAGGGGCCTACAATCAGCTAATCGTCCAGGTACGGGTACACCCAGACTCCTCAGTGCCTCAGAAAGGCTGCCACCACTGAAATGCATTAGGTGAAGAACCTGGGGGCTAAGTAGAGGCCAAAGGGCATGATCTGGAACTCGTAAAGTGCCCCCTCTGCACAGAACCAAAGGGACCGCTAGTGGGATGGACAGATTGGGACATGAAAGAAGGCATCCCAGAAGTCCAGGGAGAAGAATCACATGTCCTGCTCCAGGGACGGAATGATCTGGTTCAGAGTGACCATTCTGAAGGTGTGTGATTGCAGAAACTTGTTCAGATCGTGCATATCTCAGATGGGGTGCCACCACCCCAGTCCATTTTGGAACCAGAAAATATCTTGATATGTACCCTGGATTGGCTGGTAAGTTTGGGACATGAACCACCACCACCTCCTTCTGGAGGAGCAGGGTGATGTCCTCCCAAAGGTGGACATGTCTGCAGACACCACATCCTCCTGGGGGCTGTGGGCCTGGCTTGGTGGGAGACTCTTGAACTCCACAGGTAAGCCCTGACTGACCACTTCACTTGAACCTGCTCTCAGGAGAAGGTCCTCCACCAGGACCTTCAGTAGCTGCACCTGACAACTTAGTTACTGAATGGCTAGAGTTCCAGGCTCTGGGTCTCTTTAATGAGGTCCTCAATGTAGTTGAGGCCTCTCTGAAGAAGTCAACTCGACTGTGCTATGACTTCAAATGACAGAGATTCTCCATTTGGTGCCAGGTCAAAGACTTTGACCCCCTGTTCTGTCCTGTGGCTAGCATCCTCGATTACTTGTGGTCCCTCTCTGAGTTTGGTCTTTGATCGACAGCCCTGAAGTTGCACCTGGCAGCCATCTCTACATACTGGGTGTGGGCTGGTATCCCAGTGGTGGTACAGGAGAAAGGTGGCTGGGCACTTCATTAAGGGCCTTGACCACATTTCCCCTCCAGGACTTGTGGCTGGTATTGGCAGTGCTCATGGGCAAGCCATTCGAACCAATGCACAGGTGTGAGATGTCACACCTGTCATGGAATTTACCTTCTTGGTGGCCGTCGCATCCCCCAGAAGGATTAGTGAGCTCCAAGCGCTCTCAGTGGAGTCTCCTTACCTGGTCTTCCAGAGGAATAAGGTTGTCCTTCACCCCAATGCGAAGTTCCTTCTGAAGGTTGTCTCGAAGTTTCACCTTAACCAGGTGATCAGTCTCCCAGTGTACTTCACCAACCACACACCTCAGAGGCCAAGCACAGGCTCCATGTTCTTGACCTGCAGCGCATGCTTGCCTACTATAAGGAGTGCATGGCTGGAGTTCAGGGATAGGTTCACCAGCTGTTAATCACCTATGCTGAAGCTGCACCTAGCAGACCAGCAGCTAAGTGGATGATTGGCAGGTGTATTGTATCCTGTATTGACCTCTGCCATAGGTTGGCTGATAGGGAGCCTCCCATAGGGCTTAGGGCTCATTCCATAAGACATACCGCTGCATCAGTGGCTGCTTCTATGGATATCCCTATCCAAGAGATCTGCAGGGCTGCTATCTGGAAGTCAGCACACAGCTTCATCTCTCACTACCACATCGACCTTGAGTCACACCAGGATGCTGGTTTTGAGTTCTCGAAGCTCTGTTCCCTAAATTGGGGGTGTGCACCTTTCCCCCTCCTCTCGGAGAACTGCTAAGAGTCTGCCAGAAGTGTGGATAATACGCCATTTCTAGGGACGTGGATATGTTGATCTATCCACACTTCTGGCAGTTGCCTTTCCCCCTAAATCTTGACGGAAACGTCTTCAAGCTGGCTCCTCCCACCCACCCACCTGGGTGGTAACTCCCTCAGCTCCACGCTGTGATACCAGATCTTCGTTTCCGCTGGAAGAAGCAGGTTCCCTCCTTACCGCTCCCACATTGAGTAGGCCCTCACGCTTAAATCTTAGGATTTACTTCCAAATTTTCAAAACTACAAGTTTTGTTGTCTTCAGCTCTATCTCCAATTGCAGCCGCAATGGACGACAAGTCTGCTCCTGGATTCTGCTGATGCTGTTGCGGGCAGATGTCCTGAACCGACCCACACTCCACGTGTGTGTACTGTCTGGGACATGAGCTTGATCCCCAGGGTTGCAACTTTTGTCACTCGTTCTACCCGACCATTCTTGAGGACCTTCTCACTCGACTTGAGCTGGGCTGCCCAGGCTAACGGAACTCGCCAGTCAAATCCAAGGATGCCTATTGGGTGGTCTCCCTGCTTGCGGGGTCCACTGAACAGCTTGTGGTATTTGAAGAGGAGGTGACCCAGGCCGCATCCCTCTCGGGCTTCTGCTTTCGTGCCATTCCAGCTGGGCTCGACTTTTACGGGGTCCTTCAAGAAATTGTGCCAGTCTCTTGACCCTCAACCAAGGGGCCCTCTGGGCACAATTTGAAATCCAAAAAAGAGTTGAAAAAAGAAAGGACTCAGTGACATTCATGGGATCGGGAGCACTCTCAGTCATGAGCTTCAGATTCCCACGCTTCTCCGGTCCTGACTTTGGTTGAATCCTTGGCCCAGGCCGCCAGCTGTACAGTAACTCCATCTGGCCAGTTGGCCGAGATGCTGGTTGAAGTCCCAGATGAGATTTTTCTCGAACCAACAGACCAGTTGACTGAAGAGGGCGACATTTCTTTGTCCAGTACTCCAATCCTGACTCTGACCATCAGAGGGACGGATCAGTCCACCGACCTGCCGCCTCTGGTCAACGACCAAGATCAGAGGAGCCTCAGTGTTTGCCGACTCCCTCTTAGCCCTGCTGCCGGTCCCCTTGGCTGTCGACATCTCGGACCCATTCCCGTGAGTCGAGCGGCTCCTGCCAACATCAGCGCTCCCGCTGTCAACACCATGGGAAGCGGCACCGTAACTGTTTGTCCTCATCCTCCTTGGGTGAGGAGAGTTTTCGGTGCAAATTCTGTTAGCACTAAGAGGACCTTATGTGGCAACAGCTGGTGTTCACTGGTATGAAGCAGACACCGGCTCCTACACTGGCCATCACCTTGCTTTTCTCCAACTGGCCGACACCTTCTTTGCCTAAGGAGCCGACCAAGACGTTCCTGGCTCAGCCAGCCCTGGAATCTCTGTCGAATCCGGTGGAGCGGCCATCTAAACAGTCGACCTCCGGTGCCCCAACTAAGGAGTCTCAGCTGGTCAAGAGGCTGCCCCATCGGCTGTCTGTCACCATCACCTCTGACCGTCCTTGGAGGGTCAGTGGGGACTCCAGGGGTCGACTACTTTTTAGTGCCTCTTCAGAGTCGGCAGGGGATCTCTTAGTCAAAGAAAGCCATAATTCCTTTCTGGGCTTTCTTCAACTGATCTCAGAGTCCACAGGGATGAAAATGGAGCCCATCCAGAAACAGGCCCATTACCCGCTGACCGATATCCTCAACCGGGGCATTCTCAGACAGAAGCTTTCCCTGTAGCAGAGGCCATTTTTACACCTGCCCTGGAGCTCTGGCAGTGCCCAGCTTCCTGCCCTGCACCCTCCTCCTGGATGGCCCGCGAGTATGCGGTACCTACCGGTTCCCTATCAGGGTTCACTGAACATCCGTCGACTGAGGTTCTGGTGGTGGATTCAGTATTCAGGCACGTGGGCAATACTGGGGATATCGATAAGCCGCCGGAAAAAGAGTAAAAAAAAATTGGACCACGCATCTAAGAAGGTCTATGCTGCTTCCTCGCTTCATCTTCAGGAGGCAAGTTCAGCCCTTCTCATGGCCCACTTCTCTCATGCCCTCCTGGGCACCCTGGATGAGGTGTTTATCTCCCAGAAGACCTCCAGACTATGGTTAAACAGGTCCTAGACGAGGGCCAGGCAGAAGCAAAACAGCTCGAGGCTGCTATGGACATTGTAGACTCTTTTGCCCACTCTGTGGCGTCCTCAGTGGCCATGCATCACAGGGCTTGGCTGAGGATCTCGACCTTCATGGCAGACACTGCACAAGTTGGCAGATTTTCCTTTCCTGGTACTGACTTGTTCAGGCCTGGAGTTGAGGGCCACTTCACCCGCATCGAGAAGTCCAGTGCCACCTTGGACTCTGTGACATCTGCCCAGAAGGACCCCAAGGGCTCCAAACAGCAGCAGAAATGGAAGCCCTTTCGGTCCACCTCTACTTCTGCAGCCAAACCAGCCCAGCCGCAAACTGGTCAGCAGGCCCAGACCTGGCAACCTCAGCCAAAGTCAGTGGCCTGGGTTGTCTGTAAGCCTTGGGGGAGAGAGACTGGTGGCTTCTCAGCTGGACCCTTCTGCAAGCCTGTTCAGTGACGGGATAAGGGGTGCCTGCCTCATGCCCATCACGCCTCCCAGGGTCCTCCCATGGGGGTCTGGCTCCTCCACTTCCTTTCCGCCTGGTCCACTGTTACCACGGACAGGTGGATTCTTGAAGTGGTGGATCAGGGTCTGCCTCTGGAATTTGAGCAGTACTCTCCATGCTGAGCCCGCGCCCCATGGGAGGACTTGGTATCCCTAGACATTCTGTCAGCTCTCAGAGATGACATAGCCCAGCTCCTTTGCAAGGAGGTTGTGGTTTCTGCATGGATCCTCTGAAACACCCAGGGTTTGTCTCCAGGTACTTCCTGGTGCCAAAACGGATGGGGGGGCTGGTACCCCATTCTCGATCTGCACGACCTGAACAAGTTTCTCAAGTCATGCACCTTCAAGATGGTAACTCTGTCTCGGGTCATACCATCTCTAGAGTAGCACATGTGGTTTTGCTCCCTGGATCTTCAGGACACATTCTTCCACATCCCGATCCATCCATCACACCAAAGTTTCCTCCACTTCCGAGCTAGGGGAACCCTCTACGAGTTCCAGGCCATGCCATTTGGCCTCTCCTCAGCCCCCAGGGTCTTCAAGTGCATTGCAGTGGTGGCAGCTTACCTGAGACACCGAGGGCTCCGGGTTTAGGTGTGCCAACCAAACAGCGACAATTCGAAATCGAACGACATTAAAGTGGCAATTTGCTGTTGCCACAGTAATCTCACCACAGGACCCAGCACTGCTGTCTGGGGGTCTTTCACTCCCTCCCTGAATCAACTCCAACTTGGAGTTATCTATCTATATTACGGGGAGTTCAGGGGCAAAACCCCCCAAAAGAAAAGTAACTTTCTTTGGATGCGTTTGTCGATCGTAATTGCGGTTGATATAAATCCATCGCTGTAACATTGGTTGACAACTTTGTTGTTGTACCAGCATCATGGATCCCTAGGTTTACCCCTACCTGGATGACTGGCTGATCGCAGGTCCCTCCAGGCAGGAGGTGGAGCCGTGCAGGGACCTGGTCCTCCAGACCTGCGTCAACCTTGGCCTCTTGGTCGAGTCCAAGTAGGAACTTGTGCCTTCGCAGGTGATCAACTTCATCTGGGCAGAGCTCAACTCTTTCAGAGCTTGTCTCCCAGCAGACAGGGCAGAGGTTCTCACCTCCTTTGCCCGATCATTTCGGGTTGGGCAATTGTGCCCTGCCTGGGACTTCCTGCGCCTGCTGGGTTACATGGTGGCCTGCATCATTGTGGTCCAATGGGCTCGCTGGAGAATGCAGTCTCTGCAGTGGGAGCTGGCCAGCCAGTGGTCTCAGCTCAAGGGTCACTTTGACCAGCTGGTCACTGTAACCCAGCAGATGTGGGATGCCTTCCAGTGGAGGTTCGTCCCAGAGCATCTGCAGGAAGGGATCCCATTTGTCTGTCTAGAGCCAACAGTCATCCTGACAACCAGTGCACCTCTCATGGGCTGGGGTGCCCACCTGGGGAAACACTGAGTCAATGGGCTCAGAACCCCCAAGGAGTCCCGATGCCACATCAGCTTGCTGGAGCTCCAAGTAGTTTGGCTGGTGATGACTGCATTCGCTCCTCACATCTGGGGTCAGATGATTCAGGTCCAAACTGACACTATAATCATGTACTACTTCAAAAATCAACAAACAGAGTGGGATGCACTCCCTGCCTCTGTGCAAGGAAGCTCTCTGCATGTGGGTCCTCGTGCACAGCCTGAAGGCCAGTCTTCTTGCCATCCATGTGGCAGGAACCTCCAACCAGCTGGTGGACTCCCTCAGCCGTGTGGGTGAGGCATCTCACAAGGGTCTTTCCACCCAGAGATAGTAAACAGTTTGTTCTCCTAGTGGGGCACCCCTCAGGTGGACCTGTTTGCCTCCAGAAAGAACGCAAAGCTAAGGCTGTTTTGTGCCTGCCCCCTCAGCAGGGAACGCTGCAGGGGGTTGCCTTCTCGAGGCCCTGGGCCTCTTCTATGCCTTTCCTATACTTCCCTTGATCCACAAGGTGCTCCTCAAAGCCAGGAGGGACAAGGCACAGCTGATCCTGGTGGCTCCGAACTGGCCGCACCAGTGTTACCCCGATCTACTCAGCAGCAGGCTCCTGATGCGTCTTCCTCTATGCCTGGACCTGCTGTCCATCAATCAGGGGAAAGCTCTCCATCTGAACCTTCAATCCCTGCACCTGACAGCCTGGTTCCTGAGCGGCTAGAGTTCCATGCTTTTGATCTCTCTGAAGATCTCTTCACTGTCATGGAGGCATCTCAGAAGGAGTCGACCAGGAAATGATATGCCTTCAAGTGGAAGAGATTGTCCATTTGGTGTTGGGGCAAGGGGTTGGATCCGTTGTCCCATCCAGTGGCTAGCATCTGTGATTATCTATGATCTCTCTCTGTCGGGCCTTCGGTCGACGACCCTGAAGGTGCACCAGGCCACCATCTCTGCTTACCAAGCGTGGGCCGGTCAGCATTCTGTGGTGCAGGAGAAGGTGGTCTAGCGCTTTTGTAAGAGCCTTGACCACATTTCTCCTCCTGTGTGTAAACCTCCACCACCTTGGAATTTGCTGCTGGTTTTGGCAAAGCTCATGGGCAAGCCATCTGAACCTATGCATAGGTGTGATATGTCTCACCTGTCATGGAAGAATGACTTCTTGGTGGCTATCATGTCAGGCAGAAGGATCAGTGAGCTCCAGGTGATTTTAATAGTCTCCTTACCTTGTCTTCCACATGGACAAGGTTGGCCTGTGCCTCAATCCAAAGTTTCTTCCAAAGGTTGTGTCAGATTTTCAGCTTAACAAGGTGATTAATTTGCCGGTGTATTTTACCAGTTACACCTCAGAGGCTGAGGACAGGCTCCATACTCTGGACCTGAGGTGAGCGCTCACTTATTACAAAGAGCACTCACCTGGAGTTCGGTGAGAGCTTCACCAGTTGTTTGTCACCTATGCTGAAGCCGCACCTAAAAGACCTGCAGCCAAGTGGATGATTAGCAGGTTGATTGCATCCTGCATTTGATCTCTGCTATAGGTTGGTGGGTTGGGAGCCTCCCGTAGGGCTGAGGGCTCATTCCACCCATCATACCGCTGCATCAGTGGCTGCTTCCAGGGACGTCCTTATCCAGGAAGTCTGCAGGGCTGCTACCTGGAAGTTAGCACGCACCTTAATTTCCCATTACCACATTGATCTCGAGTCATGCTGGTATACTGCTTTTGGGGCCTCAGTTCTCAAATCTCTGTTCCCTAAGTAGGGGGTGTGCGCCTTGCCTCCCTCTTCCTGTGGAACTGCTAGCAGTCTGCCAGAAATGTGGATGAACATCATATACCAGTCCTGGAGCTACTGTTACAGATGAGGAACCCGTTTATCCACACCCTAGAAAAACAAGTTACTCACCTGTAACTGAAGATCTTCTATGGACAGGTCTCTTGCAGTAGGTCATTAGTCTTGGGAGTCCGCTAGGAGGAGCTGTCACACGGTAGCTTCTTCCAGCAGTCTTCTATAGGGCCATCCTCTATACATCACTTCCTCTGGCTGTGTGTAAAAGGGGGTGGCCCCAGGTACACACTGTTCATTTTCCTGCCGGCTTCAGCCTGCACGGCAGCTAGTTCAATCTTGTATTGCAGTCTTCGACGTGAATTGAACCCAGTTTTTCTTCTCTGTGCTGGGCCTGTGGGATACTCCCAGGCTCTGGCTCTTCTACATCCACTAGGCTGGGCCTGTGAACCACTCACAGTACCCCTGGCTCTCCTTGTTTCAGCAGGCCTGTGTTCACTCAGTACCCCCACTGCTCCTTGGCCCAGGCTCTCTTTCTGGGTCAGGGACTCCATCCATGGCTGACAAGGCAGCCTTTCCAGGACAGACCTCAGGGACCCGTGTTAAGGGTCCCCAGCCCAAGGCTGTCGTTCCCAGCATCAGAGGCAGCAGGACTCAAAACTCCTCTCACTCCTGATCTGCTTCGTCAATGGTGGCACCTCCATCATCGATGGGAGCCATCTTCCCCCCCCCCCGACAGGGTGTTCATTGTTGAGAGCTCCCCAATCACGGACCCTTGGTTGCTCCTTCATCGTCGCCAGGTCATCCCCTGTCAACTGAGCACTCTCCAGGATGTCTCCCTTCGATGGGCACTGTTCCCTCATCGACGGAACATTCCTCATCGAAGAGGAGCCTTCCCCCATTGACAGAGCATGTTGCTTTCTCTCTCTCGTTGATGGGAGCTCTTCCCCCATCGATGGAGCATGCAGCTGCTCTCTTTTATCAATGGGGGCTCTTCCCCCATCAATGGAGCACTCCTTGTTGACAGGAAGGCTTCCCCCGTTGACTGAGCATGTTTTCTCCTTCCCTCGTCGACAGGAGCACTTTCCCCATCAACGGGGCATGCTGCTCACTCTCTTTCATCGACAGAGGCTCTTCCTCCATCGACAGAGCACTCCTCGTTGATGGGGCTGCTTCCCCCATTGATGGGATGTCTTGTTTCGTGTTCCTCGTCGACAGGGCTGCTTTCCCCCCATCAAAGGGATGTCCCCATTACCATTCCTCGTCAATGGGGCTGCTTCCCCATCAACAGGACATCCCTGCCTTCATCCCTTTCAGCGAGGCTGGTTCCCCCATCACCGGCAGGGGCTTTGCACTTCAGGCGTCCTAGGTCCAGGGGTCCCCTTCCCCAACCCCCCACCCGTCCTGGCACCAGCATCCTGTTCCTACATCGCCAGGGGTACCCCCTCTATCACCATTCCTGCACCCTTCAGGTGCCCCTTTTGTGCCCTCAGATGGGGTTCCTGGGTCTCGCCCCTCATTCCATGCCCCTCCTCTGGTGCCACCCCACTGGGGTCAGGATGCCCCCCCCCCACCTTTCCGGCATTGTCCAGTTTGGGCTATCTCCACCTGGTTCCCCCTCCCTCCTCCTGTTTTCGGGTTCCTGGGGGCCTGGCCGTGGAGGTTTCCTGCAGGGGGGTCTTTTCTGCCCATTCCTGGGCTTTGGCATCTCCTCCATTCCCCTTAGTCCTGCCCTGTGTGGGCCTCCCAGTTATGCTGCACCCCTTTGGGCCTTCCTGATTTACCACCGCTATTGCAGCTGCCTCTGGGGGCATCTCAGGTGCTCCTGCCTGGCCCACATGCCCCATTGCGCCCCTTCTTGTTTGCCAGATGTGGTTCCCAGTGCCATGTTTGCTTTGGTGTGTGGGTTTGCCCTCCCGTGCCTTACTGCTTTGCAGTCTTGCCTATGTGGGCTGCATGGTCCAGTGCTGACCACACCTAATATGCTTTGGCACCTTCTCCCAACATTGCCTCCCTGCCAGGGGTCAGTCCTCTCGGCACTACCCATGTACACCCTTTCCATACCTTCCCAGCATCAGCTTCCTGCGGGCTCCAATGCCTTGGCTGCATCTTCCCATCTGTCTGCCACGGCAGTGGCCTTGCGGTGCCCCACTTGGCCTCAGGTGTCAGGGTCGACACCCAATGTCTGCCTGTCATCCGCCATTGCCCCTTTTGTGGTGCTACATTTTTGGTCATGGTCCCCTGGTCTTTCTGGTTTGCTGCCCACCGTCTGGTCATGCCAGATGGCTGGTCTGGGACCTATCCCTTGCCCCTCAGTTCCCATCGCTTTCCTTGACTGCCGGGATGTCCCATTCCTGTCCCCCTCCCTGGGGTACTGCTCACATCTCTGGTGGGGCCTCTCATGGGGCATCTGCCCTGTCCCACGCCCGTCCTTCTGGCAGGGCTGGGCCTGCCCCTCCTCCTTGACTGCTATACAAGACTTGCTCCCCGCCTCTTTCCGGGTGCCTCAGAGGCACTTGAGTGTCCCTTTGCCCTTTTCTTCGGAGGCCTGTTTCCTCCTCCTCCTGGTCACTTCCCTCCTCTCTGCGGTACTTTTGGAACTCCTGCTGTTCTTCCTGCTGGAGTCCCCTCAGTTGTTCTTTGCTGTGGCCTGCCCGGTGCTCCTTGCCCAGGTACTCTTCACACCTTGCACGCGCACTGCACACTTGGCGTGCTCTCCTGGAGTTGATGTTTTCTTGCCATGGCCTTTCAACCCCTGCCTTGTCAGGTTGCATCACTATACATGGCCTCCTGCATCTATCGGTTCTGCATCGACATGTCTCCGCCAGTCTCTGATGGCACTTGGATGCCCTGCTGGACTTGCTGTATGCCATTGCCTTTTGCACCCCTGCTCAGCAGGTTGAATCATTGGCATGGTCCTGTTCCTACTCTCCCTTCATGGCGTAGTCTCTTCCTCACACACCTTTGGCTTGTCCACCTGACCGGGTGTTGTTAGAGATGTCTTGACTTGGACTTTGTGTGACACCATCCCTTTCCGGGATCACACAGCCATCTCTTGGCTTGTTCTGCGGCTCCTCCATGGCTTCTGCTTGGTTCCTGTTTGCCACCTCTTTTCCATTGTCACAGATGTGTCTTCTTGGCTCTGCTTGTTGCCATGGCCTATAACCCGGCTTCATGCTCCACCTGTCCTCCCTTTTGTATAACTGTTTGGTACACTCCCAAGAGTAATAACCTACTGCAAGAGACCTGTCCATAGAAGATAGTTCATTATGTAAGAACTTACCTTAACAGTAGATATTTGAGGTACGGTCTTTTGTAGTAGGTACAATCCTGCCCTCCATCCCCCTGCCTTTTTTGCTTGGGGTCCTTGGATCTCAGGACATTGGCATGGATGTTTTCCTTGGTCCCTCAGTCCTCTGCCTTTTGCATGCTGCAGCCTGTGGAGAACAGTGTGTACTTGGGGCCGTCCCCTTTTATACACGGCCAAAGGAAATGATGTATAGGGGCAACCCTATAGAAGACTGCTAGAAGAAGCACCATGTGACAGCTCCACCTAGTGGACTCCCAAGAGTAATAACCTACTGCAAGAGACTGTACCTCGAAGATATGCTGTTACAGTAAGTTCTTCTGTAACAAACTTTTCCAATTACAACTTCCTGTTGCTAGCCTTTGAAAGACAGAAATCTTGCTTGTAGAGCAGAAAGCAACTAACTAAAAGAAGCTACCATTGTCTTACTAATTTAACACTTCTGTCTCAGCAGGAGTCAGTGTTTGTTGAGATTAAGCAGACAGATACTTTATTAGAAATAGAAGGGGTCTTATTTAGGGTTAAAAAAAGAATGAAAGTCGGTGTGTGTTCTGTGCTGGGAAGGGTACTGTATCTACTTACTTTGCTAAACCAGTAGGAGGAGAGAGAGCTTAATTGGGGGTGTGGCTTAGACACTATAAAAGCAGGTGACTCCAATTACAACTTCCTGTTGCTAGCCTTTTTTCTTACTAATTGCCCTCCATCCCACCCCTCCACCCACCCACTGTAAGCCAGTTTTACTTTTATAGCCACGGGATTTGACTGACAACAGGAACTTCCTGTTTAGCAATAGGAAGGGGAGAATCATAGGGAAATATTTGTTTTGTCAACCCTAAAGGAAAAAGTAGCTCGCCCCCCCAGCGAGTGGTCTGACACTGAGCAAGGAAGAAGGAGGCTACTGAAGAATATAGGAAGTTGCTGTCCCAGAACAGGAAGGGTGAGAGTTGTAAGGAGTGGAGAGAGAGTAAGCATACAGAGAAACAGGAGAGAGGACACAAAATAAGACATGATAGGAATGGTGCAGTGCAGTGGCTGTGGGGCAGCAGTGTTCTGGGAGACATTCTGGAGGCTGTGATGCTGCCCTATTTGCAGGCACCTCTCTGGTCTGAGGGAGAAGGCTGCCTGTCTCCAGGCTGACCTGGCTAGGATTCATGAAACCTCCTCCCCCACCCAGGGACCACCAGGGCCAATGCCACTACCTCAGAGGTTGCCAAGAAAGAAGAGAGGCTGGACCAGGGTGGGCTCAGAGAGGGAGGGAGAGGGTGGCGGAACAGAGTTGCATCCCTCCAGCTGTACCTCTCCACAATTCATACACTGTTCTGGTGCATAGTGGTTCCTCTATGGAGGCACCTGCAGTGGAGATCAAGGAGGATGCTGGGAACCTTCACAAAGGAGACCCACAGGAGAGTGGCATGGGACCCCACAGGGGAAGGAAACAACTCCTGGTGGGAGACTTGATCATTAGAGGGGTAGAAGTGGGGGAGGAAGGGGAGAGGGAGGTAAGGTGCCTGCCTGGTGCCATGGCTTGGAGGGACAGGAAGCGAATCCTCAGGATCGTGGGAGCAGCTGCGCGAGAGAGGGAGCTGGATGTCATTGTCCACCTAGGGACAAATGACCTGGCTAGAAATGGGATCAGAGCAGTGCAAGAGGAGTTTGTAGAGTTGGGGAAGGGCCTTAGACAAGTAGCACATATGGTAACCTTCTCAGGGGTGCTGTCTTTCTATGGTAAGGGTGATGCTAGTGCACTCCTCACCAGGGAATTCAATGAATGGTTGAAAAACTGGTGTGGAGCTCAGAGTTTTGGCTTCACTGGGGACTGGGGAGCCACCTGGAGGGATGCAGACCTATACTGGCATGATGGTCTGCATCTGTCCAGGGGGGACCATGAACCTAGGTGAGAGCTTTAAATACTTCATTGGCAAGCATTTAAACTAGCCAAGGGGGGAGGCACTGAAAAGGAGCAGGGAAATCCCAGCCTCCCCCCTACAAAACACAGTAATTAGTGAGGTAAACACCAAGGTAGAGAAGTCATTAGGGAGCAGAACAGAGGTAAATGTAAAAAACGGCTAATACAGTAATGACAGAGATGGGACTAAAAGGGGTAAGGCCATCAAAAAGTGGAGGGTGATGAGTACCAATGCCCATAGTCTGTGTAACAAGCTCCCTGAGCTAGTGGCTTTGATGGAAGAGGGTTGCCTTGATATTGTGGCAGTCACAGAAACATGGTACACACAGAACCATGACTGGGATGTCAACATACTAGGATACCCAATCTACAGGAGGGACAGGGAGGGTAAAAGAGGAGGAGGAGTAGCTTTCTATGTAAAGGAAGGAATCAAAGCAACAGAACTAAAGATTAAACAGGGAGCAGATGGGGCACTCTGGGTCACCCTGGAGACAGGAAATGGCACCACAATCCACATGGGGGTTGTATACAGACCCCATCTCAGGGGAAGGGAATGGACAAGGAAATGATAGAAGGCATCCTTAGAATGGCAGAAAAAGGGGAGATATTGTTGATGGGGGACCTGAATATGCCAGATGTTAACTGGAGCACCTTTGCTGCAGGCACATCTAAGAGCAGGCTCATTCTTGATGCTCTACAAGGGGCATGCCTCAGACAGCTAGTATTGAAACCCACTCAGGAGGGAGCAATCTTAGACCTGGTACTCTCAAATGGGGATGGAGAAAAAATCTCAGATTTAGAAGTGGGTAGCCATCTGGGAACAAGTGACCACCAAACGGTATGGTTCACGATAAACACAGCCATACAATCAAGCCATACAAAAGCAAGAGTATTGGACTTTAGGAAAATGAGAGAGTGCCTCAGAAAAGCAGTAGCAAACAGGCAAGAAGGAGGGGTGGAGGAACAATGGGGAGTAATCAAAACAGCCATCACAGAGGCAACAAGTCTTTGTGTAAAGCAAGTCAACAAAACACAACGAAGGAAAAAAAATGCTATGGTTCTCAAAAGAGGTTGCAGGGAAGGTTAAGGAGAAAAGGATAGCATTCAGGAAATATAAAGAACCACAGAAGGAGCAGGACAGAGAACTTTATCAGTTAAAGCAGAAAGAGGCAGGGGAGGCAGTCAGAATAGCAAAGGCCCAAACTGAGGAAAGGATAGCCAACTCTGTTAAGAAGGGGGGGGATAAGACCTTTTATAGGTACATTAGGGAGCGAAGAAAGACCAAAGAGGGATACTGAGGCTTAATAAAAGGGAGGGAATGTGAGCAGAGGGTGACAGTGAAAACGCTGGGATACTGAATGAATATTTCTGCTCAGTATTCACAAAGGAAGAGGAGGGGGAGGTACCTAAACCAAACAAGAGAAACACTCTGAAGATGGGGTTGATATCAGTCCATTTACAGGAGAAAGGGTTCTGAAAGAACTAATAAAATTGAAGGTGGACAAAGCAATGGGGCCTGATGGCATTCACCCAAGAATTCTAAAAGAGCTAAGGGTAGAACTAATGACACCACTGACTACTCTCTTTAACAAATCATGGGAGGATTGTGTGGTACCTGAGGACTGGAGGAGGGTGGATGGTATTCCTCTTCACAAAAGTGGGAGCAGGACAGAGGCAGGAAACTACAGAACTGTTAGTTTGACCTCAATGGTAGGGAAAATGATGGAATCACTTCTGAAGGAAAGAATTGTTGAGTACCTAGAGGCCAGTGGGGCACAGGACCCAAGGCAGCATGGATTCATGATGGGAAGGTCGTGTCAGAAGAATCAAATAGATTTATTTGACTGGGTGACCAAAGTAGAAGACCAGGGAGGGGCTGTGGACATGGCCTACCTAGATTTTAGCAAGGCATTTGATACAGTCCCACACAAAAGATTAATACACAAGTTAGCCAGCCTTGGAGTGGCAAGGTGGTAGCCTGGATAAAACATTTGCTAGACAACAGGACGCAGAGGGTAGTAGTAAACGGAGTCCACAGTGAAGAAAGGAGGGTTACTAGCGGGGTACCGCAGGGTTCAGTACTGGGACCGGTCCTTTTTAATGTCTTTATAAGTGACATTACAGAGGAACTGGAAGGAAAAGTATGTCTCTTTGCAGATGACATAAAGATCTGCAACAGGGTTGATACTCAAGATGGAATGGAATGGAAAGGATGAGAAGGAACTTCGCAAGGTTGGAGGAATGGTCAAATGTATGGCAGCTCAGATTCAGTGCAAAGAAGTGCAAGGTAATGCACCTGGAAACCAAAAACCCTGGGGAAGAGTACACAATGGGGGGTGAGATACTGACAACAGTAAAAATGGAAAGGGACCTGGGGGTAATTATATCGCATGACCTAAAGGTGGGTAAGCAATGTGAGAAGGCAATAAGGAAGGCTGGGGGATACTGGGATGCATAGGGAGAGGCATCAATAGTAGAAAACAAGAAGTTGTTATTCCTCTGTACAGACAGTTGGTGAGACCCCATCTGGAGTACTGTTTGCAGTTCTGGAGATCCCATCTCCGCAAAGACATAGACAGAGTGGAGGCTGTCCAGAGGAGGGCAACCAAAATGGTGCAGGGTCTGCACCAGAACACACATGAAGAAAGACTAAAGGAGCTTAATATGTATACCTTTGAGGAAAGAAGGGAGAGAGGGGACATGATAGAAACTTTCAAGTACCTCAAGGGAATCAACAAAGTCCAAGAGAGTAGCATCTTTCAGAAAAAGAGATGTGCAAGAACAAGTGGGCACAATTTGAAGATAGAGAGGGGACAGCTCACAGGTAATGTGAAGAAATATTTTTTCATGGAGAGGGTTGTGGATGCATGGAACAGCCTCCCTGAGGAGGTTGTGGAGTCAAGAACAGTGGGGGAATTCAAGAATGCATGGGACAGACACTAAAAATACCACCAACAGCTTAATCTGGTTCAGTTTCAGTTGCTTACCATCTGTACCCCCCCCCCCCGTCGCCCCTGAAAAAGGGACTTCTAGGCCCAGTGGGCTTACCGGGTCAACAAAATTCAACAAACAAACAGACATAAGGCAGTCCTAGTGGAGGGTAGGAGGAAGGAAGCTGTTGGTTAACTAGGATCTACAGCTTATCTGTTAGGTAGGAAAATGGGCAGATTAGGTGGGCCAAGCAATCCTTATCTACCGTCAAATTCCGTTTCTATGGAGTGGTATGTGGTGTACATCCACACAACCCACCTGACCTCCTATGGCAAGTGGCACACTGGTCTGGCTTCCAGTAAGGCTGGATCTGACATCATGTGGTGGTGCCGAGGAGGATATCACCCAGGTGGGTGGGAGGAGCTAGCAAGAAGACCTTCTGGCCAGATTTAAAGGGGAAAGGAAGTCTAGCAGAAGTGTGGATGTACACCATATACCACTCCTATACCTACAGTTGCAGGTGAATAACTTGTTTTTCTAGGGATGTGAATATGTTGTTCTGTCCACATTATCTGGCATTGCCCTTTCCCCTTTAAATCTTGCCAGAAGTCTTCAAGCTGTCATCTCCCCCCCCCCCCACCGGGGTGGTATATCCCTCAGTTCCGGTCCTCGGTATCCTTCAGGTAGTCTGAGAGCCACAGCCGTGGTTCTGTGATGAACCCAACCTGCCAGACTGCCATCCGCAGTCCAGGATTGATTACCTCCACGAAGGGAGCCCTAGCTGCCTGACTTTTCTGCCCCCCCAGTCCTGTTTAAATACACTTAAACCCTGCCCTGGATTTCCAGCTCTCTCCTACAGGCTACTGCCAGCCACGCCCGCCCACCACGTCCCTGACCTCTATTAAATCCCCAAGGGTACTACCCAGTTCTCATCTACTCTGCTCTTATTAGCTATCAGTAGACTTATCCTACCTCCTCCTAAAAAGCCCATACCTTCTGCCCCAGAGAACAATATTTCTGACCTCTCTCTACACTTAAGTATGAGAACCACTTTCCCACAAATGAGTCTGCTTATTATTCTCAGTCTAATCATCTACTCTGGAAGGGCTGCTATACTGTGACTCCAAAATACCATAACCTCTCCATTGAATTCCCATTATCTACCCCAAGGGCAATCACATACAACTACTCCCCAACTCTCATCCAAAACGCACCACCCAGACCGCTTCTCCTATGGATGGCTCTCCCCCAAGAACACATGTTCCCATGCTCCTCAGCATCTCTCTCCTATTAACAGGAATCTCTCACTCAAATCACTATCCCTGTAAAGAGGCTCCTAATACATTAACAGTACAAGAACAAAAGAAGTACATCAAAACTCTCTTAAAGTCACTAATTCTGATGCTGATCCTCATCTCCGGTAATGTCCACCCAAACCCTGGCCCCCAACAGTCTAGTCCCTGTAGTGCTGACAGACCTGGGGGCTCCGCCTGGCTACCATTTATATCTGCAGCCTCCTCAAAAAGCTGGATCTTCTCACTGCCTGGGTCACACTCCACAACCCAGATATATCAGTAATTGAGACATGGCTATCACCTAAGACCCCCCGACACTGCAATAACAATTCTGGGTTATGCCATTTTCAGGCAAGACAGATGCTCCAAGAAGTGGGGGGGGAGGCTGTGCTCTGTACCTAAAGGGGACTCTAATCGGGCACACCCTACCTATACCTCACCTTGCGAGCGACATCCAAGTTCTTGCCACAAAAATACATCTGGGGAACCACCATAAAACACTGACGGTGGCATCAGTCTACATATCCCCAAAACTTACCAAGGATTGAACTCCGTACTGGACGTCATTCACTCCCTAGATCAGAAATCTGAAACTATCCTTCTTGGGGACTTTAATGTAAATGGGTCTTCCCCCAGTACACATAAGTATAAATATGTCTTGACAGCTGCCAATTTCTCCCAAATGGTTAAAACACCCACCCGAGTATACTACAGAACAGGTACCTCATCTCTTCTGGACTAGTTCTTACAAACCGCCCTGAACACATTACTAATACAGTAGTTCTCCCCGACTATATAAGCTACCACTCACTAGTCCTACTCTCATGGTCCGACAAATTCATTAAGACCCCCTAAAATCATCAACAGTAGAAAACTACTATCTGACCACCTGTGGCTGCTGAAAACATGCCTACGAGATCACGACTGGTCACCTATAGATGCAGCCCCAGACGTGGACACTGCACTTGACTACTTTATCCAAAGCTTCAGCACAGCCTGTGATGCACATGCACCCTTCATGAAATGCAAGATTAAAGGTGTTAACAACCTTTGGATCAACCTTGGTCTCCTTGAGCAAATGAAGGCCTGGGATCACCTCTGGCAACGTGCTAAGCTGACCAGAAACCAGGCACTCAAGCCTTCAAAGCTGCAAGAAATGCCTGCACCCGCGCAATTCGAAATGAAAAGGCCAACTACTACAATAGAGTGCTAACAAACTCTTGAAAAGATTGAATAAGTTTTGGACCAACCTAACGGAACTAACTGAAAAAAAAAAAAAAGTCCCACCCACTATGGTCCACCTAAATAGCCACATCATCACAGATCAAGTCACTGTAGCAAATGCCTTTAATGCAGCATTAACAAACCTTAGCCATGTTTTACCGCCAACTTTCTTTGCTACACCTTAAGATACATTTAACTCAGTCAAAGTCAGAAATTTGGAGGGAAATCTGCTGTTCTGCTTAAAAGCCATCTCCAAGGACATCACAAAAAAGTACCTCCTTCGAGAACTTGGAAAGCCTAGATCAAGCAGCGACTCTCAACCTGAAACTCCTCACTCTTACCCACGATGAAGTTCTGACCTCCCTCACCAAAATCGTTAGCAAATCTCTCATGCTCTCACAGTTCCCCCCAAAATAGAACTCAGCGATGGTGACACCTATCCACAAAAGTGGCGATAAATCTGTTACAAGCAACTATAGACCAATCTCCATTCTCCCCCCTCTCAAAAGCGCTGGAGAGAATAGCTGTTGACCAACTGATAGAATACCTTACTAAGTATAACCTGCTATGTCAAGAACAACACAGATTTCGCAAGGGCCACAGCAAGACCATGGCACTCCTACATCCACAATACTGTGGACCAAGGGGATCTCGTTGGTGCCACTTTCATTGACCTAACTGAGGTGTTTGACACCGTCAACCATTCACTACTGCTTCAACAACTATCTCTAATAGTCCTATCTCTGGACACAACTCTTTGGTTTCAAAGCTACCTCAGTGACCGAACACAGCAGGTAAAAATTGGCGAATTGCTCTCAGCACCTCTCTTGGCCCGATCAAGAGTCTCACAAGGATCCATCCTGGGTCCAATGCTTTTCACCATTTTCCTGAACAGCCTCCCTTCATCTTGCTCAGAAAAAATCCCACTCTATGCCAATGATGCTTTCATCTTCACCTCCCACTCTGACCCCTCCTTTCTTCAGTAACTATTACAAGAAAGCTTCACTGATATAGAGGCATGGTTTAAATCCCACAAGCTTATTCTTAACTACAGCAAAACCAAATCAATGCTGTTCCATGGTACCCACTGCAAACATAAAAACAGAGACCTCTCTATCTCAAACAGCAAAGGGGCCATCCTTGAACAAGTACATCTATTTAAATATCTTGGGGTGATTCTTGACCCCACACTTGGATACTCTGAACTTATCAACTACGTAGCAAAAACTGTGAATACCCGTATAGGCCTGCTCTATAGACATAAGAATGGCCTCATGGATGAAGCCCTAAGCACTGCCATTCACAGTTCAGTAATCTCTATAATAGACTACGGGCTTGTGATCTATGGGTCTGCCTCTGACACAGCTCTCCGATGCATCACCACAGCACTAAACAAGGCATGTCATCTCCAAATATCTGCAAACTGCCTTACACACACTTGTGAGATCTACGAACACTCAAACTGGCTCCAACTATCTGGCAGAATTAAATATCAAACTTGCATCCTAGTAAAAAAGCAAACATTGGACCTACTACCCCCTGGATCACAGGCACTGCTGAGATCATATAGCGGCCCATGACAAACCAGGAATTCAAACAAACTTTCCTTCACTGTTCCTATTTGCAGGACTAGCCAAGGCCAATGATCCTTCTTTTTCAGAGCCGCCTCCTGGTTCAACATCCTGTCAGCAGAAGTTACCAGCAAAGCAACCCTGGGTGCCTTTAAGCTCAGCCTGAGTCAATACCTCATCCCTGTGCCTCCTGCGACTGCTACACCTAAATGGTTTATCCCCCTCATACCCCACCCTTACCTCCCTACTCATTCCCTCCTCCTCTACTCCTTCCATACACTTCCTCACTGACCCTGCCTCTGACCCACCCCCACACCCTCTCTTTATCCCTCTTTACACCAGCCTCTGGCCTCACCTCCCTCAGTCTGATGGCTATCTGTATGAATCTGTATTGTTAAATTTGTCATAGAAGTGATTTGCACAATTGTGATGTTTTGATAATTGACAAAGCCCTTCGGCTGCTATGTTTATTTCTCTTTTGCCCAATACCACTGCCTGTCCTAATGTTTCAAGTAACCTGACATGGAACCTTTGTAAAAAGAGCTCCTGGCTCAAAGGTGTATCTGTTTCCCTTAAATAAATAAAAAGTTCCACCCCGTGATGCCAGATCTTCCTTTTCACTGGGAGAAGGTGGTTCCCTCCTTACTGCTCCCACATTGAGTAGGCCCTGGTGCTCAAATCTTTGAATTTACTTCCAAAACTTAAACTCGTTAGAGTTTCGTCTTCAGCTTGATCTTCAATCGCAACCGCGATGGAGGACCAGTTCTTGCCTGGACTTTGACGGTGCCCATGCAGGCAGAAGATGTTTGCGTACTGACCCACATGCCACGTGCGTTTACTGCCTGGGCCATGAGCATGATCCCCAGGCTTGTGATATTTGATGGTCATTTCATACATCTGTCATCAAGGACTGGTTGGGCCACCCAGAAAAACGACATCTGCCAGTCAAATCCAAGGACACCCGTTGGGTGGTTTCTGCGGCTGTGGGATCTGCTGAGCAGCTAGAGCAGCTTAAGGCCTTCGAGAAGATGGGTCAGGCCACCGCTCAGTCCTCAGCTTCGGCCTTTGTTCTGCTCAAGTTAGGCTCCACTTATTCAGGCTCCTTCAAGGAGCTGTGCCAGTCTCTCCCGACCAAGGGAGAGGGCCCTTCAGGTTCGCACAGCTCTCGCTCCCACAAGGAGTAGTCCAGGAAAGAAAAGGAGAAGACTCACCGTCAATGTTCTTGGGACCAGGAATGCCCTCATTCTCAGGAATCTCAGGTTTTGACCATGGTCAAAACTGCGGCCTTGGCTACTGGCTACAAGGTGCCCCCATCAGGCCAGCCAGTCGAGACACTGGCCGATGATGCGGCCGAGATTTTTCTCAACCCAGTCGACTGGTTGTTATCCAAAGAGGCCGACAACTCTTTGTTCAGGACTCCAGTCCCACCGGTGACCACTGAAGAGTCTACTCAGCCCACTGAGCCAGACCCTCCGGTCACTGACCTAGACCAGGAGGAACTGTGGCACTCCCCAGCTTCCTCAGAGTTCCCCTATTGGCACCCCCGGTAGCCGAGGTCTAGGTCTTCCTCATCCTCTGGGTCAAGCAGGTCCCACCAGCGTTGATGGTGTTGCTCTCTGCACCATGGGAAGCAGCGCTGCCTCTACTCGTCTTCATCCTCCTCAGGTGAGGAGATGCTTTGACGCAAACTGCATCGACACCGCGAAGACCTGATGTGGCAACAGTTGGTGTTGTCTGGTTCGAAGATGACCCCAGCTCCCACACTGGCCTTCACTTGGCTGTCTCCCAACAGGCTGACACCAATGCCTCTAATGGGAAAGGTCGACACCATTTCTCCACCTGCGGAGCCAATACAGACCACCTCGGCTCGGCAGAAGTTGGCCTCTGCAATGATGGCGGTGGAACTGCCACCCCAACAGCCACCGACCGGAGCTCCAACCAAGGAGACTCGGCTGGCTCAGGGACTTCCCCATCGGCTGTTGGTCACTCTTACACCTGACCACCCGCGGAGGGTCCGGAGTGACTCGTGTGGTAAGCCACTCCATGCGGACTCCTCGGAGTCTGAGAATTTCTCACTGCACTCCTGTCCAATTGACATGGAGTTGGTGGGAGACCTCTCAATGGAGGAAGGACCAACATCCTTCATGGGTATCCTCAGTCTCATCTCCAAGTCCACAAGGATGAAACTGGAGCCCATCCAGAAGCGGGCTCACTATCCCCTCACAGAGATTCTGGATAAAGAGGACTCTCTGACAGAGGCTTTCTCAGTGGCAGAGGCCATTGTTGGCCCTGCCCTGGAACTCTGGCAGTGCCCCACCTCCTGCCCTGTGCCCTCGGCCCAGATGGCCAACAAATATGTGGTGCCCACCGGTATCTTCTCGGGGTTAATGGAGCACCCTTTGGCTGAAGGGTTAGTAGCCAACTTCGTGTTTCAGCATGTGGGCAGTTTGGAGGATGTTGACAGACTGCCGGATGAGGAGTCCAAGAAATTGGACCACTTGGCAGAAAAGTTCTATGCTACCTCCTTGCTTGGCCTCTGACAGGTGAACTCAGCCGTCATAATGGCACACTTCTCCCATGCCCTTCTGGGCTCTCTGGATCAGGTGACTCCTTATCTTCTTGCAGACCTCCAGACTAAAATCAGGCAGGTCTAGGATCAGGGTCGAGCTGTGGCCAAACAGCAACTTCAGACAGCTCTGGATATCAGAGATTCCTGTGCCTACTCAGTGGTGGCCGCAGTTGCCATATGCCATAGAGATTGTCTGTGGATCTCGACCTTTACGGCAGACACTGTGCAAAAGCTGGTGGACATCCCATTTCTGGGCACTGACCTGTTTGGCCCAGTGTGGAGAGTCACCTCTAGTATATTGAGAAGTCCAGTGACACCTTGGACTCTATGACATCCACCCTAAGGGATCCCAAGGGCTCTAGGCAGCATAAGCCCTTTCGGCCCTCCACTCCTGCGGCAAAACTATCCCAGCATCAGTCTGGCCAGTAGGCTCAGTCTTGGTGACCAAGACCCAAGTCTGTGGTCTCAGTGTTCCAAAAGCCTGGAGGGAAGAGACCCGGTGACTCCTCACCTGGATCCTCCTCCTGCTAGCCTGCTCAGAGATGGGATGGGGGTGATACCCTCATGCCTGTCACGTCTCCCCTAGGTCCTCCTGTGGGGGAGGGCCGGCTCCACCACTTTCTTTCCACCTGGTCCGCTATCACCACAGACAGGTGGATTCTGGAAGTGGTCGGTCAGGGTCTGCCTCTAGAGTTTGAGCAGTACCCTCCCAGCCAAACCCAAACCCCACAGGAGGACTTAGTATCTGTAGACACTCAATTGGCTCTTTGAACCGATATCATCCAACTTCTCCACAAGGAGGTTGTGGTCAGAGTTTCAGATCCTCTGGAACACCCATGTTTTATCTCCAGATACTTCCTGGTGCCAAAGTGAACGGGGGGGCAAGTGCCCCATTCTAGATCTGCATGGCCTGAACAAATTCCTTAGGTCCCGCACCTTCAGGATGGTACCTCTGTCCCAGATCATACCATATCTGGAGCAAGACATGTGGTTTTGCTCCCTGGATCTTCAGAGCATGTTCTTTCACGTTCCAATCCATCCGTCCCACCAAAGGTTCCTCTGTTTCTGAGCCGAGAGAACTCTCTGAGTTCCAGGCCATGCCTTTCAGCCTCTTCTAGGCCACCAGGGTCTTGACCAAATGTATAGCAGTGGTGGCAGCTTACCTCAGGTTCTGAGTGGTCCGGATGTACCCCTATCTGGATGACTGGCTGATAGCAGGTCCCTCCAAGCAGGGGGTGGAGTGGTCTAGGGACCTAACCCTCCAGATCTGCATCAACCTTGGCTTCCTGGTCAATAAGGCCAAGTTGGAACTCGTGCCCTCACAGGTGATAAGCTTCACTGGGGCAGAGCTCAACTCTTGCCAAGCCAGAGCCCGGCTCCCAGTGGACAGCGTGGAGGTTCTCTCCTCCTTTGCCTGATCATTTCTGGTTGGGCACTTGCACCCTGCCCGGGACTTCCTGCACCTTCTGGGTTACATGGCTTGCACTAGCATGATCTGATGGGCCCTTTGGCCTATGTGCTCCCTGCAATAGGAGGCGGCCAGCCAGTGATCTCGGTGCAAATGTCACTTCGACCAGCTGGTCACTGTGACCTAGAGGATGTGGGATGTCCTCCAGTGGTGGTGCGTCCCAGAGCATCTGCAGGAAGGGATCCTGTTTGTCTGCCCTGAGCAAACCATCATCCTGATGACCAATGCCTATCACAGGCTGGGGTGCCCATCTGGGGGAACACAGAGTCCACAGGCTCTGGACCCCCAAGGAGTCTCAATCCCACATCAACCTGCTGGAGCTCCAAGCAGTCCAGCTGACGCTGACTGGCTTTGCTCCGTTTGTTCGGGGTCAAGTGGTTGAAGTCCAGATGGACAATACCACGATCATGTACTACCTCAACAAACAAAGTGGAATGCACTCCCTGCCCCGTGCAAGGAAGTCCTCCACCTTTGGACTCTTGTGTGCTGTGTGAAGTCGGATCTCCTAGCATTCCATGTGGCAGGAGCCTCCAATTATCTGGAGGGCGCCCTCAGCCGGGTGGGCGAGGTGTCTCACAAGTGGTCTCTCCATCCGGAGGTAGTTCACAGTCTGTTCTCCCAGTGGGGTACCCCTCAGGTGGACTTGTTCACCTCCAGGGAGAATACAAAGCTGAGACTGTATTATGCCCACCTTCATCAGCAGGGAACACTGTAGGAGGATGCCTTCTTGAAGCCATGGACCCCAGGCCTCTTCTATGCCTTCTCTCTTTCCACTTCCCGTGATCCACAATGTGCTACTTAAGGTCAGGAAGGACAAGTCACAGGTGATCCTGGTGGATCCAGACTGGCCCCACCAGTTTTGGTACCCAGATCTCCTCAGCCTCAGTAACAGGCTCCTGAGGCATCTTCCCATATGCCCAGACTTGCTCTCAATCAGGGAAAAGTACTCCACCCGGACCTTCAATCCCTGCACCTCAGAGCCTGTTTCCTGAGTGGCTAGAGTTCCAGGCTTTGGGTCTCTCCAAAGATGTCCTCACTGTCGTGGAAGCATCTAGAAAGAAATCAACCAGAAAATGCTGTGCCTTCAAATGGAAGAGATTCTCCATTTGGTGTCAGGACAAGGGGTTGGACCCTTCGTCCTGTCCTGAGGCTAGCATTTTGGATAACCTGTGGTCTCTCTCCCAAGGGGTACTTCAGTCGATGACCCCTTTGGTGCACCTGGCTGCCATCTCTGCCTACTGGGCACAGGCCAGTCAGCAGTCAGTGGCACAGGAGAAAGTGGTCTTGCACTTTTTCAAAGGCCTAAATCACATTTCCCCTCCAGTGTGTGAACCACCACCGCCGTGAGACTTGTTGCTGGTTTTGGCAAAACTCATGGGCAAGCCATTCAAACCTATGCACAGGTTTGACATGTCACACCTGCCATGGAAGACTACCTTCCTGGTGGCTATCACATCAGCCAGAAGGATTAGTGAGCTTCAGGTGCTTTTGGTGACATCTCCTTACCTGATCTTCCACAGGAACAAGGTTGATCTGCACCCCAACCCGAAGTTCTCCCGAAGGTTATGTCAGAGTTTCACTTGAATCAGGTGATGACTCTTCCGGTGTTCTTCCCGAATCACACCTCGGAGGCCGAACACAGGCTCCATGCTCTGGACCCGAGGTGAGCACTCGCTTATTACGGAAAGCATACAGTTGGAGTTCGGGGAGAGGTTTGCTAGCTGCTTGTCACTGTGGAAGTGGGAATAAACAGAGTCCAGATGTTGATTCAGATTCAGATTCAAAACAAAAGAACTGAATTTATTTCTCCAACAGACAAAAATAAGTGAACTGAGCACGGAAAATAATAAAGGCAACTTCTATGTTTCTGTGTTAAGACACAGGTTGGATACCAAGTGGGGAAGGTGGTGGGTGGAGGGGGTTGCAACTGAAATATCATGAAATGGAGAATGCAAAGGGTGCCTATTTGAAATGTGGTTAATTTTCTTTTTATCCAGTAGGAAAGGTTTTAAATCCCAAACCTCATTCAGGCCATTGATATTCGTTGTGTTTAACTTATATGTGCAAAAAACATTCTCTTCTGAGAAGCAAGTTCATTCTGTTCCTTCATCCAGTAGGTGGTTTTACTGTCTCAAGTGCCACAATTTTGAGACAGGCTGAATCATGGTTATGTGTCTCCAAGAAATGCTGCCCTTTTGGGGTATAAATCTCCTATTTGAGATGGACCTAACATGTTCCTGCAGGCACTCTTTGGCCAATCGCCCCATCCTGCCTACATAGTATAGGCCACAAGAGCACCATAACAAGTATACCTCAAATGTAGTAGTAGTAATACAAGTTATGAAATCCCCAATTTGCACAATATGATTGGGATGATTCACAGATTTTGTTGGAACTGTATAGGAACATACATTGGAGTTATGGTACTTAAAGAAGCCATTTGGTTTGTTTCGAAACCAAATGGAATTGTCTGGAATTGTTTCAGAAAAATGGCTTCTCACTAGAGTGTCCTGAAGGCTGGTATCTTTCTTAAATTCTGGGGGATGTTCCAATTGTTTTGGCTAGCCTGTCATCTGATAATAGAATGGGCCAGTTTTTCCATATTATATTACCTATTTGCCCTGCTAGATCGTGATATTTGGTATAGAAAACAGCCAGTTCTAATCTCTCATTTGCCACCCATTTGTGTTTGGGTTATAACAAATCCCTTTGGCTTTTGTTTTTAACCTCATTATAGGCTACTTTCATTAATTACTTTTCATAGCCTCTGTCCAAAAATCGATTCATTGGATCCCTACTTTGTTCCTCAAAATCCTCTATCTTTGGGCAAGTTCTCCTAGTTCGCAAAAACTGTCCGAATGGACTTCTTTAGGGCAACAGGATGTGAGCTGTTGAATCTAAGGGAATTTGTAGAGGTGGTCTTCCTATAGCCTTTTGTGGTAACTGCTGTATGTGCAGCATCCCCTTTCAGAACTACATCATAGAAGCTAACTTCCAACGCATCCACCTTTGCAGTAAATTTTAAATTGCGGTCATCTTTATTAAGCCATTCAATAAACTCCCATGCCTTCTCCTGTCCTCTGTCCCATATACAGATGCAATCATCTGTGTATGTGAACCAACACATGATGTTTCCTAAATAGGGGTTGTTCTCGGTATAGATTGGCATATGTGGGGGCCATGCATGCCCCCATGGCAGACCTACACTCCTGTAAATAATCCCCACCAAATGCAAAGACATTGTGATTCAAAAGAAACTTAAGACACTTCATAAGAAAATCAATTGGTATGTGTTCAGTTAATGGGCTTTTCTGCAGGAAATAGTGACTTTTACAGCAGCCAAAAGCCAATCAATATTTTCCACTGGGGTCAGTCCTTTGTTAATGTCCCTACCCATTTCTGTTTCCTTGAGTTCCTCAGAGTATGCAAAAAAAAAACAGAGTTTTAACTTACGATAAAGCTTAAAGAGATCAATTTGTATTTGAAAGTTATTTGGTTTCAAAGTATGGACAAAATTCAAACCCTTTTGCAGTAGTTTTGCTTCGCATTCATTTAAATCCCACTTGGAAAGTTTAGTTATTTGGAGTGCATCTGTTTCTTGGTTTGCAAATTCCATTTCTGTGTACTGCTGCTCCAATCCCCTCCTCCAAGCTCCTCCTCTTCTCCCTCATCGTGTTTTCCATTTTTTTCTTTTTCTTTTTCCATTCTCCAAAAGAGGCTTCCTGATAGTTGCAGTGGTCCCTGACTGGTCAAGGTTAATTCTGATTACATTTGATAATCAATCAGTCAAACTTTATTTAACCAGGCAGTTACATCATTGAGCAAGCTCATTTGCAATATGGACCTGGGCACAGAGGACAAATTCATTTACAGTATTCAGCATCATTTCATAACACAGAAGACACTGAAACAGACTATTTTTAAGTATGAGTTCATTAGGTAACTGGAGCAAGACTTGCATAATGAGGGCTATATACATATACAGGCAATTCATCATATATGGGTTAGGAGACAGTGGAGGACAAAGGGAGGATAGGATGGCAAAGACACAGTGGAGGACAGAGAGAGGAGAGGAGGGCAAAGACACATGAGGGAGGCAGCCCTGCTAGGGTAGAGGCCCCCAGAGGGATTGCCATGGGGAAGTGGGGAAGGAGGTCAGGAGCTGGGGGGGTAGTTACACTAAAAAGGAATACCAGCCAATGGGGAATAAGAAGGACTGGGAGGTCCAGGAGCTAGGGGAATATTCAGTCCATATGCCAGTGATTTCCTGAAGTAATCGCACGCAGTCTTCAGGCATCAATAAAGCATCTTGCCTGAATATGCAGGGGCTAGGCAGGAGGGAAAGTTTAAATGCTTTTTGCATGTTGTTCCAAAGTGATGGTAGGAAGGAGCTGATGGCAGTTGTGCCATGATGTGTTCTCATCTGTGGTAGCTTGAGGAGGACAAAGGAGGAGTTCTGTAGACCATACGCACCTTAAGACTGTTCAAACAGGTTGCAGATATAGGGTGTGAGTTTGTTAGAAATAGCCCTGAAGAGCCACATGAGGGCATTCATTTGCCCCTCATGAAGAGGGATGGCCAGTCAATTGCCTGGTAGTGACAGTGGGGAGTCCGTAGGGGCATGTCAAGGATGAATCTCAAAGCGCAATGGTAGAGTGTGTCAAGCTTCTGGAGGGCATACTGGGGGCAGTGACTCTAGAGAAAGTCAGTGTAGTCAAGCAAGGGTAGAAAGGATGTTTAAACCATCCACTTCCTAGCTTCAAGAGTGAGTAGATGTCTTATACGGTAAAGTATGCCAAGGCGCTGTCTTAGCTTTTTTGATAACTCACTTAGGTGTACAATGAAACAGTTTGTTATCCAACCAGACTCCCAGATATTTGAATTGATCCACTATTTTTAGAGGTTCACTGAAGACAGTGATAACCTGGGGGTTATCGGGTGTCCCCATATTGTGGGAGGAGTCCGGGGAGATAATCATGGCTTTGTTTTTTTTTTTTTCGCATTGAGCAAGAGCTTCAGGCTCAGCAGGTTATATTGGAGGATGATAAAGTCCTGCTGTAACTCCTTGTAAGCAAGCTCTAGAGAGGGGTTGGTTGTATAGAGGATTGTGTCATCTGCGAAAAGGTGAACATTTTCTGCTAGTATGCCAGAATCTATACAGTTAATATAAATTGTGAAGAGGATAGGCCCCAAGATAGAACCTTGCGGGATGCTTCGGGGCAAAGGTTTTAGTGGGGACAGTTCCCCTTCTGCTTCAATTTGTTGACTTTGATTTGTGAGGTAGCAGTGGAACCACTTTACTGCAGCAAGAGTTAGACCAATATTACCCAGAGTATCAAGCAGGATGGAGTGATCAACCGTATCAAAGGCTTTGCTAAGGTCAAGGAAACATGCGTAGATGTGCTGTTTATTATCCAAGGCTTTTTACCAGTCATTAGACACTTTTGCTAGAGCCAACATGGTGCTATGCTTAGGTCTGCACCCTTACTGGGCTGGATTAAGGATATTTTCACAGTCCAAATGCTCCCTCAGTTGTGAGTTGACAATTTTTTCTAGTAGTTTGGATAGTACAGGAAGAAGAGAGATTGGTCAGTTGAGCTAGTATTATGGTTATGAGAGGATAGTTCTAAGTTGCTAATAGCTTTCTTGTTTTCTCTCTTGTTTTAGAAACCACGGGCCAGATATTCAAACTGCGCCCACAATGTGCGCAAGAGCAGGAGCAAGCACAAGTCCATTGCGCACATGCACAATAGACGCGATATTCAAAAAAGGAGCAAGGCAAATTGTGCCAACAGCCAACGTCTGAATATTGCACAATTTGCACCATAGTGCAACTAGGAAGGGGAAGCTGAGCAGATACAATGCACTATGGCACAACAAGGGCTGCCCAGCTGAGCAGCCCAGAGGTGCCATAGTGCAAGCAGGGAGCCCCCCAGCAGCAGAGCAATGTAACTGCACAACCAGGGAGGTAGGTAGGGGCCCACCACCCATGCCACAGATGGGCACAGGGACACACTGCAGAACTGACAATGCACCCCCACACCCCAAGCATAGCACAACTGGTGGAGGGCTGGAATATCCACCGGCCCATGGGGACAAGCAAACAAAGCACAGCTGGGCCATGGTGCCCCAGCACACCCACCGGCAAGCTGAGACTGCCACACAAGGAGGGCGGACCACCCCATGGCACTGCAGTTCCCCCGGGCACAGCACACCCTGCACCGTGACCCCAAGCCACCCCCCATGAGCAGTGACCACCACTGTGGGAATCCCCATGCATACCACCACCCCCCCCACTGCCACACTGCAACCCCATGTACCACAGAACCATACAAGCCAGACCCACCATGAGCCACAGCAGCCAGCACAGACACCCACAGTGGTGTGTGGAAGCATGCAGCACACTGGATGCAACACAGTGCAGGGGCAAACACACACCATACCCATGGGGACACTAACACAGGGATGCAGTAGTGTGGCAGCCAAGCCCCAGTGTGGGCCCATGAAAACTGTGCACACACAGCCTGCCGTCCTTCATGGCACAGGGGTGACCACCCTCTGTCATGAACTGTGCCCTGTCGCCACCAGCATATGCCTGGATCACAAGTCACAGACAGTGGTGCACAGCCCTGCAATACACACAAGCCACAGCATGGAGGCGGACAGCAACTGCAGAGGCCATAATGTCACCTAAGGCAAAATGCACCACACTTATTGACAGTGAGGCAACCCAGCATTAGGACTGTCACAGTGGATGAACTGCAGGGACAGCCACCACTGACAAGGCAGCAGACCTTGCAGGCCACAAACATGCAGGGTGTCAGCTGCACAGGCCAAGGATGGGTTGACAGGGGCACAATGGACACAGAGCAGGCACCATGGACCACTGCACACAGTAATGCAATGCACAGAGAACAACACACACACCACAAATACCGACTGATAGCCACTCCCACACCAGAGACACTTCCCCACGCACACACACATATACCCATGACTGAACCACCCCAGATGCCATGCACCTATAGCCAGCTGCAAATCAGAGACCACCACAGTATTCATATCAAAATAACTGTATTCAAAAAATATAACAACAACAACTATTTACAATTATGTACAAACATGGGGTGGAGGGACAGGAACAAGGTGGGGGTGGGTAAGGGGCAGGGGCGAACATATGGGAGAGGGAAGGTGGGGTGTGAGGGTTGGTCAAAGGGGGGAGGTTGTCTGTATTCACTGGCACCAGCCTGGTCCTCTGTTGCCTGGGGCTGTTGCCTGGGTCGCCTCCTCCTCCTCACCCCATGCTGCTGAAGATCCCTCAGGATGGTAAGGGACTCTTGCGCCACCCGCACAAGATCCTGGATGGACTGCTGAATTCGCAGGAGTATCCGCACACCTAGGACAAGGGATCAGAGTCAATGGGTGTGACTGTCCATCCCCCTGCAGCCCACCCATTATGCATGGCATACAGCCATGTGCCATGCTCCTGTGATGGTGTGCGCCCACCCACAGTGACCGTGTCCACAAGACATGCCCAACCAGGCAGCAACAGCCATGTGTACCACTGCACACACCCACCGCCTATGTCCAGCACAGCACAACCAAAGCTGTACAGTAACATGGCTATGCTGGTGGCAGGCAGTGCCACAGCCATGTGCCCAGTGCACGCATGGACCACCATTGATGCACTCCCAGACATGCAGTGCCACTGGACAGTGCTGACTGTCACATGTCGCATGCATGGCAGTGGTGTCCATGGATGGTGGCCATGCCCTGCTTCCCACCCTGTCACACAGCATGCAATAGCAATCATGGTGTCATGGCACTCACCCTCATCGGGATGTTGCTGGCGTTGGGGTTGGTCCCCGACATGCCCCCGTGCAGCGTCCCCCACCCTCTGCTGCTGCTCCAAATTCCTCCTCCACTCGGCCATGCCTGTGGGAGACAAAAGGAGAGAAACACATCAGTACAAACCCAAAGCATATTCCCCCTGCCCCAATGTGTGTGCCCACCCACCCAGCCAGACCCACCCATCCCATACCCTGTAAACACCGCCACAGCCAACCCTAGACCATCCCTCCCCTATGTGCTGGACACATAAGGCAGTGTTACCCATACGGACCATACAAGTGTGTAGACGTATCACCCACCTGGACGAGGCACCACGCCCCTCCTGGCATGCGACCGCAGACGTGCAAGTAGCTCCGGCTCCCTCCGTCTCAGGTCCCCATACCAGTGCCTGCACTGTTCGGCGGTTCTCCTGCGGCCAGTGGCCACCTCTAGGTCAGTGGCCACCTCTTGCCAGACCTGGGTTCTGGCCCTGTCCAGTGGCACCCCACCAAACAGTGGGCCATACTGTGGCTCCACAGTGGCCACAAGGTTGGCCAGCTCAAGGGCACCCCACTGAGATGCTCTCCTGCGTGCCATCTCTAATGCTATAGTAGGCAATATGGCACTCCACAGCACGGCAACCCCATGTGGAAGTGCTGCACTGCGTAGCCGCCCGCCATTCCCTATCGCGGTTGTCGGTATAGCGCCATGAGTTCCCTATCGTGGTTGTCACCGAACAGCACGATAGAGGTGCAGCCATGTCAGACGTATAGTGCCAAGGGGGCAAAGGTCATGCACAGGGTCATGGGTCTCTGGCGCAAGGCCACACACAGCGCCATCGGACGTCTATGCGTCTAGCATGATTGGTTGCCTGTGTGCCATCGCCACAGCGAACTATTGCGCAGTTGTGCCACAGCGCCATGTAGTGACCCTCGCCATAGCGCCACTGGCACAATGGTGGCCGTGCCCTGAATTGCCTATCGCGCACAGCACGTCATCAGCACGGCAGATGCCTGCTTAAGCTACCTGGGCATGCGCAGTGCGGTGTACTATGCAGGCCACAGAACTGCGCCATTGGCTCAGTACGTTCAACACAATTGCGCAAAAGTGTGATATTCAGCCATCATATGCAAATCATCCGATCAGCCATTCAATGGCGTAGCAGCGCGATTTGCATCTCATTAAAGTTGCTCCACACCTAATTTGCATGGGTTGCGCTATAAAAATGCGACACTCTTCTGCAGTGGCTATATTCGGTTACTGCAGTTTATAGGTGAGTTGCATGCTGTGTGGTGTTCTGGACTGTGGTCTCAGGGACTTGCTTTGTACTGCACAGTCACAGGTAACCACTGTCACCCATACAGGCTGAAAAATGACCGAGCGAGGACTGGGTGAGGAGGACGATGGTGGGCAGAAGAGGAGGCCCAATTTTACCAAGGTCGAGATGGAGGCACTCTTCGAGACCTACATCGATCAGGAGCCACTGCTCAGTGGACGGCGGGGCACCCCTCAGGCCCCGGTGCTGCTGCATGGGAGGGTGGCGTGCAGTCCAACTCTGCGGCAGCCACCAGCTCTGTGCAGGAGTGTAAGAAGATGGGTACCACAGGAGGAGGGTGAAGGAGAAGGTGGCTGCCATCAGGGCGGCATGTGCTGCAACGGGCGGGGGCCAGCCGGAGGTGGTGCAGCTGACTCCGCCAGAGGACAGGCTCGCTGCAAGCATGCAGCGCAGTGCCATTGAGGGTGTTCCAGGAAGTGGCTTCCAGACAGGTGGTAGCCCATCATTGCATTGTACGTCATGGTCTGTCGGGGGGGAGGGTAGATCACATGCACTAACGTGTCCTTACGTTCTGTTACAGATCCTGTGCATCTGCAGGGGTCAGCGGTGGAGGGCCTGTCCACTGCGGACAGTCATCTGGAGTTGGAGGAGGGACCATCCACCTCCGCAGGTAGCCATCGTGCATTGCAACAGTGGGTCCGCCTGGCTGTCAACACTGATGTCATTGAGAGAGGTGTGGGGGAGGCCCTTCCTGTGTCTCAGCGGTCTGGCGTCCAAGGATGCCAGCATGCTGTGGCTGTGGCTCTGGCACAGACCTGCACCATTGATGATGCAACGACCATTATGGGCAGTGACATGTATGTGTCACGGAATGGACACACAGCAGGCCAGCTCACGCCCATGGACCTGACTGGTTCCGACGTGTGTGCCAGCATGTCAGCACAGTCCCAGGCTGCACCTGTCAGCACCGGTGGGGCAGCACCGGTGGCTGGTCAGGTCAGTGGCACTGTTGCGGCCACAGCGGCCGAACAACCGATCCCTTGGGCACAGCAGGCGGAGGGGCAGCAGCAGCAGTCACCCACTGGGACTGGGGGTTCAGGGTTCAGCGGTGGCGTCTGTGCACTGCCTGTGGACTTGCCCATACCTGGTCCTGGTGAGCAGTGCCCACCCTCAAGGGGTGCTGAACATCAGGCCCTTCCATACCCTGAGGGATAGGTTGCTGAGGTGGCAGACGACCTCTTTGACGAGCACACCCGCCTACTGCAGGCATCAGTACAGCAGCAGATGCGGCTTGCAACGTCCGTGGAGGCACTGTGTGTGGCTCTGGAGCGGGCTGAGGAGCAACACAGCACAGACACCGATAGGATCCCTGTCATGGATTGACCTTTGCGGGAGGATGTGACCGCTGCCATTGACAGGCCAACACAGGCGTTGGTCACTGTCATGGCCACAATGGGCACACAGTCAGGTGCCCATGTGTCGCTCACACCGTGCAGTTCACTATCCACTCCCCATTTCCGGCGTTGTGAGACACCCACCCTGTCGACACCGGGTTCAGCTGTGGGCATCCCGAGCACTCCTGGTGCAAGTATGTTCGGTGTGCTGCAGACACCTGTGTGGGCATGGTCGTGTTCGTGCAGTGGAACCCCTGGTGGACCATCGGTGCCACCCCATGAGGCCCGTGGTCAGCCTGCCAGTGCTGCTGGGTCTCAGTGGGGCCGCCCATGCATCCGAGGTGGATGTGGCACTGTGCCGCAAGACTGACCTGTCTCCCAGTGTGGACACTGTCTGGTGCTGCCCTGTGTGCATTGTGTGTTTTGGTGGGCAGTGCACCGGTGTGTGCCCAGCCCTACATGCAGACACACGGTCCACCTGCATACCCTCCCGACTGCTGCTCACAGGTACGTGTGCATGATGATGCCTGCATTGCTCTGTACACCAAAGTGCGATGGTGCCCAGCATCTGACACATGCACATAGACACTCAGTGGACATGGTGGCCTGTGGACATGTGTGTTGCTAGTGTCTGTGTTCCGGCTCTGTTTTGCACCTGACCCCTGTGCACTTTGCTTATTGTGTGCGTGTGTGTGTGTGTGTGTGTCCATCCATGTGGCGTGTTACTGTTCACCCCTCCCTGGTTGTATGTGTGTGCTTCTGTGCCCTGCCACTTCCCTTGCCATCATGCACCCCTGGTGTGTTTCCATGTGTGTACGTGGGTTGTGCCCTAGCCACTGGTGGCTGCACATGGCCCCATGACTTACCTGTGTTGGCTGAAGTGCTCCTCTGTGATGGTGTCCCGATGCAGCTGTGCCAGCCGGATCAGTCGGGGGTCCCGTCGGCCAAGGGGGGGCTGCCCATCCCCATCGTCACCAGCATCACCGTCGTCCCCCTCTTTGACCTGTACGGCTACCCCACAGTCTTTGGCCATGTTGTGCAGGATACAACAGGCCAGGAATATCCCACAGGCCTTTGAGGGGCTATACTGTAGGGCACTGCCAGAGGTGTCCAGGCAATGGAAATGCACCTTCAGCATCCCAAACACCCACTCAATGATGTTGCATGTGGTGGCATGTGCCTCATTGAAGCATTGCTGCGATGGGGTTGTGGGCCGCCGGTAGGGTGTGAGCAGCCAGGGACAGAGTGGGTATCCACTGTCACCTGTGTGGAGATAGTGGAGGTTAGTGTCTTGTTCAGGCTCAGACTGCCCCAAACCCTCTGTGCCACATCCATGGCACCTCTGGCTTACCCCCCCTTGCCCACGATTTGTCAGTTCTACATGCATATTCACCCACTAGATGACCTGTGGGGATGTCCTCACTCTTGAATTGATGGCACAGTGCCGACTGGTACCAGATGAAGGAATCATGTGTTCCCCCAGGGTGCATGGCACAGCCATTGATGATGCGCCCACTGGCATAACACACCACCTGGCAGTTGACACTGGCATATCCCTTCCGATTCATGTAGGCGGCCCCATCGGGGCCAGGTGGCATGCGAATGGCCACATGGGTGCAGTCTGTCCCCCCTAGCAAGCCAGGCATACGTACTACCCTGTGGAACTCCTGTATATTTGCTGTGCACTCCGCCGCGGTGCTGGGGAAATGGATGTACTCCGCAGTATGTGGCAGCAGTGCGCTGAGGAATTGGGTGAGGATGCGTGATGTGGCCGACTGTGTTATGCCTGTGGTGTCCCCTGTTGGTCTCTGGAAGATACCCGTGGTGAGCAAGCACATGCAGGCTGTTACCTTTGTCTCCACTGACAGAGCATGACTCCATCGTGTGGGTGCCTGCATCACATCACTGCACAGCTCACAGAGCCGTCTCAATATTGCCCTGTTCAGGCAGTACCGGCCCACAATCTCGACATCTGTGTACAGCTCACAGCTGGTGCGGGCTCGGTACTGCCTGTTGGGGGCGTACCACCGACGGGCCCTTCCACAGCCACATCCCCCTGCAGCATGCCTTCTCATCCCCCTCATTACAGCTTCCATGTGGAAGGTGGCACTGTCCATGTCCCTGGCTTGTCCCCCCCAGCTGTTGTTGCTTTGTTCCCCCCGCTGTCCTGACTGCTACCTCCACTGCACCGGGTACACCTACTGGCCTCTGCTCTCTGTGGCCCCACACACCTTCCCTTGCCCCTATTCTGTGGTTTTGTTTCCCTGGCCTGCCCTCTTTCTCCCTCTTACTCTGTCTCTCTCCCTGCCTCATGTGGCTTCCCTGTAGCGTTCTTGCACCTCTTCCTTGCTCCTTTTTATTTTGGCTCATTTCGCTATGGCGTAACCTCCGCCTGTTCCACTGTTGCAGCATAGAGTCTTGAAATACTTACTGCACACTTTATGCATGGCCCACTCCCTTCGGTTGTGCATGCCTTCATTATCATTGCGCTGTTGCTCAGCATGTTTTCAGTGGCGCAACTGCCTCCTGCTGAATATCACAGACTGGCGCATTTTCTGACTTGCGCTGGCGCAACCCCATTGCGCAACCCTTTTGAATATCTGGCCCCATATGTTTTCATGTGCTGTGCAAAAGATGTATTTAAAGTTAGAGTCTCTGCTAAATTCATGTGGATTCCCAGGGAAGCACCCTGCTACATTCTTTTGTGTGGGTGATCACATGACTTACAGCCTGGGTTACTACTAGACTTTACACTATATTAGCATAGCTTATTTTGGGATATGTAAAATAAGATATTCTCTGGTGATTGATTTTGCATCATTTGTAATAATGTCCATTGCACTACTGTTTTGTGACACGCTACGATGTGTGTGTGTTTATTATTTTTCTTCATTTTTGTTTGAATTTACTCACTCTGATCTTTATTGGTGATGTCAATGTATGACCTGGCAGTGACATGGTATTTAAAGCCTGCTGTAATTAATTGTCTCCACCTCCTGATGAAGCCTTTCATAGGTGAAGTGCTGAGGTGATACTACTTCAGATTATGGCAATTAAAATTCTGGATTCACTTTCCAATAAAGCTGGTTTAGCTTTTGAACTTTGAAATCTCTGAGGGTATAATTGTTCTCATTGCTGTGTGTGGTGTGCGTCCATCTTTGGATCTGTTTTACTGTCAGTACTGCTTGGTATTCATTCATAGGTGTGGTCTGATGAAAGAGATTTCCTTGAAGAAGATAGAACAGCAAGTACTTACCATAACAGATCATTGAGAGAATCTCTTTCATCAGGCCATGCCATCCCACCCTCCATCCCCCTGAGGATTTAGAGCTCTAACTCCTGTCTCTTTCTCTAGGAAGATTTACCTGCTACTTCCTGCCTTGCCTGGTAGGCAGAGCCATGGGTTCTTTCTAGTTTCCTGGAGGGAGGTCTGTCAAACATGATCTCTGCGGGGGACTGAGGAGTTAAAGGGCTGCCCATGTTTATATAGTGAGAGCCAAAGTAGGACATTGTCATGGGTGTCCCCAAGTGAACTGCTTGCAAAAAGTTTTATTGTGGTCCTAGTGCCTGATGGCTATAAATTCCATAGGTGTGGCCTGGTGAAGGAGAGGATCTCGAAGATCTACAGTTATGGTAAGTATGTAACTGTTCTTTTTCCTTTGTGATCTCTCTCTCTTTTCCAAATGTGTTCATTTTTATCTCAGTAGAAGTACTGTATTCCCCATATTTTTCATGTGTATTTATCATGTAATATGTATATATATATAGAGAGAGATATCGAGGAGTATTAAATGTTATTTTTATATGCTTCTTGCTTTCTGTGACTGAGTCATTTTGAGTATAGATAACTGGGGTAAATTGGCAAACCTGTGATCCATTTCTGAAGAGATGGGCTACAAAGTTACCATTTCTAAAGCAAGGTGTTCCCAGCTGTGACAACAGGGGTGTGTTGCCTGCCCTTTAGTAAAGAGCACAGTACTGCGTAAGCAGTGGCTCTAGTGAGATTCAGATCTAGAGATACTGTACCACAAGTGAGATGACAGCTGGGCTGTGGCAGCATATCAAGGTAATCCTTTCAGGTCTGAAAGGTTGAGAAAACTGATAACAACGCAGATTGAGTTCTGGAAGAGAACCAATCCATGACAAACTGGGTGGCAGTGGTTGGAATCTGAAATGGACTGTCAGTAAAAAGATTATCTGTCCAGTCACACAACAGGATATACAAAAGGGGATACTGTATATACTGCCCTTTTTATTTTGTTGTAATTAAGGGTAGATAGCTAGAAGACACTGCATCTGGGTCATATGAAAAATTGAGGTTTGCACACCTTGAGAAGCTGGGCAAAAGGAGACAGCTTGTCCTTGAAGGAGGCCAGCCATGGGCAAACTTCATAGACCTCCTTTAAAGAAGTGACCAGGGAAGCAGTGCAAAAGTGGTCACTGCTAGCCAAAGTCATGAGACGGGGGCTAAGAGTATAAATGAGGCAGAGCATATAACTGGGGCAGCTGCACAAGCAAACAGGATACAGATGTTGTAGCTGTATCACACCCTGGTTAAGGAGGATGCAGAGTCTGAACAGCAGAGGGTCAAGAGAAGGAGAGAGAAAAGTAGTGCCAAGATGAGATCCAGATGAGAGAGGAGTCAGAGCAACAGTGTGAACACAAGCGGCAGATGGTGATTCTGTGCCAGAAGGCAGCACTATAAACCATAAGTATTTGGAACAGATGTTTGACCCAAGAAGTCAAAATTGATTCCAAAATGTTTCCTAATTATCGGGGAGGAGGGGTGGTCTTCATTTATTTTAAAATCTTTTAAGGGAAATTGTAGCCAGTTTGAATTAAACAGGGCTTCTTGAGCAACTCACTTTTTGCCACTTCTGGGCAGGTCATTAGAAGGCTTCACCAGGATGGACAATGAGGACTGTATGGACAAGGGGAAAAAAGCTTGTTAAAATCTTTTGAATGGATTCCCAAGGCCTAGCGACAAAAATTTAGAGGTTTAAGGATGGCACCTGGAAATAAGTTCTGAAATGTGTTTACAACTAGGTAGTCTGTTAGAGCAATGGGTAGAGGCTGCAAAGGTTAGTTCTATGTAACACGTAAAATATTTGTACCAAATGGAACCATTCTTAAATACCACCAGAGGAGATAATATATTTTTTTTATTTTATTAAACTCTAGGATTACAAATACCTTTGAACAGGAACTGCTCATTTACAAAGGTTCTACATCAAAGGATGTAGGGTAACATACATACAAAGGTCAACAATGGTTACAGTCTTAAAAACACAAAGATGTCTAAGCATTTATTATACAGCCAAAAATGGAGAGAGACAACATAAGCCAGCTTCAGACAAGTTTCAGTGTTAACAGTATATAGTTAGTATAGGGTAGGAGGGAGGCAGAAAGAAGTAGGCAGGCTAAAGGGCCATTGTCGGTGGGTAGAGGTGGGTGACAAAAGTGCGAGGAGGATGGGCTGGAGGGCCCCATATCGGAAAGTGCCATTAGAGAGAGGAGGGGTGGGTGAGGCAGTGTGGTGTGTGCGGGGGGGGGGTGAGATTGGAGGAAACTGGTGCCAAAAAAAGTGGAGCTCTAAGGAAGGTTACAGGTTACCTTCGACTAGTGTAAAATGAGGCAGTTAGGCAGTTACTTAGGCGAGGCAATCACACTGAGTGGTCTCCTGGGGCACCATGTTCAACTCCCTGCCTCAGTGTCTATCGCCCAGATACTACCCATCAGAATTCTACTCGGGGTTCACAACAAGGCACTGACTATTGCTGCTGTTTGCATCCCTCCCAAGGATCAAGGTAAAGGTCTCAACTCCGTCCTTGACCTTGTCCGTTCCCAAGCACCAGGCACTGAGATAATCCTAATGGGTGATTTTAACATAAATTGGTTTGGATCAGATACAGGTGGCTACAAGGATGCCATCTCAGCTGCCAACCTCACTCAGCTGGTCATCTCCCCTACTAGACTCAACTATAAGGCTGGGACAAGCACCCTCCTAGACTGGATACTGACCAGCCACCCATCCCGCATCTCAAAAGTCTCCGTTCTCCCAGATACACTAAGTGACCACTCCCCAGTCGCATGTGAATGGTCTAACAAATTCAGCCCACCACCACCCAAACTAATAAACAGCAGAATCCTTCCACGTGGTCAATTGAAGCACCTCAAATTACTCCTTAGACAACAAGACTGGTCACCTATCTTCCATGCATCTGATGTCAACTCTGCGCTTGACTTCTTCATCAGCTCCTTCAATGCTGCCTGTGACATTTACACCCCCTTCAAAAAGAGGAAAGTAAAAGGCCTTAGCAATCCATGGCTCACTGCTGATCTCCTTACATTGCTGAAAGCTAGGGCCCACCTCTGGTTTCAGGCCCGGGCCACTGGTAGGCAAGTAGATATACAAAACTACAAACGTACCCGAAATGACTGCACCAAAGAAATACGCCTGAAGAAGAGTAACTATTACAAAGATGCCCTTACAAATACCTAGGGAAAGGGAAGTCCTTCTGGAATAATCTCAAGGAAGTTACAGGAATACTGCCCAAAACATCACCTTCAATGTTGGATGTGGATGGGGCTATAACTCTTGACCCTTCTACTATAGCTAACACGTTCAGTAACGCGTTCACTGACCTCAGTAGTGTTCTTCCTCCAGACTTCTTTGATGAAGACCTCCCTCTTGCACCCTCCCCAACCCCCCCTTTTTCAAGTCACCGCCCTTTTTACTTCAGAGCAGTCGGGACACATGAAGTCCATAGATACATCTGTAAAGCAATTGCTGGATCTAGAATAAGTGGCGACTTACTCAACCTCAAACTACTGTCCCTTACTCTTGATGAAGTACTATCTTCTCTAACCTGGATTTTCAACCTCTCCCTCAGCCAATTCCCTGACAGATGGAAATCTGCCACTGTGACACCAGTCCACAAGAGTGGGGACAATGCCCTTCATTGAAATTATAGACCTATATCCATATTATCCCGCCCTCAAAGCCATTGAACATCTGGTATCTAACCAGCTAATGGAATATCTGGACAAGTACAACATCCTTTGCAAACAACAGCACGGCTTCAGAAAAGGCCACAGCACCACATCTGCCCTCCCTGAATTCACAGGAGCAATTCACAACTCCCTGGACAATAATTACCTCACTGGTTCAGTCTTCATAGACCTGACCAAGGCTTTTGACACCGTCCATCATCGAATACTCCTCACAGAACTGCTAAAAGCTGGGCTCTCCCCTGAGTCTACAACTTGGTTTAAGAGCTACCTAGAAAACTGTTCCCAAAGAGTGAAAATTGCTGATGTCCTCTCAGATGCTAGACCAGTACGCTCAGGAGTCCCCCAGGGATCCAGTCTCAGGCCACTCCTCTTCAGCCTGTTTTTGAACAATCTTCCACAATCCTGTCCAGAACAAATCCTATTCTGTGCTGCCAATGCTGTCAATCACACCACCCAACAGGACCCCCACCTACTCCAAAACAAGCTTCAGAAGGGTTTTGCCTCCATTGAAACATGGTTTAGTAGTCAAAAGCTGGTTCTCAACTATAAGAAAACCAAGTCAATGCTTTTCTGTGGCTCCCATAACAAACATAGGCTTCACCCCCTTAATATTACAAACTGCCTCGGTGCTATCCTCGAACAGGTTCACTCCTTTAAATATCTGGGGATCGCCATAGACAGCAACCTATCCTACAGCATCCGCACAGATAGCATCACCAAAGCTGCAAACACACGCATTGGTCTCCTCTACAGGCACAAGCAATGCCTTACCTTGGATACCTTAAGGATAGCAGTACAGAGCTTGATGGTCTCTCTAATCGACTATGGTCTGATTATTTATGGCTCTGTGACTGACACAGCCCTCAGGCACTTATCCTGGACCCTAAACAAAGCCTGCCAACTCATCACAGGATCCCACCGACTCACCCATATGTGTGACCTCTGTGCCCAAACAGGGTCGCTCCAGTTATCAAACCATATCAAGTACCAAACTTGTCTAATGGCTAAGAAAATTATGCTACATCTTGCTCCCCTGGAGTCCAAAGTCTTCTCCATACAGCATACAACCCCCGCATCACCAGGGCTTCAGAAAATCAAATGCTGCACAATCCTCGGTGCCGCACCACACAGGGCCAAAGATCCTCTCCGTACAGAGCTCCTTGCTGTATTAATGTACTCAACAAAGGCATCTCCTCTCTGCAAAAGCTAGGCCCATTCAAAGTCAACCTTCATCTCCACCTAGCTGCTTCTAGCTCCTGCAACTGTCTCTCATAATCTGATCTCCCTCCTAGCACATCTACTCCTACCCCTTCTCTTCCTCTTCCTACAGACTGCCCTTCCTCCTGTTTTTGCCCCTACCCCCAAGCACTTTTTTTGAGGCCTGACAAATGCCCATGGCTGCACCGCTTTTTGTGTCCATTCCAAGCCTCAGTTACCTCTGGCTGCCCTGCCCCTGGTACTCACTTTCCCTCAATGTAATGTATTTCAGCTGCTTAAAAATGTCTGTGCACCATTTCTGCATTGTTACTCAACTCTATGTAATGTTTGTATTGTGCCTCAATTGACGTGGAACCTTTGATAAAGAGCCTTGGCTTAAAGGTACTTGTAATCCTAGACTCTAAATAAATAAATAGAGGCGAGGAATAGTTGGAGTTGCCTTTTAATGGGACCAAGCATCGCAGTTGTAAGTGTTTCTTTGTTAAGGGTATTGTACCACTGAGGAGCCCTGTGCGTGAACAACCTCTGACCCATTGTGGTCTGGCATCTGGGGACCTGGAAGGTTTGGTATAGAGCACTGCGTGTAAGCTGGGTACTGCTGTTGGCAGTAAGGAGCTTTGCCACTCCTGATGACATGAGCCCGAGGAGAGCTTTTTTGGTTAACATGCAGGTCTGGTATTGTATTCTACTAAGGAGTGGTAGCCATCCGGCCTGGGCGTACAGGTCACAGGTGTGTGTTAGATGGGCAGCACCTGTTAGAAGCCTACAGGCTTGTTGAGTGTCACCGATATCCTCCAGCGGGCAGTATGGGAAGCAGAGTCATAGATGACTAGACCACAGTCAACGATGGAGGTGACGAAGCTGTAGATGGCCAGTCTAAGGGCATCAGTGGTCATGCAATGTTTGTGGAGCAGGTCGATCCGTATGTTGATGGCCTTAGCTACATTGCCAATGTGCTGCGTGTAAGAAAGGGAACTGTCAAAGGTGATGCCAAGATATTTAAACTCAGAAACATGTTCAAGTGAAGTCCCCACATGGTTCTTGATGGTGAGGGACAGAGGTTTATACTTGCTCCGTGCGTTGCAGAATGTCATTACCTTAGTTTTGCTGTAGTTCAGGACAAGTTTATGTGAGCTAAACCACTGTTCAACATGCCTGAAATCACACTGCATCTGACTCTCAAGTTGTTTAAAGGCCTGGTTGCTAGTAAACAGTACTGCGTCACCTGCATAGAGGAATATTCTGTGTTGGCAGATGCTAGGGAGACTGTTCAGGAAGGGAGAAAAGAGTAATGGCCCCAGTATAGACCCCTGTGGGAATATGGTTGCTGGATAGGACTCTGAGCATCATGAAAGAGGCAGCTGAAAGGGCTGATCATTTAGTATCCAACCGGCCATATTTTCAGTGCAGAAACAATGGGGGAGGAGCACTAGGTGGTTTTAAGGGAAACCTGGGGGTGGTGCAGCCTAAGAGAAGCCAGCCTATGCCTGAACAAAAATGGAAGCCCAATGGTTTCAAAAGTAAGGAGTCTGAGAAATGCAAATACTGTATCTACCAAGCACTGGAACACCTGTCATGACTATCTAAAAAATATAGCAAAGGTGAGTGCAGTTGGAGGGAGATGCTCTAAAAGCTTCCAGCAGCTAGTGACCTGTACTCAGAGTGCACTTCCCACTTACTCCACATCTGTGTTAGTAAATAGAACAGTAACCAAAGGACTGAGGGACACTGGGGTCACAATGTCAGTGGTAAAATAGGATTTGATCACAAGGAACAGATCCTCCTGAGCCAGTTTTCCAGAATTAGAGTGATGACCAGTCCTGGGGTCTCAGTGCCAGTGGCCCAGATCTTTCTAAGGAGGGAAGGTGACCAGGGCAAATGGTAAGTGGGTGTTGTATCAGACCTGCCTGCTGATGTAATTATGGGTTGACAAGCCAATGTTCTGTATGTCACTACCAATAGTAAGACAAGTCGACTAGCTCCTGAGGACACAGAGCAGAGCAGCTGCAACCCCTCCCTCAACAGTCGGGGAAGCTGCAGTTGTAACAAGCTGTGAGCAGCAGTTCTGAGCCACAGCTTCAAACTGGGTAGAGTCCAGCTGTGGGTGACTCTCCCACAGAAGAGAGTGTTTTAGGGGAGGTCAGGCATGCAGAGCCAGGGGGTGCTCAGCATGCTGACCCATACTAGTAGAATGGGCTCCTATATCGTGAGTGGGTTGCAAAGGGAGGACAGGAGGAAGGGGTACTCTTGAGTTCCTAAGGAGTATAGGCAGGGCCCCATGTTCACTGTGGCAAACTGGACCTATATTCTGCAGCAGGACCACATGCTTGCTGCAGTTAGGCTATGGGCAATTCTGCGGCAGTTCTGCGATGGGCTTTACATTCTCTGGCAACTCATAAGAGACCCAAAATAAAATCTGATTACCCAGAAAGAAAGCTCAGGAAAAGGCAGCCTGGGGCAGTTTGGCAGATGTACAACACAGCAATGCAAAGGAATTCTGGCATCACGATTTGGATTGGATGTAGGGCATGGGCGAATTGAAGGGTTATTTATTTTTTTAATGCAGTCTGTTTTATTGTCTCATGGCTCCCTCCCACCTGCCCCATGTTGGTTTACTGCAGCTATGATCCTGAGAATTTCTCCCCCTGCCTGCCGATTTGCTTGAAGAGCAGTTTTTCCTGGTTGCAAAACTGTGCTGCTCCAGTGGCTCCATCCCACCCACTTGCTCGAAGCCTGGTGGTGATGGATTGTGCTGTAATGCTCTCAAGTTGCTTCCTCTTGCTCATGTAGTTCAATACCGGTGGTGTTGTTTGTGTCAGTGCTACTAGGCTTCCTTATCTTCTTCTCTCCCACTCTATAAGGATTTTACTGTGAGGCTAGCTGGACCATTTTACATTAGACACAGGTCCAGAAAGCCTCCCATTTTTTGTCTGCAATAATTACTAATACTTTTTTCATTCCACAGATCTGCAATTGGCAAATAGAACCACCATTCTTTCTCATGAAATAGACTCCCTGAAGTTCCCTCAGTGTTTGTAGAAGGCCATAATGGTCATACACTTCAGGGCTGAGTGCCAGTGGATTGGAAAGTGGTGGCCCCACTGACTACTGCAACCCAAGAGGATGGATGTATAATGGAGCTGACAACAACACGCATTAATGCCATTTTAAGCTTGTTCACAATCATTTCAGCCATTTATTTGTGGTTTTTATTGGTGATGGCCATTTTTACTGCACCAAAAAGTGTTTCTGTGGCAGAGGCTTGTTCTGTGGCAAGACCATGTTTCTGCGGCAGTTGCTGCAACAGCAGAATCACAGAAAACACGGGGCCCTGAGTATAGGAAGGAGCTCCTGGCCTTAGCCTACAATATACTCTTTTTCCAGATACTAAGGAGTCAGCTGTACAAAAAGGTGGATGACTAACAGTTTTACTGGCCCATTATTTTCAGGGACATGGCAAACTACTGTTGGAATTGTCCGCAGTACTAGAGGGTGGAAAATTTTGGAAACAAAGCTAAGGCAGTTTTCTTTCCCCTGCCTATAATTGAAGATCCATTTTGGTGAGTTGCTGCAGACATTGTGGAGCCACTCAACATGCCAAGTTACACAAGGCAAGAGGTACATTTTGGTGGTTGTAGATTACTCCATGAGGTATCCAAAGGCCATGCCTTTGTACTCCTCTGAGTCAGAAGAAATGGCTGAAGAACTGCTGGAGGTATTCAGCCATATGGGTTTTCCTCAGGAGATTCTGTTGCATGAGGGCATCAATTTCATGCCCGTCCTAATTGTTAGTCTCTGAGAGAAGTGTGGGTGCAGCTGCTCTAGGCCTTCCCAGACTAATGGCCTGGTTGAATAATGTAATGCTACTCTCAGATCTATGTTGGGGCATTGTCCAACCACCATGCGAGAGAGTGGGACAAGTTCTTAACCCATCTTACCTCATCTCTTACATACAAACTTAAGAATGTGCCAGCAGAAACAGACCACCCAGTCTAAGTCTGCTCAAATGTGCAGCTAGCACCCCTTGTTTGCAGTTTGCAGCTTATTCACATATAGTGGTGTCTGCAGGGATGTCACCCTTAATGCTCCTATTTTGCCATCAGGTGATGAGTCCCCATGATTTGGTAAGTAATGAATGAGAGGGTGAGCTTTTGCTGCATGGAGAATATGTTGTAGATTACATCCTGAATTTCAGCTCATGGCTCAAGGAACTCATGGAGTTTGCTCAGGAGCACCTAGCTACTGCACAACAGAGATACTGTATAAGATATGGTATGACCGTAGGGCCAGTGCCTAGGAGGAGTACAAAGTCTGGCAGTGGGTGATGGTACTTAGCCTCCGTCTGACAGAAAAAATTGCAGGCAGCTTGGGAGGGTCCTTAGTCAGAAGGGTGAATGATGTTAATTACATGGTGGTGCTACCTGACAAGTGGTGCAAGCAGGGAATCTACCATGCAAACATGAGGAAGCCCTACCATAACCGGGATGAGATGGTCTTGCCTGCATGAAGCTGTCTGGAGGAGTAGGCAGAAGCAGATGCACTGGTAGATTTCTTTGGAAAGGTTAAGGGAGAATCTTCAGTGGACACTTCAACTTCTCAGAGCAGCTGACAGTGGCCTAAGCTGCTGATGTAGAGGGGTGCTGCATATATTTGGAAAAATGTTCATGGGGAAAACAGGCTGTATCATGCTGGCAGAGAACCATGTGGATACAGGGCCCCAGGCCCTGTAAGGTAGCCACCCTACAGAGTTCCCAAAGGAATAAAACATGCCATTGAGAGGGAGATTAAGGAAATGCTGGCTCTTAGAGTAGTCCAGAGGCCCATTATTTACTAGGCTTCCTTGGTGGTACTGATCTCTAAGGATAGGACCATGAGGTTTTGCATTGACTACTTCAAGCTCAACATCTGTATAGAGTTGGATGCATACACCTTGCCTAGGATGGGTGAGCTTCTAGAGAGGTTAGGGGTTGTCCTTGACCACCATAGATTTGACAAAGAGCTATAGACAGGTACCTCCAATCTATGAAGCCAGATGCCAGAGAGAGGTTGGCCTTCAACAATCTGTTTGGACTATTTGAGCTTCAGATAATGCCATTCGGGATGAAGAATGCACCAGCCTCCTTTCAACAGCTCGTAGACCACATTTTGTCTGGGGGCAGGAGACTTTGCTCTGGTATACATGGACAACATGGCCATCTACAGCCAGACATGGGAGGATCCAGTGGGGCACTTGACAGTGGTGCTCTGCTGACTGAAGGCTGCAGGGCTGACAGTTAAGATAGAGAACTGTGGATAGCAGAGATGCAGTACCTTGGGCACAGGGTAGTGAGCTGGGTACATGTGGCCTGTGCCAGTAAAAAATGAGTCCATTCAGGGATGGGCAACACCCATAACAAAGAGAAAAGTATTGGCCTTCCTAGGAATGGCAGAGTACTATCGTAAGTTTGTACCAAGCTTGAGTAGCATGGCCAAACCCCTGTCTGATCTCATAAGGGCTGCAATGCCAGAAAAAGTTCAGTGGACCAATCAATGTGAGACAGTGTTCTGCCAGTTGAATGAGGCATTGTATCAAGGACCTGTGCTGGAGAGCTCTGACTATTGGCTGAAGTTTATTGTGTACATGTATGCATCCAGTCATGGGCTGGGGCAGTTCTGAGTCAGGTCACACACACAAGGGATTAACACCCAGTCATGTACCTGAGCAGGAAGTTGCCCAGAGAGGAGGCTTACACCACAATTGAGAAAGTGTGGCTGGGTATCATCTGGCCTCTACAGAAGCTGCAACCATATTTGTATATGAAGGTATTCACACTAGTCACTGACCACAGCCCCTTCAGATGGTTCCACAGGACCAGCAAGCAAAACCCCAAATTGCTAAAATGGAGCCTGGTGCTGCAGTCTTTTAACATGGACATTAGACATTGTGCTGGTTCACAACAATGCAATGCACGTGGGTTGTCTAGGAAATAGCCAGTGGCCCAGTAAAGAATGGGAGGTGCTTTAAAGAGTTAACAAATTGTTAAAACAGAGAGATGGCTGACAGGTAGAAAAAACTCCTAACATTGAAAAAAATATTTAGGCTTGCTTAAAGGTTTGTTTTTCATTTTTCCAGGGGACAAAGATAAGACACTTTGCAATGTATTTTTGTGTGTGTTTTAATTAATCTGTCTCCAAAGTATTTCAGCTGAGGTGGGAAGTCTAATGGAAACAAAAAATTACAGTCTTCTGTGGTCTAGGCTGCAGGGAATTCAGCTGTGAGTGGCCTCTTGTGTTAAAAGTCCTTTGAACTCACATTATAAACATGAGGGTGTTGGTAACAGAAGTCTATTGCTCTAAAGGATTTTGTTTTTGGGCAGCAGAGTCCCTTTCATAACAAAAAAAAGATGTTTTGAATATAAAAGGTAGCTAAGGTGTAAGGCAAGACATTTCCAGCTGGGCTGATGGCAATAACAAAGGGATCAAGCTCTAAATAACAAATCCAGTTTGGACCACTCTGGGGGAAAAAGGTGGTCCCCAGTAATTAAAAGCAGAGACCAGGTGTGATGTCAGAGTGGCTGGTCCAGTGTTGTGGGGATAGTCAACCGACCTGCTGAAGATATTTCTGCTGTATGTTTGCAATTAGAGTTCAGTTATTTTTGGGATTCTGAACAAGCAAAATCACGGGTTCGAGTCTTTCATAACCCACCAGTTCCCATTTGGGGGTAAGCTTCTTCTACTCAGAATCTATGGGCTGACAGCATGCTTCTTAACCTCTCAGCATTAAAATTCATAGCACTGGCCTTCAAAATTCAGAGCAAGTGGCCAGAATATGTAGCCCTTATTTTAAAGAATAATGTGTTTACAAATAGTATTCCCCATACATTTAGTGTTAAGGAATATTTCTAGAATGTTAGTTCAGTGATTTGTTTGTCCAAAAATAGCCCTAACATTATTAAGCACATCAGTAAACCTTTTCGGAGCAAGTATACATTTGAGTGTAAAAATCATAGTGCTATGTGAAAGTTATGGCAGTTGAGAGGTATGGCTGGCAGTATAGCCTAGAGGTCAGAATAACAAGCTGTGAATAAGCTGGGTACATCCAGCAGACCCACGTTTAATTCACTCAACCTCCAGTTGCATACTGTGTGGCCCTGAGCAAGTCACTTAACCTCCCCAGTGCTCCCGGGTTGCCCCTGAAAACAGGCATTGTGCCTAGTGGGCCTTGCCCAGTACTGAAAAATGGAAAAAAAAAAAAACACTACTGAGTTAGGTTTTTCCTGTGTGATTGCTAGCCTTCCCAAATGTGTTGATTCTTATTTCTGCATGAATACTGTATTCCCCATAGTCTTTAGTGTATATTCATTCTGTAACATATGTAAATATTGTGGAGAATTGAATGTTTTTTTTTTGTACTTCATGCTTTTTGTGACTGTCATTTCAAGTATAGATAACAAGGGTAAATTGGCAAGGCTGTGATCCATTTCTGAAGACACAGGCTACAGAGTTACCATATCTAGAGTGAAGTGTTCCCAGCAGTGACAACAGGTGTGGATCATTTGCCATTTGGCAAAGAGCAGTGTACTATGTGAGCAGGGGCTGTTGTGGGAGTTGAACCTAGACATGCCCATACTGAGATTGCAACTAGGTGATGGAAACATACTAAAGTAACCATTTCAGGCATTTGAAGGGTTGCGAAAACTGTTAGCAGTGCAGATGGAGTTCTGGGTGAGAACCAGTCTATGACACCTGCATTCTTTTTTGTTACCATGATTGTAAAAGGAGTTGTTAGTTTACAACAACAAGGTGTGCTACATCAGCGTGTGTGATGAAAACAAAACAAAGAGGTAATATTAGATGCACGTTGAAAATAGAAAATAGAATGGATGTTTCAACCATATGTCTTCTTCAGGAATTATCTAAAAAAGAAAAAAGAAAAGTTAGTGGAGAGGTAAGGGGAAATAGGGGATATATATATAAAACAGATATGACATGGGTGAGAGGGAGATAGTGGGAGTATCTCCATGAGCTGTCACTGTACTCTTAATATCCCATGAGTGGCGAAGCCACAAGTGGGATATCAGGAGTTCAGTGACAGTGAGTGAAGATATTTCTACTATCTCATGATCAACCATATCATATTCGATTTTTTGCAACTGGTGTAGGTCTCATTTTTTGGCAGTTTCTGCGTTTGCTTTTCTGGCACTTATCTGCACTATTGTGCCGTGATGCCATCAGTTCTTTTTGTTTTCTGGTACTGCCATTTGATTTACTGAACTACGGCTCAATGAGTGTACATGAATTTGTGTTTTTTTTTTTTTAACCATCTCTATGGCGAGATGACACTCCAACGTAGCACTGATAGCCTGCAGTTTGAAATGAGCTCAGAATGATCAGAGTAAAATAGCTGCAGTCTTGTACTCATGTGCACTCAAGCTACAGTAAGAATGCAGTGTTTGACTGTGCTGCACTCAGGTGGCTAGGATAGTAGTAGTGACATACCTAGCATGATGATAGTACTACTATCTCAATAATGACCCATGAGATAGTAGTTATATCTTGGCTTGCAAACACCTACACCTGTTGTATAAATATCTCTCTCTCTCTCTCTCTCTCTCTCTCTCTCTCTCTCAGATATATATATGCAATAGGGGTGAATGGTAAATGAGTGAGGTAAAACAGTGTATCATCCACTGCAGTGTGATATTTTTATCCTCTGCTCAACTGTGATGATATCAGCCATTTACACACACAGGTCACAAAAGGTCATCACTCTAGGCAGCTTTCCCCTCAGCATGCAAGAAACACCTGTGCTGTTACCATAGACACAAATGCAGAACTACTTCAGAGGTCTCACTGCTGCCTACAGCTAACTCAGTGAGCATTACAAAACACACCTATCCCCCCCCCACCAACTTCCAGCTCATTACTGTGACTGCAGCCAGAATTCTAAAGAGCACAGCTTCACAGAACAGTCTAAACTACTGCCTGCAGCTAACTCAACTACCACTGAAACACACTCTCACTTGTTCCTCAAACTCTGATTCTCACCCATTACAATTACTGTGATACTATCAGCTTGACTACAGCCAGAATCCTAAAGAGCAAAATTTTACAGAACACTCTGCACTCTGCCTGCAGCTAACTTAATTACCACTGAAAACAGTATCAGCTGTTCTGACACTCTGCCTCTCAGCTCATTGCAATTACTGTGATGCTCTCAGCTTCACTGCAGCCAGACTTCTAAACAATACAGCCTCACAAAAGTATGTTTCTCACTCCTACCTAAAACTAACTCATTCAGAATTGCAAAACACATTCATGTGTCTCCCAGAGTTTGTAACACTGCCAGCCCATTCAGAAAAGCTCACACATAGAATGAGCAAACACATAAACAGGAACAGAACACAAGAGAGCCTAACAAACTGAATAAGAACTGGGGTTGTCTACAGGCCCCCAGACCAGAGGGAGGACATAGACACATTACTGTTAGAAGATATACAAAACATGACAGCTAAAGGGGAGGTTCTGATAATGGGAGACTTCAACATGCCAGATACAGATTGGTCAATACCAGCAGGAACATCTGCCAGAACTAGACTCATAGTGGATTCCTGCAGGGAGGGCCTCAAACAACTGGTACAGCAACCCACAAGAGACAGGGCTATCCTAGATCTAGTACTGACTAACAAAGAAGGGATCACAGATCTCCAGGTAGAAGGTCACCTGGGGCCAGTGACCATCACATGGTATGGTTCAATTTGGCTACTACATCTAAATCATCCCATTCCAAGGCAAAAATATGGGACTTCAGAGGAGCTGACTTTGATAAGATGGCCAACAGAGTTAAGCTAGCCCTGGCAAAAGAAACACAGGTGAGGAGGTACAGGCAAAGTGGGCAAGCATTAAGGATACAATACTTGAAGCAACATCCATTGTGTTAGACAGAAAAGGAAGTGCAAAGAAGAAGGAAACCACTTTGGTTCTCAAATAGTAGCAGAAAAGGTCAGAGCCAAAAGGCTGGCCTTCAGAAAATATAAGGGAACACAGCGGGATGAAGATAGGGAGGCATACCAACTGCCCTAAGGAAGCAGGTAAGGCAGTAAGGCAGGCAAAGTCCCAAACTGGAGGAAACACTAGCACGAACAGTAAAGAAGGTGACAAGACTTTCTATAGATACATTAGTGAAAGGAGAAAGTCCAGAGGGGGTATTGCTAAGCTTAATGGAGAAAAGGGAGCATGTGAGGAGGAGGACCCTGTAAAAGCATCTATCCTAAATAGATACTTTTGCTCAGTATTTACTGAAGAGAAGGTAGGGCAGGGCCCACAGCTCAACATCATGGACACAGGGGAGGGAGGTGAGCACTACTCCCTTCACAAAGGAAAGGGTCCTACAAGAGCTTGCTAAGCTCAGGGTGGATAAGGCAATGGGACCTGATGGCATACATCCCAGGGTACTTAAGGAGCTAAAGGAGGAACTAGCAGAGCCATTAGCAGAACTGTTTAGTGAGTCTCTGAGCACAGGAGAGGTCCCAGAAGACTGGAGAAAGGCTCATGTGATCCCACTCCACAAGAGTGGTAGCAGGGAGGAGGCGGGAACACAGACGGTCAGTCTTACCTCAGTAGTGGGCAAGATTATGGAGGCACTCTTAAGGAAAGGATAGTGCAACACCTGGAATCCATAGGGGCACAGGATCCAAGACAGCATGGGTTTACAAAAGGAAGGTCCTGTCAAACTAATCTCATAGATTTCTTTGACTGGGTAACCAGAGTGGTGGACCAAGGGGAGCAGTTGATGTCGCCTACCTTGACTTCAGCAAAGCTTTGACACTGTTCCACATAGAAGATTGATAAATAAGCTAGGTAGGCTCGGGTGGGTCAGAAGTTGGTCAACTGGGTGGCAAACTGGTTGACTGGCAGAAAACAGAGAGTGGTGGTAAATGGTATACAGTCAGAAGAGATGCAAGTCACAAGTGGGTACCTCAGGGATCAGTCCTGGGGCCAGTCCTATTCAACATCTTCATTAGTGACCTCGCAGATGGACTAGAGGGTAAGGCTTGTCTGTTTGCAGATGACACCAAGATCTGCAACAGAGTAGATGATCCAGATGGGGTGGGCAGAATGAGAAGAGATCTGGATAAACTAGCAGAATGGTCAGAAGAGTGGCAACTGGGATTTAATGCAAAGAAGTGCAAAATCATGCACATAGGGAAGAGAAACCCTGAAGCCACTTATAGGCTGGGAGGAGTTGCATAGCAGTCACAAAGGAAGAAAGAGACTTGGGCATCATCATCACTGATGACCTAAAATCATCCAAGCAGACCTCTAAAGCAGTAGGTAAGGCTAGGGGTGTTAGGGTGTATTAGTAGGGTATCACAAGTCGTAAGAGGGAGGTAATAATCCTCTGTACAAGACATTGGTTAGGCCCCATCTGGAGTACTGTGCAGTATTGGAGGCCACACCTTCACAAGGACATTAACCAAATTGAGGCAGTCCAGAGAAGGGCAACCAAAATGGTGCAGGGACTGCATCAGAAGACATATAAGGACAGATTAACGAGCTCAATATGTATACCCTTGAGCAAAGGAGGGAGAGAGGTGATATGATCGAGACATTTAAACACCTTAAGGGCATAAACAAGGTGAAAGAGTCTAACATGTTTAAATATAAGAAAATAGCAGGACAAGAGGACACAGCATGAGATTAGAGGGAGGCCGATTAAGGGGGAATGTGAGGAAATTCTTTTTCACAGAAAGGGTGGTAGATGCATGGAATGGCTTACCACAAGAAGTGGTGGCTATGAATACAGTGCAGGGCTTCAAACAGGCATGGGATAGGCATAAGGGAGCAATACAAATGACTATGAATAGATAGGTCACTGACAGAGCAAAGGCCGATGGCACATTTATAAGGTAGAAAAAGAAATGGGCAGACTGGATGGGCCTTGCGGTCCTTATCTGCCGTCAACTTCTATGTTTCTATGTTTCTAAACTTCTAAAACTCTTGGCCCTATTGTATATATAGAATACATGATGGTCAGATCGTGTGCTATGGCAAATATTGTCAGTACTGCATCGTGAGCTCTGGATATCTCACTCGTGCCTTCGGCATTCGTGGGATATCCAGAGCTCACTCTGCAGGAGGGACAATATTTGCCGTATCACAGTCATGCTCATCATGTATCCATATATATATATATATATATATATATATATATATATATATATATATATGGCATAGTCACACCCTAAAGTTAGGGTTGAGTAGCATGTTTAATGTCAAATCTCAACATTTTGCACTATAATAACTTTGCAGCTGATCATTGTTGGATTTGCAGACAATTTGGTATGTGCTGTCCCGTGGAGTAGATCTCTTTGACGTGGCAAGTTTCACTCCAGTTGGATGTATGGATTCTGAGATCCGGATAGTGCAAAAACCTTTAATGTTGCCATTTTTTGCAGTTGTTTCTTTATCACCTTGCATCTAAACAGTGTGGAATTCTGCTGTGATTTTTCTATGGTAGAAACAGCTTGGGTAACAGAACTGCCATGCATTTGTTTGGGGGAAAATATTAATCCGTTGCAAAGTTATTCAATTTTAAGTTCCCATTGTTTTCAATGGGGAGATCACTTTCCAGGACAGAGGGAGAAAGTTCAACAAAGGATTTGGCCTCACAAAAGAGGATTTTTTTCATGAGGGGCTAATCCTTTTTCTCCAGAAAAAAATTATTTTTCCTGAGCCACCATCGTTTTTTTTCCCCACAAACTAAAAAGTGTGGAAAATACATAAAACTGTTGTCATTTTAAAAATCAAACACCAGAACAGAGCTAAATGGGCCCCATCTAGCTAGATGCTGATGTTTATTTCTCAAAATTAGGGCCAGAAATACTTTGTCTGGGCACCCAAATACTGAGTGCTCAGATTAGTGAGAGGAGCCTTCCCCCACATTCTCTGTATGAGAACAGCAGATTTTCTTGAATTCTGCAGCCACAACTGAATTCCTGCTGACAGTTGCAGTTCGAACTGTGAACCCCTTTGGCCTGGTGTCTAGTGGTACCCTCAGCCCACCATCACTGTCCTGTCCCACTAAATAAAACATGTATTCCCTGGTGTCTAGTGGCACCCCCCCCCACCATCTGATCACCATCCCGGTTGTTTAATATTTCTTCCCTAGTGTCTAGTAGCACCATCCCACCCACCCACTGATCGATGTCCCCATTATTTCATATTTCTTCCTTGGTGTCTAGTGGCACCCACTGATCAACATCCCCATTATTTCATATTTCTTCCTTGGTGTCTTAGTGGCACCCCCATCCAACGATCGCTGTCCCTGTTATGTATTCTTGTTTCCCTGGTGTCTAGTGGCAGCCCCCACCCTCTGATCATCATTCCCATTTTTGGGGGGGTTGCTCAATGGTGTCTAGAAGCACCCCCACCCTCCCATTTCAGGCAAAACCCTGAAAGAAAGAAAATGGTCCATTGCTGTTTTCTTTTCTAAACCTGTCAAAAAGGAAAAACGGACCCTCGCCGATCCCCCCCCACCCTGCCTCCCACTCAACACCCACCACCACACCCCCCAGTACACCCTCACATACCCTCACTCACCGGAACAGGTACCAGGTTCAAGACTCACTCTTCGATGGAAGACACGTCTTGCCACTGGAACCAGTGACTGCAATATGAGAAACTAGGGTAAATGTGGGTCAATGTATTTCTATGGGGGGGGGGTTCAACTTTTATACATAACTTTGGCATTTTTGAGATTTTGACCCCAAATTTTCAACATGGCCTTTTGGGGACCCCACCTCACGAACAATATGACTGTCATTACGCAACTCCGGCTGGAAAGGTGATTTTGAGGTCAGTTGGCAAAATCACCTTTCAGGTAGGATTTGTGTAATGGCAGTCATAGTGTTCATGAGGTGGGGTGATAAGAAGGCTATGTTGAAAATGTGGGGTCAAAATGATTAAAAATGGCAAAGTTATGACCATTTGTTGCAATTTTGCTATGCACACTGGTAAGTCTGGAAATTTCCAATATTTTCACCCTATATTTTCAACATAGCCTTCTTATTACCCCACCTCATGTATGTCACAGCTGTCATTTTTCAAATCCTGGCCAACATGTGTTTTTGCACCTGTGGCGGGGAATGGCGTTGCAGTTGCGCAAAATTACATTTTGACAGGGATTTGAACATTTTCTGTACTGGGTACATGCAGTGGGGTAATAAGATGGCTATGCTGACAATTAGGTCATGCATCTATGGAGGGTGGGGGGTGCAGGGTCCAAAGGACCCTGCGCTCCCACAGTAAAATAAGAATACTATTATACTATCTCAAAAAGTAAGGAAATAAGTTGCAAAAAAACTCGTTAATGCTCCAGTTAGGGTCAAAGTGACAAAAGTTGGGAAATCAGGCATTAGGGTTTCCAACCCTAACACCCCACCCTCCCAACCAGGCAGGAGAGCAGGTGTGGTGTGGTGTGGTGTGTGCCTTGGGCTTCTCAAGCCTAATACTCACACCATTCACATAAAGTCTACACATCTGACCTTATGTACAGATGGAATGGGGTGAGTGTTAGGCTTGAGAAGACCAAGGCACACTGCACACCTGCTCTCCTGCCTGGTTTGAGAGGGTGGGGTATTAGGGTTGGGAACCCAAATGCCTCATTTCCCAATTTTTGTTGACTTGACCCTAACTGGAGCATTAACACATTTTTTTGATATATTTATTTATACAATAGGGGTGAGTTGACAACCTATGAAATAAAAACACATATCACTCACCCCCATTGTATAACTAGTCAGTGACGTATACACTGTGATACTTGCTTATAAATATACACACAGTGCATATGTCAGCAGGAGATATTCTCACTGTCGTTACGTCGGTACAAGCACCTCCCTCACCAGACTACTTCTCTATACACAAAGGTGCAAACATTATCCCAAAGAATATGATAAACACATCTCTCCTCAGTAGCCAAAACCTTAAAGAAACAAAGTACAATACCTGAAAATAAACGTGCACTTTAAATAGTGAAACCTAAACGGCATTAGCAAATCATAATGGAGTCAGATCTGAGCTGCAACTGACATGAATTGGCAATATACTGATCCCAAATCCAGAAAATGCTGACCATAAACTTCCCACAAGTTAAATGTTTCCTTACCAGCATTATATCGGGAAACTTTTTTCTCACTCCTCATCATGCCTCCAGGCTGCAAAACTGAAAATAACGGAAACTCAGTGCCAATAAAAAAAAAAAACAGAAGGGACTAAGAAATAAAACTGTCATCCACCAGATCACAAAGCACAGGCGACACAAAATAAAACCATTTACTAAAGCACACAAAAATAAATACTGCACAATGAAACTGAGAACTACCGCTAAGAACCGCATGCAGGAAGACACCCATTGAACTCTGCCCACTAAAAGGAAACACCCAATCACATTACAGAACTGCACTGCTACCAAGGCAAAACATACACCAATCACACAACAGAAAACAACTACCATTCATACCACCATCCAATAACATTAACAGACTCACTACCAGTCAGAAAACACAATTCAGTGCCAAAAAACAAGCATGCATTCAGCAGACAAATACCACAGAACAAAAATATAGTCACAAAAATACACAAATAAAATTGCCATAACTCTGTTCCCTACTGTATAAATCACACACATGATATGCAGATCATGAGATATGGCAAAATATTCTCACTACTGCATCGTGAGCTCTGGATACTCTCACTCATGCCTTTGGCACTCATGAGTATCCAGAGATCACTCTGCAAAGTGAGAATATTGCCATATCACACTCCTGCCATCATGTATCACATATATATATATATATATATATAGAGAGAGAGAGAGAGAGAGAGAGAGAGAGAGAGATATAAAAATCTCAGATATAGATATATATATATATCTCCGATATATATACCACACACACACACACATATATATATATATATATATATATATAGTTATAGATATATATATTAAATGATAGGTAAGTGTGTTGTATAGGATATAATTCCATTGAGGGGCCCTAATGAAGTCAATAGCCTACAAGCACGAAAGGTGAGTAGCATTATGACCGTATTAGGACCCTGACATGATGAAATTATATCCCTATGCATTACACTTACCTATTTATATATATATATATATATATATATATATATATATATATATATATATATATATATATATATATATATATATAATAGAGGGGATGGTAAATAATGAATTTAGAGACAGAAATGCAATGAGTGATGTCGGATGTGGTGGCAGCATTGGGAAGCACTGGGCTTCAGGACTGGCTGTTCCAAGCAGTGAGGTATACAGGAAATATATGATAATGGGCTCCTATGGGGAAAGGTGTGTGTGTGTGTGTGTGTATGTGTGTGTGTGTGTATATATATATATATATATATATATATATATATATATATATACTTTGAAAAAAAAACTATGTTAATGCATCAGTCAGGGTTAATGATAAAGCAACAAAAGCAGTGAAATATGACAGGGTTTCCAACCCTAAAATCACTGCTCCACCTACCTGAAGGAAATGAGGGCTGGAGTCTTCCTTGGGGTTGCAACCCTAACACTCATGCCACTGCAGTAACAGAAAAGCTATGATGTGATGGAAACAGGTGTGTATATTTTATGAGCACATACAAATGCAGTAAGCGTTAGAGTTGACAACCCCAAGGGAGACTCCACCCCTTCATTCACTTCAGGGGCGGGGCAGGGGTTTTATGGTTGGAAACCCTAACATCATATTTCCCTACTTTTGTTGCTTTATCATCAACCCTAATTGATATATTAACATAGTTTTGTTGTTGTTTTTTTGCAAAGAATTTCCTTACTTTTTCAGCTATGATTCACACAGCTGCAGTGGCTGTCCCAGATCTTCCTTCAAAGTCACACTCCCTTCCTCTGGTGTTGCATAATTTTGCAACCTCAGAAATAAATCAGAACAACAGCCAATCAACTCCTTCTTAGTGCAGTTTAAAGAGGCCACTGCAAGGCAAATTTAGATAATGAATTACAATGAGAAATGGAAAATGTGAACCACTAGGAATTTGAACCTAGGACCTCTAGGATTCCATGCTAGTAACTCTACCAACTGAGTATGGTTCACACAGCTGCAGCGGATGTCCCAGATCTTCCTTCAAGGTTGGAGGAATGGTCAAATGTATGGCAGCTCAGATTCAATGCAAAGAAGTGCAAGGTAATGCACCTGGGAAACAAAAATCCAGGGGAAGAGTACACAGTGGGGGGTGAGATACTAACAACAGTAAAAATGGAAAGGGACCTGGGGGTAATTATATCAGATGACCTAAAGGTGGGCAAGCAATGTGAGAAGGCAGTAAGGAAGGCTGGGGGGATACTGGGATGCATAGGGAGAGGCATCAATAGTAGAAAACAGGAAGTTGTTATCCCTCTGTACAGACAGTTGGTGAGACCCCATCTGGAGTACTGCGTGGAGTTCTGGAGACCCTATCTCTGCCAAGACATAGACAGAGTGGAGGCTGTCCAGAGGAGGGCAACCAAAATGGTGCAGGGTCTGTACTAGAAGACATATGAAGAAAGGCTAAAGGAGCTTAATATGTATACCCTTGAGGAAAGAAGGGAGAGAGGGGACATGATAGAAACTTTCAAGTACCTCAAGGGAATCAACAAAGTCCAAGAGGGTAGCATCTTTCAGAAAAAGAGATGTGCAAGAACAAGGGGCACAATTTGAAGATAGAGGGGGGACGGCTCAGAGGTAATATGAGGATGTATTTTTTCACAGAAAGGGTTGTGGATGCATGGAACAGGCTCACTGAGGAGGTTGTGGAGTCAAGAACAGTGGGGAGGATTCAAGAATGCATGGGACAGACATAAGGCAGTGCTAGTGGGGGGTAGGAGGAAGTAAGCTGTTGGTTAACTAAGATCTGCTGCTTATCTGTTAGGTAGGAAAATGGGCAGACTAGGTGGGCCAAGCAGTCCTTATCTGCTGTCAAATTCTATGTTTCTATGTTTCTTCAAAGTCACACTCCCTTCCTCGGGTGTTGCATAACTTAGCAACCTTAGAAATACATCAGAACAACAGCCAATCAGCTCCTTCTCAGTGCAGTTTAAAGAGGCCACTGCAAGGCAAATTTAGATAATGAATTACAATGAGAAATGGAAAATGTGAACCACTAGGAATTGAACCTAGGACCTCTAGGATTCCGTGCTAGTAACTCTACCAACTGAGTATGGTTCACACAGCTGCAGCGGCTGTCCCAGACCTTCCTTCAAAGTCACATTTTCCCTTTCTCATTGTAATTTATGCTCTAAATTTGCCTTGCTGCGGCCTCTTTTAAATGGTAGTCCAAAGTGATCTCACCATGAACAGCCGGGTTGGGAAGGGTACAGACAAGGGCAGCCAGCCCAACAGAACAGCAACAATCTAATGGAGTCTGCACTCCAGTATGCATATTCCAAAAGCCAAAGAAACACTCTCACAAGCAAAGAAGTTTCAAAGCTTTAATATAGCTCTTTGCAGTGAGAGTGAACACACAAACCACTGCCACAATGCCCTGGTGCTTCGGGTTCAAACAATCCTTCGTCAGGGGTGTGGTAATGGGAAGAACAGGCAACATTTTATACCACAATCAATTAATTGAAAAAACAGACAGTGTTAAAGTGCTCAAGTGCAGCAAACATATAATTAATGCAAATTTTATCTTACATACTTATAAAAAAAACTATATACACAGCTAAATTCCTACCAAAAGGGGCACAACCTTGAAGTTAAATAATTTACTGTGCAAATGCCAATTTAAGGGATTGAGCCCTAATGGAAGAACAATTAAATCAATGTAAATTGCAGATGCATTTAAAACAATATGGGTATATAAATACTACTCCATAAATACATGAACTCTGTCACTTTATCTCTACAAGAAGGATAATTTATTGTCTGCAGTCTTGCCACATACTATGTTTCCAGCGATCAACAGCCTTTCAAAATTAAATCTCTTGCTCTTGAGGATAGAAGTTAGGGATGAAACAATCATCTGTGGAAACAAGAAAAACAAGCAGTTAGGTTATTAGAGATGTTATACAGAATTACATAAATCAAATAAATTTAAAGCTGTCTATAGCAGTCCATAAGTAGTTCAAAATATACGTATTCAAAATGACAGGGGGCTTATACATATGGGGCTGGATATTCAAACTGCGCCCAAAAAGTGCGCAATAGCAGGAGCAAGCACAAGTCCATTGCGCCCATGCGCAATAGACGCGATATTCAAAAAAGGAGCAAGCCAAATTGCGCCAACAGCTAACGTCTGAATATCACACAACCTGCGCCATAGCGCAACTAGGAAGGGGAAGCTGAGCAACAATGCAACAAGGGCTGCCCAGCTGAGCAGCCCAGAGGCACCATAGCACAAGCAGGGAGCCCCCCAGCAGCAGAGCAATGTAACTGCACAACCAGGGAGGTAGGTAGGGGCCCACCACCCATGCCACAGATGGGCACAGGAACACACAGCAGAACTGACAATGTGCCCCCACACCCTAAGCACAGCACAACTGGGGAAGGGCTGGAATATCCACTGGCTCATGGGGACAAGCAAACAAGGCACAGCTGGGCCATGGTGCCCCAGCACACCCACCGGCAAGCTGAGACTGCCACACAAGGAGGGCGGACCACCCCATGTCACACCAGCACCCCCCCAGTGCACAGCACACCCTGCACCGTGACCCCAAAACACCCCCCATGAGCAGTGACCACCACTGCAGGAAATCCCATGCATACCACCACCCCCACTGTCACACTGCAACCTCGTGTACCACAGAACCATACAAGCCAGACCCACCATGAGCACCCAGCAGTGGGTGGCAGCCACGACAATGCAACAACAGCAGACACAGTGCCAACATGCACAATCCCCGTGAGGCACAGCTGAGAGACCGAACACATGTCAGCACAAGAGGTACCCCACATGGGAATTGCGTGCCCCTGACACCACCACCATTGATACAGCACCCTGCACAGTAGACAAGTGACACATCCCGACCCACCATGTGCCACAGCAGCCAGCACAGACACCCACAGTGGTACATGGAAGCATGCAGCACACTGAATGCAACACAGTGCAGGGGCAAACACACCCCCATACCCACGGGGACACTAACACAGGGATGCAGTAGTGTGGCAACCAAGCCCCCAGTGTGGGCCCATGAAAACTGTGCACATACAGCCTGCAGTCCTCCATGGCACAGGGGTGACACTCACCCTGTGCATGAACTGTGGTCCTGTACACCACCAGCATATGCCTGGAGCACAAGTCACAGACAGTGGTGCACAGCCCCTGCAACACACACAAGCCACAGCATGGAGGTGGGACAGCAACACACGGAGGCCACAGTGTCACCAGGCAAACATGCACACACCAGTGACAGGAGACAACCCAGCATTGTAGCGGTCACAGTGGATGACCTGCAGGGACAGCCACCACTGACAAGGCAGCAGACCTTGCAGGCCACAAACATGCAAGGGTGTCAGCTGCACAGGCCAAGGATGGGTTGACAGGGGCACAATGGACACAGAGCATGCACCATGGACCACTGCACACAGTAATGCAATGCACAGGGAACAACACACACCACAGACACCGACTGATAGCCACTCCCACACCAGAGACACTTCCCCACGCACACACACACATACCCATGACTGAACCAACCCAGATGCCATGCACACCACTGCAGCTGAGCACCTATAGCCAACTGCAAATCAGAGACCACCACAGTATTCATATCAAAATATTTGTATTCAAAAACATATCAAAAATAACTATGTACAACTATGTACAAACATGGGGGGGGACAGGAACAAGGTGGGGGTGGGTAAGGGGCAGGGGTGAACATATGGGAGAGGGTAGGTGGGGTGTGAGGGTTGATCAAGGGGGGGTAGTTGCAGGCAGTTCATGCAGATGTCAGTGTCCAGCCTGGTCCTCCTCTGCCTGGGGCTGTTGCCTGGGCCGCCTCCTCCTCCTGACCCCATGCTGCTGTAAGTCTCTCAATATGGACAGGGACTCTTGCCCCAGCTGCAGCAGCTCCTGGACCACCTGCTGGATCTGCAGGAGTATCCGCACACCTAGGACGAGGGATCAGAGTCAATAGGTGTGACTGTCCATCCCCCTGCAGCCCACCCATTATGCATGGCATACAGCCATGTGCCATGCTCCTGTGATGGTGTGCGCCCACCCACAGTGACCGTGTCCACAAGACATGCCCAACCAGGCACCAACAACCATGTGTACCACTGCACACACCCACCGCCCATGTCCAGCACAGCACAACCAAGGCCGTACAGTAACGTGGCTATGCGGTGTGCAGGCAGTGCCACAGCCATGTGCCCAGTGCACGCATGGACCACCATTGATGCACTCCCAGACATGCAGTGCCACTGGACAGTGCTGACTGTCACATGTCATGTGCATGGCAGTGGTGTGCATGGATTGTGGCCATGCCCTGCTTCCCACCCTGTCACACAGCATGCAATAGCAATCATGGTGTCATGGCACTCACCCTCATCGGGACGTTGATGGCGTTGGGGTTTGTCCCCGACACGCCCCTGTGCAGCGTCCTCCTCCCTCTGCTGCCACTCCACCAACTACCTCCACTCGGCCACACCTGTGGGAGACAAAAGGAGAGGAACACATCAGTACAAACCCAAAGCAAATTCCCCCTGCCCCAATGTATGTGCCCACCCACCCAGCCAGACCCACCCACCCCATACCCTGTAAACACTGCCACAGCCAACCCTAGACTATGCCTCCCCTATGTGCTGGACACATAAGACAGTGTTACCCATATGGACGATACAAGTGTGTAGACGTATCACCTACCTGGACCAGGCACCACGCCCCTCGTGGCATGCGACCGCAGACGGGCAAGTAGCTCCGGCTCCCTCCTTCTAAGGTCCCCGTACCGGTGCCTGCACTGTTCTGCCGTTCTCCTGTGGCCAGTGGCCGCCTCCAGGTTAGTGGCCACCTCTTGCCAAACCTGGGTCCTGGCCCTGTCCAGTGCCTCCTCGCCAAAGAGTGGGCTATAGTGTGGCTCCACAGTGGCCACAAGGTTGGCCAGCTCAAGGACACTCCATTGAGGGGCTCTCCTGCATGCCATCTCTACCGCTATAGTAAGCAATATGGCGTTCTGCAGAGCGGCACCCCACGTGGAAGTGCTGCGCGGTACAGCGCTGCCATTCCCTATCGTGCTATCACCGAACAGTGCGATAGAGGTGCAGCCATGCCGGACGTATAGCACCAAGGGGGCAAAGGTCAGGCACGGGGTCATGGTCTCTGGCGCAAGGGCACGCACAGCGCCATCGGACGTCTATGCATCTAGCATGATTGGTTGCCTGTGTGCCATCACCACAGCGAACTATTGCGCAGTTGTGCCACAGCGCCCATGTAGTGACCCTCGCCATAGCACCACTGGCACAATGGTGGCTGTGCCCTGAATTGCCTATCGCACACAGCACATCATCAGCGCGGCAGACACCTGCGTAAGCTACCTGAGCATGGGCAGTGTGGTGTACTACGCATGCCACAGAACTGCGCCATTGGCTCAGCACGTTCAACACAATTGCGTAAAGCGAAAAGCGCGATATTCAGCCGTCATATGCATATCATCCGATCAGCCATGCAAAGGTGCAGCAGCGCGATTTGAATCTCATTAAAGTTGCTCCTCACCTAATTTGCATGGATTGCACTATAAAAACGTGACACTGTTCTGCAGTGACCATATTCAGTTACTGCAGTTTATTGGTGAGTTGCATGCTGTGTGGGGTTCTGGACTGTGGTATCAGGGACTTGCTTTGTACTGCATAGTCACAGGTAACCACTGTCATCCTTACAGGCTGGATAATGACCGAATGAGTTCCGGGTGAGGAGGACAACGATGGTGGGTGGAAGAGGAGGCCCAATTTCACCAAGGCCGAGACAGAGGCACTCTTCGAGGCCTACCTCAATCAGGAGCCACTGCTCAGTGGACGGCGGGGCACCCCTCAGGCCTGTGCTGCTGCATGGAGGGGGTGGCACATGCCGTCAACCTGCATGGCAGCCACCTGTGTTCCGTGCAGGAGTGTAAGAAGATGGGTACCGACAGGAGGAGGGTGAAGGAGAAGGTGGCTGCCATCAGGGCGGCACGTGCTGCAACAGGCGGGGGCCAGCCGGAGGTAGTGCAGCTGACACCGGCAGATGACAGGCTTGCTGCAAGCATGCAGCACAGTGCCATAGAGGGCGTTCCAGGAGGTGGCTTCCAGACAGGTGGTAGCCCATCACTGCATGGTAAGTCATGGTCTGTCGGGGGGGGGAGCAGGGTAGATCACATGCACTAACATGACCTCACTTTCTGTTACAGATCCTTCGCATCTGCAGGGGTCAGCGGTGGAGGGCCTGTCTACTGCGGACAGTCATCTGGAGTTGGAGGAGGGACCATCCACCTCCACAGGTAGCCGTCTAGCATTGCAGCAGTGGGTCCACCTGGCTGTCCACACTGATGTCGTTGGGATAGGTGTGGGGGAGGCCCTTCCTGTGTCTCAGCGTTCTGGCATCCTAGGATGCCAGCACACTGTGGCTGTGGCTGTGGCAGAGACCTGCACCAATGATGGGGACATGACCGTCATGGGCAGTGACATGTGTGTGCCACAGAATGGACACACAGCAGGCCAGCTCACGCCCATGGACCTGGCTGGTTCCGACATGTGTGTCAGCGTGTCAGCACAGTCCCAGGCTGTGCCTGTCAGCACCAATGGGGCAGCACCGGTGGCTGGTCAGGATAGTTGGACTGTTGCGGCCACAGCGGCGGAACAACTGATCCCTTGGGCACAGCAGGCAGAGGGGCAGCAGCAGTCGCCCACCGGGACTGGGGGTTCAGGGTTCAGCGGTGGCGTCTGTGCACCGCCTGTGGACCTGCCCATACCTGGTCCTGGTGAGCAGCACCCACCCTCAACGGGAGCTGGACATCGGGCCCTTCCACACCCTGATGGACGGGATGCCAAGGTGTCAGACGACCTCTTTGACGAGCATACCCGCCTACTGCAGGCATCAGTACAGCAGCAGATGTGGCTTGCAACGTCCATGGAGGCACTGTGTGTGGCCCTGGAGTGGGTCGAGGAGTGACACAACAGGGACACTGATAGGATCCTGTCCCGGATTGACCATTTGCGGGAGGATGTGACCGCTGTCATTGACAGGCAAACACAGGCGTTCATCGCTGTCATGGCCACAATGGGCACACAGTCAGGTGCCCATGTGTTGCTCATACTGCGCAGTTCGCTATCCACTCCCCATTCCCGGCATCGTGCGACACCCACCCTGTCAACGCCAGGTTCAGCTGTGGGCATCCCGCGCACTCCTGCTGCAGGTGTGTTTGGTGTGCTGCAGACCCCTGTGCGGGCACGGTCGTGTTCGCGCAGTAGAACCCCTGGTGGACCATCGGTGCCACCCCATGAGGTCCGTGGTCAGCCTGCCAGTGCTGCTGGCTCTCGGCGGGGCCACCCACGAATCCGAGGTGGACGTGGCAATGTGCCACAGGACTGACCTGTCTCCCAGTGCGGGCACTGTCTGGTGCTGCCCTGTGTGCATTATGTGTTTCGGTGGGCAGTGCATGGGTGGGTGCCCGGCCCTGCATGCAGACACATGGTCCACCTGCACACCCTCCCGACTGCTGTCCACAGGTACGTGTGCATGATGATGCCTGCATTGTGCTGTACACCAAAGTGCAATGGTGCCCAGCATCTGACACACATGCACATAGACAGTCAGTGGACGTGATGGCCTGTGGACATGTGTGTTGCTAGTGTTAGCGTTCCAGCTCTATTTTGCACCTGACCCCTGTGCACTTTGTGCCTATTGTGTGTGTGTGTCTGTCCATGTGACATGTTACTCTTCACCCCTCCCTGGTTGCATGTGTGTGCTTCTGTGCCCTGCCACATCCCTTGCCAGCATGCACCCCGGTGTGTTTCCATGTATGTCTGTGGGTTGTGCCCTAGCCACTGGTGGTTGCACATGGCCCCATGACTTACCTGTGTTGGCTGAAGTGCTCCTCTGTGATGGTGTCCCGATGCAGCTGTGCCAGCCGGATCAGTCGGGGGTCCCATCAGCCAAGGGGGGGCTGCCCATCCCCATTGTCACCGGCGTCCCCATCGCTGTCCCCCCTCTTCGACCTGTATGGCTATCCCACAGTCTTTGGCCATGTTGTGCAGGATGCAACAGGCCAGGAATATCACACAGGCCTTTGAGGGGCTATACTGTAGGGCACCGCCAGAGGTGTCCAGGCAATGGAAACGTGCCTTCAGCATCCCAAACACCTGCTCAATGACATTGCGTGTGGTGGCATGTGCCTCATTGAAGCTGCTTGCAATGGGGTCGTGGGTCACGTAGGGTGTGGAGCAGCCAGGGATGGGGTATCCACTGTCACCTGTGTGGAGATGGTGGAGGTTAGTGTCTTGTTCAGGCTCAGACTGCCCCAAGCCCTGTGGGCCACACCCATGGCACCTCTGGCCATACCCCTCCCCTTGCCCATGATATGTCAGTTCTACATACATACTCACCCACTAGATGACCTGTGGGAATGTCCTCACTCTCGAATCGGTGGCACAGTGCTGACTGGTGCCAGATGAAGGAATCATGTGCTCCCCCAGGGTGCGTGGCACAGACATTGATGATGCGCCCACTGGCATCACACACTACCTGGCAGTTGACACTGGCATATCCCTTCTGATTCATGTAGGTGGCCCCATTGGGGCCAGGTGGAGTGCGTATGGCCACATGGGTGCAGTCTATTGCCCTTAGCACGCCAGGCATACATGCTACCCTGTGGAACTCCTGTATGTTTGCTGTGCGCTCTGCTGCAGTGCTGGGGAAATGGATGTACTCCACAGCATGTGGCAGCAGTGTGCTGAGGAATTGGGTGAGGATGCGTGACGTGGCTGACTGTGTTATGTCTGTGGTATCCCCTGTTGGTCTCTGGAAGGTACCCGTGGTGAGCAAGCACATGCAGGCTGCTACCTTTGTCTCCACTGACAGAGCATGACTCCGTCATGTGGGTGCCTGCATCACATCACTGCACAGCTCACAGAGCCGCCTCAGTATTGTCCTGTTCAGGCGGTACCAGCCCACTATCTCAACATCTGTGTACAGCTCATAGCTGGTGCGGGCTCGGTACTGCCTGTTGGGGGCATACCACCGACGGGCCCTTCCACGGCCATGTCCCCCTGCAGCATGCCTTCTCACCCCCCTCATTACAGCATCCATGTGGAAGGTGGCACTGTCCATGTCCCTGGCTTGCATTCCCCCAAGCTGATGTTGCTTTGTTCCCCTGCTGTCCTGGCTGCTACCTCCCTGCACCGGTACAATTTACTGGCTTTCTGTTTCTGTGGCCCCACACACCTTCCCTGCCCTTCTTGTGTGGTGTGGTTTCTGGCCTGCCCTCTTTCTCCCTGTTTCCCTGTGCCTGTCTCTGCCTCTGTCTCATGTGGCTTGCCTGTAGCATTCTTGCCTCTTTGCTTGCTCCTTTTATTTTGGCTCATTTCCGCTATGGCGCAACTTCTGCTTGCTCCACTGTTGTGCATTGTGCAAGTCTTTGAACATCGCACTTCGCCCTTTATGCATGGTTCCACCCCCTTCAGTTGCGCATGCCTTCATTATCATTGCGCTGTTGCTCAGCATGTTTTCAGTGGCGCAACTGCCTCCTGCTGAATATGGCAGAATGGCGCAATTTCGGACTTGTGCAGGCGCAAACCTATTGCACATGGCGCAACCCTTTTGAATATCCAGCCCATATTATAAAAAGAAAATAGGTATCATAGAATCGTAAAGATTTATAATCCAGATTGTTTTATATATGAACAGATCCTTTATGTCCATATTTTGAAATATATATATGTATGTGTGTGTGTGTGTGTGTGTGTGTGTTTGTATAGATACATATATGTGTGTGTGTGTATATATATGTGTGTGTGTGTGTGTGTGTGTGTTTGTATAGATATAGATATATGTGTATGTGTGTGTGTGTGTGTATAGGGGATACATAATGGGCAGGAGTGTGATATGGAAAATATTTTCACTCCTGCAGAGTGACCTCTGGATACTCATGAGTGCCGAAGGCACAAGTGAGAGTATCCAGAGGTCATGATGCAGGAGTGAAAATATTTTCCATAGCACATGACTGCACATCATGTGTCCTATTTACACAATAGGAGTTTCCAGAACTTTTTATTTTTTTGTTCACTTTATCTTGTGGAATAAACAAAGTCGTCACAGGACAAAAAATAAACTTCTGCTAAAATAAGATGAAACACTAATTTGCTATTTGGGATGAAGCAGGCTGTATTCGTTGGTAGTTGAGGTATTCGTGGATGTGAAAGGCTTTGCTCTTTTTTTGCTTCTTGTCAGTATGAAACTGGGTGCTGTTAGCTTGCTTAGGTTCTCTGCAGGAAATAATGTGTTTTTCTAGGGCTAGCAGGTGAGTTGCAGGTGGAACTAATATATATATATGTGTGTATATATATATATATATATATATATATATATATATATATATATTAGAAGATTTTCATTAGACGCTACTAAGCAGGCTAGGAGGGTGAAACAGGGAAGGGAAAGCTAAGAAAAAAGTGGGGAGGAAGAGGGAAGGGGAGGAGGGAGGGAAGCAAGGGGAATGGGGAGAAAAGGAAAGCGAGTGAGGAAGCAGGGGAGGGAAGGGGAGAAGGGGAAAGAAGGAAAAGGAAAAGATGATGAATAGGAAGGTAAAGAAAAAAGAATGGAGAAAGAAAGAAGAAGGGTTGACTGAGAATTAAAGACACATTTTAAATAATTTAAATATCAGTGCATGTAATTCATTCCAGATATGGTCTGATGTCCCAGTTTTCATTCATACCAATAGGCTTCACACCATTTAGTGTAAAAATCCAATAACTTTCTCACTTATCTAAAGTATTTGTCCAATTTCCACCTTTCTTTAGCACTGGAATGTGCTCCAGACCCATAAATCTCAAACTCAGGGCTGCAACAACGAACTGAAGCAAAGTGCACTCCCACTGGTGTGTCTTCCCTTGCATTCTCAATAGATCTGACATGCTCTTGAAGCCTCTGCTTCAAAGGTCTGGTAGTACGACCTATGTAAACCTTTTTACATCAACACCAGAGGGTATATACCACAAATGGTGTGTCACATGTTATACATTGTTCAATCTTGACTACTTTCATTGGTTCATTGGGGTGTTTGAAACTATTGCCTGGCTCCACAAACTTACAGATATTGCATCTTTTGCATTTATAAAAGCCTTTTGGCTTAGTTGGTAGCCAAGTGCCTTAGTTATTAGCCAAATGTTTGTCTGCTGTGTACAATTTTGTCAGCAATATTAGAACTCCATTTAAAGGAAACCCTCAGTCTTTCCTTTACAGCATTTCTGACCTGATTCTCCCCTTTCAGAATAGTCCAATTTTTACGGACTATATTGCTAATTCTCCCCACTAGATGATTATACTCCATCACAAATGTGATGGGCTCATTCTCTCTATTTATATCCTTGCAAATGTTTTTATCTTGAAGCAACTCTGATTGTTTAACTTCTCTGATCTAATTCTTGCATCCTTCACTACTTCTTGGCTGTAACCCATTCAGAAACCTTTTTTCAAGCTCCAATACCTGTTCTTGAAAACTCGCCTCACTGCTACAATTATGTCTCACCCTTACCATCTGCCCATATGGGATGGATTGTTTCAATTTGGGAGGATGTGCACTGTGAGCTCACAAAAAGACATTGGTGGATGTTGTTTTTCTAAACGTTTGGGTGGAAACAACATCGCCAGGAACCCTTGTTAAGAGGATATCCAGGAACTCTATCTGGTTTACACTAGCACTGTATATAAACTTTAAGTTCCAGTGAGCAGTGGGTTATTAGGCAATTTTTCTGTAACAAGTGGAATCATTGAGTAAATTTTCTACTTCAGCAATGTACTGTGGACTAGGCATGACTACAGTGTTGTCACCTTTATCAACACCTTTAACCACTATATCATTATTCTCATCCAATTCCTTTAAAGCTTCACATTCTTTTTTATTCAAATTCTGATTTCTACAGTTGTTAGATTGAGATAACAGTTCCTTTACTTGGGAGGTAACCACTCTCTCATAAGTCAATATTGCAACATTAGTCATGAAAGGGATAAAGGTGGACTTTTTCTTAAAGTGGTGTTTTCTTTGTTGCTCAAATGTCAAATTGTTAATTTTCCTACTATTGGGTGGTGTTAATGAGTTGGGAACAGTGTTCAGAAGATCTCTAGCATTCTGTGCTTGTAACTCTACCAACTGAGCTATGGTTCACACAGCTGCAGCGGCTGTCCCAGATCTTCCTTCAAAGTCACATTTTTCCTTTCTCATTGTAATTCATGATCTAAATTTGCCTTGCTGTGGGCTCTTTAAACTGCACTGAGAAGGAGTTGATTGGCTGTTGTTCTGATGTATTTCTGAGGTTGCAAAGTTATGCAACACCAGAGGAAGGGAATGTGACTTTGAAGGAAGATCTGGGACATCCGCTGCAGCTGTGTGAACCATAGCTCAGTTGGCAGAGTTACTAACATGGAATGCTAGAGATCCTAGGATCAATTCCTAGTGGTTCACGTGTTCCCTTTATCATTGTAATTCATTGTAATCAATGCACTCCCATCCCTTCACTGATGCATATATGTGTGTAGCTGTGGAAGGGCCCTGCGTTCCATTTATAGGACAACAGTGAACAAATTATCAACATAGCCATCTTATTATCCCACCTTATGTATCTGGTACAGAACATTTTCAACTCTCTGCCAAAATATAATTCCATGCAACTGCAATGTCACTCCACATCACAGGTGTGAAAACACATTTTGACCAGGATTTGACAAATGACAGCTGTGACATGCATGAGGAGGTTTAATAAGATGTCTATGTTGAAAATGCGGGGTCAAAATGTTTAAAATTTCCAAAGTTAAGAGCATGTGTAGCAAAATTGCAATGAATGGTCATAACTTTGCCATTTTTACACCAAATTTTCAACATACCTTAGCTTTCTTAAGACCCCACCTCATGAACAAGGGCAGGAAAAATGTTCAAATCCCATCCGAAAGGTGAATTCACCAAGTGACCGCAAACTCACCTTTTGGGCGAGAGTTGCGTAATGGCAGTCATACTGTTCATGAGGTGGGGTACTCAAAAGGCCATGTTGAAAATTTGGTGTTAGGTATTTTTGGGATGATTGAAGTGAGGTTGTAACATTTAGAAAGGAAAGGAATTCTGTAGTGAGGGGACAGCAGCTAGTCGATTTAATTAGGCTTTTGTTGTGTGACTGTGATTCATGACTGCTTGCCTTTATCGAACAATATTAACCTTTTGTTTAGACAACTTTGCAAAGATGCCAGCTCCCCTTTGTATAATTCCTGGCTGGAAGAAGGCATTGTTATTCATTTGCTTGCTCAGTTTTTAACTCGTCTGAGTCCTCTTAAATAAAATTGAATGCATTATTTTTAATTTAGGTTGCAGGCTTGCAGTACCAGGATAAGCTACAGTTAGTTTAACATGATGGTGGACTGGACAGTGGACAGGACAGAATTCAGTGTATGAATAAGTTAGTACATATGGGGGGAGGGCACAGACAAACTATATTATTACAGTGGATGGAATTTAGATATACTCACTGTGTGTGTTCTCCCCTTTTTTGAGTATTTTATTCAGACACTGCACTGTCTGGCTCAAAGTCCTGTCACTGAAAAGGACTGCAACACCTGCCCTGTAACATGAGTGACCCAGAAAAACTGTCAAACTTTACTTTGCTGGCCTTGCTTTCCTCTTTTGTGACTTGCTACTCAAATTAAACACTGTCTGCCTCTGGGACCAGGACCGTGACACAATACAACACCTGATCCATGCCGTGCCCCACAGCAAAATCGTCCAACTTGTTGGCTCGCCTGAATCTTTCCCAACTCCCTCCTCAAACACCGTCTTCCTTTGTTACTGCTCTGCTGGACAGTGGGGGCAGTGACGTGCACACAGCTGTTACAGACGATGCTGTTACCATAGACAAGTCTTCATATCCACCCCCCAACAAAAGACACTACATTTAGCAATATAAATTTCATGGTCATCCTGGTTACTGTTAAAAAAAAATAATAATAATAGTAAATGGAGTTCTTTCATGTTACCCACTATTACATGATGCCCTAGGTGGCTGCCTAGTTTGCCTATTCTTAAGCCAGCCCTGCATGGGAGGAAATCAGAGGGTAGGGACTGCCACTAGACACCAGGAAGCTATGACAGTTCAAACTGTCATGGACCTTTACTGTTTGCAGTCTTTTCAGTTCGAACAGTAAAGTTCAAACTACAAAGAACTGTGAATGTTTATTTTCTGATAGACTGATCCTTAACTAAGCGAGTGATGGGTGTTGTGATTCTTGCCCCAGAAATACATACAGAACTTGTCATCAGAATTCTTAAATAATAATAATACAGTAATGGAACTAAGCATGTAACTGAGACCTAAATACAGGTCTTGGTCATTCCTTACCAAGTAGCATTTCTTTAGAAATCAAAATTTTAAATGGAAAATAAACAAGATGGTGAACAGCACAAATAGTATTTCTCTGAGCATAAACAGTAAATCCTTAACAATTAACAGTTCGGTTTTCATTTACCTGTCTGTCTAGCAGCTATCACAAAAACTGTCATAATTCAGAAATGGTGAGATATATTCTCACTACACTAGCCAAAGGCACACCATTGGCACAGACACCATCATCCCTGAAAATTCCAAGAAAACATTTCATTACACGTGGTCTGTAGATGAGGGCAAAACATCCCGTGTTAACCAATGAGGAATTTTTTTTTCTGTTTTTTACCACTCCATATCTCCCAATCCATACAAGGTGCCCTCATGAACCTTTCCATTTCTTGAGATACTGGCAAAATGACAGTGCATACCAAATTGTGGGTTATTTCGTCAAAAATTGTCAAAGTTATTAAGGTACAACATTTTGAATTTAACATAGAAGTGCCGGTACAACCCTAACCATAGGGGTGCTACTGCACCCTATAATATATACACCTATGTAAGTGGTAGTAGTAGTTCATGTACTGTAGTTCTTAAGCTCAGAGGCTTTGGGCTTTGAACAGCAATTAAAACATAATACATAATTTCAGAATGGATTAATAAAACATCAGAATTCATAATAAATAACATACATTAAATACAGTAGTATTAATAGCATTTTAGTATGCATGTACGTGTATGTATTACAGTGGTGCAGTAGTGCCACTATGGTTAGGGCTGAGTAGGATGTTTAATGTTAAACCGCTAACTTTGCACTTTAATAGCTTTGCCACTATTCAACAGATCTGTGAAAAGTTTGCATGCTCAGTCTTGGGGGCAAAGTCTCTTGACATGCCAAGTTTTGCTCCAGTTGGATATGCAGATTTTGAGATCTGGATAGTGAAAAAAAGTAAAAAAAAAATCAGAATTTTTTGCTGGGTTTTTTTGCCATCACCTAATGCCCAGACAGTTTGGAATTTTGGTCTGAAATTTTCAGGGTAGAAAGGGCTTGGCCAAGAGTGGTGCCTTTCATTGGTTTGATAAAAAATATAAAACTGTTCAAGAGTTATAAGGATTTGAAATTTGGGTTCACAGCATGCTCAGTACGCTCTTTTGGATAGCGGTTTCATGCGAAAAAAGAATTTGGGCCATACAAATAAGGATTCTGTCTTGTGTGGGGGTTCTCTTGTTTTGAAAGATAAAATTATTTTTTTTTGTATGGCCACCATCTTGTTTCTGTTTTTTAATTTTTTTATTTTGAAAACACTTAAAAATCATATCTTGGAAACACAACATGTGTATCTTGTTAACTGGGACCCCATTAGGTGGATTCTGCAGTTACTTTTTTGGAAACATGACCCAGATATGTGTTTTTTTAACACATTTTAAAGTTCTTGTTGCGTAAGACAATTTTCTTTTTTCATACTGCCATACAAAACAAGAATAGGGCAATATGAAACAAGATTGCCTTCATATGAAAAAAGAATTTGGACTTCATTTTTTTCACATTCTTTTTTCATATGAAGGAATCTTTTTTTGTGAGAATGATACAGTCTCATGAAAAAAGATTCCTTATTAAGAAAAAAGAATTTGGACTTAGTTTTTTTTTTTACATTCTTTTTTTCACATGAAGTAATCTTTTTATGTGAGATTGTGTCATTCTCATGAAAAAAGATCACTTCACCTCACCTGCACAAGGACATAGATGGGATTGAAAGGGTTCAGAGAAGGGCAACCAAGATGATGAAGGGTATGCATAGTAAAGCCTATGGGGTGAGACTGAGAGAACTAGATCTGTACTTACCTTCTGGAGACTAGAAGGGAGCGGGGGGGCATGATAGAAATGTTTAAGTACATGAAGGGGGTAAGCAGGGTGAAGGAGAGGAGCTAATTTATGAGGAAAGTAGCTGCTAAAACTAGGAGTCATAGTCAAAGATTGGTAGGAGGAATGCTGAAGGGCAATGTGAGGGGGCGTTACTTCACTGAGAGGGTGGTGGAGTCCTGGAACAGACTGCAGGAAGAGGTGGTGGGAGCTAAAATGGTGGAGGGATTCAAGAGGGCGTGGGACAAACTATGGGGCTGTCCACAGGATGGAGGGGGATGTCGCCAGACAAAGTGAATGAGTAGGAAGGGAGGGAAGGGCAGACTTGTGGGACCAGTGGGTTCTTTTCTGCTGCCACATTTCTATGATTCTACAATTCATACTGAAAAAAAGGAATTTGGTATTTGTTTGTTTTTCCCCACATTTAAAGTTTAACAAGCCATAACTCCATCAATATTTACAATGAAGGGACAATCTATACATCAAAAGAAATGTTTCAATGAATGAGTACTATGACACTAACACACAACACCCCTACAAATTTAGAGTCCATTTAAAAAACATAAAAAATGAAAATTCCCATAGGGTAACATTGCAATTTTAACAAGCCATATGTCCATCAATAACTGGTGTTAAAGGACAACGTATATATTCAAAAAAGGTATCGATGAGTAGTACAACACTAGCACATAATCCCACCTAAACATTCATGGGGTACCTACTGCACACCAAATTCACCTCCAGTCTTCACCATGATGCCAAATCCACAATGAAAGTTTGATTATTGTTCAAAATGCACCAAAGGTGTATCTAGTCTTCCAGTACAACCATAGCAAATTTCAGAGCAAACCAATAAAAATTTATTGACATGGTTAAAAAAAACCAAAAAAAAAAACATTTTTGCCCATATACAATCAGTCGCTGGTGGTTAAGAGAGATGTGTAATAAATTTTCCCTTTAAAGAGAGACCCACAAAAAACAATTACAACCAAGCACATAAATTGCTTTTCTGAAGGCATGGAAGTGCAGGGCCTAGATGGCCCTGTGCATCCACAGTCACATGGATCTGTGCATCTATGGAGGGAGGGATGGAATTGGGCAGATGGATTGTATTCACACAGGTCTCAAAAAGTAAGGAAATTCTTTACAGAAAAACTGCATTAACCCTTGCATGGCCGCGGACTGATATATCAGTCCAAAATTCCTATACATTCTAATTCTGTCAGCAGCATAAGAGTAAGTGCACCAGTTAGTGTTCAGATTAAAGAGACAAAAGTAGGGAAATGTGGTTTCCAACCCTAACTCCCCACGCCCACCCTCCAAGCATCAAAAGGAATTAAACATTACTGTTTTGGCTGTCCTGAATCTTGGCAAATCAGGACTGGGTCTTCGTTGGAGGGTGGGGAGTTAGGGTTGGAAACCCTAACACCGCATTTCCCTACTTTTGTTGGTTTAATCTGAACCTAAACTGATGCATTACTGAGGTAATTTTAGGGTACAGTTCATACCCCATGAATGTTTGGGGGGGGGTGATGTATTAGTGTTGTAGTAGTCATTGACACTTTTTTTTCATATATACATTGTCCCTTAACTCCAATTATTGATGGACTTATGGCTTGTTAAAGAAGCAATGTTATCCTATGAGAATTTTCTTTTTTTTTTATGGGTTATTATATGGCCCCTAAATTTCTTGGGTGGTATTATATGTTAGTGTAGTAGTACTCATCAAGACCTTTTTTATACATAGATTCTCCCTTAAGTCCACAAGTGATAGAGTTATGGCCTGTTGAAGTTGTAATGTTATCTTGTGGGAATTTTCATTTTTTAATCTTTAAGGTTTTTTTTAATATGGCCACTATTTTTTTTGGGGCACATTATCTGTTACTGTTGTAGTACTCATTGAGACCCTTTTTTCATATATAGATTGTCCCTTAACTCCTAAGACTGACAGACTTACAGTTTGTGAAATCGCAATGTTTTCCCATGGGAACTGTAATTTTTTTTATTTTTATGCTTTTGGGCTCATGAATTCCTTTGTAGGATATAATGTATCAGTGTAGTACTCTCTAAGACCTTTCTTTTGATATATAGAGTGGCCCTTTACTGCAAATATTGATGATGTTGTGGCTTGTTAAATTTGAAATGTGGAAACAAAACTAAGTCCAAATTCTTTTTTCATGTGAATGAATCTTTTTTCATGAGATTGTGTTGTTCTCATGAAACAGGATTCTTTTATACAAAAAAAGAATGTGAAAAAATAAGTCCAAATTATTTTTTCATATGAAGGCAATCTTGTTTCATATGGCCCTATTCCTGTTTCATATGGCAGTATGAAAAAAAAAAATCTCATGAAAATATTCTTTAAATGTGTTCAAAGCACATTTCTGGCTCATTTTCCAAACACTAACTGCAGAATCCAGTAAATGGGGGTCCCGATTAGCAAGATATACATGTTGGTGTGTTTCCATGATATGATTTTTATGGGTTTTCACAGATTTATTTTAAACAGAAACCAGATAGTTGCCATATGAAAAAAACAATTTTCTCTCATGAAACAAGATTACCTCCCATACAAAACAGAATCCTTTTTTGTATGGTCAAATTATTTTTTAGTATGAAACGGCTATCCAAAAGAGCGTATAGCACTGAGCATACTCAGAACTGAAACCTCAAATCCTTATAACTCTGCAACGGATTAATATTATTCTTTTTTTTATTTAATAAACTTTATTATAAACAAGAGTTAGAAAAACATTGTAGGAATCAGACAAAGTAAATATAATTAAGGAGAAAAAAAACACTCCCCCTCCTCCCTGCCCACACCACTCCAGCAAAGTGATCCCAACTAACTATAAACAATATAATACCTAAGAATGAAAGAGAGAATATGGTAAATAAATAGGAAAAACTCCCAATAGGTGTCCGTCCCAAATCAAAAGTACAAAAACCTGGAGGGACTCTAGTGTATATAAGGTGTGTAACTTACCCCAAGGTTTCTCAAAGAGAGACAGTTGATTGTGGAAGCTCACTGTCATGCGTTCCACCCTGAGGTTTGACAGGAGTTCCTGCAGCCACTCTTGGTAGGAAACTGCTACTTGATTAAGCCAATGCCACAAGACCTCCCTCTTAACCAAAAGAGCAATGAGGGCTATATAATATCTCCTCTTTCTTACCGGGACCTGAGCATAGCCACAGAGAATACACACCTCCAGGACAAAAAGACCAGATAGGCCTAATAGAGGGTCAGCTTTATCTTCAATGCTCTGCCACAAGGGGGCAACTTTGGCACAGTGCCAGAAGATATGTAGGCAAGATCCAGCTGCCTGTCCACATCTGAAACACAGGGTAGATTGAATTCTACCCATTTTGGCCATTTTCAAGGATGTGAAATACATGTGATTCAGGAGCCAAAAATGTGTAAGTCTTAAGATTATCTTGAGAAATAAACCTATAAACGTCTCTCCATATCTTCTACCACCGGGACACGTCCAAAGGGAAAACCATGTTCCATAGCACAGAAGAGCCATCCAGCTTCAGAAGTAGGTGAGAAAATAGTAATGCATAAACAGTGGCCACTGTGTGTGGTTTACAGGACCGGTCCCAGATATAGAGGAGGAGGTCACTACTATCAATCTCCCAATGATCTGACCCAAACCATGAGGTTAACACATGTCTCAACTGAAATATCTTAAATATCTGATTGCCAGCCAGGTGGAATTGTACCAAGATCTCTTGGGAAGACAAGCGAGTCCCCTATCAGAGCAAGTCATACATTTTGGTATCCTGAAGCTGGGACAGCCACGACTCGGACAACATCCACCCTCCAATCGTAAAGCTGGGTTCCTCATAAGAGGTTGAGAAACATCTCTTAATATTTTTTTCACCAAACTAATGAAAGGCACCACTCTGGGCCAAGCCCTTTCTACCCTGAAAATTTTAGACCAAAATTCCAAACCGTCTGGACAGTAGGCAATGACAAAAAAAAAACACAGCAAAAACTCCTGATTTTTTTTCACTTTTTGCACTATCCAGATCTCAGAATCAGCATATGTGACAAGGATGAAACTTGGCACATCATGAGACCTTGCCCCCAAGACTGCACAATGTGAACTGTGAACCTGCACACACTACCACAATGGCTATGACCATGGTACCGCTTCCAGTTGCACTTGCCCATTCCCAGACCTGAAGCACAGCTCAAAACATAGAATCAACCAGATACTTAATTTACTTTATTTATTGAAATGGCAGTACAAACAAGATACCTGCACATAACAAAATATTTTAAAAAATTCAATAGGGTTACTATTGCTATTTTGGCTTCTTGCTAAGCAAGGAATGGAGCTGCCATCTTTTTAAAAATCTCCTGCCCTCCCACACAAGGAACACAGCCTACCACATGGTGTTCTTTCAACGTTGGGATGTCACATTCCTAGCAACTAGCCCTGCAGCATGTATATACATGCAGTCCCACTTATTTTGAAAAACAAACAGAAAACTAGACAAAAATTAATACAAACCCTACAAAAATTGCATCTCTATTGCATAAATGGAATATGCAGTAGGGAACTTTGTTTACAGTGATGCAGCAAGCAGTTTGACCTTGAAAGCTCACTGGTGGCTTACACCACTTGTGAGGTTACCTGAGGTCAAACTGCTCTTTGCTCATAAATCATTTATTTAACTCATCCCAATTGCATATCCTATATATATATATATATATGTGTGTGTGTATATATATATATATATATATGTATATATATATATATATATACACATATATACACACATATATATATATATATAGAGAGAGAGAATAATGCATAGGCAACTGTGTGTTATGGATTGTTTTTTATGCATCTGAGTGTGTGATGACTCTTAAACCTCCTGAGTGAAGCTCAAGAGGTTTATAAGGTCATCACACACTGAGGGTTGTAAGAAAAAATCCGTAGACACACAGTCATCTATGATTTATTTTTGTAATTATGGGGTCAGGAGTTTACAGCTTATTTAAAGATAAAACACAGCCATTGCTATGATATGGGTTGGTTGCTGAGGAGATGGGGTCAAGAGCCAGTGTTAGGAACCTGGGGAAAAAAAGCAAGTAACTAAGTGGAAATTGCAGTTTATAGGAATATTTTAACCTCACTCACTCCAGAAAAGGTCAGACCACTACTGAGAGCTCTGCAGACAATGACAGTCAGTCACCCTGTCTCAAGAGTGGTGTTTCCCAATCAGACACTCAAAATAGCCTCAGTGAAAAAGTTGTTGGAAAAGGCCATTTAGGGTTATAGGTTAACATGACAGCATGACAGCTAGATGAGAAGCTGTGCCTGTGTGACAGTGGTGTGAGCCATTAACCGTGAGTGAGGTTTAATGACAGTCTCGAGATAGATAATCCTGCTGGAACACACAGCTGAAAAAAAGTGACCTCAAAACGCCATAATAACTGGGTAACCCAGTTATTACGGTGTTTGAAACATGGATAGAATCCAACTATTAAAGGGGGTCACCAGTAATTATATACACATTATTATACACATATATTGCATATACCTCATACATATTTATTATAGTGGTGTGGTAGTACAGGTATAGGTAGGGCTGAGTAGGCACTTTAATGTTAAACCCCAGCATTTGCACTTTAATAACTTTGCAACTGTTTAACAGATTTACATGAAATGTGGCATGAACAGTCTCATGGGCCTTACCTGGTTTCCAAAGACTAAAATAAAAAAAATAAAAAAAATAAAACATTGTGTGGTAGATCTATGGATGTGCCAAGTCCTGTTCTGATCAGATGTGTGAATTTTGAGTTCTGGACAGTGCAAAGGGTTAATTTTGGGGGATATTTTTCCCTACTGGTTTTGCTGAGATTTCTGTCAAGATGGCTAGAGCCCAGGCAGTTCGGAATTTTGGTGTGAAATTTTCAGGATAGAAAGGGGCTGGCCCACAGATGTGGCTTTTGCTTGTTTGGTGAAAAAATATTAATCTGTTCCAAAATTATTACTTTTTGAAAATAGCACTTCAAAATAGCTGAAATGAAAAAAGATTCTTTCTTTGTTTTGACATCATCCCTTTTTGTGAAGAGGGAAATCCTTTCTTGTTTGCTGCAATCTTGTTTTATAAAATTTGGAAAACCACAAAAATGACATTCTGGAGAGTGACCAACACATTTAGCTTGTTTATCGGCACCCACTTAGCTGTATTCTGCACTTAACTGTTGGAGAAATGTCCTTGAAATTTTGTTTTTTAACATTATAAATCTTTTTTTGTGACCCGTACTGCAAAAAAGATTCTTTTTTTTTTTTGTATCACAAGTCATGAAAGACTATTCTTTTTCATGAGAGGAAAATCCTTTTCTCATTTGCCAGCATCTTTTCCCTGGTGTCCAGTGGCACCCCCCACCCTCCCTTCACCATTCCCGTAATAACAGGATTTTTCAATGGTGTCTAGTGGTGCCCCCCACCCTCGGATTTCTCTCACTGTATTTGTATATTAATGTTTTATATTTCTACTTGGTGTCTAGTGGCTCCCTCCCATCTTATTGCCACCCCTGTAATTATTTATTATCCTGGTGTCTAGTGGCACCCCCACCCTCTGATCACTCTCCCATAATTATTTGTTATTTTCCTGGTGTCTAGTGGCACCCCCATCATCCCATCGCTGTCCCCATATTTTGTTTGTCCCTGGCACCCCTCACCCTCTGATCACCATCCCCATAATATTTTATTTTGTCCTTGGTGTCCAGTGACAGCCTCCCACCCTCTCCTGTTGCTGTACGTATAATAAAGAAAACAATCCTTCGAATGTCTTTTTTTTTTCTTTTTGTTAAACCTGTTAAAGAAAAAAAAAGGTCACTCACCAATCTGCCCCACCCCTCACTCCGACCTCCCACTGAGCACCCACCACCCCATAGCCCCACACACCCTCACTTACCTGAACAGGTCCCAATGTGAAGATCCACTCTCCCATTGAAGGCACATCTTGCTGCTGGAACTGCTGACTGCTATATGAGAAATCAAGATAAATGCAGTTCAGTGCATTTCAATGGAGTTTTCAACTTTGCTGCATAACTTTGCCTTTTTTAAATATTTCAACATCAAATTTTCAACATAGCCTTTTTTGAGACCCCACCTCATAAACCATGTCAGTGGAATTACATAAATCCAGCCTGAAAGGTGATTTTGCGGTCACTTGGCAAAATCTCCTTTCAGGTCGAATTTGAAAATGTTCACCAGTCTTGTTAATGAGGTGGGGTCCTGCGAAGCCTATCCAGTATTGAAAATGTTTGGAAAAACATATGTAAAATTGACAGCGTTATGCGCATACATTAAAAAAATTTGCTATGCTTGCTCATAACTTTGGCAATTTTAAATATGTTGACAACAAATTTTCATCATAATCATCTTTTTACACCACCTCATAAATGTAACAGCTGTCATTTTTCAAACCTTGGCCAAATTGTGTTTTCGCACCTGTGGTGCACAATGGCGTTGCGGTGGAGCAGAATCATGTTTTGGCAGGGATTTCAACATTTTCATTATAGGGTTCATGAGGTGGGTAAATAAGAAGGCTATGCTGACAATTTCATTCCTGTTTTACTACAAATGGAAGCACAGGACCCAGAGGGACCTGCACTCCCACAGATACATGAGGATTCAATTATACTATCTCAATAAGTAAGGAAATTCTTTGCAAAAAAACTTCATTAATGCACTAGTTAAGGCTAAAGTGACAAAAGTAGGGAAATGTGGCTTTAGGGTTTCCAGCCTTAACACCACACCCCACCCTTCAGGCAGCAACAGGAAAAAGACATTACAGTTTCACCTCACTTGCCTCTTTGCAAATCAGGCGTGGGGTGTGCCTTGGGGTTGTCAATCCTAATGCTGACCCCCCTTCTCATATACTGTTCCCATCTCAGATTATTTACTGATGGAATGAGGTGAGAGTTAAGAAGTAAAAGAAGAAGAATCAGCATTTATATAGTGCTTTTCATACACAGTATCCCAAAGTGCTTTACAAGCAATGCTAGACTGGTAGTGAAGTGACTGAATGTGTGATGGTGGCCATATTGCACATTATCACCCACACACAGCCAGGATAATTGCATGAACAGGTTTATGGGAAGGGGAATGTTGGCCAGGACATCAGGAATGTTCCCTGCTCTTTGCGAAGAGTGCCCTTGGTTCTTTTATTTCCGCCTGGAAACCCACCAGGACAACACTAGGATGGGCAGAAGGCACCTAGGTTTAACGTCTCATCCGAAGGATGGCACACCCCAGCAGTACAGCACCACCCAAAGCTGCACTCGGATGCCAGCAATTTTTAGGTGCAAGTCCAATTCTGGTGTGGGACAAGAACCCACGACCTTCTGGTCCAGAGGTGGATGTGCTACCAACTGAGCCACGCTGACAGTTAAGGCTGACAACCCCAAGGCACACCCCATGCCTGATTTGTGAAGAAGCAAGAGAGGTGAAACTGTAACTTTTTTCCTGTTGCTGCCTGCAGGTTGGGGGTGGGGTGTTAGGGTTGGAAACCCGAATGCCACATTTCCGTACTTTTGTTACTTTAACCCTAACTAATGCATTAATGAAGTTTTTGGTAAAGAAAAAAAAATTATGTATCTTATAATGGCATAGTAGTGCCACTATATTTAGGGTTGAATAGGCAGTTTAATGTTAAACTGCAGTTGTACTTCAATACCTTTGCAACCGTCCAATGGATTTGCATGAAATTTGCATATTCAGTCGCATGGGGTAGATCTCTGGAGGTTCCAAGTTTCATTCCAGTCAGATGTGCAGATTCCGAGATCCGGATAGTGCAAAAATTAAATTTTTCAGGGTATTTTGCTGTTTTTTTCTGACACCTGTAGTGCCAGACAGTTTGGAATTTTGGTTTGAAATTTTCAGAGTAGAAAGAGGCTGGCCCACAGATGAGCCTTTTGCTGGTTTGGTGAAAAAATATTCATATGTTCCAAAGTTATTACATTTTAAAATTTCAGGTTCTGAGCATGCTGAGTAAGCCTGTCAAAATAGCTGTATGAAATGAAAAATAATTATTTTTCGTATGGGGCCAATCCTTTTTGGTGAGGGGGAAAAATCTTTTTTCATGCACTGTCATCTTGTTTCTGTTTTTTGCCAAAAAAAAAAATTAGAAACCCAAAACAATGACATCTTGCAGACAGACCAAGACATCTATCTTGGTCATAGGGCTTCCCCAGGCTCCATGCTCTGCTAGGTTTGGACTTTCTGCCCCACCCTCTGACTGGCCTGGACTGCTAGCACGAAGCCTTCAATTAGCCCACCTCTCAAGCCCTCTAGGACTGCTGTTTCTCCTTTGCTGCCAGCTCTCTGGTGCTCCAAACTAAGTTAAGTAATAGGTATTTTGTTTTACTAAGTTAGCCATGCTGAACTGCTAGCCTAGCCACTGCTGTTAGGCTTGTTTTTTCATTTTTTTCTCTATGCTTGAGCACTAGTTTCTGCCTGCAATTTGTGAGGTATTACAGCCATTTTGAGAGTTTGTTTTTGAAACTGCTGACTGCCTAATTTTCTCCCTGCCTTCCGACTCCTAAGCTCTTTCTCCAACCTCTACCTCAACCCCCATTCCACTCTCAAACCCCTGGCACCTCACCCTAGCTACACTTTCACACCTCTATTGTCCCTAGCCTAATCTGCTCTGTCCCCTCTGCTTTTTTCTCCACCCACAAATTTGCACCTTTTTAACCAAGGCTCCTCTCCATTTCTCCACCTCAGGTGGCAGCCCCTGCTTGGACACACCCAAAGCCTAAAGCTGAGAAGGAGTACTGGAAAGGCGGTGCCTTCTCTTGCTGTCATCCCCTTGGCCAGCAACCTGAAGATCAAGCATCCAGGTATGGCTTCCCCAGGCTCCATGCTCCACTAGGGTTTGACTTTCTGCCCAGCCCGTTGATTGGCCAGGACTGCTAGTGCAAAGCTTCTGATTGGCCCACCTCTCAAGCCCTTTAGAACTGCTGTTTCTCCTTTGCTGCCGGCTCTCGGGCGCTCCAAACTAAATTAAGTAATAGGCATTTCGTCCCACCTGCCCGCCCGCCCCGACCTCTATTAAATACTCGCTAACTCTGCCTCCTCCACTAAGCTCCCTCCTTTATTGGATCCCCTCGCAACCATGGACCTTAAAGTGGTACTGCTACTTATTCAACCACCCATCCCCAGCAACGCTAGCAGGATTACCCCATGCAAGCTGCGGTGGCACAAAAATGGGCTGCACTCTCTTCCTGCTCATCGTAACCTCTTTCCTTGCTGAAGGCCCTTGTGACCGAAGTGGACCACTGCCTCCACTACCAGCACCATATCTTGACAATAGTGGTCTGTCACTGGCATTTAGGGCAACTGCCTTGGTAGGTAATCACCAGGATTCCCCCTTACCCCAACTAACCCAGGGTCCCCTACAGCTGCCCACAGCTATGGCACCCTTGCAATTCTTTCCCCTTTAAAGCTACTGCCAAAAACCACCCAGCCTTTTCCTAACAAAATCCAATGGTGGAAGATACGATCCACAATAACCATTAGCCTCTCAGCCAGGAAGGTGATGTTCATGCTACTGTTCTTATCTGGAAATATACATGCCAACCCAGGACCACCAACTATATCTGGCACTGGAGGATGTAAGATCAAAAGACTGGGAATAGCTGCAATGATCATCTGCAGTATAACTGACAAATTTGAACAGTTCCAGGCATGGATGACCCACCATGCCCCCGATATTATATGCCTTACAGAGATCTCGTTGTCTAGCAGTTCCAAACCTACCTCCTTGGTAAGAAAGCGTTAATGGACAAAACACCCCCCTGTGTATCTGATATCTTCTCCCTGACTGACTCCAGATATGACACCAGGGGTAGGATGTGGCGGGCTCTCTCAATACTTTGTCGTTGAACCGCACTTGGACAATGCACCTTCGCCTATAGTGCCCTCCTGTGGCTTAACAAAATCCCTGTGCCCATTCGACTCTCCACTCGCCTAACTCACTTCAAAATTGGCCTAAGGCATCACCTTAACTCAAGCGCAGTGTGTGACTGCTTTCTGAAGGCGTGATTCTTCCCCTTCTCAAGTCTCTCAAGTTGTCATATGGCAGCCCAAATGTACCTCTCTCCCCTAGCACAGCATGTGACTGCTTTCTGAATGTGTGACTCTTTCCCCTCCCTAAGCCTACACTATAGTCCCCAGTTCTGCAACCTGAGCTGACATAACACAGCTGTACCATACCCCTCTCACCTAGCGGCCCCCCTGCCCCACCCCCCATCTTGGTCCTTCCTGCCCCTTCCCCATCACTACTGACTTAGTCTGGGGCCTACCTCCTCTCCCCTACCCTGTGGCTTACTCAGCCTAACCACTCCTTGCTATCAGCTAAACCCCATCAATTAAACTGCCTATCTCACCTTATACTATTCCCACACCATCCCATCCCCATTCCTCTGTGACCTATCAGCCCTACACCACACCACCCCACCACCTAATTGATGCCACCTTTCCCTTCCCCAAATCTCCCCATCTTACCAATCCCCAGCCACAATCTCCCCCTTTTTTCGACAAAGCCTCCCCCTGAGGCAACATTTTCTACAAGACCCCCTCCCCCAGGGTGGACTCCCCTGCCTTTCGATTTACTTAAGTCTCCTGTCCATTAAAGAGGGGGCTCACTCCCTCCTTTCTCTCCTAAGTTCACTATTGCTATTATAATTTTTTTGCTTGATGCTGTACTAATTTCTAGTACTAGAAATGATTGTTTAATGCTGTAACCTTACGTATGTTGTCCATTTATCTTGAATTTGTTGCTGTTGCATGTCTGTTTTCTATTAATCCAACGTGGAACCTTTGTAAAAGAGTCTGTGTTCAAAGGTTATTTCCGAATCCTTAAATAAATAAATAGGGACTCCATTAAGTGGATTCTGCAGTTAACTGTTCGAGAAATGAGCCCAAAATGTTGTTGTTTTTTGTTACATTTTAAATCCTTTTTTGTATCTCACTTCCAGTTGTTTCATTTGCACTTGATATGAAAATGTAATTGATTCTGTTAGCCTTTATTTCAGTATTCTATTTTTTTTTACTATTTATTAATTCACATTACTGAGTGTGGGTGTCTGTGTTTTTTTGAAAAAAGGAGACAGTGCTCCTGAACAGTGGACAAAGGCAGAACAAGCTCATTACAGTACAAAGAACAAGTCCGTACTTTTCGGTAAAGGTTTCAACAGTTTGTAACTTTGATCATATTGTTGTCTGTTGTCCAGGTTAACCCGCATAACAAAACTACTATCATTTTGGTATGGGCAGTTTTGATCAGTATTCTTGCTATGAATGTGATTTCAGTTTGCATTGTTAAAGGGACAGGCTCAAGAAATAAGTTACAAACTGTTGAAACCTTTACCTAAATGTGCAGACTCACTCTTTGTGCTGTAATGAGCTCATTCTGCCTTTGTCCACTGTTCAGGAGCACTGGTTAAGACATTTGACAGCCCATGAACAGCAGCTTCTAATCTAACGATACCAAGAACTTGTTTACAGTCCGCTCAACTGCTGCTTACAGGATGATAAAGTTAACTCATCTGTTACACTTCTTTTTTTTTTATTCTAAGGTGCTGCCTATCTTAAATTACCATAAAATTCTTACCAAAAATATCCGTCTTCTGCTTTTAACATCCTAAGTTGGCAACATAATGAGTGTTGTTCACATAGAGTAATTATCTGACCCGTTTATTCCAGGTATGACTAAATTAGCACGGGTCTCTGTGTAGTTTGTATATGACTCTGAAAGAACCAGCCTTACCCTTAATAGAAAACCAAGAGAAGAAATTTCTACTGAACACAACACCTAGAAATTAGTAGTTGTATATGATAATGTATTATCTGCAACAAATCATGATCTCTTTAAGTTTTTTCTCAAAAGTGCACTATATAAAACATTATGATACCTTATCTGTGTTTTTTACATAAAATGTTATTAGGTTAAATCACTATAATAGACATTTTTCAGAAGCAAATGATTTGATACCTTTTAATAACCTTGTAATAGACTCACTAACCCAGTTTTATTCTACATTTTTTTCACTAGTATTAAAACTTGACACTTACTCTTTTAACTAGTTTAATTTAATATTTTATTGCTTTTTCTTTTTTTTAATTTCTTTTTATTAGATGGATGTAGATACAATTTTGTTACAGTCATTCATGACACATTTATCATAAAGAGATTTACATTTTATCATTTTTTCTGTAAATCCATTACTTTTTAACACTCTGCTTCTTTGTTTCTAAATAAAGTATTTATTTTCTGGTTCGACTGTGTCTGTTTATTTCTTCATTACTAGACTATCACCTCCTTCCTTACCTAAGGTCATTATAAGTTCTCAAAACCTGTTCCATCACATTGTCAAAATGGTCTGCTCTCACTGATAGACGTCTAAATTGTCTTGTCCCCTTTCTTTTTTGTAAACTATATTATGTTAAAATCTCATGGTATGAATTCTGGGTCCTGTCCTGAATTATAGACCACCCGCAGTCTCCAGTGTATCTCATGTTCAGGTCTTTTATTGTGTAGCTTAGCTGTAAGGGCTTCCAAATAATAAATATTGGAGACCATACATCTCCAGTCTTGAACTGCTGGGACAATAGGGGACATCCATCATCTTGTTGTGGCATTTTTTGCTGCCAAAAGGTAACTTGGCAACAAGGTTCGATGCCAGGGTGGACAGTAGGAGTGGAAAATCGTTAGCAGGACCATCTCTGCAGTTAATTCCATTTGTTCCCCCAAACATTCTGTTAATTCTCTCTGTAATTGGCTCCAGAAGGGGATAAACAGTGGGCATGACCAAAAGATATGACTCAGGTCTGCACAGGGACAATTACAGTTTCTCCAACATTTCCCATATGAAGGGGGGAGATATTTTATAAGAATAGCTGAGACTCTAAAAAATCAAGTCCGACATTTCCAGGCAAATTCTCGCCATATGTTAGATTGAGTTATTTTACATGCTAGTATGGAAGCCTTCTCCCAATTCTGATCTGGAGGTTCTATTTCTAGATCACGGCTCTAGCTTTTCAAAATTGAGAGAGATGTATCTCCCATCCCCTCCCTGAGAAAGCGCTACAGATGTCCCACCTGGTGACCCCATACCTGTCCCAATAAGTTATCCTCCAAATATTTCCAGAATTTGGGAATGGGGTCTAGAAGTTTTTAAGTCCCAGTCCTTTTGTCTCAACAGATAATTTTTAACCTGTGAATATCTGTATATGTCATTATCTGGTAAGTCATAGGTTACTTTACTTATATCAAATGGAATTATTCCTTCATGAGAAAGGAATTGTCTAAAATATTAGAGTTCCATCCTTCGTCACCTTTTAAATGTATGATCCATTAAAGAGGGAAAAAAACTTTCATCTTCTGAAATTAAAGTGTGTTTAAAAAAAAGAGCTCTAAAACCTTGGTGTTTCTTTATATAGTACCACTGCTTCAATACTTGAGCCTAGAAGGGTGTAAAATTATGCAGGTTAGGAGCCCTGCCCCTCAAGGTCATAGTTATTCTTGTTATATCATAGAGGTCATTTAGAGAAAAATCTATCTGTTTCCAAGAAGCCTCATAAGTTGGAGTCAACCATTGGGTTACTGTCTTAAGAAAAGCCGCCATAGAATAAAATTTCAAGTTTGGTAGGTTTGCTCCTCCCTGGGAAAGCAGGAGCTGCAGCAGTGACATCCTTATTCTGGGTTTTTGGTTCTGCCAGATGAAGTTTGAAATAATTGAATCCCATGATTTAAAATAAAAGTGGGAGGGGAATGTTGGGATATTTTGAAATAAATAGAGTAGTTTTGGTAGTATGATCATATGAATTGATTCTATTCTTTGAAAAAAACTCAGGGGAAGTTTTGACCAAAGGGATAAGTCAGACTGTATTTGGATCGATAAAGGTTCATAGTTCAAAAGCTCTAAATTTTCTAGATCTCTTGGTATAGTTATGCCTAAATATTAAAATTTTATCTGGTGCCATTTTATGGGGTATTTAGTTTTTAAAACTTGGGTTGGAGTAAAATGTAAGGGCAAAAATTCAGTTTTAGCCATGTTCAATTGGAACCCCCACACCTCTGTAAATATCTGTAGTGTATCCCATAGGGCCGGGAGGGAAGTCTCTGGAGAGAGAGCTGTCACCAGAATATCATCGGCAAAAAGGGCCACTTTGTATTCCTTTTGACCTATCGGGACTCCCTCTATCTGCTTGTTTCTCTGAATGGCTTCCACCAGGGGTTCAATGTAAAGGGCAAACAGTAATGGGGATAATGGGCAACCCTGTCTAGTCCTTCTCTGTACTGGTATTGCCTGCGTTAAGGAGCTATTTATGTGAATATATGCTTTAGTGAATCTATAAACATTTCTCAGGGTGGTAATAAAAGAATCCGGAAAAGAAAATTTGGAAAGTGTTGCCCATAAAAATTCCCAACTCACCTTGTCGAATGCTTTGTCCACATCCAAGCTTACCAATATGGATGTATTCCATGAGTGTTAGGGCACGATGAAGGTTATCAAAAGTGCTTCTCCTTTTAATAAAATCTGCTTGGTCTTGGTGTATAAGCTGAAGGAGCAATGGCTCCAGTCTTTTTGCACATATTGCCATGTATATTTTATAATCAACATTTAGTATTGAAATTGGGTGATATGAAAATGGATGAGTAGGATCCTTTTTGGGTTTAAATATCAGGGTGAGAACTGCATAGCACCATGAAGGTGGAGGAATTTCTCCCTCCATCACTGCTCTGCATGTTGGAGGAAAACTAGGAAGTAACTGAGAGATGAAGGTTTTGTACCATTCTGCACTAAAACCATCTGGGCCTGGGCATTTCCGAGTTTTAATTTGTTTAACCTGTTGAAAGATCACTTCCAAACCTATAGGGCACGTTACTTGGTTAAATTGTGATTCCATTAATTTTGGTAGTGACAGTGAGTTCATGAATTCAGACATCTGGATGGCTTAATCTTGGGATTGTTGGGGGACTGCATCTAGAGTTTCATAGTATTGCATACATTCCTGTTTAATAAGGGCCTCTTTATAGGTTACCTGCAACTGCTGACCTTATTTTTAAAACTGTAGATGTACGCTTGTTATTCTTGACTTGGTGCCAATAGTCTAGCCCCTCGGGCCCCTCCCTCATAGTTATACTGTCTTAAATAGTCTAAATTTTGAAGTGTCCTGTAATCTAATGTTTCTTGTATTTCTTGTTTTAAGCTCCTAATCCTCCTTTGGGGGCCTGTGTCTTCTTCTCTATATAAAAGTTGATATGATGCCAATTGCTCTTCCAAAAACTTAAACTTTGCTTGTTGTTTTTTATTTTTCCGGGAATCGTATTCTAGAATTTCTCCCCTCAGGAATGCTTTCAAAGTGTCCCACTGAATTGGTTGAAAAACATCGGGGGTCAGATTATCTTGTATTACTTGTGGGATATGTTTTTAATGGGCTCAAAAAATTCCGAGTCTTTTAGAAGGGATGTATTAAGTCTCCAAAACTTGAATTTTTTTTGTTTACCTAAATCTATTTTGAGGATTAATGAGTTATGGTCTGACATTATTCTGGGGTCTATTAAAATATCCTGAACTAGTGTTAAATGTTCCCCTGTAATAAGGAAATAGTCTAACCTGGAAAAGGTTCTATGGCGTCCAGAAAAGAATGTGTAGCCTGGGACCGAAGGGAACAGTTTCCTCCATACATCTTCTATTCTTAGATAAACCAAGTTTCCTTTTAGATACTTGGTCGCCCTGGATAATCTGTTTGGTTTAGGATTCATGGAGTCTATATATGGATTAAAATACATGTTAAAGTCTTCTCCCATTATTAGTATGCCCTTAAGTCTTCCATTACCTTATTCAAGAAGGTCTGTATCACTGGGAGTGACGTTTGTGGAGGGAGGTAAATGTTTACTAATGTTATTGTTTGGAAATAGAGTTTCCCTGTGATTAGAAAATATTGGCCCTGCAGGTCCAGGTAGGAGTCCACTATTTTCAGTGGAGTTGTAGAGGGAATGAGAACTACTGTCCCACGTTTGTGGCCTTTCAGGTATGAAGATGCCATTACCTTGTATCTCCCCCCCCCCCCAGCATAGTTTTAAGTGTTCTGGTAGGGAAATATGAGAGTACTGAAGAAAGTATACATATGCTTTCTGCTTCTCCAAATTGTTCATAATCTTGTATCTTTTAATGGGGGAATGCAGATCATTTACATTTTGAGAATAGATTTTAACTGGAACATTAACCATTTTCTTTGTTGCGGAAGGTTACCTTGATCTTTCTGGATATTCTGTCAGTCAAGAAGGGAGAGTAATATTTAAATCTTGTGCTTTTTTTTTAGAGCATTCCTCAGACTCTGGTGGCCCTTTAAGGCCATGTTCAACCTCTCCAGATTCGGAAGAAGCCTCATTATGCTTCACCTTCCCAGCAGCCAAATCACCAGATTGTTGTGGGGTGATAGTTTTCCACTTAGGAACTGTGTCTCCATCTATTTTAACAATTTTTTGAAACAGCAAATTTAACCAATAAAGAAGTTATTGAAACGTGAAAGTTAACATCTGGCTCCATCTAGAGCAACCTTTATACATCAGTACTTCCAACAATTGGGAAGAGAAAAACATCTCTTTCCCTTGTCCCCTGACCCAGGATCCCTAGTCCTTAGGAAGGGGGGACACTCCTGAGAGGAAACCCTCTCTGGAAGCAGTCATCACTCACACATGAAGACTGCTTCTGGTTTGGTTAGCACATGTGGATAAAATACTAATAAATTAACAGAACTTTCTGGTATCCTAAGGGGTAGAAATCCCACCCCACCTACCCTATTTTCTGGTGGTGTTTGGATTTTAATCTTCTTAGTTTAGACCCTGGAGCCCTCACATGCAGTCCCTCTCATCCCGCCACCATCCAATTCTTGCAAAGATGCGCGGGAGAGCGAGGGAGGAACCCAGTTCCCAGCCTCCAAGTTGGTACTCGGGAACTTAGCCACGTCCTCCCAAGGCTGAGAGGAATTCCTGGCCCCCCACCCCACCATCCCCACCCCAATCCCACCCCTCTAACCAACCATGTGTCGAGGGAGAGGGTGGGAGGAGGAAGGACCACCAAAGAAATAAATACCCAGGAAATCCCTCTTCCACTAGCCCAAGTCTGTATGTATTCTCTAATTGCCCTGAAGTGGGTTCATAACAGTTGCCAAAGTCCCGGTGGATCTCTTATAGTGTTTATATCCATAACATAGTCTCTAGGTTCTACATTTCTCCATCTTAAGCAGCTGTGGTCTATGGTTTCTTTCTTCTATCACGTCCAATATGAAAGATTCAGATTTAGTCCAAATTGTTAGCCTTTACACCGGTCCCAATGTTTCGTAGTTTGGTCATTTCCCCTGTCAACAAGCTCCAGTTAAGAACTCTGATTAAGTCTCTCTTCCAGTGGAGTAGGCCGGGGGGAGTGAGCAAAGAGGATTGTGAGGGAGAGCCAGGGAAGTGACCCAAAGACCCAGCCACTCCACCGAGGGGGCAGAGAAAGGCGCATAAGAGGCATCAAACCCACCATCTGGGTGATGTTTCTGATTAGTGTACTATTGGAGAGAGTCAAATCCAGAGCTATAGCCGTCCCTCAACCCCTCCCCCATCACCCGGCCGCTCAGGCCCAGTTCTAGTTTTTGGGACGGGGGGGAGAGAAAGGCGCCCAGACAATTCCTCCTAGCAATAGTCTGATAGAGGCATATGGGGCTATTTTCTTTTATTTTCTGAAGACGTTTTGGCCAACATCTTAATCCTCTCTCTAGGCCTTCTATGTCCGGGACACCAACTCCCTGGTCCCCCTGTCATAGAGGAGGAGATAGACACCACAGTAGCTCAGCCTCTGCCAAAGACAGGCTTTTAGAGTGTTTGTTTAGATTTGTCATGTTTGGAGCCTTTCCCAATGTTATGGACCTCCCTCAACCCACTCGAGAAAGGGCACCAGACCTTGGGGCACTCTCCTTTCAGCCCCCCCCCCAGCCATACCTGATTAATGTTCTCTGGGTCACCTTTGCTCATACAGTTGGGTTCCTTAAAGATTGCGCGGTTTCCAACATCTTCTGCAGTTTTTTATCCCCAATCTCTATGTCCAGAGTCCTGTTTCTATTAGAGAAAGCTGGATTTCTTGCTATTAACTTTGGGTCGTCTTTTTGTATAATGCCTCGTTGTATTAGGTCAGGTTTGGCTTCTTCAGCAGTAGAGTATGTGATGGTTCCATTAGGGAACTACACCGCCAACCTTGCTGGGTAAAGGGTATGAAATTTTAAATCTTTTGTTCTGAGGAGTGGCAGTAGAGGAGAGTATTCTCTTCGCATAAGTTGTGTAACCAGAGCGTAATCCTTATCAAAAAGTATTCTTTGCCCTCCCCAGGTTACTTTTCATTGGCACCAGGCCTTTAACAGGAGCTGGTCCTTCTGGTAAAAATTCATGAAGCACATCACGAAAGACCTTGATCATGCTTCAGGCCTAGTCAGGTGTGGTCCCAGCGCTTGGTGGGCCCTTTCAATATCTAATTGGTATTCCGGACCCAGCTTGAGGGTCTGGCACAACAGGTCATCTGTGAATGCTAGCGGGTGGTTCCCTTCCTCCCCTCTGGAATACCATAGACCCGAATGTTTTTCTGGCGTCCCCTATTCTCCATGTCCTCTAGTCTCCTTGAGGTATGTATTTGTTCCTCTGCCAGGGCATAGATGGCCGTTTCCAGGCTCGAGATTTTATTAGATTGCTCACTGAGTTGAACATCCATTGTTTCAACCTTTGTTTGGAGTTCTGAGAGGTCAGTCCGAAAATCTTTCAAAGCGTCTCTCATTTCAGCTCTAAATTCTGATATCGCCAAAAGGATTGCCTCCGAGTCAGACATTTCCGTTACCAGTTTCTTTTTATTTTTGTCTTTCTCTTTTTCTCTTTCCTTTCTCTCCCATTTTGAATCTGAGAGGGGGGCATTAGTGTAGTATTGTCTGGGATCGACATTCCGTTCTCTTCGTTTTCTGGTAAGTCCTGGAGAAGGTGGTATCGATTCCGGTCCTCGCGAGCCATACACTGTGGCTTAGATGAGGTTTGGTCGAACTGTCGAATTACTTCTTTCAATTCTGTCCCCCACTGCTTTTAAATTTGTTTTATCTGGTTTTCTTTTAAGTTCGAGTTGATTTCTTCTTAAAATTACTTGTTTTTGGTGTGGTGGGGTGGGAGCTTCTTTTCCCCACGTCTTTATGCCACCATGTCTCAACCGGAAGTCCCCTTTATTGCTTTTTCTTGAGAATGTTGAAACCAGATAATTCCAGAAATAACAGCTGTGGAAAATTCTATGACCAGTGGAAATTTCTGAAAGAAAACAGTGAAAAATATAGTCATGGTATAAGTAACCTCTACCTAACAAATTGCAAAGTAAACTGAATACAATGTGGATCTTTGCATAACACTAGCACTGTGTAATGTCTAGAATGTAATTGTCAGCCTCCTTTGTGATATGATTTTTGTTTCATGATCTATTTTATGGGAGCAAATTAATCTGATGAGTTGTTTTTTTTTTTTAATTAAAAGTAGAATTGACATAAATGCTGTACATTTAAGCATACAAAAGAGGATTAGGATGTGTCTAGTAGCATCTCCGCACCCTCTGATCACTGTCCCTATATTATTGTTTTCTTTCCCTTGTGTCTAGTGGCCCCCCTCTGCCTCTGATCACCGTCCTTGTTATTTTTCAGTCTTTCTGTGGTGTCTAGTTGCACCTCCTTCCCTCCGATCAGCGGCCCTACCTGAAATAAAGAAACATTTCCCTCAATGTTTTTGTTTCTGTCCACTTCCAAAAAAGAAAATGGTCCCTCACTGATCTGACCCCCCCACTCCCATCTCCCACTCGGTACCCACCACTCCACATCCCCAGTATACCCCCACACACAACCTCACTCACCTGATCAGGTCACAGGGTGAACATCCACTCTCTGATCGAAGACAGGTTTTGCTGCTGGAACCACTGACTGTGCTATGAGAAACTAAGATAAGTGCAGTTCAATGTGTATTTCAATGGGGTTATCAACTTTGATGCATAACTTTGCCTTTTTTGCATATTTTGAGCCCAGATTTTCAACATGGCCTTTTTGAGACCCCACCTCGAGAACAGTGGTGGTGGAATTACACAAATCTGGCCCAAAGGAGATTTTTTGGTTGCTTGGTGAAATTGTCTTTTGGGTGGTTTTTAAACATTTTCACCACCCTTGTTTATGAGGTGGAGTCATAATCTATTGCTTACACTGTCTGTAGCTCCAAATTGTTGCTGCACTACCGGCCATGCTGTGTGGAGCTGTGTTTACCTGTAACTGTGTCACCATATATTGCATTACCTTTGGTGTCTGTAACTCTCCTGGGTCATGCCTGAAAATAGGCAATGCCTTTGCCTAGTGCACCTACCCAGTTAACAAAAACAAATAAATAAATGTTGAAAATATGTGGTCAAAATATGTAAAAATGGCAAAGGTATACGCATATGTTGAAATTTTACTATGCTTGCTCGTAACTTTGCTAATTTTAAATATTTTGACCCCAAATTTTCAACATGGCCATTTTTTGCACCACCTCATGAACGTGACAGCTGTCATTTTTCAAATCCTGACCAAACTGTGTTTTTGCACCTGTGGCACAGAATGATATTGCGGTGGCACGGAATAACATTTCGTCTGGGATTTAAAAATGTTTCAGTACCAGGTTCATGAGCTGGGATAATAAGAAGGCTATGCCGAAGGGTCCTGCACTTCCACAGCAACATACACATACACATCAATGGAGGGGCGGGACGCAGGGCCCTAAGCAAATGAGGATATGATTATACTATCAAAAAGTAAGAAATTCTTTGTAAAAAGCTGAGTTAATGCAGCATTTAAGGTTAAGACTAAAGTGACAAAAGTAGGGAAATGTAGTCTTAGGGTTTCCAACCCTACACCCCGCCACACACATCTCAAGCAAATTAGGGGTGGAGTCTTCCTTGGGGTTGTTAACTCTAAAGCTCACCCCATTATGGTAGCAAGCAAGCTCACGTGTGATGGACACAGGTGTGTATGTCTCAGGACTGTATACAGTGGGGTGAGCTTTAGGATTGACAACCCCAAGGAAGACACCACCCCTGATTTGCTTAAGGTGTGTGTGTGTGGGGGGGGAGGTTAGGGTTAAAAACCCTAAAACTACATTTCACTACTTTTGTCACTTTAGTCTTAACCCTAAATATTGCATTAATGCAGTTTTTTGCAAAGAATATACACGTATATATGGTTCTATATTCTTTGCAAAAAACTGTGTTAATGCAACAGTTAGGGTTCAGATTAAACTTGAGAAATGCATAGCCATCCCTGAGACAAATGAGGTGTGGAGTCTTCCTTGGCATTGTCAACCCTAACGCTCACCCCATTGCAGTGACAGAAGACCTGAGATGTGATGGAGACAGGTGTATATGTTACATGAGTGTATAGAATGGAATAAGCATTAGGGCTGACAACACCGAGGAAGACTCCACCCCTCATTTGTCTCAGGGCTGGGACAGGGGTTTTAGGGTTTGAAAACCTAACATCATATTTCCTACTTTTCCCAGTTTAATCTGATTCCTAACTGCTGCATTAATGCAGTTTTTGCAAAGAATTTCCTCAGTGTTTGAGATAGTATAATCATACCTCATTTGCCTTTGGGAGCGCAGGGCCTTGCATCCCTCCATAGATGGTTACATGTATGTTGCTATGGAAGCGAAAGGCCTGGAGGGCCCTGTGCTTGCATTTGTCCCAAAACAGCAACCAAATTGTCAGCATAGCCTTCTTATTACCCCTCCCCATGAACCCAATAAAGAAAATGTTCAAATCCCTACCAAAACATCATTCCACAGTATCAAAAAGTAATTCCGTGCGCCACAGGTGCAAAAATACATTTTGGCCAGGATTTGAAAAAATTACAGATGTCACATTCATGAAGTGGTTTAATAAAATTACTATGTAAAATTTGAGGTCAAAATATTTACGATTACCAGAGTTACGAGCAAGCATAGTAACATTTCAATGTGTGCACATAACGTTACCATTTTTTCATATTTTGACTCCACATTTTCAACATAGCCTTCTTATGACCCCACCTTATGAACAAGAGCAATTAAAACTTTTAAATCCTGCATAAAAGTGATTTTTTCCAAGTGACCCACAAAATTGCCTTTTGGGCTTGAATTGCATAATTCCACCACCATTGTTCATGAGGCCATGTTGAAAATTTGGAGTCAAAATATATAAAGATTACAAAGTTATTCATCTGAGTTCAAAACCCCATTGAAATACATTGAACTGCATTTAACTTAGCTTCTCATATTGCAGTTGGCAGTTCCAGCAGCAAGACAAGACTTTGATTGAACAGTGGGTGTTTGCCCTGTGATCTGTTCAGGTGAGTGAGGGTGTGTGGGGATGTACTAGGGATGTGGGGTGGTGGGTGTTGAGTGGGAGGTCAGGTGGGGGGTGCGATTAGCATGGTACCATTTTCTTTTTTGCAGGTTTAAGAAAAAAAATATTGAGGGATTTTTTTTTCACACAGGGATGGCAGTCGCTGGGTGCTGCTAGACACCAGGGAAAGATAAAATCTTTATAGGAACAGCAATTGGAGGGTGAGGGTGCCACTAGACACAAGAAGAAGGTAAAAATCTTTATGGGGACAGTGATCAGAGGGTGTGGGGTGCCACTAGACTTCAGGGAAAGACAAATTATTTACGGGGATGGTGATCGGAAGGTGGGTGGTGCCACTAGACACTAGGGAAAAATGAAATCTTTAAGGGAACCACAATCAGAGGGTGGAGGTGCCACTATACACTAGGAAAGATAACATCTTTACAGGGATGGTGATCAGAAGTGGGTGGCACTAGGCACCAGGGTAAGATAAATTATTTTGGGGGCTGGTGATTGGAGGTTGGGGGATGCCACTAGACACTAGGGAAAGGCAGCAACATTATGGGGATGGCAGTCGGGGGGGTCCACTAGACACCAGGGAAAGACAAATACATAACAGGGACAGTGATCAGAGGGTGGGGGTGCCACTAGACTCTGGGGAAAGGCAAACAAATTACATGGATGGCAATCGGAGGGTGGGGAGTGCCACTAGACACTATAGAAAAACAAAGACATTCTAAGGATGGCATTTGGGGGGTGGGGGTGCCACTAGACACCAGGGAAACATTTAAATGAATATGAAGCAACATCACATACATAAAGGGATAGCAATGGGGGGGCACCACTAGAAACTAGAGAAATGGTTGCTCACTGCTCTTACTGCAGTCCACAGCATGAGTTCCAGCTGTGGCTACAGAAGTCAAGAAAGTCCTGCTTTTCTTATACAGAGAATGCAGGTGAAAGACTCCACTCACTAAGCTGGGCGTTGGGTGCTCAGAAAAGGTATTTCTGGCAACTTTAAAAAACATAGATACATAGATACATAGACAGTGTCGGCAGATAAGGGCCTATGGCCCACCCAGTCTGCCCATTTGAGCTTGTAAGTTCAGTTTGTTTTCCTAGAAGTCTGTTGCACCTTACCCCTGACCTCCAAAATTCCTTTATGTCTATCCCATGCATTCTTAAATCCTGTGATTGTTTCAGCCCCCACCACTTCCTCTGGCAGGGTGTTCCACTTGTCCACCACCCGTTCTGTGAAGAAATTCTTTCTCATGTTTCCTCTGAATCGTCCTCCCTCCAACTTCATCCCATGCCCTCTAGTCCTGGAACATCAACAAACACCACAATCTAGCTGAACGGGTTCTGTTTAGCTAGGTTCAGGTGTTTGTTTGTTAAATACATAATTTATTAGTACTTTTCCTGTTTACAAGCTAGAACCAATTTTTCTGATTCACGAACTAGAATTAGTAGTTTGAATCACTTTTCCTGGTTCGCAAACTAGAACATTTTTAGTTCGAACCTAACAAAGTGGTACAAACCAGAAATCACTCTGGAGAGATTATGGATGTATGAAATATAAAACTATAGCAAATTTCCCCATAAACAGATGACAAAATCTTAGGATTCATAGGATTGTTTCAGAGCTAATAGACTTGCATCCTTATTGCTTGCTGATACTTTTTTAGGTTCCCCGGTTATAAGCAACCCATTTATGTTAAAATGTGTTTGTTGTGTTACGTGCCACTACATCCAATGGTAGTCTGTTCCAGTCATGGACCACCCACTGCTTGAAACACCTGCTGGTACATACTAGTCTTGGTTGCCTGGTTTTCAGTTGTAGTGGATGGGATCTAGTGGTATATGCGTTATCGCTAACTTCTAATCCTAGATTTTCCCAGAGATCATTGTTGTTTCATGCTCTATGGACCAAACACATGTCTCCCCTCTTTCTTCTTACCTCTAAGGAGAACAGGTTCAATTTGTTCAGTTGTGTGTCATAGCTTTTTCCTGACTTGTTGTATATTGACCTACTAGCCCTCTTTTGAACCCTCTCCAACAGTGCCACATCCCCCTTTTTGTATGGTGACCAGACCTGGGCTCCATATTCCAACACTGGTCTCACCAGTGAGGTATAGGAAGGATGACTTTCCTGCTCCTTGAAGCTATATGTCTGAATATACAATTCAGAATTATGTTCCCCTTTTGGACTATGCTTCTACAATGGGGATGTGGAAGGAGCTAACACTCCCCATTGAACCTCAGGCTAAAAGCCTTCCAATATTGAGCCAGTATTATTTTTTGCATTGTTGTCTCTGCCATTAGATTTGATTTGCTTTATATATATTTGTCCTTCAAAGACAGCAGTGTTTAAAGTGAACAGTTCTTGTCTACAATTACCAATACTGCAGCATCCTACATCAAGTTTTCTTTTGGCTATTGACTAGATACCATGCCCTATTTTTGTATTATATTGTTTCTTCCTGCATTATTTATAATTTGAATATTTCACATTACATGGTGCTGGTTATGTTCATGTCCCACTCGAGCTACCGACATTTACACTATTGTAAGTGCAGTGACAATTTTCCTGATTGGTTAGAGTCACTGTCATGTCAGTATAAAAGGAACATCAGTTCACTCAGGTACCCGCCCCATGACGAAGCTCCATTGAATGAAGTGCCTGGACATCTAGTTGTGGTGTTGAATTTATTATTTTCACTAACAGTCACTGGTTGTCTTATGTCTACTTAACAGAAATTTGTACCTTGACTATTTATAAGTTTTCACTCTTTGATTACTGCACCTTTGGCAACATTGTCTCCTCATTTTCAAGCTTTGAATACCTGACCAAGTTAGTGCAAATTGTCCTGGTGTGTTTGCATATCCCATGATTCCCTGCTGCCACATAGTACAGGATCCACTTTGCAGTTTGATCAGGCTCCAGAAGCCCAGTTATTTATTTATTTATTTTATTTATTTAAAAACATTTGCCAGGAAAGACATACTGAGCTGATAGCAGCTCATTTCCAGATGGATCCTAGGGGGAGGGGTATGGAAGAAAACACAACATGAAAATAAAAAAAAAAGATAGTACATTTAGCAGAAATACAAAAACAATTTCCTGTACAAGCAACATAGTATATCACAAGGAGCACAATATTAAAACTTTACAACAAAGTGCATGCAGTAGATAAAAATTGAGCTCGGATAAGCATACCGAGGGGAGCAAACATGGTCTGGGAAATAAGTGTAGGGGGTGGGTGGTCATTTAAAGTAAGGGGTTAAGGATAGTTGCAGGTGGGAGTAGAAATGTCATGAAGAAGAGATTTAATGGAGAAGGGAGAAGAGGCAGAGCAGGTAGGGGAAGAAAGGATTAGAGTTTAGGAAAACGATATGAGAAAGCAACTTGACCAGCAGTTGATTTCCTGGGTGGAAAAAAAGGGAATGGAAAACACAGCTGTGGAGAGGGTAGAAGGTAAGTGGGGGAGAGGATAAGAGGGAGGTGAGGTAAGGTAGGAAGGAATTCCCAATACAGATCCTTCCCCCACTGCCCCACTCTCTTTGTAGTGTTTCACACATACATATGGGAGGGTATGGTCCATGAAAAACATACAAAAAAGTCATTGAAAGGGTAATTCAACCAGTCTATATATGTGCGCTCTGTCTGTCTGTATGTACAAGCACCGTATACGTCTGTGTGCATGACTTTGTCAATGTGACTGAGTAAAAGCTTGTTTTCATTTTATGAGTGCTCAACATCAAGCAAATTCTTGTATCTCTCTCCTCCTGCTTAGCTGCTCAGTGTGTCTCCCCACTCCAGGAAGCTCCATACATTTTCCTCCCTTTCTGTCCCCCCCCCCCAATTCCTGTATGTATTGGTCCTCAACCTTTAGCTTTCTCTAGGTCTCCCCACTTCGGCAACTTTTGTCTGTCATATCTTCCTGGTAGATCAGTTTGTTTCAAGTCACCCCACCCCACTACATCCATGTGTGGGTTCTCCCCTAACTGTACTGCAAACATCTCTGGAGATCCCAATCTAAAGAAGCTCCAGATTAGTAGGGACCCACCACATACTGTATTAAACAACAACTTCTGCATTTAAAAGAAAAAGGCCACAAGCAAATACTTTATATATTCACCAAATGTATATACCAACGCAATAAAAATCTCTGACAAAGACCTTTAGGTTGAATCTTTAGAGGTCATTTGTGGCACACTGTTACTTCCAGGCGTCTGGCCTTGACCTCTTTTTACTGCATTGGTGAATACATTTTGGTGAATATATAAAGTATTTGCTTGTGGCCTTTATTCCTTTTAGTGCAGAAGTGGTGAAGTGCCATGACTGTTTGTTTTTATGTCTGTTCTTTGTCACTGAGCACCCACATGTCCGAGTGCAGCTTTTTCTGTTTTCTGCTAAATAACAACTGCTGTATTTTCTTTCTACCTGTATGTGTCTGTATCTGCAACTATGCCGCAAGTCTGAGTACAGTACCACAGTGTGTGTGTGTCTCTGTGCAAATGTACATAAGTGTGTGTTCCTACAAGTGTTCACCCACAGTTGGATTCTTGTTTCCCTCTCCTCACTGTGTAGGCACAGTGCCCCCAACCCCCCCAGCATAGATGAGTGTCCCTCTCTATCCAATACACTACTATATCCCAACAATACCAAAATAGTTTGTTTTAGAAATGGAATTATTTTCTTTCAGTTGCTTTAATGCTAGAGAAGCTAAATCTACCGTAACCTCCAGATGCATGCAGCTCTAGCCATTTCGAATAGGCACTGATGAACCGTCATCAGTGTGAAAATATTTCTGTGTAACACTTAGCAAATAAATTAAGAATAAAACAATTGTAATTCTATTACAGTAGTATGTCAAGGTTCAAAATGATCAACAAGCTACTGTTGAGATTTATAATCTCCCAGTGCTTTCTAATTTAAATGCATTGCCAACACTTTTCTTCACATAAATATAATTGCTGTCATTTACCTGTGACATATTTTAAACTTTGTAGGTTGTTCCACAAGAAAAACAACTCCCCGCACTTAAATTTGCCAATTTTCCTGTTTCAGAAAAATCTCACAGTGAGACAATACCCACAAGAGTATTGACCAAACAAGAAAACATACTAGAAGTTGTACTTTGCAAAATGTCAACAAATTGGTTTGGTAGTGAATAGTGTCACATGACCATTTTGCAATAAATATACTGCAGCAGCAGAAAAATTACCACCTGTTTGATGACTTTTGTCAACTTAATCACCAAGAACGATATACATAAATACAAGCTTTTACATGATAAAAATAGGTAAACATAAGCAGGAATTAAACTAATTGAAAGCTGGTTCTAAGTTTTCAGAGCCAGATAAACATCTCAATATTAAGATCACAGCACATAAGGCAACTCTCACTGAAAGGAAACTAAACTGTTAAGAGACAAATGTGATTACTCTAACATATTTTTTTCATTTGTCCTGCTAAGTCTACAGACTGCTCAGCCAGTTGTGGGAGGTCACAGTCTAACAGGTGAGGGAAATCAAACATCACTAGAAGCACTAGTAAGAAATTGAGGACTACTGTTGTTGAAACTGATTCAGAAGTGAGTGATCACGAAGAGCAGTCTAGCATCCCAGCAGAGAACAGGTTTTCCTTTGGGACTAGGATCCTTGGTCCAGTGCACTCAGATACAGAAGGCAAAAAAATCACTGCAGAGATTTTCAGCTAATGCAAAATATTTATTTGGGCTGCAGCCAAGCCCCTAGCGCCTCGGCACACAGCCTTCTAGGGGATGCCCCCCTAGAAGGCTGTGTGCTGAGGCACTAGGGGCTTGACTGGAGCCTGAATAAATATTTTGCATTAGCTGAAAATCTCTGCTGTGATTTTTTGCATTCTCAACTAGAGCGCACCGGACCAAGGATCCTGATTACTTCATTTGGGCTGGTTAACCACACCTGTGCACCGGCTTCATTTCGGTAGCACTGTGGTTTAAGGTGGAGACTCTGGACTTTCCTTTGGGACTGACTGCAAACTGACCCTCAGAACCTGGAGGCTAATTATCTAAATAAACATAAAACAAATTCAGAAGTTAATTATTGACAGCAACTTTTCAAACTAGCTCTAGAAAAGACGGTATGTCACTATAGGGGGCCATTTGTTTAGATTTTGGCCAGGGGTTATCCTTTATTTCATGGAATATTGCAGGCTTTAAACTAAAACATTTTGATAGAAAGTTCACTGAGTATCGAAATAGTTTCTTGGTGATTTGTCTGCAAGAATCATGGCATACCCAAAATGAGATGCTTCAACTAAACAGTTAGCATTGTCCTAGCAGAAGAATTTCAAAACTTGGTAGATGTGCAAGAGGTTTAATTACATTTAAGATTAATGTTTTCTCACACATAACAGTAATTGATAAAAATTATTTTCTTCATTTACTAAGACTTAAGGGAAATTCGTTTATGATATTGTTATGCAATATTTATGTACCACCTGCTAAATCTAAGTTTTATAATCCCCAGACTTGGATGATACTTAAGGGTCTTATTTTTAAACTTAGTTGTGAATATCCAGATGATCATTTACTGCTTATGGGAGACCTAAACACAAGGATAGGAACCTTTGATGGGCTTGCTGATAATATGTGCACAGTCTACTGATAGCAGGAGTTAATTACAGCGTCCCTTAGCAATGGGTGACGTCAGAAGGAGCGGCCCTATATTGCTTGGATCTGCAAGCAGACTGAAATTAACTGACCGAGAGTGCAGAGTGTGGTATTTCGCTCTCGTACTTTGTTTTTTATTTTGTTTAAATCAACTGAGGGACTACCGTTGGTGTGTACTGCTATTGGAGCTGCTGGGGATCCCTTCGGAGGTCCAGAGCTGTAGACTGCACTGAGTGTTCAGTGTTTAGGTTCAGCATTTTTGTGCTGCCAGGTGCTGACTAACCTTCCTTTTTAAAGGCAGGTTATGTACACAGTCTACCAATAGCAGGAGGTAATTACAGCGTCCCCTTAGCAACGGGTGACATCTGCAGGAGTGGCCCTATATTGCTTGGCTCTGTGAGCAGACTGAAATTGACTAACCGAGAGTGCAGAGCATGGTATTTCACACTTGTACTTTGTTTTTTATTTTGTTTAAATCAGCTGAGGAACTACTGGTGGTGTGTACTGCTATTGGAGCTGCTGGGGATCCCTTCGGAGGACCAGAGCTGCAGACTGCACTGAGTGTTCAGTGTTTAGGTTCAGCTTTTTTGTGCTGCCAGGTGCTGACTAACCTGCCTTTTTAAAGGCAGGTTATATGCACAGTCTACTGATAGCAGAAGGTAATTACAGCGTCCTCTTAGCAACAGGTGACGTCGGCAGGAGCGGCCCTATATTGCTCGGCTCTGCCAGCGGAGCCGAGTGCAGAGGGGAGGTGATGCGGGTAGAGGCCAGCGGCATCTGCAGGCATCAGCAGGGTAAGCAGGGTTAGCAGGACTAGGTAGTTGAGAAGTCTGTTCACAGCCTGTTTGTTGATGGCAAGTCATATACACCGACGTTAGTATATCTATCTAACCTGTGTGTGCTGCTACTCGGTTGTTTTAAGTCCAGCATGGAATCCTACTACCTTGAAATTGCTACGATCAGTGTTTTTAACCAAAGCACAGTCATATTACTATTTTACTGTGGTTCCTTATGGTTATTTAAGTACTTGAACACTATATTGTATGCAGATAGAGGGCGAGTAGTTCTTCAAACTACAAATTCACTGACACTTCTTAAGTTAATTATTTTATATTTGTGGACTCTATTTGTCAAAATATATTGAAATCTCAGGTTATATTAGCCACTTTTAGCATAATTGGGTTATTTTTCACTGTCTTTTATTTCACAGTATGACCTTGGGGATAATTCCAGGTCACCTGACAACTATTCTTATTTGGCCAGCAGTGTGAAGGGAAAACATAGTAGGTAGTGCGCGCATGTAGTGCACATGGATACATTAGGTGAGTTAGGGGGCACAATATAAACATACTAGTTACTGTGCATACAGCCTTGAGTTTGTTTTTGTGTCTGAGCATTTTTAATTATGGCTGAGTTTGGCCCGCAGCAGATCACTATGTTAGGGAAACAATGTGTTAGCTGTCTTATGTTTAATATGTCTATGGTAAATGGTCCCTGTGTAACTTTTACATGTGACAAATGTATAGAGAATGAATCCCTAAAACAATCCTGGAGTCTGTTTAACCAGCATTTATTAGAGCTGGAAGCTAGTCAAAGTCAAATGCAAGCTAGGGTCTCTATTATTGACCCAGAAATATTCCCTACACCTAGCTCTACAATTACCACTAATATTTGTTCATCTCTTACTGTCCCTTCGGACTGTATATCACAGTCTGATAATAGTAAATCAGATCTCAATAATGGTTCTAGGAAACACCCTAGAGAGCCTGAAGTCCCCAATGATACTGAAGAACAGTGGTATGTTGTTCAAGATTATGGAAACAACAAAAAAGGACACAAGGCTGCCCAGTTTTCTCTCCTTACTCGTAATAGTTTTGAGCCCTTGTCTGAGAATATTAGCACAGAACTCAGTTTTGGACCTCCACTGATTGTTGATCCTTCTCCCGTTTTAAATGATAGGCAGCATGTTGACAAGTCAGGTTCCCTCAGGGCATGCCCCCCCATCCCAGACTCCGCTGATTCCAGTTAATGTGTGCCCTATTAATTCTAGTCCACAAGGTGTAATAAATGAAGCTACTTTCTCTAATTCTAATGACTTTGAGATCAATATAGTCAGACTGACTTTGATTTGTCTGTTGGAAGCTGAGAACCTTGCTACACTGCAAAGAACAAACTATAACTCCATTTAGGACCTGGAAACCTGGTAAGGCATAATACTGGTTGGACTTATTAAGAAGGGGAGCTACGTTTTCTACAAAAAGTTTCATTTTTTATTTCCCCTTATTGGCATTAAGCAGAGAATTGCAGGATTCCATTAAACGTGTAGTCATTTTATAACCAGAGGAGTTAGATACAACTGAATTTGCTTGATTGTTGGGGTTGAGACCTAGGATTTGGAAGGATATTTTTGCAGCATTTTAAAAGTGTCCTGCTGGCTGAGAAGTTAAGTTTTTATCCCTGGTTTCACTGAAATATTTTGTGTATTGGAATCAGACATAGCAGAGTGTCTACATTGAAAGACCTGCTTACATCACAGGTGTCACTAGTCAATCAATTGACTCTGGGTGGGGTTTCATCACTGTGCTGTCTTAGGCATCCTTCACAGTTAGAAGCCAGTCAGACTGACTTTGATTTGTCTTTTGGAAGCTGAGAACCTTGCTACACTGCAAAGAACAAACTATAACTCCATTTAGGACCTGGAAACCTGGTAAGGCATAATACTGGTGGGACTTGTTAAGAAGGGGAGCTACGTTTTCTACAAAAAGTTTAATTTTTTCCCCCTTATTGGCATTAAGCAGAGAATTGCAGGATTCCATTAAAAGTGTAGTCATTTTATAACAAGAGGGAGTTAGATACAACTGAATTTGATTGATTGTTGGGGTTGAGACCTAGGATTTGGAAGGATATTTTTGCAACATTTTAAAAGTGTCCTGCTGGCTGAGGAGTGAGTTTATTTTTATCCCTGGACTCAGTAGAGTGGTTTGTGCAGGAGCTGTGGTCTAGTAAATTGTGGTGTTAGTTGAATTACTATAAAGGGCAATACTCACCAGGGTGGTGGAGCAGTTGTGTATTTGATTGTTTCTAACGTCACCAGTGGCTGTGGACCACCCACCCACCTACCCCACCCCCACCCCAGGTGTGGCATTTCCTTTATAGCCATAGTTCTGACATCACTTCCTCAACAGGTCTTGGGGCAGAACTGTCATATCCTTAATAACCCAGCACAGTGCAAAAAGGGTAGGTACACACCACAAATAATAATAAAAATATATTACATATTGTATATTATAAGGGAGAGGGATATGTGGGGAGTGGTGCAATGCACTGGCTGTGGGACAGCAGTTTTCTGGGAGACATTCTAGAAACTGCATTGCTATCCTATTTGCAGGCAACTGTCAGCTCTGAGGGAGGAGGTTGCCCATCTCCAGGCTAAACTAGCAAGGACTAAGGAGGCCTCCCCCTTCCAAAGAGCACCACTCCCACAACCACTGCCTCAGAGGTTGCCAAGTAAGAAGAGCAGTTGGACCACAGTGGGTTCTGGGAGGGTGCGGGTGGTGGACCAGAGGCAAAGCCCCCTAGTTATACCGCTACACAAATCATATGCCATTCTGGCAGAGCAAGGTTCCTCTATGATGGCACCCTCAGTGGAGACCCAGAAGAATGCTGAGGACATCCACAAGGAAGACCCACAAAAGGGTGGCAAGGGACACCACAGGGGAAGGAAACAGCTTCCGATAGGGGACTCTATTGTTAGGGGGGTAAAACTGGGAAAGGGAGAGGAGAAGGAAGTAAGGTGCCTGCCTGGTGCCATGGCTTGGAGGGACAGGAAGTGAATCCTCAGGATTGCAGAAGCAGCATCACAGGAGAGGGAACTCGATATCACAGTCCACCTTGGGACAAATGACCTAACTAGGCATGGGATCAGTGCAGTGCAGAATGAATTTGTGGAGTTGGGGAGGGGCCTCAGATGGGTAGCAAGCATGGTTACCTTCTCAGAGGTGTTACCAGACCATGGCAGAAGTGAGGCTAGGGTACTGCACACCATGCAGTTTAATGAATGCTTGCAAAACTGGTGCAGAGCACAGGGCTTTGGCTTCATTGGGGACTGGGGGGCCACCTAGAGAGATAACGGTCTATACTGGCATAATGGTCTGCATCTGTCCATGAAGGGAACCAAGCTCCTAGGTGATAGGTTTAAATGCTTCCTTGGCAAGCTTTTAAACTAGCCAAGGGGGGAGGTGCTGATAAAAGGCTGGAAATGTCAAGCCTCCTCCCACAAAACATGGCAGGTAGTAAGGTAAACACTGAGGTACAGAGCTCAACACAGGGCATGACAGGGGTAAATGGAAAAATAGACAAGGACAATAAGAGCAGGGATGGGGGAGAAAAGGATAAAGCCAACATTAAATGGAGGGCAATGAGTACTAATGCCCGTAGTCTGGAAAACAAGCTTCCTGAGCTAGTAGCCCTGATGGAAGATGAACAATTGGATATTGTGGCAGTCACGGAAACATGGTACACCAAGAACCATGACTGGGATGTCAACATACCAGGGTACACAATCTACAGAAGGGACAGGGAAGGTAAAAGAGGAGGTGGAGTAGCTCTATACATAAAGGAAGAGATCAAAGCTATTGAACTAAAAAGTAAAGAGGGAGGACAAGAGGCACTCTGGGTTACCTTGGAGACAGGGAATGGCATCACAATCCACAAAGGGGTTGTATACAGACCCCCGTCTCAAGGGAAGGAAATGGACAACAAAATGATAGAGGACATTCTCAAAATGGCTGAAAAAGGAGAGATACTGTTGATGGGGGACCTGAATATGCCAGATGTTAACTCGATAACATGTACTGTGGCCACATCCAAGAGCAGGGTCATTCTCGATGCCCTGCAGTGGGCAGGGCTTAGACAGCTAGTGTTGGAACCCACTCGGGAGGGAGCAATACTAGACCTGGCACTCTCAAATGGAGAGAGGATCACAAATTTAGAAGTCTTTAGACATCTGGGCACAAGCGACCACTGCACAGTGTGCTTCACAGTGAGCACAACCATGGAGATAAGCCATACAAAAACAAGGATACTGGACTTCAGAAGGGCTGACTTGGGCAAAATGGGTGAATACCTGAAAAATGCACTAGCAAATGACCAAAAAGGAGGGGTGGAAGAACAATGGAGAAAAATCAAAACTGCCATCATAGAAGCAACAAGCCTTTGTGTGAAACAAATAAAGAAAACAAAGTGGAGTAAAAAACCACTATGGTACTCAAAAGAGGTGGCAGAGAAGGTTAAGGAGAAAAAGGCTGCATTCAAAAAGTATAAGGAATCACAGAAGGAGCACAACAGGGAACTGTATCAATTAAAGCAGAAAGAAGTGGGGAAGGCAGTCAGACTAGCAAAGGCCCAAACTGAGGAAAAAATAGCCAGAAGTAAGTAAGTAGTAAGAAGGGGGATAAAACTTTTTATAGGTACATTAGGGAGCATAGAAAGGTTAAGAGAGGGATAGTGAAGATTAATAAAGGAGAGGGGAGGTGGGCAGAGGGAGACAGTGAAAAGACAGAGATACTGAATGAATACTTTTGCTCAGTATTCACAAAAGAAGATGAGGAGGAGTTACCTAAACCAGACAATAGAAGCACTCTGGGTAGGGGGGTTGACACCAGTCCATTCACAGAAGAAAGAGTCCTGAAAGAACTCCTAAAACACAAGGAGGACAAAGTAATGGGGCCTAACGGGATTCACCCCAGAATCCTAAAAGAACTAAGGGAGGACCTAGTGACACCACTGACCACGCTTTTTAACAAATCATGGCAGGATGGGGCAGTACCTGAGGACTGGAGGAGGGCAGATGTGATTCCCCTTCACAAAAGTGGGAGCAAGGCAGAAGCAGGAAACTACAGACCTGTAAGTTTGACCTCAGTGGTAGGGAAAATGATGGAATCACTTCTGAAAGAAAGAATTGTTGAGTATCTAGAGGCCAGCGGGGCACAGGACCCAAAGCATCATGGATTTACAGCAGGAAGGTCATGTCAGATGAATCTAATAGATTTCTTTGACTGGGTGACCAAAGTAATAGACCAGGGAGGGGCTGTGGATATGGCCTACCTAGACTTTAGCAAGGCATTTGACACAGTCCCACACAACAGATTAATAATCAAGTTAGCCAGCCTGGGAGTGGGTCCCAGGATGGTAGCCTGGGTAGCAAACTGGCTGCACTACAGGACACAGAAGGTAATAGTGAATGGAACACATTCTGAAGAAAGGGGGGTTACTAGTGGTGTACCTCAGGGCTCAGTACTGGGTCCAGTCCTCTTTAACATCTTTATAGGTGACATTGCAGAGGGTCTGGAGAGAAAGGTATGCCTCTTTGCAGATAACACAAAGATCTGCAACAGAGTTGATACACAAGAGGGGGTAGAAAAGATGAGAAGGGACTTGGCAAGGTTGGAGGAATGGTCAGACATATGGCAATTTGGACTCAATGCAAAGAAGTGCAAAATAATGCACCTGGGAAACAAAAACCCAGGAGAAGAGTACACAATAGCAGGGGAGGTACTAACAACAACAAAAATGGAAAGGGACCTGGGGGTAGTGATATCAGATGACCTAAAGGTAGGTAAGCAATGTGAAAAGTTGATAAGGAGAGCCAGGGGGATACTGGGATGCATAGGAAGGTGCATCCCAAGTAGAAAAAGGGAAGTGGTTATCCCTCTATACAGTTGGTGAGACCCCATCCGGAGTACTGTGTGCAGTTTTGGAGACCTCATCTATGCAAGGACATAGACAGTATGGAAGCAGTCCAGAGGAGGGCAACTAAAATGGTGCAGGGTCTGCAGCAGAAACCATATGAAGAGAGACTGAGAGAGTTTAATATGTATACTCTTGATGAAAGGAGGGACAGGGGGACATGATAGAAATGTTCAAGTACCTCAAGGGAATCAACAAAGTCCAGGAGGGTAGCAGCTTTCAGAAAAAGAGACGTGTAAGAACAAGGGGGCACAATTTAAAGATAGAGGGGGGACGGCTCAGGGGTAATGTGAGGAAATTTTATTTCACAGAGAGTGGTGGATACATGGAACAGCCTTCCTGAGGAGGTCGTTGGGTCTAAAACAGTGGGGGAATTCAAACATGCATGGGACAGACACAAGGCAATTATAGTGGGGGGTTGCAGGAAGTAGGCTGTTGGTTAACTAGAATCTGCAGCTTATACAGTAGGTAGGGAAATGGGCAGACTGGGTGGGCCAAGTGGTCCTTATCTGCTGTCAAAGTCTATGTTTCTATGTTTCTAAGAGACAAGTTTTTGTTTTGGGCGATTCTATGATCAAACATCTGGACCACCCTATTTGTAATCCTGATAATGCAAACTGAACTTGTTCTAGTTTTAGTGGTGCTAGAATCTCTAACATTATAAACATGGTTCCGGAAATTTTACATCAATGTGGGCACAATCCATTGATTGTGTTTCATGTAGGTACAAATGATTTTCATTGTTCAGATATTTTTAAATATTAAAAAAGACATTGCTACCTTATCTAACATACTGATTCATATGGGGTGTGAGGTCGCCTTCTCAGAAATATTACCTGGTCCTAAGACTAGTGAGTCCTTTAATAACAGAATACGTGCTTTCAATAACTGGCTACGTTTTAGATGTCTCCAACGAGATCAAGTGTGTTTACCCCATTTGGAGGAATTTATCGATAGGCTGGAGTTATATTGCAAAGATGGTCTTCATCTGAATCATAGGGGCAACCATCTTTTGCCTGAACATATACTCAAACACATCAATGAGCATTTAAACTACTTAATTTGGGGGTGAGTTATATCTCTCCCCCTGATTTACATTCTAGAAAGGTTTCTGCCCCTCTAGTCTCTAATCATTTATCCTTCTTATATTTCAATGCTAGAAGTCTATGTAATAAATTTGATAAATTGCAAGCTTTACTTGCAATAGATAATATTGACATACTTGTGATTACTGAGACTCAGGGAAATTATAAATATGACTGGGATTTTCTCTTCCGGGATACTATTGTTATAAACTTAACAGACAGAATAAGAAAGATGGTGGTGTAGCCATTTTCCTTAAAACATCTCTTAATTCAGTTAATGTCTCTGATAAAATTAGAAATTCCACACATTTTTCAGAAATCTTATGGATTAAAGTACAAATAAATAATATAAGTAAATTTATTCTTGGTGTTTGCTACCTCCCTCCTAATGCTTCTTCAAATCAGCTGGACTGTCTTATCTCTGAAATTGATTCTGCTTCTTCCCTGGGTGATCTTTTATTAACCGGGAATTTTTAATATGGGTGAAATTGATTGGGTAAAACACTGTTCTATCTCTAGTGCTGGCAAAAAGTTAGTAAAATATTTGTCAACAATGTAATCTTACCCAGGATGTATATTTTCCTACTCGAGGGAATAATATATTACATCTGGTACTGCATAGTGGTAATCTAGTACCCCTCAATCTAAATGTCACCCCCCATTGGTAATAGTGACCACTGTTCAATTAGGTTTCAATTGTAACAAATATCTGTTCCTTAAATAATAATTCTTCATTATTCTAGCAGTATAATATTGGTGATATCTCCTCCATTACTAGAAGTTTGGATTGTATTGACTGGCATTCAGTTTTGAATTCAGTTAGCACTGATGTATACTTTTCCCTATTACATAAACAAATAATTGATTTAAGGCACAAATACATTCTAAGAAAAAAATGACTTCAGGTTGATATTCACCCAAATGGATGAGTAAATCAATTAAAACATTATTAAAAAAGAAAAATAGAAAGTATGTGGTTTATCTTAAATCTCGCTGTCCTTCTGACTGGAATTTATTTAAGAGTATTCAGACTAAATGTAAACGGTCTATCAGAAAAGCTAAAAAGTAATGGGAATATAACCTAGCATCTGATGCAAAGAAGGATAATAGCAAAAGTTTCTTTGCTTACATAAATTCTCTTAAAAAAACATCTTGTCCTGTAGGACCGATTTTGGTTGATGGGACACAAATAACTACATCCTTGGAAATGGCTAACATTTTCAATTATAAATTTTGTAAAATATTTTCCGATGAACAAATGGCAGTTTCTTGCAGTAATCAAACTGGAGGTTACATTAATATTGCTATGGAAGATGTACATGTTAAATTAATTTCTTTAAAAGGTAAGCTAAGTGTATCCTCCGATGATATTCCTGGTCACTTTTTGTATTTACTTGCCGATAGTTTGGCACTTCCTTTAAAACTACTGTTTGAAAACTGTATTAAGTTAAATGTTGTCCCTGAGCTATGGAAAACTGCCTGTGTTGTCCCAATTCACAAAAAGGGGACTAAAAGTAATTGTAATAATTATAGACCGATTAGTCTGACTGCTCCCATGTGTAAAATAATGGAAAGTCTAATTAAAGATATTATTTCTCCAATTCTAACCTCTCTTGACACAGAACAACATGGTTTCAAGAAAGGCCGTAGTTGCCTGACCAATCTATTATGCTTTTATGAGGACGAGAGTATGCAATTAGACTATAAACTAACATATGATGATATATATGTCGATTTTAGTAAGGCATTTGACTTATTACCTCATTGGGCCTTATTACAGAAACTTGTTTCTCTGAATATTTTCCTTATTGTTGTGAGATGGATACTAAATTAGCTGAATGGTAGAACCCAGCAGGTTTTGATTAATGGACATCTGTCTGAATTGGGTAAAGTTACTAGTGGAGTGCCCCAGGGCTCTGTTTTGGGACCCACACTTTTTCAGATATTTATTTCAGATATTACAAAGAGTTGCTTTTCTAATATCCTTAAATATGCTGATGAAATTAAAATTGGTGGACTATGTTCCAGCCAGAAACAAATTGAACAAATCCAAGCTCACTTAAATAGTATCACTAAATGGATTTATCAGTGGGGTATGAAATTTAACCATGACAAATGCAAGGTTATGCACTTTGGGGAATTTAATCCTTGTCATTCATATATGCTAGATAATAAGGTGCTGTACACAACTAAAATAGAGAAAGATTTGGGCATATTAATTACTGATGATCTTCTGCCCGATTTTCAAATAAATTCCGTTATCTCAAAGGCTAATAGGGTTATCTGGTCCATCCTAAGAAACTTTAAATCTAGGGACAAGAATGTCCTGATGCCTCTGTATAGAGCTTATGTTCTTGCCACATCTAGATTTCTCTTCTTCCTTATGGTCCCCCTTTAGGAAATATATTATATATTGCGTCTTGAGAAAGTCCAGAGGAATTTTACTAAAAAGATCAATGGTTTACATTTTGACACTTATAAATCTAGATTAACTAAATTCAATCTAATGTCGCTTTCTACAAGGAGATTAAGAGGAGATTTATTACTCTTGTTTGATATTATGAATGATCCCTATTTGATCAACAATTTAGGATTTTCATTTAAGGACGACATTTTTAATCCTAGAGGTCATCCACTCCAGTTGAAATGTAGGAGTTTTCATCTAATGCCCAGGAAATTCTTCTTTACCATCCGCATTATCAAACCTTGTAATTCCCTTCCTATAGAAATAATTTCAAGTTGTTCGAAGAATATATTCAAAAACAGGTTAGATAAGTATATTCAGGTTAGTTCATTACTTTGTTAGTAATTATTAGTATTGGTAGCAGTTTTGGGCCTCATGGCTCTCTTGCTACCTAACCACCTTAGTATGAACTATCTTAAATTATATGTATCCATTTACTAATCTTCTCTCAAGAAGTTCTAAAGACAATATAATTACTGCTAATGGATTAAAATTAATTAAGATTTTGAAAATAAATGGCATTTTTCCCCTAAATGGGTGCCTGTCAGGTGATCTTAGGGGTGATGGTATCTGTCACATCTCCAAGACTGAATCTGTGTTAGATTTAGCACTGTGGAGCAGTCCTCCTGACTTTTGGAGATTATTGAAAGTTAATTGTCATCCTAAAGTGATCACTTTCCCATTTGTCTTTTGGCACAAGACAATATAGTATTTTCTACCATTCAGGAACAGATTAATCCAATGACAGAGAATAATTTAGAAACAGAAATAGGAAAAGAATAATTTGGTCCAGTGACTATGACAGCTTGGTTTCAAATGAGCTGAACTTATTATTCAGTTATTATAAGATAACTTAGATGCAGATTTACATGTTAGAGACAGTATTTTACAATCTATTCTTAAAAAATATTTAGGAAATTATATATGAGGAAACCAAAGGAGGGAATAAATGTATCATTTCTTAAGGTTGCTTTGATAATGGATGTGTTACTGAGAAACATAAATTAACAGTCCTAATTAGGAAATACTGTATAAGGTATCATGTAACACATCTAATTATGAACATTTAAAGATAGGAAGGAAAAAGTACAAACAATTTCTTTGGATCAAAAAAAGGTATACTTTGAATAGCTATGGCAACAGATGAATTATGCAGTCACTAACAGGGATGGGAAAGCCTTTTGGCAACTAGTTGCAAAGGGTTATAAACAAAATACGCACAATATAGAAAACTTTATTGGTGAATAGACTTGGCTAGATTACTTTCCAAACATACTTTTTCATGAATATGCAGTATCTACTACAATCATACCATCATTTATTCTTGATAAACTTGCAGAAATTACACCCTTGGAGGTATTAGAGGTCATTCAAATAACAAAGCATCAGGCCCAGATCTAATCCTGTGTGAAATCTTTAAATGCCAAGACTTAAAATGGGCAGAACTTATGGCTGATTTCTTCAATGAGTGTATTTCAAAAGATTATGTTCCAGAGTCATGCAGAGGGTCTATAATTGTTCCTATCTTTAAGAAAGGGGACAGAACTAAACCAGTTAACTATAGACCTATAAGTCTTATAGAGATCATGGAAAAAATTATGTCCAATATTCTTCTTAAACGATTGTTGACATCTGTTCAGGCTTTAGGTGACTTTTCACAAGCACAGGCAGGTTTTGTGAATCATATTCTACCCTTGATAATATTTTCATACTACAGCACTTGTATGAAAAATAAGTTAAATTAAGGCATCAGAATTATACTTGGATTTTATTGATGTTTCTTCCAATTTTGATACCATCAGTAGAGAGATTCTTTGGTTAACAATGAAAGAATGGGGTATTAATTTGGCATTGATTAAAACTATAAAAGCCTTATATTCATATACTTGGGCACAGATTAGGAATAGTAAGGGTAGTATTACAGAGCATTTTGAGAACAACAGTTGAGTGACGCAAGGCTGTATCCTGGCCCCTACCCTCTTCTCGATTTATCTTAATAATTTGTTAGAGAAAATGACTGTTCTTCCGTCTGATGTTCCAAAAATTAGTAAGGAATATTCTGGCATTTTGGCTTATGCTGACAATCTTCTTTTAATGGCTCTTATTCCAAAGGGTTTGCAACTAAAATGTAATGTTACTGTCTGATTTTTGCTGATCATAGATATTTAAAAATCAATATGGATAAATCTAAAGTAATGATCTTGGATGGTGTAAAAGGTAAAGGCACCTGGAAAATTAAAACAGAAACAATGGAGATAGTGAAGATTTATCAATATCTGGGTGTGGTTATCTCCTCCACATTTAAATGGAAGAAACATTACGAATCAATATATGAAAAAATTCCTCGTACAACATTAGCCCTTAAAGTGTTTAATTACAAATATGGGGGGAACTCCCTGTTACCTCTTCTTAGAACAATTGAGGTAAAATATAATGCACAAGCATTATATGATATTGAAATTTGACAGCATAGTTATTTAACCAATCCTGAAAAACCAGCTATTCAAGTTCTTAGAAGGGCTATTGAATTTCCAAAGTCCACACCTGCACCTTTTATGACAGCAGAGTTAGGTCTTACAAATATACTAGCTCTGGCAGAATCTAGAATCATTAATTTTTGGATTAAACTGAATCATCTTTCGAATCTGTGTTGGGCAAAAAATGTTTGGAAGGGAAAATAGTATGGGAGTCTTTAGGATGTTAAAAATCTGAATGGCTATCTTACATAAAGAAACTGTTAGCCACCATAGGACTTCTGAACCTACTTAAGTTAAATGCACAGAATATAGTAATTTCTGACCAGTACAACCCCTATATAAAAAAAAATTATCAGTTAAAAAATACAAAACACATGATTTACAATATATAATGTCTTCCAGAGTCACTGTATGGTACTCTGAATATGATTGTTTTAATTTTTTTTTTGTATTACTTAGAATTTTTGATATGCAAAAACTTACAAAGAACTTATACAAAATTTAGAATTGGCTTTTTTGATTCAAATGTCTTGATCTGTAAATTTACCAAAAACACTAACCCTATATTTGCATTCTGTTACTGCGGCAGTAATGTGAAGGATATTGAACATGTTATCTTGAGATGCCACTGGTACAGGGCAGCTAGAAGTAAATGGATGGGACCCATCATAAATTCTCTACCAGGTTGCCCAAATCATGAATTAAAGATTTTTCTGACTACTGAAGAAGAACAAATTATAAAAAAAGACAGATATGTTTCTTCTTAATGTACAAAAAAAAGGATTGTCTCTTCTATTCAAAACTAAGCACTTTCAGTACTGTAATAACCCTTTTTAGTATATAGTGCTTTTTATCTTGTAAAGAATTGTATATGTATTGTCTTGTCTGTTTCACATGTTGTATTCTCTGTTTGTAATAATCTTTTTTTTTTGATTGATCAAATAAAAGAAATTACTTCTACTGTGAGACTGCATAGATGTTTTGTTAGGGCACTAGCCAGCCCATTCCATAGCACGAATGCTTTGAATTTTTAGCAGCTCGCAATCTAACACTTTTTGAAGAGTTTACTTTGTAGGTTAGCAGACTCCTTTTAAAACATGGGCTTCTGAACCTTATTTCTAATATGTGCAAGCTACTGATTCTGTACCTTTTCCTCTGTCATTAGCTAGTCCAGCAACATTAGCACACTTAGTATATGGTAGCAGCCAGGGAAAAGTAGTGGTATATCAAGATATATCACAGTGAAATCAAATTTATTTTAAAGGGAGTTCCTGGTATATATCAAGATACTGTATATACATGTAACCACCCAGTCCCCTGGGGTTGCTAGAATCCCATCAGTTTCAGTGCTAGGTAAGGAAGACAGCTGGTGAATAACTGGTTAAATGAGGGTTTCACCTACTCACTCTCTGTTTACTTGGTCTTAGCTGAGATGAGAGAGATAATGTCATTTAGAACTCTCACAACAGCATAAGCCATGGCAGCTGGCTGTGAGTGGGGAGTTTTAGAATCTTGAGTCAGTGTAGAGTTTGTCAGCAGTTGAAGTGTGAGGAGTGAGAGCTGCAGTGCGCTCTGTGAGCAGAGCCTATTTTCTCACCCTAGTCCTGAGAGACATCTGCCTGCCAAGAGAAGTGGTGGAAACTGTTGTCTACACCAGGAACTCCTGATTTTCATCCCTGGAGAGATGAAAGGGACTGCTACAGAATGGATCCTAGGGGCAATCCCCTATTTGATATGGGACCCTTTGAAGCTACCTATTCTAACAGTGAGTAAATCTGACTTTCTGCTTCCTGAAGGAAAGTACCTGCACTTGGGTATCTCTCTGACTAAAAGGGAAAGGTACACCAATTCTGCTCTAAGTTTGAGACTGTTCTCATGTTTAAAGTTGGCTGACAATTGTGGGGTCCAGAGGCAGACTTATGCACATTGTTCAGGGCTTTCATTTCTACACTCATGGAGTAGTGTTTTCATATGTTGGATGTGAAAGTCATTCCAAGATGCATGTTCCTGAATCTTTTACAAAGAAGTTTTAAGGTATAACTCTGAAAAAATGACTGGGTATGGACATGGCAGCAAAAGGTGGGCAGCCTCCCATCTAGAGTGACCAGTTCAGCACTACAGGTTCTGTAAGTGTGCCTGGTTATTCAGGATATGGTGGCCAATGCCCAAAGAGTAAGTTTACCCCCAGGTGTGGGTTGTGCTAATTATGAGCACCACTGTGCTCCGTTGTGGCCAGTGCCACTAGAAGAAATGGTTCAGTGTGGCCAGTTTCCACTTGCAGAAGTGTTAAAGTCCTATACTATAAGGGAAATGTGTTCACAGTTGTGTCCAGTGCCAGTAGAAGAAACATGTGTTCAGTTAAGACCATTGTCGCTGAAGAGAATTCAATGTTCTATGAAGTATGGGATATGTAGAGTTTCTGTTGTTCTGCCAATTCCTTGTGCCACATTGTGTAAACCTTGGGGGTCCACCCTTGCTTTAGAAATCATCTTTTAGAATAAAGTCGCACTCTAGAACCCCCAACCTGGTTTGGACATTCATGTTACTGCTTCCTGTGTGCAATTACTGGGTACACCTCCAGAAGTATAGATCTAGCATAGCCCTAGCAAAAAGTTCTCTACTCAGGACTTGGTAGTTGGTCAAAATTGTATTTGCTTTGTACAATTACTGGGTACCCCTCCAGAAGTATAGATCTAGCATAGCCCTAGCAAAATGTTCTCTTCTCAGGACCTGGGTAATTGGTCAAAATCGTATTTGCTTTTGTACATCCCCACCCCTTTCTTTTTTTTTTGTAATTTGCCTGGCTCCCATGGCTTTCAGAGGAGGCCTCATGTCTCCTCCTACTCCATCCACCAGGGCAATCTCCATGGAATCCCATCCCCTAGTTTCATCTTCCCATAGGGCCAGGGGTGTTTTCATTTTTCCTGTTTTTCCTCTCATTCCCCTGAGAGACCTGTACTTAGGACTGACATCCAGGCTTGCCAACATGCTGATGCACACCGACAGCCATGCACATAATAGCGTCCCCACTCCCTGACTCCAGTAGAGCCGCTGGTGCCCGGAAAGCCTGTGCATCCACCAGCTTCAGGGACGTTGGGTGCTAGAAGCACCCCTGGTATCCCACCCAGAGGAAGGAGAGCATCTGCAGAGATGATCAATCCTTCTTCCCCCCACCGACCTCCAGCAACCCAAGTCTGTTCCTGAACCCGGGTTGCCAGCGTAGTGTGAGGTGTGGCGTCCAGCACCTCAGCACCACCGGGCCGGCTCCCTACCCCTTTCTGACCTCTAGAAATAATGAGCCTGGTATACACTCCCAAAACTAGGGATGGTACCAAATTGTCCAACACAGTTTGGGTGCCCAGTCAAGGGTACCAAGGGGTAGCTAACTGTGTAAAGTAGTGGGAGGGGGAAGGGTTACATACAGTAGTCATACACTGACTGCAACTGTATTAACCTCCCCCTAGTAAAACCATTTCTCCTATGTTGTCCTTTAATAGGAAATTCTCCCACCTCCTCCCTAAATATAGCCTCCATTATTTGACCTACAATAGATGTTAGGCTTTTGAATTGTGATTAAACAATAAGGCATGTAAGGTGTGTGTTGCACTGTAATACCCATAAGCCAGGTGCTTCCACCCAAGAAGTGCTGTTATCCCACACATTGCATATCCTGCAGTGCCTTATTGTAATTATGATGGAAACGTCAAAGGAAAAGTGTGACCCACTGGGACTTGAACCCAGGCCCCTGGCATACCATACCAGTGCTCTAATTCTGAAGTTGATCCATAGTTGGATCCATTAGACTGTAAGTAATAGATTTTTTTTAACTGAAGTTAGTAAAAATGTTAAGAAAAAATGAATATAAAAGATTAGAAAATGTTTAAAAATTGCAGTGTGAGGCTGTTACAGTGTTGGCGTTTGGCCAGTAGATGGCACCAAAACTTTATTTTACTTTAGTCACACCTCTGCAAACTAAGCGCAATTCTGAGAGAAGCAAAATAATTGGCACCTTTAGTTTGTACTGCTGGGCTAAAGTGTTGACTGAACTAGTTTAAATAGCACAGAAAATACTTTTTAAAGAGCGAATGTAATATCTGAAAAAATAATGACTTTCAAAAGTAGTGAACTATTATTTTTTATATCCGAAGTAAGTTTTTTTATTTTCCCCTTTTGCTAATTAGGAGATTTTCTATCTGTCAGTGTTTGGTGTAATATATTGAACAGTACTCTACCTGGAGGCTGACAGGGCTATTTCTTTTTCTCCTCATACATCATCAGTCCCATGCTTTCACTGTCTGTGACATCACAACAGAACAAGAAGAGCTGATCACCTGATGCAAGATTGATGACTTGTGATGTCTCAGTAAGTGAGATCACAATGCTGATGAGGTATGGAGAGGAATAAAACTAGATATGTCAGTCTCCAGGCAATGTACTGCTCTTTACTTCACACTTAAAGAGCCACTGACGCCTTGAGAAGAATTTTAAAAACAAAATATTTGGACACAAAGCAGCTTATATTTTTCATTAGCTCTCCAGTTCTTATCCCCATTATTTATTTCTAGGTTATATGCATGAAAACAGAATAGTTGTTCCATGAGAGTTCACCAGCTCCTATTGCTTCCTCCCAACTTGATGTCATAATACTGTTCTTGTGACATCACAGGTATTCTCATGACAACAAACTGTGATGTCACAACAGAGCATTATCACATCAAGTTGGGAATAAGCAATAAAGGCAGTGAGACTCTAAGGCCTAAAGATCTTGATTTTGTGGGAATTTCTTTAGTAATAAATAATGGAGATGAGAAATCTATAGAAGATGGACAAAATAAAAGCTGAATTGTGTCTAAATATTATGTTTTCTGATGTTTTTCCAAAGGTGTCAGCTGCTCTTTAACTATCAGGAAGAAAACCTAATGAGCAACAAGAAGAATATGTCACAAATAAAAAGTAACAACTGACTACTTGAAACATTAACAAAATTTTCTGCCTACTATTTTTGGTACTGTTAGCTGTTTAATAAATGTATGCCCCGAGGGAGTTAAAAAGAGAACTTCCATTTGTATCTCCTTGAAGAGTCTCAACGTTTGCAGCTAAACAGTGGACCAATAGAGAGGAAAGCATTTTTATTTTTTACTGATCTTAAAGCTAGAGGAGTGAGCGATGATCGGCAGGACTTTGAAGACTTTCAGAGGTGAGGTCAGTGGCACTATTAACCGTCTCATGGGGCATTTGAGAAAAGCCATGGTTGATAGTAGTTTCAGCAGTGCTATCAGTGGTAGTAGTAGCAGCGTGATGACACATGATTTAAAGTTACAAACTGTATCCATTATGATTTTCATTCAAGCAGATCAACTTAATGGGACAACCAAGAGTCACAACTCTATTTCTTAGCCTGCATTTTGCACTTTGATTAAAAGATTTGCACTAATCTATTTGCGAGTTTGCACATGGTTATTCTGCTATGGACAATGTGTTCAAATTCAAGCACTCATTCCAAGCAAACAACCTTCTAGTCAAAGTTTTTGAAACCAGCTAATACTGCTTTGACTTGAATCTGTACTAAGCTCAAAACACGAAGCACATAAAAGATATGGGTTATATTTGATCATTTTGATTGTGATGCAAGTGCAAATTATACAATGGCAAAAAAAAAAATCCTGAACTTTGATTGGTCAGTCTGGGGCTGGACCTGTGATGCTATCCCAGTACAACATGATAGTTCTAGTTCCAGCACATGGCTGACCGCATCAACCATTGTAGCAATTACTCCACACGGCCTGCATGAGTGATCCCTGCTCCGCTTCACCCGCTCACAAGCTGCATTCCTTGCTTCCAGCTCTTTCCGTATTAAAACTAAAAAAACTTCCTCCCAACACCCTACTCCCACAGCAGTGATCATTCACCTAAAGAAATCTGTGTTGTTATTTTATTACTAATTTATATTATTTCTTCGATACACTGGGCTAGATGCAACCCTGCTTCACTTTTGATCCCACAGCACCACAGCAGAGCATGAACTCAGCCGTTACATCCAAAAGCAGCAGATAGTGGCTGGTTCCAAAACTTAGTCGCACTTTACTGCATTTAGCAGTCTTATCAGCCCCTCTCCCAACACCCAATGCAGTTTCACAACCTCACCCTTCCCAAATGACTTACTGATCACAAAAATCAATAAGTCTCCACAACTCACGGTTCCTCCACATCGCGGTTCATTAGAAAAAAAAAAGCATGCAATTCTTCACTTGTTCGTACTGCTGGCAGCGGGACAACCTGAGTTAAACTGGAGGTGCCTGTGGTGATGCAGGTTGGGCAGAGTACAACACACACAAAAAGCCTTGGTCTGTGATGAATGGGCAGGCAGAGCAAGCCCACAGCAGAGAGAAATGCAACTAAGTAGCAGTAGTGCCACCTGCTGCACATAACAGAAACTGTGGGCTTTTTTTAAAGAAGTATACCTCCACATATAAAAAATCAATTAAGAACTTGAACAAACACGTATTTTTATTTTATTTTTTTTCACAAATGAGCCATGGTATAATAACAATAATGCACTCCAGGGTGTGTGTTGCACTGGGATAACGTCATGCCTTGCTGTTGGAAGCACTCGGCCCCAACCATGCAAGACATGATGACATTATCCCAGGACAACACACTCCCTGTCATGCACTATTGTTTAAATAAAATCTGCTGATTTTTGTACCGAACTGGACATTATCACCATTTCATTTTGTGATTGCTCGGCCAAGTTCTGGATGTGAAATGTCTGGAAGTTCATGAAGCCTAAACAATTGATTAAATTACTAGTTTCAACAGAGATGTGGTACTCACCCCGCTGCAGTTGGGTGGATTGGAGGTGGTACAGCTTTTGCTCTTTAATTCATGTTCCCTTCTGGGGCTAGTGCACGCATACCCATTTCCTTGGAGCTGAACCTATCTGTGTTCTAAAGAGACTTTATAACAATCACTCCAGAGAACCTGAACCTTCTCCACAGAGATTTTTATGGCTCTGTCCATAAATAATGATAACGGAAAGAAATAACAGCATGGACTAGCCAGTTACGTGTGTCTCAGAGCGGGCATCAACAGGTTTTTGAATGAGGTTCCCCTCAACAGATCTTTCAACCTGATGACCGATTCAGTTTTTTTACAATAGTAAAAATATTTTTGAGAGCACATTAAAGTAATTAAGAAGTGAAGGAAAATATGTAACACACCATCTCCCTGCCATTTCAGAAAGTTACCAAAAACTCCTTCATAAATCAGGAGTACTTTTACCAGACATAGCCCCAAGCTGTATAATGGATATAGTTTGTTACTTTAAATCATGTAGACTTGTCTTATGTAGTGGGACTATTCAAAAGGGGTTAGAACATCACATAACTGCTAGTCTGGCAGTGTGTGTATGGTTTTGTGTGTGTGTGTGTGTGGGGGGGGGATTTCAAACAACAGGAAATCTTACTGTATCGTGACTTCTGCAGTATGGTCTCACCATAGGACTGCCCTGGAGCCGAAATGGTTAATAGAACCTACGCAAATGATGGAATGCTAGGCTTGAGCTTGGTTTTCAAATCACTGTCCCTGGTAAACAACTTCTAACTGTTAGAATCTTTACTCTGCTTGCCTCAGTAAGACATCTCTGGAGAGCGCTCCTTCATCTTTTTGAAGAAAGTTGATTTTCTCGGTTGTTTCACTAGTAAATTTATTTTATTGGTATTCTCTTCACTGTCCTTGGTTTTCAGGTAGTAATTGTTTAGATTTTAGTTCATTTAGGGTAAGTAGTCGTTTTCTTCTCAGTTTCCTAACCAGAAAGAAACCAACATCTACTTCTCTCCCTTTTTGTATTTCTTTAGAAAGTTAATTTTATTCTGTCCAATTCCGTATAGTTGGTTATTTTAGTTAGTTAAACCGAGGTAACGCCTGTTTTTTTTTGTGTGGGTCCTTTTACCGGGCTAACCCCTGGGCTGTTATCCTTAAAATTTCAGGGTAACTCCTGTGAATATTATTCAGTCTAAACAACCGGAAAAAAAAAAAGAGAAATTTGAGTTTTGTGGCTGGGTTATGTCACAGAAGCCTAAAAAATTAACAGGACCCACAGGTTTCAGCACTGTACCGAGTACGGGGAACTTTTTGCCACAGCAGATCCTCATCTGATTTGTTTATTCTGTCTGGGGTCTGACCACCTTCAGACAGATTGTGAAATCTGTGCCAACTTCCCTCAGTCCACCCTTTAAAAGAAGGCAGAAAAGGCTAAGGGTAAAAATGGCTGAGAAGACTGCTAATCCAGCTGATGAGCAACCGACTGAACCGGAGGGGCTGCCCTGTGACAGGGGTAATAGCTCTGCTAAGAAAAGAACCGTGGATAAGGCTGCTGAACCAGCCATCATGGTTAAAAAGAAAAGAAAAGAGAAGCACCAGGAACCACAACTGAAACCAACCGCGGTTCCTTCTCCAGAGGAAATCACTAATATGATTCGGATAAATCAATCTTTGCATTCCTCAGTTCCGTGTTAATCCTCAACCAGTTCCCAGAACTCCCGGTTCACAGGCCCTCGGTTCAACCGACCAAGGTGACCAAGGCAAAGAGCCTTTTCTAGATACTGGTTATGGGGACGAACCAGATGATGAAGATGAGGATGAAGACTATGGGGGTCTTATAGAGCCTGATATCTCTCCAGACCCTCAAAGACCAGACTCCCCTGATAAGGGGAATGAGGATTTTTCTTCCTACTTTGCTTTCATGAAGCAAGTAGCACAGTCTCTCGACTGCCCATCCCAAGAATCAGTTGAGGATGAGGAGGAAGAAGACTATAAAGAAATGATGGATGTCCCACCATCAAAAAGGTTGCTCCTCTCACTTCATAAGTCCCTAAGAAAGCAGACCATGAGGATTCTGCAGACACCCACTTCTATTCCACCTACAGACAGAAAGGTAGATAGAAAGTACTGGGTTGCTAAAATGGGGCTGAGTTTCTTTTTGGACATACCAGCCTTGAAAATGTGGTGCAGGCTGCAGCTTGTGACAAAGCTGGCATCCCTCTGGCTTCCCATCCTCCAGAAAAAGATTCTAGGAGGATAGATTCTATTGCTAAGAAGATTTATCTGGGCTCTTCTTTGGCTATTAGACAAGCTTCCTATTTGACCTACTTAACCAGGTACCAGAGGAACATATGGTCTACAGTTCTGGAAGTGGCCATAGCGGTTCCTCCTCCCATGGTTGCTAACCTGGAGGAGGCTGCTAAGAGAGGCATTGAAGCCTCTAAGACACAGTTCAGGATGGCAGTGGATTCAAATTACACTGCTTCCAGGCAGATGGCTTCAGCTGTGTCCCTGAGGAGGTTTGGGTGGCTTAGAGCTACTAACCTTACACAGGACACCCAAAATAAAGCTATGGATTTTCCAGTGATCTGGTGCCTCTGTTTGGAGAGCAAACAGAGGAATACATGAAAAAGATGGACGGCTATAAAACTGCTTATAAAAGTGCAGCAGTTAAAGAAAACGCTGCCACTCACCAGAAGCACCATCCTAGGGGTGGCAGAGGCAGAACTCCTTATAGGCCCTTTTTCCAGCATCAAGTATTTCCGCAGTACCAGCCCAGGGGGTACTTTAGAGGCAGGGGCAGAAGGAGTAGTGGCCGCACCAACACCTACTGTGCAGCCAGTAGCTCAACAGAAGCAGACACCATGAAGGAATTGTCCAGGTCACCTCCCCATCCCTAGTAGGGGGCAGGTTGGCCCACTGCTTCCAGGAATGGAACTCCATCACCACAGACAAGTGGGTCCTGGAGGTAGTGGGCCAGAGACCTGCCCTAAACTTCAAGGCTCTGCCAAAGCTCAGGTCAAGAGCTTTCAAACCTTTTTCCCCATCAGAAACAACCCTGTTAGAATCAGAGGTTTCAAACCTTCTTGCACTCCAGGCAGTGGAATCAGTACCTCCCAGGTACCTGAGCAAGGGGCTGTATTCAAGATACTTCCTTACAGTGAAAAAAACAGGGGAGTGGTGACCCATTCTGGATCTCAGGTACTTAAACAAACATTTGACAAAATCCAAGTTCAAGATGGTCACTCTGGCCACCATTCTTCCTTGCCTGAGACAAGGGGACTGACTGGCATCTATAGACCTCAAGGATGCATACTTCCACATCCCAATCAGAAAGTCACACAGAAAATATCTCAGGTTCAGGCTACCCTCAGGCCACTACCAGTTCATTGCAATGCTCTTCAAACTCACATCTGCCCCAAGAGTCTTCACAAAGTGCCTGGCAGTAGTGGTGGCTCACCTGAGACAACAAGAGTATCAGTTTTTCCCTACCTAGATGACTGGTTGATAGGGGGACAATCTCCTCAGCAAGTAAAAGAGGCATTGTCCTTAACACAAAATGTCCTGTCCTTTCTAGGGTTGGTTCTTAGTGAACAACAAAAAGTATGTTCTGGAGAGAGTTCAAATCCTCAAGTTTACAGGGGCAGAACTGGACACAAACAGAGGAATAGCTTACCTGCTTCAGGACAGGGTGGACAGCCTCATCCAGGTAGCCAGCTCCTTCAAGCTTCATGTCTCAAGGCCAGCAAGGCACTTCCTCCAGTTGTTGGGGCACATGGCGGCCTCCATAGCAACTGTGCTTGGAGCCAGATTTCAGATGAGAGACATACAATTTCACTTGAGAGAGTACTGGACCCAGAGAAAGGATTCTCTATCAAAGCTAATTCCAGTCACAGCCACTTTTCTGCAAGCCCTTCACTGGTGGCAGGAAAGGGATAATCTCAGACAAGGGGTTCCCTTCGTACAGCAATCCCCTTCCCTGATACTCACAACAGATGCATCCCTCCTGGGATGGGGGGGCACATCTGGGAGGTCTTACCACTCACGGCACATGGAGCCAGCAGAAATCCTTTCTGCATATAAATCTTCTGGAGCTCAGAACGGTTCTGCTAGCTCTTCAGTTCTTCTCCAATCAAATCAGAGGGCAGGTGGTGCAGGTCAGAACAGACAACAAAACCAACATGTACTACATAAACAAGCAAGGCGGAACAAGGTCAACTTCTCTATGCACAGAGACAATGAAAGTCTGGGCCTTGGCTTACTCCCTGAAGGTTTCCCTCACAGATGTTCACCTTCCAGGCAAGGACAATGCTCTGGTGGATGCCCTCAGCAGAATAAACCAGAGCCATCATGAGTGGTCACTGAACAAGCAGATCTTACAGGCCATCTTCAGGAGATAGGGCATTCAGAGGTGGATCTTTTTGCAGCTCCAGACAATTTCCAGTTCCCTCAGTACTGTTGCAGGCCCCCTATCAAGGGCACAGTTCCCCTGGATGCACTCCTGCTGGATTGGACAGGGAGGTTTCTGTATGCCTTCCTTCTTTTTCCCCTGTTGCTGAGAGTGTTAAACAAACTCAAGCTCCAACCAGCATCAATGATTCTCATCACCCCAGATTGGGCTAGACAGCCCTGGTACTACATGCTCCTATCACTGTCGATAGCCAGGCCAATCAGCCTTCCCAGGAGGCACAACCTACTCACCTCCTCTCAGGGCAGGATCATATGCCCCCAACCTGCTATCCCTCAGACTCAAGGCGTGGATCTTGAGGACTTGGAGTATGCAGGATTGCATCTCTCAGAAGGAGTTATGGGCATCCTCAGGGTTTCCAGAAATCCATCTACTAAAAAGACATGCTTCAAAGTGGAAAAGATTTTCCTTTTGGTGTCAGAGTAGGGATTTAGACCATACCCAGGCTAAACTTTCTATAGTCTTGGACTATATGGCCCATTTGCACTCCACAGGTCTTACCATTGCCACCTTGAGGGTGCATCTAGCAGCTGTTTCAGCTTACCTATCAGCAGGTAAGCCATCTTTACTAGCTTCCAAGCTTGTGTTTAAAATGTTTTTTAAGGGGTTGTCACACTTGCATCCACCACATAGGAAGCCTACTCCCATGTGGGATCTGAATATTTGCATAATTCAGCTTATGCAGCCCCCTTTTGAGCCCATTGCTACAGCAGACCCAAATATGTGACTTGGAAAACAGTGTTTCTGGTAGCTATTACCTCTTCAAGGAGAATCCGTGAGCTCCAGGTATTGTGCACAGAGCAGGGGTATATTGCTGTCCACCAGGACAAAATAGTTCTCAGGACTAACAAAAAACTTCTCCCCAAGGTGGTATCAGATTTTCACCTTAATCAGTCTATCACCTTACCAGTATTCTTTACTGACCATTCTACCTCAGGTGAGCGTATATTACACAGCTTGGATGTAAAAAGGACAGTCAGCTATTATCTGGACCATACAAAGGGTCACAGTAAAAATCAGACCCAGCTCTTCCTCACTTATGGAGAGGTGGGAAAAGGTAGACCTGCCACTAAGTGGTCCATTGCCAGGTGGATCGTTACCTGTATTCAGTTCTGTTATAGTAAGGTGGGAAAGCAACCACCTGTGGGCCTCAGAGCCCACTCTACGAGGGGTACTGTAGCCTCTCTGGTGGCTGCCAGGGAGATTCCCCTAGTGGACATCTGTAAAGCTGCAACTTGGAAAACAGTCCACACTTTCACCAAACACTACTGTTTGGATGTTCAGGCCAGAGGTGATGCCAGGTTTGGCACAGCAGTCCTGCAGAGCCTGTTTCCTAAATAGGTCCTAGCCCACCTCCAAAGGCACTGTTTGGTAATCTGCATAAGTCAGAATACAATAAGATTTCCTGTTGTTTGAAGAAAAAATTACTCACCTTAGTAATCTTGTTTCTTCTAAGGGAATCTTACTGTATTATGAGCTCCCACCCTTCCTCCCATACTAAAACCTAAGGTCACTGCACTACTGCTGTGGTACAGTTGGTACAAACCTGGGGGTATCTTTGGTTCTTGCTTCTTTTGGGCATCTGTGACTTGAGTCTTAGTGATGTCACTTGGAAAAATAATTTCTCTGAAAACAGGGGGTATTCACTATATTGGTGTTTTGTTTTTTTTTTTTTTTATTGGGCAGGGAGCTCTAGGTATTATTATTATCATTATTGTTGTTGTTACTATTGTTAGGTTTATACTAATAGGAAACTGCTTAGAGCAGGCTTCGTAAGAATCTGACAGAAGTTGTTTACCAGGGACAGTGATTTGAAAACTGAGCTTGAACCTAGCATTCCATAACTTGCATAGGTTCTATTGACATTTTGGCTCCAGGGCAGTCCTATGGTGAGACCATACTGCATAAGTCAGAATACAGTAAGATTCCCTTAGAAGAAACAAGATTACTAAGGTGAGTAATTTTTTCTTACCTTCCATCCATTTGGATATACTGGACGTCACCCTTTGTTTTACCCAGCTGTCTTCTCAAAGCACCAAAAATAAAGTGCCAAGTGCAAATTGCATACAGTGGAGGAAAACATTTAAAATACTTGCTGAGATTTAGATAGTGCTCAGGTTCATTCCCTGGTGAAGCCATGACCATGGAGCAGCAACCAAGAGCCATGTGAGCTGGGCCAAGAGATGTGCCATGTCACAAAAACACCTGGTGACATATCGGACAGAAACCTCCTCAGACCACTAGAAAGTGAATGATATGCATGTTATTTATTAAGATACAATGTACTGTGAAAATGAGAGTTTTAAAAAGGAAACCACTAAACGGACCAGTGCTATACAGTAATAAAAATAAAGACGCCAAAAGGAGAAAATGGGAAAGGGAGGTGAAAATGGCAAGGAAAGGTGAAGAACAGGCACATAGCAGTCAGAAGGAATTAAAATACCTAAGTGATAATTAAACAAATAACAAAATGAATCAAACACAAATAATACAAAATCAGCAAAGGAAAAAAAAACGTGGGGGTCAAGTACAATGAAAATCCTGGTAATAAAAAAACAGTTAAGCAATAAAACACAACAGGGGTGTGTGTCATGCCGGGATAACATCACATCTTTTTAGTGGCTGGGCGCCAGGCTGCAGGCTGAGTGCGTCCAACATCTGAGAAGTGATGTTATTCCAGCATGACCTACATCCTGGAGTGCATTATTGCTTTTGTACAATGGCTCGATTGTAAGGAGAAAAAAAGGTTTCAAAAATGCTTTTTTTATATACATTTTCAGGTTGTTTTCCATGGGTAAGAATACATTTAAAACACTAGTTCTTTTTTACTGATTTGACCAGCAGGTGGTGCTGCAGACTGCCACTGTATGGCTTTGGAGCCCCCTCTTCATCAGTAAAATCACACACACACACACACCAAAGAAGAAGCTGGGTAGCTGGTAGACTGTTTTAATTCTTTTTGTCTCTTTATTTGTTGCCAGATGTTGAGCTGCAGTCAGCCTGCACAGGCAGCTATGGGCAAGGGGCCTGCTCTTGAGAACATCTTTCTTGGATTGATTTAGTTTTTAATTTTTGAATAACTCAAGTTTGTTGTGAGGATATATTGTCATTGGTGTTTTGTTTTCTTTCTCTGAGGCACCTGACCATTGAGGGGGGCTCGAGTATGAGGCGGTTTTAACTTTGCGATCGTTCCTACCCCATGTTCTCTTTAGATCACAATCTCCTCTACTTCTCTCAGTACAGTCAACATGTTTACAGTTTGTACCAGGAGAAGATGGCTGAAAAAAGACGGAAGCCACCAATCAATGAGTAGAGCACCCTGCGCTGTTTAAAAGCACACATGCTCATAATAGTAAGAGTAGCAGAGTGGTGACTGTGAAGTGAGTGAAGCCAATCACAGTGAAGGTTTCAGTTCAGAGTTCTATTTATTTTTAATCAGAAGTAGAAATAATGGCAATAATAGGATATGGTTTTGGTGTGGGGTTTAAGTGGTAGGCTTTAGGTGTGGGTTGTAATCAACTGGTGAACTGTGGGAGGGAGGAATTTCAGTAAAAAAAACATGACGTGCTGGCAACACTCCCTTTAGCCATGTCAAGTGTGGACAACTTTGACATGACATGTATAATTTTTTTTTTATTTATTTGCTTTTGGTAACCGGGTGGGTGTACTAGACATAGAAATGCCTATTTTCAGGCACAATCCAGGAGAATACAAGTTAAAATACATAAGCACACCATGTGACACAGCACATGAAAGAGATAACACAGTGGGAAGGGTCAAATACAATCAACATAGGGATTGGGAGAAATACAGTTTGGAACAAAGTGAGAATACAGACAATACCGTATTTGACAAGGTCAAAGAAAGCATAGTCATGTACAAAACAAATTAATATAAAGTATAAAAAATGCATAAATGGACATGTTATATACAGTGTACAATTAGTGCCCTTAGAGGTCATTAAGCTTAGACAGAGTAGAGACAGAGAGGAGGGGAGGAGGAGTAGTAGAAGCAGAGGAGAAAGAGGAGATAGGTGACATAGAACGTATAAGGGGAGGGTCATTAGAGAGAGGTGAGAAAGAGGCAAGATGGGGAAGTAAATGCTGAGTGGTAAGGGGAGATGGGGAACAAATGATCTAAGGTGGGTGGAAGCAAGTGCAGGGGTTTGAAGCACATAGATGGTCACGTTGATGTTTCTTGAAACCAGCATGGGTGGGAGCTTGGCGGATAGTTTGAGGTATGGAGTTCCAATACTTAGGAGCTGTGTGAGAGAAAGCTCATGCACCCATAGAGGTTTTACAGCTATGGATATAGAATGGGGCTAGGCCTCCAGATTGGAGCTCATATGAGGGGGGATTGGTAGTGAAGCAAGGAGGCAAGGGATTGTGGGAGACCTGACCTGACTATCCCGTCAATTAGGGAACCATAGGACTGATGACGATAAGCAGTGGGAGAGGGCCAGTTTAAGTATGCATAAAGCAGGCAATGGTGTTTATACCGAGGTGATGCAGAGGCATAGCGACAGATGTTATAATAGGTGGTGTCCCATTTGTGGAGGAGGACTTTGTGGCACCTAGGTAGGTGACCATGCCATAGGCCAGGGCCGGGAGCAAAAGGCTTTGTGCAATGGCAAGTCTGGAAGATGGGGTAAGGGCATAGCTAGTGCAATAGGCCCCTCAAATTTTAGCATTGACAGATTTACAGGTGGTGGTAATATGCAGATCAAAATCCAGGAATTTGTCCAGAAGAATGCCCAAGTATTTGAAGGAGCTGGTGCTGACCAGTGGGGGGCCATCTGCACATGAGATTTTGAGGGAGTTACTATTTGATTTAAGTCTGGCAGATAAGCCAAAGAGCATAGAGTGTGTTTTGCTGATATTCAGAACCAGGTTGTTCTCTGTCAGCCAGGATTATATGCTTAGAAAGTCAGAGCCAAGAGAGTGGTTTATGTCTGAGATATTTTTGGCACTGTAGTAGATGATGAGGTCATCCGCATAGAAGAGAGATGAGCACTTTGGTGGGCAAGATGGGCAAGCAATGTGAGAGGGCAGCAAGGAGGGCTGAGGGGATACTGGGATGCATAGGGAGAGGCATCGCCAGTAGAAAACAGGAAGTTATTATCCCTCTGTACAGACAGTTGGTGAGACCCCATCTGGAGTACTGCGTGCAGTTCTGGAGACCCAATCTCTGCAAGGACATAGACAGGATAGAGGCTGTCCAGAGGAGGGCAACTAAAATGGTGCAGGGTCTGCACCAGAAGACGTATGAAGAGAGACTTAAGGAGCTGAATATGTATAGCCTCGAGGAAAGGAGGGAGAGGGGGACATGATAGAAACTTTCAAGTATCTCAAGGGAATCAACAAAGTCCAAGAGGGTAGCATCTTTCAAAAATAGGTGTGCAAGAACAAGGGGGCACAATTTGAAGATAGAAGTGGGCGCTCAGAGGTAATTTAAGGAAGTATTTTTTCACAGAGAGGGTTGTGGATGCATGGAACGGCCTTCCAGAGGAGGTTGTGGAGTCAAAAACAGTGGTGGAATTCAAGCATGCGTGGGACAGTCATAAGGCCATTCTAGGGGTTGGGGGTAGGAAGAAGTAGGCTGCTGGTTAACTAGGATCTGCAGCTTATCCAATAGGTAGGGAAATGGGCAGACTGGGTGGGCCAAGCGGTCCTTATCTGCCGTCAAAATCTATGTTTCTATGTTTCTATGTTTGGAGTGAGCAGTGAAGGTCGTTAATGAAGATAGAGAAAAGCAGAGTGCCCAGTATAGAGCCCTGGGGAATGCCAACTTGGATAGAGGAGAGATCCGACATAGATGAATTGAAAACTATGGCCTGTTTCCTGTTCAACAGGTAGCTATTAAACCATGCCACCACATTGGCAGAGAAACCAAGGGAATGTAGTTTTGTGAGGAGAAGGGTGTGGTTGACCAGGTCAAAAGCCTTGGTCAGGTCGATGAAGACCGCACCTGTCAAGAGGCCAGTATCCTTGGCAGCATAGATGTCATTTGTGAGTTTTAGGAGGGCAGTGGAGGTGCTGTGGCCTTTGCGAAAGCCATGCTGAGCACCAGAGAGGAGGTCATATGTCTGGAGATACGCTATGGTTTGGGTAGCCACTCATTTTTCCAGGATTTTGCTGAGCACAAAGAAAATAGCTATGGGTCGATAATTTGCAATTTCTTTAGGATCACCTTTTTTAAGAATGGGTGTTATTCTAGCTATTTTCCAGATATTAGGAACTGTGCCATGGCACAGTGACAAGTTAAAGACTTTGGTTGTGTAAACTAGTTCCTACATTTGAAATCTACATTATTAGGCTGACCACTCATGTCCTTGTCTGCTATGTTCTGCCCACAGCCAATCTTTGCCAAAGTAAGTTCTGTTTTTGACAATGCCATGCCAGTCTGCAAGGCAGCCTCAGAAATTTGTCTATCATAGTCAGGCTCCAGGGTTACAGGGTCGTGAAAAACAAGGGACTAAGAGTCTGTCTTGCTGCTCGGCACTATCCATATGCACACCTGATCAATCCCCACCTTCCCCGGTTTCACTTGCAGTATCAGAAGTTGGCAGTTCAGTCACCAGCATTTTGGTAGAGTTTGCTGGTACAGTCTCCTCACTTGCAGAGGAAACTCCCTCTGCTACCACTGCACAACCAGATCTGCAGAATCAAGAACTCACTCTCCCAATTCACTGTGCATCCAACCTGAAACCCTCAGAGCCTTGTCACAGGAACAATGAGTATTTTCCTTCACAGCCAGTTTTGTGGGAGCTCTAGAAACAGTTCTTCATCTCAGACACAGCATTTGCTTACTGTGCTGTGAGTCAGAGTGCACAGCTGTTTCTGACAAAGCTGTCTCTTGTCAGTGGCTCCGCTGACACGTTGGTGGGCCTTCTCAACTTCTGCAGGCTGAGGAGATAATCTTTGTTTCGGGAGATACCTTGGTTCCTTCTCAGCCATCATCTCCAGAAGACATTGTTGCTGCACCCAACAAAACCACCTGTGCAAGAAAATCCAAGTCAGTGAGAGGGAAGCTATCAGTTACATGTCCTTCAAATAATTCAAGTAATTCTACATACATAATTGTATCACTTTGTCACAAAGACCACCAACTCGGGCACCAGCAAAGTCTTTATTAAGCAGATAAACTGAATTAGCATTCTGCTTACTATTACTCAGTACCCATAAAGATCTCACTGGTCAGAGAGCAGGGAGGAAGGGGGATTGGTACAAGGATGGGGGAAGGGGAACAGTAGTAGGTAAGCGGGAGTGAAATGCCTGGGAGTGAATCTGCATGGGGGCGAAATTATGTGGGAGTGAAAGTGGCAAATGATGGGAGTGAAATGTCGTAGACCCCTCTTGCATAGCTGCCTTCAAATGTTATTCCTCCTGATACAACGCAGCATCAGTTAGGTCCATTTCTTCAGTTTCTTTAACTTTAGGATTGATTTCCCTACTATCAATATTACTCAGTAGTTCTTCAACCTCACTCATACCAATGGCAGGGACATAGGTCAGTTCCCCTGCATTAACACCACCCTCACCTCCTCCACCTGGGTCTGCCACCTTGGGAATTTCCCCCCGTGTCCTGTCCAAATATCCCCATTTGCTAAAAATACCACTAACAGCTTAAACTGGTTCCATTTTAGTTGGTTTCCATCTAAATCCCCCCTCCCTCGAAATGAGGCCGAAAATAGCTCGCTACAACTGTCAATCCCTCCTTTCCTGGTTGACAAAAACAAACAAAAACAAATCAATAAACAAACACCTAGTTATCTCCCACTCGTCACATTTTTTGTAACTTTGCGCACCCACTTTATATATTACAGTAAGCCTGTGGCTTGAACTAAGGTACTAAGGTCCACAAGAAGCAAAAAATACATTTCAAAGAGTATGTTATAAACTACCAGGTAGCACAGCACTGCATCACTAAGAACTGGCAAATGGTAAGTAAGTGTCTCCCAGTGGATGGGTTGAAGTGTCACCAGTCTCTCAGGCTCATTTGTGCAATTGCCCACCTGCCCCCCAGAACTGAGTAGTTGGTGTGAGCATGGGCAACTCCCCATCACCCTGTCTCATAGGGAAAGTCCACAGATAAGACAGGGCAGAGTAAGATACAGAGATGGAGAGGATGGGGCTTGGAGCTAGATCAGTGCCCCCTCAAAATGATGATTGCCAAATACCTTTTGTAGACAGTTGCTTCTTTTTTTTTTTTTACCCTCGCTGTCCTTCTTCAGCCTACTAGCATGTGTTGCCAACTCACCTGTCAGACAGTGCCACACGACTACTCAGGCTTCCTCCTTCCTTCCTCGGAGCCCGTTCCACCCAGTTTTCAAGCCAACATGACGGACCACTATGCCAGATGGCCATGGTGACCAAACCAGATCCTTGAACTACCTAAGGCTGAAACACACATGACTCCCATCTCCCTTGTCATTTTTCTGTTTTGTCCTTCTCTCCTGGCGAGGTTATAAACTGTACCTGCTTCTGCTGAATGCCAATGCGATGACTGCAGCTAGCTGCTTGATCCTGCTGCTGACTACTGGCCACACTCCTGTGATCCTGGCGTCCCTGATGATGGTGTCAGTCTCTTGCCCCACCCCTTTCCAGACAGACAAGAAAAACAGGCAGCAGACTCGCACACTAAACAGGTCCAGGCAGTTGCTCTTCCTTGTTCTCTGGAAAGGACAACACAGTGGCTGACGGGTCTTTCTCTCTGACTCTTCTCTTTGTGACAATCTCACTCAACCTCTGAACCTCTCTGCAAGGATACCACTGACCATGCCCGTGCATCTGCCTTTCCTTCTGTCTTGGCATTAACCATCTCAGGTCATGGTATGGCCAATTACCATGCACTCCGCAAATGATGCACTGATTGAGTGAGGTCTTCTGTGCAACTGTGCACTGCTGTCCTCTCTAGACAGCAGTCACTGGAAACTGCTCAAAATTAGCCCAGATGGCGGTGGCTACTCTATCACTTGTAAGTCATCTGGGCACACTGCAGTTTAGTTTTTTTTTTCTTCAAAAAAACAAATTGAGATTTACAATCACCAAACAGGTTTCGCTGGCAGGCAACTAAGCAAGCTTGCTTGCTGCTTCTGTAACAGAACTACACATTATGGGGGCGCAGTGTGACATGTTTAGGCTCAACCAGTGGCAGTCAACCTCATACAGACTGCCACCTAGTGGTAGCCCAGTCTGATGGGGTCCGGGCAGGCCGGGGTGGTGGTGACGGTGACGGCCTAGTCAATAAAAAAAAAAGAATTGGCAGCATGAGCCTTTAGGGGTCACCCTTGCAGGTATACCAATGGCTTAATCTGACCCTGTGGAGGAATGGACAGATTCTTGGAATCCTGATTGACTGACAGAATTACTGGTGTGAAATAGAACTAGCATTTATTGTTATCTGCTTTGCGATCTCAATGCCTTAAACAGTACGCTGTTGCTGATACATATACCCTTTGCCTTTTGTTTACTGTGTCTCTGCTTGCTGCTTGCCTTTTGCCATTTCGCCAAACAAATGAAAGCACAATTAAGCATTGGAGTACAGTATGTAAAAAAAGTGTGGTCACAATTCTGAAGAATCACTTTAAAAAAAAAAGATTTTTTTTGGATTTACAATTTAGTAAAAACAAAACATTTGCTGGATAGGTCCGGTGCTGATGACATCAGTGTTCCATTGGAGTGGTTCACTGGAGGACAGTCCCGCTAAGATCTTCTGTTACTGGTAAGTAACTGTTCTTTCGGGCAGTCCCAATGCATTTAATGTGTGTGGCAAGCACACTGTTAACATCACCATGTCTGATGGAGCCCAGACATTCACCAGTCCTTATTGTCACGGGCCATTTAGTTTTGTTTACATAAAATATGCCACACATGTTACAAATTATACCATCTTCCCTGTACTGCAAGTAATAAATATCTACACTGGTTCCATTTTACCTCTCTTTGGGTTCAAAAAATGTTGGTCCTTCACAGCCACTTTGCAGAAGGTACACCCACCACATTTGTGGCAACCAGAGGGTGGTGGGGGGTAGCCAGATATCTGACCATATCCTAACCTGTGACCGTACAGTATGTACCACCTCATCCTTGAGGTTCTTCCCCCTCCTGAACACCATTCTTGTGGTGGTTCAGTAATACTCCTTACCAAATGGGGTTCAGTATGGAGTATATGTCAGTGTTTCTCAGGTATTTTACACACCAGGTGTGCCCGGGGACAAAAAGTGGTCACAAAATTTAGTCTGTCCTGTGCAGGTACACTACCCATCCTGTACTGGAGAAAATAATTTACATGTCTGGATTCAGCAGATCTCCTGGCTTCTGCTATAATGTCCTCCCATACCTCGTAACACATAACCTTTGAGTCAGTTCATCGGCCCTGCATTGATGGTTGTGTTCAGTACTGCAGTTATGTTTGACCTTTTCGAACTGACCCGTGTCACGTGGTAGGGGTAGCAGCTGGTGGAGAACATTAAGGTGTTACGATCAGTGGGCTTTCTGAAATTTGCACTCTCAATACTCTCAGGTCTAAGAAGTCAGTCTTCTGTCGATCACATTTCACTGTGAATTTCAGATTAGGATAACTTCCCTCTAAGCAAGACACAAAAACCCTCAAATCATTTTCATCTCCCCTGTCACATGAAAAGGATGCCATCAATAAAACAACACAACAAGCACATTTTGTGCAAAAAGGTGTTCCTGGTACCATCCACAACTACCCTTTCCTCCTACTCCCCCCAAAAACAAGTTGGCATATTTAGGGGCAAATGTAGCCCCCATAGACGTAACTTAGACCCACAGAAATAAATTATTACAATACAGAAAGGTGTTGTAGTCAAGTACCATCCTGTTCAGTTAAACTAGAACTTCAGTGGGAGGATTCAGAACCTCCCACCTATTGAGGAAAGTGGTGAGGCCACGTAAGCCCTCTCTATGGGAATGTTGGTAAGTGAACAGATGTCCATGATAACTAGCCAGGTATCCCGTTCCACCACTATGTCCTCGAAAGTCCATATCCACTATGACTTGGATATATGCCGGAAGGTTACAAGCAAATGGTCCCACATATGTATCCAACAGTTAGAAAATAGGTTTAGTTAATCCCCTTATGCCTGAAATAATGGGTCTTCATGGAGAATTAGTGTACTAACACTCTCATTCGGTGCAATTCTGGGGCAGCGACAAGAGAAAATGCCTGCCTGCACTGTGGTGTCATTCAGTCGTGTGCCATCGCAAATGTCAAACGGTATTTTAAGATGATCTTAAAGTTCTCCTGTAAAACAAAAGCAGAGGAGAAAAAAAAGATGATGGATCTGATGACAGATATGATATTAATAATGACAAGTGATTCATGAAAGGCATATGTACCATAACATACGAAAAGTGTCATTTGATTTAGACCTGCGTCTCCTGGCTCCCACCGACTGATCAGGTTTTAAAACACTGAAGATCTTTGCTTAATATAATTATGACTGTCACTTTAACAGCTGACCCAGAGTGCATACATAAACTGGCAAACTGTATTTATAATAAAGGAAACTACATCCAAAAATGTACTATGTTCAATAAAACTTGAATTGGTATACTGCTATTTGCTTGTTTAGTTTGGCATGGTATCAGTGATGTGTTTATGTCATGAATTGTGTGGCAGTGCATCATTTTGGGGGGCAATAAAAGGCACACTGAGCTGAAAGCTGACTGGGGAAAAGGGGGTTAAGTGACTTACTTAAAGGGACACGGTCATCTTTTTATTAAATTTAGTGCCCTTGTAATATTAGTGCATGTGACTCAGAGCTGTAGTCAGCAGTGGCTCCAAGTCACTTTGCAAAGCATATGTGCCTTATTAAAGGGACATTGTCAACCCCCTACGGGCTCAGTGTCACTAGTTTAAAAAAAAAACATGTTATGATTGTTCACATTTTGTGCAGACTGCAGATGTAGCTGGTAGTTTGAGTCTGGTTCTGTTTTTTTTCCTTTTAAACAGTGAAAAACAGACTGCCCACCATACTGGTGTTACCACACCAAAACATGTTTGTTTACATTCCTTGATCAACTCCCACTGCATCTTTCCTGGACTTGGGAACACCTCCAACACAGTCCAGCCACTAATTATGCATTAGGAGAAGAGTAGACAAGTGTATCATGAGTTGCTGCATTTTCTGGGGGTGTTCCAAGTTTTCAAGTAGTACACAGTAAGAGTAGATCGAGGATTTGAAACAAAACAAGGTTGTTTACAACTATACCATTAGCATGCATTTCAGTTCTGCGAAGAAAGGAGGAAGCTAAAGCAACCAGCCACATCACTGAAGTTTAGAGAAGGTAAGCAATCATAAACTGTGAGTTTTTAACTAGAAATACTAGGATATAAAAAAAGTTGACAGTGTCCCTTTAAATACATTTTTGTTAAAATGACTTTCAGTGTGCCTAACCATAATTCATGCCGTGCTCCTTTCTGCAGGTCCCCGACCTACAGAACAGCAGTACAGGATGCCGAACTTGTGCCGAGTCCCGATTTCACTTTTCAAACAAGAAGTACTCTAGGAAGTAGCCCTCAGATTTATAAAACATGTACACAGTGGACATAAGCAAACAATGGACAATTCAACAATATATATACTGTATATTGTTTTTTGCATGCCACCAAAATCACCAAACTCATTCATGCACATGTTGTACTTCAGTTCTGTATGGTGGGGACCTGCGGGTAGGAGCATGTTGCAAATTAAGGTAGGGCTGACCAAAAGTCATTTTAGGTAACAAAGATGTGTTTAATAAGGCACATATGCTTTGCAAAGTGACTCAGAGCCATTGCTGATTATAGCTCTGAGTGAGTCACAGGCACTAATATTTCAAGGGCATTAAATTTAATGAGAACGCTGACAGCGTTCCTTTAAGATCACGTAGGGTGGGACCCAAAGGCACGTGTTCTGGGTATATGCAGTATTATAGGTTGGTACACAAACCTCAAGGCTGTATTACTTCACTACCAAACTCAATAATCCCTGCTCTGGCTCACTGACTCCATTCTCTCTGGCATGGATCAGGGCTGTATCACCTCTGCCATCGTTGTTGATTTGGCCAAAGCCTTTGACACTGTTGCACACACCCTGCTCCTCTCCAAGCTGGTTACAGTTGTCTCTCTAAGAATGACATTAGCTGGTTTAGTTCCTACCTTATGGGTAGGTCCCAATCAGTTAGGGTAGGTAACTCCATCTCCCTCTCCCTATCAACTGTGGTGTCCCTCAAGGTTCAGTACTTGGACCAATTCTGTTCTTGAAATTTCTGAATGACTTACCCTTTGCCTGCTCAACAGCAGATATCCACATGTATGCGGATGATACTGTTTTGTTTTCCTCCGGTACCTCCCCCTCAGATGTAGTGACCAGTCTTCAACTGGCTTTTGACAATGTTTAACATTGGTTCTGTTCTAACCAACTGTTCCCTAATGCCAAAAAGATGGTCTCTATGACTTTTGGCACCAGGCAAAGGCTCTCCAGATTTACAGCTCCCCCTATTTTCACGCTCTTGATGGTTCCCCATTGGAAGATGTCTTCTCCTTTAAGTACCTCTGGCTCTGGCTCGATAGGAACCTTGACTTCTCTGTACATGTGGATGCTATTCAAAAAAAGCTTAATCCCAAACTCAGCAATCTTTATAGACACCGTGGCTCTACGCCCCTTCAGGCCTGCAGTGAAATTGTCCAAAAGATGATACTCACGATTTTTGACTTTGGAGACATAGTCTGCTGTGTCACCCCTAAGACCACCCTTGCCAGACTGGACACCCTATTCAGCTCCTGCCATTTTGCCCTAAATTGTCCACCATGTACACACCACTGTGACCTCTACACTGCTCTCTCCTTCCCACTTCTTGAGGCCAGATGCCTTGCTCATTGTGCTTCACTAGTTGGTAAGATCTGAATTGGCTCCCTTCCATCCTAACTTAATGCACTCTACACCCTCTTCTATCTCCTATTCCCTCCGTAACTCCACTCCTGGACTCTTGCCCTCCCTGTGAGAAGCTCCAATTCTGGTAGGGCCACCTTCTTATACCATTTTCCTATTCTGTGGAACTTGCTCCCATTAGAGATCTGCTCTGTCCCTTCCACTAGTTCATTGTCTTGTCTTCTCTGGAAATATATTTTCCCATCCTGCAACTGCTCCTAACCCTTACTTCTTTCACTACTTTATCCCTTTTTCTTTCTATCTATCCTGATTCTCTTGCCTACCCTTGCCTCCCTCCCTAATTTTCATTCCCCTTACCCTCCCCTCCCTTCTATGCTGTCTTATGTGGCTGTACATTTTTGTGTAGGTGTATGTTTTCTATATTACATACAGTATGCCTCAGTATACTGTATGTACTATACATTTCTATATATTTACATTATTATTTGTAGGCATAGATGTGTCTGGGTTCATTCTGGTTTATTTTTCTTTTCTTTTTTTTTTTGCATTGTTATACTCTTCATGCTCAACTTTATTTTGTACTATTTTGTTACATTTTTCTATTCATGATATTTTGTACTCTGCTGTTGTTTACTGTATCCCATTCTCCCCTTACCCCCAGGACACTTCTGGAAATGAGCTCTTGGTGGCACATGTTGTCTATCCTGGTGAAACTTTTCAAATAAATAAATTAATTAATTAATTTATGATGTCTGTTATCCAAATATGAATACCACAGAATAGGGCTGATATTTGTTATTCAGCATCTGAATAAAGAAATGGCTATTGGTTGGGTTATTTAGTAAGGATATTTGTTACACAACAGACCATTACAAATCTGTTCTTTACCAATTATGTGACCTTCAAAGTTACCCAGTGTTACCCACCCAAAAAAAGCCCACAACCAGACCTGCATGCTCACATTAAGCCACCCAGCACACCCCTTTCCTGTGTGTCCAGAGCTCCACACAGCTAAATACAGTGACGAGCACAGCCATCCTCTCACATCTAACACCATCCACTATATAAGCTGTCAGTGAACACACATACTGTAGCATACTGTTATACAGTGTATCTATTGTACACATGCTTAGTGAGAGTTCATATGGTGACCAGCCATGGAGGTGAGATGAGGGTTGTGCTGGCATCCGTACATAGCTGTGCGGATCTCTGAACACCTGGGTAAGGGGGTGGGTGTGTTGGGATGAGAGCAGACAGGTTGGGTGGGGGGTGCAGGGCCGGGGATGACACTGGAGCACTTTGATGGTCATATTATTGGTAAAGAAAAGATTCAATAGTGTTTGGTGAGTAATGAATATCATTTCTGAATAACCCAACTAATAGCCATTTCTTCATTCAGGTGCTGAATAATGAATAGCAGCCATATTCTGTGGTATTTATATTTTAATTATAAAGATATCATAAATAGAACAAAATGCCACTGGACCACCAGTGAATAATGTAGTTCAAGGACATGGGTGATGGGGGGGGGGGTGCATGGGCCCACCATGAAATATTGTAATTAAAGGAATCAAGCAATTCTTCTGATTATCTTACAACTAAACTTCTTACACAAGTTTCCAACTATTCCTTACAAGACATCCGAGGGAGAGGATTAATAGCTCCTACTATATAAACTAAATATGGGAAAATGTAATTTGATTACATGGCTTTTGTCAAATGGAATTTGCTACCCCCTAGTGTATGCAATATGCCCTCATATCAAACTTCTAAATCTGCTACATTAGATTTATATTTATTTAGATGTCCTTGTTACTACTGAATTCTTAAATGTTGTATGTATTTGTTACTATTGAATCTTTAACTTATTACATGTTGTATGTATTTGTATTTAATGTCTAAATATTTATTGCAACATATGTTTTATGTTTCCACATTTTATGCAGGACGGTATTGTGAACAGGCTTGCCTAATTACGCTATCCTGTTGAAATATAAGAAAATAAACATACAAACAAACAATAAGTGATCGGGGTTGGAAGCACCGGACCACCAGGGAATAATGTAGATAGACAAACTGGGTCATGGGGGGGGGGGCATTGGACCACTAGGGAATAATGTACTTAGAGGAACCAGGGACTCGAGGGGGGCCACTGGACCACCAGGGAATAATGTGGTCAGAGGAACCAAGCAACTGGGGGAAACTACTGGACCACAAGGGTATGAACCATGCCAGGGAATGGGAGATGGAGTGTGGGAGGATGCAGCGCAGCTGCCCTGCCTTCAGTGGGCGGGCAGTCATGGGCTTAGCACCCAGCTGAGAGGTGGTTTCAGCAGCAGTAAACAGCACCACATGGGGGCTATTTATCACTGCTGCAAATGTTTGACTGTCCTGCTGCGGCAGTATGCATGAAGGTATCCCTCATTTACACAGGCACAACAGTATTTTACCACCTTGGCACTGCTAGGTTTGATGGGCTCTCCTAGGATCTCTGAATATGGCCCTGCCCAGAGCACCAGTGCAAACCTGGTTTACGGCCAGTGCTAACCATGTTTGCGCCAGCACCAACCTTTGACTCTGAGGCCCATATTATCTTGCTTTAAGCAAACTGAAATTTATCTAAAAGATCTAGAAATCAACTAATGCTATCTTATTTTCCTAAAGTCTTACTATATTGCCCCATTGGCAGATAATTTTGCTTATTTTAAGAATAAAATACACAAATTTCAATTTTATGGGCTAATTTGAGACCGTCATTTGTTTGCAGTGCACTGACATTTGTCAGGCTTGGGATCCGTCAGCAGTCAGTCAGAACCAGCCTTGAGATCCAATCTGGACAAGAAAGCCCACTGATTCTCCCTCCAACCCACTTGTCACACTTTTAAACAAAATCTCCTATGTGACTAATATCCCCAGCTGTGCCTACCACAACGTCAACCCTGCCACATATGTCAAATCAAAGCCATCACATTGCTAATGTATGGAACCTTCATTTCTTCCACATCCTACAAACTTGAAATAAAAGACACAATGCAGCTAACTTTTACAGGTTCATCCATCTGTCTACAGGCCACAAACTGTTGCTCAAACCTCCACACACGTCAAGTAAATGCCAGCATGTGCCTAAAATATGAAGCCCCCACTTCACCCATGTGGCACAGTCTTTAAATAAAAGTTGCGATGTAGTTAATGTGCAATGGTTTCCCCGCTGTCTGTCAACCACAAACACCAAATAGAATCACCATATGGCTAAATCAATACTGGCTTACTTATCCCTCTTTCCTGAACACCTCTGCTGTGCTGTCTCAACGTCTACTGTGTTGCTGTCATTGCCTGTACTGTTATTCTGTGCTGGCAAACCTACTGTGCTGTTCCTGTTACAACACTGCCATCTGCTGCCCACAGCATAAAATAACAACAGTCTTTTTTAAAGAATGAACACCTGTACTTTTAAAAAATATATGTTAAACTGTTTTGTTTTATAAACTTTTGTAGCACAAAAAATAATCAATTTCATAACCCCAATAATACACTCCAAGGTATGGGATGTGCTGGGATACTGCCTCTTCGCAGGTGCATAAGGCACCCAGCCTGTTGTCACCTAAGTTGTGGTAAAGCAGCAAGATCCAGAGGAGGAGAGAATCTACTTGGATGCTTAATTCTTATTTCCCTTGCGGAACATGTCAAGCTTGCTTTTGAACTCAGGTCACCAGTGTCGCAAGTGTTAGCTCTTTTGCTGCACCAATGGGCTGGGCACTTTGGCATCATTTTATAATGGCAATGTTACACTCCAAGGTATGGTATATCATGGGATATAATCGCTTCTTGAGTGGTTGAAGGCACCTGTCTCACAATGCACACAAGGCCAAACAATATTTCATGATAGACTATACCTTGTCGTGTAGTCTTGGTTGTCTGCCATGTTCCTTTTTTGTGGATTGGTACAACTTCCGCATCCTTTCAATTCTCTTGTAACATACTCAGCCACAGAATTTAATTACACGTGAATGCAATTTGGGGATCCTAATTCTTTCGCGAGGTCTCTTATAGCCTGCTTACTTAATCTGTTCAGTGCTATGGCCCTGTTCTTCCTTCCCAACATCCACTTTCCAACTGATTCCTCCCCTCCCCTCCCATAGTTACCACTGCTGTCCTAATTAAAGAGCAAACAAATATGAATTTAGTTTCTCTGGTGTTTTCTTCACATCTTATTTTTTGCTCTCCCCCATGACCAAAAGACCTACTGATCAGTTTGGTTTTCTCTTGCCATCTACATACAGCAGTTAAAGAACATGTTGCTATTACCTTTGGCCCTCTGTGCAATTTTCCATTCTGCTGCTCTTGCCTTCTATCTTATTTATTTGGTATTCGGAAAATAACCTTTGAGCCAAGGCTCTTTCATAAAGGTTCCACTTCATGTTAATAGAGTATAGACATTCAGTCAAGAAGGTTACAGAGTTTTAGGACATTTGAGACACTGAACAGCACAACAATGAGGAAAAGGTTACAGAGTTTCTTAGATATTTAAAACACTATACAGCATATAGACATCAACTTTAGTGATTACCAGTACAGGTAAGGTACAGAGGCACTAGATGTTAGGTTAGGTTGGGCAGAGGGACAGTAAGGACAATATTTTGGTGGGGAAGGGGCTCTAGTAAAAGTGGTCAAGGAGGCAGGGCTGAGGCCGGGGAGGCAGAGACCCATCCTAGCGTGGAGATAGGGGAGGGGAAGGGGTGTACAGGAGCAGCCCCCTTAGAGTGATTCAGAGGCAGTGTCAGGGAGCATGTGGGAGGGTGGCTTCAGTCTTGAGCTGAGAATAGTTGCTGTTAGTAGAGCCAGGCATGGTCATCCAGAGTCTATCAGCTGTAGGAGAAGCAGGTGCACACAGAGCTGGAGGTCAGGTAGTGCTTAAGGTCTGATTTGAAGCTGTACAGGCTAGTGGAGTTCCAAATGGACTCGGGTACCTCAGTAAACCAAAGAGGAGTTCTGTAGGAGAAAGCACACTGTCTGAGAGCTGTGCATTGGAAAGGCACCACGAGGAACCCCTGCATTCTGCTTGTGGTTATATGTTCTGAGCCTGGGAGGGAGAAGATGCCTGTATGCAGGGGGCTTTTCCCAGGAATGCTTTTTGCCTAGGAGGAATGTGAGGAATTTAGTCCCGCACACAAAAGAGACATGAGGTGTGTCTGTACGTAGAGGGAATGGGTGTGGGTCATTCAATCGCTGTTCAGGATGAGCCTTGTTGAGAGCTACATGCACCTTCTTGAGCACAGAGTAGACAACCAGGCCATAATCAATGGTGGAGAGGATGGAGCTCATGACTGATAGGCAGATGGCTGCCATGGTAAGGTGTTTTCTATGCCTGTATAGCACACCAAGCTTGGTGTTGACTGTCTTGACCACCTGGTTGACATGTTGAGCATAGGATAAGGTGTTGTCCAGGGCGACTCCAAGGTATTTGAAGGAGTGTACCTGTTCCAAGTGGGCGAGTACATTGTTGGTGATGTTTATGGTGGGGAATCTTTTCTTGAGCTGAGGGCTGGATAGGAGCATGGTCTTGGTTTTTTAGTAATTGAGCAGAAGATTGTGCTCGCCGAACCACTCTTCTATTTTACTGAAGGAGTGCTGAAGTGCTGCTTGCAGTGGCTCAATTCAAGAGTTGCTGTTGAGGATGACAGCGTCATCCGCATATAGGATTATCTTGGCATCTCAGGCTTGAGGGAGATTATTTAGGAACAGGCTGAAGAGCAGAGGTCCCAAGATGGATCCCTGGGGGCCCCCTGCATGACTTCCCTAGGGTTAGACACTGTTTGTCCTATTTTTACCCTTTGTGACCTGAGGGACAGGTAGTCTCGGAACCAGAGTGTTGCAGTGGCGGCCACCCCCAGGCTTTGTAGCTGGGCCAGTAAGAGGGTGTGGTAGACAGTATCGAAGGCTTTCATTAAGTCTATGAACACTGCCCTACTAGTTTGCCTTTGTCCATAGCTTTGTGAGCGTAGTCAGTAAACTCTACAAGGGCAGTCGTTGTACCATGCCCCTGCCTGAACCCATGCTAGTTGGGGCATTGCAGTTGGTATTTGCTGATATAGTCTGTTAGTTGGTCCACCACAATCTTCTCAAGGGCCTTGGATATGGGGGAGAGGATCGAAATCGGCCTGTAATTGTACACATTGGTCCTGTCCCTGCTTTTGTGGACAGGAGTGACCAACGCTTGCTTCCAGTGGCTGGGAATTGTGCCAGGGTCAGGGATTTGTTGAATAGTTTTCTTATAGACTTGATGAGCACATCAAGAGTTTGAGACCCCAGCTTCATGTCTACTCCATCGCTACCCATTCTGTTCTTCCCGGGCACTTCTCCTTTATAGTAACTCTCTTGAGGTAGAAGGTAGGGTGAGAGGTACTGGGTGCTTTGTCATCTGAAGGAACCTTGGCAGGGTGTAGGTAGTCAGGAGAAAGTATTGTGCTTAGATCTGTGAAGGCAGAGTAGAAGGACTCCTCGATGAGGCGTGGGTCCAAGGTCGTAGAGTTGTTAATGTGGAGCAGCTGTGGATTTCTCTTTTCTTTTTCCCCTAAGAGATTCTTTATGTTTCCCCAGAAACTTTTGCTGTCACCGCAGCTTTTATTGAGCAGTTCCTTGTGGTGATCTGCTTTAGCCCTCCGTATTAGATGCATGCAGTGGTTTCTAGCTGCCCGGTACAGCTGGTGGTCATGGTCTTTACCTGAGGCCCTGGCTTTTAATCAAAGGTTGTCCCTCTCCTTCATTATGGCTAGGAGCTCACCTGTGATCCAACCATTAGTGGTCCCCCGCACTTTCCTTCTTTTTAATGGTGCGTATCAGCCATAAATATTGCTGACTCCATCTGTGAAGTACTTCAGGGCCTGGCCCAGGTCTGGCAGTTTGTCAACGGGCGACCAGTCATGGCAGGATAGGGCATTTCTAAGCAATCCTAACTGACCTCTTTTCAGGATCCTGCTCTGTATAGTGATGGGGTGGCTATTTTTGAACTTATTTGATCATCTGAGGGTGACAGGGGAGTGGTCGCGCAGCGTATCTGGTAGCACTTTGACCTCAGATAATTATGATGGGGAGTTTGTGAGGATCCAGTCAATAAGCGATGCCTTTCCTTCATTTTCTGAATTTGAACTTACAAAAAATTCCTTAGAGATCTAGGGCTAAGGACACAGGCCAGCATGGAAAGGCGTGGAATTATATTTTATGTTTACAATGCTTACGGTACTTGCACTACAATGGACTAGGCCCCATAATCATAACTTGTGAGCCTTGTTCAGTGTCTTCCCTGGTTGTTGGTCTGGATGATGAGGTAGTCCCCCAGCACACCTGTGTGTCTCCCCCCCACCAACACACATCTGATCCTTGCCCTCAGCTCACTGATTCATTAATTCTCTTCACCACACTATGACAGTACCCTACCTCCCACTTAAAAAATGGGTTTAAGATTTCCACCATTCTGTTTGACTGACCCTCTTGGCAAGGTGGGCATGTGGTGGTCACCCCAGTCTTTAAAAGCAGGGACAGAACCCACCTGGCCAACTACAGGCCAATCTCAATTCTGCCCCCCTCTCCAAGGCAGTAGAAAGAATAGTATATGATCAGTTAGGTACATACCTTGATAAGTACAACCTTCAGTGCCAGGAACAGCATGGCTTTCGGTAGGCACATAGTACTTCAACGGCATTGGTTGAGTTTACCAGTCATATCCATGAAGCACTTCACCGAGGGCTCTTGGTGAGGGCCACTTTCATCAACCTCACCAAGGCCTTCGACACAGTCAACCACTACTTGCTTCTCACACAACTCTCTCACATTGGTATATCCTCTGTCTCTCTAGGCTGGTTCCAGAGTTACCTCTCTAACAGGACCCAGCAGGTCAAGATTCTTGACGTTCTATCCGACCATCGGCATGTCAAAACAGGGGTGCCCCAAGGTTTCATTTTGGGCCCCCTGCTGTTCAGCCTGTTTTTAAATGAACTCTCCAAAGTCTGCCAGAATACAATCCTTCTATATGCAGATGATGCTGTTCTCTACACGTGTCACTCCACTCTCTGGAAGAGCTGGAAAAAGGCATGCAAGATGACTTTACTGCTGTGGAAAAATGGTTCCTTCAGGCTAAGCTCTTGCTGAACTACACTAAGACTAAAACAATGTTGTTTGCCTCCCATCAAAACCGTCATAAGTCCCATCACCTCAATATCTACAATAACAAGATTGATACACTCAAAATGGTCACCACCTTTAAGTACCTTGGTCTACCTTGACACCTCTCTCTCCTGCAGCCAGCACATAGACCATGTAGTCAAGGCAGCTAGTGCCAGACTAGGTCAGCTCTACCGACATAGGCAGTGCCTCACCGAAAGTGCCATCAAGCTTGCAGTTAACAGCTCCGTGCTCTCTATCATAGATTATGTACTGATAGTCTACGGAGCCGGTACCGATACAGCACTTAGGCGAATCGAGATTGTCTTAAACAAAGCCTGCAGACTAGTCCTGGGTGTGGACCATTTAACTCACACTTGTGAACTATACTCACGCACTGGTTGGTTAAACCTGAATAGCAGAATTCAGTACCAAGTCTGTCTATTAGTGAAAAAATCCACCCTAGGTCTTGCTCCTCCTAGAGTGAGGCAACTGCTAAGAAACTCCACTTCCTCCAGACTAACTAAGGGGTCGAGTAGAGCTGCCTTCATTATCCCATTCTGACAGACCTCACCAGGGCAACGGTCCTTTGAATACCAAGCCCCCAGCTGGCTAAATTCACTTAACTCTGAGCTGATTGAGGAAACAAAACTATGCCCATTTAAGGCAAAGCTGCTGCAGTGCTGCAGTACCTGGCCACTCTTAGTAAATTGCGACTGCGTCACTTGTGCATAATCCTACTATTATTGGTAGCTTATCTGTCCTGCATAGCACTCATTCTCCCCCCCACTTCCTCCCCTGCCTGGTGTGACCCCAATGAGCACTTACCCCCATGTTCCTTCTTTATCCCTCCCCGCCTTCCTGCTTTCTCTTCACAAATACTAATCCCCCTAATTTTGACCCCTCCCCGGTTTCCCCCTCACCTTACCCCCACACTTTAAAACCCTTTCCTTATCCTCTCCTCCCCCACATCACCCAGCCCTGCCCTATCACCTACACACGGTAACCCTGGGCAGACTCCTATCCTATCCTATCCACCCCTCTGAATACTCAACCCACTTATTCTGTCACCCCTTTTCTCTGCCCCACCCCTCCCCTGCTCTCATCTATTCTGTCCTCCCCCTCCTTTGGTCACCACCACTTCTGACCCTCCATAACTCTAACTGCATGCTCTAAAGCTCAGCTACCACAATAAATTGCTTGTCCACCTTAGGCATGCTCTTAGTACTGTTGCAATAAAGTTGACCTCTCCTACCTGCTGTATTTTAACTGTACTTGCTTGAATCTGTATCTGTATGTACCATAATGTACTTGCCTGCTGTATATACCCTTATCTGTTTTGTAATGTCTACGTACCTTGTCTATTGCCTTATGACATGGAAACTTTGTAAATAAGCTTTTAGCTCAAAGGTGTTATCCGAGATTCCAATAAATAAATAAAATAAACAATGACCAGATAAAACAAGACAAAACAAAACAAAAACAATTGGCCTTATCCCCCAAAAATTTTCTCCCTCATATACAATTGTTAAAACTGGTAGTGTTCACCATTTTTTTCTCTTGCTTAGTGAACAAGAGACAGCCTGTCTGCACAGAACAAGTCAGCAGTCATAATCAAGGGAATCTTAAAACTCCAGTTCTACATAACTTTTTTTTTAAATACATATTTGTTATCATAATTTGAATGTCTCACCTTAGCTGCTTAGCCATCAGGTACTAACTCACTGTAACTGCCACTGTCACACACCCACTCTCTCATTGTCACAACCATGCTGAGAACTGAATGGCTCCCCGTCACTTTCACCCATTTCCCTAGCAGTAAATATGACCAACGAAACATTAGAAAAATGAAAGTGCTCTTAAGTAAATACATTACTTCCCCACTGTAGGACATCATTCCAGACACCACCAACCAGATGTCACATCACAGCTGATTTGCTGTTTGGCTCAGTTCACATATATACATTTTAAAATATTAACAGAACTCAGCCCTAAATCACACTGCTTCTCACCGGCGAGTAGGTGAGCGGGTGGGGGTTTAGGGTTTGAACAACACATAACAAAAGTTACTGTGTAATGGGAGATGAAGAAAAGTGGCTCAAAAAATCCCAGTCTCTCACAAACAGTAGTGCCCTGTACCAGTAGAGGGACTACTTTAAAATAAAATGATTTTTTTTTTACATTTTGACTCAATGTTAAGTAATTTATTTTCTTTACGTACATATTTTGTTAAAATTTAAGCAAAGGCCAATTTTCTAAGTGCAATAATACCCTCCAGGGTGGGCATTATGGGGTATATTGGCCCTTCCTAGGACTATGAGGCCCTCCACGTATGGCATCAGGCCTCATTACACCTATGGGCAGGCCAGTATAGCCCAGTACTGCCCATCCTGTTGGGTATTATTCCTTGTTTGTACATCACTGTGACATGGTCCTCTCACCTACCACAACCAGGTTGAGACACCACATCTTTACTGCCACAGTCTGTTGTGCACTCACTCTGGGCTGTTCCCATCTTGCCCCATTAATGCATCTGCCCACACAGCACAAAACCAAGACACAGAAACTGCTATTTGCTTCAGGCACACCTGACCCTGCTTCTGTACATGAAACAGGCGCACTTTGATAAAATGAACTAATCTCAGAGATGAAACACAGAAACAGAACTTGCCAGCAGAAAAGGACCGCTTGGCCCACCCAGTCTGCCCAGATGTTCCCTGCCGAATCTGTCTCCACAGAACCTAATTAGTCTCTGGCATCCCTCCCTCCCTCTTCCCTGCATATTTACTAATATACACCTATGTCTATCCTACACATGTTTGAAGCCCCCCCCCAACTGTTGTCGCCTCCACCACTTTCACTGCCTGTTTTTTCCATGAGTCTACCACCCTTTCAGTAAAGCAGTATTTCTGTACAACCCTCCTAACTCCCCCAGATTCATCGCATGCCCCCCATCCTCATGCTGTTTCTTATTTGAGACTCCCCTCCTGCACCCTGTTCACCCCTGTGAGGTATTTGTAGGTCTCTATCATGTCACCTCTTGCTCTTATCTCTTCCTGGGTTTACATGTTGAGACCCTTCAGTCTCTCCTCACAGGGCTTCTCATGCAATCCCAGCACCAATTTTACAGCCTCACCACATGGCTATTTTAAATGCTAATCCAAGTAGCATTTAAAACCTTCCATCTAGCCACTGTGGTCCCTTTCCTGGAAGGATGCAGGCTGTCTCCCATATATAGGCCCATGTCCTCCAGGTTGGCCCCCAGTCCCCAATGTAGCAGAAGCACGCCTCCATGCACCATACCTTCAACCAGATGTTAAATTCCCTGGTGTGGAGTACCCTTTCTTCTCCCCTGCCATACACAGATAACACCTTGGCAAATGCTACCATGCATGCCACCTGTTGGAGGCCCCTCCCTAGCTCCCTGAAACTATCCAGCACTACCCCTACCCTGTTCCTTGCCAGGTAATTTTTTCCAAGGTGGACAATGATGTCACACTTCCTCCCATCTCTTGCTATCCTAGTGATCCTCTGGATGCACTTTCAGTCCCTCCAAGCTGAAGAACCAGGGAGGCACTTGACCTCCCTGTCCCTTCCTCAGAGGGGCCTCTTCCACCCTCCTTGGGGCTTCCACTTCTGAGGACCCGTTTCCTCCATTCCCACTGCTACAGATGCTGCCTCTTGGCTGCCCCCCTCCCGCCAGTACAGCGAAGGAATTCTGCAGTGGTATAAACAGAGGAGCAAGCACCCTTTCCACCAACACCACTTTCCCGGAGCCCATCAAGGTCCATCCATTTTGCCTCTGCATAGGCATCCTCTGTGGGAACAGCGGCAGACTGGGTGTCATCTGGGTGGGACAGAAGGTCCTCTGCACCCTTGCCAGTTTGGCCTGGAGTCCAGCAACCTCTACCCTCATCTCAGAGAAGTGAGTACAGGTGGAGCAGCATCATAGGCTCCAGAAGGTGTCCTGAAAGACTGTGGCCCAACAGCCATTGCACTGCAACACTCCCATGATCTTTCCTTCCTTTGTTTCACGTGTATTCATACTTCCCTGTACCCTACTGCACCCTTTCTACTCCTGTTGTACTCCTACCTCTCCCTTTTCTTGTCTGAAACTTGTTTGCTACTCTTCTCCAGACAGTGTGTCTCTTGGTTTCCCTTTTCTAGCCGTCCGACCTGTACCTATCTTATCCTGGGTGTCTACTACTCCTTACTCACTTGCGTTATGCCTACAACATATAGCTACTTACCCTGTAGTTGATTTGTCCAGTACAACAGAAAACAGTAATGATTTATCTCTTACCTTGGCCTGGTGTCCTCCCTGCTGAGTCTCCTTTAGACTGTGGACAGTTAGCAGGTGCTTCACTCCTGCTCTGTGTCACTCACGTACTGGGACACAAGCTTGATGGGACATGCTGGGTGTTACTCCTTTTATCTCCCCTTCCTGATTCCTGGTGTTCACAGATTGCCTGTCCCCACTATTCCTCTGGAAACCTCCTCCCCCAATCACATACCTGATTCTTAATCAACTCACCCCCATGAATAATTCCCTGAGCTACAGTAGGTTCCCCACACTGTCTGTTACAAATCTCCAATTAAAACTCTCTTTCCTTCATGTAACCACTTACACTGCCACTTTAAATATGGAGAGAAAATATATTATAGGGGTGCAATAGGGCCCCTATAGTTAGGGTTGAATAGGGTGTGTTTTGTAGTGCCATAAATGTTACTATTTATTCTGCAGAATACAGATTATTGAGTTAATAATTGCAATTAACTGCCTTGCTATTCAGTTGCTTTCTGCTGGGATTCTAGCATAGTAATTTAATTTCCTGCTGCCTTCTGCCTTTTCTACTAATCCTTTACCGTTGTTACCATGATTTAAAATGCATTTAATGTTTACCATGTATTGCACTGTGATTTAATATGCATTATTATGCCATGCATTCTACTAGCTTCTGCTGGGCTTCTAGATAATAATTAATTAATTTTCTGCTGACTATTGCCTTCCACTGATACTGAACCCTACTCTAATCCAAATTAACTAAATCTTCTTTCATCCAACTAGCCTACCCTTTCTACTCTATTTGCACTGCCCTAGCTTCGGTAATGCTACCAATTATTATCCTCCCCCTTCTCTTCTCCATCTCCTCACTTCCCCTTCCCTATACCCCTTACCTCCTCAACCTGCATCCTCACACCTTGTATCTATCCCTCCTCCTATTAATCCACATTCCCTCTTCACCTCCCCCTCCTACGTCCCCCCCGTCCTATAATACTTGGTTTATAGGACCATCCATTCTCCCCCTTCTTACCTCCCCTCTACATCCCTGTATCCCAAATGCGCCTTCATTAGCTATTCCTCTCACCCTCCGTTGCTGCCTCCTCCTGGCCTCTCAAAGGCGACACTCTGGCTCTGCCACGTTAATACTTGCTATTCTGCTACTTCTAGCAGGTGATGTTGAACCAAACCCTGGCTCCTCACCCCACTGCCCTTCCTAACTTCCATGGGGACTCAAAATTGCTCACTTAAACACCAGGAGTTTGCAACATAAAATTTCCTTGCTGCTTCCCCTCACTATAACTCTGTTCCCTGACATTTTTAGTATCTCTGAAACCTAACTAAACTCTAAGGTCCCTGACTGCTCTATCTCCTTACCTGGCTATTCCCTAGTCCACCAAGACAGAGCCAGTCGTGGTGGAGGTGTGGCCATGTACATAACTGCTTCCCTGCAATTTTCCCTGTACATGCATACACTTCTGCCAATACTTATGAACTACTAATCATTAAAATTACTCTCCCCTCCTCCTCGCCTATCTTTATAGTTGGAGTTTACTGCTGCCCTAGCATGCCGCCCTCCTCCATATCTGCCCTCATGGCCTCCATCCTGTCCCATACCTCCACAGGTGAACTCTATGTTCTTGGCAACTTTAATCTTAACTGGTTAGCCCCTCAACACTCCAAAACATGTAACAACATATCCTCACTCAACCTGACCCAACTCATCTCTGATTCCACCCACCAAAACAATAAATCCCTCAATCACACACTCATTGATTGGGCCCCCATTACTCACCCCCTCCATGCCATCGCTACTGGTTTATACCCTGATACCATAAGTAATCACCATCTAATCTACCTTGTACGCAAGATCCACCGCCCCAAAGCTCCCCCAAGATACATTGTGACTCGCTCCTACAAGTCCCTGGACCTCAACCCTGTACTTACTGACCTATCAACTGCTGACTGGTCCTCCATCACTTCTGCATCCTCCATTGACTCAGCATGGGAGTTCTTCCATACCAAATTCACAGCCTTCTGGAATAAGCTCGCTCCCCCTCAGGCGGATCAGAGTGCAGGGTAATCACCTCCCCTGGATCACTCCCGAACTCTTAGCATGTGTCTGACCATATAATCATGCATTAAAAACTCATAAATCGTCAGGCTCCCCAGTTGATTTCCAATGTTATTGCACCCTCTGCAACTTTTGCATCCATGCCATAAGATGTGCACGAGTCGAATATTTCCATACCACTTTCAACATCAACCTGAATCACCCATCTAAATTTTGGAAAGTGGTTCAAGCCCTTTTCTCCCCTCCTGCCCAATCCCCTGTCCCTGTTCTCCATGACAATTACACCGTATTATCTGACCCCCTTGAGGCTGCCTCCAAATTTAACTCCTACTTTACCTCTTGTGCTGCTGACCTTCTCAGCTCTCTCCCCTCCTACCCCCCTCACCACCCGACTCTACCGACCACTCCCCCCCGCACCCCTCCATCTCCTTCTCCAGTATACCCCCCTCCACCACCCTCAAGGACCTTCTTGCCTTGAACCCCTCTTCTGGGTCCTCCCCTGATGGCCTAGACCCAAAACTCCTCTTCCTATCAGTCCATCCTTTAATCTAAACTCTCTTCAGCTGGTCTCTCTCACTCTGCTGTTGACTGGTTCAGTTCCTACCTGGTCAGCAGAACCCAGTCGGTTAGGATAATTGACTCTATATCCCTTCCCCTCCCCATCTAGACAGGTGTCCCACAGGGCTGTGTTCTGGGTCTCCTACATTTCTCCATTTTTCTTAATGATCTCCCCTCTGTCTGCTCCTCTTCTAGCATCCACATGAATGCAGCTGACTCTGTTCTGTATACATCTTGCCCATTTCCGTCTAGTGTCACTGTCAGCCTACAGCTGGACTTTGATAATGTCCAGCACTGGCTAGTTTCACATCAGCTATTCCTTAATGCCAAAAAGACAATCTCCATGACCTTTGGCACTAGTCAGAGACTGTCTCGCTTCCCCTCCCTGCCTTCTTTCCATGCCCTTGATGGGATTAAACTGGAGGATTCTTCCTCTGCTAAGTATCTTGGTGTCTGGCTTGACAGGCACCTCAGCTTTTCTGTGCTCATGACGTGAATGCAACTGCCAAAAAACTTCACCCCAAACTTGGTGCCCTCTACCATAACAGCAGCTGAATCCTGCTGACTGCCTGACACACTGTGGTACAGAAAATTATCCTCCTAGTTTTTGGTTATGGTGATGTAGTCTTCAGTGCCACTCCCAAACCCTCCTTTGCCAGACTGGACACCCTCTACAACTTCTTCTGCCATTTTGCACTTGCTGCTCCTCCTCTTGCTCATTACTGTGACCTCTATAACTCCCTCTTCTTCCTCTCTGTTGAGGACAGGAGGGGCTCCCACTGTATCTCCTTCACAGCTAAGTACTGGTTTGATTCCCTTCCTTCCCATCTCCTCCTCATTTCACCCCCGTCTCCAGCCAATTATGTCAGCCTCTCCCTATTGCCAGAAGATCCACTTCTAAAGGCCAATCTGCATTCTCCTACTGCCTGGCTAAATTGTGGAACTCCATGCCCCTGCCCCTTCATCATGCCCCCTCACCCGCTTGCTCTTTCCTCTCTCCTTCGAACACTCCCTCCCCACATCTGCACTTGCAACTAATTTTTTTCTCCTCATGACTCACCTCTCTATTCCATCTGATTACCCCCATTCTAAATCCTACCCAGTATCTTCTCCCTCTCTATGGGCACCCTAAATTCTAAGTTACATTTCCAGCTAAATCAAAGCCTTTTCTCCATTTACATTTGTACCAATTTACATCACTGTATACTGTTCACCAATCACTGTTCCATTACTACAGCTTATGGATTGTTGTACTGTGTAATGTATTACCTGTATATATGTATGTATACAGTATATATTTATAACTATATATATATATGTGTGTGTGTGTGTGTGTATATATATATATATATATATATATATATATATATATTGCTGTATTCCTTCTCCCCCTTCCTCTGATTGCTGCACTGTTGTGTTTTACCTGTGTATGTATATATTGCTGTATTCTTCCCTGAGGTCGTACTTGGAAACAAGCCTCAGCCAGTGTGCCCTCAGGGTGAAGCATTTTTAAATAAAAAAGAAATAAATAACATTAAACCCTAAACTTTGCACTTTATTAGCTTCACACCCATTCAGTTGAATTGCAATAAATTTTGCATGTGTGGTCTTGGGGGGGGGGGGGTCTCTTGATGTTGCAAGTTTGTTCCAGTTGAATGTGCTGATTCCGAGATTTGGATAGTGTAAAGAGAGGAACAATCAGGGTTTTTGCTGTTTTTGCCATCACCTACAGCCCAGATGGTTTGGAATTTTGTTCTGAAATTTTCAGGGTAGAAAGAGCTTGCCTTAGAATGGTGTATTTCACTAGTTTGATGAAAAAAAAAATTAAGCTATTCCAGAGTTATAAGGATTTAAAATGTTAGTTCTGAGCACCCTCGGTAGGGTCTTTCATACAGATATTTGATACAAAATAAAACTTTCCTGCTCACGAAAGAAGAATCCTCTTCCATGAGCTGAAATTCTTCTTTCTTGATGGAAAAAAATCTTCTTTTGTATGGCAGTAATCTTTTTTTTTTATTGAAAACCCATAAAAATGATGCCTTGGAGGAAAAACAAACACTTGAATTTAGCTAAATGGGATCTGTTTAGTTCAATTCTGGAGTTTATTTTTCACAAAACAGCCCCAAAATAAGATTTTGGGACATCCCCTAAATCCTCCCCGAGGCTTGTTTCATGAGCTGAAATTCTTGATATATTTATCTAATCGACATTTGAACATTTGTAAGCTGCCACTTATGACTAACTTCACAGGCAGATTGTTCCATGAAAGTTCATGAAAGAACTCAAAAAAGAAGAATCTGGGCTCATGAAACAACTATGAAAAAAAACTAAGTCCACCGACTTTTTTCATGAGCAGAGATTCTTCTTTTGTGAGTTCTTTCATGACTCATGAAAGAAGAAAGTCGGGTCATAAAAGAAGAGGCGATTTAGTTGTTTTTTTTCACAGTTCTTTTGTAAGGTCAAATGAAAGAACCATTGTTCTTTCACATGATCTTACTAAAGAACTGTCCATGACTGAGAACTTTTATATGTCTGTCTATCTATCTATCTATCTATTTATCTATCTATCTATCTATCTATCCTTTCCATTTCATTTTAAGTGGACTGGTGCTCATCCGTGGTACCGCTTCTTTCTCTCCCCCGCTCCACTTCAGGTCACCACCCCCATTCCCATATTTAATTTCTTTATAATGTAAGCGGACCAGCGTGCTCACCCCTGATACCACTTCTGTTGCCCCTCCCTTCCATGTTGCCTACCCCTCCTTTCTTTAATATATGTGGTGACACCAGAGTTCCCACCCCTGGTACTGCCAAACACCATCCTGACACTGGGGTGCCCAATCTCCAGTGCTGACTTCTGTCCCCCTACAATAAAGAAAACTGCCCCTCATTGATTTTTTTTACACCTGAAAAAAAGAAAGCAGTCTATCAGTGATCTGCCCCCTCCAGCATCCCCACCCATCCTGACCCCCCATTCAGCACACACCACCCTGCACACCTCCCATACACCCTCACACCTTCACTCACCTGATTGTGTGCCATGACCCTTTCACCTGCGTTTGTGGTATAAGAAGCATGAGGCTTAGGAGGGAGGTCAGGAAGCACTTCTTCACAGAGAAGGTGGTGGACACTTGGAATGTGTTGCCAGAAGAGGTGGTCTCATTGAAGACAGTGGGTAGCTTCAAGAGAGGCTGGGATAGGCATAGGGGATGGTAAGGATCATGGGTAGGGAGGATGGGGGCAGGGACTGTAGCTCAAGCTCTGAACCCTGAAATAGGAGCAGACTAGATAGACCAAATAGCCTTCTTCTGCTGGTTTCTTTGTATGTTTGTATGTTCGTATGTTCTTAAAATGTGACGCTGCAGCTGGAGTTGTGCTGTGGAGTTCAATTACAACAGTGACCCACCAATCCCGTGATATGTCTCTGTGTCTCTCACTCTGTCTGTCTGTCTGTATGTCTGCCTGTCTGTCTGTCTATCTGTGTGAATCTTCCTGTCTGTCTCTGCCTATCTATCTGTCTGTCTGTCTGTCTATCTATCTATCTATCTATCTATCTATCTATCTATCTGTCTATCTATATATCATTTTTGCTTAGTGGACTGGGGCACCCACCCCTGGTATTGCTTCTTCCTCCCCCGTGCCTCAAGGTCACCCACCACTACTTCCAGTGTTTTTGTTATTGTAAACTACTAAGCAGACCAGGGTGCCCACCACTGGTACCACTTTCTTGACCCTCTCTCCTCCAATTCACCCACTCCCCCTTCTAATTTTAATAATAGAGGACTGAAGTGCCCACCTCAATACCACTTCTTTCCAACCCCTCCCTATCCAAGTAATTTTCCCCCCAAAAGAAATAGGTGGCGGCACCAAAGTGCCCATCTCCAGTGCCACCCAACACTATCCCAACACTGGTGTGCCCAATCCCCACTGTCGACGTCTGTCCCCTACACTAAAGAAAACTATGTCTCATTGATCTTTTTTTAATACCATGTTGACCTGGTTACCTGAACCACAAACCAAAAGCTAGGCCTGCTTTATAGACTGAGTGCAGAACCTATCCCAGAAACCAGGATAATGGTAGCAAACAGCACACTCCTGCCCAACCTTACCTATGTTGCCTCTGTCTTGCAGTTACTCTCAAATGCATAACTCAGAAGGATGCAAATACTTTACAATAAGGTTGCCCATTTTGCAACCAACTCCCCCGCACTACCACTGTGAGGCACTTGATTGACAACACTGGCCATCCCTTAAACATCAGCTCCAATACCCACTCCTGTGCACTGCATACTGAATCACAAATGACTTTCCCCTGACAGGCCTTGTCAATCTGCTGGTTCCAAAGTGCCCAGGCTGACTGCTCCACAATGCTAACAGGAAGCTTCTGGAGGTTCCTAGAGCAAGGACAGCAATAGGTAACAAGTCATTCTCCCATACAGTGCCAATGTTATGGAATGGCCTCCCTGACCACCTACAGACTGTCAGATCTCTGGATGCCTACAGAAAAGGGCTCAAAGTACACCTACAGCCTCTGCTGGTGTTTGCGACAATAGACAAGAGACCCTAGGCAGACTAACCTGCTTGAGCTGTAATGCCTCTGCCCAGATGCACCACTTTGTAAGGTGAATTGTGCCAAACACTCCATAGGGGCCTACTGCTTGTTTTCTTAAATCATAGTTGCTTGTATTAACAATCTGTCAATGTCTGAAGTCACCTTCTGTCTAGTGTAATGTGTTAATAAAATATCTCTAGAAATGGCATGTAACTCTGAAATGTAATGCACTTTGAAAAGCTTTGTTTGTTCCTGCAGTTGCCTTGTTTCTCTGTAATTGCCAAATATCCAATAGGATTGTATGTAACTAATTCTGTGTCGCCCCTGAAAAAGGGACCTTTGGGCCCAGTGGGCTTACCCAGCTAACAAAATTGAAATAAATAAGTAAATAAATTTAAACATGAAGAAAAGAAAATGGTCCTTCAGTGATCTCACCCCACCCAGCACCTGCCACTCACTCCCACACCATCCATCTATATCTATCTATCTATCTATCTATCTATCTATCTATCTATCTATCTATCTTATTTTTGTTCAGCAGACCAGGGTGCCCATCCTCGGTACCACTTCTTTTCATTCCCATCCCCTCCAGGTTGTGTTCCCCCCTCAAAAGAAATGGGTGGTGGCACCAGGGTGCCCAACCTCGGTGCCACCAAACAGCATCCCAACAATGGAGTGCCCACTCACCGGTGTTGGCTTCTTTTACCCTATAATAAAGGAAACCATCCCTCATTGATCTGTTTTTTAACCTGTAAAAAAGAAAATGGTCCTTTGCTGAACAGACCCCTCTCACACACACACCACCAACCACCCCATCTCAACCTCCCACTCAGCACCCACCACCCCATATCCCCACACACCCTCATCACCTGAACATGTCCCATGATGTAGATCCATTATCCGATCAAAGACATGTCTTGCTGCTGGAACCAGTGACTTCAATATGAGAACTAGGGCTGGGAGAACTCAGTGAAGTTCTGACTGTTATTAAATGAGAGCTGGAACAAAGTGAAGTTCTGATTTGTTCTGATTAGTTCTGATTTGTTGACAAATATTTGAAAAAAATGTGAAAAAATGCATAAAAGGGGCCAATGTTGGTCACATTTGACATAGAGGCCCAAAGGAAATAATTTAATGGATTATTTATATAAAGATTAATGTAGAACCGCTGAATAAAAAAACAATCACTCACTACTAGCCTCTTCATGGCTGGCCTATAATGGTGTCCTATCCTGCTCAGGTCCATGACATGAGTGTGCTGGGAGAGACAGGGAGAGATGGAGAGAGAGAGAGACACACACACACACAGCCAGATGCAAATACCTATATCATAGCACCACCAAGCACTGCAGGCACTGCCAGGCAGCTAAGATTTTTTTTTATTAATGGTGCTGTGTGGGCATTATTTTGATGGATGTTCCAGTCAGAGCCGAACAGGCCAAAGAAATGGATATGAATGATCAAATGAGCAGCACTAAGAGAGCCCACCCACCCTACCCATATGAATGATGCAGCTGCTTTGCATGCCCCAGTATACTGTGGTATATGGTACACTACCTGGTCCATGAGGTGGTAATGTTTTCTAGTACTATGACTACTTCTACTGAATCTGATCAACACGCTGAATCCTTAAAAAGGAAAAATGAAAGACATACTGATCACCATCTCCCAGGCAGGCATCCAGTTACACTTCACAGTAGTCAAGTGCAGTGCAGTCATAGAAAAGTTTGCCACTGCCACCTAAAGACCTGATGACACACAACACAATTACATCCCTCCTAGTTCCACAGTTACTGCCAGCCACTACCAAGTAATTTAAGTATCAAAAATAAAATGCAATAATATAATAATCTCAGCCCAGTTACTGTGAGATGTAACCAGGCTAGCATACCACACACACACAAACAATAAAGACATTATATAAATTTTCAATTTAGTAGCATTTTTTTCTGTGAAGTAATCACAGCCAAATATGGGGGACATGAGAAATATACAAAGAGTATTCAGTTTCTGGGTTTCAGGCATTTAAGCCATGCACTGTACAGAAATTAAAACAGTACAGTCAGGATCAATTGCTAAGGGCAAAAAAGTGACAAGTAGTAGCAGTAAGGACAAAAAGTGATAAGTAGTAGTTGTGACTCATGAGGGCAAAAAGTGACAGTAGTACTGAAGTAGTAATAGTAGTAGACAGCAGTACCCTACCTTCAGATGAGATAGTGGTACCAGGTACCACCAAGTAAGTTTGTGACATGAAATGTAGTTGCTTGCTGTATTTGGACTCTAAACCCACTGATATTATTTTTTTTCTATCTTGTGCTGCTCATGTGATCATTCAAGTAATAGTGGCCTGGCCTAGTCTGTCCTGACCTGACTTGTTGCCATTAATTGCTACTTCATGCAGTAGTCCCCATTCACAAAAGATTTTCACCACAGGCACAAATTCTTGAAAGTGTTTTGTGGAAAGGACCTGCTCAGAGTAGTCAGTGTATGTTTTATTCAGGTATCATATTTGAAATTAAAGTGAGGAATGTTGACTTTGAGAAATGTGAGGTGCTCAGCGTTTTCTGGTGTCAAACAGGATCACGTGTCAGTAATGATGTCACCAGCTGAAATAAACAATCGTTCTGAACAGACGCTAGTCGGAGGGCAATTTGTGTACTTCATTGCAATGTTTACTAAAGCAAGCCACATATTTTGGGGGATTTCTAGTATTGCAAAGGATCAGCATTCCAGCTGATATTGGGCTCTGCCAGGTACATTTCAACAACAGTCTGTGCTGAGGCTGTACTACAAGAGGCAGATGAAGATATTTACAATTATATCTTCTATGTGACTCCAGAGATATGAAGCTGAACCAAGTGACTGTGGGACAATGCTATGTTTGGCTGGTGGTGAAGAAGAAGATTTGGCTGCAGTGGCTGCGGAGGAAGAAGAAGAAAATGCCGCAACAGTACAGGACGAGCCACCTGATGCTGTGCTGTGTGGTGAAGAAGATTCTGAATGTGGTGCTGCTGTCATACTCTGTTCCATGACAGCACGCACCTCATCAATTATAGAAACATAGATTTTGACGGCAGATAAGGACCGCTTGGCCCACCCAGTCTGCCCATTTCCCTACCTACTGGAACAACTGCAGATCCTAGTTAACCAGCAGCCTACTTCTTCCTAATCCCCACCAGAATTGCCTTATGTCTGTCCCATGCATTCTTGAATTCTCCCACAGTTGTTCACCTCATGACCTCCTCAAAAAGGCCATTCCATGTGTCCACCACCCTCTCTGTGAAAAAATACTTCCTCATTTTGCCTCCATGCCATCCTCCTCTATCTTCAGATTGTGCCCCCCTGTTCTTGCACATCTCTTTTTCTGAAAGATGCTACCCTCTTGGACTTTGTTGATTCCCCTGAAGTACTTGAAAGTTTCTATCATGTCCCCTTCTCCCTCCTTTCCTTGAAGGTATACATATTAAGCTCCTTTAGTCTCTCTTCATATGGCTTCTGGTGCAGACCCTGCATCATTTTTGTTGCCCTCCTTTGGACTGCCTCCATTCTGTATATGTCCTTGCAGAGGTGGGGTCTCCAGAACTGCACGCAGTACTCCAGATGGGGACTCACCAACAGAATGCACACAGTGACAACTTCTTGTTTTCTACTGGTGATGCCTCTTCCTATACATCCCAGTATCACCCCAGCCATCCTTACTGTCTTCTCACATTGCTTGCTTACCTTTAGGTCATCTGATATGACTACCTCTAGGTCACTTTTCACTTTTGTTGTTATTACTACCCCCCCATTGTGTACTCTTCCCCTGGGTTTTTGTTTCCCAGGTGCATTACTTTGCACTTCTTTGCATTGAATTTAAGCTTCCATACTTTTGACCATTACTCCAACCTTGCCAAGTCCCATCTCATCCTTTCCACTCCCCCCTTGTGTATCATCCCTGTTGCAGATCTTTGTGTCGTCTGCAAAGAGGCATACTTTTTCATTCCAGCCCCTCTGCAATGTCACTTGTAAAGACATTAAAAAGGACTGGTCCCAGTACTGAACCATGTGGTAACCCACTAGTAACCCCTCTTTCATTGGATTGGACTCCATTTACTATTACCCACTGTGTCATGTTGTCCAGCCAACATTTTACCCAGGCTACCACCCTGGGATCCACTCCCAGGCTGGTTACTGTAACTTGTTTATTAATCTTTTTATATGGACTGTGTCAATACCTTGCTAAAGCCTAGGTAGGCCATGTCTACAGCCCCTCCCTGGTCTATTACTTTGGTTACCCAGTCAAAGAAATCTATTAGATTCGTCTGGCATGATCTTCCCTCTGTGAATCCATGCTGCCTTGGGTCCTGTGCCTCACTAGCCTCTAGGTACTCAACAATTCTTTCTTTCAGAAGTGATTCCATTATTTTCCCTACCACTGAGATCCAACTAACAGGTCTGTAGCTTCTTGTCTCTGCTTTGCTCACACTTTTGTGAAGGGGAATCACATCCGCTCTCCTCCAGTCCTCAGGTACCACACCATCCTCCCATGATTTGTTAAAAAGGGTAGTCAGTGGTGTCACTAGTTCTCCCCTTAGTTCTTTTAGAATTCTAGGGTGAATTCCATCAGGTCCCATCGCTTTGTCTACCTTCAGTTTCAGGAGTTATTTCAGAACCCTTTCTTCTGTGAATGGACTGGTATAGACCCCCCTATCCAGAGTGCTTCTATTAATTGGATTAGCTGCCTCCCCCTCCTCTTCTTTTGTGAATACAGAGCAGAAGTATTCATTCAGTATCCCTGCTTTTTCACTGTCACCATCTGCCTACCCACCCTCCCCTTTATTAAGCCTCACTATCCCTCCCTTGGTCTTTCTTCATTCCCTAATGTACCCATAAACGGTTTTATCCCACTTCTTACCCGAGTTGGCTATCTTTTCCTTGGTTTATGCCTTTGCTATTCTGACTGCCTTCCCTGCTTCCTTCTGCTTTAACTGGTACAGTTATCTGTCCTGCTTCTTCTGTGTTTCCTTATGGAGTACTTCCTGACTGCTATATTTTTCTCCCTAACTTTTCCCACCACCTCTTTTGAGAACCTTCGTGTTTTTTTCATTTGTTTTGATTTGTTTATTTGCTTCACATAAAGGCTTGTTGCCTCTGTGATGGCAGTTTTGATGTTTCCCCATTGTTCCTGCACCCCTCCTTCTTGCCTGTTTGCTAGTGCTTTTCTGAGGCACTCTCCCATTTTGCCAAAGTCAGTCCTTCTAAAGTCCAGTACCCTCACATTTGTATGGCTTGACTTTACAGCTGTGTTTATCATGAATCACACTGTTTGGTGATCACTTGTTCCCAGATAGCTACCCACTTCTAAATTTGAAATCCTTTCTCTGTTCCCATTTTAGAGTACCAGGTCTAAGATTGCTCCCTCCCAAGTGGGTTCCAACACTAGCTGTCTGAAGCATGCCCTTTGTAGGGCATCAATAATGACCCTACTCTTGGATGTGGCTGCAGCAAAGGTGCCCCAGTTAACATCTGTCGTATGCAGGTCCCCCATCAACAATAACTCCCCTTTTTCTGCCATCCTATGGATGTCTTCTATCATTTCCTTGTCCATTTCCTCCTCCTGAGATGGGGGTCTGTATAAAACCCCCATGCGGATCGTGGTGCCATTTTCTGTCTCCAGGGTATCCACAGTGCCTCCTCTCCTCCCTGTTTACCCTTTAGTTCCATTGCTTTGATCCCTTCTCTTATGTAGAGAGCTACTCCTCCTCTTCTTCTACCCTCCCTGTCCGTCCTATAGATTATGTACTCTGGTATGTTGACATCCATGTTTCTGTGACTGACACGATATCCAGGCTTCCCTCTTCCATCGAGGCCAGAAGTTCAGGGAGCTTGTTACCCAGACTATGGGTGGTGGTACTCATTGCCCTCCATTTTTTTATGGCCTTACCCCTTTTAGACCCATTTCTGTCCTTACTGCCTTTTTCTCCATTTACCCCTGCCCCTCTCCCTATCGACTTCTCTGTTTTGGTGTTTACATTGATAACTACCCTGTTTTTTTTGAAGGGGGAAGGATTTTCCTACTCCTTCTCAGTGTCTTCCCCCTTGGCTAGTTTAAATGTTTTCCAATGAAGCATTTAAACCTATCACCTAGGATCCTGGTTCCCCTCCTGGACAGATGCAGAGCATTGCACCAGTATAAGCCTGTATCCCTCCAGGTGGACTCCCAGTCCCCAATGAAGCCAAAACCTTGAGCTCTGCACCAGTTTTTCATTTCGTTTCATTTCACTCATTTCATTTATTAGTTTTACCAGGAAAGTGGATTGGGTCCAAAGACCCTTTTTCAATCATGCCTGGGGAAGGGAAATACAAAAAGGATACAGACATAATAACAAACACAGTCTCCAACATTAGATCATAAGCTAAAAATTAAGATAATAACTTCTAATGATCCGGCTGCAGGTGAGAGCTGCTCTGCATTCTTGGAGAGAAAACATCAGGCCGTGAGTGCTGAAAACATCTATTCCTGCAAAGGGGCTGTACTGACTTTCATTTGTGACTGTTGTTTTGATTTTAAAACTTTTTCTGCACTTTAATTACCTGCCTGACAATGGGGGCTCGGCGGTGAGCCTTGCAAGCTACAATTTTCTACTGGGGGCGGGGGATCTCTCACAATAAAAGGACGTGCTGCCAGTGCCTGTGTGCCGTGGCACAAGGTGGAAGAATTTTAAGCATAAGAATAATGTTTACATGACAGAGGTTAGTGTTTGAGTGAATTTACTATGGGGTTGACTTTATATTTAATTTGGGGATCTCTAATAGCAGGGGTGTTACAATGGGAGGTGGTTGGGTTTAGTTCTGGTTGGGATATGCAACTTAATGGTTGAGCTGTTGTGACCCGAGCAGGAACCCAGGTCCGCTTTGAACTGCCTAAATTGAGATGCCTCCAACATGGTGAACAATACACAAATCATTTGTGTTTAACTCAAATTTCGTTAATGATGAGAAACTGTTGTTAAGGGGAATATGGATGGGTCAGGAAATTAAGGATGTTTGGACCCCACTAATATATAAAGTTTTGAAGAGGTCCACATTGACAAAAATGTGCATTTTCTTAATATTGTTTCAGAGTGGAGATGTTGCTGTAAATCCAGGTCCATTATCAGAAGACTTACAAATTTATAATGGCCAATTAATTTTACACTCAAATGTTAGGAGTATTATTTCAAAAATGGACCTAATAAGGGAATTCACATCTGATTACAAGCCTGAGATAATAATTTTTACTGAAACTTGGTTAGGAAAGTCTCACGAGGATACTGATTTGAAAATTCAGGGCTACAACTTTAAAAGAGCTGACAGGAATAAAGGGAAGGGTTATGGTTTACTATTTGGAGAAATACTCCCTTACCCAGTTAAACTGTAATCTGGATACCACAAATTGTGAATATCTGGCTTTGGAATTCAACACTGGGAAAGGTAAGCAACTTTTAGTGTTTGGGGGGTATCATCCCCTTAATAAATCTACACAGGTTTTTGATCTTTTGCATGATGCTCTGGTTCCATTTACTTTCTCTCATGAGATGTTAATCCTTGGGGACTTAAATGCAGACTGGTTGCATCCAGTCAAATCTCAAAAACTCAAGAAAATAGCGTTGGGGCTTGGGTTGTCTCAATTAATAAATGAACCCACTCAAATAAATGTTCACAAGCCAAGTGAATCTTCCTTGATAAATGTAATACTTACAAATTGCCCACATAACTACATTTCATCTGGGGCTGATGCTGATATGTTTAGCGATCACAACATTATCTATTGCATTAAGGGAAAAACAAAGGTGAAAGGTCCACCTAGGTTTTTGAGGATAAGGTCCTATAAAATGTTTGATTATTTTGCCTTCCTAGATGATCTTGATAGTATTAAGTGGGATTGTTTAGAATTGATTCTGATTTAGACTTGGGTTGGGACTATTTTGTATCCAAGTTTTCTCAGGTGTGTAACAAACACATGCCTGTGATAACTAGGAAAATAAAAGCAAATTCTGCCCAATGGCAATGGTATGAAGCATGATTAAACAAAGCATGGGAAAATGCACGAGCATCTGGGAAGACAAATGGCAAAAATATAGGAAATTAAGAAACCTGTATGTGTTTAATATAAGGGACACAAAAAATTAATATTTTAAAGCCAAAACCCTGGAATCTGCAGGGAACCCTGGAAAATTTGGGGGTTTAATAAGGGATTTAAATGGGGCAATCAAATCAAAAGACATCTATTCATTTGTCTGAGGAAGAAACTTTTAAGAAAGAGTCAGCACTTTCTGACAGGTTCAACGAATATTTTGTGGATTCAGGAAATTTTTTTTTGACAGCCCAAATGAACCCCTATATAACCCCCCCTGGATTTTTGTTCTTTTGGGATCCCTAAATTTGCTTTCAATGCTGTAACTTGAGGTGAGGTGCAAGAAATGTTATTACAACTGAAGGTAAATGGGAGTTGTGGTCCAGATGGTCTGTCATCAAAGATGTTGAAATATGCAGCTACTCATATTTCAGGTCCACTGGCCTATTTGTTTAATTGTCCTATTGAGGAAGGCTGTATACCAGGTGGTTGGAAGTTGGCCACGGTCATCCCCATTTTCAAGGGGGAGCGACCCTGGCCACCTATCCAACTATAGGCCTATTTCTTTGTTACCATTGACTAGTAAAGTGCTGGAGAAGTTGTTGGCCAAACAGTTAATGGAGTACCTGGAGAGGGAAAATTTAATGGATCAGTATCAATCCAGTTTTCGGAAATTTCATGGGACTGTCATGGCTGTGTCAGAGGTCTTGGATGAGATTAGTACCTCAATTGAAGCCCAGTGTTACACTGGTGCTATTTTAGTGGATCTCTCCAAGGCCTTCGACACAGTGGAGCATCAACAGTTACTTCAGAGATTATCCAAAGTAGGGATGGACCGTCTAACTTTGGATTGGTTCATTTCCTACCTGACAGAGAGACATCAGGTAACAGTTGATAATGGTCTTGAGTTGACATCACAACTGGTTCGAAGAGGTGTACCCCAGGGATCTGTTTTAGGTCCCCTTTTATTTTTAGTTTACTTAAAAGATCTTGGTTTCCATGTGGGGGCTTCTCGTTATCACTTGTATGCTGATGATACCATTCTGTGCCATTCAGGAGCAACAGTCCCAGAAATTCAACGAACATTACAGGAAAGCTTTGATTGTTTGGAGTCATTTTTTGTAAAATCTAAGTTAAAGCTTAATTCTTCCAAAACCAAATGTATGCTGCTTGGGTCATCCACCAAACTAAAAGAGGACCTGGATTTGGACGTGTTGATTGTAAAGGGATAAGTTTGGAGTCAGTTAATCATTACAAATACTTGGGATTTTGGCTGGATAAGTTTGGGTCTGGTCCTATGCACGTTGATAATTTAATTTCTCAGGTTAACAAATGGGAGGGTTTCTTATATAGGAATAAGAATTGTTTTGAACCAGAAACATTAAATTCTATTATCAAAGTGCAAATTTTGCCATTGATAGATTATGGGGATGTTCTATACACCAGTGCTACTAATCGATTATCCAAGTTGGATGTTCTTGTAAATCGGTTAGCAAGATTGGTGCTTAAATGTCCCAAACTTACTCACCTTTGTGAGTTATATGAGAGACTGGGGTGATTATCTTTAAGCAGTAGAAGAAAGATACATAAACAGTTATTTGCCTACAAATGTGGGCTGGGTATGGTCCCTTCATATTTAAGGGACAGAATATCCTTTAGAAAAGTAGAATTGCCCTTGAGAAAATCGGGAGAAATAGAAATGGTAGTCCCTTTAGCAAAAACAAAGCGTTCCCAATTCCTTTTTAGTTATTATATACCAACATGTTGGAATGGTCTTCCCCCTGAATATAGACAAAAGAATGGTAGGCCTCTGTCTATTTTTCAGCTTAGAAAATATTTGTACTCTTTACAGGAACCTTGTAACTGTTATTAATGATGTTTGTGATTGCATGTATTTATTTTTTGTATATGTATGTATTTTTGTAAGGTTACCATTGTGAATGAGTTTATACTCAATGGTTTTCACCTTGAATAAACAAACAAAAATAAAATCATACAAAAAATACAATAACATGTGTAGCAGATTTCACCATTTAGTACTAATAACATCATGTAATCCCAGTACATTTACAACTGGAGACACCATCCAAATGATACTCCAGTGAATTTTTGAAAACACCTCTTTTATCGTGTATATCCAAATTTAATTGGGATAATTTATTTATCAATTTTGGACCCTAGTTAATCAAAGAATGCTCAGCAACTTTAGTATTTATTCTTCGTTCTACTAGTAATTTTGTTGATGATTCCCTGAGTGCTCTTACAGGATTTGTACATTGTAAGTATATTGACAAGGCAGTGGGAGTTTGTGTATGACATAATTTATGTAGGAACAAGTAAACTGTTTTCATTATTCTCTCCCTTGGGGACAAAGTGCCAAAAGCGAGATTTAGATCACAGTGATGTTCCCTTTTGTCCGAGCATCCAACTGCGAATCTCACAATGTTATTAAAAGTTACTACATACTTACGATACAGAGTTCCAGATATTCAAAACTTTGCCCTGGGGCTAAATTAGCATTGCCTGGCATGCAAAAATTGCCCAGACCAAATAGCCTGCCATATTCAAAAGGAATAGCCTGATGCTAATCCTGCTGAATATAGCACGCTAAGGAAGCCGGGCAAACTGGGCTGGGAGTGCAGGGCAAAAATAGTCCAGGAATAAGACAGCACTGAATATAGCAAATAAGACAGCACTGAATATAGCAAACAAGACTCCACTGAATATAGCACCCAGGCAGGCGGGCAGTAAAACTCCTAGTGGAACACAGTGCAGAGGTCAGACAGCCTGGCCCTGGACCCATGCAAAGAAACACAGGCCGGAATTAAAACCCAAGAGCTGACCACAGTTCAGAACCCAGGATATGACACACACAGGCAGGTGAGTGGCAAGCAACAACCAGGACCCATGTGTTAAAACCAAGGAACAGTGCACCATGTGAAAAAATTAGCAGCAATAAATGACACAGGACACAGTAAACTGGATAAAGTGGAATGTATTAACAAATAAACGCCAAAGCAACAGGAACAGAACAGTGATGCGAACAGTACACACAACAACAGTAAAGTAAACAACAGAAAAGCAACAACCAATAGCAATATGTGAAACACTAACGCTACAACAACTACCACTACAGGAACAACCACTAAAGGAAATAAAGGAATATGTACAAACACCAGTAACAGAAATGTTAAGCAACCCCCATGAACCCCAACACACAACACAACCAGGAACTACAAGTATAAGAACAAGGACCAACAATTCAGTAGCATGCAAATCCTATATACAAATATACAATATTTACAGGATGGCAATGTATAGGGAGGGAAGGGGGATGTGGACACAAACAGGGAGGAAGCAACAGAGGACAGATGCAATCAACAGTCAGGTAAGGGGAGAGAGAGCCAACAGAAAAAGGGTGAGGCCTGTGGCTGGCTGCTGGCCTGTGGCTGGCTGCTGGACTGGACAGGCAGATGTTCTTCCAGGATTTCAGCCACACACTGTGTTTCAGAAATTAGGACAGCCTGCTGTTCAATGATGGTGCACTGCTGTCTGACAATGCGGCGGAGCAGGTCATCTCCCCTCTCTGTCTCCTCTGGGTGCATGACCCACAGTGAGCTATGATGTGGACCTACACAAGGAAGGGGGACAAGGTCAGGATGGAACACTGACAAGGCAGCATTTTGCACACCCAGGGTGGCAACCCAGGGATGGACAGCATGTCCCAACAACCATGCCCATGCAGTGATATGACACGGGACGTAATGCTCAACTGGACATGCACCAGTATGCTGAGGCAAGATGGCACAGGCCACCCCCACCAACCCACCATACATGGACAGGTGTGTAATGCCACTGGCAGCACTGTGACACACTGCACACCACACAAACCAGTGGAGCACATGGTGACACAGTGCAACCAGACAGCCAGGCCCTGGGACTACACGGACAGGGGGCATGGTACAACAAATGCATGGGATGATCCACGTTGGGACAAGCTGCCCAAGGGAAAACAGGAAAGGAACACACAGCACGGCACACCTACCAGTGAAGTGGCCACAGCCACACTGCCGTATGATGGCACGCAGCCCATACAGTAGCAGAGCATGGCATGTGGTGGTGCAAACACCCACAACACCAGCACGCACAAGGCAGAAATGCATGGCCAGACACATGCAACAAAGGAACACAGGCCATGGGCCACCAGCAGCAGGACAGCAGTAGTCCATAAACATGCCCAGGACAGTGCTGCACATGCCAGCAAGGTTTGGCAGGCCCCCCCATGGAGGGTGCAACACCAGCCACATAAGCGGACCCACCGCACACCATGCCACCTCAACTGCCCAGCCCCTGCACCCCCCTGCATGACATGAGCACAGACATCTGGCACTGCACGGACAGCGGAACAACATCCAGTCGAGGAACATGCCCCCCCACCACCACAGCAGTTCGCAACAAGCACACAGGCTGGGCAGAACCACACATGCCTCTACAACACTAGGACCCCAGACCGTCAACTCCAGCAGGCACATTGTACGGCTGCCACCCAACCAGACCCAGGATCCACCATGCCATACCAGTAGTTGACATGTACCACCCACACACTGGCAGGGTGTTGCTGTGTTTACACCACCCTGCAACACCATGTAATGTACACTGGCAGAAACTCTGGCATGCACCTACAACACACCTGTCAGTACTGCAGTAACCCAAGACCAAGTGGTCACAGACACACATGCCATGTGAACAGCAGAACAGTGAACCAGGGCTCCCCATGGCAACTGGAACACATGTTGGCCAGAGCACCACATGCAAGTACAACACATAGGCCCCAGACAGCCCCCACTCCAGCTCCTCCCCACCAGGCACAGTGCATGGCCACTGATATAACATACCAAAGTACCAATATACTAGATGCCAGCAGAGTATGCCTATTGGTCCATCATGTCTGCTTGTGCTGCAGCACCTTGATTGGGAACTGTAGCCCTCAATCATGCCACTTCCAGTGTTACCCCAGCACCCAGTGCCGCCCTCCCCCGAGCAAACCAGCCACAGCTGCACACCATGCCTAAACCCATCCCACACTCTCTGGAACCCCTCCACCACAGCAGCCTGCAACAACACCCTGGGCAGCGCATTCCATGGTTCCACAACTCTCACAGTGATGTACCCCACATCCCCTCTAGCCCCCCACCCTCAGTCCACCAACAGTGTTCTCTGGTGAGCCAACCATCCTGCAGCCGAATGATCCCATCTTGGCTCACACAACAAACTCCCCTGAGGTACTTGGACACCTCAATTATGTCACCTCGGTCCATTCTCTCCTCCAGTGAGTCCTGGTTGAGCTCCCCAAGTCATTCCTCAGAGGACACATCCCCCAGGCCCTGGATCATGCTGGTTGCTGTCCTCTAAACCCACTCCAGGGGTTGCATGTCCCTTCTGAGGTGTGGCCTCCAGAACTGCATACAGTACTCAGCATGTAGTCTCACCAGGCTGTAGTTCTGTGGCAATAGCACCTCCCCGGTCCATGAGATATTCCCCCTAGCGATGCATCCCAGCAGCCAATATGCTGTCATGGCAGCCCTCCTGCAGTGCTCTGATGTAATCATGGCAACATCCACCAAGGTCGCTGTCCCCTGTCTTGGGCTGCAATCCATCCCTCCCAGGGTGTACACATAGCTGGGGTTTACCCGCACCAGGCATAGCACCTTGCAGGTGGAGGACATACATACCAAGCCACAGATGCAGGACCACCAATCCAGAGTATCCAGGTCCCTTGCAAGGCCACGCACCCCTCCTCCCCCTCCACCAGTGACACCAGCAGAGTGGTGCCTGCAAAGAGCCTCATGCCGCACACAATACCTTCCCTGATATCGGAGATGTAGGCATGAAGCAGGAGCGGACCTAGGATTGATCCCTGTGGGACCCCACATATGACCACCCTGGTAGACAAGACCTTCCCTCTGACCAATACCTGCTGAATGTGACCTGAAAGACAGTGTCCAATCCACCGAACCATCAATGGACCCATACCTGTCCTCCCCAGCATTCCCCGTAGGCCAATGTGAGGGACTGACTCAAATGTCTTGCTAAGGTACAGGACAGCACAGCCACTGTCCTCCCCCTGTCAAGTGCTGATGTCACCCACTCATAGACCACTGCAAGGTTTGTTTGTCATGAGCTACCCAGCACAAGTAAATGCTGCTGGTCATCCAGGGAATCCATCTCCACTAAGAAACTGCCCAGCCATCCCATAGATATGCTCCCCAGTACCGTCACCAACACCGATGGCAGACTGATGGGTCTATGATACCGGGCACTTCTCCCGATCCTCCATTATGGATGGGCACAACATGCACCTGCAAACAATCCCTTGGCACCCTCCCAGTCCCCATTGACACATTTTAGTGAACTGCCAATGGCACAGCCAAGACATCTGCCATCTCCCACAGTACTTTGGGATGGGTAGCATCAGGTCCTAGGTAAGTATCCTGTTCTAGAGACCTGAGGGCGTCCACCACCTGACCGATAGGAATCCCATCATCTGCCCCCCCCTTCCGCAGAACCAGCCTGACATCACAACCCTGGCCTACCTCCCCCAGCGGCTTGCACCACAGCAGGTGCCCCAATAGTCAGGTCTGCTGCACCATCTGTGTCCTACAGCCCTTCTGTTGGAGGTTCCCCATCCCCTCCCTAGTGAACACCGGGCCAAGGTACACAGTCAGTACCTCCACCTGCTCCCCAGCCCCTTCCACCCACCCCCTGGCTGCCCTCCAACTACTGAGCTGGCCCTTGACTGTCACTCTCACACCAATATACCACACTAGGCTGTTCACCCCATCCTGAATCCCCTGCACCAGCCCCTGCCCCTTCCAGGCCTTTGCTCCCCTCACTTCTCCAGTGACATCCCCGTGTGCAAGGCGACAGTTCCCTCTATCCTACTCTCCTCTCATTTATATGTACCCATTGTAGGCAGCCTTCACCCCATACTGCCTCCTGGACCCCCGTGGTCCACCAGCATGGTGTATCAGACTTACTGTCCATGTGCCTCACCTTGCACAGGTCCTGGTGGCCTCTTGTAGTCCCCACATCATGAACCCCCACTTATCACCCATGTCCAAACCATGTTACATCACCAGCATATGCCCCCTGATAAGGTACCCCATGTTCCAGACATCCACCCCGTCCTTCCTGAACCATGGTGCACCCTGCCACCCCAGCGTCCAACACAGGACCACATGGCACTCACCATGGTACCAGGCACACAGCCATGTGCTCAGCAGGTACACCACTGTCAACCCATGGAAGACCCATCCATGTCACATTCTGTGCAGTGTGTAGTCAAACTGTGTACTCATGCAATAGGGAGCTATCATCTGCGCTGCTCTCCTCTGCACGCTGTTGCATCAGCGGCACCCTCCGACTGTCAATGGCTGTCCCCTGGGTGTCCCACTGGTCTGTTCCCCCTTGGCCGCTCTGGTCTCTGGTCTCTGCAATGGGAAGAGGTACAGCACCATTGCCCAATATAATGTATGGGGAACCCTATTATGAACTGAAATCAAGCAGAGCACAACCTTGTTTATGCCATTGTTATGCCATCACTCTGTTGTTAACCCTTCTTGAGTATGTCATATCAATGTTCTAACAAAATGGAACACACACAACTATCAGTGTTCTAACAAAATCGGATACTCACAACAATTACTGTTCGGTAAAGTAATTCAATCAGTGGTTACACAATCTTGGTAGCCCATACACTATAAAATATAATGTATGGTCTCTGGTTAACAACCACGCTGAAAACACTTCTTGAGGTTGCCATGACATCTGAAAACCTCTCGAGCTGTGCTCTCAGGGTTTACAATGGTGTCATGGCAACCCCTCGAAGTGTTTACAGTGACGTTATTAACCAAAGACCATACATCATCCTATATGTAAGGCCCCATGGTATGCCACAGCTGTGTCCATGGTACACAGGGTAGTCCCACAACTAGCCCCCTGCCACCAGTGGCCTGGCACAGTGCACGAACATCTGTCCCCCCCAGCAGGCACACTGTGCCACCCAAGCCATGACCTGCACCAGACAGTCAATGCTGTAATGGGCCGTTGCATGGGCACAGTGCACACTGGGCAGCTCATCATGGCATCTGTGCCATGGACTGTGGCCACATGCATATGGAGAGTGGCATGGCACACACACACAGCAGTGGAGGTGCGCCGTAGGTTGAGGCACCACCCCTATCACTTTGCCCTGCTGTGTTCAGCATGCACAGCTGCACTCAGCCCCCACCAGCATATATGATCACAGCAGATGACACTGGGGGCAGGTGTGGTGGGTGTACACAACAACTGGGGGTGGTTTGGTCCATGTACGCATTACAGTGCAACACATAACAGCCAACACTCCCACACCACTTGTTGCCCAGTAACCCCCACCACCCACATCAATACACCTATGGACAACAGCACAAACAGCACATGTAAAACAGTGAAACTCAATCACACCGGCAATGTCCATGGGCCACCTTTGCATGTATGTGTACGGGGCATGAGGCACACTCACAGGCAAACTACCCAACACAGTGACACACCCGACTGACTGCAAGCCCCCCCCATAGGGTTCCAGTCCATGGTGCTAGCTGTCACCCACCTGACACGGGCATTGTCCCATCCCGAACCATAGTCCTGCATCTCTCCAACAGCTGCCACTGTCTGCACCTCAGATCTGCATAGCGATGCCGACACTTCTCCCCATCGCGCGGTATTCCTGTCCTTGTGGATAGATGGTGGGCAATCGAGGCCCACAACATGCGGCGGGGCTGGTCCCCCTCTCGGACCTCCCCGAATAGGCATCGTTAGCACTGCTGGACAAGCTGCACCAGGTTTGCTGTCTCAGCCTCATCCCAACGCCTGTCATGGTGCACCACAGCCCTCTGCTTCTGTCATCCAGGCATAGCCACACACTGCAGTAGTTCCTGGGACACTCCTTACACCTGCACCACCAAGTGTGTCTTGCACTGTGCTGCTGTGTGCACTGGCACCACGCAATCTGGAAGTTTGTGTGATGCACATGCGCAACCCCGCCACAACCCCAGAGCTGACACAGAGCGCATGTGCAGTGGTGTCACGCAAACATCCATAGCATGGCACTACGCCATGCAGAGCAGGCATGGTTGCATGGACAGAGGCCCAACTGCGCATGTGCAGGTGATGTGCAATGTCTCACAGTGCAGCACTATCGCAGCAGCGCTGTGCAATGACACGGCCAGATAGCCCGGCGCTAACACTTTGACCGGTGCTATATGCTTTGCCCAGTGCTAACACAGGCCATATTCAAATTTGCTATGTAAATTAGGGTACTTGTGTATGCAGGGGGCAAACAGGGTGATTAGCATATCATTACTGGCTCATATGCATGCCAAACAGGGCTGATTGCCCGGCAGTGCTACAGTATTTAAGGGCAAACAGTGCTCCACCTGTGTTGCTGATAGGGATTGCAGTGTTGTGCAGGATTTACTTCAGCAGCACAGAACTCAGGATGTCACAGGAGACACAGCAGGGGCAGGCAGGTATGTACTGCATGAGGGCCAGAAAGAAGTAGTTCCAGTTCATCCACCTCGGTAGAAAAAGAGAAATAATTATGAGGGAGTGGCTCTCTACCAGAAGGCAGCAAACACACTCAGAGAAAAACTGGTAGAAAAGGAGCCAACTCACCAAACTCAATACATATATTTTTTTATTATTATTACTGTAATTGTAGTTTTTCTTTTTTAGTTCTTTATCCTCAAGGTACAGTATCAATCTGTGTGCACAAAAGCACAATGACAGCAAACGTTTCGGATTCATCCCTTCATCAGTGTGTTGTACTGTCCTGTTACAAAAATAGATATGTCTAAATAACACATCTTTTTTACTAAATCTTAATTAAATGCTTACTAGCTCCAAGGGCTCACCTTTAAAGGATTTGCACATCTTTCCAAATCAATTTGTACATTTCAAATCATATTTAAATCCCCTGTCTGGAATTGTAAAAAATAGCGCAAGTCAATTTGGAATTGATTCTTACACTTCAAAATTCATAATTATATGATCAACTTACGCTATCAAACAATCAGTCCCTGCGTGTACAAGCCTCCTTATCGATTTCAATAAAGTTCACTGGGGGTGAAAGCAGCGAGTATAGGCCTTCACAGACCAACCATTACAAGTATCTATCTTTAGTGTTCTAATTCAAAAACAAATATTGTAAATGCTGGTTCGCTTTTAAGATTTCAAAACAAAGCATCAGTCTTTTTAAGTTACAGTCTCCTATACCTCTTTTAAACACACACTCTTTATGTCAGAATAGTATATCAAAATAACTCTCAACATGCATATCAACACTATCCGTAAAGAAAAATTACTATATGCTCATTTTCTACTCAAGCTTAAAAAGTCCATTGTTCAATCATTTAAAATCTGCATCAGATGCTCATTCTAGCCTCTCGCACCTTCAGTGGAGGCTTGAATATATGGAGTGAAAGAACTGCAAAAATGTGAGCAACCTCTGCAGTTGGTGGAATAAGATTTAATAGCTCTGAGAACAAAGAGAGTAGATCAATAGGTTTGTGTATGGTTCTCTTGCAGACTTTTAAAACAGACCATGATATTATAACAGGTATGTGAACCGCGACTATGTAACTCGCACTGGGTGCAACAGTTTTAAAATGATTGAACAATGGACTTTTTAAGTTTGAGTACAAAATGAACACATGGTGATTTTTCTTTATTGATAGTGTTGGTATGCAAGTTGAGAGTTATTTTGATGTCCTATTCTGACATAAAGAGTGTGTGTTTAAAAGAGGTATAGGAGAGTACAACTTAAAGACTGATGTTTTGTTTTGAAATCTTAAAAGTGAACTAGTGTTTGCAACAGTTGTTTTTGAATTAGAACTCTAAAGATAGATACTTGTAATGGTTGGTCTGTGAAGACCTATACTCTCGGGCCTGGATATTCAGACTGCGCCGGGTAGTGGCGCAAGCCTGGGTGCAGTGCAACTGGGCTGCGCCAGGGCATGGACCAGACAATATTCAATGGTGCTGTGCCATGGCTCAGCACCATTGAATATGGCACAGAGGGTGCACACACTGCGCATGGTATGTGGCACTGCACCAGCACAAGACAAAGCACAGAAGCAGGGGGATACACCAACACAAGTGCAGTTGCTCTAGGTACGTCACCTGCGATATTCAGCATGGGGCATGCAAAAGAGTCCATTATGCAAGCAAGGCACAAATGGCGCCATTTGCATGCCATTATGGCCCCATTTGCATGCGATGCACTGAGCCCTGGTGACTTGCGCCTGGCACCCTGCCAGGCTGCAGCCATCTGGGATCGACACCCTGAAGTGCCATTTCAGTCCTCCACACCTGTACGCCCATAGGCAATGTTAAGAACCCTGGTGGTCCAGCGGTAACCCCCCATCGCCCAATCGCAGGCATATGCCAAAACAACAATCACTGGTGGTCAGCGAAGCCCCATGTCGTGGGCATATGTAAAGAAGATCCCTGGTGATCCAGTGAAGTCCCCTCACCTGATCGTAGGCATACGTAATGATGAGAACCCTGGTGGTCAGTGGTACCCCTCCCCACCCACCCACAGAGGTCCCCGCCACCCAGCATCATCCCCATCATCGGCGGGCGGCAGCACTCCGCCCAAATGCCGCCAGGCCACCCGCTGAATGACAGCGTACAGTGCGATCTGTACACCTATTGGTCCACTGCATGGACCAATGGGCATCCGAACCATACACAACACTAACAGGCCCAATATGAATGGTTCATTCACATATCGGGCCTGTGCAGCATAGTATGGTTCGTATTCTTTATTGGTCTGCTTAGTGAACAGGTGTACAGATTAGAAGTGGTATGCCGTCATTCGGGCAGCTAGGCAGCTTGCTGGCGGAGTGCTGCACCGCCCACCGATGACAGGGGGTGATGGGTGGTGTGAACCTCTGGTGGGTGTGAGGGGTACCACTGGACCACCAGGGTTCTCATCGTTATGTATGCCTGTGATCAGGCAGGGAGCTCCGCTGGACCACCATGGATCTTCTTTTACATATGCATGATCGGTGGGGGCTTCTGCTGAGACCACCAGGAATCATCTTTACATATGCCCACGATCGGGTGGGGGGCTTCCCACTGACCAAAGGGATCTTCTTTACATATGCCTGCACTCGGGCAAGGGGCCTTCCCACTGACCACCAGGGATCATCTTTACGATGCCCACCACGACGGGCGAGGGGCTTCCCGCTGGACCACACCAGGGATCATCTTTTACATATGCCCACGATCGGGTGAGGGGGCTTCTCACTGGACAACCAAGGATCTTCTTTTACATATGCACGTGATCGGGTGGGGGGTAACCACTGAACCACCAGGGATCTTCTTATTACATATGCCCACCATCGGGTGACAGGGTGGGGGGGGTACATGTTTACCGGGACTGGGTGCTTGTTGACGGTGTACCTGCTGGCCGGGTGGCCACCCACAGCTGGCGGCTGTTGTGTTGTGTCATGCACTACAGCCTCCCACCTGTGGGTGGCCAGCGTTTGAGTTGTTTTATTTCAGCTCAACTTTGAGCACCTGTGTGCGGCGCATGTAGCAGTTGCACCAGCATATGCGCTGCACATCCCGGGCTGAATATCAGGATGTGCCACATATGCATGGGTATGCCCCCTGCATCTGCACCACATACATTACCAATGCATCCTGGCATATCGGGGGTTGCGCCACACAGCCAGCTCCTTTGAATATCGTGCCGAGGCACATTGGGGCAACCCTGTTGCACCAGGCGCAACCCCTTTGAATATCTGGGCCTCTGTTTTCACCCCAGTGAACTTTATGGATTTGATTTAATAAGGAGACTTGTACAAGCAGAGACTGATTTTTTGATAGTGTAAGTTGATCATATGATTATGAATTTTGAAATGTAAGAATTGATGCCAAATTGACTTGAGCTGTTTTTTTACAATTCCAGACAGGGGATTTAAATATGATTTGGAATGTACAAATTGATTTGGAAAGATGTACAAATCCTTTAAAGGTGAGCCCTTCGAACTAGTAAGCAATTAATTAAGATTTAGTAAAAAAGATGTGTTATTTAGATATATATATTTTTTGTAACAGGACATTACAATACACTGATGAAGGGATGAATCTGAAATGTTTGCTGTCATTGTGCTTTTGTGCACACAGATTGATACTGTACCTTGAGGGTAAAGAACTAAAAAAGAAAAAATACAATTACTGTAATAATAATAATGAAAATACATATGTATTGAGTTTGGTGAGTCAGCTCCTTTTCTACCAGTTTTTTTCTTAGGTTGAGAGGTATCTCCAGGCCGCAGTCATCTGCAGCTGTGTGGGCTGGGATACACACATGAGCATGGCTGTGGGCAGGAAAAGACTCTGTACACCATGGTTTACATTTGTATTGCAGGGGTGGCTGCACATAGGCCCTGGCCTGCAGCACTACACCATAGCAGTGTCATAAGACCAGCAGACACCTACTGTCTATGTATGCACATATGTTTACACCAGGAGACATGGTCACTGTCTTTGCAGTCCAAGGCCTCTATCGCCATAATGGGACTCTGCCTGTGCAGTGGAGATGTACAGGGCAACGCATGGCATGAGCATACACACATGCTGGGGGGTAGACTCCTGTGTCATGCTGTACTACTGTCATAGTTACAGTGCGACACAGGGAACCACACACAATCCTGGGGTACAGATGTACCAAGTCTGCCTACACACCTGCAACACTTGTGTATGGGTGTGCATTGTGCTTGTAACCATACAGACGCTGGATGGACTGTTGCCTGGCACATGACACAGTGCTGGGCCAGCACCACTGATGGCACATGGGGGTCGGCCAGCAATATCATCCCATCATAGGGGTGCACACCATGTTGTGCACTTGCACAGTATGTAGGCCACAGTGCTGGATGTGCACAGGTCCACCATGCCGGTGGATGTGTCCCGGGGAGGGCTGCTGGGACAGGCCTGTACACCCATGGCTGCTTGGCCATACACATGGGCATGATGGACAGTGCATGTGGGTGTGTGCCTGCTAGTATGCCACCATCCTGCCACCATGTGCAGCCAGGCACAGCAGGACACACATCCACAGGTCACTGGCATGAGGCAGCGCTGGCTGGGTGCTGCACAGGCACTGATAGCCTCAACATGTGGTGGTGTGCAGGCCTCCACATCACTGAGTGTTACGGTGTGCATGCTCCATTCCCACTGCACACAGGGGCGGCATATGCATGCTGGCCATGTATCGTGCCATGCCCATTGGATACTGATACAGCTATGCACAGTTCATACACCACTGTGTGTAACCCATGTCATGTCCTCTGTCCCACACAGGTGATGCTGCAGGGCAGGAGCGACTCTGGGCCCACAGATTCTCGGGGGATGAGCAGCAGGCCCTGGTACATGCCGTTACGAAGCAGAAGATTGTCCTGCGGCACAATAAATCTACAGATGCTACCAAGAGGAAAATGTGGGAGGAGATCACTGCAGTGGCGAATACCATGGGTGGACATGACCGTACCATGATGCCATATGCAAGAGGTGGAGAAACCTGCTCTGCAGGGTCAAGGAGGAAGAGGCACAATGACTAAGGGAATGACTGCAGACCTGTGGTGGGCTACAACCCATGGAGCAGTGGGAGTGGGACCCACTGATGGCATTTATAGCCTCTACCCTGAGGCCAGTGGCAGCTGGTGGAGTTGAGGGCGGTGGGTGTGAGACACCACCAAGGGCAGGTATGTCTGTAGCATGTGACTGCCACTACCTGGCCAACACCAATGGGGCTGGGGCACACCTTTCCACTGTCAAGGGGCATGCGTGGGGCATGCAAGGTTGTGTCACATTGCGGTTGTAGTGTGGGTGCTGCACAGTGGTGTGCATGTGTTGGTGGTGCACATGTTGTACGTGCATATGCGCTGTGGTGCGGTGCAGTGTGTTCACATAGGGGCATTGCTTCCATTTTCAATTTTCATGGGCTGCACAGTGGGGTGTGCTCAGGCGTGTGGGGCACACACTGTTGGGGTGCATGTGGTGGTGGTGGTGGTGGGTGGGTGGTCTGTTCACTGTACTGGACACTGACGCAGTTTCTGTTCTTTTACAGCACTGGGTGCCCAGCAGGCCGTGTCCCAGGAGGTGCCTGCCACAGTGGTATAGCAGGAGGCAGACAACGCAGTGTAGGTGCTCCCTTCAACCTCAGGCATGGTTGCCATGCATGGCCCTGCAGTGGCATTGGATGTGGGGACAGTGTGTGGCCACAGAACACAGGTGGCTGTTGAGTATGCTGGATCATCAGAGGAGGATGCAGCATCCCTGGAGGCCATAGGCGGCTATGAGGATGCACAGATGAAGGTCCAGAGCAGCAAGCCAGTGGTGATACTCAATGTTACCAGTGACCATGGCTTGGAGGAAGCAGAGGACAACACCACCCTGCCAGTGGGAGGGCCTGTCATTGGTGACATTGGGGTGGGAACAGTGGGGGACAGTCACACAACTGCATTGGGGGGGTGGGGTTCACAGGCACATGACACTGTGGTGCACGCAGCTGTTGGCCCTGTGGCCACCCAGTGTGCCCCACTGGACATGTCCCACTGGCAGCAAGTCGAAGTGCTGGACCTACAGCATGCACCGACACCTGCAGGCCCACAGATGCAGCAACAGCCTGCCCACCAGCAGCTGCCACCACCGGCACACACACGTCCACCCCCCTTCCGTGCCCAACGCCAGCAGCAACCTCCACTAACAAGGCAGGTCACTGCTGCTCAACTTGCACAGGATGGACAGAGTGCATGGCCCATGCTCCAGGAGGCCCTGGCTTCACAGCATGTGGCCCAGCAGGACCTGCATGACCTCCACAGGGAGGTACGCCATGAGCTTTCTCAGCTGCGGGAGACGGTGAGCACTGCCCTTGCCCACGCCGAGCAGCAGGTGGAGGAGCAGATGACCTGCATCCTTGCCACCACTGAATGTGTCTTTGGGGGACTCAACACCACTGTGCAGGGCCATGCAGAGGTGCTGCAGGGGGCACTCACGGTGGCCCTACAGAGTGCACCTGGACCCCAGCATAGCTGCACCCCACGTGTATACCAGAGTGCCAACAGTGCACTGCATCACGGTCTTCCTCAAGCCTCCTCCAATGTCATGGGTGCCTACCCTCCTCACCTGTGCATGCCTCTTGGCAGGGCCACAGGCGAACTGCCCTCCCAACCTCACCTCAGTCCACCCCGCCCATGTCCTTGGAAAAGAGCACGCCTAGCTCTGTGACACGCACACAGAGGGTGCGTTGTGTGCTGGGTGGCAGGTGCTGCTACTGGGCACCACCCCATGCATGATGTGGCTATGTCTCACTCACATATACATCCAAGCACATTCGCACATCCCTGGTCCCCTGCCCACACACACACTTCCACAGGCCATGTTCCCTCACATGCCACCCCACATGCTGACACTGGTACACAACATAGCTGTTCACTCTACACACCTGCATGACATGCACTTCACAACACACACTGCACCACATCTCTACATCACACTGCCAGCTTGTACATCACCAGAGTGGTTCACTGTTTGCACTGTACTGAGTCTTCACTAATATTAAATGCACTGTTCATGTAATATTTGTTGTCTGTTTTGTGTTTATTCACTGTCCCCTCTGGGATAGTGTCTCAATGAAGCTGCTCTTGTGCTCAGTGGCCCTGCAGGCCATGTGAGGATTCTGCCTCTTGAGTTGCTGTACTATCCCCTTGATGTCTGGCTCTGGCTCACAGTCGGACTCTTCCTCAGGTTCAGATGCATGTATCCCACGGTTGAGCACCATGTTGTGTAGCATACAACAGGCTAGGATGATACTGCATTCCTTCTGAGGCCTGTACTGTAAGGCACCGCCTGACCAGTCTATGCTGCAGAACTGCATCTTTAGCATCCCAAAGACCCTCTCTATGATGTTCCTGATCGCAGCATGTGCCTTGCTGTAGTGTTACTTGGCCACTGTGGCCAGCCGAGATATCAGTGTCAGCAGCCAGGGTTTCAGGGGATAGGCACTGTCCCCTGTAGAGAGATGCCACCTGTTAGTGTTGCTGTCCTACTGTGTGCCTATTGCTGCTATGTATCAATGCCCCCTGCCTATGCCCCTTCCCTGTTTACTCTTGCCCTGTTTACTCTTGCCCATCCCCACCTCCCCTGTTGTGGCTGCCCATATTCACCAACTAGGTGCCCACTGGGTATCCTGCCCTTCTCAAATAGCTGACACAGCTGGGACTGGTGCCAGATAAAGGCATCGTGGGCACTGCCGGGTACTGTACAAAGACATTGCTGATGCATCTTGTCGCATTGCACACCATCTGGCAAATGATGAAGTGGTAGCCCTCCTGTTTCCATATAGATCACTGCCAGGTGGTGCATGGATGGGGACATGGTTGCAGTCAATGGCACCAAGTATGGCAGGTAGGTGCGCAACTTGATAGAATTCCGGTCTGGCCACTCCCTCCTATGTGACTTGCCCTGGGATAAGACCTGCCTTTTATAGGCAGTAACTAGCACCGCGCTATGTGCCATGCAATGGGGCCTTGCACAGCGCTATCCCTCTGAATATCCTGTTGCGCCTATATGCACGAACCCGCCCCCTCTCTTTGCCCTTTGCATACATTATAGGTTTGCCCGGCACTACTACGGTTTATGTGCACTATTTCATCCTTTGAATATGGCGGCCCCAAGCTAATCCGGCGCTATTCCTGTGCAATCGGTTTGCGCACTGCGCAATGTTTTGAATATCTGGCCCAGAGTGTCTGGAGCATTCACTAACAAAACACTATTGTATTCTAATGCTGGCAATAATACTTGATGTGCTATTGCCTGCTTTGCCTGCACTGTTAAACAGTTAATATTTCTATATAAAAAAAGACAGTTTGTTATTTACTTTTTGTATTACTTTTAGAACATGTTCGTTTAAAGGCAATCCACTATCCAAGTTTACCTCTAGATATTTAAATACCTCCACTTGTTCCAACTTAACACCATTTTCTCCAGTTATACACAAAGAGTTACCTTATAATCTTCATTTAAGACCAAATAACATTGTAACTGTCTTTCTCTCATTTAATAAAAGATTATTTTTTGCAAACCATTTTTGTAAATTGTTATATATTGGTTGAAGTTTAGATTCTAGGGCCACCCCTGTTCTAGCTCCACAGTAAATTACTGTGTCATCTGCATACATAATAACCGATATGTTAATACAAACATCTGGCAGATTATTTATAAAAACAGGGATCAGGAGTGGACCTAGGACCGAACCTCAAAGTAGATATCTCAGAACCAATCTTTACTTGTTTTTTATCTTGCAGATAATGTTCAAACCATGGGATGGCATATTCTTCTACACCCAGATGCTTTAATTTAGATATTAAAATAGGGAGGTCCACCAAGTCAAAGGCCTTGGTCAAGTCAACAAAAATTCCTATTGTTATTTTTATTTTTTTTTTATTTATTAAATTCTCAGATTACAAATACCTTTGAGCAGAAACTGCTCATTTACAAAGGTTCCACGTCAAAGGATAAGGGTCAACATACATACAGAGGTAGTAAAAGAATGCACAATAAACAACCAAAACAACTAAAAGAAAAAATAAAGATACTCAGTTATAACATACTTTGAGATAATATTCGTATAACGAGCAGCTTGAGTAGGCAGCTGGCTGCAGTAACAATAAGAGATAGAGGGCACCATAGGCAGTTAGTATTGCAGGCATGCGACCGAGAGAGGAGGTTGGCAGGCTAATGGGCCACTGTCCGATGGTGGTGGAAAATGTCTTGTACCAGTGGAGATGTGAAGCAGGAAAGGAGTCACAAGGAAGGCCCGGTGCCAGAGGGAATGAGACTGGGAAAGGGCGGGCTGTGAGACATGAGTGAGCTGGGAGGTGTTTAGAGAGATCTCTGTTCAGAGATGCAGTCACATTGAGTGGTAGAGGTGAGGTAAAGTTTGAGATTCCTTTTGAAGGGTCCAAGTGTAGTAGAGGAAAGTGCTTCTGTATTGAGAGAATTGAACCATTGAGCGGCTCTATAGATAAAGGACCACTGACCCATGGAGGTATGACATCTGGGAACCTGAAAGGTTAGAGATTGGGCACCACGTGTTTGTTGAGTGCCACTGTAGGTAGTAAGGAGTGAGCTAACACCAGGTGGCATGAGACCGAGGAGAATCTTTTTGGTAAGTAAGCAGGTCTGGTATTGTATTCTGCTGAGTAGGGGTAGCCAGCTGGCCTGTGCATAGAGGTCACAGGTGTGAGTTTGTCGGGCCGCACCCGTTAGTAGTCTACAGGCTTTGTTGAGAGAAACTGAGATCCTGCGGAGGGCACTTGTTGAGGCAGAGCCATAATTGGCAAGGCCGTAGTCAATGATAGAGGTGACAGAGCTGTAGATGGCTAGTTTAAGGGCATCCGCAGGCATACAGTGCTTGTGTTTGTGTAGTAGTCCAATCTCTATATTGGCAGTCTTGGCAACAGTGTCAATATGCCGAGTGTAGGAGAGGGTACTATCCAGGGTAATATCAAGGTACTTGAACTCCTTGACATGTTCAAGTGGGTTCCCAGCATGGTTCTTGATGGTGAGGGACAGAGAGTTGTGCCTGCTCCGTCGGTTACAGAAGGACATGGCTTTAGTCTTGCTGTGGTTCAGGACAAGTTTATGAGAATTGAACCAGTCTTTGATGCACTTGAAGTCGAGCTGCAGCTGGCTTTCAATGACTGTAATGTCATGGTGGCTAGAAAACAGGACTGCATCGTCTGCGTATAGTAATATTTTTTGGTGGCAGGCACTAGGGAGATTGTTGATGAAGAGGGAGAATAGTAGAGGGGCCAGAATAGACCCCTGGGGGACTCCGGAGCGGACCGGTTTCTCATCCGAAGAGATCTCTGCAATCCTTGCACGTTGGATCCGATTATCAAGGTAGCTGGTGAACCATGGAAAGGCATCACTGGAGATCCCAATGGAGGACAGTTGCTTGAGCAGTAGGGGGTGGTTAACTGTGTCAAATGCCTTTGTAAGGTCTATAAATACTGCCCCTCCACAATTCACTTTGTCAAGCGTGGCATGGATGAAGGTTGTAAATTCAATAAGTGCAGTGGTGGTGCTGTGCCCTTTTCTGAAGCCATGCTCTCTGGGCACCTGTACATTGTACTTATCCAGGAATTCAACTAGCTGGTCCGACACTATTTGCTCCAGCTTTAGGTAGTGGGGAAGGAGTGAGATAGGTCTGTAATTGGTGTGGAGCATCCTATCTCTGCTTTTGTGAACTGGTGTGACAGTGGCTTTCTTCCAGAGAGAGGGGAAATGGCCCAATCTAAGTGAGAGATTGAAGATATTTGTAAGTGGTTCTAAGATTTCATTGAGGACTTGTGCCAGCAGTTTCAGGTCAAGGGAGTCACCACTGTACCCTTGTTTGCCGATGGCCTTTTGAATGTATTTTCTAGCTACTTTCATAAAGGCAAATGTTTGATAATTACCAGTTCTAATCAGTAGTGATAAGGCATTTAAATCATCACTTAAGTCAACATTTTGATAATTCACATAAATTTGTTTCTTATATTGACTCATGTCTGTAAAAAAATTAATTAAATCCATTTGTTAGCATGTAATCAGTGTCCAGTGTTGTGTTACCAGTGTTAATTTTTATAATCTTAATTTTATACTTAGTAGTGTACAAATCCTTAAAAGAATCTCCAAATTTTGGGGGGTTTAACAAGTTTTTCAGCTGCTCTTCTTTAAAAAATTGTTGCTTAATCCTTTTTATTTCTGTTTTACAGAAATTTCTATTGTCTCGATAATTATTCAAGTCAGATTGAATTCCAGTTTTCAACCATTAATTGAATCCCATGGTGTGGAGCACCCTAGCCTCACCCATGCCATAGATAGGCAGCACCTCCAAGAAGGTTACCGTGCGTGCTGCTTGTCTAATTCCCCTCTCCAACTCCACATACTCCCCCTGCACTGCTCTGATCCCATTCCCAGCCAGATCATTTATCCCTAGGTGGACAATAACATCCAGCTCCTTCCCCTGTGCAGCTGCTCCTGCAATCTTGAGGATTCGCTCCCTGTCCCTCCAAGCCATAGTGCCAGGCAGGCACCTTACCTCCTTCTCCCCTCCCTTCTCCAGTTCTACCCCCTAACAGTTGAGTCCTGCACCAAGAGTTGTTTCCTTCCCCTGTGGGATCCCATGCCACCATCCTGCGGGTCTCCTTTGTGGAGGTTCCCAGCACCCTCTTTGGTCTGCACTGTGGGTGCCTCCATAGAGGAACCATGTTCTGCCAGAGTGGCGTATGAATTGTGGAGGGGTACAACTGGAGGGATGTGCCTCTGTTCCACCACCCTCACCATCCCTGAGCCCACCATGGTCCAACTGCTCCTCTTTCTTAGAAATCTCTGAGGCAGCGGCGGCAACCCTGGTGGTCCCTGGGTGGGAGAGGAGGTCCCCCGAATCCCGGCCAACTCAGCCTGGAGACAAGCAACCTCCTCCCTCAGCCCAGATAGGTGCCTGCAGATGGATCAACATTGCATCCTCCAGAATGTCTCCCGGAAGACTGCCTCTCCACAGCCACTGCACTGCATCACATCCATCATGTTTCATTTGTGGCCCCTTGACTGTTGTTTTGTATGCTTACTCTTTCCTCTCTCTGTTTTCTTTTTTTGTTCGTTTGTTTTTTTCCCCTACTTTCTTACTGCCTGTGTGTCGTTACAGCTTCTGTCCTTCCTGTTCTGGGACAGGAAGTTCCTGTATTCCTCAGCAGTCTCCTTCTTACTTGCTCAGAGACAGACCTCCAGCAGCTAACCCTTTTTTTTCCTTTCCTTCTCTCCCTGTCTTTCTCTCCTTCTGTAGTGACTTACAGCTTCTCTCTCCTCCTCTTGTATGTGCCTTTGTGGACCAAGTTGCTAGCTACACCCTTTGTAATTCTGCCTATATACCAGCTAGGCTATTGCTTGTGCTGTGCTGCCTAACTGTTCCTGTGTCTTTAAGTAGGTGTGGCCTGGCCTTTCACTATAAAGGTAGAGCACCCGGGGGGGTGGTTGGGGAATGGGGTGGGGGTTGTTCTTTAGTACTCAGTGTCTACAAAACAATCAACAATCTGGTAAAAAAAAGACTTTCTTCTGTAACCTACAGGGCAAAACACAGCTCTAGTTTAAGGTAACTGGTAGCTGCTCTCCCTCTCTCAGCTTATTTCTTGTTTGTTTATCTCGAAACAAGTGTCATCATCATCTCTCACTAGTTGCTTTGATTTATAACGTGCGTCCAAGATTTTTGCTTTAATGTAGTACTCAGAATGAAGCATTTTATATAGTTTGTCATCTTCTTCAACTTTTTTGATCATATAGTATGTCTCGTTAGATCTTGCTGTATTCTGGGGGGCAACCTGCACGTGTCAGCAGCACAACTGGCAGCCTGTGTGATCATGGAACTGTCTTGCTTCTCTAACTTTTCCCTAATCAGATTCAATCTGAATTAAAAAATTTTATTAGGGGTATCACCTGGCTGAGAGTTGCTGTGTTAACCTCCCTGGTGGTTTCCTCAAATGGCTGGAGAAGCAAAATTAGAAACTCCAGCAAGGCCCACTGTGGTGGAGTAATATAGACGTCTGCATCACCAATTTTATTTTCCAAGGTGTATTGTCTGACAGCTTTCTTTTGTTCCAGCAGCCTGTGGAACATATGTGGTCAAATTCCATCAAGTAGAAATGTCTTGGATCAGTCTGTGCAAAGGTAAACTGTGCTCCTGCTGCATTTATTCAAACAAGTGATGGTCTTTGCTTGAGTGACTGAAATCAGTGTGCATTCTTTTAGCAGTGCTAACGACAGCCTTAATCCCCCTGTCATCATTGAGAAAACTGTGACCTATTAAATTTAAGCAATGCTCAAAGCATCGGATGTGAACAAAGCCCCCCTCCTCCAAGGCCTTCCTTATGTTGGATCCATTATCTGCAACTATAAAGCTAACTGACAGTCCCTGTGAAGTGAGCCATTGCTGTATTGGTTTTTGGAGCTCTTCATTGATGTTGTATGAGGTATGTTCAGATGGAAATGAAAACATTCTAAGAACAGCACACTGTGATGCTTCACTGTACCCAGTCCCACGTGAATTATCGAAACATGCCCATTGTGCCGTGACAGACATGAAGGGTTCAGGCTGACAGCTTGTCTGGATATCTGTTGGCAGCTGCCTGAATCCTATACGTTGAACCACGTTATATGGTAGCAAATCAACAGCTATCATTTCCAAAATTGTTTTGGTTGTTGTAACCACCACAGGGTGAGTCGAGGCATATTTGGCTTTATACTCATATGTTTCTGAGATGATAAGCTGTCTTCTTGAAGGAAGAAGGCTTTTGAACACATGGCAACTTTCAGTAACAGTAGGAGGAGTCCTTCAAATGGGAGGAAGTGGTGGTGGAGGTGTTTCAGTAGTGCTGTGGGGGCTGTCACTGCTTTCATCTATGGGAATTGCCCCTAAGTGTAGTGAGCTATCACTGTCACTTTCTCTTTGAGACTCACAACTGGAGTTCTTAGTAATGTTATGACATCTGTCTAGATGCCTTTTTAGTTCTGAAGTTCCCAATGCTCCTTTCTTTTTACCCCTGCTGATTGACCATTTACAAATAGCACTTGTTGCTACCAACTCATGGGAAGCACTAATGGAGAAGTATGACCAAACAAAAAATGATATTTTTTTTTAGTTTTTTTCCCAGGAAGGCATGACACCTCGGTCACTTTTTCAGGGTTTTCCCCCTCCCCCCCCAGATTTTTCTTGGGCCTGTTCCCCTTGTGGTTTATTCCCACTGCCCCGTCCATAACCAAAACATTTCTGCCTGTTTCTTCCTCATCTGCAATTTCCATCCTCTCTAGTAAACCTTGGTCTGCCTGATCATTCTCTTCATCTTTATTATTACCCTCGTTGGATTCAACCTCAGAAGAATCAGATGACGGTGAATGACTGGCAGTAACATAGTATGCAATTGTTCCATACCGTTGGGTGCCTCTGCAGGTGGTACCCACCATGCCTTTAGTTTTTTTAACTACATAACCTTTTTTTTTTTTTTTTTACTTGGGACTGCTGATGATCCGAGACATTCACCTTATTTTGGATTAAAGCATTCACTTGGAAGAGAAAACCTTAGATGTGAAAAAATCACTTTTGGGGGTTTGATTTTGTTATCCCTTTTCAGACTGATTGCTGTATTTTGTAGTGCCACTGCCTACCTGAGAAATAGAATGTGCCTCAACAACACTTTGATCCATTTTTTCTTAGTATTCTAACCTGTAAAAAAATATCCCTCTAACTAACGCGATGTCCTTCTGATGACTCCCACTCACAGGCCAGGGACAAATTTACTGTTGTGACTCATGACTGTGCATAGCACACCAACAGCACAGCAGTCCACCACCATTTCCTTCCAAGATTACCTGACTGACTCCTACAGTACAGTTAGATACTGTTAAGTGACCAAATTCAGCAACTATTAAGTGTGCCTCAGAATTTGAATTGGAGATGCAGACACATCTGGTGCATAGCTGCACACAGCACAGTCCCACACTGGGGGTTGGTTAATGCTTATACATACTGTAACGTGATATACTATAAAATGATAATAAGGAGGAATAATGGGAAATGAGTGATAATGATGATGATACTTGTGTGTACAGTAGTTCTACTTTACTTGTATTATAGTGTAAACAGCCTGCTATGAGTCACAAAGTCAGATTATCCCCTGGGCTACCCACAGCCAGGAGCACAGGAGCATCAACTTGTATGTTGTTTGTCTAAACAATATATATATTTTTTAATACATGAAATTGTGAATGAACATTAACAAGTGAAAGTGATTCATGATTGGATAGCACAAGTCAAAGATTTGTTTTGCCAGCCTGCTTCCCTTGCCCTGTAGATACAGCCACACTGAAACCAGGAAAAAAATATTATTTGAGATTTCTGGGACTGTTAAATTTCTCGTGGGCCCCCCTGCAGTCTCTCTCTCTCCCCCTTCTGGACAGCACAAGTCAAAGATTTATTTTGCCAGCCTGCTGCCCTTGCCCTGTACACACAGCCACACTGAAGCCAGGAAAAATTTTTTTATTTTGGATTTCCAGGACTGTTACATTTCTGGTAGGTCCCCATGCAGTCTCTCTCTCTCTGCCCTCTGGATGAAATAATGAATAAACATTAACAAATGATTGTGATTTGGATTGGATGGCACAAGTCAAAGATTTATTTTGCCAGCCTGCTGCCCTTGCCCTGTACATACAGCCACACTGAAAAGCCGGGGAAAAACATGTATTTGGGATTTCTGGGACTGTTACATTGCTTGTGGCCCCACCTGCAGTCTCTCTCTCTCCCCTCTGGACAGCACAAGTCAAAGATTTATTTTGTCAGCCTGCTGCCCTTGCCCTGTACACACAGCCATACTGAAGCCAGGAAAAAAAATTATTTGGGATTTTCTATAGCTGTAAGATTTCTCTTCGGCCTCCAGTAGTCTCTCCTTCTCTCCTCTGGATCATCTGCAATGGCACAAGTCAATGATTTGTGCTGGCCTGCCCTTGCTCATGTACATATCCACACTGTCTGAGGCCAAGAAAGGAAATAACTCTGATTTGGGATTTTCTGTAACTGTAAAATTTCTCTTGGGTCCCCAGTAGTCTCTCCCTCTCTCCTCTGGATCTGGAATGGCACAAGTCAAAGATTTCACCAGCCTGCCCTTGCTCATGTACATACAGCTACACTGTCTGAGACCAAGAAAAGAAAAAAAACTTTCATTTGGGATTTTCTGTAACTGTAACATTTCTCTTGGGCTTCCAGTAGTCTCTCCTTCTCTCCTCTGGATCTTTTGCAATAGCACAAGTCAAAGATTTTGCCAGCCTGCCTTTGCTCATGTACACAGTCACACTGCCACACTGTCCGCCTTTTGCCCCCCCCGCAGCCACCCAGACCACCACTATCTCCCAAGTCCCTCCAGATTCCTCCTTTCTCCAGTCCAGACTCATCACCCTCCCTGATAATCAGTTTCTCTTCCCCCCTCACCCCAAGTCTCCTTTTTCTCTCCTAGTTTCTCTTCCCTCCAAAAATGTATTTTTTTTTGTATTTGTGTTAGTTTTTCTTCTGGCAGCTGTTTGCTGCAGTGAGTGAGCGATGTGCTCCTCCGACTGTCCTCCTCTCATTTGGGCTATGTTGTGCACTCAACATGGTTATATACCATGAGTGTGTCATATGACTGTCTGTTGCCTGATTGGATGTTGCCAGCTGCCTGTACGAGGAGTGAGCATGCTGACGGCATCCCTATGGTAACAATACACAAAATGGCACAAATGGCACTTCCACGGACCCAGAGCCAGGCTTCTGTGGTGAAGTCCATATTTATCTGGGTCCATGATTGCAGATTCAATCCAGGGATCCAGCTCTCCCATGGTACAGTCCACCCAGCGCTAATGAGTACACAAGGTAAGTGTGGTTTAATGTATTTCTATGGGGTTTGAACTTTTGTTCATGACTTTCTCATTTTTAACCTTTTTTTTTATACCAAATTTTCAACATGGCCTTTTTAGGACCCCACCTCATAAACAAGGGTAGTGAAATTTTGGAAATCTGTCCCAAAAGGTGATTTTGCGGTCACTACACAAAATCACCTTTCAGACAGGATTTGAACATTTTCTCTGCTTGTGTTCATGAGGTGGGGTCATAAGAAGGCTATGTTGAAAATTTTTGATAAAAATATTGAAAAACAACAAAGTTATGAGCGAATCTTGACAGTTTGCTACGCATGCTTGTACTTCAGTAATTTTCATTATTTTTACCCCAAATTTTCAACATAGTCATTTTTTCACACCACTTCATGAACATCACAGCTGTCATTTTGTTTTCACACCTGTGCAAAGGAATGGCATTTCAGACGAGATCTGAACATTTTTGCCTACTGGGTTCATGAGGTGTGTTCCTAAAAAGACTATGCTGAAATTGTGGGGTCAAAATATAAAAAAAAATAGTTATTGAAGGTACATTAACATTTTTCTATGCACATTCATAATTTTGGTAATTTTAACATCCGTTACTGCACGGAATTGTAGGGTCAGCAGGGTCCTGCACTTCTGTAGATAGATGGGAGTCTTCCTTGGCCCTGCGTGTCTGTATCTGTTTACACAGGTGCCAAAGGGACCTGCATGAATGAGGATACAATCTCACTGTCTCAAAAAGAAAGGAAATTCTCTGCAAAACTGCATTAATGCACCAGTTAAAATTCAGCTTAATGCAACCAAAGTAGAAAAATGCGTGTTAGGGTTTCCAACCCTAACTCCTCACCCTCGCCCCCCCCCCAAGCAGCAAAAGGAAAAAGTATTAAGGTTTTGGGTCTCCTGAGTCTTGGTGAATCAGTGGTAGGGTCTTCCTTGGGATTGTCACCCTAATGCTCAGCTGCTCCCCTGAGCAAACAAGGTCAGATGCAGGCCCTGCATGAAGAAAGCTACAACACATTTTGTTGGCAACATGTGGCAAAATATACTTCTCTATCTTTGAAGAGTGTACTTGTATGAAACACTGGCTTGGAGCTGTAACTTGTGTTTTGGACAGGAGGCTATGGGCTGGTGGGGGACATCATTAGGGTTGACAACCTCAAGGAAGACTCCACCACTGATTTGTCAAGTCTGAGGGGACCCAAAACCCTAATGGTAATTCCTTTTGCTGCTTGCTGTTGGAAACCCTAACACCACATTTCCCTACTTTAGTTGCATTAAGTTGAACCCTAACTGGTGCATTAACACAGCTTTTTGAAAGAATTAAAGGGGCATGGTAGCGCCCCATAGTTAGGGTTGAGTAGGCTGTTTTAATGTTAAACACCAATTTTTGTACCTTAATAACTTTGGCATCATTTGACGAAATAACCCCAAATTTGGCACGTGCAGACAGTCAGAGTCTCAAAACATGAAAAGTTTTGTGATGACATGTTCTTCAGTTTTTTAGATATGGAGCACCAAAAAATGAATAAAAACACATTTGTTTTTTACGTACTTCACACTGCATATTTTTGACTTCACCTACAGTTTAGACAGTGTACAATATTTGTCATGAAATGTGCAGGGTTGAAGGGGCCCATGCTAAGGGTATGCCTTTCAAAAATTTTGTGAAAAAATATTATAGGGTTCCAGAGTTACAAGGACTTTTTAGTTAACCGAGAAATGCGAGAGGTTAAAAAAAATTACTGTGAGTGCTTATTTTCATGATTTACCTGTCATGCTGGAAAAGACACTGATTGTGTGAAAATATACTGATCATGCTCGTTATGATCTTGTTTTTTTTCTTTTAAACTCATAAACATTGAAAATACACAAAAATGATATATTTTCAAACAATAAACACTTGAACCTAGCTAAACAGAACCCGTTTACCTAGATCCTGGTGTCTTTTTTTTTAAATTGCCAGAAATAGTTTTTCTGGGTTCCCCAAAATCCAGGGTGCCCAGCTTAGTGAGATGAGCTGTTCAACCACAATCTCTGTATGAGAAAAGTGGCACTTTCCTGACATCTGCAGCCATAGAGGGATGCGTGCTGTTGGTTGCAGTGCCAGCAATGAGCTGGTGATCCCTTGGTCACGCGTTCTCATCTCACCTATTTATCAACCTGTCTCTCTATCAATCTATCTAACTAATTATTAACCGGACCGAGGTGCCCACCCCGGTACCACTTCTTTCTCTCCCTCTGCTCCAGGTTGTCTGCCCACTCTTCCCAACATTTAAACACATTTTTTTAATATATAAGCAGACTGGGGGGCCCACCCTCAGTGCCACTTCTTTCTCCCCCCTCCCCTCCAGGTTGTCCACCTACCCTTCCCAGCATTTAAACACATTTTTAAATATATAAGCAGATTGCGGTGCCCACTCCAGTACCACTTTTTTCTCCCCTCACTCCAGGTTGCCTGCCCACCCTGCCCAATATTTACATACTTTTTAAAAAATATATAAACAGACTGTTGCGTGCACCCCTGGTACAGCTTCTTTCTCCATCATTCCTCCAGGTTGCTTGCCCTCTCTTCCCAACATTTAAACACATCTTTCTAAATATATAAGCAAGCTGGGATACCCACAACTAGTACCACTTCTTTCTCCCCCTTTCTCCCTTCCTCTCCAGGTTGCCCATAACCTGTTCCCCCAATGTATATAGGTGCCAACCCCCCCCCGGTGCCACCTAACACTAGCCTGACACTGGGGTGCCCAATACCAGTGCTGGAATTACAGCCGAAATGAAGAAACCCATCACTCAATGTTTTTTTCTTTATTTAACCTGTAAAAAAGAAAACCATCCCTCGCTACTTTGACCCCCACACCTCTAACCCATCCCTGACATCTCACTCAGCACCCACTACCCCACACACCCCATGACCCCCCCCACACAAACCCTCTCACTCACCTGAATATGTCCCACAGCATTGATCCACTCTCCCATCAAAGACACGTCTTGCTGCTGGAACCACCAACTGCATTATGAGAAACTAAAGTAAGTGCAGTTTAATGTATTTCAATGTGTTTTTGAACTTTGAGTCATGACGTTGCCATTTTTACATATGTTTGACCCCAAGTTTTCAACATAGTCTTTTTGAGACACCACCTCATGACCAATGGTGGTGGAATTATGCAAATCTTGCCCAAAAGGTGATCTTATAGTTGCTTTGCAAAAGCACATTTTGGGCAGGACTTCAACATTTTCACCACCCCTGTTCATGAGGTGGGGTCATAAGAAGGCTATGTTGAAAATATTGGGTCAAAATATGTAAAAATTATCAAGTTATGTGTGTACATTGAAATTTGTGTATGCTGACTCATAACTTTAGTAATTGTAAATATGTTGACCCCAAATTCTCAGCATAGCCATTTTTTCACACTACCTCATGAATGTGACAGCTGTCATTTTTCAAATCCTGGCTAAAATGTGTTTTTGCACGTGCAGCATGGAATGCTGTTTCAGTGATGTGGAATGATGTTTCAGTGAGGATTTGAAAATTTTCACCTACTGGATGCATGAGATAGGGTAATAGGAAGGCTATGTTGAAAATCTGGTGTACAAATACGTTAAAATGAACAGTTATTAGTGAACATTGCAGTATTTCAATGTTCACACATTACTTCACTAATTTTCAATGTTTTGACTCCAAACTTTCAACACAGATATTTTTCTGCGCCAGCTCATGAACATGACAAATGTCATTTTTTAAATCCTGGACGAGATGTGTTTTCAGACTTCTAGTGCAAAATGACATTTCAGCCAATATACTATAAATGCTACATGGCATGTTTATAAGGGGAGTCATAAAACAACTATCTTGAAAATTTGGGGTCAAAATGAAAAAATATATAATTGTTAAGAAACTTTGTGTGTAGTGCTAGTCTTGACCTCATCAGCTATGCTTTATGATCCCATGTCAGTGAGCTGAGTTTGGGGGCAAGCTCAGTGACCCAGCTAGTGACTCAGCTAGATGGGGAGAGGGTGAGGGGATGGTGCTGTTATGTGACCCCTCCAGCCAAGGAATGAAAGCTGTGGGGTTGTCTGCATGGGCCTAGGTACCATATAGTGAAGACAGCTATCTTCTTGGCATAGGACCCATGCCTCTGCACCCATGGGTGGCAGAGGGTCCTGTCTTTTTCTGACAGATGGACTCCTTGCCATGTACATTTGTATCTACAGTCACATGGAAGTGCAGGGACTAGAGGGCCCTGCACTTCTGCAGCCCACCAGGGAACCCCATGAATTACTGACATTTATCGCTGCACTTTTGTAGACATACTGAGTTTTCCCATGTTGCAGGGTCCAGAGGGCCCTGTACATCTGTGTTTGTTTGTGACCTGCGTGACTGAGGGCATGATTTTACTATCTCAAAAGGAAAGGAAATTCTTTGCAAAAAACTTTGTTAATGCACCAGCTAGGGTAACTTAATGCCACAAAAGTAGGGAAATGTGACATTAGGGTTTCCACCCTAACTCCCCACCCCCATCCACCCAAACAGCAAATGGAAAAAACATTAAGATTTTGGGTCTCTGCAGTCTTGGCAAATCAATGGTAGGGTCTTCCTTGGAGTTGTCATCCCTAACACCCACCTCGTTCCTTGAGCAAACAACATCACACTTGATCTCCTTTCTTTATTCAGGGCCTGCAGGGCCCTGCATGAAGACAGCTACAACAAATTGTGTTGGTGACATGTGGTGAGATATACTTCTTTACCTTTGAAGAGTGTATCACTATGTGGCACTGGCTTGGAACGATACCTTGTGCTTCAGACTGGAGGCTGTGGACTGGGGAGGAGGGGTGAGCATTAGGGTTGACAACCCCAAGTAAGACCCCACCACTGATAAAAACCCTAATTTGTTTCCTTTTGCTGCTTGTGGGATGGGGTGGGGAGTCAGGGTTAGAAACTCTAATGCCATATTTCCCTACTTGTGTTGCATTAACTGCCCTAATTGGTGCATTATTTAAGTTTTTTGCAAAGAATATTATAGGGGCACAGTAGTGCCCCTATAGTTAGGATTGAGTAGGCTGCTTAATGTTAAACCTCAATTTTTGCACCTTAATAGCTTTGGCATCCTTTGATTAAATAACTCAAAATGTAACATGTGCAGTCAGGCTGTCAGACTCTCATGAGGTGAAAAGTTTCCTGATAGCACCTAGTATGGTTTTTGAAATATGGAGTGCCAAAAATTGAAAAAAAAAATACATTTGGTTTCCCTATACTTAAAGGGACACTGTCAACCCCCTTAGGCCTGACAGCTTCCTTAGTTTAAAAATCACATGTTATGATTGGTTACATTCTGTAGAGGCTGCTAATGTAGCTGGTTGTTTGATTGTGATTCTCTTTTTCTTTTAAAAAGTGAGACACAGACTGTCCACCATACTGGTGTTATGACACAAAAACATGTTGGTTTACATTCCATGATCAACTCTCACTGCATCTTCCCAGGACTAGGAACACCCCCAACACAGTATGACCACTTATGATGCAGTGGGAGTAATGGAGACCATTGCATCATGAGTGGCTGCACTGTGTGGGGATGTTTCTAATGTTCAGGTAATATGCATTAAGAATAGATACAGGATTAGAAACAAAATAAGGTTGTTTACACTTATTCAGCAACATGCATTTCAGTTCTACTAAGCAAGGAAGCAAATAAAACAACCAGTAACATCAATTAATTTTTAGAGATGGTAAGCAATCATAAAACATGGGGTTTAAGTAGAAATAATACGATGCAAAAAAGGTTGATTGTGTCCTTTTATCATTATGTATTTTTTGCTTTCACCTCGCCTACATGGTGTGGAATTTTTTCAGGAAATATTCTGGGTTGAAGGGGCGCCTGTGCCAGGGTGTGCCTTTGGAAGGTTTACTGAAAAAAATATTATATAGTTTCTGAGTTATAAGGATTTGTTGAGTTACCCAACAAATGTGAGCAGTAAAAACAAAAACTATCATGAGCGCTTATTTTCATGATTTACTTGTCGTGTGGGGAAAAAAGTATTGACCATGACGGCCACTATTTTCTTTTTTTGTTGTTGTTTGTTTTACTCACAAACATTGAAAATACATAAAAAGATATAGTTTGAAAAAACAAGCACCAAACCTAGGTTTACAGGACCGGTTAACCTAGATTTTGCTGTTTTGTTTTTGTGAAAATTGCCCTTGAAATAATGTTTCTGGTCACCCAAAAATCCTTGCCTTCTTTAAAGAAATGTGTGCTGACAGTGCTTGATGTGAATAAAACTTTTTAATTTGCTTGCGCTCGCGTCGGTTTTCTTTTTTCAAGTTTCACATTTTGTTTCAGTTTATTGGACTTTATTTACATCATGGTTGCTGTTGGCTCACTTCCTTTAAAAAAGAAAAAAAATCAGAGGTGCTTTTTTTTTGTTTTGAACTGGCCTACCATGACCACATTTTGTCTGTGCCTACATATTCTCCCAGTGCAGTTCTGTGTCTGCCCTCTCTCTGTTGCAGGTTTGGCTGGAAGGTTTTCACCACAACAAACTTGTATATCCTAAGCCCCCCCTGTTACAAGAAGCCCTGTGGTCACAAGATCTACTGTATCATTTGGGCTTTTTTCTAAATGTCAGAAATCAGAAGGTAAAAAAAATTAATAGAAATTATAAGAAAAAAAGACATGCTATCCTATGGCTTTTTTGCATTGGCATGTTAAAAGGTATTTTTTTCAAAAGTAGGCCAGAAGTAATCTTTCATTTCTGCATTACATTTAATATCAAACTGAGTTGACTGCAGTCATGACACACACCTGTCCTCAATAGACGTTTGCTGCATTATGAGCAAAAAGAACACAAACAAGCAGTCAATGCAAGCTTAAGGGTCATTTGGTTATTTCACGATGTTTGCAATGCGAGTAAAGATAATAGTGCAGATGGATGGGTATGGTGTAAAAATTACCAGATATATGGGTTTCCATATGTGGTATTTGTGTATTTTTATTGAGTAAAACTAAACCTTCCAATGTTGAAGAGTTAAATAACCATAGCATTATTTTATCTATTTTACCAGAGATCTTTATATGTACCATAGCCTGTTATCTTAGCCTTGCTTTGTATTTTGAAATCTCGACTTTGGTCTCAACATTATTATTTGAATCCAAAGGTGATGTGTTCATGCTGGATCTGTACAATTCCCTCGTGGCATCAGTGCAGCACAGCAGTGAGGAGAACACTTTTACTTAACTGGTAGCAGCGATCCTGCCCATGTCAGTGTGATACCATAGCTGAATAAGTCCTGCAAAAATGAAGGGTTCACTAACCATTCCCTGGTTTCACTTCTCCATGCCTACTCAGCTAACCTGTAATTGTGTGCCACACAGTGCTCTTGGCACATTCAACACTGGGAAATATTTAGTAGTAGAGTTCCAAATGTCTTATCCCAATTCAGGAAATGGAGTTTCAGTGTTGTTTTTTTAAGGCATGTAAACTTCCTAGCAGCACAGACTGTAATGCAGAGGCTGGCAGATGTGGACTGCAGTTGAACCAAAGAAGTGTGTTTGCACACCAACTACACAGCTGCTGATCAATGAAAAAAATGTGAAGTAAACTTTGAATCTGCATTTCCTTCCTAGATCAGGAAATGCAGTTATAGTGTACAGTACAATTCCTTTTTTTTTCAGCAATTACAATGGAGACTGATGATTCAGACATTCAGTGGGAATAGCACTGGTGGACAACATCTGCTTACTGATCTCCCCTGATACTCAACGTGCACAAAGCCATAGACTTGCTCATTTATTTTCCATCAGGAGCCAACGTAAAAAAAAAAATATAAACAGTTCTCCAGGACACAGGACTACTGCTGATGTTACAATCAAAATTTACTTCTTTTCCTTAGTCTAGTGCACTATAGGATGGTTGCAGCCATGGGGGGAGGGGTGTGGGAATGTCTATATAGAAGTCACTGCAACATCTCTGATAACATTTATTGCTGTACAAAAAGTTTTGTAACATGACAATTTCTTAAACTTTCCATGCTGAATGAGTCCTCATGTTCTATGCACAGGTTCACAGCCCCCCCTCCCCCATGTAACCATCCAAAACTCTGTCAGTCTGAGGGAAAGAACTGCAAGAAAACTTTTAAGGAAAGTAGGTTCAATGTACCATGTTTTTATTGATTGTTTGATTCATTCATTTATTTTGCAGCATGTACAATGGGACTAACTCAGGAATTATCTATGTACAATTCATATCAGGCTGATTTGTACATTCAAAAGGGGGCAGCATCTTTGGACAGCATCTGCTCGATGATGCTTCCCGATGTGGTAGCACGTGAGGAGGGCACCTGAATCACAGTGCTGTCCGAAATGGTGATGAGATATGGGTGAAAGCCGGAAAGGCGAGGGGGCAGGATAGGTGACCGGATGTGGTGGGGTGGGCGACTCTAGCAACAGGATGTCGCTATGTGTACATGCGCATGGGGAGAGTGAGCATGGCGAGCATGGCCAGGGAGGGGCGGAGGAGATGTAGGGGTGGCACTGCGGTTGGCTGCCGAGCTGCACTGTGGCATCAGGGGTTGGCCTCCGCTTGCGGTGCTGGGGTTCTGGGTTCGGGTCTGGGTCCTGGGCGCTACTGTGCTTTTCTTGCTCCGGCCCAGAATCATGTTATTTCCTTGCACCCCCGACATGCCCCCCTGGAGTTGAGAATCCTTACAGGGGGTGGGGTGAAGCCCCTGCATGGTGTGGGCACAGCCCCCACAGAAAGCAAGTGTTTTTAGTCTCTGGCACCATTTTCCTGTGTGCTGAGGTTGTCAGGGTGGCAAAATTGTTTTTGCCACCCTGACGTCGCTCTTCTGCAGGTCACCATTCCACGGTCGCCCACATCACATGGAACTCCCAGATGCTGAATGTGTGCTGAGCTACTGCCTTTGTGTGTTTGCATTCCGGCACTGAACCTACAGTAGTCAGCACACTGATCAGAAAAAAAAACCTTGAAAGTAAACACTGAAACTAAAATCTTTCCTAGAGCAGGACATGAAGTCTTAATATATAATGCCAATTGTTTTTTGGTTTTTGTTTTGTTCTGTTTTGCTCTGCGCATACAGAGACCAAATAATTCCATAATCAGGTTTCAGACCTTCAGTCTGTGCTGGCAACCATGCCTATTTACTGTCCCGCTGACAAGAGAAAACAACTTAAGTAGTTCCATGTAGCTGAGAACCATTGCTGATAAAAACGAAAGTGACTGCTTTCCCACAGACCGGCACACTATACAGTATGTGGGTTGCGGCTTGGGTTGAGGGGCTTGGAATCTCAGTGTATAAGTTATGAACTCAATCAGCTGGGAGATGTTTAGTAATTGTAATGTTCCAAAACTCCTTTACTGCAGTTAGTTTGATAAGAGAGTTTGCTGGGCTATATGTATATGTCAGTAACGCTTGATGTTGGCACTGAAAAAAAATGCTCATCTCAAACACATACAACACTGCAACGTCTCTTAGGAAACTTAACTGCAGTACAGAATTCATGGAGCATTGCTATTTCTTAACCTTTCCTTGCAGAATGAGTTCCTTATTTCTGTGCACGGATTCCTAGCCCCCCCACCACCACCACCACCATGGCTGCAAACACCATATGGCGCTTCAGTCTGAGGGAAAGAACATTACTGAATGCATGACCGGAGGGAGAGCAGAGGGGTTATTTTTAGTGGAACAATCATCTACCTGATCATTATGCAGGTTTTCTGCTCTAAATCTTGGTGCTTCACAAAGTATGTTACTCCATCAAAGAAACCATTTTTTGCCAGTAAAATCTTTGGTTTACTCAACTTTCCAGCTCTAATGTTAGGAGTAATGCTAATATGCAAGGCATCCCCCCATCTTTATTGGTTTCATTTATTTAGAACTCTGGTGATTGTGTGGTGTGGATGCAATATATGGCATTCATAGAGTATGACACATTGCTTTAATCATTAGGTATAAGCCTAACTTCAGTTGCCGCTCTCAATGTTTTGGTTGATGATGCTCTGGTTGCATGCTGCAAGCTCTGGTTTTCTCGGCTGCCACTCTTGGTTGGGACTAGATATGGCAGTTCAAACAAATCAAAGCACAATTTAAAAATGCTGTTACTAGTGACTTTAGGAACTGGCTCAGAAGTAATGTAACACAGAACACGGTAATTTCTGACCACATGCACTGATTAGATTTCACTCCTCAACCAATGCCTGTGTGTCCACCCTTGTGGTTATTAATCAGAAGTTGATCTAGCTACTGGGTGCTTGCTGCCTTTTTGAGGTACATTATAGGGGATCACATCATGTAACTGTTTCGGTACATGGTACCATCATTCGGTTTTGCTGTCATTAACTGTGGCGTTGTTGGTGCTGCTACTCACTGCAATTATAATTCCAGCAGCAACTTTCACAGTCTGCTGTCTGCCTTCCTCACTTTGTCTGGAGTGATTGCATGCATTCTCCTGACAGGGCGTACTGGAGCAGAGAAATCAGCTTGCAGATTTCAGGATCGATCACACAGTTCTGTCTTTCTGCAAGTAAGTAATGCATTGAAAGTGTCTGTACTGTCTACATTACTGGAACCTTACCTTACCAAGGGCCGTGACTCCAAGATGGGGAGGTAGAGCAGAGAGACAGGGTCAGTTCACTCTGTTGTCTGCCCTCCTTATACAAGATGAACAATTCTTACGGCACTGCAGCTGACAGATTTACCCTTCACTTCTCTGACAGGTGGTGGGAGCTCAGCCAGGTATGCACCTTCTGTTTTTAAGAATTGTTGTTTTCTTATTGTGTGGGAAGTGTCAATTCCAGTTTAGCTTTCCATTGTCATTTTGTAATACTTTTTCCCTAAATTTTCAATAAGGCCTTGCAGACAAAACAACTCTTGTAATTTGGGCATCATGAATTTATATCTGTGGCTGCAGGGGCCTGTGTTTCTGCACACAGCGGCAGTGTTATGATGATTTCATTATCCTGGATTTCTATCTGCACTGACAAATGAGTGTGTATTATGTCTTGCGGTGTGCATGGCACAGATACAAATCTCCAAGATGTTTAATTCAGTTGCTGTGGGCTGCAGTTTCATCTGTGTCATCTGAGTCTTAGTTAATTTTGGGTTGCAGCATCCTCCAAAATCCAGTCCCAGAGTCACAACCCTGCAAAGCAGCATGATGGCAGTAGAAAAATTTGCCCAAGCCTCCCTGGACAAATAGTTCATATACTGTAGTACTTTTAAAGCACTCCATGTTACTGGTGATCTTTGATAAGGTTTCTCTTGCTTTGAGATGGTCAAGTATGGCATTTTCATCTTAAATGAATACCCAGAATGTTTCATGCTTCAGGTGTTAGTGGAATGACAGCAAGGCCAACTGATTGCAGTATCGAGTAGGGCCATTATTGCACCCATTTTAGAACACTGGCAGACTAGCCAAGCAGACTTTTGCAACACAGCTGGCAAAGACTGTTTCAAGAGGGAGCCATGATGAACATTTGCTATAACTGAGTTTTCATTATAGTAAGGTTCGTTATAATGAGGTAGCACTATAATTATAAAAGGGGAAAAAAGCTATCGTATATGATTTGCCCTTATCATGGATAGAAATCAGTAGCAGCTGAAAAGTTGTTCTGCACATTCTAAAAGGTGTTGTGCACATTCTAAAGGTTGTTGTGCCTGTTCTAAAACTTATTGTGCACATTTTATAATTACTATTTATTAAGCGCTGTACAATTCGCAACCTGATTGGACAAAATAGTCCTGTTTACCAAAAAATCCAAACAAAAACGTGGTGGCACCACTTACCCAGAAGTTCACAGAGACAGTTTGGACATGGACTGCTGTAGTTGGCTCAGTGTTTCCAAGCCATACTGATCTGACAACTTTTTTTTTTTTAAGCAACTGCTGCTGCAAATCTTTCGAGGGTCAGGAGTGGAATGGAACTGCCCGATGGACTTCACATCTGAGTGAGCTGCCAACAGGAAGTGGGAGCATAAACTCAAGGTATGAAACCTTGTGAAAGTTTAATTAAACCATCAACAACTTACTTTGTTTTTCAATCTCGGGGAACCGTATACTACAAGAAATAGTATATGGGCAACCATACACAAACAAGGCTGTATTTGCATCATGGGGTTAAGATGACATCTGGACCTCTAGAGCTTTGCTCCTGAAGTCCCTATGATATCATCTCAACCCCTTGATTGAAACATAGCCTTGTTGTATATGGTTGCCCATACACTATTCTTTACATTGTGTTCTACAGTTGTGGTTCAGAAGTCTCTGCCTCAAATGGGCTCACTGCCAAGCCTTGCAAGGTTCCAGGGCACCCAAAGATCCTGGGTGCCCAGCTTAGTGAGAGGAGCCATCCACCCATGTTCTCTGTATGAGAACAGCAGGACTTTCTTGATTTACGTAGCCACAGTTGGAGTCATGGAGGTGGCTTCAGTTGTAGCAGTGAGCTGGTGATCACTTGATCTCTCTTTCTCTAGCTCTCTCCCTATCTTTCTCTCTCTCTCTCTCTCTCCCTATCTATCTACTTTTTTATGTTTTGCCATAAGTAACGTGTAGTGCAAGACAAATGAACTGCCGTCTAGTTCATCAGCAAGACTCTCAGTGAAATGAATTACAAAATATGGTTATCTTGTTTTTGTTATTAAAAACTTGTAAGGGCTTATCCTGAATTAAATTATTTGAAATGTTTTACACAACCGTTAAATCCCTGCAACACCATACTACCGCAATCCCAAGCAATTCATACTGCATTTCGCTTGCTTAAGTCAGAAAGTATTGCAAACATTCAAATCAAATTGAAACATGAACTGCTGCAACCCAAACCCCAGGCTGAAGACAGGCAGTGTTGGCACAGTAGCATTATCACGAAACCAAGTTTCCATTCATACCCTACATACACCCTTCCCCGCAGAAAAAATGACAGACAAACCTGCTAATTCTATGCACATAAAATAAACTCCAGGGCTCGAACCACTAGCTGTGCAGTTTGTGCATATTTTACACAAACCTGCATGTTGGTAGATCAGATGTATAAATTCTGCACTGGAGGCTGTTTTTTGAAGGGTTCAGGCTGCTCTGATTTACCAGATACAGCAAAAGCCATTTGCACCTGTTGAAATACTCAGCTGTATAAAAAAACACATTATCAGAATGACCCTTCAGATCTTAGGCTGGGAAATTTCAATAATATTATTACAAGAAAACTAGTGTAATGTTCCATTTTCTCTGTTATCCCCATTGTACTTCCCTTCCCCCCACTAACTAGGGACAGGATCAAACCAATGGCACAAACATGGCAGCCACAGTCTGCACTGGAAGCCTGTAACCAGAAGAATTGTTGCAGAGAATCAGAGACGATGATTCCTGCTTTCTGGAGCCTGAAACCAAAGAGCTGCATCAATGAAATGAACAAGTACCTACTGTACTTACTAGCACAGCACAGCAATAAAGACCAGGTTCAGAGCCCCCCGAGTCGCAGAAGATGGAAGTGGGTAATTTGATCTGGAGGAGCAGGCACACAGGCAGGGTGGACTGGAGTAACATAACACTACTGTTTGCTGCAGAAGACATCTCACTTTACAGCTAAATTACTTTTGGGTTAGGCCGTGGACAAAACTAAAGTTAGTGAACTATTAGGCCGAGCGAGCATGATGGACTGCAAACAGACAAACAGTGACACTAGCTGATTTGGGTCCGGTATTCCATTTCCCAGATTTGACACATGCAGCAACCTAAAGATAAGAAATCTGGTTGGTGTGTGTGGCTGTCTGTGTCATTGGGCCTGGGCCTTATCCTATTGTCCTTCCTTTTACGTGAGGTCTAATTGCCAGGTAGTTGTTATTTTTTCATCGTGATTGTTGCTTCTCAAAAATGCCACCCAGCTCCAAACCTCTGCTCAACCCTACCTTCATAAGTCTGCCAAAACATCCAATTAAAAGTAAAGTACTATAGCCGGCCTGGTGGCGCTGAAGGTTGAGGTACTGGATGCCACACCTCACATCACACCAGCAACCCTGGTTTGGGAACAATCTTGGGCTGCCGGGGGTCCAGCTGGGGGAGGGGAGCAGGAGGATTAAGCGGGCTGCAACGCAAGCTCTCCTTCGCCAAATAGGGGAGGTGAGTCTTCCCGGCCCTTGGCTGCCACCAAGTGGAGGCTTGGTGGCAGTGCCAGGCAAATGGGGGACTGGCAAACACAAGGCGGGTGAAGTAGGGTAGTTGCCAGTTCCGGCACATGTACATGCCTCCACATGCATGTGTGACCATGTTCACCAGGACCACAGGGATTCAAGGGGAGAAAAAAACAGAAAAAATACTATTTGTCCCCATCACCAAGTAGGCAGGAGGCAGCAACTGGGGTCAAAAAGCTAAATAATAAGAAAAAAAAAAAAAGTGAAGTGCCAAACTAATCTCCCAGCTGACCTGAACTCTAAAAGTCAGCCAAATAAATTCAATTGAAGTACAGTCTACCAATCCTCGATTACTTTTCCACTCTAGGTTAGAAACAGAAACATGTTTGAGGTGGGCAATCGGTTCAGCACTTTACCTTCACTGGATTTTTTGGGTTATCCACCTGTCTACTGCTCGTTCCAGTTTTACTTAACTTGATTCCCCATATTCTCCACTATTCCCACTTTCTGCCTTACTATTCTGTTTTTTTACTTCCCAGTCAATTCATTCATCCCCTGCTTTGTTATTTTCCAACTGACCCAAAAAGTAATACTTGAGAGGCTACAACTATTGACTTTTGGGAACTATTAGCAGTTTCAGAAGGGAAAAATACCGCCTTGTGGTATTTGTTTACGTCTCAGTACTGTTCACCATTTGTATAGCTCATCTCTACTACCCATATAATACTTTTACACACTGGCAAATCTGTTTGTTCCTGAACCCACCACTGTACCTCACTGGGCTGGATCTTTTTCCCTTGGTTGAGCATGTCCCATTCACTTCTACTGTTCCCGTCTCTTATTCACAATCCCCACAGCTGTGAGATGGGTCCTTTATAAGGAAGGCAGTGGGAGTTGCTGTACAGTGTGTACCCATGGTCTACAAAGAAGAAGTGCCACCTAGGATCTGAGCTGCATGGCACTGGCACACTTGCTATTGCTCGCTCTTGCCTTGCCCGTGGTCCATGAAGCTGGTGACAGGGTTGGCATGGTTCCTGGCCTGGGGCTGCTGCAGTGGAGCCCTCCTCATCTCTCCACTGTGTCATCCCATGGTGCAGCACAACTTGACAACTCCCTCTTAAGCCATATGCCAGCAGCAACAGCATCCATCCAGGAGGGCAGCAAGGCTTCCTTCTCAGGAGTATGTGGGGAATACTGCCAGAGGGATCCCAAAACAACCACCTCAACTCCCCAAAACAGAGGGAAAACCAAAGGGAATGAGTTGTAGCCCTGCTTACAGTAGATCCATTTTGTTGGTGATCTCTGACTCACACTGAGAAAATAGAAGGGGTTTGATGGGTCCGGGAACTGGCCTTTTGCTCTTTCCTTTGGGTTGATATCTTACCTTGCCCACCAGCAGCAATTGAGCCGGGCAAGGTGCAGAACACCCATGCTGCAGTCTGAATGGTAGAAAGAAGGTTTCTATAAAACTCTGCCTAACTTTGTTTCAGAAACTGTGCTGCTGAGGCACACACCGACTAGCCACCAGTGCTACTGTGGGATTACAAACAGCAACCCAAAGTCCAGACTGAATGTTGAATAGTCATCACAGGTGAGTTTTTCATCAAAATAAAAAGACAAAGCTTTGCTGTTTTTTTTGGGGGGGGGTCTATGAAATAGCACCACTGCTGTTCTTTATTCTCTATGTAACCCCTGGGTGGCACCACCTCCCAGTGCTACACCCCTGCCTACTACCCTGGACATAGGCTAAGGGGGTTGGGTTCGCTAACTCATAACATTTTTTAAAACCTTCACGCAGTGCCTTCACTCAGGGTGCTTTACGTGGGTGAGATGGTACTGGGTGTAGTCCCCTGAGCTGCTACACCACCCACGGTGACCAGTTACCTTCCCCAGACATGCCCCAATACATAGCTCCCCACATTTCCACATTTTGAATTAAAGACTCTCTCTAATAATATGCTCACACAGGATTTCAAACAACAAGATATTTATTTTGGGGGTGATAAAGGAGCTAGGAAAGGGAAACAGGAGGAGTAGAGGTTATCTTACCGTATTTACACATGTACAGAGATTATTTTGGATTTTGCTGGTGAACCCTGCAGCTGGGTGGCTACATATTAACAGGCAGACATAAATCACATTTTACCATTCGACTTAAGACATCCAGAGCCCTGGCTATCTAGCTGCTGATAAATCAGATGTTAAACATAATTATTAATATTACCCACACTGGTACCAGTCCCAGATACAGCAGAAATCCCGCAATCTCATACCATACTGGTTAAACAGATACCACAGTCCAAGATGTTGCAGGCCTGATGGAGTTGCAGCTGGTCGAGGTGGCCGGCTATTAATTTGAGGGTGGGGGCAACTTGGAACCAGATTTTTGTAAAGCAGCAAATTACTATTTACATCCACAGCAGGGATTGCCCTGCACTTGCAGACAAATCAGGGATTGTCCTGCAGTCGCAGACTTCGGAACATTGCAGAACAAACTATGTGGATCTTACATCCAGAACATTCAGCACAATATTTGAAAGTCCCATCCAATGCAATGAGAGTGATGCTTGTGTCAAGCATCCTAAATGCAGTTTAAACACGGTCACATCCAGTACTTTATATACCAAAAGGCATCCATCCAGAGTAAGTTGGCAACAACACTTTTATCAAGCATCCCATACTTTAGTCACAGGCAGTCACATCCAGTACCTTCTATATACCAAGAACATTATCCACAAGCGGAGTCCTATCCAGCACATCTAGACATTTAACACTTATACCAAGCGCTCTTGGACAAAATTCTGTTCAGACACAGGTACATTCTCCTTAGGGTAACTTAGACATTAATATGCTCTAGGGCCCCCTGCCTCATGAAGTGTCAAGCGCGTCTTGGCAGACAGCTCCATGATGGCAGGACTCTAACCCATAGCTACACATTTATATGATTCACTAAGCCCAGCATCTTGCTGCACTTGCAACTTAGACATTTGGGCCACAGACAAGATGCACCCATTACTTGAACTAGGCAGTCTCTTGTGGGGTTAGTAGCCCAGACTGATGACTTCAATACTTCACACTTAACAGCACACATTTCTTAATGGGGCATACAGCCCCCAAGATTACTGGCTTAGCTTCTCCCTCGCACCTGGGGGTACGAGGGTACTCACTCAGGTCCTCCACGGGTCTCATCTGCAATTGAAGGCATCCTGAAGACTTCTTCAGCTCTCTCACTGCTGAGGTACTTGGTCAGCGCTCTCACCACTGCACGATGTCATCTGGTCTGGTCAGTGCTCTCACCGCTGCTGGACATCTGATTCTTCGGTCCACATCTTTCCCTGACGTGGGAGGGAAGGCAAGCATCTGGAGGACAGTACTGGCAACCTCCAGACTAGCTGTTGCAGAAAGCCCAATTATTGTAACTAGTTAACTGTTAACTGAAGAAACTAACAAATGCCCTCTGAAGCCTGAAAAGGCTTTAATTAAGTGGCCCAGGCCTGATGGCATGGCTGGAGCCTGAGCCCTTCCCCCATGGGGGGCTCCCAGCAGGCTGGAGCCTGCTCTGCTGCTCTCTCTCTCTCTCTCTCTCTCTCTCTCTCTCTCTCAGCTCTGCATCTCTGAATCTCCATCTGAATCTCCAGATAAACTGGCGACACTGTCTCTTTATAGAGCTCCTAGCTCAACTCCTGATTGGTAGCAGGGATGGGGTGACATGTCTCCAAGTTGCTGAAGGACATGTCAATCAGAACACTCGAGGCACAATTGGGTTGCGGAATTTGTGCCTAAAATAATGTCCCTGTAAGCCCCAATAAGCACTTGGGTGCTTACCCATAAGATGCAGTGAATGTCCCACAAGTCCTGGCTTTCTATTGCTGCAATTCCAATTGGCTCTACTGCTGGCAATGGCTGCTTAACCCACTGTCCCTTATAGCAGATTAGATACAGTCCTGAATAATGTCCTGGTGCAGCCAGAAAGAAGTAATTGTTTGCCTCAAATGCCCCACAGTTTTATAGCTTAAAGGCTGTACTTGCAGTCACTGCACAGATGAAAAACATGGCTCTTTTACTTTTCCTGTCATTACTGCACTTAGCAAGCTCCTTGCAGCAGCTGACAGGCTGACACACAGAGTCCCAGATACTGGAATTGCTAGGAAACAGTACTATTTTAACTTTAAACACTTTTCCCACATGCACAGTATATTCCCAACAAGCAGCAAGAGTTCCATTATATAAAACATTTTAATTCTTTATTTTTCAGCTGGAGCTGAACATAGCTACCCTGGAGGCAGCCAGATACACTGTTATGCATTATTCAGATGACCGGGGCCCTGCACAGGCATACTCAAATGAGCCCCCATCAGAACTCCTTTAATTCCCATCTGAGCAGTCCCCCAGCAGGCTGTCCATGGTCACCAGGTCCCAAATAGGTGGAAGGGATCCCGGGACTCATGGCACAGTCCCTAAGGTGACCGCAAAACAAGCGGCTCCACATCAAAGGAGCTTTGCGATCCAACGCGACTCCCGCTGCCCTGGAGGCAACACTTTTGTAGCGGGTGCTCATGGTCAGCAGTTTAAGCCCCAAGGGGCTGGATTTTCATTTGATTGCAAGCTGGGGCACACACAAGGGCAAACAGGACCTGGGAAGCCAGAAAAATTGGAGACCAAGTCAGGAGTAGCCCGAGAGACAGCGGGAGAAGAACAGAACAAAACGGGCTAAGGTAAACCCAGATTGGCATTTCTAGGGGGTTACATCTAGTTAGCCTAAAATCTAACTTTTCTTTTTAGTGCCCCACCTCATAGGGAGAGGCTTCGTGTTGTTCTTGTGTAGAAACTGAAATAAAAAACAAGTCCCCAAATCATTACCATCACTAGGTAGCTTTTGTTGTGCTTGCCATTTCATAGTTGCACATTCAGGTTACCTCAGCTTCAATTTGCTGTCAGAAACATCCTTTCTTCCTAATACTAAGTAGAACAATTTATCACATTGTATATTATTTCATAATTTGAGGAAACTGCCTTTATTACCACCTTTCAATCCCAGAGGTGATACAGTTATGTGATCTCAATGAAGAGGAAAGGGTAGCTAACACAACCCATAGGACAAGAATATTTGCCCTCCTACTAATACTACTCAGATTTCAAACAGAAAAGTTAAACCTATTATAACTACTGTATAGGACTATGCAATTAAAATGACAGAAGTAGTTTAATGTGTGGGAGGATCACATTTTTATATGATTCCTTTTGTTTTGTTTTTTTACTTAGTGCACTTTTTTTGGCCAGGACGGCTACCCATCAGCTCCTTCTGTCACACGTGTCCATTCTTTGTGGCAACAATGCCAAGGCCACCTTACCCAGTGTACCCCTGCCTTACTCCCTAGGGTGAGGCCTTCAGGGCTCCCCCTTACCCCTTCAGACTGGTATCCTGTGAAAATAGCGAGGAAATAATAGCGACTAAATAATTGCGAAGAAAGAATAGCGAAGTCATTTATAGCGAATGACATTAAATAGCGCACGCCATTAATGGCGACTTTGACCATGTCAAATTAGCGCCAATGAAATGGATCCATAAATATATGAGAGTGAGACCCTCAGTCATTAATTATGGCAGTCAATGCAGGCTTGGTGGAAAGTGCATCGGTTTACTGCCAAATTATTCATTGTTTTGGCCATACTTTTGGGCAGCATGCTAAGTCTGATTGCGTCCTGTACAATACTGTAAAAATGTTACATCTGGTAAGCAGGGGAGCTACTGCAGTACTGAAAATATTATTGAGGACAGGCTTAGCCCACTACAAAGGTGCAGCTGCAATGGTAGAAATCAGCAGTAAACCGATGCACTTTACACCAAGCCACCAATTAGCGCCAATGAAATGGATCCATAAATATATGAGAGTGAGACCCTCAGTCATTAATTATGGCAGTCAATGCACCATCCAGTGCCATTCAGCATCAGTAGTGTTGCAGGAGGTGCAGCTGCAATGGTAGAAATCAGCAGTAAACCGATACACTTTACACTAAGCCTGCATTGACTGCTGTAAAAGAACATTTGTTTCTGTTTGTTCCTGCTGCCAGTATCATCAGCTGCCTGACCCTCCAGCCAGCCATGATGTCAGGTCCGCTAGTTGTTGTATGTTCCCATCTAGCTCTAGTAAGCAGGGAGGCAGAGGTGGTACCAGAGGCATCTTTTGGGGGGCGCCAATACTATAGTGATGGCAGTTACCCAGCGCCGCCCGTGGAGCAGCTGTACATGTACAACAAAAGAGGTTTGAATTGCTCAAGGTTAGTTAGACTACATTTTGAACTGAGGGCTGCACTATGCATGGCTTTTTTGATGACTGTATACTATATGTTACAAGATTACATAGAAAATTTTAGTTTTTGAATGTTGGAAAGCATATGTCAGGAGGATTGTTAACGATTTCTCTGATTCCAGGGACCACTGAACATCAGATGAAGTTCTTTTCAATATAATTGTTTTTATCATGTCCGTAAGGGAATTGAGGTATCCTGTGATAATGAGGGGAGGATACAGCAGCAGACAGACAGTTCGCTATAATTGCTCTTTAGGTATTTTTGCATTCGCTAAACTTTCAATCGCTATATTGAGTTTTGCTATTGTGCACTCCCTATTTTTGAAATTGTGATTTTTTTTTCATGATTTAAACATAGAACCCTTCAGACTACTAAGTCTGATGCCGGGCAGGAAGCCCTGGGTCAGCTATAAAGGGTATCTGGTTAAAATAATGTGGATGAAATAGTGCAGCACAAAACTACACAGTGAAAATAGCGTACAGTTCTCTGTCCTGCCCCACAGAAGGGGCAGGACAGAGAACTGTACCAGTTAAAGCAGAAGGAAGTAGGGAAGGCAGTCAGAACAGCAAAGGCCCAAACCGAGGAAAAGATAGCCAACTCAGTTAAGAAGGGGGATAAAACCTTTTATAGGTACATAGGGAGTGAAGAAAGACCAAGGGAGGGATAGTGAGGCTTAATAAAGGGGATGGTGGGTGGGCAGAGAGGGACAGTGAAAAAGCAGGGATACTGAACAAATACTTCTGCTCAATATTCACAACAGAGAAGGGGGGGAGGCAACTAATCCAATCAATAGAAGCACTCTGGATAGGGGGGTCGATACCAGTCCTTTCACAGAAGAAAGGGTTCTGAAAGAACTCCTAAAACTGAAGATGGACAAAGCAATGGGGCCTGATGGGATTCACCCCAGATACTAAAAGAACTAAGGGGAGAACTAGTGACACCACTGACTACCCTTTTTAACAAATAATGGGAGGATGGTGTGGTACCTAAGGACTGGAGGAGGACAGATGTGATTCCCCTTCACAAAAGAGGGAGCAAAGCAGAGGCATGAAACTACAGAGCTGTTAGCTTGACCTCAGAGGTGGGGAATATGATGGAATCACTTCTGAAAGAAATAATTATTGAGTACCTAGAGGGCAGCGGGGCACATGGCCCAAGGCAGCATGGATTCACAGTGGGAAGATCATGTCAGATGAATCCAATAGATTTCTTTGACTGGGTGACCAAAGTAGTAATGGAAACATAGAAACATAGAATTTGACGGCAGACAAGGACTGCTTGGCCCACCTTGTCTGCCCATTTCCCTACCTATTGGATAAGCTGCAGATTCCAGTTACTCAATGATCTACTTCCTCCTACACCTCACTATAATTGCCTTATGTCTGTCCCATGCATTCTTGAATTCCCCCACTGTTTTTGACCCCACAACCTCCTCAGGAAGGTGGTTCCATGCATCCACTACCCTCTCCATGAAAAAATACTTCCTCACATCGCCCTTGAGCCACCCCCCATCTTCAAATTGTGCCCCCTTCTTCTTGTACATCTCTTTTTCTGAAAGATGTTCCCATCTTGGACTTTGTTGATTTCCTTGAGGTAGCTCAAGGAGGGGCTGTGGACATGGCCTACCTAGACTTTAGCAAGGCATTTGACACAGTCCCACATAAAAGATTAATAAACAAATTAGCCAGCCTGCGAGTGGGTCCCAGGGTGGTATACTGGATAAAAAATTGGCTGGACAACAGGACACAGAGAGTAATAGTAAATGGAGTCCACTCTGAAGAAAGGGGGTTACTAGTGGGGTACCGCAGGGTTCACTACAGGGTCTGGTCCTTTTTAATGTCTTTATAAGTGACATTGCAGAGGGACTGGAAGGAAAAGTATGCCTCTTTACAGAAGACACAAAGGTCTGCAACAGGGTTGATACACAAGGGTTGGGGGTGGAAAGGATGAGAAGGGACTTGGCAAGGTTGGAGAAATGGTCAAAAGTATGGCAGCTTAGATTCAAGGTAAAGAAGTGCAAAGTAATGCACCTGGCAAACAAAAACCCAGGGGAAGAGTACGCAATGAAGGGGGGCATATTAACAACAACAAAAATGGAAAGGGACCTGAGGGTAGTCATATCAGATGACCTAAAGGTAAGCAAGCAATGTGAGAAGTCAGTAAGGATGGCTGGGGGGATAATGGGATGTACACGGAGAGGCATCATCAGTAGAAAACAGGAAGTTCTTATCCCTCTGTACAAACAGTTGGTGAAACCCCATCTGGAGTACAGCATGCAGTTCTGGAGACCCTATCTCTGCAAGGACATAGACAGGATGGAGGCAGTCCAGAGAAGGGCAACTAAAATGGTGCAGGGTCTGCAACAGAAGCCATACGAAGAAAGACTACTCCAGGGAATCAACAAAGTCCAAGAGGGTAGCATCTTTCAGAAAAAGAGATGTGCAAGAACAAGGGGACATAATCTAAAGATAGAGGGGGACAGCTCAGGGGCAATGTGAGGAAGTATTTTTTCACAGAGAGGTTGGTGGACACGTGGAACTGCCTTCCTGAGGAGGTCGTGGGGTCAAAAACAGTGGTGAAATTCAAGAATGTATGGGACAGACATAAGGCAATTCTGGTGGGGGTAGGAAGAAGTTGGCTGTTGGTTAACTGGATCGGCAGCTTAGCCAATAGGTAGGGAAATTGGCAGACTGGGTGGGCCAAGCAGTCCTTATCTGCCATCAAAGTCTATGTTTCCATGTTTCTATGTATGTGAAAACAGCAACAGACAAAGTGTAGCATGGACATAACAGCACTATCCCTGAGGCTGTTTTCATGTTGTAAATGATGGGTTGCTAGCATGCCATCTCTGTGGCTCTGTGGATAGAACTCCAGCCTATGGATGGTGATGGTGATGGTGCCTATGGCCGCCCAGGTTTGGCTCTCACTTCACTGCATTCTTTTTCATTTTTTTAACTCAGCTGCTATGCAACCACCCTCCCTCCCTCCCTTGTCTTCCCTTCTGCATGTACTCTAAATCCCCCTTCCCCAAGCTGTTATGCCATCCCAACTTACCCCATCTTTGCTTTCTCCCCCCCCCAACCTGCATCTGCTGTCAACTTCTTCATCAGTCTCTGCCTACCCACCTGAATTACACCCACTCCCCCACATGCATCTCCCTTTGAGTTGACGATATAATAGTTGGGGGGGTGCATGGGGTATAGCCTCCCACAAACAGGGGTGTGGGGGGCTGCCTCCCACAGAAAATTACTTTTTGCAGCACTTGTTGCCAGTGCTATTTGCTGTCAACATGGTGTTTTGCTGCACTATTATGTCCACACTGTTATAAATGTATTCCGCTATGCAGTGGCAGTTGCGCAACAGGGGCATCATTAAGCTCATCTGGTGAGGCTTTTCCTTGTAACTATGGAAGGCATGACGTGCTGTGATACTGTGGTGTAAACACACCATGCATCTGCACACTTTCCGTTAACAGCACAAGCTGGGTCACTGATGACAGGACATCCTGTGGTCACCCAGGAGCCCTGCACTGGGAACACAAGCTCCCAACCCCCCAACCCCCCAAAGGTGGAGATTGTGCGTAAGCTGCTCAATCCACCTGCCCCCAGCTGGCCCTCTAGCTACCCTGGTCTACTCCCGGACCAGGTCACCAGCATCGCGAGCAGTAGCTCTACCACTGCGCCAGTAAGGCCAGCCCTGATTCCTTTTGTTTTTTTAATCATCCATGTTTGTATGGTGAACACATTATTTGTTGGTATATTTTATAAACTGCTGATTGTGATAAGTGATCATATGAAGTTAGTGACAGAATCAGATATAACTGTTTATTGCAATGGAAAAACAACTGCATGTTACTGTAATGTGCAGAACAGTCTACAACCTTGTCAAATCCTTGTTTGTTGTTATCAGGTTCCTACAAGATATGTTTTGTATTGTGTTGGTCCTTAAGTCAGACTATTTGATACAGTTGCCCATCTTTTATTTATATGCTCAGGACATGCTGAATTAAAAATAGCTTGATTTTAATACAGTTAACACTTAAATCATTGTCAGTTTTTTAATAATTAGTCCTCTCTCTAAATTACAATGCAAGATTTACATTTAAAATTCCTATCTTTATGTTGTTTTAGTATGGCTGGATGTGGGGTTTTTGATATAGATAGCTGCACTGGTAGCAGTGTGCAGAAATGCATTGCCGAGAAAAACATATATTCTGTGCTGCTTTCGTAAAACACATTCTAACTGAATCTACTGCAGCATCTGAAATACTCTGTGCATCCAAAAGGAATCTAGATCCTTGCAAATCTTGTATGAGATGATCATTTATTGTACATTTCTGTGTGAATAAGCCGGTGTGTATGTCATGATGGTGGTGGTGGGGGGGGGATGTTAAAGAATACCTAAACAACATTTCGACAACAAACTATTCAAAAATCTGATCTCAAACAGGACTAAAGGAAAGGCTGCTGAATTCGTTAATGCTAAAACTACATTTATATATGTTACCTAAATGTGGTTCCAAACCATTTGAAAAATGTAAAATCAGCCTTCCAATTTCAAAAAAACTGCCTTACCTTCTTCTCAAAATGGCCACTAAATGTGCTAAGTGATGACATCATTGGAACCAAAGTCAGAGAGCTATATGGCTCTCTATAGTGCTAACTAGTTCTTTTTCCCTTTGTATAGAATTGTTTCACCAAAATTGTCAAAACCATGTGCATTATTTGTATCAATAAGCATGTTAGGCTATGGTTCTGTTCATTTTGTTTACTTTAACATGCTGAAATTGTGTTTTAATCCAACCTACTTTCTCTTTGGCAAACCACAGTGCTGTACAAATCCTGAATAACCTGGTGGTCCAGTGGTTATGGCAGATCCAGAATGCTACGATGGGGAAGGGGGAGGGGTGCTGGGAGTGTGTGCATACTTGATATGCACATTTTAACATTTTTATGAAGCCTTTATATTTTCTGTTATTATGCTTTTCTAGTATGTTTTTGACTGAAACTACAAATGTAATCTATATTTTTTAATGTAAACATTTATACAGTCAATAAATCAGACTTCTTCAACAAAGTGAACTGCAGCAGCAGCAAGCGAGTACTTTACAATGGGGGGGGGGGGTTCAGCTGCACCCTTCATCACCCCATAGATCCACCACTTGTTTGTAGCAAAGTTCTTCTGCAGTCCAATGCCTGAGTTCATACTTTCTTGGAAATCAAAAATATGCTTGTCTTGTCTTCTCTTCTTTATCCATGGGAAATAATAATAATAAGAATCGGTATTTATATAGTGCTTTCGTACACATTGTATCCCAAATTGCTTTACAAGCAGTGCTAGACTGGTAGTGAAGTGACTGAATGTGTAGTGGCAGCCAATTCACACATTAATACCCACACACAGCCTTGGATAATTGCATGAACTGGTTTTATGGGAAGGGGAATGTTGGGCAGGAGACTATGGTCAGGTAGTGATCATGGTGCTGGCAGCCCCACATCTTATTTTTCACAGTGATCTGCTCATATTTCTCCCCTTCTGTCTTCCCCTTTCCCTGAATATAGCAGTACCTTGCAGGAGTGGCCTTCTCAGTCCCCTCTGGTATTCATTCTCACTACTTCTCCCCACACCAAAAAACTGGTGAGCTCATCACCCTTGTGCATCATGAATGTAGGTAGTACAGTCCCCAGGTTTTTTTACATATCAAAAATAAACAAATCTTTCCAGTAAGTCAGGCTGATAGCAACAAGGAACAAGGGGAATTATAGGCTTTCCTATCCTTAAAAGATCTAGGCTACCTTTGATTAGGCACTATTAAACAATGGCAAGAAAATTTCCTGGACTCTGATTGGTCAATATGTGCCTGAAACAGTGATGTTATTACACAATAACATCACTGTATTGCTTTTGGATGCTATGGATCATGAGCTTCTTGCTATGGATCATGACCATTTGGATTCCTTAAAATCATTTTTTAATTTTTATTTTTTTTTATTTTGTATAACAATGAGCCATTGTATAATAGCAATAAGGCACTCCAGAGATGTGTGTTATCATGTAATAATGTCACTCCTGGGGTGGTGGAAGCACTCAGCTTTGCCTCGTGCTTCAACCCACCCCAGGAGTGACATTATTACACGATAACACACACCCTGTCATGCCTTATTGCTTAATTAAATAATGGGTGTGCACATCATTATGCATATCATTTAATAATGCCTAATCATAAGTGGATTAGATCTTATATGGGTAAGAATGCCTATGTTTCCCCTTGTGCCCTGCTGCTATCAGCCTGGCTTACCAGAAGATCATGTTTATTATTAATATGTAAAAATGGACACAGGCGACTGTACTAACTGCATTCATGATGCAGAAGGGTAGTGAGATAACCAGTTTTTGTTGTGGGGAGCAGAAGAGAAGAATGAATGCCAGAGAGGGACTGAAGAGGCCATTCCAGCAGGGTACAGCTATATTCAGGTTAGGGGAAGACAGGAAGGGGGATGTTAGCAGATCATTGTGAGATCTGAAATGTAGGGCTGTCAGCACCATGATCACTACCTGATGGTGAATGAGAGCAGCCAGCGATGACAAATACTCAGTGGCAGGGCTGCACTTAAAGTGTTACTTGAATTCAGTGTAGGGAGATTATCCTCAGGTTGGGGGGGTGTTGACATTTGTTAAGACAGTATTGAGGGAGCTGTGTATAGATCATTCAAGATTTAGAAGGGTGGTAGCCAACCAGCTCGCATTGTGGAGTAGGGCACTAAAAGGTACTAGAGAAGATTTGTTGGGAACTGTCCTGCGGGGTTTTGCAGATCACAGGTAAAGGAGTAGACTGACACTGGAAGTCTGGTGGATTCACTCAAGGCATTAGTATGCCTCTCCTGCTAATAATATTGTTATCCATAGTAAGTACAGCCCTTATGAGAGCATGAACAGCAGTTTTTTTGGTGAGTCCTGAGGCTTATTGCTTGGCCTTCCGCGAAGACCCAATTGTTGGCTAATGAGGTGGGACAAAAACACAGCAGGGGAACTGTACATACTGCCTTCACTGTGCAGAAGGGTAGTGATCCAGTCAATGTTTACTGTGGGAACAGAAGTCAAACATTGAAAAAGTGGACTTAAGTGTGATTTGGGAGGTATTTTTTAACAGTGCCAGCTGATGATCCGTATCGGTGTAGGTATGCACAACTCTCTGAGGTATACAATTACAGTCTGACGTGTGATAATCCTCTTCATGAGACCGCAAGCTCATATACAGCCCCAGACAGTACTAAGGACACGGTATGGATGATGGGTTGTTCAGCAGAAGCCAGGCTAGGTGCAGGGGGTTCACTTGGAAAGAGAATACAAGATAAGCTTTTTTTGTGGATTAACAAGAATGCATGAGGTTTGGAATTGGACCAGACCGGTACTTCGCTGTGTGACCCTGAGCAAGTCACTTAACTTCCTTGTGCTGCCAGGCCACATCTGTAAACAAGGTTTCAACATAGTGTGTCTCTCCTGGTTAACAAAAAAAAATTTCAGGGCATCACATAACCACTAGATCATCAGGTATTTGAAATGTTGTACTGTCCTGCAGTTTGCCAAAGAGAAAGTCAGCTAGATTGCAAAACATTTTAAGCAAGTTAAAGTAAATAAAATGATCAAAATCATAGCCAAACAGCTGCACTGATCAAAATAATCCACATATTAACACATGGTGTTGATCATTCTGGTAAAACAATTCAAAACAAAGAGGGAAAGAAGAACTAGTTAGCCTATAGGAATCTATATTGGTCTCTGGCTCTGGCTCTGTCATCATGACTCATCACTTAATACAGTTGGCAGACATCTTAGGGAGAAGGCAAGGCTGTTTTTTGTAAGTGAAAGGCTGATGTTTACATTTTCCAAAAGCTATGAAACTGTATTTATGTTACTTACATAAATGCAGTTTTAGCATAAATGTAAACAGTAGCCTTTACTTTACCTCGCAATGAAGCCATATTTTGGAGTTTGCAGTTTTAAAAAATTGCTTGTTTAGGTATCCTTTAATAACTTATTATGTTGTGTTATTTTTGTGATATGATATGTGACCTGATGTACAACATCCGTTCTACTCTAAACAAATAAAAAGATTAGTCATAGTGCTTGCAAAAATGTATTCAAATAGAACTGATGCTGCCAACCGGTTAATGTCTTGCGGTGTCAATCTCCAGCTGGAAGTACTGTTGTAATTTCAGTTTACTGACTTTCTCAAAAAGAAAGAAAAATGTTAGTTGCTGTATTGGTTCTTGTGCAAAAAGTTGGGCAAAATGAGTGATTTTATAACTTTTATTGGACCAACAAAAGATTTGCTAAATGTTTGAGCTTTTGGACACACATAGTCCTTCAACAGAAACATCACAGTTAAGGAAATATATCATTTTAAGTACTCAGAACAAAATAAGTAAAAAAAAACTTCACGTATGGATGTGACAGCACTGCTGATAATAAGATATAAAACAGACCAAAACCAGAGATAAAAAGCCAATGCTTGGCAAACTAATTGGATTTAAATCACAACCTTCTTCCGAAAATGTAATACATGTGACAGAAGAAATCTATAAATTATCAAGTCCTACTATATATTCAATGTTAATACAGTATATTATTTGCAAACAACTTCATTCATGCATTACTTATGGTAACTTAATGCCACAAAAGTAGAAAAATGTAGTGCTTTTGGCAGATCAGTGGTGGGGTCTTCCTTGTAGGTTGTCAACCCTAATGCCCACCCCATTCTGTGAGCAAACAACATTACACATTTTCTCCTTTCTTTGGGCCCCACATGAAGAAGGGTATAACAAATTTTGTTTGCAACCTTTGGCAAGACATACTTCTCTACCTTTGAAGAGTGTATCAATATGGGGCAGTGGCTTGGAGCTGTACCTTATGCTTCGGGTTGGAGGCTACAGGCTGGGGGTGAGGGGTGAGCATTAAGGTTGACAACCCACAAAGAAGACCCCACCATTGATTCACCAAGAATCCGGAGACCCAAAACCCTAATGTTTTTTCCTTTTGCTGTTTGGGAGGGGGTGGGGCATTAGGATTGGAAACCCTAATGCCACATTTCTCTATTTTTGCAATGTAAAGTTACCCTAATTGTTGCATTAATAAAATGCTTTTGCAAAGAATTTCCTTTCTTTTTGAGATAGTGGAATTGTATCCTCATTCATACAGGTCCCTTTGTGAAGAGAAGACTCCATCTACCTACAGAAGTGCAGGGCCCTGCAGTTTAGTACAACAACAAATGTGAACAATTCATGGGGCTGTCTAGTGGGCTGTGGAAGTGCAGAGCCCTGTGGATCCTGCACTTCTCTGTGGCCACAGCTACAGATGCACAGGGCAAAGACTGCATCTGTCAGCAAATGCACAGGGCCCTCTGCCACCCAAGAGGGGAGAGGTGTGGAGCCCTATGCCAAGAGGACAGTTGTCTTCACTATATGGTGTCCAGGCCCATGTGGACAACCCTGCACCTTTCATTCCCTGATGGGGGGGTTTACATAACAGCACCATCCCTCCACCCTCACCCCATCCAGCTGAGTCACTAGGCTTACCCCCGAACTCAGCTCACTATCACAGGATCACAAAGCATAACCTTTGGGGTCAAGAGTGGCACTACACATAGCTGGCCCAGTGGTGTAGAGGGCTGAGGCACCTTGTGCACCTTACCTCTTACCATGCCGGTGACCAGGGGTCAGGAATGACCTAGAGACACCAAGGGTTGGCCGGGGGGGGGAGGATTGAGCATATAGAAGACTGCTGTCCTCTCCTGGGGGGAGGGAGGTTTGTGTCTCTGGTCTTGAGTGACAACCATGGGACAGGGGTGAAAGCGATGGTGGACATCTGCAGGTAGGGCGCAGGAGCGCTCTATCCCCGTGCTGGACGTCATTGCACATCCATGCCCCCTGACAAGCAACCAGAAGAAAAAAACAACTCTAGTGATGAGCACTATGATACCCGACCTCCATCGAATGCATATGTCTGGGAAATTGCAGATCTCAGTCTCTCTCCCCTGTAGCCCCCTAGGGGTCCCCACCACAGGGGGAAAGCTGCAGGTATCACTGGTCTATGAAGGGCCTGGTTTGGGATGCCGGGATGGGAGGTAACAATGCTGAGCTGGGGGTAGCCCCCCTCAGCTGTTCCAGGGGGCACAGAAATAGAATTGGAAAAAAAAAAGAGTAGCACTACACCCAAAGTTTGTTGACATTTATATATTGTTTTTTGAACTCAAAGTGGGAAAACACATCTCATCCAGAGTTTAAAAAATGACATGTCAGGTTTATGAAGTGGTGTGAAAAAATGGCTGTGTTGACAGTTTGGAGTCAAAATAGTGAAAATCAGTGAAGTTATGAGTGAACATATTGAAATATTGCAACATTCCCTTATAACCTGGGCATTTTATTGTATTTGTACACCAAACTGTCAGCATAGCCTTCTTATTACCCTACCTCATGAACCCAGTAGTGAACTTTTTCAAATCCCCACCTAAACATAATTTCTTGGCATCAGGATGTCATTCCATGTCACAAGTGTGAAAACACATTTTGGCTATGATCTGAAAAATGACAGCTGTCATGTTCATGAGGTGGTGCAAAAATGGCTATGTTGAAAATGTGGGGTCAGAATATTTAAAATTACCAAAGCTACGAGCGAGCATAGTAAAATATCAATATATGTGCATAACTTTGCCATTTGTACATATTTTGACCCCAAATGTTCAACATAGCCTTCTTATGACCTCTCCTCATGAAAAAAGGGTGGTGAAAAGTTTCAAATACTGTCAAGCGATTTCACCAAGCAGCCCCGAAATCGCCTTTGGGCTTGATTTGAATAATTCCACCACCACTGGTCATGAGGAGGGTCCCCAAAACATCATGTTGACAATTTTGGGTCAAAATATGAAAGAATGACAATGTTATGCATCAAAGTTTTAGACCCCATTGAAATACATTGAACCGCACTTACCTTAGTTTCTCGTACTGCATTTGACGGTTCCAGCAGCAAGATGTGGCTTTAATCGGAGAGTAGGTCTTCACCCTGTGACCTGTTCAGGTGAGTATGGGTGTGTGGGGGCATACTGAGGATGTGGGGTAGTGGGTGCTGAGTGGGGGTGGAGCAGATCGGCGAGGGACCATTTTCATTTTTGCAGGTTTAACAAAAACAGAAAAAGCATCAAGGGATGGTTTTCTTTATTTCAGAATAGGATGGTGATCAGAAGGTAGAAGTGCCACTAGACACTTGGGGAAAAACAAACATATTATGGGGATGGTGATTGGAGGGTGGGGAGTGCCACTAGACACCAGGAAAAGACAAAAACATTATGGGAACAGTGATTGGAGGGAAGGGGGTACCACTAGAAACCAGAGAAATAGTGTATAATCACAGAAAGGCATACTATGAGAGGTTTAGGGCACAGAACATCTACTCAGTACAGAACAGGACAGAGAGAGGGGACATGACTGACACCTTCATGCACTAGAAACATATAAATAACATGGATATGGAAGCTCTCTTTAACTTAAGCAGCACCCATAACATGAGAGGCCACAGTGTTAAGATGCAGGCAGGGAGGTCTAGGAGCAAACTGACAATGCACTTCTTCGCACATAGGGTAGGGGACACTTGCAATGCACTGTGCTTCAAGAGGGGCTAGAATAACCAAAAGGTGAAAGTATTCTCCATGAGTAGTAAAGATGGGAAACATGGGAGGAGTGAGGAGGTGAAGCAGACCCAGTACGTCAACTTCTGGACACTGAAATAGGAGCAAGCTACGTAGACCAAATTGCCTTCTTCTCTTAGCTTCTTCACATTTTCGTATTTTCTACTTCACCAACCAAAAGTTGAACTTTGAACCACATTTTCTGCTTCACAAACCAGAACTAGTAGTTTGAACTACATTTTTTGGTTTGTGAACCAAACGTAGTACTTTGGAGCAGATTTTCTGCTTCAAGAAACAAAGGTACTAGTTGGAACAAGATTTTCTGGGTCGCGAACCAGAATAACAAGTTAAAACCACTTTTTCTGGTTTGCAAACAGAATTAGTAGGTCAAATCACTTTTTCTGGTTCATGAACCAGAAAAGTGTTAGTTTGAACAAAAAAAAGTGGTTCAAACCAGAAATCGCTTGGGAGAGATCATGAATGTGTGAGTGAAACATTAAATTTTGGCAAAGTTCTCCATAAACAGACTATAAAATCTTGCTTACGGAAAACACTGGACAGCAGGGATGTTTTAGTTTTGGTAAAACTATCCCTTTACAAGTGTTTTCCAACTTCTGTAGTAACAGAAATAAAAAAAAAAAAAAACAAGATAGCGGCTGTCAGGATGCCCCCCCCCCCAAAAAAAAGTGGTTCGTAAGACCCATTTTTGGTTCATGATACATCAAATCTGTGAACAGAAAACCACACTCGTGAACCAGAAATTTCTGGTTCATATGGGGCATCTATCTGAAACCATTTTTTAAATCCTTATAACTCCGGAACCGTTTAATATTTTTTTCACCAAACCTTTGAAAGGCGCTACCTCAGCACAAACCACATGTACCCTGAAAGTTTTGTGCAGAAATCCAACACTGTGTAGACTATACATGAAAGAAAAAAAAAAAAACACAATAAAACCCACGTTAAGTACAGGGAAAAACGTGACCCTTTTACAAAATAAGGGGTATTCAGATCTTGGAAACTGCACAAGGTACCATCATGAAACTCTCCATGTTTTCACAACATGGCACATCAATGGAAAATGCAAATTTGTGGGTTATTCTGACAAAGCCCGCCAAAGTTAGTAAACTACAAAGTTAGAGGTTTAACATTGAGCAGCCTACTGAACCCTAACTATGGGACACTACTGTGACCCTATAATAAAGGCACATGAAAAATAAACATAAGACATGTCCATATTTTGCACCTGAGACAAGAAAAATGCAGTTGAAGTTCAAATGAACTCACACAGACATGACATTAAAATGAAAAATACTGTAAAACCAGTTGGACAATATTTCTCTCAATCTGATCACTCAGTTTCTGACCTCTCTGTCCTGGTTCTCTAGGGAAACTTCAGAAATGCGCATGAGAGGCAGGCGTATGATGTCAGCTTATTTTTCTTCTTAATGCATGTAATGATATCATGAATATGCACCTTGGTTTTATGACCCATTACACAATCTGAATTTCAACTGCCCTTTTCTTGTCTCAGGTACAAAACAGGGGCATGCCTTGTGTATATTTTTAATGTGCCTTTATATACTAGCATGCTTCTATTGAAAATATATATATTTATATTACAATGTCTATTTATATGGCGGTTATTTTTTAGATTCATATACACAGAAATGCTGCTGTGCTGACCACACACACACACACACACACACACACACACACACAGTGGACTGGATATTCAAAAGGGTTGCGCCTTCGCAAGTCCGAAATTGTGCCATTCTGCTATATTCAGCAGGAGGCAGTTGCGCCCCCCCCCAAGTCAAGCTGAGCAACAGCGCAATGTTAATGAAGGCATGCTCAACCGGAGGGAGGAACCATGCATAAACTGCACAGCCCGATATTCAGCGGGCTGTGCAGAGTGTCTGAGTGCAACCCCAACCTCGCCTGCACAACTTTGAGCAAAAAAAAAAAGGTAAGTCGAGGACCACCCACAGGTGAGCTGCCGCATTGCAGGGTGCAACACAGCAGCTGCCACTCAGGTGGCCCTTGACTTACTCCCTGTGCCTGCAGCCCAATTGTGGGCATAATAGTAACCCCGACTGGCCCAATCGCGGGCATAACTGTATAAATCCCCTCCCCCAGCTGGCCCGATCGCGGGCATGTCATAAACCCCCTCCCGACTGGCCCGATGGGCAAACCCATAATAATACCCCCACTAGTCGATCACGGGCAGAACAGAGTTCAACCCCCCAAGAACAATATCCCTGGTGGTCCAGTGGACCGCCAAGCCCGATCACGGACATTAAAGTCAACCTCACCCCCCAGGTCCAAGTACCCTGGTGATCTAGTGGCCCCCACCCCACCCACCCACCCACGGAGCCCCACCACCCCACTCCCTCGTCGCCGTGGACGGCAGTATCCCACCTGCCTGCCACCCCGCCGCCCACTGACTGACTGCTCGGTAGGGCTGCACGCCCATTGGTGCAGAGCAAGAGCCAATGGGTGTACAGCCCATACCGTACAGGGCAGTCCAGATATGTGAATTCATATATTTAAATGGGTTAAGGTGTTCTGCCTATATCTTTTAGGTATATGTGAAAATACCTTAGCTGCTGGAGACTCCCCCCCATAATTTAATTTAAAATTTGCTCAATTATAAGAGATATAATTTTACCCATAACGGAATTACCCCTTTTACTCAAATGTAATCCATCATTACAACATAACTCAAGCCGTCTTATAAATTCCTCCCAATAAGTGATGCATCTGATGTCCTGTCGTAAACACCATTTACGTAGCCAGTCATTCAAACACTTTATAGTGTATGGTGGAATGCTGTTATGCATGGAATTCCATGCCTGGAATATGCTTGTTCTGCTGCAGTAGTGACATCATATGTTGTTCTGCTGCAGTAGTGATGTCATTACTACAGCAGAACAACTTGGAATGCTGCCACAGAGTTGATTTCCTCTATCCAGTTAAGCTGGAAGTTGTTGTTTTTTTTAAACTTGAACTTGCAGAACTATCTGCAGCACACTGTGACAGTTAAAAAATAAAACAAAATGCTAAAATTTCTATTCTCCATTGTTTTCACTAGCTGAATTTGTGTGATTTTCTACGCTGTGACTGCCCATACACTATAAAACACTGTGTATGAACAGTCATACACAAACAAGGATATTCTTGTATCTTGAGGCTCCCTTGGTAACAGAGCACCTCTCGAGCTGCGCTCTCGAGGTCATCTGTTTCCAAGGAAACCTCTCGATACAAGAATATCCTTGTTGTTTACGAATCCTCATACACAATCCTCTATATTTTATCATTAATGAAATCAGTGGCAGCAGGACATGGTAAGATTTCAGATATATAAAATATCACATCCAAGGGAGACCAATTTATTAGTTAAGGCAACATAATCCTGCTTAATGGAATTAAGAGAGTACTTGTATAGATTATTAGTACCTGCATATTATAATTACCATAGGCATTGTACTGGAATCAGGAATAATATTGCTAATCATTTTAGTAATATCTGAAATCAAGGCCCCTTTAAATGAAGAGCACGTTCGATTTTGCTTATCTGCATTGCACACAGCCCTGTCCAAATGTTTAATCATCGAGTCACCCAAGACAAATAGTTGCTGCTTTTCCATGGCAGGATTTATATCCATATTCACGTTATCAATAAGAGGAGAAACTATAGATGTATCAGGAGGGCACAAGCCTGCAGGTACATGTGCTAAGGGAATACTGTTAGATGAGCAATCAATAGAATCAGTAGTTGTAGGAATAGTGGAAGTACTAGCAATATATGGGGGAGGTTCTAATAAGGCACCAGAGTTCTATATAGTATAACTTAATATATCACCCAATGGGCTAAAACTATTGCATAGTGGCATAGAAAAAATTCCAGCCTTTCTACCTTTTTTTCTGGATTTGGAATTTTGCACTGTGTACCAATTGTCAGACAGATCCTCTTCGTCTGAATCAGCTCTTGCTCATTTATTAGTTATACCACCATTAGCAAGATGAGATCCAACCAGAGAGAGAGAATTTGTATCTTGACATATGACAGGAGTCACAGAACCATCAATATGTGATGATGTTTCAACAACTGGGGAGATAGAAACAAGGGGGGACTAGACAGTTTTTTTCATCTGACAATGGAAACGTTCCAGCATAGTTAATTGACTTTGTTCAAGTTGTGTCATTCTGCTATTAAATAACATGATTTCAGTTTTCAACTCAGTGGCCTCATTACATTTATTGCAAGTGTAAGGTACTGAAGGAAATGGGGTGCATACTATTGAATACATGGCACAAGTAGAACACTTAATACCTCGTCCCCCAGGGTCATGATGGAGTCTGCCATTATGTAAACAGCTAAAGCTGTAATCTGGGTAATCGTCCAAATAAGTTACAAAAGAAAACAGAGTAACCTTGATCTACATAGTAGTGACTACTGCTTTAGTTTACACAGTTCTACCTCACCTAATCTACAACCCCTCAGAGCAATATCCAACAGTCCTTACTCACTTATGATTTTACTTTTCTCCACTCATCCATCCCACCAGTCACGCTGGACACACTAGACATGCACAAAGACATGAGTGTCTCTGTGCATGGCAGACATGCTCTCGCCCACTCGCAGAGCGCGAGCTACTTGTATCCCACAACTCGGAAGTAGAGTGACCAAGGGTCACTAACACTTCCAAACCACAATGCTACTTTAACTTACAACAACTTAAAAATTGCACCCTATACAGGTGCAAGATAGGCTTATGTTCCCAACCCAGTAGAATATGGGCAGCAGTATTTTAACCAGATAGCATGATAGCTGTAGTTTCTCCCAAAGGCATAGAAATTACAGCCCACACAGCTGCTTCCTGGGTCAAGGCTTTAACTCACAGCAGCAATAAAAAAAATGAACAAAAGTTATAAAGCACTCTGTGGCTGCTTATCCCCCCCCCCTTCATAATGTGTTTTTCTTGTTATTTTAACTTGTACCTATGTTTTGAGTTTTTCTGTAAGTTCTGAATCCAAGCTGTATCGTTCATTGTAATGTACCTTTGCTTTCTCCTACTGTTCTTTGTTTTGCAATCTATGACGTGGAACCTTTGTAAAAGAGCTGGCGCTCAAAGGTCTTTCCCGAATCACTAAATAAATAAAATCCCCAGATACAACAGAAGACCTTAAATATTCCTATATATTTCTACATAGAATACCACACCTGTAGTAATGACTACTTGATTTGGTAACTAGTTGTGATGTAACCAAGGCAACTAGATTCAAGAGAGCTGCAGCTCTGTAGACCTAGTCTGCTTTTGGACTGGAAATACAAAAAAGTTTTCCAAAGGTCACTTCATTCTTGTCTAATTATTCTGTTCTGTGCATCAAAAGGTGGAGCACACTTTAGCAGACAGGGCTGAATTATAGACAGTAAGGTTTGAATAAATCACTGTCTCTAGCAAGTGCTGGGTGACAAATGCATGTACTACATTTATAAAGAGCACCAAAATTTTGACATGGGCAGCAACTACCCTTTCAGTATTCTGTCTGGTGGTAATCCACACTTAGACTTTTTTATGGAATGGAATGACTGCCATGAGATCATAAAGCAAAATGACTCCCAGTAAACCACAAGGGTGTCTTCAACTCCCAGATCTCAAACTTTAATATTTAGCTTCCAGGGCTAGCCAGTTCTCATGGTGGAAAGACGTAACTGGGGACCAATGTGAAATAGGTACAGACCACAGTGGCAGGACATGGAAACTGATCTATGCTCCAGTCCAAGACAGGCATAAATATCAGAGCCCTGCTTAATGTACCACAAGGCCGTTGGCAGGATCTTTACAAGGGGGTTCTCTTTTTGGAGTCTGTCTTCTTTGAAAAATGCCGGGGTTCTGGATGCTCTGTGGTGCATTTTCTGGCTTATTGTGAAGCTAAATAACACCTATCTTAGCTCTCCTCTAGCCCTTGCTCTAAACGTATGCGTTGCCTGGCTGCAGGTTGAATACATACTTGTATTCTTTACATGAGGTTAGCAAAACGCTGATATTGTCATACAAGTGATATATTTATTGTCTGCAGCTGTCACCTGCTGGCTTTAAATAGGCCAGGCAATGAATGTTAGCATTTTTCTTCCTCAGGTACAGAACAGAAATATTTATTCACCCTGTAGCCAGCCAGATAATAGGGATTTGGGTGCTGGTAGGCCCTAACCAGGATTTTCTCAAGTGATGTTCCTTTTTTTTTTTTAATAGACTGTTACTCTTTACAAATGCTGGGGTTCTAGGGGCCACCAGGTCCCAAGGGGTTCTAGATGCTCTTCGGTGCATTTCCTGGCTTATTTTGATGCTACATAACTCTTATCTTAGCTCTACTCTACCCCCTTGCTCTAAAATGATGATGTGTCTGGCTGCAGGGTGAATACATACTATTCTGTATGTGAGTTTAGCAAAATGCTGACATTCAGTATAACTGATACATACATTGATTGCAGCCATCACCTGTTGTCTTAACATAGGCCAGGCTAATGTCAGCATTTTGCTAACCTCACATACAGAACTGAAGCATGATTTTACCCTGCAGCCACCAGCCAGCCAGATATTAGAGGACTGGGGGAGGCCAGGCCCAGAGAAGCCCTGGGTTACTGTGATTCATTTTGTGATTAACTGTAAAGCTCAATAAGTCATCTGTCATCTCTCTGTCACTCCTGTCTGTCAGACAGTTACTATCCATGTGGCTCACAACGTACTAGTAATATATTCCTTACCTGAGGATAGCCAGGGTCAATGTACTGGCCACCATTTTATTCATGCTAATACAAGCCCTGCCCATTCGTTTTTTCATTTGACCCTTACTTTTTCTACCCAATGGTTCAATTATTCCATCAAGATAAATGTCTGAAATGAATACTGAATATGTATCTAGGTGGACTAGCACTAGGATTTTACTGTGACCTGTCCAATGTTACACAGTATTTGGCTCTGGATGAAAACTTTATCCCTAGTTCACAAGCTGATGTGCTTAAACCATGATTGCCTATCTTGCTTAAATAGTGACAGACCCCCTGTAGCTACTGTAGATCACAGGGCTGGACACAAAAAAAACCTGGAGGAGCCAAGGATCTGTAGTACTTTTAATTAGTTGCAGAAAAATATCTACACATAATACAGGACAAAAGATTACTTTAGCATCCTAATCCATACATCTGTTTTGACCCATAAAGCAAATGTAGAAAAACAATTATCTATACATAGCAATAGGCCAGAAATAAAAATACATCAGGCATTTGCTCAGCTGCATTTGGACTATGAGACTCACTGTGAAAAATGCAGGCAGCCACACAGGGTCTCAAACACAGATTTACAGGAGCCTGGCAAAATGGAGGAGTTCGGTCTTTATTTTCCTTAGCTTTTGCTGCAGACTGAAGTCCGGATGAGCAAAGATTGAAGCGGCCACACAGGATAAGCTCTAGAGCCCAATATTTTGTATAAGGAAGAGGAGTTCGCATTCTTATTGTTAGCCCTTTTGCAGAGATTGCTGGACCATGACCAAAATTTCAGGCAGCCAGGAATGATGATCTCTAGAGCTTAAAAATGACATTTTCACGAACTCAACTAGATTCGTTGCAAAGAAGTGCAACATTATGCACCTAGGATACAAAAACCCAGGTGAAGAGTACACAATGGGGGGAGATACCAAGAACAACAGAAATGGAAAGGGACCTGTAGTCACACCAGATGACCTAAAGGTAGCCTAGCAGTGTGAGAAGGTAGTAAGGAGGGTTGATGGATACTGGAATGTATAGGGACAGGCACCACCAGTATAAAACACTTCTGGAGACCCCATCTCTGCAATAACAGAGAGTATGGAGGCAGTCCAGAGGAGGGTAACTAAAATGGTTCCAAGGGAATATGAACATATGAATGTGCCAGCAGAAACAGACCATACATTCTACTAGTCAAAAGTCAACTTCAGCACTGCCAGCCATTTTCTAATTGAATATTCACAATGCTTGCATCCAGTTTGTGCTCTCCCCCCCACCCCCAACCCAGTTTTCACCATCCTGTTAGCACTGGGCAAGAACTTTGTAGTCAAATATCAAATTCAGTCCTCTCACAGTGCTCTCTCTCCAGGCAGTTTGGCACTTTAACCATTAAAATACCCCCTTTTTAACTCATCCAGACACCCACCCCAGCAGTTGAAATCAAGTCCCCCAATAAATTGAACATGCTATAAAATCAAAGGTTTGGTCAGCCACACCTCTTTAAACCATTATAATAAAGATAACACCCTTTTTCCCCATTTGTCCAGACCCCACCCCAGCAGCCGAAAGTGAACCCCTGATGAACAAGTTATAAAGAAATCAATTGGTCAGACACCAATTTTCTCCACTTTTCAAGGAAGGCAGTAACTCAGCACTTGTTCTCTTCTCACTACCCCCCCCCACCACCACCATCTCCACCAAAAAGGAACTTCACAATTCTGTAAACACCGTAGTACACCTATGCACACCCCAACTGGGAACTCTGTGTGCATATGTGAGCTGTGACATAACCTCATAACCTTCTAAAAGCAAAACCTCTTTTACCAATTCCATGCCATATGGAGCAACCAGAATTTTAAAATATAAAACATTTATTTGACAGCCATTTCTTGGTAGGCCTCTCAGCTCATTAAATCACTGGAAGATAATATTCTTATCAGATCTTAAAGATGACATGATCAGAGAAACATGGATGTATTCCAAGTTCTCAAGCTCCAGCATGTTATGGGCACCACATTTGGTCCAAGACCATGAGTCTGCACTACATAGATGTAGAAGCAAACAGTAAACTATGGTCTAGCAAGGGAGGCAAAGGGATGCATCATACAATGTCCATGTTGTACAGAAAAATGCAAACTCATTTCACCCCTAACAGACCACTGGCTGCCCATACTTCAAGTGTTTCCTGAATTAGATGATCAGGAGATGTGAGTGGGCAGAAGCTAAGCTTCAGATGTCCTATTACACTGCTTGTTCTCCAAGTGTTCCTCCATGTTATGACCTGATTCCCTGGGTCAATAAACGTTTATCAGGTTCTCTTTTCATCAGATAATGAGATTTGGCCCTAACAAACAGTTGATTCCTTCGGCTCCCTTGAAGCACTGCAGGAGGGACAAGGATCTGCTTGTAAAGTTAATTTTAGTTCTGACCCAATGCCCAGAAAGTTTAATGCCTACCATCACTCCACCCCCCCCCCCAAAAAAAAAAGAAAACACATATTCGAGGATTACAGTTTTCGGCTCAATGTCACCCAGACCTCCAAACCACAAATTCATTCTACCACCTCACCAAAAATAAATAAATAAATAAACCTTTGCCCCTTTCTGACTGGAATAGCTGTCTGCACCTCCCCTTCAGTGCTACTTAACACGACAATAATAAAAATAATCATTTACATCTCTCTTAACCCCTTGCCTCATAAATCAGGGAGGGACACAGCTTAAAAAATCAGGGACATAGCTTAAAAACTGGTGCTATCATGTCAGGGTGCTGTTGGGAGTTAGTGTAAAATGCATTTTCTGACTAATAAGTCTGCAACTAATGGCTGACATTAGTTTATATAAGCAATAAGACACAACAGGGTGTGCATGGAACATATTTTACTGCACGGCCATAGGCGAATTAAGGCATGAGGCCACTGGCCGAGCGCCTTTAGCCCAGGCATGCTGTAAAATATATTCCATGCAAACCCTGGAGTGTCTTATTGCGCTTATAAAATGGGCTCTTATTTTTTTCTTACTTTGTAAAGTTAAAAGATCATGCTTATATGTAGAAAAAAACATTTTATTCTGCTATTCTATGATAAAATAGTCCTTCTGCCTACACTATTTAATATTGATAAGCTCATTTACATATAGGGATTTAGTAAAATAACAAGGAGCTAAGCTTTCTCTCTGTCTGCGCTAACTCTCTGGCCTAAAGGGTGACTGTGTTTTCTATGGGATCCATACGAAAATCCCGACACACATTATCCAGATTTCACAATCACATCAACAAAATCCGGAAAGTACAAATGCCAGACTTTAGTTTGCACTTCGCGAGGAGCGCAAGGAAAATGGCATTATACAAACATCAAACATCGGTTTCAGTATTGTGGCACTTACTTCACAAGTTGCTCCAATCACTGCTTGAAGAGTCCGTAGTTTCTTTTCTGGGTTGAGGTGCTGTGGAGAAATGGAGCTACGTGGGTGGGAGGAGTTGGGGCTGTGGAGCTGGCTACAGAGGCACTGTGCTGCAAGATGAGGGTTCGGGGGAGGGGGAATCAACTTTTTTTTCACCATGCCAACTCTCATTTGCTGGGCTGAGGTGTTGTGGAGAAACGGAGCTCTGCGGGTGGGAGGTGTTGGGGCTATGGAGCTGGCTACAGAGCTACTGTGCTGCAAGATGAGGGTTTGGGGGGGGGTTGCGGTTTTGTCACCATGCCAGCTCTCATTAACAACCCCAGCCGAACTTCCATGCAGTTTTGTTACCACGCAGTCACAAGTAGTTTGCACTTTGCGAGGAGTGTGAGGAAGATGAGGGTATTTTATGAACACATCGGGCAGCAGTTAATTACGCTTTCATGAAGGTGCCTCTGAGAAAATGTGGTGCATGTGTCAGGATTTTTGAAGTCGGGCAATGAATATGTCTAGTTATACAAACAAAAGATTATGAAATGGATAGGCTACATCCAAGCAGGTTTACTTCGTGATGGGCAAATCGAAAAATGGCTGACAGTAAAAATGCCAACATTCTATAGCTTATGGATATTGGCCTTTTTACTGCCACCTCTTGTTTTTACCTATGCATGGAACATATTTCATGCATGGGTAAGTAGCCAATTAGATTGTTGGATTTAGCATATCTATTTTATAAGCTTACAATCCCCAGTTTGCAGGCAGCACTGTGGCTCATGTCATGGCTCTTGATGCTGGCAGCTGCCAACTGCACCTGCTCGCTCACCAGTCACCTCAGGCGGGCCCTCTCCCTCTCAGACTGGAATCACACCAGCTGCCCCTTGGACCACCACACACTGACCAGACAAGACACCACCCCCCTCGTCTGCTGCTGCTGGCTGCTCTTCTCTCTTCCCGGAGACCCGGACTCCCAACCGTCACCGACACACCGTGACCCGACTCCAAATCTGGCCACCAGAACTAGAAGCTGAAAGGTTGCTTGCTGTTGCTTTGCTGACCGGTGCCCGCCCGTCACTCCTCCCATCGTGGACTCATCAACCGTTGTCTTACTAGTCTCTCTCCCCAGCTCACCTTACCGCACGCCGCCTCACAACACCAAGACGCACACATATGACACCTAATAAGTCCTTCCCCTGGCCAATCATGGTGCGGCAATGCTAGCAGATTGAAAAATGACACCGGCTGCCAACCAACCAGAAGCAAACAGAGTGTCACAACAGCGATGATTGGGAGGGGGGGTTGACAAGCAAAAGGTGAAAATTTTAAATAATGTTCCAGTACCATGCCCACCACCAGCAAATTAAATGGGGGGGGCCGGCGAATCATGCCGGCAGCCGGCGCAGGTCACTGACTCACAGCAGCAGAGGACACATGCCATGCACGCGCACAGTGAGCCACAGTTAAGGGGGGGGGAGTCAAGGCAGGCAGCGGCATTGGAAAATACTGCTGAGGCTCAGCCCAGCTCAATAAATATTGATGGGGCCAATGCCCCATGGGCCCATACTTCCCGGTGCCTATGAGGCCAGCAAAAAGTAGCTGTTTTAACCTAATGTGAGTTTTCAAAGGTAACATTTTACTTTTGGGGGAAGTGGTTCCCCACAATAAAACCCCTTGAAAAATGTCTAAATCCGCTACTGAAATCATGACACCCACACTGCAACAGTACTTCTGACCCACAGTTACTCCTGCATGCGGTACAACATACAGACTCAGGTGTGACTGCATAAGCACAGGTCCCACCCCATTGCAGTAACAGAAAAGCTAAGATACAACCTAGCCATTATCCCCCACAGCCCCTCTACTACCTCCTGCTTCCCACTCCTCCCCCCCCCGGACATTACACTGCCAGACTTTTATTTTACTTCACCTTGACCTCTTATTATTTTTCACTCTATTTCCCCTTCCCCCCTCTCCTTTCTGCCTGCTCCATTATTCCCCTACCCCCATCACTTTTCCTTCTCTGTAGCACTTCCTCCTCTGGCCTCTGGGCAAATGTGTATTCTCTCATACTCTTCCTTAGCACCTAGACAATGGATCTGATTCCTCAATCATTTCTTGCTAGTTGTTGTGCCCCTGGCTTGAATTTTTAGATATATTTCTTTGCTTTTGATGTATATTTTGGTAAAAATTCTTCCTACTACAAGTGTATGTAACTCTCACTCATATTGTGACTTCTGTAATTGTTATTGAAACTGTTCTCTGTAAGATCTCTGATTGTGTAATATGACGTGGAACCTCTGTAAATGAGCCGCTGGCTCAAAGGTGTATTCTGAATAATTTAATAAATAAATAAAGATGTGATGGAAACAGGGGTGTATGTTTCATGAGTGCATACAATAGGGTGAGTGTTAGGGTTGACAACCCCAAGGAAGACTCCACCCTCATCCGCTTCAGAGTGGGGGTAGAGGTTTTAGGGTTGGAAACCCTAACGTCATATTTTCCTACTTCTGTCACTTTATCATCAACCCTAACTGATGCATTAACATAATTTTTTGCAAAGAATTTCCTTACTTTTTGAGATAGTGTAAACATAGCCTTATTTGCCTGAGGGAGCGCAGGGCCCTTTGGGCCCTGTGCTCCAATCTCTCCATAGATGCTTGGGTTACCACCTGTCCCTATTTTCTCAAGACAGTCCTGATTTGGGCAGCTGTGTCCTGCAAAAAAAACATGAAAAATACAAAATGTCCTGACACTATAGTAGAAAAAAATATTTTCACACTTTCCTCTAAATGTTGCAGAAATTATAATACCTTAACTAAAATACCTTAAAATGATACAAAACACTAGGGAACACCTAAAAAACTGCAGCACTTAGTCTTAATTCTGATTATTTAGAGAAAAAAATCTGTTGTGTTGGTTGAGGTTACATATTGTCCTGCAAAAAATCATGTTTCAATAAGAAATGTCCCACTTTGGGCTTCTTAAAAGGTGGTGACCCTAATAGATGCGTATATGTATGTAGCTATGGAAGGGCTCTGTACTTCCATTCATAGGACAACAGTGACCAATTTGTCAGTAGAGCCATCTTATTACCCCACCTTTAGCACCCAGCACAGAAAATTTGCGAGTCCCTGCCAAAACATAATTCTGCACAAATTCAATGCCATTCTGCACCACAGGTGCAAAACTACATTTTGGCCAGTATTTTAATAAATGACAGCTGTGGCATTCATGAGGTGGAGGAAATAAGAAGGATCTGTTGAAAATTTGGGGTCAAAATATTTTAAATGTCCATGCTTATGAGCGTGCACACCAAAATTACAACAAATGGGCATAACTTTGCCATTGTTACATACTTTGACCCCAAATTTTCAACATAGCCTTCTTGTATCCCCACCTCATGAACATTAGCAGAGGAATTTCCAAATTCCACCCAAAAGGTGAATTTTTCAAGTGCCCATTTTCAATTCAGTCCTCTCCTTTTTTAAATGAGTAACTCCATTAATACTTTGAACAATGCACCATGTTGTCACTGTTTAATAATGTATAGGTCAATTTCCATTAGGGAGATGACCATTTGACATGTACCAGCCCTTAGTGTCCATTGTTTCTGAAGTTTTTCTGTTGGTAATTTAAATACAAAACGGCTTAGAATTAGTATATGACAAGGGCTTTTGCTCATGATAGAAAAGTGAAACAGCCATATCTATTTAGTAGGGAAGGAGCATCATGATGAATTTTGGTGTAACTTCAATTACAACTGCCTCTTAGTACGGTTCTTTATGAGCAACCGTATCATGTTTGGAAAACCGCAGAGACACTGAAGTGTGAAATGTGTGACTGCAAAAAAAAACAATGTAGCCAAGATGAAGACAAGTAGGCTATGCATATGTTCAAAGAAACATTGGTGGACTCAAAGTTTAATTAAAATCAGATAATTTTCTGTTTAAAAACAACAGTATTTTGGTACAAACACTGATGAGAATAAAATGGCAATGCACTGGTTTTGTGCTATCTCACCAAAACATAGTATTGAGAGGTAAAGAAATTTTTAGTTTTTCCTGTGAAGGCCTCCACTTTAAAACTTTAAGAAGCACATACTGTTATACTAAATGGTTGCTCAAATCCCTGTCCTTGTCAACAATGAGATTATGATAGCTCATAGTTTTACATCTTTCATCATATATGATGTAAACAAATGCTGCCATAAATCAACCTGCATACTTTAAATTCAGTTTAGCCACAGCAAAAACAGACAGGAAAAAGCTGCACTATACAGGAACAATAAATATATAAATAAAAATGCATTTTTACATAATATGCAGTTATTTTCCTCAGGCACAAATGCAGATTTAAAATTGCCTGTTATCTTTGTAAAATAACACAGCAACCAATGAATCTGAGTCTGAGCCACAAATTGTATCTTTAATACATGGATTACGTGGTTTAGTATGGATAATTTTATTATTTAGAACTGGATCTCTACTAATCAGTCAATGATGCTTTAATCTACTAAAATATAAAGTCAGTCACAACAGGTTATTATTTTATACCAACATATGAATGGCAGCAATCTTTTGATTGGTCTGCAGCATGCTGCATGACTCATATTGTAGAATGTAGTGTAGCGGTTGTTACCTTTCGACTATTGGAGCCAATTAATAGGCAAGTCACTGTAATAATAGGTATGATGCACACACACTCACACACACACACACACGCACATGTGTGTGCTTGCAAAAAAATAAATAAAAAACACAATAGGATAGGTTTATATATTTAATGTTAGGTTGCTACTTCTTTCAAATAGATACGTGAATCCAACTGGCATTCATAAATGAATTTATAGATGGGCTTTTGCACTACTATGAATTCCCACTGTAGTTGTGGGATACAATAACACCCACAAGACCAGTTACAAGTGAAAATATGCTTGTATTTCATTATAACATCGAGGTCCATTTTAATAGTAGTGCTACATTGTGTTATGCTACTATGCTGCAAGAAAAAAAATAGAGTACAAAGCAAATTTCTGTGCTCCCCTGTCAATTTCAGTTCATGAGTTACAAGGATTTGAGGCAGAATCGAAACATTCTGGTAACTGTGCATTTTCCTAATGGAAAGTAAGTTTTGTTGGAGTTGCACTGTGATCCATTTACACAGCACTCCATAACAGAAACCCTATGGGCTGCTATCAATGAAATTTGCAACAAAAAACTTGATCCAATTATACTTTTTCTGCAAATTACACTTTTAGAAACTCCCACTTGATGCTATAGAGACACCCTTGAGATCACGGAACGGATGTTTATGCAGCACCTAGCAGTTCTATGGCTGCTCCTAATGTCATTCGAAGTAAAAAAAAATAAAAAATAAAAAATTCTCCAAACTAATATTTCAACCTAAGGACTAGATCTTACTGGATGACAAAAAGATATCAAAGGATCTAGGGAGCCACCTGAAAGCAGATGGGGTTCCCTGAATGAAAGCATAGCCATGGTAAATGATTTGACTACAACTATTGTCTTCTCCTCGACATCCCTGGGCCATATAATTGACCAATCACAGCCCACATAATCACTTTTCATGCCAGCCTAGACTAATATTATTATTTGTTTGTAAGTGTTTGCATTTTTTTTTCCGACAGGTTGAAGAGCAATTGGTGTTTTTATATTCAGCATCTCCTAAGTCTGGGAGGAAAAGAGAGCTATAATTTCTCGGCAGTGAATGGACAGCTGACTTTTGACATGGCTTAGATTTATTGTACTTGTGAATCAGTTTGTATAATGAGTCAAGTCAAGGGGAATACCCATACAAAAGTCATCTGTTAGTTTATGTCACTTTACTGTTTGTTATGCCTGCTATGATTGATGCAGCTTTCACAAGGTATCTATTACACATGAAGTGTCAGTATTTTTAATCTATGATTTACACAGAAATGTATACCAAATTAAACTAACAGTAACACTCCCTGATGCAGAAATCACACATCATTTGAAATGGTAATTTGAGCTAACTCCTGTCGTTTCAGTAATGTGAAATTACATAAATAAAGGAATAAATACATAGAAAAAAAGAGACACAACACACTTCTGACTTATCTTTCCTGTCAAACAGCATCGAAAAAAGCATAAAAACAAAAACAAGGTGTTGCGCCAGTATGTGGTCTGAAAGCAAAACAAAATGGTAATATTAAATACACGCTGAAAATAGAGCTAAAAATCAAAGTTTCGACCTTAGGTCTTCTTCAGGAAATATCTAAAAGAGAAAAAAGCAAAAGGAAAAGTTAGAAAAAGACGTGTCACGCAAGCAATTACATGTGAGATGCGCATGTCTGAAAAAGCATGAGACAAGAATGGTGAACACATAAAATAAAAAGCTTTTGATTTTATTTCATTTCTTCTAATTAGGGAAGCAGATCCAACACATACATTGGGGATTGCATTTCTGTTTTGTGTTTTTTTTTTTAAATCAGACCAGAAGACTGATTCACAAATATCTGGGACCTAGGGATGAAAACACAACAATCTGCACAGGATTTGACAATCATATAATGTTCACACACCCTTTATTATTTGCCCTGAAACACCACACTCTTTATGGGAATTTGACACATCATGCTGTACACTGTGAGGCTGTCACAATGCAGACATTACAATCACTCACATGGTTTGAAGATCTAGACTACACATATAAACTGGTATGCTTGCAAACCATTAGAGTGCAAATATTAAGGAGAAAAAAGTGTGGGTTCTGGCGATCTCTTTTTTGGGGGGAGTCCCCTCCCTGATTTAACGCCAAGGAAAGTGGAAACACAACTGGAGAGAGATGGAGCAGGACTGATAAGAGGAAGGGAGAAGCTCTTGCAGCAGCATCCACCACTGAGTCTGATGGCAAGGAGCCTCCGCACCCCACCATTCTGAGAGCCCTCTGCAACTCCAGCAGCAGCACCCTATAATCAGCAGCACCTACCTTTGCCCACACCATCTTAATTGACCCTTCATTGGCAGCGCCACAACCCCCACTCCTCACCTCTGAATGCACCTGTAGCAGCACCGGCTGTCTCACAAAAAATAAAACATAAATCGCGAGGTAGGTTGATGTTAGAAACTGATCTGCAGCTTACATGACAGCTGTACTGGAAGGGTTTTTTTGTATGTGTGGGTTTGAATGAGGAGGGGTGGGGGGAGAAAAGTACAGTTACGTAAGAACTTATCGATTATAGATTTGTCTACTAGGAAGTTTGGAAAAAATAAACGGTCAGGTCTCAAAATTCTTTTCATTCGAATGATTATTGTTTTGGGCAGTGAGAGTCCACATGCTTACTTTACTCATTTTGGATTCCCCAGGTAGTGAGAGTGCCTGGGGGTCTAAACTTCATCTAACACTGTTTATTTGCTTTTACTTTGTTTGTTGCTCTCCTTGCCTTCTATTAACTTGTGTACTGATGATTAGTGTGGGGAGAAGATCACATGCGTTTTGGCCTAAGGATTTGACTTAAGGGATGGTTCTCTGCTGTAGAACAGACTGCTTGCTGTGACTTGTGTTTGCTCACTTGTCCTGGGTGGAGGTGAGAGCCCACTGGAGAGACCTAATGACATTGTTTTTGGGTCTCTGGAGGTGTGAGCTCCTGGTTAAAAGAAGTATTGCACAGAGTTACTTTGAGACTGGATTTTAGTTGTTATATTTTTATTTATTTTCATTTGTTTTTTTCCCCTTCTGTGTGAGAGACAGTGTGTGGGATTATATTTTTTGACCTCTCCCTCTATTTCTTTTGCTGTGTGAGAGAGTGCAGAAAAATAAATTACTTATCATTCTAGTGTGGTTTTGTTTTTTTTGTTTATTTATTTTTATTTTATTTTATCCCGTAGTTTTATTAAGATTGATTCACCTTTCTAGTTGGGTTGGTTGATTTTAATCAGTGTTTTATTCCATAATGTGTTGGGGAAGCTTAGTGTCTGTTGGGCATTACTCCCCCACCAGGCTCAGGGAATTATGCCCTTTTGAGTGCCCCATTGTCATCTGACACCTATTTTAGGTGTCGAGCTCTGGGCATACTAAGAAAATGGAAAAGGAAGTGGGGAGTTGGGCCTGGTGGAGGACAGGAAGGGGGAGGGCGGATTGGAGCTGTGAGATCCAGGAGACACCCTGGGGCGAAATGGAGTCAGGACAGGGGTTCTCCCTGTCTTGTCCCCATACCCAAGGGCCCTGATATAAATGGGCAGGCGCCGAGGTCTTCCTCGACAGTTCATTCTGCCTTGGCGGTGTTATGAAATGCCAGATCGATTAAAAACAAGACAGCTATTATAGCTGATCTTGTTGCAACCACTGATCTGGCTTGCATCACTGAGACCTGGCTGGATGCAAATGCAGGCCCTATATTGGCCTTAGCAACTCCACACGGTTTCTCGGTGATACATCATCCATGGTTGGATCGTAGGGGCAGGTGTGGCCATTATGTTTAAGACTGAGCTGGGTCTTATGGATGTGCCATTGGGAAGTACCAGACCCTTCGAATATATCCTGGGTGAGGGTGTAGGCTGCGGGATTCTCCTCATCTACCATCCATCAGGAGATGGTGTAGAATTCCTGCAGGAGATAGCAGACTTCATCATTGAGGTGGTATTGAGGTCCCCCAGATGGATAATTCTGGGGGACTTCAATGCCTGGGTCAACGATGAACTCTTGCACTTTGGTCAAAATCTCCTCCAGCTGATGGCGATGCTGGGCCTATCACAGGTAGTTACCTTCTCAACCCATGTAGGGGGTCATTCGTTGGATCTGATCTTTCTTCTGGGTGTGGAGATTATTGATATGGGGGTGGAACCGGTCATTCGGTCTGACCACCACACCATAAGGTTCAGTTTTAGGGTCCTCCCTAATAGGTCTGCCCCTACAGAGTTGGTTCAGTACCATCCTTTAAGGGGGATTAACCCCATGACCTATCGGCGGTACTGGACCTCTCGGGCTTGTCGAGTGAATGCATGAGTCCAGATGATCTTGTTCTAGCCTATAATAAGACTGTTGGAGATGCTCTGGACAAGATTGCTCCTGTTCATGTTTGGCCTCTCACTCTTCACCCAAGGAGCCTATGGTTTGACAGCTCCATGAAGGAGATGAGGTGAGTTGGTCGAAGGATGGAGAGAGCTTGGTGGAAGTCCGGCCATGATGATGACAGGCTTAGATTGATGGCACATTATGATAGCTATCAATCAGAAATCACCCGTATGAAGGCAGAATTCCTGTCCAGGAAAATTTCTGCTGCACAGAATCAACTGGCTCAGCTTTTCCGGACTGTTGACAGATTGTGCAATCCAATCTGTCTCCAGCCCAGAGAAGCTTTTTCTCAGCTAAGATGCGAGGAGTTTGCTTGATTCTTTGTAGATAAGGTTGCCAGCATTAGGTCTGGCATTGGTTCATCTTCCTCAATGAGTGATTGCAGTGGTCGATGGGAAGTGACTGGCACTCTGTCTGTCTGGTCTGATTTTCACCAGCTGGACTTCAATGACATTGTGAAGATCATCCAAACACTGCATTCAACCAGTTGTAGTTTGGATCCAGGCCCTACACCCCTTTTGATGGGTTGTGTAGATGTTATCTGCCCAATCCTTGCTGACATTGTCTGGAAGTCCTTGGAGAGGGGAGTCTTTCCTGACTCTCTCAAGGAGGCGGTTGTCCGACCACTCCTTAAGAAATCCTCCTTGGATCCAGACTGTCTAGCTAACTACCGACCTATCTCTAACTTGCCATTTGTTGGTAAAGTTATCGAAAAGGTGGTTGCACTGTAGTTGGATGATCATCTTATAACTCATAATGTCTATGATACTCTCCAATCCAGTTTTAGGAGGAAGCATAGCACAGAGACTGCTCTTGTCTGGGTATTGAACGACCTCCTAATGGCTAGAGATCAAAAGGCATGTACCATTCTTGTCCTTCTTGATCTCTCTGCTGCATTTGACACTGTAGACCATGGTGTGCTATTGGAGCACCTGCGGTTTTTATGTGGACTGTCTGGTACAGTCCTAAACTGGTTCCACTCATACCACACAGGCAGGTTTCAGAGAGTGACCACTGGAATTTATTCCTCTGGTGCTCACTCCCTGCCTTGTGGGGTGCCGCAGGGCTCTAGTTTAGCCCCCATGTTGTTTGCAGTGTATATGCTGCCACTGGGAGACATCATCAGGCGATATAGTCTGAGTTTTCATTGCTATGCAGATGATACTCCGCTGTATATGTCCTTTCTGCCTGGACAGAATGATGCAGTCTCCATGCTAAATAGTTGCCTTGCCGAGATCAGATCTTGGATGAGTTCCAGCTGGTTGAGACTGAATCCAGACAAGACTGAAGTGTTGGTTGTGGACCCGGACCATCAGAGGGCAGGTTTGGGGATTGGACAACCATCTGGTTTATTACTTGGTGGTGTACCACTCAATACCTCAGACCAGGTGTGTAACCTGGGCGTTATTTTTGACGATGGCTTGACCTTATAATCTCAGGTGTCAGCTGTCGTCAAATCCTCTTTTTATCATTTGAGGAATATTGCCCCGGTGAAACATCTGGTTCCCTCAGATGATCTTCCAACATTGGTTCACGCCTTTGTTATGACCCATCTTGACTACTGCAACTCCCTCTACCTAGGGCTTCCAGGGGTTGATATCCGCCGCTTGCAGCTGGTGCAGAATGCGGTGGCAAGGCTTTTGACTGGAACATCTAGGACCCGTCATATTACACCTGTGCTCTGCGGGCTGCACTGGCTGCCTATTCAGTGGTGGATCACCTTTAAGGTTGGCTTGCTAACCTTCAAAACCCTACATGATCAGAAACCCGGCTACCTTAAAGATCTCCTGGTATCCTACATCCCCCTCCACCCTCTCCGTTCCGTCGACGAGGGATTGCTAGAGATTCCCAGGGTACGATTAAAGATGTCTGGTTCTCGTGCTTTTGCTTTTTCAGCGCCGACCCTGTGGAATTCTCTACCTCATCGGTTGAGAGAATGCCCAACCGTCAGTAGATTTAAAACTGAGTTTAAAGCTTATTTATTTGACCTGACTCTCCCTAGTGATTTATAATGCCATTTTTATGTTTTAATGTTATTTATATTGGTTGTTTGTTTTTATGTTGAGTGCCTTGGTTTTGAAAGGCGCTATAAAAATAAAGTTGAATTGAATTGAATATCGTAACAGTAGATCTTCAAGAGAGGCTCTTGCAGTAGGTAATAACCTTGAGGACTATGCCTCTGGCGTCAGGACCACACAAAAACTTTAGCTAGCAGTATCTGGCGGGGGACTGCCTACCCGACGTCATGTGACTGATGTCAGCATGACACTATATAGTGGGCAGTCCCCATGCCCGCCTTCCAGTTCTCCTGCCAGAGACCAACAAATGGAGGGACAGGAGAATGGAAAAAGAGGCTCCTAGAGCCAAAATAAGCTCATAGAGGAAGAGCAGCAGAAGTTGGGGGAAGGAGGGAGAGAAAAAGGTTACCTACTACAAGAGCCTCTCTTGAAGATCTACTGTTATGATAAGTTCTTACATAACTGTACTATCTTACTTTAAGATGGCTCTTGCAGTAGGTAATAACCTTGAGGACTGAATCTCAAGCAATGTTCATCAGAAGGAACTGAAACACAGGAGGCAGGAAAGATCTGTAGAAAGGCAGAGAATTTAGAATAGAAGGCCTTGGAGGACAGCTATGCCAAAGCCAGCCCTGCATCTAGAGGCAATGTCCAGACTGTAATGCTTGATGAAAGTGTGTACAGAGCTCCAAGTAGCCGCCTCACAAATGTCAGCGGCTGACACATTCCTGAAGCAAGCAGGAGAAGCAGCCATGCTTCTGGTAGAATGCCCCTTAACCTCTCCCAGGAGGGTTTTACCATACATCTGGTAACAGAAAACAATACAGTTTGCCAACCATTTGGATAAGCATAGTTTAGAAACTGCTGCACCCTCTCTCTTAGGATCAAACAAAACAAAAAGTTGATCCATCTTCCAGACACAATTAGTTCTGTTAGTATAGAAACATAGAAACATAGAATTTGACGGCAGATAAGGACCGCTTGGCCCACCTAGTCTGCCCATTTCCCCACCTAATGGATAGGCTGCAGATCCTAGTTCACCAACAGCCTACTTCCTCCTACCCACCACTAGAATTGCCTTATGTATGCTCTACCCCAAGTGTGTCTCCCCTCCCTGTCCTCCCCAGGCCTACCTTACACTCTGATGTTGCATGGGTGCACCCACGGCCTCAATTCCACATAAAACTGGTCAAACAGTCAGAGGTACTACCTCTCCTGCACAAAATTAACCCTTCTTCCACACTGGGACACGACCAACTAGAACCTCGCCTGCTGAAGACTGCCACTCCGGCTATCGCCCGCACTGTCACCCTACTCATAAATAGATCACTCCGGGAAGGTAAAATCCCAAAAATGTGGAAGGTGGTGACCATCATCCCTGTCCCCAAAAGTGGTCCTCGAGACAAATTGGGAAACTATAGACCAATCTCCCTCCTCAGTCCCCTTGGGAAAATTCAGGAAAGACTAGTCTCTACCCAGCTACAGGACTACCTTGAGCAACACTTTCTCATGGCTGATGTGCAACATGGCTTTAGAAAGTGACATGGCACCGACACTGCTCTTATCCGGCTAACAGCGGACATCCTTGCCTCTATGGACCAGGGCTCCCCAACGGGCACCCTCTTCATTGACCTATCCTAGGTCTTTGACTTGGTCAGCCATAATCTGCTACTCACCAAACTCCGGCTCCTAGGACTGGATCACCACTCACTCTCCTGGTTCAAGAGCTATCTGAGTGACCGTTCCTTAAAAGTCCGCTGGAAGGGCACTCAGTCGGGACTCAGATCTGTCACTGCTGGGGTGCCTCAGGGCTCAATCCTGGGCCCCCTGCTTTTCTCACTCTTCCTCAATGATACTGAGGGAAACTGCTCCTTCAGTAAGCTCATTCTGTATGCGGATGACACTGTCATATACTGCAGTGGTCCCCAACCTAGTGTCATCTCCACAAAACTGCAGGACAGTCTCTCTACGCTTGAGGCCTGATTCTCTGCAAATTCCCTTATACTCAACGAAGATAAAACCAAAGCCGTTCTGTTTGGGTCTAGACACTTGGGCCTTGACAGAAGTCAGTTGCTCCAGATCAGCACCAACCAAGGAAAAAGAGTTGAGATCATGACCAGCTTTAATACCTTGGGATCCATCTTGACCAGGAGATGACCTACAGGCCCCATACTGACTCCATAACCCGGTCAATCCACCAAAAGCTTGGTCTCCTCTACCGGCGTGGGACTGTCTATACCTGGCTGCACGACAGGCAATTGCCTGCTGCAATCCTCTCCCCACCATTCTATATGGTGCCCCACTACTGCAGTTCCTTCGCGAGTCATAATTCAACAAACTTTCCGTACTCTATAATTGAGTGGCTTGGTTCACACAAGCTCCTCCTAGGAGGCATCACTGTGAGGCACTCTAGGAACTTAAATGGCCCACTCATGCATACAAACTCACGCACTTCGCTGCTTGCCTTGCCTTCAAGTTCTCACCCTAGGTCCCTCCCATCTTAGTGGACTACTCTCCCCTAAAGAACAAACCCGAACCTTGCGATCATCTGCGAAACACCTCTTGGACATCCCTCGGATACGCTCCAACCAAGGCAAACGCTCTTTCAAATTTACTGCCTCCCACCTATTGAACTCCCTTCCAGCTAGTTTGACTGACTCTCCCACCCTTAACCAGTTCAAGTCTGGACTCAAACTTTATCTTCTCAATCTCAGTCTCTGTGGCTGCAACCGTTAGCTCCCAAGTCTTGGTCTCATGCCAGCCGAACTGCTCTGAACCTCCCTCCATCCGGTCTTTATTCTTCCAAGCCTACGATGTCAATCCTCTTTATTGTCTAACTACCCTTCTAACTGGTGGGTAACCAGGTGTCTGAATGCGAACCCGATTTCTACTACTGTATACTGTTGCTAATGTTTATCTGTGAAACTAATGTAATAGCTGTAAATCATGCCTGAGTCTAATTGTGAGCCTGATTGTTCTATCCTTGTATGCTGTTGCAATGTATATTTGTGTAACTTATGTAATTACTGTAAATAATGCCTTTAAAATGTCTCTTTATGTAACTAATTCCGGGTCGCCCCTGAAAAAGGGACCTCTGGTCTCAGTGGGCTTACCGGTTACCAAAATCCAAATAAATAAATAAATAAAATGTCTGTCCCATGCATTTTTGAATTCCCCCACTGTTTTTGACTCCACTACCTCCTTAGAAAGGCTGTTCCATGTATCCACAACCCTCTCCATGAAAAAATACTTCCTCACATTACCTCTGAGCTGTCTCCCCCTCTATCTTCAAATTGTGCCCCCTTGTTCTTGCACATCTCTTTTTCTAAAAGATGCTACCGTCTTGGTAACATAAGAGTCAGTGAACATCCAAGGTATGCAGGATTGCCTCTCCCTGATTTTAATGCTCAGGGTAATACACTGGGAGTTGAATAGACTGATTCAATGTGAACTCAGAAACCACCTTCAGTAAAAACTGAGGACTGGTACGCAGAGCCACCCGGTCTCTGTGAAAAATCAAACAAGGCTCCTTACACATCAGGGACTGAGCTCGGAAGTCCTTCGAGCAGAAGTAACTGCAACTAAAAAGAGTGCTTTCTATGATAAATAGCGCATATCACAACTACCAGCCGGTTCAAAAGGAGGTAAGGTCAGTTTTTCCAAAATAAAATTTAGATCCCAAGGTGGCATGGAACTGTGCACTAGGGGGTTCAGGTGGAGGATCACTTTCAGGAAAGTTTTAGAAACCTCCAGCTAAGCCATAGTTTTGCCCTCCATCAAGGTGTGGTAGGCAGAAATAGCAGACAGGTGAACCTTCAGCAAAGAGTAACTCAGGCCCAGGTCAGAGAGGTGTAGTAAATACTCCATGACCTGAGGAACGGGGCACAAAAGGGATTCCAACCCCTCACAGTGGCCCAAATGGAGAAACACTTCCATTTCATGGCATACGTCATCCTCGTAGAAGGCTTTCTGGCCTCTTCAAGGACCTGTGCCACTCTAGAGGAAACTCCATAACATGAAGCAGCTATGTCATGAGGTGCCATGTGTGAAGGTGAAGGAATTTCAGCCCTGGATGGACCAGAGTGCCCCTCTCCTGAGTCAGGAGATCATGGCAGAGAGGCAGGGGAACTGGAGGCTCACTGCAAGCTGCTGAAGAAGTGGAAACCATATTTGGCAAGTCCGATATGGGGCAATCAGGATCATGTGAACCCCTTCCACTTGAAACTTGAGCAGCACCCTCTGCAGGACCTGAAAGGGAGGGAAGGCATACAAAAACCTCCCTGTCCAGCAAAGAGATCATGCATCTCGCCAAAAACACCATGCCTGTGAACGAGCAAGCAAAACCTGGGTAGTTTTGCGTTGTATGAAGAGGCGAACAGATCCAGGTCTGGATGACCCCATGGGTCAAATATTTCTTCAACCACCACTTGCCTGAGCTCCCATTTGTTGGCTTTTACTCTGGTGTGGCTGAGACTGTCCACTAGGATGTTTTGCACTCCCAGAACTTGAACAACAGAGAGAGGTGTATCCAGTGCAGAACTGCCCAGTTCCACACCCGCATTGTTTCCCTGCAGAGAGGATATGAGTGAGTGCCCCCTTTTTGTTGAGGTATCAAACTATGCACATATTGTCCGACTGGACTAATAGTGGGCCCTGGTGGAGCAAGTGCTGGAAGGCTTGAAGAGTGTATAGCACTGCCCTCGTCTCCAACATATTTATGTGCAGAGAGAGCTCTGACACAGATCACAGACCACAGCCCTTGAGTCCTGTGGCTCCCTAGGAGAGCGCCCACCCCATCCCTGACACATCTGTAGTAAGAGTCTGCATGGGAGGACGGGACTGGAAGGGAACCCCCTTGGTGAGGTTGCTGAGGTCATGCCACCATAGGAGATCCCTCTGCGTCAAACTGGAGACCATGACCATGTGGTCTATGTTGTCCGACCTCTGATCCCACTGTGCCCTTAGTGTCAGAGTCTGGCTAGAGGAACAGTGCTGTCATAAGGCCAAGATGTCGAAGAAACGATCTGGCTGGAAACCACCTGCTGGAGGCTACTAAATGAGCCTGTTTCTGCAAGGTTTCCACCCCGTCCAAAGGGAGGAAGGCCATACCCTGGGTCGTGTCCAACACCACTCCAATAAACTGGAGGCGTTGGGAAGGGACAAGCTGAGACTTGGGATAATTGACAGTAACTCCCACTTGCACAAAAAGGGCCAAGATAGCTAAAAGGGAAAGTTCCAGCTACTTCCTCGATGGGGCTGACAGAAACTAGTCGTCAAGGTAGGGGAACATGTAGTGGCCCTGGTGTCTCAGGGCCACTGCCTCTACCACAAGGCACTTGGTAAACATCTAGGGTGCCGAGGACAGGCCAAAGTGAAGGGCCTTGAACTGGTAATGCCCCCCCCCCCCCTGAAAGGAGAATATGAGGTAGCGGTGATGGGCCTGAAAGACTGGGATGTGCAGGTAGGCATCCTGCATATCCAAGGCACAGAGTCAATGTCCCTTGCGCAGGAGGGGCAGCAGTCCTGGGAGAGTCAGCATTCGAAACCACTTGTATGCTAAGTACAGGTTGAAAGCACTGAGATCCAAGATGGGACGCAAATCTCCCATCGTTTTTGTAACCAGGAAGAAGTGAGTAACCCCGTACCTTCCTGGTTTGTCGGAACGGGCTCTATGGTTTCGTTTTGCAGAAGAGCCTTCATTTCTTCCCTTATGAGGGGAATATGCACCTTTGGATAATGAGACATCCCTGGTGAATTGTCTGGGGGGCTCTTGAGAAACTCCAGAGTGTGGCCTTGTCTTATCGACTGAAGGACCATATGAACATACGAAATTGCCAGCAAGTAAACGCCCTATGGTCTATCATGTCTGCTCGACTATGCAGCTAGCAGCCCTTATTCTGCAGCTGCCCCTCCCTCCCTCCCTCCTTCCCTTGACCTCCCTTACCCTCTCCCATCCCCTTTGAAGCAGCCCACTGTTCTACAGGATACCACTCTTTTGGCAATGCATTCCACCCAGACACCACTCTCCATAAAAGTGTCTCCTCTTTTCCCTCCTGAACCTTCCCCCATCCAATCTCAGATCATGTCCTTGAGTGTCCATCCCTCCCTAATTTGAACAGCCCCTCCATGCCCATCCTATTTATTCCTTCATGTACCTGAAGGTTTCAATCGTTCCCGCCCCCCATCCCTCCTCTCCTCCAAGGAGTACATGTTCAACTCCTTCGGTCTGCCCTCATAGGGTAAGTCCCCTAGTCCCTGGATCATCTTTGTTTCCCTCTGCTGTACCCCCTCCAGTAGCCTAATGTCCTCTTTCAGGTACATTTGCCAGTACTGTACAAGCAACAAAAGAGGTCTTGGCACACCTAGACTGGACAAAGAAAGACTCTCCACACGTTGCAAGTAAAAAATAGTTGATCTTTACTAGAAGAGTACAAAAAACAGGGACGGCAGACATAAAGTGCAAACACTGCAGGCACAGAAAAACTCATGCACGTTTCACCTGATCACAGGCTTTGTCAAAGGTAACTACCACCTAGTGTTAGGTAGCTTAAATAGCACCTGTCTATAATCATGTGACTCATTACTTTAAAACATTGATACCACGTGTCATTTAATAATCCCTATTACACAAAAAAACACCAAGTGTACATAAAAAAGAAATACAGACATCACAGAAGTGTCCAGAATCAGATGACACTTTACCATTCAATTCAAATATAAGCCCAATAGGCCTATACAAATACATTAATAAACTCTCACTGACTCTCAGACACAAACATGAAGTCTACATTAGCCAGGAATTATATTCCTCTATTTATCCTTATACTAAAATACTAAATCTCATATAATGAAAGAATCCATATCATTTTCTTAATTCCAAACCACTTATGTGACAAAGGTCCAGTAAAGTAAGGTTCCAACCAGTTTCCATTCTGAAAAACACCCCAGGAAATACCTCGGGGTCGGGTGGAACAAGTAGCTCAGAGATAAGCATTAACAGTGACTCAGAAGTTTCAGAGGGGCCTTTTTTGGAACAAAGAAAACAGAGACAAGTAAAAAGAAAGGGCAGATACCACGTGGAAACAAACGTACAAGGAAGGGAAGGAGAAGAAGTGGAAGGAATAGTGACACATGGGGACAAATGCACACACAGAAAAAAAGATATCAGGAACATCAAGACATGAAATAATTGAAGGGCCTGGTGAATCAAATGTGATAAATCTGTCCTCCTATGAACTTAATGAATCTGAAATAAGTTTGTTGAACAAGAGACTATCATTTGTACCTACTGTTGATTTGGACTTTTTTGATGTTACAATAGATCTTTGTATGCTATGTAGTCTTGAGTTTGCAATGCTACTTTTGGAAATCTGAGAATGTAGAAGATATAGTAAATGCTGGAAATAGTGATACTGATCTAGATTATTCTAATTTGAGTGTTATACCCACCCACAACCAATGAAGTGCTTTCTGCACTATCAGATTCTTCTTAGGTGGAGGGTGTCAATGAGAATTTGGATAATGGAGGTTAGTAGAACTAGGCCTAGTACTTTTGTCGCCTATACCCCATACTGTTATGGTATTTCAAAAGTTATATGAACTAGATATTGAAGGTCTTAGAAAGAAGGAGTATGTGTCTAGATTTCATAATTTAACTTCCAAAGAAAAAGAAGCCTTGTCTGCCTTAAGGAATAATAAAAATATTATAATTAAACCTGCGGATAAAGGTGGAAGTGTGGTGGTACAGGATGTTATTGATTGTGAAAGAGACGTAATTAGGCAGTTGTCTAATCAAGATTTTTATAGACAAGTTAAAAAAGAAGCCATTACCGCTTTTAAACATGAGATAGATGATTTTCTGTTATGGGCACATAGGGAAGGTATTATAAATGAGAGAGAAAAGATTACATGACAGCGATACATCCTTTATCTTCACATTTTTATATAATGCCTAAGGTACATAAATCTCTTTTGAATCCCCCTGGATGGTCCATTATTTCTAGTGTGGGGTCGATGATGGAACCCCAGGCTAGACTTATAGATGATCATATTGGTAGTATAGTTAAGACTCTGCCCTACTTCATTAAAGATACAGGACATGTTTTAAGAATATTACAGGAACATATATGGGAGCAAGGTAATATGCTAGTAACTTTGGACATCAAATCCCTCTACATGAACATACCCCATGACGGGGGTCTTAGAGCAATATGATATTTTCTAAATTCCAGAGGTTTGGAGGCAAAGCCAGATACTGATTTCCTTGTAGAAATGACTAGGATGGTGTTGGAGGGAAATTTCTTTATGTATGGTGAGAAGATTTTTCACCAGGTTAAGGGGACAGTGATGGGGGCAAGTTTTGCCCCCAATTATGCCAATTTATATCTGGGCTATTGGGAAGAAGGTGTTATACGGGATCCTAGTGCAAATAAGTTTAGAGAGCAGATAGCCTTATGGGTAAGATTTATTGACGATATTCTCCTCATGTGGAGAGGGTCGAACAGTGAACTAGCTGAGTTCATTTTATATCTCCATAACAGCAATAGTCATTTGAAATTCACCTATACTGCAGATAGAGAAAGTGTTCCCTTCCTAGACCTTAATATTACAGTGCTGGGTGGAGATCAGGTGATTACATCCCTTTATAGGAAACAGATATATAAAAATACATTGTTAATGGCTAGTAGCTGCCACCCTGGGTAAAATAAGAAAAATATCCCTAAAAGTCAGATGTATAGAGTTAAAAGAAATTGTAGTCAAGAGCTGAATCAGAATAGAGAATTAAATATACAGGGGGGTAGGTTAAAGGATAGAGGGTATTCTACTGGCAGTATTAATAAGGCTAGGGAGGAATGTGACCTTAAAACTAGGGAACGTTTATTGAGAGAAAAAAATATAGAAGATAATGGTAAAAGAGGTGACAGAATTAATTATGTAACTGCCTATAACAACAGGTCTAATCAGGTAAAAAGTATTATTTATCGTCACTAGCATGTCTTGGGGGCAGATAATAGACTTAAAGATACAGTGCTGACTAAGCCAAGAGCAAAAAATCTTAGGGATATTCTAGTATCGTCAGTAAAAGAGGTTGAGAAGTTTAATAGTTGGTTGCCTCCTTTGCCAAATGGATGTAGGAGATGTGGGAGGTGCAAATTATGTGTTAATATACATGACTGTAGTATTTTTAGAAATCCCTATGATAGCAGGATGTATGCTATAAAGGGGTTTATAAATTGTGACACTAAATATGTTATATATTTTTCTTTCTGTGCAAGCGGAAGGTACTATGTGGGGAAAACTAAGAGGAAGTGGAAGGAGAGAGAGTGGGGGAACATTTGAATGCTATTAAGAATGGAAATTTACAAAATGCTTGGGTTCAACATGTGAAGGATGTAAACTATAGAGAGGGACATGAGGTTAAATTTATAGGTATAGAGAAAATAACACTGGGCCAAAGGGGAGGTAATATTGAGAACCAGTTGAGTCCGAGAGAAAATTATTGGATTTATATGACAGGAGCATATGAAAATATGGTTCTTAATGACCAGGTGGAATTAAAACAATTTTTGGGAAAAAGGAATAAGTAATAGTAAAAATAAGTTAATTTTGTATTGGTTGTATAGTAAATATGATACAGATGATAGAATAAGTAAGAGGAAGTTAAGTCCTTAATGAAAAAAATTGGATGGCTCTGAGAATTTTCTTTGGCCCAGTGTTTTCCTATACTTGGAAATCTGATAGATATATATTGTTATGGATTATTTGTAGATTTTATGAAGTGGAAGTGTCTTATTGTCTGCTTTGCTGAAAAATGTTTTTTATTTAGGTTGTATATACATACCCATTATGTTTTCTCTCTATATAGAGATATTTTAAGAACAACAGACATCTTCTTGTTGGTATTCCCCCATTCTTCCCTACTCTAGGAATCCAACTCCCCCCATTCTTTTCTATAGAATATGGAATAATGTTGCTGCTATGTGTTCTCTCTGCCAAATATCTGCTGCAAGTGGTTTGGAATTAAGAAAATGATATGGATTCTTTTATTATATGAGATTTAGTACTTTAGTATAAGGATAAATAGAGGAATATAATTCCTGGCTAATGTAGACTTCATGTTTGTGTCTGTGAGTCAGTGAGAGTTTATTAATGTATCTGTAGAGGCCTATTGGGCTTATATTTGAATTGAATGGTAAAGTGTAATCTGACCCTGGACACTTCTGTGATGTCTGTATTTCTTTTTTATGTACACTTGGTGTTTTTTTGTGTGATAGGGATTATTAAATGACACGTGGTATCAATATTTTAAAGTAATGAGTCACATGATTATAGATAGGTGCTATTTAAGCTACCTAACAATAGGTGGTAGTCACCTTTAACAAAGCCTGTGATCAGGTGAAACGTGCATGAGGAGTTTTTCTGTGCCTGCAGTGTTTGCACTTTATGCCTGCCATCGCTGTTTTTTGTACTCTACTTGTCAAGGTAAGCTATTTTTTACTTGCTACATGTGCAGAGTCTTTCTTTGGCCTATCTAGGTGTGCCAAGACCTCTTTTGTTGGTTCCTGAGTTGTGTGGTCTCAGAGCACCCATACCTCTGTGCGGCTCTATCTCATTGCCAGTACTGTACGCAGTGCTCCAGGTGTGGTCTAACCAGTGACCTACACAGTGGCAGGATAACCTCCCCCCTCCTGGAGGATATGCCCCATGCAATACAACCCAGCATCCTGTTGGCCTTTGCAGCTGCCTTTCTACACTGTGTTGAGTTGTTCATTGTGCCCATTATGACTACCCCCGGATCCTTCTCCTCCTCCATCCTGGCTAGCTGGATCCCCCCTCCCCCCAAGCTGGTAGCTCCTCCTTGTTTTTTTTTGGACCGAAATGCAGCACCTTGCATTTCTTGGCATTGAACCCTAGCTGCCAAGTTTTCAACCAGGCCTCCAATTTTGCCAAATCATCTTGCAATCTGTGCCACCCACCTAAGCCATCCACCACTGCTCCCATCTTGGTGTCATCTGCAAACAGACTGATCTTGCTCTCTATGCCCAATGAGATGTCTGCTATGACGATATCAAACAACACTGGCCCCAGTACAGAGCACTGTGGCACCCCGCTTGTCACTGCTGTGGGAGAGGACAGTTCCCCTCCCACCACCACCCTCTGCTGTCTCCCCTGCAGCCAGTTCACTATCCATTCCACCATCTTCCCCCCAACCCTGTGCCCTCCAGCTTACTTCCTAGCCTCCCACACAGCAACGAATCAAATGCCTTTCTGAAGTCCAGGTATGGGACATCCACTGCATGGCCCCTGTCTAATTGCCTGGTTACCCAGTCATAGTACTCCACCAGGTTGGTCTGATAGGATCTGCCTGAGACAAATCCATGCTGTCTACTGTCCTGCAGCCCATTAGCCTCTAGGAGGGAAACCAGCATCTCCTTCAGGATTGTCTCCATCAGCTTCCCCATGATGGATATGAGGCTTACTGGTTTGTAGTTCCCTGACTCATCCTTGGGGCCATTCTTGTGGAGAGGTACTAAGTGCACCATCCTCCAGTCCTGAGGTACATTCCCCAAGTCCAGGGGAGGCATTGAACAGGTCCGCCAAGGGTTCTGCCAGTTCCTTTAGTACCCCGGGGTGTATGCCATCTGGCCCAGGCACCTGTCCACCCTCAGTACCCTCAATCTCACCAGTACTCTGCCCAGTGGGATTACCCCATCTGTCACCTCCCCCTCTTGGGTATCGTCCCCCCCTCTCTCTTTAGTAAATACCAAAAGAAGTATTCATTTACAGCTTCTGCATGCTCTCCCCCCGTTTCCACCCACCCCATCCCTCTTAATCCTTACTATTTGGTCCTTACAATTCCTTTTCTCCCTTATATACCTGAAGAAGTTCTTTTCCCCCTCCCTAATGCCCTTTGCTAGCCAGAGTTCCCTGGACGCCTTGGCTGCCCTGACTGCCCTTGTCACCTCCTTCAACTCCTTCAGGTATTCCTTTCTGTCCTCCCACTCCCTGTTCTTTTGTACCTTCTAAAGGCAGTTCTTTTCTTCCTTAGCTTGTCCATGACACCCCCTGCTCGCTCAGCTAGATTTCTTGGCCCTAGCCCTCTTACTCTGGACTCTTGTACATATTTGGGTTGCCTCCTCAATTCCCAGTTTAATGACCGCCCACCTCTGGTTAGTGTCCATAGTTGGATGGATACCAGCCAGATACCCCTGTACTATATCCCCCATCCTCCTGAAGTCGGCCCTCCTGAAGTCCATCACCTTTGTGCCTATTCTTACTCTCTCTCTTCCCATGTTTACTGTGAAACACACTGACTGGTGGTCACTCCCCACTAGCGGTTCCTCCACCCTCAGCTCTCTTACAAACTCTTCATTAGCCAGCACAAGGTCCAGGGTGTTCCCTAACCTGGTTGGTTTGTTGACCATCTGCAAAAGGAAGCTGTCCCATAAGTCTGTGGTGGTTACCTCCCACCCTATCAGATGAGTGGTGAATCTCCCGCCCACTGGCTCCCCTGATGGAAGAGGAGGAGAGGGGGTGGGCAGCAAGTCAAAAGACAGAGGGAGGGATGGAAAGAGCCACCCCTGAGGCTCTCTGGGATTTAGCCGGAGGGGTGACTGATGCTGAAGGGGCCCAATGTTTAGTCTGACATCTGGCAGTCTGCTATTGCCTTGTCTGCTGCTTGGTCTAGCAATGAAAAGGCATCTTGGCCTTGGATCTAGGCTGGTACATGGTGAGAACTGACCTCATTGCCTTGCCCATATCCTGTAGACTGGTAATAATATCCTAGGCATCACCCCTGAACAGGACAGAACCCCCTGACGTGGCATCCTGGATAGCTGTATGGACATAAGGTGCCAAGCCAGACACCCTGAGCCAGGAAAATTTCCTGAGACATACAGCCATAGAGGTGCCCTGGCTGAGGAATCCACCGCGTCACAGGCTGCCCTCAGAGAGTGGCAACAGGTGACTTTGGCCGACCTAATGGTGTCTACCAAAACAGTCTTGATTCAGAGTCTGGTAAGGTCTCAATGATGGGCTCCAATTGGTTGAACAGTGACTTTTTTTACACCAACATGTGTGCCACATAGTTAAGTGTGTGCATGGCTAGAGCAGAGGAAGAAAAAACTTTCTCCCAAACTGATCCAGCTGCCTTGACTCCTTGTCAGGAGGGGAAGTGCTCATGTGCTTGGGCTTGGGGACCTATCATGGGCCACTGTGATGACCACAGGATCGGCCTTAGGGTGGACACTTAGGTGATCCTTACCCACTGGAATTCTATGGGTCCTATCAGCCTTCTTCGCTACAGCTGGAATGGAGAAAGGCATCATCCAAATAGTGGAGACCAAGTCCTCATGAGGCTCTAGCCACAGGGGTGTGAGGACAGGTGTAGACTCCTGGATGTCCAGATGTTCAGCAAGCCACTGACACTTGGAATCCTATGCATCCAACTTCCAGTTTTAGATCTCCATAATCTTTTTCAGGTGGTCCACAAATGAAGGGTCCTCTGGAGGTGATCTGGGGGACTCCTTCAACTTGAGCTCCTCCAGAAGGGGAGTCTCAACCCTGAAGCTGCAGAGGAAGACCCTGAATTGGATTCTGAATCCAAAGAATCTGAAGGCCTGACATCCAAATGAGAGACCTCCTGAGTTCTAGGAGGAGGACTGACCATCATCCAAGCCGGTGAAGGACCTTTCGACAGGGCCGTTGAAGGACCTTTCATCAGGCCCGATGTCAACTGTCACAGTTCCAGTGGGGAAACAGACCTAGAAATCTGATCCTGGTGGACCTGGGAAAGAGTTCACTGGGTGCTGGCTGTCCAACTCTGACACAAGCTGAGATTTTGTCCCGGACCACCAGGACTGAAGGATGGCTCGAAAGTCTGCCTGGGGCTGAGGAGGAGGCAGAGGAGGTGAAGGAGGTTGACAGACTGTCTGGAACCCTGAAGGGTGCCCCGTCATTGGGTATCCTGATGTGTGGTACCCATGCATTGGAGTGTAGCCAAAGTGCGAGGCATACCCCAAAGTCGTGAAGCCTGATGTCTGGTAGCTTGGCGGAGGGTATACGGAGACATAAGGAGAGGTTGGGTAGCCAGGCAGAGGGTAGCCCAATGGAGACCCTGATGGAGGAACTGTAAGGGTTGATGTGGGACCCTGAGGAGGCCTAATAATCAGCCCAGAAGGACCCAAAGGAACTGAGTCAGTTGTGGGGCTGACGAGAGGCAAGTTCTGTGGTGGTGCTGATGGTCTTACTGGAATAACTGGTGGAGAAGGGTCCTGTTGAGTGCCCAGAAGCTCCAACAACAGGTCCGGGGGTACTTCAGTCACAATAACACCTGACGGACAACCCCTGTCCTCCAGCTCCCATTGGTCTGGGGAGGGCAGAGGAGGCTCCACAACGGGAAAGGAGGGGGTATCTCCATGGGTAAAACCCAGGAGAATGCTGCCCAGAGACTGGCAGCAGGCTCTTATCTGGCTGGATGTCACAGGGGCTTGCGCCGGAGCCTGACATGAGCAGAGCGGTCATGTGGTCATCGGAGGAACTGACGACTGACTTATCAACCTTGGCCAGGTGGGCACTGGAGTCCCTGGAGCCTGACTTATTGGCCTGGGCTGGGCGTTCGTTGGAGAGCCTGATGAGCAGCTTATTGGCCCCACCAGCCAACTTAGGCCCGGTGGTGGAGATGGGCCTAAGGGAGGCAGAAGCCTCAGACTCTACTGAGGCACCCACGGCCACCATGACTAGTGGCGGTGGGATGACCAAGGGCTTCTCCTGGGAAGATGGGGCAGACTTGGTTGCAGCAGTGGCCTTCTCAGAGGAAGGGTGTCACTCTTCACCTGAGGGGCCCAAGGGCAACTGCGGGTGAGGCGGGACTGATCCTGGTTCCGGTGCTTCTCTTTGTCCCTCTTCTTCTTGAGATTTTGGGAGTCAGTGGGTGAGGAAGAAGCACTCTTCAACTTTTGCAGCTCTTTTTCCATAGATGCCATCTTCTTCTTTAGGAGAAGGGCTTCGAGGGCCTGCTGGTGGCGCTTCTGTGTGGACTGACTGAATCCTCGGCAGGCCTCACAGTTCTTGGTGTTATGCTCTGTACCTAAGCAGAAGAGGCAAAGAGAATGGGAGTCCTTGTGCAGGAGCTGCGTGCCGCAAGAACTGCACTTGTTTTTATGGGACTCAAAGGACAATGGAGAAGGCATGCAAAAAACTCAAGAATTACTGTAAAATAAAAAAAGAAAGGGATACTCATCCGATAAATGGTGGTCGAACTGCAGCGATGATCTCCGTGAGGTCTGATGTGCACAGGTCAACAGCGGGAAAGAACTGGAAGGTGGGCATGGGGACCACCCACTATAAACAGTCACACTGACATCAGTCACGTGATGTCGGGTGGGCGGTCCCCCGCCAGATACTGCTAGCTAAAGTTTCTGTGTGGTCCTGACACGCAGTCCTCAAGGTTATTACCTACTGCAAGAGCCCTCTCAAAGTAAGACCGTAAGTGCTGTCATTTGTGACAGTCAGATAAAAAATTTCAAAATGCTCTTCAGTGTGAATAAGCATGAGCATGTCTAAATGAATACATTGAACTGACTATGCAATTAATTTCTTTGCAATTGTAAAATATAAACCATGTTAGCAACTGCATATTATTGTATTGGCTTTGTATATCTTACTTAGTTTTTCTCTTCTCTTCTTTTCCCCCATCCCAGGACACATCTGGAAACGTACTGATACCAGCTCAGTTCGAGCTTTCTGGTAGAAATAAGTACCTAACCAACCACAAAAATTAAGAGATAAATAATAAACTGTAGTTTTCTTAAGCAAAGCATCAGGGAATAAAAAAAATCCCAGGGTCTATCCAAAATGGCGAGATATAATTCCATTCTGGACTCAAATTGCTTAACTTCAAAATAATAATAATAAAAAAAAAAAACGAAAAAAAATAAACTAACAAAAAAATTCTGCAGTAGTTCTCATGGGCAGTGGTCAGGTAATGGCTTGGAAGATTAGCATGATGTAATTTTATGCTTTGTCTGCTTCCATGATTCGGGTTGTGGCCAAGTTTAGTGCCGCGTGGTTGTCTTTGTGCGCACTAAAGGTTTTCACTAACAGCATTTATTTTGTATGTCAGCCTTTTATTTAAGTTATACACTTTTCCTTTTTTTGGTTACTGTGTTAAAAAGCAGCCCTTCCAAAACACACCAACAAGGCTGAGTGACCATAATGCAGGGCGTGCTTCATCAGTGCATACCTCTGTGGACCCAGATACAACCTACAGCATTCCAAGAGGACATTGCACTGCTTCATCGTACTGTACAGAGATGGGGGACTGGGGATGAGGGATGCACCCACAATACACATACTAGCTAGAATAATCAATAAAAGAAAGATTATACAATTGGGTCCTACAATCACGCATTCTAATTGACTGCTTGGCACCTTTTACCCAAGGTAAATCCTGGCATAACCAACAGGCAAAGGTGCCAGTCAGCTGCACCTGCCCAAATCAATCTGACCCCAAAAACACAAATAAAAAGATGCCATATTGCTGTCCCGCTAAACCACAGCAAAAGAAAAACTGCAACTTTTAAAAATCACATCACACTCACCAAAGCCACTGTAAATGCTACAAACCCACCCCTCGCTCCTTCCAGCTTACACGGTGACCACTCCTCCCTCCTCTGACAGTGAGTCCCTCCCACCTCTGGTTCAACTCTTAAACTCCTGAATGAAAGAAATAAATAATAAGTAAATAACAGCGATTGGCCAGTGGCCACTCGCAGAACCGGGTGGCCCCTTACAGCTTCTCCCTCTCAACTGTCAGCTACCCAACAAAAGTAAATGCTCCCATGCCCTGCATTTAAAATAAACTTTCATTAAAATAAAATAAAAAAAATAAACTGCCTGCCATGCAGAAGTTGCTCACTGCCAACCATCCCAGGCTCCTTGTTTGTGTCTGTCGGGAGGGTGGATTTGCACATTCATAAGCCACCTCCTGTCTCGCTAGCACTTCCAAGTTCCGCACTTGTGGCAGTGTGTGGCTGTCAGAAGGCTGAGATTGGTGAGGCAATGAATAGAATTTTATAAGGCAAAGGCAGTTTTGGCAAGGGGGTGGAGGGGGGAGGGGGATAGGATTTTGCAATACAAGATGGTTTGGTGATGGGGAGGGGTTCCATGCATGTGTACGTGTGTGTGAGTGTGTGTGTACTTCAAGTAATGGAGGATGCAGATGACAGCCTTCCACCATGTTCTACCTTACAACCAAGGACTATTTTTCTAAGAAGGAAGGATATCAAGCTAAAAAGCAATAAAAACACTATTTTTTTAAATCTAAATAGTTTAATATTTTTTCTTAAACTTTTTCTTAGTGCCAATTGTATAATTGCAATGAACCACTCCAGGCTGTGGGTTATGTTGGGATTTATCCATGGCTGACCTGGTTTGACCATTCTGCGTGCGTCCTTGTGGCCAAAACACACCAGCTGTGGGTAAATCCCAATATAACCCACACCCTGTCGTGGTTTATTGCTTAATTATGTAATACAGTACCCATCAGCAAAGTTCAGAGCATGGAATACAGTGCCACAAACATTACCATTAAACATCGATTATTCTATGCAATTAGTGTCTTACAGGGAGTGAAGACAGGGCAAACACAAAAGGAGCTGAATATAATCACAAGGGAGAAACGAGTGTCGCGATCATCTGCAAGAATTTACAGAGCAGGGCTGTTTGATCAGCAGCAGTGTTCCCCACACTTGGATCCCACTGCCATTACAACTCCCCAAATGTGTCCAGCTACCTTGTACATAAAATAAGGAGGCAGCAGCCAACTAGGTTTTCAAACTTCCATATAATATTACATATAGGCGATAAACATGGCATGAACGTCCAACCCCCCCAAACACACACAAAGCCACCATCACAAAGAACAAAAGAGGTTACTTGTAGTGGTCTCAGCTGTGATTGTTTAGTTATAATTATGAATTACCTGTACAAAACTGACTCTGACTGTACATACTTGGCAGTGGTAGTACAGTAGATGATCGGATATTCTTATGTCTCCCTCCTGATTCTAACTCTTTATTACTTCCCCCGGGTTGATGCAAGTTACGTGGTGAGCTGTGCCACTGCAGATAGACACAGAAACATAGAAATTTACAGCAGAAGGGGACTGTAAGATCCATCTTGTCTGCCCGATATGGGTAACTACCCCCCCCCATCTTTTCTGTGAAATGATACCTTTGTGCCTGACCCAGGCGTTTTTGAGCCCGTTTACCATTTTGGCCTCCACCACTTCCCAGGGCAGGCAATTCCTTGGGTCGATCACCCTTTCAGTGAAGAAGAACTTCCTAACATTGCTCCTGAATTGCCCACCCTTGAGCCTCTTATCTGTCTTCTAGTTCTGACGCTTTTCTTCTCCTGAAGGAGCCCCTGTACCCCTACCTTATTTGGTTACCCATTAAACTTGTGACTGCAAAATCGTGACTGCAAAATGGCGAATACAAAATAGTGATTTTGATTTCAGCGATCGCCACACAATGGCGAACATGCATAAATAGCTATTTCACCTGCCAATGTGCGCAAATAATTGCAATGTGCACGAAAGGCGATGCTGAGGAGAGGAAACTAAGAAATCAAGCTGGGTTTCCACTAGTGATTAGAATCTATAGCTGAATGCACCCCCACCCCCCTTTCAGCATTGACTCTCAGGCCAGATAGATGCACAAACTTCAGCTTGCAACAATAGTTCTGAAAAGGTTCCAGAAAGCAAGCCCCCCTACAATACGTTACATTTTCACTTGTGTGACAAAAAGTATTACTGCTGGGAAAAGCGTATGTTCCGCTGTAGACAATGAGTACTACTGGACTGAAATGAGTAATCAGTCTCTAGGAGAATTCTATTCTGGGAACATTGCAGTTTGTCAGTTTCCCCAGGGATTCAGCTAGCTCTGTGCCAAAGGTGTAGTTCTAGGGGACAGATGCGTGTATACACCAGCAGTCTTATAGCCCTCTAACAAATACTTGAACCTCTATCACTGGGGTTTCCAGCCTCAGATCTGCCAGCAATTTTGGGAACATGTAGTTCTAGTGAACAGATGGGTGTATGACACTCTCAGAGACTGCTGCTATGAGTGAGTTGTTGCTGGCAGCCCTGCCATATTTTTTTAACCAGTCAAACCTGCCGCGCTATTATTACGTCGCCGCTATTATGTGCAGCACTAAGAAGACAAGGAGCTATTATAGCTCGCGCTGTTAAAGTCTCGCTGATTTAGCGAGCGTGATTTTTTTTAGTCGTGATTTTCACATGGAACCCCTTATTTATACTTTTGATATACTTGAATGTCTCAATCATGTCCCCCCTCTCCCTCCTCTGCTCCAGGGAGTACATGTTAAGCTCCCTTGACCTGTCCTCATATGCTATTTGATGCAGACCCTGAATCATTTTTGTGGCTCTCCTCTGCACCATCTCAATCCTATTGATGTCTTTCCTAAGGTGCAGCCTCTAGAACTGTATGCAGTACTCCAGGCGGGGGCGCACTGGCGCCCTGTAAAGTGGCAGCACTGTCTCCCTTCTGCAACTCGTAATTTCTCTCCCTATACAGCCCGGCATACCACTGGCCTTTAACACTAACTTTCCGCACTGCTTCCCAGCCTTTAAGTCATCTGATATAATGACTCCTAGGTCTCGTTCCTGGTTGGTGCATGCTAGCTGCTCCACTCCCAGGTAGTATCCCACCTTGGGGTTTCCCTTGCCTAACTGCCAGGTGTCTGATCATTCCTCAAGTTTTCTCAGGCCTGATTCCATGTTCTTGACTCCTTCTGGAGTGTCCACTCTGTTGCAGATCTTAGTGTCATCTGCAAACAGACACACCTTCCCTTCCAATCTATTACCGATGTCGGCTGTGAACACACTGAAGAGTAGGGGCCCCAGCACCGACCAGAGGCACTCTACTAGTCACTTCCCTCTCCATCGATACCACTCCACTTACCTGTACCCATTGTGTTCTTCCCTTCATCAGCCAGTTGCTCATCCAACCCTCAACTTCCTTGCCTACGCCAATGTGGTCCAGCTCCTTTACCAGCCTTCTGTGTGGAACCAAGTCAAAGGCCTTACTAAAATCCAGATAGACCACATTCACCACTCCCCTTGGTCCACTGCCTTCATTATCCAGTCAAAAAAGTCAACCAGGTTTGTCTGGCACGATCTTCCAGCCGTGAAACCATGCTGTTTTGGGTCCCGTTGCCTGCTGGATTCCACATGTGCTACTATATCTATGATTGTCACTGACAGTGTTCCCACCCAAGACCCTAGTAAGATAGCTAATGCCTTCAATGTGTCTTTCTCTGACCTCAGCTCTATCCTCTCCCCTGATTTCTTTACACCATGCACTGGACAGTTCCTGCCACCCTCTAGTGCCCCTTCCTTCCACTTTAAAATGATCTCCACTAGTGTCGCTCGCGCGTATATTGCCAAGTTCCTTGGAAAGACAAGGCAGAGTGGTGACTCTCTTGATGCAAAACTGCTCTCATTAACCCTTGACGCAGTCCTAATACCACTAACAAAAATACTAAACATGTCCCTTTACCTAAGGCAGTTCCCTACCCTCTGAAAAAGGGCGGTCATCACTCCTGTCCATAAAAATGGTGACCGTACCTCCTGCAGTAATTATAGACCCATCTCAATACTCCCACCCCTCTCAAAAGCCCTGGAAAAAATAGCTGCTGATCAACTCACTGACTACTTGGACTCGCACCAACTACTGTACCAGCAGCAGCATGGGTTCAGGAAAGAACACAACACAACTACTGCCCTGCTTGAGTTCACCTCCTTCATCCATGAAGCCCTTGACCAGGGAGCCCTGGCTGGATCTGTCTACATTGACCTTTCCAAGGCTTTTGATACTGTTAATCACAATATGCTGAAAAACTCCCTCCTCTCTGTTGATGTCTCCCAAAAGACATCTGACTGGTTCTCCAACTATCTCCATGGCCGTACCCACCAAGTTAAAATAAATAGCACCATCTCCGCCAGCCTTCCAGTACGATCTGGTGTCCCTCAAGGATCAATCCTTGGCCTGCTCCTTTTCTCCCTATACCTAAACTCCCTCCCCTTGGCCTCCACTGAACGCCTGCTCCTTTATGCAGATGACGCCGTGATCTTTAGCTGACACCCTGACCCTACCCTGCTCCAACAAGCCTTGCAGGGCTCCTTCACTGAAACTGAATCATGGTTCACCTCCCATAAGCTTGTCTTGAACTGCAAAAAGATAAAGGTCATGCTATTCGCCCACCCTCAACACAAGCACAACACGACCAAACTATCCATACTAAATTCCAAGGGTACCATGCTGGAAGCAGTTACTAGTTTTAAATATCTAGGGATCACCCTGGACTCGGCCTTTACATTCCAGGAGCATATCGCATCAACTAGCTCTGCTATAAACATTAGGATTGGACTCCTGTATAAGTATAGGCCCTATCTCCCTCCTGATGCCCTCCGTTTAGCCATATCTAGCTCCATCCTTTCCCTGGTAGACTATGGCATTGTCATATATGGTGCTGCCTCTGACACTGCCCTGTCCGGCGTAAAGCGCTCCCTTAATAAAGCATGCCAGCTTGCCACTGGCTGTGATCGCCTCACACATACCTGTGAACTCTACAAACGGTCATCATGGCTAAACTTTCAGGGGTGACTACATTATCAGACTTGCTTATTTTCCAAAAAAATCCAACTAAGATTAGCCCCTCCCAGTTTGTCTAATGGTATTTACCCACCTGGTAAAGGTGATTATTTGAGTACCCTTTATAGTACTCCACAGTCAGAAACCATTGAGTATTCCCCATCCATCCAATAGATTGATGCACGATCCAATCAAATTCGAGCTGGCTGTGGCCAGCCCCCTTGTTCCATCCTAGAATCTTCAGTATGACTCTTCCTTAGCAATTAGAGAAAAGATAACAGACAAGAGAGAAAAACAACAACCAAGGAGAACACATATCTCCAGTCTCAAGTATGTTCCTCTCTAGGTGATGCCTGGTAGTCCTAAGTAGGTGTATATTATTTGATTCAAGGAGTTCTCAGACTGTAATGAAAAGTCATGTTCTTTTTTGTTATTTACAGAGGTACCTTAAACTCCAAAGAAAAAACATTCATACTGCTCATTAATACTTGTTATTGCTTATTATAGCTATAAGTAAACTTGTGTGTCAGTAATCGTAGCTAAATACAGGCATAATCCCTTTATTATTTGACTGTATCTGCCGCACTGGGCGGGTTGCGGAGTACTATAAAGGGTACTCAAATAATCGCCTTTACCAGGCGAGTAAATACCATTATATCTCGTACTCTTTATAGTACTCCGAAGTCAGAAACCATTGGGACTTTATTTATTTATTTATTTAGTCTTGGATTACAACACCTTTGAGCAGTACAACTCCTTTACAAAGGTTCCATGTCAGCAGTACAAAAACAAAACAAGGTAAACAACAGATAAGTAAATGGTGGACATCAAGAATGTGCTTTAAAGAAATGAATACATCGAAAGCAATCAAAATAGTGCTGAATGTTACTCAATATACAGTACAGTGGGCTAGAAGAGAGGGTAGCCTGGGAGGCCTTGTCAAAATCTAGGAGAGAAAGTAATGGGGTGTAAGGTGGAGGATGGGAGAAATAAGAGGGAGAAGGAGATGAGTTGCACAGGAGGCAAAGCGAAGTTGCAAAGGAGGTAATGGGGATACAGAGATGAGGGGAGGACAAGGTGGATGGAGAGAAATGGGGCAATTGCAGAGAGAAGGTGGGAGTGCTGGCGAAGTGAGGGAGAGGAAGACAAATTAATAGTAGCGGGAGAAGAGGTGGTGTTTAGCCAGGGAAGGGGGCAGCCTAGTTGGCCTTGTTGAAAACCCAAGAGAGAGACAGTAATACGGGTGGCAGAGAGGTAAGAGAGAGAAATGTAGAGGGAAGAAGGGGAAGAAGTTGCAAAAGAGGTGGCGTGAGATAGGATAATGGGTGGGGGATGGAAGAGGGAAGGTGAGGAGAAGCAGAGAAAGAGCTCGAAGATGCGCGAGCAGGGAAGAAGCAGGGATGAGGGGTGGAGGGGAAAAGTCTCGAGGGTAGGACTGAAATGAAGTACCAAATGTTAAAAGTGCCAAAAGGTATAAGTACAATGATAACATAAGCAGAAGGCTGCTAAGGGTGGCAGTCACATATATTGTTTCCTAATAGATGCTACTGGAGTTTGTGTTTGAAAGGGCCAAGTTTTGACTCAGCAGAGATGTCCCTACCCAGGAAGTGGAGTTAGAGGGGGGCTGTGTAAGCAAAAGACCACTGACCTAAGGTGGTGCAGCATCTGGGAACAGTAATGACCAGAGTTGCTGAGCTGCAAGTACGTTGGGTACTGTGACAAAGGCTAAGGAGCTATTGGACCCCAGGGGGTAGCAAACCAAGGTGTGCCTTCTTGGCAGGTAAGCAGGTTTGATATTGGATCCAGCTGAATAATTGAAGCCAACCAGTCTGAGCATTTAGGTCACACGTGTGTGTGAGGCGGGCAGCCCCAGTAAGGAGTCTGCATGCTTTGTTAAGAGCAACAGTGATCCTGTGAAGGGATGTAGCAGAGCCACAGCCGTAAACAACCAACCCATAATCGATAATGGTAATGACAGAGCTGAAAAATCACATTGGGAGTGAGGCTATGCTTGTGCCTGTGGAGTAGGCCAATCCTTATGTTGACAGCTCGAGCTACGTTATCAACATGTTGTGAGTAAGTGAGTGAGCTATCAACAGTGACCCCTAGATATTTGAAGGAGTGGATCTGTTCAAGTGGGGTGCCAATGCAGTTTGTGATGAACAAGGGTTTGGACTTGTGTTTCTTATGGGCATTGTTGAAAAGCATCACTTTGATCTTTTTATAGTTTAGCACCAGTTTTTGAGTGCTGAACCACTTTTCCACTTCTGAGAAACTGTGTTGAAGGTTATCTTGGAGGATCTTAGGGTCAGGGTTACTACAGTTGATCACAGCATCATCCACATAGAGCAGAATCTGTTCATGACAGTGTAATCCACATACCTCTATCAGGTGGGTAAGAAGGCAGACTGTTATCTATTGTGTGTTGCCCCCCTGAGCACTGCCTAGCAAATGATGCTCTTTCTGTAGATGTCACGTCAAGACAGTAATGTCTGGTAAATGTGTGTATTGATGACCATGTGGCTGCTGAGCAGATGTCTGCTACAGATACCAGACCTCTCTCTACCCAGAAAGTAGCTACCACTCTTGTAGAGTGTACCTTAATTCCTTATGTTGATTCCTGACCTGCCTCCCTGTATGCTTCTGCTATGGTGTGTTTTAGCCACCTAGCAATGGTGTCTTTATATGCTGATTGCCCTGTTTTTCATCCCGGTGGTTAAAATAAATAATTTATCTGTCTTACGGGTGTTGCTAGCCTTTGTGAGGTAGTCCCTCAGCTGTTGGCCAACATCTAATGGGCGTGGGAGCCCTGTTGTGGTATCCTGTCCTATATGTAGTATTGGCAAGTGGACTGCCTGGTCCATATGAAATGGGGTTGACACTTCAGGTAGGAATGATGGAGCTGTTCTCAGAATTACTCTGTCATATCCTATAGGAAGACTAAACTGCTTCCAAGATGGCTGCTGGGCTCAGCGTGCCGCTGGTTGCAGAGTTGTGATCTGTAATACGTTTATGAGTTTTATTTAGTTTTTGAGTTCTACTTAGTTTGTTTCATTCGTTTAGTTTGAGCGTTTTACGCTTGCATTTGGTTTCATTCCCCGAATCGGCTGGAGGACATTTGCTATCTGTGAAGTAAGAGGAGGAGCATGCTTTCGGTTCGGTTCGGTGTCGGATTTAAACTCCAGAAACCATATTAAACCAACTTTGAGTTGTTGGTTTTTAAAGTGTGAGGCTCCACTTTGCTGTCACTGTATCGTGGGTCATGCAGCAGAGTGTGGAGTTCCTTGTCCTGTTGGTCCAACCATTCGGCTGAAATTCTTTTGGGTCCCGCTGGGATTCTGCTGGGACAAAGAGAGAGGAGAGGGCGCCCTTGTGGCTGGTGCTCCATTGCTGAAGCTGACACAGAGGTGGATGCAGAGCGGACTGAGGGCTCGTGGTCTCGAGGATTTTTCTAGGATACTGTTTTTTTCCCTTGGACTGGGGTACTTTGTCTTTGCCTTGAATTTGAGCCAGGGAATAATTAAACTGTTTGTTGATTCGTGGGGCTGTGATTTTTATGAAGATAATTCAAGGAAGCCTGTGCCCTGTGACTTTAGGAAAGAGTGAGGAATCCGTTAAATCTGTTGTGAATTTCGAGGTAAAGTGACTTTTCCTTAACATCGATTTGGGGTGTATCCTCCTGCTGGGCCTCACCTGATTTATGGTCCGAAGGGGGCATTTGGGAGCCTTTAGTCAAGGAATTGACTGGGGTCTCTGCCCCCTTGACCCCCAAGTTGGGCCACTGTTGTGGCCTGATTTTGGGTGTTGTATTGGTCCACTTTATTTCATGTGTGGTTGCCCAGCCGGGGGTTAAAGGGCCTTATTCAAATCGTGACCTGCTTGATTTCTGGACTTGGATTTTGGATACCCTTTGAAATGTTTTATATGTGTTTTTGTTGACTTCAAACCCGCAGACAAATCCGTTTCTGTGCCTGGCAATTTGAAGACTTTTTATTCTGGACATTTGAGGTGGTGAGAGGACCTTGTGTCCATTAATTTAATTTGGATTGTACCCTCTCCCTGGGTCGTGAGAGGACTGGGGGGGGGGAAGAGACACATTATTTATTTGTTTAAAGTTTAAATTGTTTTATGATTTGTTATAATTTTTATATCTTGCAGTGAGAATACTAAGGTATTCTTTTTTCTCTCTCTCCCTGGCTGTGAGAGAGCTGGGGGTAAATAATTTTCTTCTGTTTCTTTTTAGTGGTAGGGGTGGTGAGAGAACCCTTACATTCACATTAATGTTTATTTATATATTTTATTTTTTGTTTGTTTTTACTTTATTTAATTTTCTCTGTGAGTCTTCATGTCCAGTCCAGACTTGGTTTTCTGTGAAGTGAGGCTTTTTTGTTTATTTGATTTTGTTTATGTTGATTACATCTGGGATTATTTGGTTAATTTTATGCTGTTAAGATTGATTATTTTAGTGTTTGGGGTTTATTGTTTTGTTTTGTTTTATTTAGCAGTGACATGTGCTGGCCTTCAGTCCCCATGGTGGTGTGCTATTCATCCTCCTCTCTTCACACCCTCCACCCTTTTTATACTCCTCCCCTACAATTTGATACTTACCAGCACTGTAGAGAATTGAGGATTGTTTGTGGGAGAGTGAGGAGGGCGGGGGTGTGCGAACAGGAGAGGATGAATGAGGGGGGCCACCGTATCGGGGTTATTAAGTCCAGAAGGCGCCGTGGGGCGAAATGGTACCCGGATCGTGGTTTGCCATGTCTGGTGCCCATACCCAAGGGCACTACTGAATCTAGTAGGCAGATAGGCCTGATAGCCTCTGAGGATTGTCCAACTCGGGTGGTGTTATGCAATGCCAGGTCCATCAAGAATAAGACCACCATTATTGCCGATCTTATTGGCTCAGCTGACTTGGCTTGCATCACCGAGACCTGGCTGGATGAAAATTCAGGCCCCATATTGGAGGCCATGACTCCACCCGGGTACTCGGTGATACACCACCCGAGATTGGACCGCGGGGGGGGGGTGCAGTCTGTTTCAAGACTGAATTGGGCCTCACAAATGTGGTAGTGGGTTAGACTGAGTCCTTTGAGTGCACAGTTGTAGCAGGTGTAGGCGTTTGAATCGTTCTTATCTACCGTCCACCCGGAGATGGGAAACGCTTCTTACAAGAAGTAACAGACTTCATCGTCGACATGTCATTTGAGTCACCCAGTTTGATGGTTCTGGGTGACTTCATTGCCTGGGTCGATGACGAGCTCTCGCAATTTGGTAATTACTTCCTCCAATTAATGTCTTCTTTGGGCCTCACACAGGTAATTTCCACTGCTACTCATAAATCTGGGCACTCTCTTAACTTAGTCTTCCTCTTAGGGATTGATGCATCTGACGTGGGGGTGGAACCAGTCGCCTGGTCAGACCACTACACAGTGAGGTTCAATTTTTGCACCCCCCTGAGAAGGTCTTCCTCTGTGGAGATGGTCAGGTACCGCCCATTACGGAATATTACTTCCCAAGGCCTTGTGGCGGTCCTTGACCTATCATCCCCCGTGTTGGCGAGCAGTAATCCAGAGACGCTGGTGTCGGCCTATAATGTAGCCATTACGGCAGCCCTGGATCTTATTGCTCCTGTTCATGAGCGCCCCTTATCCCTTCATCCCAGGTCCCCTTGGTTCGATGGGACATTGAGGGAGATGTGGAGACAGGGGCGAAGGTTAGAGCGATGTTGGCGCAAGTCCGTCCTTGAGGTCAACCGCCTTAGATTGATGGAACATTATTCTATCTATCAATCTGCAATCACCCATAAGAAGGCAGAATTCCTGTCCAGGGAGATTGCAGTTGCTCAGAATCGACCGGCGCAGCTGTTTCGGACTGTAGACAGACTGTGCAACCCAGCCTGTCTGCAAGTTCGAAAAGCCTTTTCGCAATTAGAGTGCGAGGAGCTCACTCGTTACTTTGCAACTAAAGTGGCCGACATCAGGGCGGACTTGTGCCTGGCAATCTCTAAGGGTGATGTCATAGAACAGTGTGAGTTCGCAGCACCCCAATTCTCTTGGAGTTCCTTTGGTTGACCTGAGTTCGTGGATATTATGAGGATCATCCATAGTGTGCATCCCACAAGCTGTAGTTTGGATCCTGGACCGATTCCCCTAATTTTGGGTTGTACTAATATCATCGGTCCAGTCCTGGTGCAAATAATCTGGTGCTCCCTGGAGTCAGGTGAGTTTCTTAGCTCCCTGAAAAAGGCGATGGTGACACCTCTCTTGAAGAAAGCTACCTTGGACCCAGACTGTTTCTCAAACTACAGACCTATCTCTAACCTTCCCTTTATTGGGAAGGATATTGAGAAGGTAGTGGCAGCCCGATTGGAAGATCATTTAACCGTCCATAATGTCTACGAATCCTTCCAATCCGGTTTTCGTAAAAGGCATAGCACTGAGACTGCGCTGGTTTGGGTGCTTAATGATCTTCTGAGGGCGAGAGATCAGAAGAGACGTTCCATTCTGGTTCTCCTCGATCTCTCATCAGCTTTTGACACTGTAGATCACCTGGTGTTGATAGCATGCCTGAGGCAAATTTGTGGAATGTCGGGAACTGTTCTACAATGGTTCACCTCATTCCTCACTGGGAGATCACAAAGAGTTGTGTCGGGAGTTTTTTCTTCTGGCCCAACTCCTTTGTTGTGTGGGGTGCCTCAGGGTTCCGTGCTGTCACCCATGTTATTTGCGGTGTACATGCTGCCCTCGGAGACATTATAAGACGGTATGGGCTGAGGTTTCACTGCTATGCAAATGATACCCAGCTATACCTGTCTTTTGCACCAGACCAGGATGGAGCTCTCACGGTGTTTAACAACTGTCTGGAAGAAATCCAGGGCTGGATGGATTCTAGTTGGTTAAAGTTGAACTCAGAGAAGACAGAGGTCCTGGTTGTGGACCCGGGTGGTCAGATAGAGAGGTAGCGTGATGGCACGCCCTCTGGAATTTTTCTTGGCAGCGTGTCACTTTCGACCTCTGAAGGGGTGCATAGCTTTGGGATTGTCTTAGATGATAGGCTGACCTTACAGTCTCAAGTGTTGGCCATTGTCAGGACTTCCTTTTACCATCTTAGGAATATCACCAGGGTTAGGCACCTTGTTCCGTCTGACTCTTTGCCAACGTTGGTCCACGCCTTTGTGTCCTCGCGTTTGGACTACTGCAACACCCTATACTTTGGGCTTTCTGGGGTTGAAATCCGTCACCTACAGCTGGTGCAGAATGCTACAGCCTGGGTTTTGACTGGGACAAGTAGGTCCTGTCATATTACCCCGGAGCTGCGCAAACTGCACTGGCTTCCTATATGGAGGCGGATCACCTTTAAAGTCATTTTATTGACTTTTAAAGCCCTTCACGATCAGGGTCCGGTCTATCTGAAAGAACTCCTAGTGTCTTACTACCCAGGCCGATCACTCCGCTTGGCCGATGAGGGGTTGCTAGAGATTCCAAGAGTGAATTTAAAATCTTCTGGCAGCAGAGCATTTTCTTATGCTGCACCCACTCTTTGGAATTCTTTACCATGCTGGTTACAGGAGTGCACCTCCGTGGAGGAATCCAAAAATAATCTGAAAACTCATCTCTGTCGAATGGCCTTCTTGGATGGTTATACATAGTGTAACTGTTACTGTGTTGAGATCTTACTTCATATTTTATTAACTGATTTTAATGTTTGATGTTATTATGCTATGATTTTATTTATATGTATTATTGGATTCATATTTGATGTTATTGTTTTAATGTATTCAGTGCCTTGGTAAGTTGAGAGGCGCTATAAAAATAAAGTTGATTTTATTTTATTTCATTTTATAAATAAAGTTATTATTATTATTATTACTATTATTGTGGAAAGTTAAAAAAGGCTCCCTACATGACAGGGCCTGTAACTCTCTTATTTGTCTAACTGAGCATATTGCCACTAGAAAAACTGTATTTAAAGTACATCAGTAGAGTGAGTTCTGTTGGAATAGGGGGCCCTGTAGGGCTTCTAGAATAATAGTTAATTGCCATGGGGCACACAGTTGTTTGACCCTTGGTGTGGATATTGTAACTGCTCTGAGAAGCCTGATCACATCAGGATGTGACCCAATGAGCCCTATTCCCAGTAGTGGACCTCTAATAGATGAAATTGCGGATGTCTGTACTCTTAGTAAAGCAGGGCTAAGACCCTTACTCACACCATCATTTAGGAAGTCAAGAATTTGTGGCAGACCAGCTACCAGTGGAGAAGTTCCTTCCTCCAAGCATCATTTCCTGAAAATGTGCCATTGTTTGTGGTATGTAAGGTTGGTGGATTGCCGTCTTGACTAATATGCGATTCACTACCCTGGTGTGGTACTCCTGGCTCAACAGTCTGTTTCTTTCAGTAGCCAGGCTCTCAACTTCAAAGCAGAGGGGTTTGGATGTAGGATAGGGCCTTGGCTCAGCAGGTTCAGCCAATGCAGTAATGGCATTGATGAATCTATTGCCATCATTTGGAATAGGGAGTACCAGGGTCTCCTGGGCCAGTCTAGTGCCACCATCACCACTGTTGCCCTGTGAGCTGTATTTTGTGAAGTACTTTGCATATCATGGTGGTTGGCATAAATACATAAGCTCTTTGGAACCTCCATGGGGTGGATAGTGTGTCCACTTTCTGTACTCACTGGTCCAAGAATCTGGAGTGGAAGACCGATAATTGTTGTGTCGTGACACCATGAGGGCTATTTGAAAGGGTCCCCATGTTTGCTGTATCTTCCAGAATACTTTTTCATTGAGCTTCCATTCTGATTGGTTTATGGTTACTCTGTTTAATCAATTGGTCTCTGTGTTGGCTATGCCTGCTAGATAAATCACTGTGATTGATAATAGGTTGCACTCCACTCAATGCAGTACTTCGAGTGACTCTGAGATCATGTTCTTGCTGCGTGTACCTTCCTGTTTGTTCAGGTATGCCACAGTTACCTGGTTGTCACACCTCACTAGAATTGCCTGACTGGTGATTAGTGGTTTGAAAAATTTTAGTGCGAGTAGTACTGCTCTTATTTCCAGGATATTGATTGGTAGGGCTGACTCCCTCAGGGACCATAGCCCCTGAGTGACCTGATTCATGTATGTTGCTCCCCAGCCCTTCAGACCTGCATATGTGGTGATGATGGCCATGTTTGGTTCAGTTAGGGGCATTATATTGTCCTTGTTGGTTCACCACCGAAGGGCTAATAGAACTTTTGCTGGGGGTGATATCCAGAATTGGAAGTCCTGGGATGTCCAGTCCCATGCCTCAATCAGATATCTTTGCAGTCATCTCATATGGAGTCTGGCCCATGGTACCATGTCTATCATGGCCACCATAACCCCCAGTACTTGGAGGTAGTCCTATATCGGCCTGTTGGGTCCGTGCAAGATGCCATTGACCTGTGTGCAAATATTGATCACCTTGTCTACCGTCTGGGTCATGCTGTCGTGTCAGGTGTCTATCATTGCTCCCAGATGGGAGATTGACTGTGATGGGATCAGCTGATTCTTCTCCCTGTTTATGACCCATTCGTGTTCCTGAAGGCATTGCACCACTAGATTTGTGTTCTGTTTTGCCTCTTCCACTGTCCTTGGTCACAGCAACCAATCGTCTAGATGTGGAATCATATGTACCCCTTTTTTCTCAGGTGTGCCACTAGGACAACCAGGGTTTTGGTGAATATCCTGGGGGTGGATGCCAGGCTGAAGGGTATGCAGGTGTATTGGTAGAGTGCTCCTTTTACATTGAATTGTAGGTATTTGTGGTGTGCCTGCTGTACTGGAATGTGCAGGTGTGCGTCCTTCAAGTCTATCAACATCAGGTAGTCTCCCGGTTGAATGGCCAGAAGGGTGGAACCTAGTGTCTCCATTTTGAATTTCTTGTACACTACAAACTTGTTTAAATATTTTAGATCCAGCACTGGGTGCATTCCCCACATCTTCTTTGGGACCACAAAGAACAAGGACTAGACTCCTGTGTCAGACTGGCAAAATAGCCCCATTTTGTAACAAGTCCTCTATCATCAGATCTATGGCCTGGTTTTTCTCGGGGCACTTTGGAGTGGGTAAGATGAGGGTTTTGTTCAGTATTGAGTTGGTGCTGAAATCAATGGCATAGCCCTTTGCTACTACCTCCCTCACCCATTTGTCCAATGTTGTTCGGACCCATTGTGTCACAAACCTTTTCAGTCTCACTGTGATTTTGGGAGGGTTTGCTTGGGCCTGCATAGCCTTATTGTTTCTTTCCCTGGTTCTTGAAATTGGGCTTGTTACCTCCATTGTTGTAAGGTCTGTTGGTGTTGTTTCTGGCGTTGTTGCCATATGCCTCATTCTGGAACTTGGGTCTCTGGTTCCATTGTCTGGAGCCCTGGGAATTGTAATTTTGTGGCTTGTGTTTAAAGGGTTTGGGCTTTGGCCAAAAGGGCCTGTTGGAGGGTAAGTAGACGTCCTTGTTTCCTTGTGCTTTTTTGCTTGTTCTGTTCTTTAGGTAGGGTATGAGTCCTTCACCAAACAAGGTGCCCTCCTTGAAAGGCAACTTCATTAGTGCGCTCTTAGACTCATTATCTTCTTGCCATAGCTTTAGCCAAAGTGCTTGTCTTGCCTTGTTTGCTAGTACTGTCTTTCTGGACCCAAATCTCAGTATTTCAGAGGATGCATCCGCTATATACTTGACTGCCTGCAGAGCGCATTCTGCTACATCTGCCTATGGGGAGTCCTTTGAGATAGTTTGTGCCAGGATTCGGTCCACCTGAGGAGTGCCTTGCTTGTGAACCAAATTGCTGCTTCAGCCAAATGTAGCATGCTTGATACCTCATGTATTTTTCTGAGGTGTTCCTCTATCTTTTTGTCCATCGGGTCTTTGAGTGCAGCTGTGCTCTCAATGGGTATTGTGGTGCGTTTTGACAGTTTGGAAACTGGGTGGTAAACTTTGGGAGCCTTTCCCCAGGCCTCTCTCCTTGCTTGGGATAGCAGGTACCAAATATTTACCATGCTCTTTTCGGGGAGTCTGGTGGGTTTGAGGGCGTCATACTCCTTAGCAAGTATGGTTCCGATGGTTTTGCAGGATGGGAAGAGAACCTTCTCCTCTGGTTGACTGTGTGATAATAAAGGGTCCTCTGATGTGGAGGGTTGCTCAGGCTCCTCCACAATTTTGAGTGCCGAACTCACCATCCTGATAAGCACCTCGATATTTTTGCCATGGCACATTCTGTTTGATTTGTCCGCTGTTTCTTCCTCTGGGTCAGCTGGGTCTCAGTCATAGTGCTGTCTGTGTCATGTCTTTTCCTTTTTCATTAGGGTTCATCTCCTTGTACAACTGGTCTCTTGGGTGTTGGCACTGGATTGCCAGCCTTAAGCATTTCCAGCAGTTGAAACAGGAGCTGTGCTTGGCTGGCATCCAGGGCCAGTGGAGCTGTAGGAGGTGGGGGCTGTCGCCATCCAGGTCCTGTTCTTCCATGTCTCTGGACCTGCAGTTATCTGTTAATATGTATACTGAATAGGTTGTAGCCCCCCTCATCCACCTCCAGAAAGAGGATTCCACATTTTCTGCATTTCCTGATTGTTCTGTTTTTATCCGTCAATCTGTGGGGTTGAGATAAAAGGAATTGTATGAGGTATGGGCTCTCCATTGAACATGCCACATAAAAAATTAGCTCTCCCCTTGTATTAGTTATATATATATATATATATATATATATATATATACTGTATTCTTTGTCCTGATGATAGACACAAGGGAGCCCTGACTACAAAGAGCAACTAGGGTGTCAGAATAGGTCTAAAACAAATGAGCAGACTAGATGGACCTACCAGTCTCCTTCTGCCATCAGCTTCTATGTTTCTATGATGTGGCAGGAGTAGGGGAGCTTACATGGATAGAGCCAGCCCAGCAGTTGAGCTACCGCTATTTGCTTGGGGCAATGTAGTCTGGCAGTTCAGTGTCTCCATTGTTCTCTATGGGGCATGTGGTTTCTGTCCCCATGCAAGATGGCTGCCAAAATCTCACAAGGCTAGGGAGTGATTTGGAATAGCCCTATACATTGCATTGTAGGGTCCCATGTAAGATGGATGCTGTGATCTCGCGGGATTTTCCCATGAGATGTGCAAGTGGTGCATCATTCCTGTTGTGGCCCAAGTCTCATGAGACTTGTGGGGCTTCTGGGAATCTGAGGGAGCACAGTGAGCGGACAGAATGGCTGCAGAGAGTCTCAGTGGGTGGGGAAGTTGCTCTCCTGCTGTGCCCACCAAGACAAGGGCTTGTTTTTTCACCTGTGTGCTGCTAGGGTCTGTAAGACACCAGATACTCTTAAATGGCCATTGGTCACTTGGAGTGTGGTGCAGTCCCTGATCTTGGTGTTAAGACTGAGAACGGCCACCACCACCAGCAAGCAGAAGAAGAGGGAACAGCCATTTCAGCAGAACTGGACAGCACTGTAACGGGAGGTAGGAGAACTCCTGTAATTTTATCTTTTTTGGGGTTGGTTGGTTGTGGGAGCTACTGGAGGTCCCCAGCCACCATGCAGAATCTCCTATCTTGGTGATCCTTATTGTTTAGTCCTCCTAATTCTGTAAGTAGTTTCCTGCATTGTGAGGATGCTCCTACAGGGACCTCAATGGCAAAGGTGTGTATGTGTCTTAGGCTAGAGGTGGCAAGTCACTCCTAGAGGGACTTGTCTGATTCCATGGATTACTGCAGTATTAAGTGTGTGCCTGGGATGGGGAAGGGAATCCTACAGGAGGGGCCCTGCCCCAGCACTCCTCCCTCATTTCATTGCCCTTATAACAGCTTAATAAAACATTACTTTTTTTTGCTTATATGTTAACTTCTCGACAAGGTATAGACGCATTCTATACCAAAAATAGTAAATGGCAGTAGCTGCCTATGTTAGTCCAAGTTTGTGCTGACTGGCTACCAGAAATTTGTTGGTTAGTTCTTAATAGATGACTGTAAATTATTGCTTGTTGGGAGCAGACATGGATTGCAACCAACCTCTTCTAGATGCATGAAGTAAACTGGAGATTCTAGGATGGGACAAGGGGGCTGGCCACTGCCAGCTTGAATTTGATTGGATCGTGCATCAACCTATAGGATGGATGAGGAATACTCAATGGTTTCTGAGTGCGGAGTACTATAATGGGTACGAGATGTAGTCCCAATATTCTTTGAATGATAAATGTTATTTTGTTTATCAAAGAGATCTTCGGTTCATATTTTTTTTTAGGTCCTAGCCCATATAAACTTAACGTTATCAGTTCCTGTTCTCCTCCAAATATACTTCTCTGTGTCCTTTGTCAGGGAGATGGACCAGTTTAATGAACACTCCATAATTTCTTGATGAGCACTCCATAATTGCTTGTCTCAAACCAAATGCAATGCCCAGCTTTTTTAAATGTCTCTGTTTTGTCCACGTTTGATATGTCTGCAGAATAACAGATAATAACTTTAGATACAGAAGAATTCACTTTTTGTCTAAATGCTTCAAATAGACAACTGTCAATAATATCAGTTCCCAGTTCTGTCTCCACCAGATAGCCCATCAGTTCTGTTTATGTATGTCATGTTTCATAATCTCTCTCAAATATATCCTCCAGTTCTAAAAATCATTCAGTCCCCTTACTACTACATCCTGTTTCCTAATTTCTGTTCTCTTGGGGTCTTCTCTAGATACCATCTCACTCTACTGCCCACTCTGAGTGGCTTTGCAGTGTTCTGAAACTGCATGTAATTACAATGCTTTAGTAAGTCAAGTAATCTCAAGATGTGCAAAATTTGAATGTATCAATCAGCTGCACGGTGTAGTAATCAAAGTGTATTAAAATTACCCATTAGATAGTCATCAGTCTAAAATACATCCAATGCCCCTTTCAGGCCTGTACTGCTGAGCATCCTTCTGCCCTGATGGGGGAGGGCATGGCCCAGGTTGACTCCAGTGTCTAGGGGTATTTGATGGTATGGCTTGGTAGAAGCCTGCCATGCAAAAACACCTAAGGCAAACATAGACTGTATCCTTTCTCTTTGTCTAGCGAAACAGCTCATGATGACATATCAAAGATCACTCCTCACACCAGCTAGATAGTTAAACGTGTATCTCCTTTACTTAGCGATTAGGGGTCCAAGGTTAATGTTAGTTTGTGCATCTCAGACTTCACTCCTGAGCATGGTTTAATTCATTAACATTAGGCCATGCTACTTAACTGCTGACAGTAGTCAAATCTGGGCCCATTAGTTTATGTGAGATTCTCCTATTCCTTAAGACAAGACTGGCACTGCTGTGCACCCAATTCAGATACTCTGGGAACTACCATTACCCCATCAATATAGTTAGTTTGGATACTATACCTAGCTCTGGCAATATCATTCCAATGGTAGGCATGACTTACTCTCCTGCTTTGAGTTTTAGCTCACCTTAGCATAAAACAAGATACATTCTCTCTACCTGATTCTGGAAGTTTCTAAACATGAATACAGTACAGATTACCTCCGCTGATTGCCTTATCTACAAGCCCCTTTATCATCAAGATCAAATCTCAGCTTCCAACTGCATTGCTGCTGTGGCTTGTACTGCATGGCTACATGGACACTTCAGGGAACCCTCCAGGCCCAAAAGTTATCAATGCGCATCCCTTTAAGAGATGCCCACCCAGAATCTCACTAATGCAGTCCCAAGCCATTTTTAGCTGTCCTTAGCTGTCAATACCCTCTGCTAACTCCTTGCTTGGTCACAGCACCTCTACAGAGACTGTGTTGTCCTTTGCTAGACTAGAGAGGAGAAGTTTGCCATGCGAGGACCGACACTGCATGCTGCCACTAGTAGAGCTGCTGTTGGCCTCCCTGAGCTTAAGCACCTGCAGAACTCCTTCAAAAACTATTGCATGAACCACTGCTTTACACCAAAAACTCCTATTATACTTTGTACTAAATTCCACCCCTCATTCTGAAGGGCAAAGCTATTGGTGCACTGCACCTAGGACTTTGATGGACAGAAGTAGTAACAACCTGCTCCCTTTCAGGGAAAAGGTGGTTGTATTACTTGCTAGCAAAATTCATAAATAAAGAATGAAAAAAAAAGTTTCATGAGGAAAGACATACTGAGCTAGTAACACCTCATTCCCAGATGTGTCCTGGGAGAAGGGGGGGAGGGAGGACAATGAGGAACACTAAGAACAATAATACAATAAGAGATGGCTAAGCAATATAGATAATTGTATATTCATATACTTAAGTATTCACATAATTAAAATGTTTTGTACCCTTTAACATAAGAACTGCTCCCAAAGGTACAGTCCTATTGCTAATCAGTTTGTGCTGAAATCTGCTCCTTTAGTGTTTGAGCCAATTAAAAGAAGCAAAAAGAAGGAAATAACCCACAAGTATGTAACGGGGGTGATCAGGGCAGAGGAGGGGAGGGGAGTCTATTTCAAATGAGGAAGTGCATCAGAGGGCAAGAGGGTATGTAATCAAGCTGGAAGGGGGGAAGTTTAAGTGGGATGTGAGGAAGTACTACTTCACTGACAGAGTGGTGGACACCTGCCACTAGATGTTTTGGAAGCAAAATCAGTGGAGACCTTCCACCATGCATGGGATGCACATAAGGGAATACATAAGGAAATATTTGCAAATATGCAAGGACGGGGAGGGTCAACAGAGATCAGGTAGGATCTGCGGAGACAGAATAGGCAGGGAAAATTTAAGCAGACTGGGTGGGCCAGGTGGTCTTTTTCTGCTGCCAGTTTCTGTCTTTCTGTGTTTCTAAACACACTCCTTTTGGGCTCTGTTCACAAATGCCTGTGCTATGTAAGGGTGGTGTGTAGGCATTCCAACTCCGGAATGCCACATAGTGGTGCCCTAAGCACCCCCTGTGGCATTCAGAAATGGCATGCAAACCACTTGCATGAGGGATCCCTGTGCTGGCTGCACTGCTCTGTGCTGGGGGTGGGATGGGGGCATGACAGAGGGTGTCCATGCCAGCACGTATTCACTAAGGCACATATGTGCTACACTGGCTCCTGACAGCTGCACGAGAGGGGACCCTACCATAACTGTCCTGTGTGGTTACGCATCCCCCCAGCTGGCACCCCTGCCGTACTGTTGCCCTAGCCCACCATGCTGTTTGGGTGGGCTGGAGTGGATGTATGGGCAAATGTCCAGTGGAGGTACATTGTGGGGTACACACCCTCACAGTAGCACATGCCCAGCCATGGAAGGGATCCGCCATGGGAGCCAGGACGAGCATCTCATTAGATGCTGCCCTGCATCCTGCACCTAGCCAGCAGGCTGCCACATTCCTCAGCTGTGTGGCTGCATGCCAGGGGTGGGGCAGTGCACTGGCAGACAGCAGTCATGAATGCTGATCGGCACATGTTTGTGCTGAGCAGGCAGGATACATGTGTTTTGCGTGTAAGTCCTGCCCATTCATGAATAGAGCCCTTTGAGCATAAACTAAACCACCTCTGGCAGCCATGTTCACAGAGTTACTCAACACTGGTGTCATTCCAGGGGACTGGAGGAGGGCATATGTAGTCCCACTGCACAAAAGTGGCAGTAGGAAGGAGGCGGGGAACTACAGGCCAGTCAGCCTCACCTCAGAGGTGGGAAAGATCATGGAGACACTGTTGAAAGAAAGGATGGTGGCACATCTGGAATCCAGTGGTGCTCAGGATCTGAGGCAACATGGATTCACAGCAGGAAGGTCATGTCAAACGAATCTAATAGATTTATTTGATTGGGTGACTAGGGAAATAAATCAGGGAGGGGTGGTAGACGTCACCTACCTAGATTTCAGCAAAGCCTTCTACACAGTCCCACACAGAAGGCTGATTAACAAGATGGGCAGTCTGGGCATCTGAGACAAGGTGGTGAACTGGGTTAGGAACTGGTTAACAGACAGGAGACAGAGGGTGGTGGTAAATGGGGTATAATCTGGAGAGAGGGAGATGACCAGAGGGGCACCACAGGGATCAGTACTAGGACCAGTCCTGTTCAATGTCTTCATTAGTGACATTGCAGAGGGGCTGGAAAGAAAGGTCTGCCTGTTTGCAGATGACACCAAGATCTGCAACAATTTGGATACTCCAGAAGAGGTGCAGAAAATGAAGAGGGACCTGGAGAAGCTTGAAAGATGGTTGAAGATATGGCAACTGACGTTCAATGCAAAGATGTGCAAAATAATGCACCTGGGTAGAGGGAACCCTGGGAAGAGCAACAGGTTGGGGAGGGAGCTGACTGTCACCAAAGAGGAAAGGAACCTAGGGGTTATCATCTCCGATGACCTTAAGGTATCAAAGCAGTGCACAAAGGCAGCGGGGAGGGCCAGTGGCATGCTGGGGTGCATAGACAGAAGTATCTCTAGCAGGAGGCGGGAGGTGGTGATACCATTGTATAAAACATTGGTAAGGCCTCACCTGGAGTACTGCATGCAGTTCTGGAGGCCACACCTGTGCAAGGACATAGATAAGGTGGAGACTATCCAGAGAAGGGTAACAAAGACAGTGCAAGGTTTGCACCACAAAACATATGAGGAGAGAGACTAAGAGACCTCAATATGTACTAAATGGAGGAGAGGAGACAGCGGGGAACATGATTGAAACTTTCAAGTACCTCAAGGGCATAAACAAGGTACAGGTGAGGGACCTTCTCCAATGTAAATAAAGTACTAGAGTAAGAGGGCACAATATGAAATTGGAAGGGGGTAGATTAAGAGGTAATGTGAGGAAGTTTTTCTACACAGAAAGGGTAGTCAACACTTGGAATAGTCTGCCACAGGAGGTAGTGGGGACAAGCACAGTGGATGGGTTTAAGCATGCCTGGAAAAGGCACTAGGGAAGTTTGAGAGGGAAGGGAGTGAAGAAAAACCATTGATCACATAGGGTCAGTGGCCACATACAATGTATAGGGCCTACGGGCAGACTGGATGGGCCTAGCAGTCCTTATCTGCTGACAGTTTCTATGTTTCTTAAAAGCAGGACAAAAGGAACATACACCACTGCTCTCAAAAGTGCCACAGTTAGGGACAGTAGAAGATGCCAGCGAAAGAAAAACTGTGCACACACCTGAAAGTTCAGTTGCAAAATGGGATTATTAAGAGCCTAGTTCAGAAAAGGATGCTGTGCTAACACCCCTACTTATCACCACACACAGGTGGCTTCAGTTTTTCTTTTACTAGTTATTCTACTGTTCCTGGCCCATGACTCCTGGTTTTCACACACCCATAGGTCTAAAGTGCCCCAGTCCTCCTTCCTCCGCTGAATCTCCTTATGCAGGACATCACTCCAAAAAATTAAAGCAGACTTAATGCAGTCTGCTATACAAAGCGCCATGGTATGCCAAAATGTTTCACTCTCATGTAATCTTACTCCAGACAAATGAGGGGAAATGTTAAGAGAGCCAGGAAATCCCTGCACACGTAAGCATCCCCAAAAATACATTTCCTCTGGCTTACAGACTCAGTGCATCAGTCCTTTATTATCCAGCAAGCAAGAAAGCAGTGCACCCAGAAGAACAACACCAGCATTTCTCTCAGAAGAGCTTTGTCAAGAATCGGGTAAAATGTCCAGAAAGACCTCATAACAGCAGTGTTTGAGGCCAATTTGTAGCAAAAAACACAGGGCACAAACTCTTATCGAGTGGTTTATCAAGTGGTTTCACAGTTAATCCTAAACCACAGGTCTCATCAGTGGAGTCTGATGACTAAGTGCTCACTATAGAAATGAGTGTGTTGGAGATCTCAAAGTGCACGTCTGTGGCGTCAGCCTCAGCTGCAAAAAAGGTACCGTGGCAGCAGCTGAGCTACAACACCAAAGGCTGGGAATCAGGATCTTATGCAGGAAGGGACCCCTCGCTGGGAATGATGTAATCTTCGCTGACACACCAAGCTCCATAGTAATATAACAGAAAGGGCTACTTGGGTGATACTTCACACAGCTATATTCTTTTTACATTGCCAGTTTGTCATGCAGGAAAGTTTTGTGCCATTTTTTAATACATTTTTTGGTTATATGCATACATTGTGAACAATGGCTGGTAATTATTTAAACAAAATGGTCGGAAAGCCTTTCAGAGAAAATTATTTATAATTTAATTGCAGCACTATCCCCATTTTTTTATTTGGCTTGAACATACAAAAAAAATCCCGTCTTCCCCATATCCATTTCCACCACAGAAATATCTTACTGGTATGCCTGTCCTGGTGCCCAGCAGCAGCATACTGGGAAACTACAGTGGTCTGCTAGTCATGGTAATGCAAACCTGGCACGTACAGTGCCATGCCACTGCAGGTGCCTGTTTTCTGATACCTGCTTCGGCATGCCACTGCAGATGCCCAGCATACCACTGTAGGTGCCCTGTTTCTGGCACCTTTGCTGGCCTGTAAGTAAGACACGCCTGTGCTGGAAAAGGCTGCTGCTTCTAGGTATTGTCACCACTGTCTTTTTACTATCCATGGGGAAAGTGTGACATGGGCTGCTCGATTCCCAAACAGCAGGAGGTTAAAGAAGAAAGGGCATTGTTTTTGTAAATACTCCCCTCTCCCCTTCCAGCATTACATCAACATGCAGCTGCTTTCTACAAGCTTTAAGCCCCCACACAAAGGCAAAAGGTGTGCTGCTAGCTATGGGTATTTTATTTATTTATTTATTTGAAATGCTTCACCAGAAAAAGCATACTGGGCTACAACAGCTCATTTCCAGATGCATCCTGGGGGAGAAGGGAGAGAAGATGCAGTTTGAAAATGATAACCAAGTACAGTGAATATACATAGAGTTAAGCCTCTACATACAACCTAATACATTGAAACTATGTCAAACATATTTTAGTAAGCGTAGGCATCACTTGCTATCCAGGTATAATGTTTACATATGTGCATTTTACAGATATACACATGCATATACAGTATATAGTTTTATATAGCATGTGTGTGTGTGTGTATATATATATATATATATATATATATAATAATAACTGAGTTAAGCTTTCCCATAGGGAAACCGTGGTGTAATTGCTGTTATAAAGGCGTTTCTAACGGCAAACACGTGCACAGTTTCCCTCGCTATGTGCATGCCCAACCTAGAGCTCTTCTGGGTTTTCACCACTTGCCACCAGATTTCTTCGTCTGTCGAAACTGCACCACCGCCACTATCTCTAGGCAGTAAGTAACTATTTAAAAAAAACTTCCTAACAAAAATCACACCGTAAAGGGGACAACAAAACAAGAAAAAGTAAACTGCTGCTAAGCAACTGAGGATTCGGCTAAACATCATCCAGAACACAGCCGCACCAGACCATTTATTTTATATAATTGGCTGTGGCAAAAAAGCCTAATCCAGCAATTACATAAAATAAAATATTGGGTGGTGTGTATAAACTCGAATTTTACACACACCCTCGGGGTTGGATGCCTGAATAAACCCCTCGAGCTTTGCTCTCGGGGTTTATATGCCATCCAACCCCTTGGGTGTGTGTAAAATCTCGTTACACACACCACCCCATACTTTATTCTCTATTATTTATGCAATATGGGTGGAGATAAGCAGAGTGTGATAAATCTGTTTATCTGAGTAACTGTGTACACAGATTTCATTTATGTATACAGTGCTTATGCCATCAGCCATTTATCCACACAGTGCTTAAGTCATTTAGAATGTTCGGCCTCAGTAGCAGTATTAACCATATTCAGATGCGAATATCTTTAAAACGAAAAATGATAGCATGGTACTGTGAGCATGAAAGTTGTTCAGCACAGAAACATCTACAACATGAGTGGTGGTTCATTTATTGATACCGTTTAGATTTTTTCATAATCGGCAAAAAACAGCAGAAAATTCCATTTTTGTGCACTTTTTCATCAAACAAACACAAAGAACTTAAAAACAAAAAGTGATAGTATGGTACTTTGAGCACAAAGGTTGTTCAGCATAAAAATATCTACAAAATGAATGGTGTTTCAATTCTAGATTCCTTTTAGATTTTCTATAATCAGCAAAAAATGGCAGAACATCCAATTTTTATTCACTTTTTTGACTAACAAATGCCCCCTACAAAAGCAAAAACAAAAGAATTGCATAAATGGAATATGCAATGGAAAACTCATGTAATAAATGATGTATTTGCACTTGCGCAATTTGACCTCAGACACCTCACTCATGGCTTACGCCACTCGTGAGGTTACCCGAGGCCAAACTGCTCTTGTGCAGATAAATCATTCATTACACTTGCTTCCATTGCATATACCATATTACACTGGCCCGGAAGAGCCAGTGTAGTTAGGGTTTGTAGGAGTATTTAATGTTAAAGGGCAATTTTTCCTGGTTAATAACTTTAAATTGATTTCTCGGATTTTCCTAGAATTTGGCATGCATCATCTGCTGGGGCAGGTCTGTTGATGTACCAAATTTAGTTTGAATCCCTTTTGAGAATTTTGAGATATAAAGTGTTGAAAATACAGAGATTTACCTGTTTTTTGCTGTTTTTTTGGTCACCTGTATCTCAGAAACGGCTTTAGGTGCTGGGCTGAAATTTTCAGGGTAGAAAGCATTGACCTCACAGATGTGCCTTTTGAAGGTTTGGTAAAACAATACTAATCCATTCCAAAGTTATTGAATCTTGAATTTGCCTTTATTTCCTATGGGAGAAAATAGATGTAAACGTGAAAGTGATTTTTGCACACTGTCATACAGTTTTGCATACTTTGCACCGGAATAACTTTGCAACACGCTAACAGATTTGTAGGAAATTTGACAAGCGTCGGCCTAGGGCAAAAGTCTCTTTACTTGACAAATTTGGATTGAATCCCCTGTTTGATTTCTGTGTGTAAAATAGTGTGGAAAAAAACAGATTTTTGAGGTTTTGCAGTGTTTATTAATGTTAAAGGGCAATTTGTGGATCTTAATAACTTTGTAGTGGTTAAAGTGATTTCTACAAAATTTGGCATGCGTAATTACCCTTGGGGAGGTGTTTGTAAGCAATAAATTTTATGTTAATAGTGTTAGCCGTTTCCGAGATACAGAGTGTTAAAAATAAAGGTTTGGGGGGGTTTGACACTTTTTTTGTCCATCTGTATCTAGGAAACGGCTTTGGCTTCTGGGCTGACATTTTCAAGGTAGAAAGTGTTGGCCTCACAGATGGGCCTTTTGAAGATTTGGTGGGAAAATATAAATTTGTTCCAAAGTTAAAATATGCTGAATTTCCCATTATTTCCTATAGGGAAAAATAGATGTCCCACACAACACAGGATTCTGCTTTGAACTATGATTCTGCTTCGAACTATGATTCTGCTTCAAACTGGGATTCTGATTCAAACCAGGATTGTGCTTCAACCTAGGATTCTGCTTTGAACTAGGATTCTGCTTTGTATGAGCCCTATGGAAAGGGATTCTGCACTGAACAAGGATGCTATTTTGCAATACTAAACCCCTTTTGGCAGACAGAACCAACTCAGCAGGGGAACAGGAACCAGCAGTCAACCAACCCTGCCAATTCTACAGCCCCCAGGGCCCCACCCCAGGCTGCATAACCCCCCCTAGAGTTTTTTAAAACATATTCTCCACTCTGGGGTGATCTGCCAGGCTTTGTTTTCTCCAACACTGTGAACTGAGATTTAAACTTACTATAGGACTGAATGAAGTGCTAACCTTTTTGCTGGTTTTCCAACTCAGTGCTTTTCAACTGAATTTAACACCCTTGTAAGTGCACCTCATGCTTGAAGGCTAAACATTTTGTGTCATTGAGCTATTGTCTTTTGTGCTTTTTGCTATTTCAATATCATATTCCCCCCCCCACACACCACCATCACCAACAGCACAATAGGACACTGGAGAGCCCACTCCCAGTGTCCCAGATAAAGCACCCCTTCCCCCACTGTGGGACACTGGGGAACCCACTCCCAGTGTACTGAAATATGTATGTAATGGTTTTGCCAACAGCGGGGTGCCCAATCCCCACATCAGCACTACACTCACCCCCACCAGCAGTGTGTGACTCTAGGGAGCCCACTCCCAGTGTACATAGTGTACCCAGTTATGTTGTACCCCTCAGAGTAGTGTGGGACACTGGGGAACCCACCCCAGTGCCCTGAGAAATGGTTCTACTGTTCCTGTGAAAAAAGAAAACAGTCCACAACATCTTTTTTAAACTCCTGTAAAAAAAGGTCTCTCATTGTTTCCCCATCCTTCTCTCACATCCTGACCCTCCCACTGAGCAACCAACCACCCCACACCCCCTTGCCCTATACCTACCAACCAGGTCAGTGGTTGTCATCTTCTATGGACCAGGACACGTCTGCACTCTTCAAAGTTGAACAGCAAACTGAAGAACAAAGGTAAGTGCCATATAGAGGCGGTCAATGGCATTTTGAACATACTGTATGTTAATATCTCAGCCATTTGTAGGAATTTTACATAGATACATAGACACTGTTGGCAGATAAGGGTCTATGGCCCACTCAGTCCGCCCAGTTGAGCTTGTAAGTTCACTTTATGATTTTCTAGAAGTTTGTTGCCCCTTACCCCTGAACTCTAGAATGTCCTTATATCTATCCCAAGCATTCTTAAATCCCATGATTGTTTCAGCCAGCACCACTTCCCCGGGCAGAGTGTTACACTTGTCCACCACCCTTTCTGTGAAGAAATTCTTCTTCATGTTTCATCCAAATTGCCCTCCCTACAACTTCATCCCATGCCCTCTGTCACAAACCCACTCAGCAGGTCACACCTCTGAGCGCAGTCTTGTGAACAGGAAACAGAAACAGGGTAACCCTCCTGTCTGTTTTGTGGGTCCAAATCAACCTTTGGTCTCAAGTCTTGGAGGGATTCAAACTGTGAACCTCTTGTTAGTGCACCCAATATACAGGCTCAGATAATTCTGCTCTTTGGGGGGGGCCAGTTATCTTTCCCCTACGAGCACCTAATCAGGTGTACAAAATGAACCTTTATTAAAGACCTCAGATAACTCTTACCTTTTCCTAGTTTGGTAAAACCATATAAGCTCATGCACAGTGTTGTCACACTCTTAACCATCCACGCATCACAGGCAAAAACAGAAGGACTTGGAAGACACAAATAGTCTATTTTAAAAATGAGATGTTTACTTAAAAATAGATAAAAATGTAAAATGTAAAATACAGAACCATATATCACAAAACATAAAAATCACTTAAACAAAACAGTTTTAAAAGTGCAGACTAAATCTCCTACCTACCACAGTACTCTTAGAATTGTCTCTTCTCAGGTATGTTCATCTAATAGTGCCTGATGTTGCTTTTTCAGAGTCCAAACATTTGTGTGTAAATGGAAAACAGAATACTGTTTAAAAACTGGCTTTGCCAACCTCTTTGCGTGAGGTCACCTAGCTCCTCCCTGTCAGAATATAAAAAAATATTTCTCTGCAAAACAGGATGTCTTATCACAACTCATTTTCTTATATGACCCTTTGATCTATGAGCAGCTTTCCCTTTCCAGGATATCAAAGCATATGTTATGGCTTCGCACTAAGGTGTCATAACCTGCTCTTCTTCCTCTAACCATTATAAAAGTTTATGATTGATCTTGGCAGTTGGAAAGCTGCAATTAATCACATAAATAGGAGATCCTAAATTTTAAGTCTCTTCTAGCCTGTAATTATCTCTTGGCCTTCCAGGTAACACCTATTAGCTAAAACCTGGTGTGTGTGGGGGGGGGGGCGTCATCCCACAGGCTATCAGCATCTCTCATGAGAGACATTCAATAACACATTTTTATATTACAAAAATCATAGATTAATCAGAACCAGCTGTCTGAGTGTCACGCCATCTAGTTCTGGAACATCTTTTTCACTGGAAAATAATGTATTCCTACACCCTGTTCCTCCCTATAAGGTACTTGTATGTCTCTTTCATATTACCTCTCTCCCTCCTCTCCTCCAGGGAGTACATATTCAGGTCCTTCAACCTGTCCTCATAGGACTTGTGATGCAATCCCTGCACCATCTTTGTTGCCCTCCTCTGAACCTTCTCTACCCTGTCTATGTCCTTATGTAGGTAAGGTCCCTAGAACTGTGCATTGTACTCCAGGTGGGGCCTCACTAGTGTCTTGTATTTTGAAATTATCACCTCCTTTTTCCTGCTGGTGATGCCCCTTCCTATGTATCCCAGCATCCTTTCTGCTTTACCTGCTGATTTGTCACACTGTTTCCCTACCTTGAGGTCATCAGAGATGATAACCCCAAGGTCCCTTTCCTGCTTGGTGCATGCTATATCCTCACCCCCCAACTGATATGTTGTTCCAGGGTTTTTGTGCCCCATATATATTATCTTGGACTTCTTGGCCCTGAATTTCAACTGCCAAACCCTTGATCATTTGTCAAGCTTCTGCAGGTCCCTCCTCATTCTGTCTACACCTTCTGGTATGAACCAAATTTTTAACATGGACTTTTTGGGAACCCACCTCATGAACACTGGCAATGTCATTTTGTTACTCTGTCCTGAAAGATGATTTCACTCTGGCTGAAAGAAATAACCTTTTGGGACTGAGTAATGAAATGGAAATGCCATTGTGCATGAGGTGGGGTCCCAAAAAGCCCATGTGAAAAATCTGGTGGAAAAATACCCCAAATCGCCTGAGTTATGCATGGTCGTTGAAATTTTCCTTCGCAAATGTGTAACTTTGCCAATTTATATTTTCACTCCAAGTTTTCAACACAGCCACTTTTCACAACACTTCATGAACAGTACAGCTGCACTTCTCACATCCTGCCCAAAATGTGCTTTTGCACCTGTGACTCGGAATGGTGCAGTCGATGTGCAAAATCACCTTTCAGGATTGAGTAACATAATGACAGTGCCAGTGTTCATAATGTAGGGTCCCAGAAAGGCAATATTGACATTTTGGAGCAAAAGTAACAAAGAATGCCTGAGTTACACGCAATCAATGACATTTTCCTACACATGCATGTAACTGCCAATCATTTATATTTTCACTCCAAAGTTTGAACATAGCCATTTCTTCACAGCACCTCATGAATACTACAGCTGCCATTTCTCACATCCTGTCCAAAATGCATTTCCACAGCTGTGGCACAGAATGGCATTTTGCCATGGATTAAGACATTTACACCTACAGTATGAGGGTTATGAGGTGAGGTGATAAAAAGGCTATGTTGGAAATTTGAGGTCACAATGTGACAAAAATGACAAACTTATGAGTATTTGTTTCAATTTTGTAACACGCCAATTTCAAAAAGTAAGGACATTCATTGCAAAAAAACTCTGTTTTACAAAACCAGTTAGGGTTTCTATTACACCTTTAAAAGTATGGAAATTCAATGTTAGAGTTAATACATGTATCAGCACAACACCAGTCTCTGCAAACATTAGAAACAAAACAGTTATTTGATATACAGTATCCCTTGATGTCATTCCACCTAACTCATACACCATTTGAGCTGTTAATCACGTGGTATAGAACAATATATCTGTATGGTGTACGAGTTAGGTGGAAGAAACCAAGGAATATATCAAATGACTGTTTTGTTTCTAATGTTTGCAGAGATTGGTGTTGTTGTGCTGATACACGTATTAACTCTAACACTGAATTTCCATACTTTTAAAGGTGTAATGGAAACCCCTAACTGGTTTTGTAAAACAGAGTTTATTGCAATTTTTTATACATATATATATATATATATATATATATATATTACAAAAATGTTGTTAATGCATCAGTTAGAGTTAAAGTGACAAAAGTAGGGAAATGTGGCATCAGGGTTTCCAACCCTAACATGCCATTCCCCACCCTGCACAAACAAAGTTTTTTGAAATGTATTTCCTTACTTTTTGAGATAGTATAATCATATCCTTATTTTACTGTGGTAGCGAACCCTGTGTTCCCATCCTCAATAGATGCATATATGTATCTAGCTGTGGAAGCACAGGGACCTCCGGAACCTGCGCTTCCAGTTACACAACAGTCACAATATTGTCACTATAGCCAAGTTATTACCTCACCTTATGTTCCCAGTGTAGAAACTTTTTCAATCCCTGTCAAAACGTATCTCCATGCAAACATCATGCCCATCTGCAACACAGGTGCAAAAACACATTTTGGACAGGATTTCAAAAATGACAGCTGTGACATACTTGAGGTGGTGTAATAAGAAGGTTATGTCAAAAATCTGGACTCAAACTTTTTAAAACTCCCAAAGTTATGAGCAGGCATAGCAAAATTGTGATAAATAGTCATAACTGTGCCATCTTAAATCATTTTGACCCTAGATTTTCAACATAGCCTTCTTATGATCTCACTGCATATACCCAGTACAGTACATTTTCAAATCCTCACCAAAACGTAATTTCTGTGCAACTGCTACGCCATTCTGTACCACAGATGCAAAAACATATTTTGGCTAGGATTTCAAAAATGACAGCTGTGCCGTATATGAGGTGGGATAATAACAAGGCTATGTTGAAAATATGGGGTGCAAATATTGAAAATTTCCAAAGTTACGAGTGTGCATAGCGAGATTGCAGCAAATGCTCATAACACACCAATTTTTTTGAAATTCTGACTCCCAAGTTTTCAACATATCCTTCTTATGACCCCACCTCACGAACAATATCACTGTCGTTACACAAATCCTACCAGAAAGGTGATTTCGCCAACCAATTGTGAAATCATCTTTCCGGTGGGAGTTGCCTAATGACAGTCATATTTTTCATGCGGTAGGGCCCCAAAAGGCCAAGTTGAAACTTTGGGGCCAAAATCATGAAAAACGGCTGAGTTATGACTAAAAGTTGTCCCCCCCACTGAAATACATCGAAGCATATTTACCTTAGTCCATATTGCAGTTGCTGGTTCCAGCAGCAAGATGTGTTTTCGATCAGCACAGTGGGTCTCAAACTTGGAACCTCTGTAGGTAAGTAAGGGTCTGTGGGGACATCACTGGGGGTGTGGGGAGGTGGGTGCACAGTGGATGGTCGGGTTGGGGGTATGGGCGTGATCAGCGATGGACTTTTATTCTTTGCAGGTATGAAAAAAGAACTGAAAAGACACTGAGGGACATTTTTAATTTTAGCTTGAAAAAAGGGATGATGGGGGATACCACTGTCCACCAATGAATATGGGGCATTAGAGGGTGGGGGGTACCACTATTCACCAGGGATATAAAACATAAGTATAGTCACAGCGATCAGAGGGTGGGGAGGTACCACTAGCCACCAGGGATATAAAAAATAAGCATGACCACAGCGATCAGAGGGTGGGGGGTACCACTAGACACCAGTAAACTTAAACATACACATGGGGACAGTGATTGGAGGGTGCAGGTACCACTAGACACCAGGGACATTAAAAATAATCATGGAGACAGCAATCGGAGGGAGGGGGATACCACTAGCCACCAGGGAAAATATGCACAAAAGTGTGCATAGCAACCACACGGTGGAGAAAAAGGATTCCTTTTTCACGAGCTACTTAAATGATTCCTTTTTCATGAGCCGATTCCTTTTTCCATGTCAATTCGTTTTTCACCAACTTGCAGAAAAAGAATCAGCTTGCGAAAAAGGAACCAGCTCGTGAAAAAGGAAATAAGCAAGTCGCAAGAAAAGAATATAAATGCTTAAAAAAACTCTTCCAAGGTTGCTTTGACATCAAACTACTTCAGAATCCATCTAAGGGATTCCCAATGAACAAGATACATGCATTTGGTGTATCTACGTAACTACATTTTTGTGGTTTTCAATTTTTTTTAAACAGAAAACAAGATGACAACTCATGAGAAAGGAATTTTTTCTCACAAAAAAAGATTTTTGCTCTCATGAAAGAGGAACAGTCTCATGAGAGTGAATCCTTTTTTGCGAGAGCAACTTCCTTCCTTGATTTTTCTCCCTCTATCCTGAAAAGTGCTCTTCCCATGGAAAACAATGGGAAATGAAAAATTGTTATAACTTTGTAACAGATTAATATTTTTTCACAACACTTGGCACGCCTGTTCTGTTACCCATGCTGGTTCTACCACAAAAATATCACACCAAAATTCCACACCATATGGGCACAGGGTGATTAGGAAAAAACTGCAAAAAAAAAGTGACTTTATGACTTTTTGCACTGTCCAGATCTCAAACTCTGCACATCCAACTGGAACAAAATTTGCTACAGCAAGAGATCTACCCCTTCAAACAGTGCATACCAAATTTGGAGCAAATCCATTGATCAATTGCAAAGTTATTAAAGTGCAAAATCTGAGGTTTAACGTTAAACATGATACTCAACCCTAACTATAGGGACGTAGCTGCACCCATATAAATATATATATATATATTATGTATATATATGTATATATAGTGCCAAAGTAGTGGCACTATAGTTAAAGTCCATGTAAGTACTTTAATACTAACCTCAAATTTTGTAATCTTTAATAACTTTGCCATTGTAGGACAGATTTGCCTGAAATTTTGCAATGCGGCAGCTCTGGTACCATAGATCTCTGGATCTAGCAAGTTGTGTTATGGTTGGATGTTGATTGAAAAGCTGCAGAATGCCAAAACACAAAAAAAAAAACTGACTTTTTGCACATTTTTGTGCTCATGCCCACAACCCGCAGGATTTGTTCCTTTTGTCTGAAATCTTCAGGGAAGATGCAGTCTGGGTCACTGATGTGCCTTTTAAAGATGTGGTGTCAAAATTTTAAACAATTCAAAAGTTATTGAAAAAACAATTTTTCCATTATAGTCAATGGAGAAAAAATATATGTGCCTCATGAAAGTGTCACCAGTACAATTTTCCTTTTGCAAATGGCCCTTTTACTTTCATGCTGCCACCATCTTGTTTTCTGTTAGTGAGAGAGAAAAATGCCTGGTGTTTAAATTTGAGACCCTCTAGGTAAACAATGACTGTTGGGTTTACCTAGTTGGGTCCTGAGGATGCCAGCCCTATCTTTTTTTGGGGGGGGGTAAAACCCCCCCAGAAATGCCATTTTCAAACTTGGAGCCCCAGTACTTTTGCAAATTGTGGGACAAACGTCCGTAAAAGTTTTGCAAATGCGAATTTTTCGTGCTGTTTTTTGCGAAATTTGCGTGATTTTCAAAAGAACTTTGCCCATGAAACTGTAAATTTTTGCCATCCTCCTGCAACAAACTGGTTGGGTCTTTTGGGCTGAAATTTGCAGGATGGCTAGCCCTGGTCCCACAGATGTACCTTAGATGGTTTGGTGCCAAAACATTCAACTGGCCCAAAGTTACAGCATTCCAAATTTGAGAAATTTCCCATAGGATAACATTGCAGTGCCTGTGATGCCTTTCGATGCCCATATCTTGAAAACGAAGCAAGATACGGAGTTTTTGCTACTTACAACTTAGGTGATCTAACCTGCAGAAACAAGTTTAAAAATCATAGATTACACCAGAAGTGGAATTTTTTTCCTACTTGCTACAGTTACAGAGTTATTGGCAAATTAGTGTCACAAGGGTTCCAAAGGGTGTCTTTTCAGTTAAATTTGGTGCCCGTATCTCAGAAACACTGCAAGATACAGATTTGGTCGATATATGTTGTGTGGAGGTCTTAATGTCATGATTACAATGGCACTGGAATTTTTTTCCTAGCTGCTATGGTTGCTGAGATATTAGCAAATTAGTGTTACAAGGGTTCCTTGCCCTGTAGGGCTGCTTTATGGCTCTGTAGTTATGTGTAAGTGGGAGGACAGGGCCCGGATGGCCCGCTCCCACAGTCACATACCATTATGCAAAAAATGGGCAATGTGAAGGGAGCACAGGGCCCAGAGGGCACACGCTCCGACTAACACACAGCACTTACCAGTTACATTACACTTTCTCAAAAGGAAGGGAAATTCATGACAAAAAACTCCGTTACTGCATCAGTTAGGGTTTATATCACATTGACAAAAGCATGGAAATGTGGTGTTCGCGTTACCACCCATACTACCCCACCCCAACCCCCACATCCTCCACACACCAACAGGCATCGGGGTGTGCGTTGGGGTTCTTGTGCCTAACTCTCATCCCATTCTCCTATACTGCACCACCTCAGCTTCTTTACACATGGAATGGGGTGAGAGTTAGGCAGACGACCCCAGCGTACACCCCGATGCCTGTCGGTGTTTGGAGGATGTGGGGTTGGGGGTGGGGTGGTAGGGGTAGTAAAACTAACACCACATTTCCATGCTTTTGTCGCTGTGATATGAACCCTGACTGATGCATTAACAATGTTTTTTTGCCATGACTATATATAATATGCAGTGGCGTCCCCAGGACAAAATGCACTTTTAACGCACTCTGCAGTATGTTGCAACACACCTACTGAATAAAGAAATGTAATTTCAATGGTAATTAGTCCACTTTGTCATGCAGAAAACTGTGGCATTCACTTCATCCTGGCAGCGTCCCATTTTCCTGAATGAAAAAGGGGACTAATAACCATTGAAATTACATTGCTTTATTCAGTAGGTCTTCTGCAGCATTCTGCAGAGTGCTGCAAAATGCTGTAGGATTATGATTCAACCTGGGGGACGCCACTGTATATGTATATGTATATGTATGTGTGTGTGCGTGTGCGTGTGTGTGTATATATGTGTATATATATATATATATATTTATTCATTGCAAAAAAACTTCATTAAGCAACAGTTGCTGTTGTTATTAAAGTGACAAAAGTTGGGAAATACATTGTTAGGGTTTTCAAACCTAACTCTGCACCCCCCACCCACACACACACACACACACACACACACACACACACACACACACACACACACACATATGCAAGCAGTGGAAGTGGCAAGGCAACACAACCAATGAGAAACAGCCAGCATTAGGTAAGAGAAAAAAACATACAACTCTGTGAACATACCACAAGAGGCATCCATCATCATGTTTCAGCAACTCTATCACTTCTGCTGCTATCCCAGTGTCTTGTGGGGTTACACCCACATGCTGTGCAACCATGGAAGATGGACCACTGCATGAACTCTGTACCTCCATCAGATACTACAACAGTATCCATAAGTCATGGTAGGAACACATGGTCAGTTGGACACTGTTATGCCAATCCTTCCATCGAGACAGAACAACACTGTCCATATGTCAGAATGGGAGCACAGGTTCCTATGGACTGTGCATTCCCATCCCTCCATTAAAATAGCACAACACTATCCACATTTCAGACTGTCCATATGTCACAGTGTGAGCTCACGGTTCTTTGGACCGTGCACTCCCATCCCTCCAGTTAGATAGCACAACACAATTTATATGTCATACTATCCATATGTCACAGTGAGAGCACAGGATCCTTCGTACCCTGCACTCCTATCCCTCCATTGAGATATTACAAAATCCATTTGTCACACTATCTATATGTCACAATGAGAGCACTGCAACACATGGATAGTGTAAGATATGGATTGTATTGTACTATATCAATGGAGTAATGGTACTGTAGAGTCCAAATGACTCTGTCTTGCCACTGTGACATATGAACAGTGTCACATATAAATAGTGTTGTACTATGTCAATGTAGGGTTGGGAGGGCAGGGTCCAAAGGACCCTGTGCTCCCACTGTGACATATGGATAGTGTGTTATATGGTTTATGTTGTAGTATGTAAATGGAGAGTTCGGAATGCAGGGTCCGAAGGCTCCTGCACTCCCACCCTACATTGAGATAATACAACAGTGTCTATATGTTATGGTTGGAACACCATCCCTCCACCCAAATAGTACGACAGTCTCCATATGTCATGTTGGGAGCATATGGTCCTTCAGACCCTACATTGCCATCCCTCCATCCTGATACTACAACAGTGCCCATATCTAACAATGGAAGGAAAGACTACTTCAGACCCTGCGCTTCCATCCCTTCATCCAGACAGAAGAACAGTATGTATATGTCACGGTGAGAGTGTAGGTTACTTTAGACTCTGCGCTTCCATCACTCCACAGCTGCACATATGTATTTAGCTGTATATACACAGGACACTGTGGCCGCTGCACTTCCAGACATTAAGTTATGAGAAGGTATAGCAGAATTGCTAGAAATAGTCATAACTGTCCCATCTCAAAGAATTTATTCACAAATGTTCTACATAGCCATCTTAGCACTTCACCACATGGTTGCATAGCATTTGAGTGTACCCCCAATACACTGGGATGGCAGTAGAAGTGATACAATTACTGAACCATGATGATGGATGACTCCTGTGTTATGTTCACGGAGTTATTTTTCTTTCTCTTACCTGATGCTGGGTGTTTTGTCAGCCTCTCAAACTGTACATACTCATATGCATAAGTGTGACTGCGGGCACTGCAAGCCCTGCACTCACACTCATGCAGATCGGCAAGTACAATTTTGGGCATTGACACTGGGATGGCAGCAGAAGTGATACAGTTGCTGAACCTTGTGGTATGTTCTCAGAATTGTATGTTTTTTTCTCTTACTTGATGTTGGCTGCTTCTCATTAGTTATGCTGCTTCCCCTGCTTGCATATGTGTGTGTGTGTGTTGTGGATGGTGGGGGATGCGGAGTTAGGGTTGGAAATGGGGCTCCAGCAGGTAGCGATGGAGAAGGGGTGGATGTGAGACCATTCAGGGAGGAGGAGATCTCAAAAGAGCTTAAGGGCCTAAGGGTGGACAAGGCCATTGGGCCGGATGGGATATACACTAGACTATTGCGCGAGCTGGGAGAGGAGATAGCGGATCCCTTGGCCTATCTATTCAATGAGTCCTTACAAACAGGGGTAGTCCCAAAAGATTGGAACTGTGCAGATGTGATCCCCATGCATAAGGGAGGGGTAAAGCAGGATTTGAGTAATTCAGGCCAGTGAGTCTGACATCGGTGGTTGTTAAGCTCATGGAGAGGCTGCTTAAGGACAGAATTACCAAATACCTGGAGGCAAGCAGCCTGCTTGATCCATGGCGGCACGGCTTTACCAAAGGCAGATCTTGTCAGACAAATCTGGTAGCATTCTTTGACGGGGTCACTAGGGAGGTGGATCGGGTGGAATCGGTGGGTGTGGCCTACCTGGATTTCAGAAAGGCCTTTGATACATTGCCACATGGTAGGCTTGTGCACAAAATGGAATGTCTATGGCTAGGGAAGGTGGTTATTGGGTGGATGCGCAACTGTTTGGCTGGAAGATCGCAGAGGGTGTTGGTAAACAGGGTCCCCTCGGATGAGGTGGGAGTCACAAGCGGTGTGCCCCAGGGGTCGATGCTGGGACCCCTGCTGTTTAACACTACATAAGCAACATTGCAGAAGAGCTGGAGGGCACAGTAAGCCTGTTTGCAGATGATGTCAAACTCAGTAATAGAGTGGACATACAGGGCAGTGTGGAAAGGATGCAGAGAGACCTAGAGAGGTTGAAGTGGTGGGCTGGGAAGTGGAAATTATCCCTCAATATGGCAAAATGCAAGATCATGCATCTGGGAAGAAGGAATGAGAGAAAGGAATACAGACTAGGGGGCAAGCCATTAGCGGTTAACATGGAAGAGAGGGACCTGGGTATCATTATCTCTCAAGACTTGAAGGTGGCCGGGCAGTGCGGTAGGGCAGTGGCTAAAGCCAGTAGAGTGCTGGGATGCATTGGAGAGGGATCACCAGCAGGAGGGAAAAGGTTCTAATTCCCCTGTACATCCAGCTGGTCAGGCCTCATCTGGAGTATGGGGTCCAGTTCTGGAGGCCTTACCAAAAGAAGGATGTAGAGAGGGTGGAGAGGGTACAGAGAAGGGCAACAAAGATGGTGAAGGGGCTTAGTCACCTGACGTATGATGAGAGGCTGGGAGCCCTGCATATGTACCCCTTGGAGATGAGGAGGGAGAGGGGGGCATGATAGAGACCTTCAAGTACCTAAAAGGGATAAACAAGGTAGCTCCTGAAACCGCTTCCAGATGAAGAAGTGCCCCAGAAAGAAGGGACATGATCTCCAACTGGAGGGAGGCAAGTTTAGGAGCAACATCAGGAAGAACGTCTTTACAGAGAGAGTGGTGGACTCCTGGAATGCGGCTGCCTAGGGAAGTGGTGGGAGCAAATTCAGTGGGGGGGTTTCAAAAGAGCATGGGACAGGCACAGTGGGCTGTTGAAAGGTGGGGGGGGAGATCAGGGGCAGGCCTAGGGGTACTAGGCAAATGGACAGACTGGGTGGGCCTGGAGGTCCTTTTCTGCTGACACCTTCCTATGTTCCTATGTTTCTAATATATTTCCCAACTTTTGTTGCTTTAATAGCAACCCTAACAGTTGCACTGACAAATTTTTTTGCAATGAATATATATATATATATATATATACTGTATATATATATAAAAAATACACTTCCATACTTACATAATCATGTACAAAATTGTATACACACACAAACACATCAAGAACATAAAAACAGGGAATTCCGATGGAGACATGGCAGAGGGAGCACGCAGGGGATCGAGCTCCTACCTAACCACTATTAAAATCAGCACTTCTCTTCCGTTACAACGGCCAATCACTCATTAAAAATACCAATCTGTCAAATTTATACATCAGGAGAGACATCAGAAAATATCTTACCCCCTAGGGGCATGGCGCGGCAAGAAATAAACTGCTACCAGCCCTTGCAAGATCTACCAGAGGCAGAGGACTGCGGCATATTAGACACCGAGACATCTTCTCACACCGCTTCACAATCTGACATTAAATGAGGGAAAAAAATATGAAAAAAAGCCAATGCAGGACAACTTACAGTCTGAGGAGATTCTTTCTGCCATTTCAGAGTTCCGGACTGAGATGAGGGATGCTGTGAAAGAGATCCGCACTGATCTGGGGGATTTGCAGTCGCGTGTAGCAGAGGCGGATGCCCAGATATCAGAGAACTCAAATAAAATAACTATCTTAGAGCAAGCTATCCAAACTCTGGCGAGAGAGCAACTGCATATTTCTATGCGACAAGAGGACATGCAGAATCGGGGACAATGAAAAAACATAAGGGTGTATGGGATCCCAGAGGTAGAAGAGGGGAACAACCCTATATCTTTCACAGACTACTTACTATGGTTGGCCCTAGATTTGGGCCCAGACTACCCGATAGACACTGAGAGGGCACATAGGGTGCTGGGTCCCCGCCCTACAAAACCAGAGGCCAGACCCAGATCATTCGTTATGCGATTTACCAGTTTCTTTCAAAAAGACCAGCTACTTACAAAAGCTTGGCACAAATAAAAAGCAATGTTGGGGGATCACTGAATTATATTTGATAACTACTATGCCCCTGCTACTCAACACTTAAGAGAGTACTCCTCCTCCTCCTTATTTCCCCTTTTACGAGCCAAAAACTTAAGATTTCAGACTCCCTATCCAGCAAAGTTAATTGTCCAGTTTTCTAATGGCCCCATTACCTACAATACAGCAGCAGAGGCCAAGGCAGACTTGCTTCAGTGAGGGATTATATCCAACAATGACCCTAAACAAGCTGCGAGGGATCTGGCAATACTTTCAAGGCCAGCTTCTCAGGAAACACCTCAAGTAGAAATTGGTGACCAGCGACTGCAGAAACTACTGGACAGAGTGCATTTTCTCAGGAACCCGACTCTGCAGGCTGATTGAGATTGCAAACCTACCATGAAGGTACTGGCGGGCCTGAGCTGGGGGGGGAGTCGACCACATATATGAGATTGGGGGTCGAGGTCGGGCTATTGCTCCACTAGTGGCTGCATTACCATACTATTATTACAATAATGGCCTCTATTATGTATCTGGCCCTTGGGTGTGGCTCGTGGAGCACTTTGTTCTCCTCTTACTCAGTGTGGCATGGCCTACCGGTCTCTCTTCCCCCCCCTCCTCTGGGACCGCAGGCATGCAAACTTCCTCTCCCTTCTCTCCAAAGCAGACTGAGCTCTATCTGGAGAGTGTCCTGTTGGACTAGTATACGGCAACGAATGGCAACCAGACTGTTGAAATTAAATGTACTGGACTCATCTTTTACAGCCAGTAACCCAAATGAATCTGAAGGGAAAAGGGCTGAGGCTGAGACATACGCAATGTTGCTCCTTTACACTGGACACAAACTAATACCTTTCCAATTTGCATTGGAAGGGGGGGGGTGAGGAGCCTGGACTTTGGAGCTGGGTTATAGTTGCTTTACCACCTCTCACAACTCCCGGACCACCACGGTCCAACATCTGTTACACTGGGCAGCTTCCCAGATACACTCGACCTACTTCTGCTAGGAGTGGAGATTCCCCCTACTAATTTCCAGGGTCATCATCCACAATCTTGGGGGGTGGTTCCCAAATAGGTCTTATACCCACACACTCTGAACCTCGCTCCGTTTACATTTTTTGGATGTCCTGCTCTTTAAGATGGACTTTCAGCTAGACATCCTAGAGGCTCCCTACGATAATACCCAGAAAACAGAGAGGGGGTTATCTCCTCATATTATGCAACTGGGAATTAGTGTGATGCACGTAGAGAAGGGATATTTGAAATGAGGAATGTAGTGTGCCTCCCCGAGTATAATAGGTCCTCCGGCAAGAACAACGGGAGATCTTTACTCTTGCCTCAAACTCTAGTTTTTTTTTTAATTTTTACTTTTATATCCCCTAGGGGAACTAAATATTCTTAAAAGTGGTGGGGAGCTCTCCCCTTGATTTATATGGGTAACCATATGTTTTGAGTACCATATAATATTCATGTTCCCACCACCACAGGAGCAGGCTCTAGAGTAGGACTGTTCCTAGAAAGGGTGTTTCCTCTCAAGTGGGCCTAGATACACCTTCAGTGGGTCATGCCCCACTTACCTAGGAAGAAGGGAGTCCCTCTATCCTGGGACCCGGGTTGGAGATGAATATAGCTCCCCCACTAGTGGAAGAACGACTGCATGTATTTCTCTCCCAAAGGAAACTAGTTGTTAATTTTAGCTTAAGGCTGTGGTTCAGATTGTTAAGTTTTGTTTTCTTGTTTAATGTGAAAATGGATAGTGACACAATGCTTGTTAAGAGTCATATTGCCCCCTCCTTGGCTGGATGCACTGGAGGCCGGAGGGCTATAGAGTATGAGTGTGTCACCCTGTCTGCGTACACTGGAATTGGTCCAATTGGACCCCCGGACAAGGGGTGGGATGTCTGGAACATAACTTCTTGTGTTTTCTTGTGCCCTTTTGCCTCCCGGTGTTCCACCAGGCATACAATTTTAATATATTTTCCCTGGGATCATGGTTAATGTACCCGGTAATAATTTTCTCCCAGAAGCTGTAAAAGGTTAGTTCATAGTGGGGGAGGGGTGTTAATGGTCTGGCCAGGTCTCACTCAGCCAATTGAGTGGAGGCAGGGCTGAATCAGGTTGAGGTGCTAGCTGCTTTGTCTTCTCAGAAAGAACTGGAAGGGGGCAGGATCAGTTGTGTTCCAGGACAGTAGCTGCTGCTGTTTTCACAGGGTTCTTGTGGATATTACTTGGTAGGTTAGCTCTTTTCTTTCTTGCTTCTAAGGGGCTAGCAGGGTATTGTTCTGGGGGATCCTGGATGTTTGTAAACTGATTTAGTGGCTGTAAGTGGGGCTCTTTTTGTGGATGTTTCACTTTGTAACAGGCTGCGCTGGTAGAGGCCTATTTCTTCTGATTTAAAACCTGTTTGGTGGGATTTGCTTGGAGATGGTTCTTTAGCTGCAGGGCTTGGAGGGGGGAGACACAGGGCTGATACACTCTCTCTTGTCAGGTGTCTGCCCAAGACCCGTAGGGTTACCACCTGTCCTGATTTTCGCAGGACAGTCCTGATTTGGGCAGCTGTGTCCTGCAAAAAAACATGAAAAATATTAAATGTCCTGATTTTACAGTATAAAAAATATTTTCTAACTTTTCACTAAATGTTCTAGAAAACTACAATAGCTTAACTAAAATACCTTAAAATGATAAGAAACACTAGAAGCAACTAAGAAACTACAATACTTGGCCTTAATTCTGATTATATAGAGAAAGCAAGTCTGTTGCATCTGTCGAGGTTAGGTACTGTCCTGCGAAAAATCACGTTTCAGTAAGAAATGTCCCACTTTGGGCTTCTTAAAAGGTGGTAACCCTAAAGACCCGCCCTCCTCCACCCCTCCCTCCCCAGAAGTTTGCAAATTTATAGGGGAAGACCTGCCCTGCAATTGGAGGAAATGGCTGCTGGTGCAGCTCATGTAGTTCTAGCCACTGGGGGTTGGATTTAAAGGCCGGGAGAGAGGAGCTTAGGGAGTTGTTCATTTTCCTTACATGTTTAATGTGTTGTACTGCACCTAGTAACAGAGTTACTGGTGTACAGTGAGTGGACTGTCTCTAGGATTAGTGGGTGACCTGATTAGGCAGTAGGGGTATCTTGGAATAGGGGGAACCTGGTGGCTCACCCAAGGAAAACTATTTGAAAGGGATGGAACCACACATCATTAGGGCCGGCATCTTTGGGAGGGTGGTGGGGTGCACAGGGTGTGGAGCAGCCATGATACTGGACTGGGCTTGGAAGTTTGGTGGTTGCCCAGTGTGCTACCAGCTGGCACAGCTTAGGGAGGAGGTTGCGGGGATGAGGAGAAAGCTGGGGAAGGGGGTGGTATGGTTGGGGAAGGGGGCTGGAAATCTCCCACAGGGTTGCACCAAGCACTGGGGGCGGGGTATAGGGAAAGGAGTGCAGGAGAATACTCAGGGTCACATAGGGACCCTGGCAGAGGGGCCCAAGGACACTACCAAGGAAGCAGGCAGGTAACTGGGGACCCTCACAAAGGGGGACGGAGGACAACATTCTCAGGAAGTAGGCAGATAGCCAGTGCTGGACAGAAGGAAGCAAGGCAGGAGGTGGATCAGACCTTATACTTAGTAACCGCTCAATTCTCTTCTTCTGCTCAAGGATGGGGGATGTAGCCACGACAGAGGTGGTTAGAGATGGAAAGGGTGTGGGAGTGGGGGGCAGGAGGCAGGGGCCAGATAGCAGGAAGAACAGGGGGGACCTGGAATGCAGGAGAATGGGGAGTAGTAAATCGGAGCAGGGGAAGAGCGAGGAAAAGCGCAAGGAGAAGGACCAGTTGGGAGGAAAGGTAAAGAAGGACCAGAAGTACAAGGATGATTCAGTAAAGAGAGCTGAGGGTTAGGCCAGGGAGCACGATGAGCAAGGAGGAACTAAATGGAGACAGGAAGGAAGGGAGGATGAGCCAGGCTAGTTTAGCAGATGGGGGAGAAGGACCAGCTGCGAGCAGTGAGGGGGAATTAACAAGGTACAGAAGGATACTCAGGAGGAGGAGGAGGAGGCATAGGATTGGAGGGAGGGGTGGCCATGGTAAATAGGAGCAGGTGGCATGGCACCCAGATAGGGAGGAACAAGGAGCCAGCTGGGTGGGGGCGGTGAAAGGATGAGGGACATGGAAGGGGAAATGGAGGAAAAGGAGTGGTCAGAGTGCTCCTGCTGGGGATTCTATGATCAGGGTATCAAATGGGATAGGGGGGAGAAGCCTGGCCAGTTAGAACAAGATGCTTCCTGGACTAACGGTGCACAGGGCTAAGCACGAGGTATATCAGCTGGCAAAGGACTGTGGGGTTCCCCAGACATACTGGTCCACCTGGGCACAAATGACATTGAGGAAATAGCGAGCTAGAGATACAGGCAAGATTCAGGAGCTCACCAGGGTCTGTCATGACATAGGATGCACAGTTTCCTTCTCAGAAATCCTGCCAGTGCCAAGGGCTAGTGGGGAACACAAAAGAAAATTAGGGAGATAAACCAGTGGCTCAGGGAGTGGTGTGAGGCCAGAGGGTATGGGTTGATGGGGGATTGGGGGGAGACCTGGGAGGATAAGGAGCTGTATGCTAGAGATAGACTACATCTCAATTTGGAGGGGAGGGGAATCCTTAAGTTGAAAATGGAGGAGTTCATTGGTGAAAAGTGGGGTTTAAACTTGTGAAGGGGGGTGGGATGGGAGAAAAGGCAGTCAAGGGGATGCCGATAAAGGAGGGACTCTGTCTCCACCCCCCTGGGGACCAGGAGGATTGCAGGAAAAGACCAGCTGGCAAAGTGCAGACCAGGAGAAAACAGAATCCCCAAGGGAACACGAGCAGGGGAAATTAAACTATAGGGAAAGGGTGGAAGGTAGTCCTGCTAAATGCCAGGAGCTTGGGCAATAAAATGCCTGAGCCCAGGCGATGTTAACTGAGGGAGCAGTGGATGTGGCAGTGGTCACTGAGACTTGGGCCACTGCAAGACATGACTGGGACCTGAACCTGGAGGTTACACTATGTTCAGGAAGGACAGGGGAGGGAAGGGGAGGAGGGTAGCAATGATGGTAAAAACTGCATTGGCATAGGGGAGTTGAGAGGCGGAGGGAACCGTGGAGGCGATTTGGGTCACCTGATAACAAGGGGCAGAGAGTAAAAATAGGAGTGGTGTATGGCCCCCTGCCCTGGCGGAGGAGCTGGAGGACAGTCTGGTGGCAGATGTTAGGAGACACTGCAGACTGGGCAGAGGAAAGGTGGTGGTGTTAGGGGACTTAAACATGCCAGGAACAGACTGGGAGACTATGACATCCTCTGTGACCAGGGAACAGAGGTTGTTGGATGTCTTTCAAGGCGCGTTCCTAACTCAGCAGATGAGGGCACCGACCAGGGAGGCACGGGTACTGGATGTGGTCCTGGCAGACAGTGACCAGATTGGGGGCCTGGAGGTAAGGGACCCTTGGCGGGGAGTGACCATGCCACAGTCTGGTTCTGCCTGGACCTAGGAGGGGTAGAAGGCTGCACAAAGACGGAAGTAACCGACTTCAGGGGGGTGGATTTTAAGGAAATGGGAAGGATCCTTAAGGAGCATTTGGATGGGATTGGGTCAGACATGGACGCTGATAGTAGGTGGGAAATCATCAGGAGAGGGGTGCAGGATGCTACCAGCACCTGTGCAAGAGTAAGACGAAAATGCGATAGGGCCCAAAAACCCTGTTGGTGGACCAGGGAGGTCCAGGAGGTGGTGCGGGGAAAGAAAGCAGCCTATAAGAAATTCAAGTGCTCAAGGAGTGAAAGGGATCGAGGGGAGTATGGGCTGTTGGCTAGAAGGGCCACTAGAGTGGTGAGGCAGGCTAAGGCAAGGAAGGAGCAGAACCTGGCCAGGGAAATTAGGAGAGAGGAAAAAGGGTTCTTTAGATACATTGGGAAAGACGAAGGGTGAAGAGGCAGATTAGCAGGATTAAATCAGGGAGAGATGGGCACAAGACCCAGAGGAGCAGGCTGAGGTACTAAATGAGTACTTCACCTCAGTTTCACCAGGGAAAATGGGGATGCTGCATCATACATGGGAGGAGACAGAGATAATGAGGAGGGGGGGACCCTTACCAATCGGCAGGTCTGAGGAGGGGCATCACTGGCAGGTGGGGGGAGGGCTAAGCAGGGAGAAGAGGTACTGGAAGTGGAAATCACAGCAGAGAGAGTGAGGGAAGCCCTCAGCTCCCTTAAGACGGAGAAAGCACCGGGGCCAGATAAATTACATCCTAGAGTGCTGAAGGAACTTGCAGATGTCCTGGCGAAACCCCTGGCAGAGCTTTTCACCATCTCTCTGAGGACAGGGTGGGTGCCCCAAGATTGGAAGGTGGTGCATGTAGTGCCTATCCACAAGGGGGGATCAAGGGAGGTGGCAGGGAACTACAGGCCTGTCAGCCTGACATCAGTGGTGGGCAAGGTGATGGAGGGCATTGTCAAGGAGTGGCTAGGGGGAGCCCTGGATAAGTCAGGGTGCCTGGACGATAGACAGCATGGATTCATCCCGGGGAAATCGTGTCAGACAAACCTGGTGGAGTTCTATGACTGGGTGACAAGTGCCTTGGACCTGGGTAGACCAGTGGATGTCCTCTTTCTGGACTTCAGCAAGGCATTTGACTCTGTTCCTCACGGGGCCTGTTGGATAAACTAGGAGAAATGGGGGTGGGAAACCAGATGATCCGATGGATAGGCAATTGGCTCCAGGACCGGACCCAGAGGGTCGTAGTTGGTGGGATAATCTCTTCCCAAGGAGGGTCATTAGTGGGGTTCCACAGGATCAGTCCTTGGGCCCCTTCTGTTCAACGCCTACGTATCTGACATAAGGACAGGAATCAGGAGTGAGATGAGTCTCTTTGCAGATGACTCAAAACTGGGGGCAGTGGTGGATGGGGAGGAGGGAGGGTGGCCTGCAGGGACCTGGAAGCTCTGGAAGATGGTCTAGAAGTGGAAGCTGAGGTTTAATGCAGGAAATGCAAGGTACTCCACCTGGGGCAGAAACCCAGGCCAAGTGTACACCCTGGGGAATACTACAAGTCTCAATGGCTGAGAGGGACCTGGGGGTGGTGGTGGATGTCAAGATGAACAACTCTGAGACTTGTAGGAGGGCAGCAGCCAAGGCCAACAGGATGCTGGGATGCATCGCTGGGGATCACCTCCAGAAGAGGAAGTGATACTCCTCTGTATAACTGCTTGGTGAGGCCGCACCTGGAGTACTGCGTGCAGTTTTGGAGCCACACTTAAAGAGGACATTAACCTCCTGGAGAGGGTCAGAGGAGACAACAAAATGATTTGGGGCTTGGGGACAGGACCTATGAGGAGGCTCGAAAGAGCTAAATATATACACTTTGGAAGAGAAGGGACCGGGGGCACGCAGTAGAGGTCTTCAGGTACATGAAGAGATAAATAGGGGAGGAACAGTGAGGGTGCTTGAAGGAAGGAGGAAGGGGCCACTAGAGGCATGGGTGGAAGCTGGAGGGAGATTCAGGGAGAAAGGAGGAGGTGCTACTTCACTGGAGAGGTGGTAGAGCCATGGAATGCACTACCTAGGGGGCTGGTGGAGGCAGAGACAGTGGAGGGGTTCAAGAGGGGGTGGGACAGGTACAGGGGAAGGGTTCAGGAAGCAAAATCCAATGCAGCAAGAATATCCGGAACTGGGAAGGGAGAAGCCAGAGAAGGCGAGGGGGACAGCAAGGTCAGCACCCAGGGTGGGGGCTGACCAAACGAGCAGACACGAAAGACCATTAGGCCTATTCTGCTGGCATTTTAGTATGTTAGTATGTTAGTATGTAATGTGAATAGCCTGCATTACCCTGTTAAACGATACAAAATTATGCAACATTTAGGAAAACAGAAAGCAGATTTATATTTTTTACAGGAATCCCACCTCTCCTCTGCAGAACATTTAAAGTTGCATTGGGGAGGTCGCTTTTGGGTTCTGGCATCCTCTCACCCGAAAGGACATAAGAGGGGAACTGCGATTTTAATTCCAGTATCTACCCCATTAGAAATTCAAGATACCTATTTGGATCCACAGGATCGGTACGTGATCCTTATAGGAACACTATACTCCCAGACAGTAACCCTAGATAACACCTATCTTCCCCCTCAGACCTCGCTCCCTATCATACGGAACTTTTTGCAAAGGGTGATGGAAAGGGTGATTGAGAGGCTCAGGGGAATCTTGATTATGGGCGGGGATTTTAATATCCCTTTCCACCGCCATCTCGATTCCTCTAATCCCAAACCGCATAGGCTTTCCAAAAGCAGCCAAATATTTAAAAGGTAATTTGTCCTTTTTGGGCATAGAAGACACTTGGAGGAAAATGTTTCCATCCACCCCAGGATATACTTTTTTCTCTGGAAGGCATAACATGTACTCACGACTAGACTATTTTTTTGTTACAGGGGAGCACCTTACCTTGGTGCAAAACATTTTAATTGAATCAAGGGTTCTATGTGATCATAATCCACTAATTCTTAAAATTAATTTGGGTAAACAAAAGAAACTCAGGTTCTGGAGGTTCAATACTTCCCTCCTACAGGATCAAAAATTCCTAGATCACTTCAGAAAACGCATTCTGCAGGCAATTCAAGATAATTTCACCCCTGAAGTTTCATGCCCCATTCAATTGGACGCTTTAAAAGCGGTACTGCGAGGTAAGATATTGGAATACTCATTCCATAAACAAAAGGAGGTGAATGACAGACTTGATTATTTAACAGATCTCCTAGCCTCATACCAAATGTTATATAGAGAGGGCGATATGGCCCTTCAATGTCGGATTAGATCTTTAAAGCAAGATATACAAAAAATAATAGACTATAGAACCCTCCAGAGCCTGAATTATTTAAGACACTACAACTATGAAGGGGGAGCGAGGGGAGCCCGGGTCTTGGCTCAGAAATTAAGAGCTAATAAACGGGCCTCTACTATTTTAAAAATAAAATCTCCCACTTCTGGCACAGCCACTTACAAGGAAGAGCAAATCAGACAGGCTTTTACACAATTTTATGTGGCCCGATATGCAGCCTGCCAGCCCCCTCAGGATCAGAATGAGGCAATATCTGAATTTTTAGATAAGCTTCATTTACCCAAGTTAACCGAGTACCAAAGGGAACTATTGGAATGTCCCATTGGCCCCGAAGAGATACTCCAACAGGTAAAAAACTTAAAATCCTTGAAATGTCTGGGCCCTGATGGTTTTGGCCCTGAGTGGTACAAACTTTTATTCCTCAGCTACTTCCCAGTTTTTTTATTGGTGAGCCGTGGTGTAGCAGAGGAGAAACACCCCCGCCATCCTGGTGCTACACTGTTCTTTCTCCCTTACTTAAGTCTGAGAAGGATCCTACTCTTCCATCATCGTATTGCCCATTCTCAATCTTGAATGTGGACTACAGAATTTTTACGGCCATCTGGGCCAAACGGTTGGAGCCTATACTCCTTCAGTTAGTCCATCATGACCAATCAGGATTTATAAAACAGAGAAGTACTTTGAATAAGTTACATCACCTCTTATTACTCTTAGAACACATCCATGTGAGCAAAATTGCATCCACCATCATTAGTTTAGATGCCGACAAAGCATTTGATATGGTGAGTTGGGAGTGCCTATGGGGCTGCCCTGGCCAGATTCTCCTTCCCAGATTCTTTCCTTACCTGCTTGAAAAATGTATATTTCCAGGCAACAGCTTATATTCGAGTTAACAGCTCCTCATCTCAATCAATACATATACAAAGGGAAACGAGACAGAGATGCCCGTTATCCCCTTTATTGTTTGCTTTGTATATTGAGCCCCTGTCCGAGATAATTAGGAGGAACGGGGGGTCCCCATGTGTCAGAAAGAACACAAGGTGGCCTTGTTCGCCGATAATATTTTGGTAACGGCCCTCTCCCCTGATACCACTCTCTTCCTGCACTATGGGAAGAGCTGGAGCATTTTAAAATTGTATTGGGCTTCCAGTTAAATGTAGCCAAAAACAGATCTACTCCCATTATTATTTACTCCTTCCCAAGTTCTCAAAAACAAATACCCTATAAAGTGGTACAAAACCAAATTTAAATACTTGGGAATCTTTATCCCCAGAGATTTAGATAATTTGGAGCTGCTAAACTTTGAACCCTTATCAATCCAGATCCAAACTGATTTATCCTGCTGGGACCTATATGATATCACTAAGGTAACTCTGGCTTTGGCAGCTGGGCTACCTCCCCTTCGGGACTTTACTCCTTTTACAGCTCAAATTTTTAAATTATGATGTAAGTTAAAAATACACATGGGCTTCAGAGAACTCTTTTTCTTTTATACATACATTTCAGAGGCCGAACGATTCCTTCCTCCAACCCTTGACCATACCTTTTTAAAATGGAGAAGGACTGGGCTCCAAGTTTTCAAACAATTCCTTTCCCCATCAGGTATCATCCCATTTGAAACCCTAAAAACTAATTATGTCCTAACCGACAATGACCATTTTAGATATACTCAGGTCAGAAATTATCTCTTACGACAAAGAGATGTAACTTCTAAATTACCGGACCCTATACCAATGGCCTGGAAATATCTTGAGGATAATATTAACAGTCACTTGTGGCCCCACCAGGTGGGCTACCTTTATAAAGTTCTAAGAGAGGGGATGGGTGACTCATCAGTCTCAATTCTGAATAGCTGATGCAGGGATTTAGAATTAGATAGCTCAGAACAGGACAGGCTCCGGGCATCCCCCCAGGCATGTAGAGTTACACATGCTACTAAAAGGCACAAATTTGCGTGGAAATGCCACAGTCATTTTTTTCGCTCTTCGGCTATTTTAACTGAATACCTCCCTCCCTCATTTGGGAAATGTTGGCGGAGATGCTCATGTGACTGCACCGATCATAGCCATGTTTTTCGGTCATGTCCCCAATTAATGTCATATTGGTGCACCCTACAACAAGAAATCTCGGATTGCCTAGGAGAGGCGACCGAACTCACTGTCAAGATGGTTTTGTTGTCTATATTTCCCCCTCATAGCTCACCTTGGCACCGAACCCTTTTACCCATTTATATTTTGGCAGCAAGAAAGGCAATAACAAGATGATGAAGATCTTCTGTCATTCCCACTGTTAATGACTGGAGGGGGTTGGTGTTCGAGATTTATTATATGGAATCCCTTACGGCTACACTTCATAACAGACAACCCACATTTGAGTTGTTATGGAGGCCATGGGTGAAGTATCTTTCTGGTCATGATCCGGATTTTGTCTCTTGAGCCTCTCCTCACCATAAACTCTGTGGACCTTGGGGGAGATGAGGTCTTATACAGGTAGGGGCTGAAGCCTTCACTGCTGATGGAACAATCCATTGTCTTGGGGAAATGTAACTTCTAACGAACCTATGGGGGTTAAATGCCTATACAGTTAAATTTCAGTCATTCTGTAAAAGAAGTACCTGTGCAGGGGAAAAAACAAAAATGATCTATCAGTTACAAGGAAACCAGACAAGGTATATTTGTAAATGATCTATGAATATTTTTCTATATCAAAATGACTGTATTATTTTTTATCTGTCATCTCTAATTAATAAAAAGAAATAAATTAAAAAAAGAACATAAAAACAGATACGATTTGCTGGAGTTAACACTTGAGTACCAAATGAGTGCATTGCCAGCCTGGAGATAATTGGAGAGAGGGAGATGGTGGGAGTTAGTGCACATTCACACCTTCACCCTGTCACCCCTCTGGGATGCACACCCCACAAGAGAATTTGACAGAGAACAGGGGAGATGCTCTGGGGGTTAGTTGGGGGATAGAATTGGTACTGAAAAAGAGAGGTGAGAAATAAAAGAGAGGTAGAGTGTAACACTCTGGAGTGGAACCGCATGCTGGTAAAACTGCACGATGTAGAGGAGGGAGGGTGTGGGAGGGAGGGGGGAGGCAAGCCAATACCATCAGGGGCAGAACCTCATAGGTATGAACACTACTCGATGCAAACCCAGCCAGTGCTATAGACTATTAGCATGCCAATGGAGGGGTTGAAAGGGGTGAAAGTAGTTTAAATAGAACAGTAGTGAGGGAAGAGAGAGGTGGTGAAGTAGAGGAGGGTCAGGAGTAATTGCAGGATGGAGAAATGTAGTGTCAAAGAAGACAGGACAACAAATGAGTAGACGGGGCAGAGTAGATACTTCAGGGGAGGGAGTTCCAAATGTTCAGAAAGTGATAGGAGAAGGCAGCTCTCCCTGAAGTGGAAGTTCAGGTACGGAGGGCGAAGACCCAATAGGGGGAACTATGGGCGAGTAGGTGGGGGTAGGAGAGGTGGAGAGAAGGGCGTTGAGGTATGGTGGAAGGGAGCCAAGCCAGAACTTGCCGACTAATGAGGCACCATGGACAAGGCATCTGGCGCCAAGTGGGGGGGGGGAGAATGGTGTAGAGGTCACAGTGATGTGTACGTGGTGGACAGGCAAGAGTAAAGTGACAGAAGGACTTGAGTAGAGTGTCCAGCCTGGTAAGGGTGGACTTAGGGGAAACATTATAGACTATGTCTCCAAAGTCAAAGATTGGGAGGATCATCCTGTGGATGATCTCTCGGCAAGCCAGAGGGGGAAGGCAGCCACGGTGTCTGTACAAAATGTACAAGACGCCTAGTTTGGGAAGTAGCTTTTTGTAGATAGCATCCACATGACCAGTGCAATCAAAGTTCCTGTTGAGCCAGAGCCACAGCTATTTGAAAGAGGAGACATCCTCTGGATCCCTCAAGGGTATGGAAGGTAGGGGTGGCAGGAAGTCTGGCGAGCTTTTGCCTGATGCTAAAGGTCACATGTCTTTTTGGCATTTAGTGACAGTTGACTGGAGCAAAACCAGTGTTATTTATTTATTTATGTATGTATTGAAATCTTGGAATTACAAACCTTTGAGTCAGAGACTCTTTTGCAAAGGCTCCACGTCATAGTACAAAAACAGATACAACAGAGAAAATAACAAAAACATACAGGTGGGTAGCAAAACAGAAGTGTGTTGGACATTACTGAAGTCCAACTGGAGACTGGAAGCCACACCAGAGGGGGAGGTACCAGAGGTACACAAAACAGTATCATCCGCATAGAAGTGGATACCAGCTGTAGTGCAGGCTGTGGGTAAGTTGTTCAGAAATATTGAGAACAGTATCAGTCCAAGTACCAAATCTTGAGGGACTCCAGTGTTTATGGGGAGAGAGGAGGAGAGGAAGTTGCTTATCCTGACTGATTGGCTCCTACCCATAAGATAAGAATGGAACCAATGAGTGGCGGTCTCGGAAAGGCCAGCTGCTGAGAGCTTGTTGAGGAGAAAACTGTGGGCAACTGCATTGAAGGCTTTGGCCAGGTCAACAGAGATGGCAGAGGTAATGCATCCATGATCCATGCCTGAGAGAATGGAGTCAGTGAGCTGAAGAAGGGAGTTCATGGTGGAGTGGGCCTTGTGGATAGCATACTGGAAGGGAGTGAAGAAAGAGGAGGAGTCAAGGAAAGGAGAAAGCTGACCCAGAACCAGGTGTTTTTGGAATTTTGCAAGGATTGGGAGCAGAGATATTGGGCAGTAGTTACCTAAGTTAGAGGAGTCACCACCCTTGGGAAGAGGGACAACAGTAGCAAGCTTCCAGGCGTCAGGGACAGTGGCAAATGGAAAGGATAGATTCAGAAGCATGGAGAGTGGCAGAGCAACAGCGTGTGTTGAGAGGTGCAGGTGTTTAGGGTCAAGCCCATCCAGACTTTTCCCCTTATGGGGGTTAAGGACTAGAAGAGCTAGAAGGGTGTCAGCGGGGGAGACTGGAGAGCAGGAGAAGCAGTGGGAAGAGGAAGGAGGTGCAGAGGGAGATGGCAGTGGAGGAGCAGAGGAGGGTAGGGATGCTTGGAGGGTGGAAGCCAGGTGGCGAAGAAGATATTGAATTCGGTAGCTACAGAAGGTGGATCACAGATGGTGATGTCACCTACCTTCAGGACTGGGTGAGGGGATTGGCCGGGGGGGGGCAAATAGGGCATCGACCACTTTCCAGAACTTGGAGGGGCTGTTAAGGTTCTCTTGGAAAGTGGCTGAAAAATATTCTGCTTTGGCAAGACAGATAGCCCTGGTGCAGGCGTTACGGAGGGTTCTGTATTTAAGCAAGTCACCAAGAATACCTGATGCTTTGTAAGTCACCCACGCCAAGTCACGAGCACACTGGCAGGCCGGCAGTTCAGCTGATACCCAGGAGAGGTGAGAGCCTTGGACCCTGGTCTTCCTGATAAGAGCGTGCCAGTCCCAAACATTTAGGAACTGTGTTTTGAAATAGCTCAGGGCTGTGTCAACAGTGGAGGCATTTGCAATGGGAGGCCAATCAGTTTTCACAAGTTCCTCAAGTGAGGACAGGTCTAAGGAACTAAAGGAGCGGAGGTGAAGGATATTTGGTGGGGCTTTATGGTGGTGGATTTTACGCATGCAGTAGACCATGTGGTGATCACTGAGTGCATCCTGTAGGATTCCGGATGTAACAACCCGATGAGGGTGTGATGTAAGAACCCAATCTAGTAGGGCATGCTTACCTGACTTGTGGTTCAAACGGGTTGGTTCGCAGATCAGTTGTGTTAGATTCAGGGAAGAGATGTGGTTACAGATTTTGACTTGGGTACTGGACAGCCAATTTATGTTGAAATCACTGAGGATGAAGAGTTCATCAGATGAGGAGTGGGTGGTGAGAGTTGAGATAAGATCTGTACTAGAGGAGGGAAGGAGGCTAGGCAGCAGTAGACGCCACCCACAAAGATAGGTAGTGAGCAAGGAAGGGATAGTTTTAGTAGCAGAAGTTCATAGGCAGAGGGGGAGGAGGTGGAAAGGCAGACAGTATACTGAATGGATGAAGAAATGTAAATGGCCTACCCCCTCCCCTGGTTAACTGGTCCTGCTGAATAAGGAAGTAACCAGGGATGGAGATGGCAGTGTCAGGGATTTTAGGCGAGAACCATGATTCAGTGATAATCAAAATACTTGGTTTTAAACTAATCATGATGGGCTGCGGTAGGTTAACCTTTGACAGCAGGTTCCTGATGTTGAGGTGCACTATTTTTAGTCCTTTTGGAAGGTCAGTGGGGGAGTATAGGCTGGCCCTGGGTTGGGTTCAATGTCACCCGCTGATAGGAGCAGTAAAATGATAAGTAGTTTAGAGGGGAAGCATATGCATCTCCGAGGAGGGAAGGGCTTATGAGGAGAAAAAGTGAGGGTGTGAATGGGGGTGGGGCTATGCATGAACAGAATGGAACAAAGTGATGCTAGATGAAGACTGAGTGAGTGGAGGATGGAGGATCCCTGGTGCCGGGTTGAGTGAAGAAGGGGGTAGAGACATGAAGATGGAAGAATGGGGGCGGAGGAGTGGGGGCAGGAGATTGATGTTGGCTGGGCAGGAAGGGAAGTGGGAGGGATGGACATTGAGGTAAACAGGAGGGGGAGGATGGTGAGAGTAAGGAGTAGCATTTTGTGAGGCGATGGTAGGAGAGGAAAGAGCGAGACAGCAGAGACAGTGAAGAGGTAGGGGTGAGGCAGTAGAGGAGCGGAGATTTAAGGTGGACTAGGTGCTCAGCTAGTTGGGCGGGGGAGGGGGAAATGGGGTAGAGTGTAGAGGAGATAGATATAGAGTAGAATGGACAGGCACAGCAGAGATACAGTGTAAGATCATTTCTGCACTGTGGTTAGCTAACAGACCACCGAATGGAGGGGTATAACAGGGATGCTGTGTCAGCTCTGTTTTGTTATGTTCAGCAAGGTAAACCAGAATATAGGTATAGGCCTTGATAAGTAGGGAATATTTATATCAGACACATAATGGTAAAGTGCTGCGGAGAAGCCCAAGTCACTACAGGCTGGGCCTTGAAGGTATAAGCACTGACAAACTTAAGATCAGAATTTTAGGCAAGAATTACTAGACATTTATATGGAGATGCAGAATAATGCACTAATTGTTAAGCAATGACTAAAGCCGGTACAAACAGAGATGATTCATTAGCTTGAATCTATTTATACCATGGGTAAAAAGCCCCAAAACTAGCTAAGCAGCCCTCTTACCTAAACAATGACTAAACCAGTAATAACAGTAAGTACAGTATATGATAAACAGTCAACAACATGGTGATGCAAGGGAACTCACTGCATGATCAGCTAAGAGGCAGGAGTTAACGGAAAAATCAAAAAACACCCTTATATGTAACCTATCTTACCAACCCCCTGCTAGTTGTACATCTTACTAGCCTGGTTAAGGAACTGACTCCCATTTTGGCTAAATTAAGCCTATAACAGTTGTACCATATTATATATTTCTCTTCAGCATTATCATCTGTACTAGCCCCAAAACATAGCTTTATAGCTGAAACATAGACTAAGACCTATGACAACAACAACAAAAACATTAGAAGAGACCAATGTGTTTGTATTCACAAGTTACCATCCCTCTACTAATCATAAATAATACTGCCCAGACCTGAGATGCAGTGATAATTTTTCACATGCATTTGTGAACTACTTTACTTGCAGGTAACTCTTAACTTGCTCAACTACATAACACTAAAGACAGTTGACGACCTAGATAATTTACAGCACCATGCTCCACCTTTTCCCTGAGCTGTCCCATGCTCCTACTTCACATTCTTTTGCAGACCTATTTATTTATTTATTTAGCTTTTGTTTACTGGGTAAGTACACTAGACAAGTATTATGCCTATTTTCAGGAATGACCTGGGAGGATATAACATGAGGAACAACAGTCAAGGAGACATGGCAAAAAGAGTACAGTTTTTTGTCACAGTAAACAAACGTGGGAAATACATCATTTGACGCTAGGGGAAACATATAGTTGTAAGCACATTTCAGATTATACACTCTAGACTAGCTAGTTCAACTGACAGATATATACAGGTCATCATACATTGGAGTGGAGCATAGCTCAAGGACTGGATTGGTAATACAAGGCACCTGGGCATTGTGTATGTTAAATAGAATTTCCTGCAATTAAAAGGTAGAGGGGTGGGGTGGGGTGGGAGGTGGGCAAAACAACAGAAGCAAGTCTTTTGGTACGCACTCCGGAGTATGCTCGTTTGCCCCTTAGATGTTTGATTTTTAATTTTCCTGCTGTTTGGCCTCCTACTGCTTGCTTTCTGATGCTTTAATGTCCTAGGTTTTGTAAATGTCGTTTTTGAAAAAAAATTGCAATCATTGGTTCTTTTGAATATAATTAATTATCAAAAAATATTCCTATTGTCTGTCTTCTGTTTTAAGTGTGCAGCTGTTGTAATACGTACTTAAGTTACAACTCTCTATGGAGCTTGATCTTTGTGTTAAAGATCATTTTATTCTTCAGTGCATTTATTTTACCTTTCTTGACTTACTTACTTTTAAAACACAGAATAAAAACATTTCAATACTGATAATCAGGACTTAAATCCAGCACCTCTTTATTTAGATCATGATCTCCCAGAGGGCATGAACCATCTCATAGGACAGACTAGATAGACCAGAACGCATTCTTCTGCTGGCAGTTTTCTGTTTCTATGTGAGATCTCAGTAAAAAATTCACCTGTTATGCAAACAGATAAGAAGTAGTTTATTTAGTGTTTATTATCCATCAATATGTATACTGTCCATGCAACATAACACTACAGAAAATTGGACACTGCAATTGGAGATACTGACTGTCAAATCAGGTTCTGACAGAAGTCTGTAAAAAGAACAAAAGCAGTTGTTCACAAGGCATATGCATGGGTGGCTGATGAGATGTCAGCCTGAATAGAGAGCTCTGTGTCAACCAGCTTGAAATCCATTAATTTCCCCGCCTTTCTACCAGCTACAGCAGCCGGACTGATCTCATCAGATGCAAAAAAAAAAAATCAGTTTCAACAAAACTGAAAGTTTCACATTGAAATTTGCTGCCAGAGAAAAGTTACCCGGTAAAAACCACAGTGGCTAAGTGAAACAATGGCAAGAAGCTGGCAAGGGCTATGGTGGTGACATCTCCCTCCTCAGCCGCCCTGAAAATTAAAGTGCTGCTCCAACAAGTTTTGCACAAGATCTCAGCATTTAAGACCTCTGTGTCCTCACTAGAAGGCAAAATACAGGACTTACAGCATAAGGCCAGGGACACAGAGACTTTCTTGTCATACATCGATGACAAGGACAGCTGCTATGAGGCCAGGATTCAGATGTTGGAGTACCTGATAAGCACCTTGTGGGAGTGCGCGGAAGACAAGGAAAACCAAAGCTGATGCAATAACCTCAGATTCATTGATTTCCCAGAACAGGTAGAAAATAAAAATGTGTCTGCCTTTCTCCAGAGAGAGCTTCCTGGCCTCCTCATGCACAGCTAGAAATTGGGGCTAGAGACTGAATGAGCCCACCACACCCACATACCTGTGCTAAGAGAGGTTGCGAGGCCCTGTCTAATCCTAGCAAGATTCTTGAGATACACTGACAGGGAAACAATTGCAGCTTTGTCCAAAGACTGGGGCCCCTTACCTGGCAGGGCACCATATTTACATTTTTGTTGATTTTTCTACTGAACTGGTGCAAAAAAGGAAAGGGTACAATGAAGTAAAAAAAGTTCCTACAAGAGCAAAATGCCCCCAGTAAAATCCAGTACCCTGCTAAACTAGCCATCACATGGAATGGAGTGAACACACCTTTGCCTCCTCAGAAGAAGCCCAGGACTACATTGCCAGGCACTGGCCAGAAACAGCAAAGGGACTTACAACATCAACCTGAATGCAAGGTGGGCATCAGGGACAATACTCACATCCACAAGTGGTCTGGCCCCAGAGGCACCCCAATACCCTAGCTGGCACTGCCACACAAGATCAGATGGAATGGCTAACATCCAAATTGAAGAGATCCAGCAGGAGGGGCAGAGACAAACATCACTTGGGCAGGACAGAAGCTGGGGACTCCAAGAGGGACAGCACCAAAGAATCAAGGCACTCCAACTCTACACGAGAAATACTTACAAAGAGACATAGTAAACCCCCTGCTCATCCTGTACATATACCACTACCGGACTCCCCCATTAAGTCTACCACCACACCAAAAATGACTCAGTCAGATAGTGGGCTCACCTGGGTGGAGAGAGTTACTTCAGACCAAGGGGAAGTAAAGGCAACTGAAGCGACACCTTCTGACTAGGCAGGAGCACCAATGGACACATGACCTGATCCTATGGCTACCAGAACATGGGACCTTCACCATGCAGACTCAAAAATTAACTGGACTTAACTTGTATGCTTTTACTAATATACTTGAACAAGTTTGAAATGTTACACTGAACTTAGTCCTACTGGTAGATAATACCCCCATCCATTACAGGGGAACCTTCCTCAGCTGTTACCAAACCCAGCAGGCTGCTCCGACTCTCCATGCAGCAGTCTTATAACTGCCACACCGACCCTTCTGCTCCCTCTCTCCTGCATACCCCACAGGGAACTATGGCAAGTACTTAAAATACACTGAAATGCTGTGAGTGCCTCCTGACAGACTGGTGAGAACAGTATCTCTGTCACTCCCCCCAACTCCTGGCTAAGCTGACTCTCCAGGAATGGCCAGTGACCATAGTTGGGACTCAGTGTTTGGCCCTCCGTAAATATAGAGACGTAGAATTTGACAGCAGATAAGGACCGCTTGGCCCACCTAGTCTGCCCATTTCCCTACCTGATGGATAAGCTGCAGCTTCTAGTTAATCAACAGCTTACTTCCTCCTACGCCCCACTAGAATTGCCTTATGTCTGTCCCATGCATTCTTGAATTCTCCCACTGTTCCTGACACCACAGTCTCCTCAGGAAGGCTGTTCCATGCATCCACAACCCTCTCTGTGAAAAAATACTTTCTAACATTACCTCTGAGCCACCTCCCTTCTATCTTCAAATTGTGCCCCCTTGTTCTTGCACATCTCTTCTTCTGAAAGATGCTACTGTCTTGTACTTTGTTAATTCCCTTGAGATACTTGAAAGTTTCTCTCATGTCCCGCCTCTCCCTCCTTTCCTCAAGAGTATACATATTAAGCTGCTTTAGTCTCTCCTCGTATGTCTTCTGGTACAGACCCTGCACCATTTTGGTTGCCCTCCTCTGAACAGCCTCCACTCTGTCTATGTCTTTGCGGAGATGGGGTCTCCAGAATTGCACGCAGTACTCCAGATGGGGTCTTACCAACTGTCTGTACAGAGGGATAACAACTTCCTGTTTTGTTACTGTTGATGCCTCTCCCTATGCATCCCAATATCCCCCCAGCCCTCCTTACTACCTTCTCACATTGCTTGCCCACCTTTAGATCATCTGATATAACTACTCCTGGGTCTCTTTCGATTTTTGTTGTTGTTATTAACTCACCCCCCATTGTGTACTCTTCCCCTGGATTTTTGTTTTCCCGATGCATTACCTTGCACTTCTTTGCATTGAATCTGAGCTGTCATATATTTGACCATTCCTCCAACCTTGCCAAGTCCCTTTTCAGCCTTTCCACCCCACCTTGTGTATCAACCCTTTTGCAGATCTTTGTGTCATCTGTAAAGAGACATACTTTTCCTTCCAGGTGCTTTCCAGTTTCACTTATAAAGACATTAAAGAGGACTGGTCCCAGTACCGACCCCTGCGGTACCCCGCTAGTTACCCTCCTTTCCTCACTGTGGACTTCGTTTACTATTACCCTTTGTGTCCTGTTGTGTAGCCAGTTTTTAATCTAGGCTACCACCTTGGGACCCACTCCAAGGCTGGCTAACTTGTATATTAATTTTTTGTGTGGGACTGTGTCAAATGCCTTGCTACGTCTAGGTAGGCCATGTCCACAGCCCCTCCTTGATCTACTACTTTGGTCACCCAAAGAAATCTATTAGGTTCGTCTGACATGACCTTCCTGCTGTGAAACCATGCTGCCTTGGGTCCTGTGCCCCACTGGCCTCTAGGTACTCAACAATTCATTCCTTCAGAAGTGATTCCATCTTTTTTTTTTTTTTTTGTTTAACCAGGACTAGTACACTAAGCTGAAAGCTTTTTTACAGGTATGACCTGGGAGCACAGGGAAGTTAAGTGACTTGCTCAGGGTCACACAGTCTGCAAGTGGAAGCTGTGGGATTCAAACCCAGGTCTGGTCTGCTGGATGTCACCAGATTTGCAGCTCTGAGCCTTAAACCACTGCGCTATACTGCCTCTCTAACTGAGGTCAAACTAACTGGTCTGTAATTTCCTGCCTCTGCCCTGTTCCCACTTTTGTGAAGTAGAATCACATTTGCCCTCCTCCAGTCCTCAGGTACCACCCCATCCTCCTATGATTTGTTAAAGAGAGTAGTCAGTGGCATTACTAGTTCTACCCATAGTTCTTTCAAAATTCTTGGGTGAATCCAATCAGGCCCCATTGCTTTGTCTACCCTCAGTTTCAAGAGTTCTTTCAAAACCCTTTCTTCTGTGAATGGACTGGTATCGACCCCCCTGTTCAGAGTGTTTCTCTTGTTTGGTTTAGGTACCTCCCCCTCCTCTTCTGTTGTGAATACCGAGCAGAAATATTCATTCAGCATTCCTGCTTTTTCACTGTCACTGTGTATTTTGCTACGTTCAAAAATCCACTGGGCAGGTATACCTGCTCCTATCAGAAGCTAAGGCTGGGCTATGGGAGGAGATAGGGGAGGGCACTGGGAAGGTACCGGCCATGGCTCATTCCAGCTTAGCGTCGGTTTGAGGGGAACAGGTCTGCTGCACTGGGACATAGTTCCACAATCAATCTGATTATATAACCCCCCAGACCAGATGGCAGAGCATGCAGCATAAGTAGTCCGAGGGCACGCCGACTCACAACACTGAATCTCAGACAGCACTAGTGGCACTAACAGCTCCACTGTTATAGAACAGGATTCATTGGAGCTGTTCACGCCACTGAGTCAATGTGTCTATAACAGCTTGCCATTTCTCAATGGTTATAGCCCTTTATGTTCCTACTTTTACAATATGCATCTAGATTATTCTTAGACTTTTCCCTGTCCTTGCTCCGAATGACCTCATTTGGAAGCTCATTCCAAACTGCTACTACCCCTTGTATTATCCAATTCCCTTTTTTGGTGTTCTAAAGTTTTCTCCCTTTAGCTGGTATCTACAGGTTCTAATATCACATTGTGTCTTTTTCTTCTGCAGATTCAAACAATTGTCTAAATCCTCATCATGTAAAGCTCTATATACAAGGCATATATCCCTTCTCATCCTTCTGTACTCCAGAGTAAAAGTATTCAATCTATCTAATCTTTCCTAATGTGTTCTGTCCCCCATCCCAGATTCTGGACACACTCCAACTAATTTATACCCCCCCATCTGTGGAGACCAAAACTGACTATTATATTCCAGGTGGGGCCTCACCAGCACACTGTACAAGGGCATCAAAACTCTGCTATCCCTACTAACAGTGTTCTTCCTTGTACACCCCAGTATCCTATACCTTGGATTACCATCCCAATAGAGTGAGACCCCCCCAGGCTACTGTCATGCTGTTCAACTGCACCATGAACCTCTCATACCACACCCTGTCCCATATGGGTGGGTAGTTACTTGTCTCCTCCCCTCATGGTGACAACACCAGGTATACTGACTTACTGGGTGCTTGCTGGCAAAGGAGCAGACCTAGACTGAGCAATATGTCTCGCTAGACCATGGAGAATTAATGTGGAGGACCCCTGCATATTCATTCAACCAAGGCATACCCCACAGACCTCATATCCCCCTCAGACCTGGACATGCAGGCAGGATCCCCTTCACTCTCTGAGGCAAGCCGACTCTAATCCCCCTCAAGTATGGCCCTGTTCCCCCACCCAGTTTTGGCTTACCATGTGGCAGGCTGCTCTCCTGTTTATTAGGTGAATGGTGATGTAGTCACTGAGCACAGCTGTCTGTCCAAGCAACATGGCATAGTAGCACATGCCTCAAATAGAGGTGATGAATGTGGAACGTGGGAACTGAGCCAGAGGTCTCTGTAGGATGGGTGTAGCCTAGCAATGGAATGATGTCAGGGTAAGTAAGGGCTTGCCTCTGGGAGGGAAGGGGGAATTGCTCACTATGCAGAGATTTAAGAATGCGCAACTCACCCTTCACCACTAGTACACAACACCCGATGCTACCTGGATCAGCCCACCCCACCCCGACTGGGCTAATTAGAAGGCCAGTGGCAGTTTGTACCCAGGATACAGACACTGGAGGAACAAGTGTCACACTGCTCCACTCCCCCTCCTTCACATAACCTGTTACATAACACACACCCCTACACCCACACACACACATATACATATGCACTAGTTGCTACTCAGAATGCATGGGAGCACCCTGAAGGTTCACCCTGCACAAAGTGAATGAGGAAGTATTATGGGGGATTATGGGGCACATCCCCCCATAAGTGGACATCTCATCTATCATGACCAGGGATCCTGGTTTTGCACTAGCTGGTGCTTCTCTATTATGCCAGTAGGCACAATATTTTTACGTCTCTCTGCCTACCGTATGCAAGCATTAGGACTGCAAGGCATGCAATTTGGGAGACCCCCCACACCCAGCCCTAGCCTTGCAGCCCTTACAAGGTTGTCTTCAGATTGTTTGTCACAGTTTATTAATGACCATATTGTTGCGTGTTTTTACTGTTGGTTCACATGTTGCTTTTATGGATTACTATGGTTTCTCTACTCCCCCTATATGGAAGGGATTATACGCACTATGGTGGCTATGCAATACTGAGTGGCTAGGTACGTGTGATTTATATGTACCCAGTCTACATAGCTCCAAAACCTGCGGACAGGCACATGGTGCTCAGTATGCACTGTTGAGCACCTCTGCAGGGTGACTGTCCATGGCCTTGCCCCCCCCCCGGCATGCAGCTGCATTGGGGATGAAATGAGGGACACAGGCAGGCATCCAATCGGATGCCTCTCCTGGATCCCAAAGTGGATTACCACCTCTTCATGAGTAGGGGGTTCTCAGTATGTGTGGGTCAGCATTTTTTAAAAGTACAGGCAAGTGCCTAAATGGATGCCCCAACCCTCTCTGTCAGCCTGGTGGGCTAGGACAGCATGGTGGGGGGATTCCTTGTCCTGCTGTAGCTGGTAGGTGTCAGTTGGTGGTGTGCAAAAGACATGGCAGAATCCTCACTGCCATATCCTGTGCCCCTCTTGCCTGGTACTCCATGCCTTTGTGAATGGCATGGAGTGTGGGCATGCCCCAGACATCCCACCAGACTGGCCATACGTGTAGCTGCATGACCGGCTGGGGGATCCAGTGCAGAAGGGACATGCATCCCTTCCTTGAATGCCACTAGGTTCCACCGAATCCCTGGTATGCAGCATTCAGTCGTACGGTTGCCTACATGCCACAGATCCATGGCACGTAGCCAACCCGCTCCTTAATGCATAACTGCCTATACTATCAGACACACCCCTGCTGTAGGCAAACACAGTCTGCCAGCAATAACTGAGCTACTGGCGGCAGACAATACCTTTTCTCTATCCCAGATGCGTAGTACAGTCTCATTGTTAGGCAATACCCCTCTATTTTGGGACAGCACTAACCATGGTGGGTACCCCACTTAAATGGGTCTCCTGGAATATTAAGGGAACCCACTCCCCCATCAAAAGACAAAAAATACTTGACCACCTACAGCAGGAGAGGCTGGGAATAGCCTTTTTACAGGAAAACCACCTGACTCACCCTGAAACTGACAAACTAAAAAACAGGCTGGGTTTTCCAAGTCTTAAGAGTCTCCTATAATTCAAAAATCAGAGGAGTTTCCATCTTGGTACATAAGACTGTACCCTTTCAATGCATGAAAATTCAATCTGATACCGAGGGACACTAAATCCTGGCACAGGGCACATTATGGGGACAAGACCTCATTTTATGTAATATGTATGGCCCTAACCACTCCAATGCACCATTCTACACCACCCTGGTGCAGATGTTAACTGAACATTTGAAGGGGAACCTCATTCTGGGTGGTGATTTGAACACTGTGCATGATGAGTTCCTAAAAAGGTCCAAAACCTCCCTCGGGACCCACAGCAGCGACATCTGCAGCACTGCAAATGCTGTGGGTAGACATGGGTCTGACGGACATTTGGCACCTTGTCTATCACACTTGGAGGGATTAGTCATTTTTCACCCTGCTGTACCAGTCCTACTCCAGGACTGATATGTGGTTAATCCCAGCAAGCAAGGCTTTGGAGGTAATACAGGCCTGAATAGTGGCAACTGTCATCTCAGACCATGCCCATTTCATTCACCTGGTCCCCCACTGGCTCCTCATCCAGGTCAGATAGGCACTGGCACTTCAACGCTTCCTTACTAAAAGATGCAAACTTCAAATCCTCTCTGATGGCAGATGTAAAAACCTTCCTAGAGACAAACAAAGCTGGGGACATATCTGCCTCTTCTCAGGTAGGACACACTCAAGGCATTCATTAGAGGGTGCTGTATCAGCTATGCCTTGCATATGAATAATTCCCACAACAGGGACCTAGAAGAACAACTACAGAGGCTTAAAGAGCTGGAACAATGATACAGGGATGAGAAGACATGCATCTCCAACCTCCTGGCAGATATCACAGGGACTAGATGCAAGATTAAACTGCAGTTACACCAGAAGGTGAACTATGCCTTGTTCCATCTCCAGCAATCCTGGGAATATGTGGAGAGACCCAACAGGCTATTGGTGCATCAGCTCAAAAAGCTCCAGGACAGGTCCCAGATCCCTGGGGTAAAGGGACCAACTGGAGAAACACTAACCAACCCAAGAGCCATCAATAATGCTTTTCTGGGCTTCTATAAGATGCTCTATGCACAAGAAAAGTCATTTTCTGACATGGAGATGACAAATTTCACAGCACCCAAGGGGCCTCTTTAACCTCACTAAGCACACAAGGGCACAGATGGACAGGCCCTTCAAAACTCAGCAGTTAGGCGCATCCCTATGGAAGATGTTGGCAGGGAAGGCCCCTAGGGGGATAGACTACAGGCAGAATTCTTGCAATCCTTCAGTGAAGTCCTCATAGAACCACTGAAGAATGCCCTGCAACTCCAAGGAGTTCTGCCCAACCTGACAGACTGAGACCAGGTCGCTTCATCCCAAAATGCCAGGATCTGACAACACTTGGTGTCTACTAAATCTTGGCGTTTAGGCAAAGTCTGCAAAAATAATGCAGGGCATGGGAGATATGGAGATCATTAAACTCTATACATGCGGGTACCATACAGGAAGGGGCAAAGGCATGTCATCATATTGCATTGTTACCAGCGTGATCTCAAGGGATGAGGACCACCATATTCAAACATGCCGGCTGGTATGGAGGTTAAGGCAGTTTGTAGAGTATTCAGATAAAAATGCACTTGTGTGAATATTGTGCCTGCAGGGGGGTCTGGCTACTGAAGCCCCGATCTGTGCAGTGGTCAGGACTTCATGACTGCCAGTACATCTCCTTTAAAGCAGCCACATGTTAGCAGTGACAATTTTGACTGATACTTTTTATTCCATTTTAGACTGCTCCTTATCTCCTGTTTTGTAGGATACCCTTGTTTCCCACTTTGAGTGTGTTATATTTTTTTTGTGTATTCTCTATTTATTCCCCCACCAGCCTAGTCGCCCACTCCTTCAGGTGGCAAAGCCCTCTACACCGCTCCTCCTGATTGCCATCCACTGCTCATCAACATGCCACACTCGACTAACCCAGCATATCCCTTCATCAGGAGGGCCCCCTCCTGTGCCGGGGACTGGGAAGAGAGACTGCCTGGTGCCCATAGGCACTTTTTCAATCCTTTCCAGGGGGCAGAGCACAGGCATCGCGGCGATGGGAGGGTGGGCCGCCATTATCTGGGCAGCTTAGGCAGCCATTTGCTCTTTTTTGTTCCCCCGGCCCACTGGAATGCATGCCGCAGAATCCTGATGTAATTGCACATTTGATGTGTGGTAATCCACACCGCAAAGCACGATGCTGAAACCAGCCGCCAGGGACCGCCAAAGGGCAATGCATTCTTGGCCCTCCCTCCCAGGAGGAGAGCATCCAAAGGACACTCTTGAGCCTTCCCTGCTGGCCTCCGCTCCTGTCATCCTGGGTTTGGGTGCAAACACGGATCACCAGCGTGCCAGGTGATCCCCCATTGCACGGCACCATGGGGCCAGCCTGAGTGTGTTTTATAAGGTTATTTTTGTTACATAGGACATAACAATTGGATCGCTCCTTTTAATAAGGCTCAGTCCAGGTTTTCATCATTATCCTCTGTTGTTTTGCACATCTATTGTTTGACTTCACTTTTTCTGTGACTAAAATGAACTAGCATGTAACAGACATTATGGGACAGTAGGTGTACAAAAACAGCAGAGAATACTAATGAAAACCTGGTCTGTGTTACATTAAAATGAACATGCCTTTCATTACTGAAATGTAAAACATGCATTTATCAATGCCAAATGTTTGCCTGCTTGTAGTTGCCGTCTGTGTGTGTTTGACATTGACAATGTAGAGGCAATAATTAACAAATTAATAACTCGAGTTATCATAATAAAGTTATCATAATTGGGAAATCAAGAGATTCACACATAACATTGTTTTCTTACATTGTGACCTAAGCTTCCCTCCTGGTCACCTGACTCTTGTTCTATGGTGGCTTCCCCCACATCCTGCTCTGTTTCATCAACCAGTATTGCGTACCTGTTTGTTGTCTCCAACCTCCTGCCCCTGCCCTCCCCTGAAATCCCTTCCTGCCTCTGCTTACCCTGAACCTCTTTCCTACTTCCTCTCCATCTACCAGTGTTCCCTACCACTTGCCAACAACCCCTTTTGGTGCTCCCGGAACCCTGTGGACTCGGCCCCTCCCTGGCCATGTGCCCCCTTCCAGCCCCTGGCAGGCTGGTCTGTCTTGCAATGGAACCCTCCCTGCCTCTGTGCCCCTTCTCCTCCTCAACCCCTCATACCTGTCCCTTCCCCCCAGTTCCTGTCTCAAGCTCTCTATCTCCAGTGTAAGTTGTCTGTACATCCTGCATACTGGACAATCCCCCACCTTCCACCAGGTTCCCAGAAACAGTGCTGCCCCACACCCATTGCAGCTTTCAATTCTCCCCACCTCCCTGCGCCCCCAACCCCAGTCATCCCAAACTCTCCATTCCACCCCTCCATTCCCCCACCTGCCTCCTTGCCCTGGCCTCCACATACCCCCTGTCTTAGTCTCCAAATATTCCCCAACTCTTTACAATTGAATCTGTATGTCTATAAGGGCTGTAAACCAGCAGCACTGCCCCAAAACTCTTACTCTCTCCTTCTGTAGGGACTTACAGCTTCTCTCTCCTCCTTCTGTATGTGCCCTTTGGACCTAGTTACTGGCTACACTCTTCGTAATTCAGCCAATATATCAGCTAGGCTAATGCTTGTGCAGCCCAACTGTTCCTGCCTCTTTAAGTAGGTGTGGCCTGACCTTCCACTATAAAGGCAGTGCAGCTGGGGTGGTTGGGGAATGGGCCATGGGGCAGCTCCTCTGGTACACGGTGTTTACAAAAACAATCAGGTAAAAAAAGACATACTTCCATAAACTACAGGGCAAACACACAGCTCTAGTTCATCATTCCAGCAAACAGTTTCTCCTACTCCTGCTCACTCAAAATGGGGACTCCAACTGAAGGTCTGTTATGCTAAAGCATAAGTAAAATGGGTGGAGAAGAGTAGAGAAGGGAAGTATACAAGACAGGGGAGGTAAAGGGCAATCAAAAATGGAATTACAAAAGTATAAATCAAAATTTGTACTGTAATAAGCACTTCTGTTTTAAATTCCCCATCCTGTAGTGTAAAGTTCTCCTCTAATTCCACTATGAGGCCTCTATATAAAACACCCCACAGGAAAAAAACTCCAGGGTTGCTGTATGAAACAGTGTGAAATCTGCCACTGAGTCTGAATTTCCAGTTTGCTTCCTTCAATTTACAGTTGGCTCTGCATGCTTTCCTGCTTCATTCCAGGTATGTTGAGACAGACCCTGTGGCACCCGAAATGCCATACCAACACTTGCACCAACATGTTGTAACTGGGGCTGATTATCCGGACTTGCCCCAGTAACATGTGGCAGAGTCGGAAATGTTTCACTTGGTGCCCTAGAAAAACCTCTTCAGGATGATTTTATGAGTCCAAAATTGGTTTATTGGTAATAAATAAACAATGAATATATATATGTATACATATATTTTAAAAAAAATGAATGCTTTTTGGTAACTCAAGGAAAAATGGACACTGTGAACTAGTAATTAAGACTGAAGCAAGAGAGATTTTGGAGCAGCTATAAAATGTTTAATACCTGCAAGCCTTTCTGGATAGCATAATGTCCTATGCTAAACATGCAGATTATGTAGTTCAGAAAATTAATATGAGATTAGGTTTCTTATGTAGAAACAAAAATAATTTTGATCAAGAAATAAGAAGCTTGGTTTCCCAGAGCCTAATTCTGTTATTGACTATGGGCAATCACTCTGTGCTTCATCAGCGGACAATGCGCTATGCAGACTGGGGGTAGTGTATACAGTAATCCTTCACTATAATAAACGCATCCAGAGCCATACTGAGCGTTCGTTATAGTAACTCATTCAGTAAACCGATGGATGCTGTTTTCCTGAAGAGTGCGATATGCTGTTGAGGTAACCGCTAACTGCAGTCGCACATTCATAACTAATTGTATTGTGTAATTGATTCTAGGGGGTTATTTCCTCTGTTTTTGTGCAGCACCATAGTAAATATTGTAGTCTGGTGGTCTGATGTGCAGTTTTTCTTATTTGTTGAGGGAGCGTGGTTGTGATTGGGCACAGGGTGATGCTTCCTAAAGACTCTCCCCCTTTAAGACGTTCTAGAATTACCAGCTTCACTTCCACAGAGTAACCGGATCTCTTCATTTTATCAGTGGTTAGTAAATGAATCTATGCGGAGATAAGGGTTGCTTTTATAGTGCGAGCATGTCATATCGCTGCACTGGCGCTGGTAAGAATACACGCACTAAGCAACTACTGATTGCACTGTGCTATGCTGTGGGCAAGGTAAATCTCAATTCAAGTTTGTTTTGTTTTGCAAGACCGTAACAGGTAGTGTGACCATGACCACGAGCAAAACACACTGATACAATGAAGCAAGGCAATAATCTTGGGGTTCAACACGAACATTTGTTATAACTGATATTCGGTATAACAAGGTTTGTAATAGCGAGGGATTACTGTAATCAACTTTGCAGATTTGTACTGGAAGCTAGAAGAGATACTCACCACAGTGAACTTTATGAATAAGGAGGGTAGTTGCCCTTAGATTTTCACATTACATATTTTGATGGTATCAGGTGTTGGAAACGTTTGCACAACAAACTCAAAGATTTTGTACAGTGCTGTCAAAATGCTTGAACTCATACACTGCAAGATCAACTATGAATCTGAAATTAGTAATACCCAGTGTGACGGACATATGACCAGCTGGATCTATTAATTTCTTTTGTCTGTGTAGTTATGGTTCTTTTATAAGTTCAGCTATTTGGAAGTTGACACAAACATGGCTTCCAGGTCCCATATCCAGGCAGGTCTTATGAGAAATACTGTCCCCACTGTTCAGTGTAAATTTCCCACAAGCTCATCTAAGCTACAGATCCTGGCACGTGTGAGTGTGGAATTTCGAACACCTCAGACATCCTGCAAAACAAGGTTGCAGAGCTGGACGAAGGATGTTCTAGGTGTGGAGTAGGCCAGTTGGCTCAGATGATGTCATACACACACACTCGCACACACACACACACACACACAGACGCACATGCGCGCACGCACACACTCTGTCTCTTTCTCTCTCTCTCTCTCTCATGGGGGATGGGGTGGGGACAGTGAGGAACTTTCTTCATAGTGGTGAGGCAATTCCCCACAGCCAAAAAGGGTATAAATGGGGGTTGCTGAAAGCTAGCACTCTCTCTCTCTCTGGAACACTCAACATCTGACAAAAGTGGAGCCCTGCTGCAGATAAAAGTACAGCTTAGGGAATGTATCTCCTATAGATAGCAGTAGGTAAATACGTTTTAGGTGAGGAAAGTTCAGATTTTTCTATACATCAGCTGTCTGTATAACTTACTTTATTTTCAATTTCTTAGTAAACAGATAATCCTTTTGTCTGACTGTAAATAAATCCTGTTTATAAATACTGTACTTGCAGTTCTTCTATTAAAGAATCCATTTTTGATAGAACCAGTGACTGCTTGTTTATTTAAAAAGGTAATTTTAGTATTTCTGCTGGACTGTGCTTGCAGTCTATCTCCGAAGGGCACTCTACCAACAGTTATTGTGTTGACCTTCCTGACTTTGAGCAAAGAAGATAAAAGAGTGGTTTCCTGGTTCCAGGTAAAAATCAGGTGGTGGCAAAGGATTAGAAGTTCCCAACAGAGAACTGCCCTGTAAGTGGGGGCCAGAGGGGCAGTTTTTGTCACAATTGGTAACAGTGGTGTGGGATCTCTGTCACAACTAGTAACAGTGATGTAGGATCTCTGTCACAACTGGTGGCAGTGTAATGTGGATCTGTGCACAGATCTAAAGCCAGAATTTGTGCACAGTGTGCTTTCCTGTGAGGCAGGAACTCTGGGAAAGAGGTAAAAGCCTTACCTAGCACATGGGGTGACAGAGTACTAGTAGAAATATACTGTAATGTAACAAAACAGGAGGTTACATTGTTTACTACTTTTTTTGTTTCTTGACAGCTTAGTAAAGCATAGTTAGAAAAGATGAGCTCCTCAACCTATGGCAAATGTAATGTACAGCAGCTTCATGATGTCTGTGAGGGCCTGACAAAGAATGTACCCATGGAAGTCCTGTCAGTGCATGACCAAATGCAAGGGGAGCAGATGGTCTCAGAGGGGCATGACCACACATCTGTGCAGGAGGGGGTCGCTGAGGAAGGTGACCAAGGTAACAAGCCTGAGGTCACAGTGGCTGGGTCAGAGGGGCACCTCAAGCCATGAGCTGGTGAAGCAGTATAGCCCAAACCTGAGCTGAGAGCTGGTGCAGCTGGGGCTCAAGCTCAGCTTGAGATACTGAGGATGGAGCACGCACTGAAGGAGGCCGACCTGCAGAGAGCAAGGTTGGAGGCTGAGGAAAGAGAGAGGGCTTGGCAGTATGAAATCCTGATGCAGGAGGAGACAGCAAGGCTGGAGGTGGAGGAATGAGAGAAAGCTCACCAGCATGAAATACTGATGAGGGAAGAACTAGAGAAAGAATGACAGCATGAGATCCAAATGGTGAAACTGTGCCAGCAAACACCACAGCAAACCGTAAGTGATGGCATGGGGATCCAACCCACAAAGCCACAATTAATTCCAAAATGTTTCTGCAGTACTGGGAGGGAGATGATCTGAATTTTTTAAAATCATTTGAGAGTGTGTGTGTGTGCAGTTTAAATTGGATAGGGCTCCGTGGATGACCCACCTTACACCATTGCTTACTGGCCATGCTTTGCATGCATTTGCTAGAATGGATGATAATGACTGCATGGACTATGGTAAAGTACAGAGGGTGTCACTGAAACATTTTAAACAGACTCCTGAGGCTTGTAGGCAAAAATTCAGAGAATTAAGAAAGGGCCCAGGAGACAACTATGTAGAACTGCACGTCCAGATGTATGCCTAGCTAGACTGCTGGGTGGATGGGGCTACAGCTAGGACTATAGAGCAAATTAAAGATTTGATTGTAAAAGAAAAATTTCTTAAAATGGCACCTGATGACCTGCACATATGGCTACTGGACTGGGCATGCAACTCCGCAAAGGAGGCAGCAGAATGTTGATTTATATGTGGCCAGCAGACCACCCGCACAGAACAGGGACAAAGAGGGTGGGGCAGCAAAAAGTTTTAAGGGGATCCAGGAAGGGCAGCCTAAATTGCATCAGCCTGCACCCGAGCCCAAAACAGAACCCACTGGTTCGAAGGGGAACAATGAGCCCGGGGCACAGGCATGCTGGATTTGCCAGAAAGTGGGGCATCTATCCTATGACTTCCCTAAAAACATCAGCAAAAGGCAAAAGCCTGGGAAGGGGGTGACCAAGACAGTATTCAGCAGTTGTTAGGCTGCACACATACTGTAGTGCTACCAAACTTTACCAAGTATATGCACCCCATTCTAGTCAATGAGACAGTAATACAGGGATTGAGGGACAGTGATGCCTCCATCTCCATACTGAGGCAGGATCTCATCCAGGCAGAGCAGATTCTTATGGGACAGTTTTTCAAGATTTAGGGAGGCACGGGTCCAGTGGTCCAAGTGCCAATGACTCTGGTCTTCCTGAGCTGTGAAGGTGGCCATGGGCTATGGGATATGGGAGTTGTACCTGATCTCCCTGTGGATGTGATCATGGGGAAGGATTTTGACCACAGGGAAAGCATAGTATGTGTTACTACCCATAGCCAGGCAAAAGGGCAAGCTTCTGAGGGAAAGAAGGGGGTGAAGCAGCCTACACTGACCCCTCCTTCAGCAGCTGAGGAAGTTGCTAATGTGGTTTAGGGGCATTCTAGGAGTAGTAGCCCTGCGCCCTAGCTGCAGTCAGAGGAGATCTCTGCGAGGAGCAGATTTCCTCCTGATGGAAAGCTGGGAAGGGTTAGATGGGAGGAGCTGGGAGGGCTCTGCTGGCTGATCCTACCCTCCAAAAACTGAGAGAGATAGCAGATTGTGTGGAGGACTCTCAGGGGAGAAAAAAAGTCAGTTTACTGGGAGAACAGACTGTTACACAGGCAGTGTACATCACGGGGAGAGGGGGTTAGAGGGAGAGGTATTCTGGCAGCTGGTATCCCCCCAGGACTACCACAAGCAGCTTTTGGCCCTGGCCCATGACATCCCTTTTTCAGGACACCTGGGTATTAACCACACAAAAAAGTGACTCGCCAACAACTTCTTTTTGCCAAGCATGTACATAGATGTGGCAGCTTAGTGTAAGACTTGACCACAGTGCCAGAGGGTGGCGAAGGTAGGGGACAAGGCTAAGGCGAATTTGGTGTACCTGCCTATTATTGATGAACCCTTTATGAGGGTAGCCATGGACATAGTGGGGTCCCTGAGTACCGCAAGTTGTACGGGCAAGAGATTCATACTGGTTGTCATGGACTACGCAACCAGGTACCCCAAGGCAGTGGCCATGTCCTCCATTGTGGTGGAAAAAGTGGTCGATGAGCTCCTGACACTCTTTAGCTGAGTGGGATTTCTCCAGGACAATTTTTCAGACCAGGGGACAAATTTCATGTTGTCATTAATGACTAGTCTGTGGGAGAACTGCGAGTGTAACAGCTCTATGCCTCACCCTATCAACCGAGATAAATGGCCTGGTTGAGTGGTTCAATGGGACCCTCAAAACTATGTTCAGGATGTTTGCTGACCAGCACAAGAGGGATTGGGACAGATATTTACCCCACCTCCTGTTTGCATACAGGGATGTCCCACAAGAGTCCACAGGGTTCTCACCCTTCAAGCTCCTCTTTGGTCACAGGGTAAGGGGGGCCCTAGATTTAGTCAGGGATGAATGGGAAGGTGACCTTGCCTCCCAAGCAGAGTCTATTGTGGAGTATGTCCTGAATTTCAGGACCCAGGATAAGGGGCTCATGGGGCTCACCCAGGAGCACTTAGCCACTGCACAACAGTGGCAGAAAACCTGGTACGAACGTGGGGCCAGAGCTTGCGAGTACGAAGTTGGACAGCAAGTGACGGTAATTATCACAGTCTGACACAATAAACTGCAGGCAGCATGGGAGGGACCAATCTCCATAATCAGGAAGGTGAGTGAGGTTAACTATGTAGTAGGGCTGCCAGACAGAAGGTGCAGGCGGAGGATATATCATGTGAACATCATGAAGCACTACTACAATAGGGAGGAGATGGTCATTGCTGTGTGCAGCATGCTAGAAGAGGTAAGGCGTGAAGGGGAGGCGTGGGAGGGATCCTCAGTGGATAACCTCATCCTCTCAGGGCAGCTGACACCAGCCCAGGCAGAGGAGGTGAAGGGGGTGCCGTGAGAATTTGGGGACATGTTCACAGGGAAACCGGGTTATACCATGATGGCTAAACACCATCTGGACACTGAGACCCAAGTACTGCTGAGGCAGTCCCCTACAGGGTACAAGAGGTGGTTACACATACAATGTTAGAGGAACTCTGGGAGATGCTGGCCCTTGGTGTGATCCAGGAGTCCAGTAGCCCTTGGTCCTTGCCTGTGGTCCTGGTCCCCAAGAAGGATGGTACAATGCGGTTTTCTGTCAACAGCTGTACAAAGTTGGATACCTACCCCACGCCAGAATGGACGAGACCTTGGAACGGCTGGGGGAAGCCTGGTTCCTGACCATGACAGATCTGACAAATGGCTACTGGCAGGTACCCCCAACTCCTGCAGCCAGGGAGAGATCTGTTTTTGTCATCCCATTTGTGCTATCTGAATTCTGAGTAATGCTATTTGGAATGAAAAATGCATAAAACTGAGCACACAACAGTCTTTCACAATGATGTGAGCGACCACAATATTGTGGTTTGCACACATGCCCACGTTAATACCTCCCGGGTCGTGCCTGAAAACAGTCACTTGCTGACTAGCGCACTTACCCGGTTAACAAAAACTAAATAAATAAATAAATGCAACTCCTGCTCCAAATTCATCACCAGCAGAAATTTTCGTTAAGTTTAATATTCATAATTTCCTAGTAGACCTGAAACATGTCAACTGGCAAACATTTTATCTGGCCAACACAGTAGACTCGGCTGTCACCATCTTCAATACCATCATTACAGACCTTGCCAACAAGCATGCACCATTTCCTAAATGTAGAATCAGGAGGACTTCACACCCCTGGTTCTCCCCTGAACAGAAAGCTGCACTCTCGCAACATGACAAGCTCTGAGCCTGTGTGAGGCAATCTAAATCTGCAACTCACTGGCAGGAATTCAGAGCAGCCAGAAACAAGTGAACCAAGCTTATTAGGACTGCCAAGGCCACCTATTATGTTGAAACCTTAGACGAGGCAAAGGGTAACTCCTCTAAAATCTGGCGCACTTTCAAGACAACTGAAGGGCACAAAAACCCCCATCTCTCCCACTAAAAGTTAACTTGAATGGTACTTTGGTCACTGACCAACACTCCATACTGGAACTATTAAACGCCCATTTCGCCACAGCAGGTATGGCATTCGATTCTTCGCCAGCCACTGGACTGATTAATAGCCCCTCTACAACAGATTGCCCCCAGTCCATGTTGTCCCATGCCTCCTTCCATTTCTCCCCTGCTACCTACAAGGATGTCGAGCAACTCTTAAACAAACTAGACACTAGGAAAGGGGCTGATGCTGATGGGATTGAAGCGTTCTTTCTAAAAATGGGGAGTCACCTATTAGTCAGTTATGCATAACTTCAACCTACTCATCTCCATAGCCACTGTTTCCTCCAGCTGGAAAACATCACATATCCTCCCATTATTTAAGTCTGGCGATCGGAGAGACCTCAACAATTATAGACTGATCTCCATTCTACCAGTCCTATCCAAATTGCTGGAAAAACTAATACATTCACAAGTAAAAGAATTTTTGGAGAACTCCATCCTACTCAACCCACTTCTATCTGGGTTCAGGCAGAAACATAGCACAATCTCAGCCCTGGCCAAGGTGACTGATGACTGGTCCTCTGCTATTGACAGCAAACAATCCACTTGTGCCGTGTTCCTTGACCTTAGTAAGGCATTCAACACAGTGGGCCATACCTCCTTCTGCACTGCCTCAGATCCCTGGGATTGCATGATCCTACCATAAGATGGGTCTCTAGCTACCTTTCAGGTAGGTTGCAAAGGATCACAGTGGATGGGTCCCTTTCAGACCCAGTGCCTATTACAAGAGCAGTCCCACAGGGATCCATACTGGGGACCCTCCTTTTCACTATTTACATTAATTCTCTGGACAAAAATATTCAAAACTCAAAACTGCACTTTTTCATTGATGCCACGGTCCTCTATACCTCTAAGCCATCAGTGCGTGAAGCATGTGCCGAATTGCAATCTGACTTCAACCAGCTGCAGCTCAACCTGGCCCACTCGAAACTTCTCCTAAATGCCAAGACGACCAAGGTGATATTTTTCACCTCAACCCATATGGCTTCTTCCCTTAGCACATAGAATACTGCATTACCCATCACAGCTATCTTTGAGGACACCCTAGAGGTTGTGGATCAGTTTAAGTACTTGGGAGTCTGGTTGGACAGCAAACTATCCTTCTGTGCTCATATCGACTGCCTAACTAAAAAACTAAAAGCTAGACTGGGGTTCTGTTTCAGGAACGGATCCCTCTTTATGATGGATAGCAGGCGAAGATTGGTGCAAGACACCTTCTTCCCACTGTTAGACTACGGCAACATCATTTACAACTGTAGCGCCGTGACTCACACTCACAAACTTGACACCCTATACCATCAAGCTTTACGCTTCATACTTAATGCACCTTTCAGGACACACCACTGTTCCCTCTATCTATCATTAGGCTGGACCTCCTTAGCAACAAGGTGCATGCTGCACATTGGTCAATGGACACTGAAGGTACTGTCAGGCAAACTGACACAGTATATCTGCTCACTACTGCATGAGGCACACAATGTTTATTTATTATGAAACTCGGAGCTCGTTCTTTTGGACGTTCCCAAGACGTGAACTAAACAAGGCAGAGGTGCTATTAGTTTTGTACTCCCATCAGTATGGAATCAGCTGCAAAATACAATGAGGCTAACTGAGCTTGTCTCATTGATTTGCTTTAAGACACTGGCCAAGAAAGCATTTGAAGTAATATGCCATCGCTCCAAAAACTAATCAGGTATATGAACTTCCCATTGCCCTTTCCATCAGCTATCCTGTCTTTCATCATTTTGGCCCCCACCCACACTCCCCATCCCTGCCCCCGCACCCCTAATTACCCATCAACTCTTAACTTACCCATACCAGCCTACACGCTGTGCCCACTTGCCACAATGAACCTGGTAATTGTATCTCCTCTGGAGTCCTTATAAAGGCTCCATTCTAACCATGAGCCTGTGGAGCATTATCCCAGCCTCCTGTGACCCCCCTCTTCCCCTAAAGCCCTTCCTTCCTACCCCTCTTATCTCAGGTAATTCACCCCATCTCACCTTATATCATACATTATCTTGCTTTTTAATACTATGTGTATTCAGGATATTTTCCTGCTCCTGTCTGCAAAAATATCCACAGCACTTAACTCCATCACTATTATCTGTTCATTCTGTTTACAAAATTTGCTGCTCATAATTATGTGTTTTAAATACTGTCCTGTAATTTCCCCCATAGTTAGTCTCCCTCCTATGTATTAGCTAGTGTAATTGTACTGTACCCTGACTACATGTAGTCCACTCCCATTATGCCAGTGTACTAATACTACTAAATCTGTCTGTATAAGTACATATATGTTTATTGTTATTGTCAATGTAAACCAGAACCTCCTTGTGAATGAGCTTACTCAATGGAGTAATTTCTTGCAATAACCTTGAACATGCAACCTTCTAGCTGCTTGTGGATCGTATTCTGGCTGCGGCATGTGAATATGTGCTGACGTACATGGATGACATTGCCATTTATTGCCAGACATGGGAGGATCACATCAGGCATGTAAGGAAGATGTTCTGATGACTGAAGGCTGCAGGGCTGACAGTTAAGATGGAAAAATGCCAAGTAGGCATGGCTGTAGTGTCCTACTTTGGGCACCGGGTGGGCAGTGGATGCTTTCATCCAGAGCCTGCAAAGATTGATGCCATCCAGGCCTGGCCCACCCCTGCCACAAAGAAACATGTAAGGGGATTTCTGGGGACAGCCAGGTACTACAGGAGGTTTGTCCCTCACTATTGTGATGTGGCTAAACTCTTGATAGACCTAACCAAAATGAAAAAGACAGAGAAGGTTCCCTGGACAGAGAAGTGTGAGCCTGCCTTCCGACTGTTGAAAGAGGCATTAAGTGGGTCACCTGTGCTTGCTAGCCCCAGTTATGACCTAAGGTTCACAGTGCATGTGGATGCCTTGAATTGTGGGCTGAGTGTTGTCCTGAGCCAGGTTACACCACAGGGGGAGGAGCACCTCATAGTGTATATGAGCAGGAAGTTTCTGCCCAGGGAGGAGGCACATAGCACAACTGAGAGGGAGGATCTGAGGATAGTGTGGGCCCTTCAGAAGCTGCAGCGGTATTTGTACAGGAGGGAGTTCACTGTGGTCACAGATGATAATCCCCTAACATGGCTCCATAGGGCTAGTGGGCAAAACACAAAATTATTGCACTGGAGTTTGAGATTACAGTCTTATAACATGACCATCCAGCAATGGAGTAGTATGCAGAATGCCAATGCAGATGGACTGCCGAGGCAGGGCTAAGTGCATGACATGTTCCTTTAGGCACTCCCCAGTCCCTACATGAATGGCAAGTGTCTCTTGGGGGTCACCCAAAAGAGACATGACTTTATTTCCGGGGGCAGGAGATGTGATGGACATTTGACCAGATGGATCTACTAATTTCTTTTGTTAATGTAGTTATGGTTCTTTTATAAGTTCTGCTATTTGGAAGTTGACACAAACATGGCTTCCAGGTCACATGTCCTGGCAGGTCTTATGAGAAATACTGTCCCACTGTTCAGTGTAAATTTCCCACAAGTTCATCTAAGCTACAGATCCTGGCAGATGTAAGAGTGCAATTTTGAACACCTCAGACATCCTGCAAAACATGGTTGTAAAGTGGGACAAAGGATGTGCTAGGTGTGCAGTAGGCCAGTTGGCTTGAATGAAGTCACACACACACACACACACACACACACACACACACACACACTCTCTCTCTCTCTCATGGTGGGGTGGGTGACGGTGAGGAACTGTCACTCAAAGGGGTGAAGCCACTCCCCACAGCCAAAAAAGGTATAAATTGGGGTGCTGAAAGCCAGCACTTTCTCTCTCTGGAACACTCAACATCTGATGAAAGGGGAGTACTGCTGCATGTAGAAGTACAGCTCAGGGAAAATATGTTATATTGCTACCAGTAGGTAAATAGATTTTTGGTGAGGAAAGTTCAGATTTTTCTATACATCAACTGTCTGTGTAACTTGCTTTATTTTCAGTTTCTTGGTAAACTGGTACTCCTTTTGTCTGACTGTAAATATATCCTGTTTGTAAACACTTATAGTTCTTCTAGTAAAGAATCCATTTTTAATAGTACCAGTGGTTGCTTGTTTATTTAAAAAAGTCACTACTATTTCTGCTGGACTCTGTTTGCAGTCCATCTCTGAAGGGCACTCTACCAGCAGTTACTGTGTTGACCTTCCTGACCTTGAGCAAAGAGGGCAAAGGGTGGTTTCCTGGTTCCAGGCCAAAACAAGTGGTGGCAAAGGAGTAGAAGTCCCTGACAGAGAACTGCCCTGTAAGTGAGAGGCCCAAGGGGCAGTTTTTGTCAGAATTGGTGACAGTGGTGTAGGATCTCTGTCACGACTGATAACAGTGGTGTGGGATATCTGTCACACCCAGTAACAGAAAAAATGTTGCACATTTTTTTTAACTGTAGGGCAATAAAGGTATGAAACATATCCTGTGGATGTATTAGATAGGCAGCACTTGCAGCATTTTAAAAATGGTCTTAGACTGTATCTTCAAGGTGTCGTTATGTGCAATTGTTTTAAATATGAGTGATATTTTTACTGTATGTAATGACCAAGTATCATTTATACTGTATATTTCATGTATACAATGTGTTTTGTATTGTTATAAGACTGGGTTACCTCTGAAAATAGACACTTGTTGTCTAAAGGTATTTTCCCCAAACAATAACTCTAAAATCTAAATCTAATGCCAACAAGAATTTTAGAACTACTATTAAGGTATGAGGTATGGTATGGGTAGAAGAGTACTGTAATATTTAGAAATAAAATAATCCTGATTGGATAAGAATGATGTTTAAGCAATAAGGCATGATAGGGTGTGTGTTATAGTGGGATAATGGTCCACCTTGGGTGGGTTGAAGCTTATGACAAAGCTGAGTAAGCTTCTACCACCGAGAAAAGCTTATTAGCTTCATCATAATGCACTCCCTGGAGTGCCTTATTGCAATTATGAAATGGTTCCTTTTCTAGTAAATTGGATGTAGTTGTTAAACATATTTTTGTTGAGCTACCTTCAGCTGGGCCATTGTGCTGAGATAATGGCCCAGTTGAAAGTACCTCTAGGCCAATCAGGAGCCAACATTCTTTATACCATTTCATCATAAAGGAATAGTGCCTGACAGGGTGGGTGTTATGCTGGGATAATATCCCATCTTGGGTGGTTGGGCGGCCGAGGGCGTCCAACACCCTAGAAGGGATGTTATCCCAGCTTAACACCCACCCTGTAGAGCATTATTCCTGTTATACAAAGGCTCATTTACATTAAAATTAGATAAAAATAGTGCTTTCATTGTATTTTTTGAAGCATTTATTGTGGAAGAATATTGCTTTAAAAAGTAGTACCCTTCTCTGGCTTTGTAATGGGTGCCCCCCAGCTCGTCCCTCGCCCACCCTCCCGCTCCATGCAGTTATGTTCTGTTACAGTTTCCAGACATCCGAAAGCAAATAGTAAAAAAAAAAAAAAAAAAAAAATGAAAATATTCCTGAATTAAGACAGCTGTTACCAGAAAGCAAAGCTGTCACTGCTATCAGCTTTAGCTATCCTCGGCTGCCCCGAACAATCAGTCCACAGTCATACCTGAAGTCGACTTTTGTGCTTCCCAGTGCCAGCCAAAGTAAAAGCCGCATTTCCGTTCAGCTTTCTTTAATCCAGAGCCCTCACAAGTTCCCCCCAAGATACTATCTTTTACTAATTAAAAACAAAACAAAAAGAAAGGCAAGTGAAAGCCGTCTTCACGATCGGCTTCACCCCAGTCTCACGCTCCTTTCTCGCTGCCCGCCTCGCGAACACTCATCGGCTTCACTTCTGCTTCCTTCTCCTGAAAGAAAGCCAACTGGAAATGTGGCATTTACTTTTCAGGTTTCTTTCTTTTTTTTTTTTTTCACTATTTGGTTTGTGAGGTGGTATAAATGAGTGGGGTTACTTTTGTGTTGCCGAGCGGGGTCACAGAAGTCGGCTGCTGACTGTGAAGAACAAAGCCAATTCTGCTCATGGCTTGCATTCTGTGAAGTGATTTTTTTATATATATTTGATATGGTCATGAGTGTACTGGGACCACAACAGGGATGTTATACTGGGATAACATCCTGGGTATAGTCCCAGTCTGACCAATCAGTGACAAGTATTCGTTCTTGCCATTGTATAATTAAGCAATAAGGCACGACAAGGTGTGGTATATCATGGGATATTGTCACACCTTGGGTGGTTAGACAGGGGCCAGCTGGCGAATCGTCCAACCACCCGAGAAGTGGCGATACCCCATGATATACCACACCCTGGCGTGAATTATTGCTATTATGAACTGAGTTTCAAGTTTTTTAAATAAAAAAAAATAAACAGGATTTAAAATGTTTTATGAATGAGTTTTTGGGTGGTGTAGAAGTACATTTTGAAAAAACAGTTCTCAGACAGTAGAGAGCAAGGAGGCTGGTGGTGCTGGAACGTTTTTGAAGCCTTGATGATGTAGCCTGATATCATCACAGCTTCAAAGAGCTCTCGGCCAATCAGATTCCTCTATTTACGATCCTCAGTTCATAATATAATTTATTACACCCTAAGGAGCTGCACTTGGTCTGATGGGGGAACTTTTTCTTTATTATGGAGATTTCCATAAAAATAGGATTGTTATCCTTATAGTTCACAAAGGTGCTTCTGCTGCATTTTCCACTTGGTCACTCACAGTGTTGTGCTTGGGACATCACAGGGATGTCCACGGCAACAGTTTAGAACATCACGGTAGGTGGGAAGGCAACAGTAGTAGTAATACTTAAAGGGTTTTAAATCTTAGAACTATAAAAATGCCAAAAAAAAAAACATAGAATGTAAGGCGGTGGCTGATCCGTTTCAAAACAGCATGCTTTTCAGATTTCCCCAGAGATGTCAGTTGAATAGTTACATGGGAATACAAAAGCTGTCATGTTCTGTTCTGTTTGCAAGCAGCAGCCACATAGCACTCCACGCCTTCATGCACTGCTAACTCGCAACTTCTTCAACCACCCAATCATAATATGGCCGCCAACAGTGCATCGTACCACAGTATAGTTATGCTAAGAAGAGGCGTTGCCATTCGATACACTCTTGGACAATACACCCCTGGCACAGCTGTACAAAGAGGAGCAAGTTGGCGGTCCACGTGACCTTTGGAATGCGCGCCCTGGACTCTTGCTCCGGCTTCGCGACGCACTCTCAGTCCCGGCTTGGATTTTGGAAGGGAGTTACGCGACTGGGCGGTGACTGGCAGAGCTGCGAGCCAATCGTTAGCTAACCCTAAAATGCTAAACGTAACCAGAGCAGAGAGTGAACACTGCTGGATTTCCATCAGCTCCATCCAGGCTAAACGAGGGGGTGGAAGTAAAATACATAGCGCATAATTGGGAAGCAGTGGCACAGAGTGAGATTAGAGGTTTTACAGCTGGGCGCAGGAATATCTAAACGACAAGGAAGTTAATACCACTGGTTTCGGATGATGGTAGGTAGGTAATAATACAAAAATAATTGCATCGGCTTTTTCCTTTTTTTCTCAAACTTAGCAAACATGCTTTGGGTCAAAAAGTTGAATACTGTGTGACGTGTCTTCAGTCTGCAAGTTAGCTGTTTGCCAGGGATCCAGCAGGGTTCAGAAGATTAATTTCCTGGACCATTTTCGCAGATATGCATGCACATTTTCCGGAGGACGTAATTGATGCCATCAAGCAATATATAGATTTCGTGTTTAATGAAATTTAATAAAAGAAATAAAAAAAAATACAGTGGGAATGGCTTTACCGCCCGATCCGTCGGCTGCCAAGAAGTATGCTGCTGTTTTCTTTTCTGAGCTATTTATTTTTAATCTTGCATTTGCTTTCTTCTAGTCTAGACGGAGTTCAGGAATGCGGAAAGTGTTCTTCCGTTCCAATTGATTTCCTCTTGGGAAGTATGCGTTTCGCGTTCTGTATCACTGATAACCTGGCTGCAGACTTTCAAGATGACACATCGGCATATTTAGTATAGTACAAAGCGAGCAGTGCCGATTCGTTTAGAGGGGGGATTAAGTGGTTTAGATTTAGAAACAAGTGCAATTCCGAAGTGAGTTAGGAAGACAAGTGCAGCAAAGACGTACAGTGTGAAGGAACCCGCTGAATTCGTGAAGAATACAGACTGTCAGACCCACAGCCTCTAAAATGCGACTGTGAAAAACAGGGATGCATGCAGCTGTAGGCGTCTTACGGTGCTGTCTGGCTGTAAAGAGCATTAACTACAGTATTTTCCCTAGAGAGAATACTTCATACTGGATGGTTATAGTTTGCAAATATTGACTGAAGTTGAGGGATATAGTGGGAAACTGTTGAACCCTAGAGAAGAATTGTTGCTTTACAATAGGTATAATAGGTATACCGTATGTTGACCACTGAACCACCAAAGAATAAAAATTTCCCCAACAGTATCATGAAACAAATAGTAAATATTTGTGTTATTTTCTTTTTAAACGTATATGTTATTGTTTTCAGACAAAACACACTGTAGCCAATCCACATACAAGGCATGCATAATAGTAGCTCTTATAACAAGTGTCAGTGGCTCAGTAGGTAGCACACTTGCCTCTGAGGCCGGGAGATCAGAGGGCTGTGGGTTCAGTTCCCACATCTGGCACTTGGGTTAATATCCCAGTACTGACACTGTAATGCAGCATGAGAGGAGTGCTGCATTTCTGAGGTGCCGTCTTTCGGATGAGATGTTAAACCGAGGTCCCATCTGCATGGATTGGTGGTAGTTCAGGTGGATGTTAAAGATCCCATGGCACTTATCGAAAAGAGTAGGGGAATTTCCCCGGTGTCCTGGCCAAATTTCCCTCATTCACTAAAAATACCACCAACAGCTTAATCTGGTTCAAGGTCAGTTGGCATTCATCTGTATCCCCCTCCCCTGGGTCGTGCCTGAAAATAGGCAGGATTTGTCTAGTGCACTTACCCGGTCAACAAAAGCTAAATAAACAAACAAGCATATCGATGTTCGTATGAGGCATTGTTCTCTTTTCGGCAGTAATGTTTTGGTAAAAATAAGAAAATATCCAATTTTCTTTTCTTTCATTTCTGAACCAGGATACAGGATTTTGAAGTCTGTAAAGCTCCCACACTTGCGTGTCCTTCATGAAACAATTTAATGTCATGGTACTGTACAGTATTTACCGTAAGAAATATGTGGTGACACCATCCAAATAAATCCACATTATGAATCTAGCGTGTACATTCAAGGGTATCCTCAGCGGAAGAGATTTTTTTAAAACTGTGAGTGGTGGCCATCTTTAATGATGAGAATCAATAATCACAAAATTAGCTGTAAAAGATGTTTTAGTAATATGTCAGAAATACACTCTTGCTGAAAAACTGTATTGTGAAATGTTTTGCTGCCTAACAAATACTGCTTCTGTAAGTGTGGAAATGGGGGTAGGGATATAATCATACCTCTCAAGCTTTCGCAACCAAAATGTGTGACACGATGTGTGACAAATGAGCAAAATGTGTGACACATTGTCTAACAAGGCACTGGAAGCTCATAACACTATAGCTATCAGTGCACTAATGTTCATAATGTTTTTGTATAATTAAGCATAATAGATTATTATGAATTTCTGCTTTAAAGTCTCAGTGGGGAATGTGGAATATCACCTTCCCCTTGATGGCCAAAGGGTTCCTGAGAGGTAAAATGAGTGACGTACCTCATAATGTGTGACAGTTGAGAGGTATGGATATAATATATTTAACATGAAAACTTTTTGTTAGTCTCTGTTTATGGCCCCTCCTACGCCACTACATCAGCCTCCTTCTGGGTGCCCCTACGTGCCTGGCTTTGCTGAACTCTGACCCCTACAACTGCCTGCCTCCATGCTCCCACAGCCCACCTCCCTGGGCGGGGAGAGGGGAGGTTCCCCTCTAACTGCTTCATCATTTTCAGGCAGGCAAGTCAGGGAGTACAGGTCTGGTCTCCTTTGTGTCACCGGGGTTTGTCGTCTGTCATGTGGTGGAGACTTTCCATATTTTTACCTAATCCCCATAGACACAGGCACTCATGGGGTCCAAGGTGCATTTGCATATCAAGCATGGTTCCGTACTAAACCCACAACCTGCATCTGTGCCACCCATGGTGCCCTCAACTGCACTGCTACCTGTGGTCACCCAGGTGGCAGTATTACAGCGAGGGCGGTAACCCACTCTCCGTGGAGAAGGAGAGCCTCCCCTGGGATGCTTAGTCCTCCTCCCCCCAGCTGGCCTTCTGACAATCTGAGCTCGTTCCCCAACTTGGGATACCGGTGTCATGAGTGGTAGTGATACTGCCTTGCCAACAGACTGGCCAGTGTGAGACACTTTAATGGTGATGGTGTTGTAATGAGGTGGGATAACCATTAAGAAATCGAAACACAGCTACATAGGAACATAACATTTGATGGCACATAAGGCCCGCTTAGCCCAGCTAGTCTGCCCATTTTCCCTACCTACTATAACATCGCAGACCATACTTGATCTCCGGGTTTACCTCCTCCTTTCCCTACCTCTAAGGTTCCTTTTTGCCTGTCCCATGTCTTTTTGAATCTCATTGCAGTTTTGGCCCCCACCACCTCTGCTGGGAGGCTGTTCTAAGCATCCACCACCCTTTCTGTGAAAAAGTACTTCCTTACATCTCTCCTGAGTTTACCCCCTCTAGCTTCATAGCATGACCCCTTGTTCTTGAGCATCTTTTACTCTGGAAAAGGCTTCCTTCTTGAACTGTATTTATACCCTTGAGATATTTGAAAATCTCTGTCATATCCACTGTCTCTGTCCTTTCCTCCGGAGTATAAATATTGAGGTCCTTCAATTTCTCTTCATATGGCTTTTGATGCACATCCTACACTATTTTAGTTGCCCTCCTCTAGACCACCTCAGCTCTGTCTAGGTGAGGCCTATCAATGAGTTTTACAGCGGTATCACCACCTCCTTTCTGCTGGTGATACTCCTCCCTATGCACCCTAGCATCCCACTGGCTCTCCCAAATGCCCAGTAACACTGTTTGGCCACTTTTAGGTCATCAGATATGATTACCCCTGGTCTCTTTTCTGTTAGTGTATGATTTTGCACTTCTTTACATTGAAATTTAGTTGCCACACTCTTGACTACTCAAGCTTTCTTAGATCCCTCTTCACCCCCCCCCCGAGTGTCAACCCTATTGCAGATTTTAGTGTAATCAGCAAAAAGGCACACCTTCCCTTCTAGTCCCTCTGCAATGTCACTAATAAAGACATTAAAGAGGACCTGTCCCAGTACTGATCCTTGTGGCACCCAACTGGGAGTTCCTCAGAGTTAACTCTGTTTACCACAGCCCTATCTCCTATCCCCCAACCGATTTCTTTTCCAGTTTACTATCTTTGGACCCACTACTAGGCTACCCAACTTATTTATGAGTCTCCTATATGGAACGGTGTCGAAGGCCTTACTGAAATATAGGTAGGCCACTTCCACCGCCCCGATCCACTTCCCTGGTCACCCAGTCAAATAAATCTGTCAGATTTGTTTGACATGACTTCCTCCTGGTGAATCCACGCTGCTTCAGATGTTGTAAGCCACTGGATTCAAGATATTCCACAATCCTTTCCTTCAGTAGTGATTCCAGTAATGTCCCCACTACCAAAGTCAGGCTGACTGGCCTGTAATTGCCAGCCTCCTCTTTGCTGCCACTTTTGTGCAGTGGGACTACATCTGTCCTCCTCCAGTCTTCTGGTGCCACTCCTGTCTTCAGTGAGTAGTTGAACAGGACTGTCAGAGGTGCAACTAGTACCTCTCTGAGCTCCCTCATTATCCTTGGATGTATCCCATCTGGCCCCATTGCCTTGTCCACTTTCAAATTTTCGAGTTCCTTTAAGACCTTCTCCACTGTAAATGGCCTAGTGTCCACCTCCCTACCATTGATACCCCTGACACTTATGGACCCTCGTCTTCCCCTTCCTCTGTGAACACTGAACAAAAGTATTTGTTCAGGGTGTCTGATTTTTACTGGTCCCCTTCCACACACTCCTTCCCCTCCCTCCTTAGCCTTATGATCCCTCCTTTGGTCTTTCTCCTTTTGTGTACAGTACATACCTGAAAAATGTCCCAATTTTTTACTGCCTGTGCTATTTTCTCCTCCATTTGCACCTTTGCACTCAGGACTGCTTTCCCCGTCTCCCTCTGCTTCTCCTGATACTCCACCCTATCCTTCCTCTTTGTCTCTTTATACCTCCTGAATGCTGATTTTTTTGCCTTTACCTTCCCAGCCATCTCTTTTGAGAACCGTGGTGGTCTCTTTGTCTTTTTGCTTTTGCTTACGTGCCTGACACAGAGGTTTGTTGCTCCCATTATCCCCGCTTTTAGTTTCGCCCACTGTTCCTCCACTCCACCTACAGTAAGTTATACCCCCTGCCATGACATACCAGAGGCATCCCCCCACCTTTGTAAAATCAGCCCTCCTGAAGTCCAGGACCCTCGCCTTTCTGTGGTTTGCTTCTGCCACAGTTCTTATTTCGAACCACACTGTACTGTGATCACTGGTCCTCAGGTGGCCTCCTACGGTGACTTCTATCCCTGTTGGTGAGTACAAGGTCCAAAATTGCTTCCTCATGAGTAGTCTCCCCTACAAGTTGCCTGAGGAACGCTCCCTGCAGGGAGTCTTGGATGTCCCTACTCCTAGCTGAAGCTGAAGCTGAAGCTGGGATGCTCCAATATGCATCCAGCAGATTGAAGTCCTCCACCAGCAACACCTCTCCATTGTTTGCCATCATTTGGATGCTTCCATCAAAACCTTATTCATCCCTCCCCCATGCTGGAGGTCTGTAGATTACACCAGTGCAAATAGCGGCTTCATTCCCTGTCTCTAGGGTGACCCACAGTACCTTCCCACAGGGCACCATTTCAGATTTCAGCGGGAGGCAACAGCTGGTCAGAGGGGCTGTGGGGGCATTTCATTAAAAAAAAAAAAACAGCTCCTGCTGCGGGGGTGGGGGCACTTCGCCCCCACCACTAAATGGCCCCCCTGCCACCCCATCCTGTGTTCCCTGTATTTCTGTTGCTTTTATGCTATCCATAATGTAAAGAGACACTCCTTCCTTTTTTATACCAACCCTGTCCTTCCTGAACAGAGTATAGCTTGGTATGGCAATGTCCCAGTCATGGTTCTCATTGCACCATGACTTGTTAATGGCAACAATGTCCAGATCAGCTTATGCCATGATGGTCACTGGGTTCGGGATTTTATTTTCCAGACTTTGATCATTTGCACACATGGCCTTCCAAATTCTGCTACCACCCTAATGTCCACCCCCCTTTTCTCTTTTGCCTCTTCTCCTTATTCCCTCTGCTCTCATTCCCATCTCTCTTCATTTTCACCACTTTGCTTTTCTTGTTATTAGGTACCCTTGGGGATTTCCTTCCCTTAAGGCACTCACCATGTCTCACTCCAGCTTGTGGGGGCAGTTTATGTCTCCCTGCTTCCTTCTGCCTCCCCCCTTGGCTAGTTTAAATGCTCACTGATGAAACATTTAAACTGCTCACTGAGGACTGTGATTCCTCTCCCAGATGAATGTAGGCCATCTTCCCTGTATAGGCCTTTATCCCTCCAGGTTGGACCCCAGACCCCAGTGTAGCCAAATCTCTCCTCTCTGCACTACTCCTTTGACAATTGGTTGAAGCACCTGGTATGGAGTACCCTATCCTCCCCCCAACCCCATCATAGACAGGCAGCACCTCAGAAAATGTCACCGAGTGTGCTGTCTGCCTAAGACTCCTCCCAAACTCCCTGAACTCCTCCTGCACTCTCATAATCTCGTCCCTAGGTGAACAAAGATGTCCAGCTTTCCCTCCCATCTTGCTGCACTAGCGATCCTCAGGACCTGCTTCGCATCCCTCTAAGCCATGGTGCTGGGTAGGCACATAATCTCCCTCACCCTCTCTCTTCCTGCTCCCAAATCTGTCCTCCTCACAGTGGAGTCTCCTACAAGGAGCTGCTTCCTCCTGCTCTTGGGTCCTCTGCCACCTTCCCTGGGGACTTCACTACGGAGGACCCCCACATCCTCCCTTATCACTGCTACAGGTGCCTCCATGGGATATTCCTGCTGTGCCAGAGTGGTGTAGGAGTCATGTAGTGGTACCATATGGGAGATGTGCCTCTGATCCACCACCCTTCCCCTTCTTGAGCCCACTGTAGTCCAGATGCTCCTCCTCCTCCTTGGTACCCTTTGAGGTAGTGGTGGTGGACTAGGTGGTCCCTGGGTGGGGAGACGGCCCTCTGAATCCTGGCCAGCTTGGCCGGAGCCTAGCAACCTCCTTCCTCAGCCTAGAGAGATGAACACAGATGGGGCAACACCGCAGTCTCCAGAAAGCCTCCCTGAAAACTGCTGCCTCACAACCACTGAACTGCACCACTCCCAGTATACCTACTTACTACTTGGCCATTTTATTATTTTGCTTACTTAAAACCTTTTTTTAATCCTACCCTAGATGGGGTGTTTCACCTGTTCCCAAATTTCTGTGTGACCCTAACTCCTCTTACTCCCTTGTAGTGTGAGCTACAAGACAGGACTACACACTGAGGACTAGTTCAACACTGGACTGACACGCACTACTTCAATTTGTAATATTACAGCATATACACTCTTAACACTGTAAACTATAAAATATTGTGGCCCTTCTATTTATCCCATCAGTGAGTACAACAACAACAGACACAGGCACTTACCTTAGCCACCGACAGGGTCCTCTGCCTCCCTTGCCCACGCTTGCTGATGCCTAAGACACCAGCCTTATACCTGTTCCACTTCTTCACTGTTCCACTCACTTGATGGAACATGAACATGTGGGACATGTTAGCTGTGCTTCCTTTTATCTACCCCAGTAGACCTTCCCGCCCACAGTAGCAAGCTGCCGACTGGAGCAGGGGGCAAAGGAGGAGGAAAGCGGACCAGCTACTAGGAAGACTGCTGTCTAACAGTCAACAGTCCGAAACATAAACAGTGCTGTGGTTCTGGCGCCTTCTGGTGAATTAAGCAGCAGGCTGTATATTCCTGATTGATTTTTCTCAGGTGTCTCAGATGAATCAAGCTGTTTTGAGAGGGGCCACGTTATACCAGGAATGCAAACCAATTTCTCTTTCATCATTTCACATGAAGGTATTGGAAGAGTTGGCCTCCACATGGAACTCTGCTTATAAAAAGATGAAAAAACAAAACTCCTACTTATTTCTGTATATGCTCAATAACAGATGTTCAATAATGAGCCCTTAATATTGAACAAGTACAAACACATTAATAAACTTATTACACCGATGCTCCAAAATATATTAAAGGTAACTTCCAAAGTTAAATTAGAGGCTTTGCTGTTAAAAGTTACTTTGCCTGTCAATGGGTTTATACAGTAATTGCCCATGATAGGGAGATACCTCTCCCCTGTGCATCTAAGCAACCCACTGGCCCTACCCACTGCTTTGTCACACTGTCCTGCTTTTTTGAGATCATCATTGGCTTCATTGAGGACTAGGGAGCAACATGGAGGGATACAGGCCTATACTGGCACGATGGTCTGCATCTGTCCAGGGGGGAACCAGGATCCTCGGTGATAGGTTTTAATGCTTCATTGGCAAGCATTTAAACTAACCAAGGAGGGAGGCACTGAAAAGGAGCAGGGAAATCCCAGCCTCCCCCCCCACAAAACACGGTAATTAGTGAGGTAAACACCAAGGTAGAGAAGTCATTTTGGAGCAGGACAGGGGTAAATGCAAAAAAAAGGCAGTAAGGACAGGGAGGAGGCTAAAAGGGATAAGGCTGTCAAAAAAATGGAGGGGGTGGTAAGTACCAATGCCCATAGGCTGTGTAACAAGCTCCCTGAACTAGTGGCCTTGATGGAAGATGGATGCCTGGCAGTCACTGAAACATGGTACACAGACCACCATGACTGGGATGTCAACATATCAGAATGCGCAATCTACAGGTGGGACAGGGATGGTGAAAGAGGAGGAGTAGCGCTCTATGTAAGGGAAGGGATTAAAGCAACAGAACTAAAGAGTAAACAAGGTGAAGATGAGGCACTATGGGTCACCCTGAAGACAGGAAATGGTACCACAATCCACATGGGAGTTGTGTACAGACCCCCATCTCAGGGCCAGGGAATGGACAAGGAAATGATAGAAGGCATCCTTAGAATGGCAGAAAAGGGGGAGCTATTGTTGATGGGGGACCTAAAAATGCCGGATGTTAACTGGATCACCTTTGCTGCAGGCACATCCAAGAGCAGGGTCATTCTTGATGCCCTACAAAGGGCATGCCTCAGACAGCTAGTGTTGGAACCCACTAGGGAGGGAGCAGTCTTAGACCTAGTACTCTCAAATGGGGACGGAGAAAGGATAATCACAGAGGCAACAAGCCTTTGTGTGAAGTGAATCAACAAAACAAAACAAAGGAAAAAAACACTATGGTTCTCAAAAGAGGTGGCAGGGAAGGTTAAGGAGAAAAGGATAGCATTCAGGAAATGTAAGGAAACACAGAGGGAGCAGGACAGAGAACTTTGTCAGTTAAAGCAAAAGGAGGCAGGGAAGGCAGAATAGCAAAGGCCCAAACTGAGGAAAAGATAGCCAACTTTGTTAAGAAGGGGGATAAAACCTTTTATAGGTACATTAGGGAGCGAAGAAAGACCAAGGGAGGAATACTGAGGCTTAATAAAGGGGAGGAAATGTGGGCAGAGGGTGACAGTGAAAAAGCAGGGATACTGAATGAATATGTCTACTCAGTATTCACAACGGATGAGGAGGTGGAGGTACCTAAACCAAACAAGAGAACCACTCAGGATAGGGGAGTCAGTACCAGTCCATTCACGGAAGAAAAGGTTCTGAAAGAACTCTTGAAACTGAGGGTGGACAAAACAATGGGGCCTGATGGGATTCACTCCAGAATTCTAAAAGAACTAAGGGTTGAACTACTGACACCACTGACTACTCTCTTTAATATATCATGGGAGGATGGGGTGGTACCTGAGGACTGGAGGAGGGCGAATGTGATTCCACTTCACAAAAGTGGGAGCAGGGCAGAGGCAGGAAACTACAGACCAGTTAGTTTGACCTCAGTGGTAGGGGAAATGATGGAATCACTTCTGAAGGAAAGAATTGTTGAGTACCTAGAGGCCAGTGGGGCACAGGACCCAAGGCAGCATGGATTCACAGCGGGAAAGTCGTGTCAAACAAATCTAATAGAGTTCTTTGACTGGGTGACCAAAGTAGTAGACCAGGAGGGGCTGTGGACATGACCAACCTAGATTTTAGCAAGGCATTTGACACAGCCCCACAAAAAGATTAATATACAAGCTAGCCAGCCTTGGAGTGGGTTCCAAGGTGGTAGCCTGGATAAAAAATTGGCTGGACAACAGGACGCAAAGGATAATAGTAAATAGAGTCCACAGTGAAAAAAGGAGGGTAATTAGTGGGGTGCTGCCCTTGGTTGTATCCCATCCGGTCCCATAGCCTTGTCCACTTTTAGAGTTGCAAGACTCTTCAGGACTCTTTCTTCTGAAAATGAACTTGTGTCCACCTTCCATTGTTCCTGTTGCTCCCAGTTGGTCCACCCCTCCCTGCACTGTAAACACTGAGCAAAACTACCTGCTCATTGTGTCTGCTTTTTCTTGACCGTCTTCTGCACTATCTCCCTTTGCCTCCCTCCTTAGCCTCACTATCCCTCCTCTTGTTTTCCCCTTCTCACTTATGTACCTCAAGAAAGCCTTATCCCTTTACCTACCCCTTTGGCTATCCTTTCCTCTGTTTTCGCCTTTGCTCCCATCACTGCCTTTTCTGCATCTCTCTGTTTTATTTGGTATACTTCCCTGTTTTCTTCCCTGTGTATTTCCTTATATTTCCAGAATGCCACCTTTTTTCCCTCACCACATTGGCCTCTTCTGTAGCGAACCATAATGTTCTGTTTTACCTTATGCTTTCACTCACTTCCTTCATGTAGAGATTGGTTGCCTTAATTATGCCCACCCTTATCTTTCCCTCACTGTGCCTCTACCCATCCCTGGCAAGCCCTCTTATGAGGCAGTTTCTGAAGCAGTGCCCCATTTCTTTAAAACCCACCCTCCTAAAGTTCAGGACCCTTGTCCTTGTTTGGTTTGCCTCTGATTCTGTCTTAATGTAAAACCACATTGTGTGGTGATCTCTAAAACCTTGGGGACTGACCACTGTGATGTCTGCAATGCTGCCCCTATTTGTAAGCACCAGGTTCAGCATTGACGCGTCCCTGGTGGTTTCCTTGACTAGCTGCCTGAGAAAAGCACCTTGTAGGAAGTTAAGAATGGAAATGCTTCTTGACGAAACTGAAGTTGGAAGGTTACAGTCCATATCTGGCAGATTGAAGTCCCCAATTAGCAGTACATCACCCTTTTTGCCATCCTGATTATGGCTTCTCCTAGTGCGTTATACGACTCCTCTTCCTCTACTGGAGGTCTGTATACCACCCCCATACAGATAACAGCCCCCAGTTCCTGTCTGTAGGATGACCCACTGCACTTCCAGACCTTCCTTTTCCTCTTGTAGCCCCTGTACTTCTAATGCCTTGATTCCCTCCCTTACGTATAGTACAACCTCTCCTCCTGTCCCTGTCTCTCCTGAACAGAGTAGCCTGGTATTGTTATGTCCCAGTGGTTGCTGTCAGTGCATCGTGACTCCATTATGGCTAACAAATCCAGGCTAGCTTTGGCCATGATGGCCTCCAGGTCCAGAATGTTATTTCCAGACTCCTTGCATTGGCAAACATGGCTCTCCACACCTTGCTCCCTCCCTGCTTCCCGCCGTTGGCCTATGCTGCTCCCTGAAGTCTCCCCTGACACCCCTCTTCCCATGTTACCTTTTTTGTTACATGTCTCCTTACTTCTTTCTTCTTGCTTTTTTTTTTATCCCTATTTTCCTCTGCATTGTCTCCATCCCTGTCTTCTTTCACCCTTGGCCTGGGGGAGATTTTTCCCTTCAGGTTCTCCCTTCCTGCTGCTTCACCATCTGGGGAGTGGCAGTGGTTGCCTGTCTCGTTTTTACACCCTCCACCCTGGCTAGTTTAAATGCTCATCCAGGTAGCATTCAAACCTCCTGTTAAGGACTGTGGTCCCACCTCCTGGAAAGATGCTGGCTGTCTATCCCACAGAGGTCTGCATACTCCCAGGTTGGCGACAGTCCCCCTTGTATCTGAAACTCTCCTCCATGCACCATGCCTTCAATCAGTTGTTAAAAGCCCTAGTGCAGAGTGTCCTATCCTCTCCCTGGCCGTATACAGGTGACACTTTGGCAAAAGCCACTGTACATGCCAACTGCTTGATACCCCTCCCCAACTCCAGGAAATTTCCCTGCACTACCCTTACCTTCTCCCTTTCCATGTCATTTATCTCCAGGTGGACAATGACATCTAGGTCTGTTCAATCTCCTGCTGTCTTAGCGATCCTCTAGATCCACTCTCCATCCCTCAAAGCCAAAGCATCTCTCAAACATTTCACCTTTGTCTCCCTTTCTTGCTGCGCTCCCAAGTCCGTCCTTCAACAATACAGTAGTAGATAAAGTAGTTCTCTAACATCTGACTCTGTCATTCTCAACAACTCTGTACAAGAGTGATTGATGGACTGAGTTGCAAAACAGGAACTTATTCAGTAAGCTTTGCTGCTTTACTGACAGTATTTATCTCAAAGGAAGCAGAATATTATCTACTAGCCTCACTTTAAAATAGGATAACGTATTCTGCCTTTCCACACCCTCTGTAATCCCCAGTAGCCTTAGGCTTGGTGCCCTAGATTTATGCTCCAGTTCCTCTACTTTGCCTCTCAACTGGTCATTTTCTTGAGTTAGTTTTGCAATTGCCATCATGTTACACTTGTTGGACACTTCCACAGTTGGGGTTAAATTGTTGATCTGTATGTCAAGAGCCTCAAGTTCTTGCAGGTCCTTTTTATTCTTATATCCATCACCATGGTGGACTCCATCAGAGCTTTGCATGAAGACTTCTCATCGGCATTTTCAGGTTTGCCAGGTTCAGCGATTGCTATGTCTTCATAGGTTTGCTGCTGTTGCTGTGCCTGAGATTTGGAGCCTCAGCTCTGCATTGTGTTTGGTCGACCCATAGCAAGCTCAGTATCGGTTCAGTCTTGCTCACTTCAGGAAGAAGAGGGCAACAGAGTTAATGAGATTAAGTCCAAATCTGAGAGGTTTTTTTTTAATAGTTATTAGCTTCATAGGATCAGGAGTCCCTGTGCAACATGTTACGCACCAAAGATGGATCTCTGGCACCGCCCAGTATGTTTTATTGAACCCTGCCTGAGATACATTCCCTCTCCAACTTGATCCCCTTGTTAAAATACAGTTCCCTTGTGCCAGTGGTACCACTCCCACTCCAGGTTCCCTACCATTCCCACTCCAGGTTCCCTTTTTTTTTTTTTAATATTCCCCTGGTAGCCCACTAACCACTCCATCCTTCCAGTGTCAGCATTAGTAACACCCCCATGCCTCTAGATGGCAAACGCGACTTACCAGTCACCTCACTGCCAGCTGCTGTCTCATACAAGTACAGTTACATGTAGTGTACTAGTAACTTTATTATAGAAACATAGATAGTGGTGGCAGAAAAAGATCAATGGTCCATCCAGTCTGCCCGTAGCACCATTTCAAACCCTAGGACCTATTGTCTATGCAGGGTTCTAGTCCACAATATCTACCTCAAGATCCTCACCTTACTGCTACTGCTCTGAGCAACCACTAAGCCCTTCACCCTGTCCTAGTCATGCTTGAAACCGTTAATGGTTTTGGAACCCACCATCTCAACTGGCAAAATGTTCCATGACTCAGCCACCTTTCTGTGAAATAACACTTTCTCGTGTCCCTCTTGAACCTACCACAACTGATTGCACGCATGCCCTTGTGTTCTTGAATCACTACTCATGATTAATAGTTTCTTGCAGTTTACCTTGTTTATTCCTTTTAGGAATTTGAAAGTCTCTATCACATCACATCTCTCTTGTCTGGCTTCCAGTGAGTACATGTTCAGTGCCTTAAGCCAGTCATCATAAGGGCAGCCCTGCTGACCCTGAGTCATTTTGGTCACCCTACATTGCACCATCTCCAGCCTGTCCTTATCGCTCCTCAGGTGAGGGCTTCAGAACTGGGCACAGTAATCCAGGTGCGGCCTCACCAGTGACCAAGAGAGAGATAGTAATACCTCTTTTCTTCTACTCTCAGTATCCCTTCCTATACGCCTCAGCATCCTATTTACCCTTATTGTAAGCCTTATTATACTGGCTTGATTTTTTTAGGGAGTCACTAATGATGACTTCTAGGTCTCTTTCCTCAGAGGTAATGCCCAGTTTTATCCCTGCCATCCAGTACTCTGTCTGGGGGTTCTTGTTCCTACTGTGCATCACCTTGCACTGCTTGGCACTGAATTTCAACTGTTAAACCTTGGACCACCTCTGTAATCTTTGTAGGTCCCTCTGCATCTCCCTAATCCACTCCTCACTCAGTACCCTAACACAGAGCTTAGTGTTGTCTGCAGAGAGACACATATTGCCCTGGATTTCTTCTCCTATGTCATTAGGGCAACTAAGATGATACGGGGCTGGAGGGCAAAACTTATGAGGACAGGCTGACTGAGTTGAATATGTACACCCTGGAGGAGAGGAGGGATCCGGGGGGGTATGATTGAGACCTTCAGATATTTGAAGGGGATTAACAAAACGGGCACAGAAGGGATATTTAAGCTGTGGAGAGGAAGGGACACCAGAGGGCATGGTCTCAGGTTGGAGGGTGTAAGATATCGGAGAGAGATGAGGAGGCATTTTTTCACAGAAAAATGGTGGAGAAATGGAACACTCTACCCGAGGAGGTGGTATCCTGTAGCACAGTGGGCAGTTTTAAAAGGGCATGGGATAGGGTGCGAGGGGGTAAAGGTGAGGGGAGAGAGGCAGGGCAGCTGCAATATAAGGGTGCTAGCTGTGCATTCAAGCAGACTAATGTGATAGACCGTAAGACCTGTTTCTGCTGGCAGATGCGTGTGTTTGTAATATTGTACATGTTTTTGTACAAATCAACAACGTTACTAGTATAATTCAAGTGACTGCACTCACATGAGATGGCAGCTGGTAGTGGAAGTGGCTGGAGGGCAAGTATCAGCCACCATCTCGATGAGGTGATGTGTGCATGTGTTGATGTCAGTGGAGAGTAGTTTTTGAACTATTGCCCATTATCATAAATTCTTGCCGGTTGTTAAGGAACAGCTGGACAATAGTTCTTACTAAATACTGTCACGTGGCTTGGATTTGACCAATCACATGGCAGTACTTGGATCAAAGGTTCAACAAAACTGTAAAAATCTTGAAAAGCAATGTGTGCACAAGGACATTGCTAAGGTGGAAGTGGTCCAGAGGAGGACTACCAAAATGGTGTGGGGGTTGCACAGGAACCCATACGAGGAGAGTAGGGCCGGTGATTTTTGTTTTGAATAGAAAACTCCGGTGAAAAATGCAGTTTGCCATTTTAAACCAGCACCTGGGAGTCAATTGTTTTATGAAGAAACTCTATTTGCACCATTTTATCATGAAAAAAAAAAACACTTGACACCGCCTTTTGGAGAAGCGCCTCCATTTTGAGATAACTGTTTGTTAAAAAGATGCCTATTTTCCTTCAGTTTTGGAGAAAAAACAGAAGAAAAACAGATTTTAGGATTTTGCCAAATGGAACTGGCCATTTTTGAAAATGGAAAAACACTGTCTCCAAACCATGTTTCTGCAATGGTTGCCCTTGCCACAACAGCAGAATTGTATAAACGTAAGGCGCTCACTATTACTTCTCTGCTCTGGAGCACTGTCGGTACTTGTAAGAATATAGTATCTCACAAAACCAAAGTAAGTCATGGCAAAGATGGGATTTCACAGCTATGCACAGAATGACTAAGCATTACACATACACACAAGTCTTTTATTACAATTACATGGATTAAATGCGAGTGAGTAGACCTCTGTAGGGCTAGATAACATGATGTGGTGAAGACAAGCTTCTCATCAAATAAAAACAAGAAGTCAGGTATATTCTACCTTTATATGTAGTGCGAGATGTCAAGGCAGGGTTCAAATTTTATACTGTCATCTAAAAATGCATTGGAAAACCAGCACTTTGCAATTTGTAGTTAAACTTAGTAGATTTGCGTACCTCTGATCAAGGTTCCCAAACCAAAGTCAGGATAGGCCAGCCTTCCATTACATTAAGCTGTTCTTTATTAAGCTTTTTTTAGTTAACGAGCAGGCGTTTGCTACACTATAAAAACTTACTGTAGTCCACGCATTTATAAAGATGACACTATTTACAAAGAACATTGTTGTGCTACAGTATCATAGTTATTGTAAAATAATAAATGAAAATGAGCATTTTAAATACAGTAGCTAACTGCAATCTATAGTAACTGCCCCATGCAAATAAGTGTTATGTTAATGGCTGGAAATTCTTCTGAACAATAAAACAATTTGAATTTAAACTAAAAAAAAAAAAAAATACAAAAATGTAAACACATTTTTTCTTTCATTACCTTATTGAGGCACTTCAAGGGTTGGGTTACCCTCAGTCAGGGGTTGAAATTAAGTTTTGAAGCCACTATCCAGCAGGGCTAGTGACTGGGGAAAATCCATTAGCCCCACTGACCTTTCTACTGGCTCAACTGGTGTACTTATTGAAATATACTTATTGAAATATTATCTTCTCCAGTACAAGCCTGCAGGTCTACTTAAAAAAATGTTTAATTAGTCTGATACAAAACCTACCAGCATTTGGCTAGTGGGCCAGTGCCAATTTCAACCCCTGTCATTGATCTTGTCTCATGCCTCACCAACCCCATAGGGTAAGAAACTCGCAATAGCTCAACCACCATCCGTGCCTAGGTAATAAGGTTGATTTTTTTTTTAACTTCATTTCAAGCCACTAACCATTAGCCCACCCTTACTTAAACTGAGCTCTCTGTCAGCTATAGTAACACACAGCAGCTCACCAGACAAAAACTGTCCCAAAACTAACACATTATAACCCCTACCCCCAAAGAAAAAACTGCTAGTCAGTAACTGGGTGTCTCTCTTCATGTTAAGCTGTGAAGACATCCTTGAAATGGACAAGGGTGTCCAAGAAGTTAAACTATGAAGCTCTGTGCAGCTGGGCCAGAAACGGCTAATTGTTGACAAACTGGTTTACAGTGGCTGTCCTACATTGAACAAACTTGACAGACCCCCACCTTTTCACTTCCTACAACATTGCATTTGTTTTTGTTCTTCGCTGAATTTAGGGTTGAACATCACATCAGGGCTCAAATTTAGAGCGTGCAAGTTGCTTGGGATCCCAAAGCCCCACAGCTACTGGCATCATTCATAACATTATTGCTGCTGAAATTTATACACTTGTGAGATAACGCCCACAGTGGTTAATTAACACTAAGGTAACTGTCTCACTAGTATAGCTACAAGAATGTAATGTATTACACTGACAGTTGCAGGTCTAGTTTTTAGTATTAAAATAGGCAGGCAAGCAGGGGAGCTTGACTTTATGTGAGATCGAACTATCTGCAGGGTTTACAAGGGTTAATCAGTTTTGCAACTGCAAAATATGATTTTGCGTTCGGTTCTAGCCACAAAAGGGGAATTACATTTCCTTACCAGTAATTCTAGCTGTATGTTGGCTCTGTACATCGGCAGTCAGTTGGCATGGGCAGTAGTGCCCTACTGGCTGGCATAGGATGAAACAATCCAAGAAAGTCTTAGGACATGCCCTTTCCCAGACTCCCTCAATTCAACCTTCTGTCCAAGTCTGTAGCAGAAAAACAGTGGGAAATAGAAAAAACACAAAAAACTTCAGACAAAAGCATATGTCAATCCCACAAAAAAGAAATCAAGGACAGAAGATACAGTAAGGAAAGGTATAGCACCGAAAACTGGGAAGTTCTGACCACCTCTGGAGGGTACCTACGCAGAAATGCAATTACCAATAAAAAAATATAATTCCCCTTTGTGTGTTGGCTCCTATAGGCATGTCAGTTGGTATGGGCCCTAATAAGCAGTAATTGAACTGGGAGGATCCATTCCATTCAACAAAACTGATCACTCAACAGCTGAATGGAGCCAAGCACAGCATAGCGATAATATGTGGATGGAGGCCCATGTAGTGGCCTTACAAATGTCCTCCAGAGGCAGTAACAACCCTTGTGGAATGAGCTGTGATCCTGGATGGAGCAGATAGACACCAGGAAGAGAGCTACTCTGACAGTGGCACATAGCTATTTGTGCTAAAGTACTTTTTTTTTGTAATATGATTTCTATTAAAAATAATTTTTCAAATTTAGTACAGAAAGAAACAATGAATACAGAAAACATGTACTTTTGACCAGGTAGACCCATTCTTCCCTGGATCTAGGAGAACAAAGATTCTGTCTGTATTGCAGTAAGTGATTTGCCTGCTGTTACACAGTGAATACTTGGGTTTATCAGAGTTTGAACTTCCAGTCTCTAAGTTCCCAAGCTTGTGCACTAACCACTAGACCACAGTGTCTCATTTAAACTTGGAGGTAGCATACAGGAAGGATAGTTTGCAAAGAACATCAGTGTGTAGAGCTGGCCTGTCGTCATGGTGGCAGTATTGTTTCTTGCTATGCCAGTGACCTGGGTTTGAGAACAAGCCTGAGAAGCCAGAGAGACAACGTGAGGCTAACGTACGGGGAGTACCCAAGGATGCTCATCTCCTCTCGGGAGTAAGGGTGCCTCACTCCATCATGTGATTGCCCCTTGGGTGACCGCAGGTGGTAATGCATGCGGAGTGGCAAATCAAATCAAATATTATGCCGTTTTCTGGATTGTCATAAGGTACAGCATTACAGCAGACCCATAGTACAAAACATTAATTAATGATTATGATATCAGTCCCCCATATTCACAGTTTCCATCTTCACCTAGCTAACTGCACAGATAACAGTTCACTTCACCCAACTCAGACAAACACACTAACTCTTTTTTTTACCCTAAATTGAAGGTCCCAATAGCAGAGTTCTAGTTATTTAGTCCCAGTAGAGTAGTAAAGTTCTAACAGCACCTCCTTCCTCTTGCTGTTCTCTGCCAAAAGCTATCTAGGGCAGATTTAAATGCAAACACCTGGCTTCCTGTTGCTTAAGTCACTCACTCTAATTCACAGTTTCCTTTTTCACCTAGCTAACTGCACATATAACAATTCACTTAACCTAACTCAAACACACAGACTCTTTTTGTTGTGTGTTTTTACCCTAAATTGAAGTTCCAGTAGTAGAATTATATTTCTAGGAGTGTGGATATGTTGTTCATCCACACTGTCTGGCATTGTCCCTTTCCCCTTTAAATCTTGCCGGAAGTCTTCAAGCTGGCTCCTCCCACCCAGCCGGGTGGTAAATACCTTGGCTCCGCCCCATGATGCCAGATTTTCCTTTCCGCTGGAAGATACAGGTCCCTCGTGCTACTTTGCAAGTACCGTAGGCCCTGGAGTCTAATCGACGTTTTTTGCTACAATTACTCACCTTAAAACTCGTCAGAGTTTACAATTCAGATCCGAACGCTTCGGATATGGAGGACAAGTCGTCTCCCGGGTTTCGCCGGTGTCCTTGTGGACAGAAAATGTCTCGCACCGTTCCCCACCTCTTGTGCGTTTATTGCCTAGGTGCCATGCATGACACTTTGGCTTGCACCATCTGTTCGGCCTTCCATCCCACCGTCCTGAAGGACGGCAAGGCGTGCCTTAAGCTGGGGAGACCGGAGCTTTGCAATCCACCAGTGAAATCGAAGGAGGCCAGGTGGGCATTTCCACGGCTGCGGGATCCGCCGAGCAGCTTGGACAGATAGCGGCTTTTGAAGAGGAAGCTGCCCAAGCTTCGGCCAACCGAAGTTTCTTTGTCCCACTCAGCCTGGGCTCCACCTTCACGGGGTCCTTTCAGGAGTTGTGCCAGTCTCTCCCTACCAAGGGTGAGGCACCTTCGGGCTCGCACTCCTCCTGATCCAAGAAAAAGGATAAGGACCCCAAATCTTCTTCTTCTAGCTGAAGAAGACGTTCCTGGGACTGAGAGCAGTCTGACACTCAGGAGCAGGTGGTCTCGGCCACAGTCGAGCTCACTTCTTCGGTTGCCGGCTTTTCAGACCTTCTGTCAGGCCAGGGCACCGAAGCCGAGGATACGGCAGAACTGGCCGAGATTTCTCTCAACCCGATTGAGCCGTTGTCGCCGACGCCTGTCGACGACTCCTTGGAGAGGACTCCCAACCTCTCCTTCCCCAATGAGGATCTCCGTCCTTCGGGCATCCCGATCGAGGGACAAGAGCCGGAACCATGGTTTTCACCGAATCCGGCTTCTTCCGACCGACAGAGCCGACGCCATCGGTCTCGATCGAGAAGTAGGACCCCGTCAGTCGAAAAACCGAGAAAGGGTCACAGACACTCCCGGAAGAGGCGCCGCCACCATTCCTCATCCTCCTTGGACGAGGAGAGACTTAGACGGAAACTCCGCCGACGTTATGAGGACCTCATGTGGCAGCAACTCCTTTTGACCGGTCAAAAGCCCTCTACTCCGGCTGTACTGGCCATTACTTGGCCCCAGCTTCTTCGGCCGACACCGACTCCCTCGGTTCCGAGGACTCCGGTTCTCCCTCCGGTGGGACCGGCACGTATTTCTGGTCGGCCTGTTATGGGCTCTCCACCAATTTTGGTGGAACTACCACCTAAACAGCCTCAGGGAGGGGCTCCCTCTAAGGAGGACTGGACAACTACGGGCTTGCCCCATAGGTTGTCCATTACTGTTACTCCTGATCACCCTAGGCGCATCGAGGGGGACATAGGTGGGAGACCCCTGTATCCTGATTCCTCGGACCCGGATACTACTGGCCTGCACTCACATGACGAGTTGTCAGTGACAGGCCTGGAGGAAGGTCCTTCTTCCTTCCAGCGCATCCTTCGACTCATTTCCGAGTCCACGGGTATGCCTTTGCAGCCTATACCAAAGAAGCCGGAATATCCTCTCATGGATATTCTTAAGAGGGGGGATACCCCGACAGAGACCTTTCCAGTAGCTGAAGCCATAGTTGGCCCGGCACTCTAGCTTTGGCAGTGCCCTGCCTCTTGCCCGGCTCCATCTGCCTGTATGGCCTGCAAGTATGCGGTGCCCATGGGGTCCTCGGCGGGCTTCACTGAGCATCCCTCAGCCGAGAGCCTTGTGACTGCCTCAGTGTTTCGGAACATGGACAGCTCTGCGGCTACTGACTGTCCTCCGGACAAGGAGTCCAAAAATATGGACCACTTGGCCTGGAAAGTTTATGCGGCATCATCCCTAGGGCTTCGTCAGGCCAGCTCGGCAGTGATTATGGCACACTTCTCTCACGCCCTACTGGGGTTGCTTGATGAAGTCCTCCCTCATCTCCCAGCAGACATGCAGACCACAGTCAAGCAGGTCCGTGACCAGGGCCGTGCTGTGGCTAAACAACAGTTCCAGACAACCCTGGACTTTGGAGATTCCTGTGCCTGTTCACTAGCTGCCACAGTGGCCACTCGCCGCAGGGCTTGGCTGAGGTTATCCTCGTTTCCAGCAGATACGCAGCATAAGCTAGCCGACGTGCCCTTCCCTGGCACCGACTTCTTCAGTCTGGGAGTGGCAAGTCATCTCCAGCGCATTGAGCAGTCTAATGCCACCTTAGATGCCACCTCTGCTAAGGGTTCTTCGGGCAAGAACCAGCAGAAGCGCAAGAAGGAGTCCTTTCGGCATTCTTCCCCTGCAGTTAGACAACCCTCCTTCCAGGGAGGTCAGCAACAACAGCAGGCTCAAGCTTGGTGCCCTAGGCCCAAGCAAGGTCCCCAACAGCCCCATAAAGGAGGCCGAGGTGCTCTTTCAGGTGCCTCCTCCTCCTCCTCCAAGCCTGCACAGTGACGGGTTGGGGGTGGCCTCCCCTACACCCGTCATGCCAGTTCTGGGTCCTCCCGTGGGGGGCCGGCTCTGCCACTTTCTTTCCACCTGGTCCGGTATCATTTCGGACAGGTGGGTTCTGGAAGTGGTCGGGCAGGGACTGCTTCTAGAGTTCGAGCAGTACCCCCCCAGCCAGGCCCGTGCCCCACGGGAGGAAAGGATCTCAGCTGGTGCTCAGTCGGCCCTTCGGGATGACACTGTTCAGCTCCTCCACAAGGAGGCAGTAGCTGCAGTGCCAGATTCTCCTACAGACCCAGACTTCATGTCCAGGTATTTCCTGGTGCCCAAGCGGACGGGGGTTGGCGCCCCATCCTAGATCTGCACGACCTGAATCAATATCTCAGGTCTCGCACCTTCCGGATGGTAACTCTGTCCCAGATCATACCATCTCTGGAGCGAAACATGTGGTTCTGTTCACTGGATCTTCAGGACGCGTTCTACCACGTCCCTATCCATCCGTCCCATCAGCGGTTCCTCCGCTTTCAGGGTCGAAGGGACTCTGTATGAGTTCAGAGCCATGCCGTGTGCGGCCTGTCATCGGCCCCACGGGTCTTCACCAAATGCATTGCAGTGGTGGCAACCCATCTACGGTGTCAAGGGGTTTGTATTTACCCCTATCTAGATGATTGGCTCCTGGTGGGTTCCTCCCTACAGGAGGTGGAGAGGTCCAGGGACCTGACCCTCTGAACCTGTTCCCACCTGGGCCTTCTAATCAATGAGGCCAAGTCAGAACTCGTGTCCTCTGAGGTGATGGGCTTTATCGGGGCAGAGCTCGACTCTCGTCAAGCCAGAGCTCGGCTCCTGGCAAACAGGGCAGAGGTTCTTTCTTCCTTTGCCCAATCATTTCTGGTTGGGCACTTGCGTCCTGCCCGGGACTTCCTGCGCCTTCTGGGTTACATGGCAGCGTGCACCTCAGTGGTCCATTGGGCCAGATTGCACATGCGCCCCCTTCAGTGGGAGCTGGCTGCTCAGTGGTCTCAGCATCAGGGTCTTTTCGACCAGCTGGTCACTGTCACCCAGAGGATGTGGGACGCTCTCCAATGGTGGACCGTCCCGAGTCATTTGCGGGAAGGGATCCCGTTTGTCCGCCCCGAGCCGACGGTTGTCTTACGACCGATGCCTCTCTCATGGGCTGGGGAGCCCACATGGGGGACAACAGAGCTTACGGGTTCTGGGCCCCCGAGGAGTCCCGATGCCACATCAACCTGTTGGAGCTCACAGCAGTCAGACTGGCACTGTCAGCTTTCGCTCCTCAGCTCCGAGGTCAAGTGGTTCAAGTCCAGATGGACAATACCACGACCATGTACCACCTCAACAAACGGGGCGGCACGCACTCCCGTCTGCTGTGCAGGGAGGCGCTCCGGATCTGGACCTTCATCAGCTGGCTGGAGGCGGATCTCCTGGCCATCCATGTGGCAGGAGTCTCAAACCAGCTGGCAGATGCTCTCAGGCAGATAGGCCAGACATCCCATGAGTGGTCTCTCCATCCAGAGGTAGCTTACAATCTGTTCTCCTGTTGGGGCAAACCGTTGGTGGACCTGTTCACCTCCAGGGAGAACACCAAGCTGCGGCTGTACCATGCCTGCTCCCCTCAGCAGGGCTCGCTGCAGGGGGATGTCTTCTCGATGCTATGGACCCCAGGCCTCTTTTACGCCTTCCCCTCCATTTCCCTTGATCCACAAGGTGTTACTCAAGGTGAGGAGGGACAAGGCGAAGGTGATCCTGGTAGCCCCAGATTGGCCATGCCAGTTCTGGTATCCAGATCTCCTCAGCCTCAGCTGCAGGACGCCAGAGTGGATTTGCACACGCCTGGACCTGATATCATGGAACCAGGGGAAGATCTTCCACTTGGACCTTCAATCCCTGCGCCTCACAGCCTGGTTTCTGGGTGGCTAGAGTTCCAGGCTCTGGGTCTTTCCAAGGATGTCTACACCGTGGTGGAAGCATCTTGAAAGGAATCGACCAGGAAATGTTATGCCTTCAAATGGAAAAGGTTTTCCATTTGGTGTCAGGGAAAGAGCCTGGACCCCTTATCCTGCTCTGTGGCTAACATTCTAGACTACCTTTGGTCCCTCGCCAAAGAGTGTCTTCGGTCATCGACCCTTAGGGTGCACCTGGCAGCCATCTCAGCTTACCGAGCGCGGGCCGGTCAGCCGACATTGGCACAGGAGACAGTGGTTGGGTGCTTTTTCAAAGGCCTGGATCACATATTCCCTCCGATGCGTGAACCTCCACCTCTGTGGGATCTCTTGCTGGTTTTGGCAAAGCTCATGGGCAAGCCATTTGAACCCATGCACAAGTGTGAGCTTTCGCACTTGTCGTGGAAGACTGCCTTCCTGGTGGCTATCATGTCAGCCAGAAGGACAGGGGAGCTCCAGGCGCTTTCAGTGGACTCCCCTTATCTGGTCTTTCATAGGGACAAAGTTGTCCTGTGCCCCAACCCGAAATTCCTTCCGAAGGTGGTGTCAGAATTTCACCTTAACCAGGTGTTGACCCTGCCGGTATATTACCCTAATTACACCTCGGACGCCGAGTACAGGCTCCATACTCTGGACCTCAGACATGCTCTCTCCTATTATAAGGAGAGGACGGAGGAAATTCTGGGAGAGGTTCAACAGCTGTTTGTCACCTACGCTGAAGCTGCTTCTGGCAGACCTGCAGCCAAGCGGACTATTGCAAGATGGATCACATCGTGCATAAGTCTGTTATGAGATGGTGGGCAAGGGGCCTTCCAGAGGGATAAGAGCTCATTCTACCCACCATACAGCTGCATCGGTGGCTGCTTCCAGGGACATCCCTATCCAGGAAATCTGTCAGGCTGCTACCTGAAAGTCAGCAAACACCTTCATTACCCACTACCACATTGACCTTGAGTCACGCCGAGATGTTGGTTTTGGGGCCTCGGTTCTCCAATCTCTTTTTCCTAAGTAGGGGGTGTGCCCCTTGCCTCCCTCCTCCCAGAGAACTGCTAGGAGTCTGCCAAAAAGTGTGGATGAACAACATATCCACGCTCCTAGGAAAACAGGTTACTCACCTGTAACAGTAGTTCTAGGAGTGGTATATGTTCATCCACACGCACCCACTCGACCTCCCCGGCTTAGATGCACAACCTTGCTTCCAGCGGGCTAGATCTGGCATCATGAGGTGGAGCCGAGGTATTTACCACCCGGGTGGGTGGGAGGAGCCAGCTTGAAGACTTCCGGCAAGATTTAAAGGGGAAAGGGACAATGCCAGACAGTGTGGATGAACAACATATGCCACTCCTAGAACTACTATTACAGGTGAGTAACCTGTTTTTCTTTGGTCCCAGTAGAGTAGTAAAGTTCTAACAGCACCTCCTTCCTCTTTACTGAAAGCTATCTAGGGCAGATTTAAATGCAAACACCTAGCTTCCTGTTGCCTAAGCCACTCCCCTTAATTCACAGTTTCCTTCTTCACCTAGCTAACTGCACAGATAACAATTCACTTCACCCAACTCAGACAAACACACTAACTCTTTATTTTACTCTAAATTGAAGGTCCTAGTAGTAGAGTACTAGTTTTTTAGTCCCAGTAGAGTAGTAAAGTTCTAACAGCACCTCCTTCCTCTTGCTGTTCTCCTCCAAAAGCAATCTGGGGCAGATTTAAATGCAGACACCTGGCTTCCTGTTGCCTAAGTCACTCCCCCTAATTCAGTTTCCTTCTTCACCTAGCTAACTGCACATATAACAATTCACTTCACCCAACTCAAACACACAGACTCTTTTTGTTGTTTGTTTTCACCCTAAATTGAAGGTCCCAGCATAGTAGAGTTATATTTGTTTAGTCCCAGTAGAGTAGTAAAGTTCTAACAGCACCTTCTTCCTCTTGCTGTTCCATGTTTCTATGACAAAATATTGTACAAGACCCAATGGTTGGCTTTTTTGACTATTCTCTACAGGAAAATGGCTTTAGATGAAGGCTCTTTTAACTAATCTGCAGTAAAAGTCAGAATTTGCTGCTGCATGCATTGCAAGATGGTGACGCCCTACCAAAATTAAAATGTATATTTTACTGCATGTTAAAATGAATGCTGTACATTACAAATGCCTATAATTCAAAAAGTGGCAGCACAACAACTATAGAAAATGTTTGAAACATTATTTGTTTGAATCATCATACTGCAGATATTTTGCCTAAATATTGTCATATTAATTATGTTTTTATGTATCTGTTCTGGGCCATCCATGAAACTGGGCAGTTTTGTGTTTTTTTAGAGCAACCTGCTTATTAAATAAATGCTGATGATGAGATACTGTAATTAACATGAGTAAATGCAAATATCTTACATTTTAGATGAATTCCAAACTCAAGCACACACAGTACAGTATACATTCTGCAAATCAAAAGAAATGGTGTGCAAACAGTACATTTTCAGAGTCAGTCAAATACTGGATGCTACAGTCTAAATGGCAGAAAGCATATGCAACCCCAAGCGTATTGCCCACTTTGGAATATGATGGTGTTATTTACAGATTTGCAAATTCTTCTGTACTTTCAAACTTGGATGCTATTTGAAACTGAATTAATTGAAATTTAATAAAATGCTGTTATGATAGCCACCATTGTGACTTGTTGCTTAGATGTGATTGGCTGTCGCTTGCATCAGAATGTGAAATAAATGGGTTAAATTCTGTGCATAGAGCACTGTATTGTAAGATATGTATGGCATATCTAGTGTCACTTTTGTGGTATGTTCAGTTGCTTTATCTTGGAATGTGCTTTCTATACTGTATCATTGTGTAACATTAATTCATATAGTGTATTTATGCCAACATTGCGTCTTTTTCAACGAAAATTGGTACATTTGTTACATTTTTTGATGCAGGGTTCATTTCAGGGTGTAGGATTGTGCCATTGTCACACATTTTCAACAACCTGTTCCCTGTTTTTTGCTTTCTATCTTGGAGAAAGCAGTGGGGGCAGACTGCAAAGTGCACCTGTGGACGAGACAATTGTTTTTTCCTTTTTGCTTGCACCTGGAAGTCCGGAGTTGAAATGACTACAAATTACTGCTCTGGGTGCATCTTCAGGGCAGCCAAGACAGTGACATTACTGCTGTTTCAGTCAAGCTTGGAGGAAGATTGGGGCGGGCTTAAAAAAAGACTCTGCGCGAGTGGACACGGGCAGCTCAGAGACTGAGGGTGTGGGTCTTGACTGCAGGGATCATCGTGACTGACATGGCAGCCTGATGAGTGTGGTGCAGGGGGAGGAAACTAGATAGTGAAAGATTGTGCAGTCTCTAACCTGGTGTTGGGGTGGGGGGCTAGTGAACATTGTGCCTGCCTCTTGCACATCTACAGATCAGCAGCATTCGATGTGGAATCACGTTTGATTGACTAACTTCAGTTCAGCATCAAATTAGTTGTTTAGTTGGTTTGGCCAGGAGAACAAATATTGCTTGAAATAGCAAATTATTAAAGAAAAATGGGCTTACTCCCTTAATTATGTAGTTTGTACCACTGATTTCCAAAAATGTCCCATTTTTCACTCTTAGTGGGACACTGTCCTGGTTACAAGAATGTCTGAAATGAACCCTGTTTATGTATTGTGTGCTTGCAGTGCTTGTTGCTGTTGTCTCCATGACATCACTGTAAACAAGATGCTTTACCTCAGCAGGCTTGTCCTGGCAAACATACGTTAAATGATACATAATAAATAAATAAATTAATAAAAAGTAAGAAAAAAGAAAGAAAGAAATTCTAATACATTTATTTATTAAAAATTGCGTAAATTAAAGAATAGGTTCGATGAGAAGCAAGTCTCATTTACAGAACGTCCCAAGTTGATAAAAACAGCAAATACATAAACAAACGTAGACAAAATCAGTTTAAACAAGTACAAATAGATTGTTCCTGCATCAACATTTTTTTAAGTCAGATTTAAAAATACCAAGCGTTGATGCAGTTCTTAGCTGAGAAGAGAGATGATTCCATGAGAGGGGAGTGGTATGAAATAAGCATTCTTTCCCAAAGTGAGTTTGAAACTTGGGTAAGCAGAGTCCATGATGAGACACATCTCTGAGACTGTAGTTATAGGTGGAAACTATAAGCCTATCAGATAAGTAGGTAGGAGTCTGCTTGTTCACGGTTTTATAAATACACGATAACCAATAAAAAGTGCACCTGGAAAAGGACAACCAATTTAATTGGGACTGTAGGGTGCAATGGTGTTCATTCCATTTAGCCTTTAAAATACAGCATGGAAGCTGATAGTAAATGGTGTACAATATATTATTAGTGTTGTGGCACACTCACCTTTGGGGCTGGAAGAGTGGAAAGCTATAGGTTTCTAGGCACACACCAGGTATTTGGGGTAATACCCATAACAGTCACTGCAGTATTATACAGGGAAGGGGGTGCTGCACTGGTGAGGTGCCATATTTCAGATGAGATGCTATACAGAGGTCCCTCCTCCCTAACTCTGTGGGTTGTCCAGGGGGGAAGCTGAAGATATTATTGCACACCTGGTGTCCAGACCAGCATTAACCTGTCAATAAAACTGGTCCATATGACTTGCATATGCATAATTTACTTTAATGTTATATGGTGATGTATACTGTATGTATGTTATATGAAATCACACTTACCCCCATAATGCAAAGCATCATGGGCTGTATATGCAAATCACCACAAAATATTATGCTGGTTCTACTTTAAGCAGAAATGCATGGTGCCAAAAGGCCTCTCACACAGTCTGCAAAGGGTGGTGATATATACTGTAAGACTGTACAACTGTGATAAGCCCCATCAACTACTCCTATACACTGTTGTTTTTGAAAACTTTGTAATAAACTTCAAGTTAAAAAAAAACAGGTCCTCATTATCCATCTCCAAGACGCACATGGAAAGGAGCTGATGTAGTTCAGCGTGGCTATCTTGGTCAAAAATGTTAAAAAAAAAAAAATGGAGTACTTGTGGAATGATAAGATGTCATATTTAAACTATCTGCAACTATGCATTCTGATACTGTATTTCGTTTTGACAGAGATACATAATAGTGTTTTACTAAACTCTCAGATATGTTATAAGCAGTTTTTTTAAGTTGCCTCCGGAACTAAACCTTAATTGGGTGCTGTGGTAGGTAAGTGGGTAAAGCAGTTTTTTAAATTGTCACAATATTTTTGTCTCTGCTAACTTGAAGGTGATCCAGTTTTCTCATTTTACTGGAGTTAAGCATTGCGTTTTTTTAAATGAACCTTTCCACCTCAATGAGGTCTGTGGGTATTTGACAAGGGGCTAGATAATCAGTGGGTGGGCCACAGCATGAACTGTTTGCTGGAACCAGATGTTCCCTAAGTCACCCAAGCTATAATTAGCTCTGCTCCTGCAGCTGCATTAACGTGCATATGTGCTATCCAGCAGTGCTCACACAAAGTCATGTTTTATAGGAGCACAGGAGGGGCATAATTATCCCTCTTCCCCACTCTGGCCTAATTATTCCATGGGCGCATCGCTCAAGTTCATTTTGTGTAGGGCATATCATACTATATAGGGTTTGCAGTAGTCCAAATCTGCGCAGTGTCATAGACTGGGGTTAATATAAGTTCTTTATGGAGATGTGAGGCCCCGAACATGGAGAGTAAAAATCCACTGGTGGAATTGAATGGGGCCAGGGTGGAGGAAGGGTTAATTCTGGGCATTGCTGAGTCCAGTTGCTTGCCCCCAGAGTTCAAGGTTCACTATGAAAAGGTGAATTGGGCCTCAGGGTTCCCCAAGGCACCCCTTCGTATGTCCGTATATCTGCATGAAAATTATTTTATTACAATTTCCTGTTTTGGTGATATTCAGCATCTCCTCCCTTGATGCTGTAGTAGTGTGTGTGGGGTGCAGATATCCACAGTTATCACAGATGTCCCCTCCTAGTGGTTGTACAACACAGCCATGACTGCAGTAAACATGGCATGCAGTAGCTTTCAGCCATGCCCCTTTGCTGCCAGCATGAACAACCAGGTTTGAATCCAATTAGCATCATCGTCTTTATTTATTTATAACACATGGTAAGCCCTTGTAATTAACTGATAGCCCATGCAGTTATTTTGTCATAATTCACAGCAGTGATTTCATATGGTAGTTATGCTTTTTTTAGACTGTGTGACTCAAACTGGTTGATTATTCTACTTTTTTTTACAATGCAACATTCTGAGGTAAATATTGTCAGCTTGATTCACATTGTCATTCGTCTCTGGCAGTTTCAAACCTGATAAACAGAGCACTAATGAATGGGGACTTGACTTATATGGGAAATTGACTTATATACGGGTTTCTGTAAGTGAAATTAGGCCTTCGTTGACTTATTCTTGTGTTTCTCCAAAACAAAAAAAAATCATCCACACCCTCAAAAATACTACACTACTCATGTGCAGCTTACCAACATTATGATAGCACCTGCTACCACTCCTCCTACACAGCCAATGTATTACGTTACCTCTACCTCAGACACTTGTAGTACCCAGTTCCCTCCACCCCCAATGTCTCAGCAATGTAGTTATAGTTCAGATATTGATGCTTATTTGTTTATATTTGTTGATTTTTCTTGTTAACCCAGAATATAAGGCTAGACAGTGGTATCTATTTTCAGCTTCATCCCAGGGAGGGACATAATTATCCATACAGATGCAAAGCAAAATATTGAATCAGATTAAGCGGTTGGTGGTATTTTTAGTGAAAGTCTGAAAGTAATAAAAAGGTGTACCATAACTGTTTCCCAACCACAGTGATAGCAACTCCCAGATTAAGGTATCTCTAAGACATCTACTCCAGTCTTCTACAACTTGTAACCCCCCCCCTCACTTACACACACACACTGACACCCAGTCACCCTCCTCCCTCTGCTACATCACCTAAAGGTTACACATTGTAACATAATGGTAAGTCCATACCTATAAAAAAACAAAAAGAAAAGGAAAAATATCCCCTGTAGCGGAGATCACAGTGACTAAACAGCTGTTACGATCATACTAGCATGTCATCCATTCATTCATTGGGAATGAGTGTTGATGCTGAGAGAGGCTGGTCAGCACCTGTGGGCATGGTTGTCTTTCTGCTGGTATGTGCTCACCAGTAAACTACTGGTAAAATGTGGCATGTATCCTTTAGGAGGTGAAGGGAAGGAAGGAGGGTGGCTTAGTGTTAGTGGGTGTGTGTGGTGGAGGAGCACAGTTTGTAGGAGACTGGGTTGGGGATCATTCATTGAAATATCTTAATCTGAGAGTTGTGCTGACTGTGGTTGCAGGAAAGGAAACAGTTACAGTACTGTTATTTTAGAAAAAGTAATTTAAATTAAACAACATTGCTAGACCACTGGGGAGAGTGGAGGCACCTGGGCGCTACTAGGGTGGAGAGGTGTAATTACCGTAGTAATTCAGCTAGTGGTGTGGGGGTTGATGGCATCAATTTATGCAGGGTCTACCTATATTTGAGGCTAAGCCATACATGAGTATATTTGGTATTATTCACAATAAAAATATTCTAATTGTAAATTACAAGACTTGCAGTTCATCTCGGGGTTCTGCTGACATTCACAAACCACTTAAGCTTAGTTCTCACCATTTATGAGGTCACTTGAACCCCTCGAGGGAAATTCACAGCTGCCTGTAATTTATTCTCATTCATTCTCTGTCTCTCACTTTCTCTCTCTCTAAAATATCTATGTGTATGTATGTATATGTAAACCCCTTACCCCTATACTTGTTGCAAACGACAGGTGGTATGCTGTTGAAGTTGACAGCAGTTCCAGGTGGGGGACTGGGTTCGGGGAGGACTAGGTTACTCAGCACAAGGACTTGGTTTGGCTCCTCTGCACATGGGCACCCAAGTAAATCCAAACACAGGAAGCAATAACTGTAATGTCCAATACCAGGAATGGGATTCTGAAGTGTGGTTTTTATTCACATCCAAACTGAACAAACAAAGCATAGACAGACCCCCACGGGGCTACATTCCTGGAAATGCAGATAAGAGAAACAGAACACTTCCTCAACACTTCAACCCTCAGGCTCTGGACCCACCAGGCACACAGCCCGGACTTGCATGCTGCTTTGGGTACACAGCCGACTTGTACACAGTTTGGGTTTCCCTGGCTTGGCTCCCCTGCCGGCCACTCGAACACCTTCCATTTGACATGGAACCCAATTTTCCGGTGGCTCCCTAAACCACCTTAGAGCCTTCGACTCCTTAAGGGAAATTTCCTTTCAGTCCCACGTCTGGGTACTTCCCTCAGCACTGGCCAAGTGCCTGAGGCAAAGTAAAAGGGCCACAGAGCAAATCCGTAGAGGTGAACCTGGTTACTAAAGACGGGGGGTCTCCCACCTCTAGCTTCCACAATCCATACCCAACCATTTCTCTTGGACATTAAACATCTCTTTCTGAAAAGCTTGGCAGTGTAGATTAAAGGGTAAATGCATAGCACATTTCCTCTACATGTCTTGGCTTTCCCTTTATACTAGACTCGAACATACTTAAACATCTCTTTTTGAAACGCTTGGCAGTGTAGATTAAACGGTAAATGCATAGCACATTTCCTCTACATGTCTTGGCTTTCCCCTTGTGCTGGACTTGAACATACTTTTACTTTGGTTTAGCCTATTCCTCTAGGCCTCCCACTGATTAAGCAGTCCAATCCTCACTTTAAAACAGTTCAGGTGAAACATAGGCCCCATGTAAGAGCAGAACTCACCCTCTGGTTGCAGGTGCCCCACAGGCGATTCTTGATAGCTTCTGGTGCCGCAGCACAACTTAGAAAAATAAGGCAGCTTCTTCCCTAGCCAGAAAAAAGGAGGGTTGGCCCTGGAATAACAGGCAAACCATTTACCCCCCATCCCCTCAGGGGTGGGGCACAGGGACCAGTAACAGCGGTCTCCACCACTTCACGAACAGCTTACTGTGTTTCTCTTTTGGTGGAAACACACACCTTTCCCTAGAAGTAGCTCTATATCAGAGCTTTAGGCTCCAAGAGCATGTGCACAGAGAGCTGTGCCCCTCTCTTCAAGACTGCTCACACACAGCTGCTGCTGCTCACTGTTCAAAAACTCCCAACATTCTAACCTAACTCCCAACTGCAGATTCCAATGTGGCTCATGCAGCTGCGATAGTTCTATGGTGATGTCATCCCTCAGTCTCAGCTGAGACTGAGAACAGAGTGAGACAGTGTGAAATCCATTTAACTGGAGTTTCACAAGCTGCCTTCCCTGCCTACCACTAGGTCTTACTGGGATTCTAGTAACCCTGGGTAACGGGGGTTACATATATATATATATATATATATATATACACACACACACGTATGGCACCACACATGTATGGCACCTGTCAGGTATAGCAACTGAGGGTAACTTACAGAGAAAACTCAAACAACAAATTACATCCACAAAACACCAGTAAACACAATAACTTAGAAGCTGGTTATTAGAAACCAATGTCAGGTGTAATCAGGCAGTGACTCCCAGAGTGTATCCATTACCTGTAGTCGACAATACTATCACCCAGCCTAAAAACAGATTGGAATTTTTGAAATGATATTCTGTATATTGAAGTGTAGGAAAAACTTCTCATGGTAAGATAATTATAAAAAAAGTTACATTTATTTTAATATCGTGGATTACAGTAATTTCCATCTGGGATATTCAGTCACTATGGCAGCATCAGACAGCGATAGAGAACGATCAACAGTCTGGTTTGGATTTGTGCAGAAGGTACCCTCAGCCCCACACATTTGGGATATGTATAGGTTAGCGATTCTTAGGGAGTGAGAATTTTGAATGGAAGGTGAGCAGTTCTGATGCCTTAAGAATGTAAAAACAAACAAAGTGGGTGGTTTGATACCTTTTATTGGACCAAGAAATTTACAAAATGCAAGCTTTCAGGCTACACAGAGCCCTTTATCAGGCAAATGCCAGAATATACATATGAACATATGAAACTTGCAAGCAGAAACAGACCTCACGGTCCATCAAGTCTGCTCGAATGCACAGCTAGCAAATATAAAAGTATAGCTAGCTATACAAAGAAACAACTTTAAATACATTGGGCAGAACTGATATATAAGACTTTTACACATGGATATGACTGTTCTGTTGATAAGGAAGAAAATAACTGCATATGTGAGGAGATAAAAAACAGTATTTGAAATAATAGCTGGGTATAAATCAGATTTGAAGAGTAGACTCCTCCCCCCATGGATGGAATGTGACAGCAGGAGGCCTGTAAATTGTTAAATGCTTATGGTCTAAGAGCCTCTCTAAAAGTAGACTTTGTATGTGTGAGCTCAGAAGCACTTATATATGTATATGTGTCTGTGCTACATAAGTGCCCATTCAAGCACATAAATAAAGCAGTTTTTTTTAATTTACTATGCTTTATGGGGTTGCCACCTCCAGAGGGTTCTACCCCCATCCCATCTGATGACTACCCATCACTGAGGCATGCCTGGAGTGGCGATCCACCCCTTGCCCCCTCTGGGCAGGGCCGTCAGATGGATATGGCCCCATGGATGCCTGAAATGTATCCTGGAAAGAACATCACTGGGGGGGGGGGGCCCTCCCTGACTTGCCCCTAGGGTGGTGCCGTGGGACCGAACCATACTGATAAAGACTGTTCAGCAGAGCTAAGAGAGGGGGGGGCATCATGAACAGAGGCAGCAACCAGCTTTCAGGTTGTGATTCCTGGGAGGTGTGGCATGCGATGACGTGGAAGCGCAGAGGCGCAGACGTCTGGCACGCCTCCCAACAACTCAGCATCGGTTGCTGCAGCCCCCAGCCTCCACCAGAGGTTGATCTAGTGCCGATCGTTCACCCACTCTCCCTCCCTCCAGAGGAGGAGAGCAGTCCATGGAATGCTCAATTCTCCTCCCCCCCAGCTGGTCCTCTGACTCACCAGGTCCATTCCCGAACCTGGCACGTCAGCGTCACGAATGGAAATTGTGCCACTGCGCCGGTAGGCCATAAAACCATGTTAATGTATAAAGGCACACTAAAAATGCATATCAAATGTAAGAAACAATGTGTATAAAACTAGTATGCACAGCAAATGCACATGTACCTGAGGCAAGAGAAAGGCAGTTGTCAGTTTAAATTCTGTAATGGGTTATGAAACTAAGGTCTACATTCAGTCCAGTATTTTTTGTACTGAGGAGAAAAATCAATTGGACCTCATAAGCCTACCCTTCCAGTATATTTCTGAAGTGTCCTTTGATAACTAGGACAGAGAGGTCAGAGATGGAGTGTTCGGACTGAGAGAAATGTTATCTCACTGGTTTTGTGGTGATTTTCTATTTTGTGTAGTGCCTATATAAATTTATTTGGGTTCAAAGGGGATTGTCTGGTTCCCCTTCATAGCCTGTATGCGGACACTTCTTGCACTGGTTGTAATAGACAACATTCTGGGGTCCACGTGTGTAACTCCCCTGTATCTTGGTTCGCTTGTTTTGGGGGGTGTTGATAAAGTCTGAAGTGGAAATGTTCTGCCATTTACATTTAGAAATATGGCAGGGTTTGGTGCCTCCTATTGTTCTGTTCTTTTGGTCAGGTATATGTTTGCTCCTAACAATCAGGTTGGGAAGTTAGGTGGTTGTTTGAAACACAGTAAAAGGTGGTTCTTGGAAAATGTATTTCACGGTGTCCGCCTCACTGAATGCAGTATTTACCATGTTCACGCGGCATGTAACGTAATTGCTCCTGTCCCCATTAGTTCCGCTGCAGTTTATGAAACACTCCTGATGAGCGTTCATACAATAGGGCTTTCAGATGTTGCAGGATAGCGCCCTGCATTGTGAATAATCTTACGGGAGGGCAGGAAATCTGCTGACATGCTGCAGGGGAAATAACCTGGCACCTCTGTGAGTGGTGCCAGCTGTTCGTCTGGCTGCATGAAACAGCAACAGCACTATGAGATACCAAGAAAAGAGGGATCACAGTGAAATGCGACGCATGCAAACACTATGATGCAGATTGCATTCATATGACTGAGCTGCAATGCTGTAACAGCTGCGTCACTCACAACAGTGCAGAACATGCTGTGTGAATTGGCCTATTGGTTAATGATTTTTTCTTAGGTGGTCTAGACCAGGGTTGTATGTAACAACTAAGGGTGTCCAGTTGATGGTGATCTTTTCTGTATATTGTAGCAATCATTTTCATAGCATAAGAGGTCAACCAATAATATACTAAAATTAAAAAAAAAATGTCTGTGGGTGGAAGACACTTTATACAAAATAAGACTCATATGCGCATGTGGAAGGAGTGCTTAGATTGGCCAGGAGCATTGCCTCAATCTATAATTCTTTTCCATAAACAACATGTCTATAATTGTTCTGTTACAATATCCATAATCCAGGTTGATTTTTTTTAAGCATACTAACATACTAAAATGCCAGCAGAATAGGCCTAACGGTCTTTCGTGTCTGCTCGTTTGGTCAGCTCCTCACCCTGGTGCTGACCTTGCTGTCCTCACTTTCTCTCTTTCTCCCTTCCTAGTTCCGGATATTCTTGCTGCATTGGATTTTGCTTCCAGAACCCTTCCCTGTACCTGTCCCACCCCTCTTGAACCCTCCACTGTCTCTGCTCCACCAGCCCCCTAGGTAGTGCATTCCATGGCTCCACCACCCTCTCAGTGAAGTAGCACCTCCTTTCTCCCTGAATCTTCCCCTCCAGCTTCCACCCATGCCTCTAGTGGCCCTTCCTCCTTCCTTCAAGCACCCTGACTGTTCCTCCCTATTTACCCTCTTCATGTACCTGAAGACCTCTATCATGTCCCCCGGTCCTGGCTCTCTTCCAATGCAGACACATTTAGCTCTTCGAGCCTCTCCTCATAGGTCCTGTCCCCAAGCCCCAAATCATTTTGGTTGCCCTCCTCTGGACCCTCTCCAGGAGGTTAATGTCCCTCTTTAAGTGTGGCCTCCAAAACTGCATGCAGTACTCAAGGTGCGGCCTCACCAAGCAGTTATACAGAGGAGTATCACTTCCTCCTTCTGGAGGTGATCTCCTAACGATGCATCCCAGCATCCTGTTGGCCTTGGCTGCTGCCCTCCTACAAGTCTCAGAGTTGTTCATCTTGACATCCACCACCACCCCAGGTCCCTCTCAGCCATCGAGACTTGTAGCATTTCCAGGGTGTACACTTGGCCTGGGTTTCTCGCCCCAGGTGGAGTACCTTGCATTTCCTGCATTGAACCTCAGCTTCCACTTTCTAGACCATCTTTCCAGAGCTCCAGGTCCCTGCAGGGCCACCTCCTCCCTCCTCCCCATCCACCACCGCCCCAGTTTCGAGTCATCTGCAAAGAGACTCATCTCACTCCCGATTCCTGTCCTTATGTCAGATACGTAGGCGTTGAACAGAAGGGGCCCAAGGACTGATCCCTGTGGGACCCCACTAATGACCCTCCTTGGGGATGAGACTATCCCACCAACTACGACCCTCTGGGTCCGGTCCTGGAGCCAATTGCCTATCCATCTGATCATCTGGTTCCCCACCCCCATTTCTCCCAGCTTATCCAACAGGCCCACGTGAGGAACAGAGTCAAATGCCTTGCTGAAGTCTAGAAAGAGGACATCCACTGGTCTACCCAGGTCCAAGGCACTTGTCACCCAGTCATAGAACTCCACCAGGTTTGTCTGACACGATTTCCGGGATGAATCCATGCTGTCTATCGTCCAGGCACCCTGACTTATCCAGGTCCCCCTAGCGTCTCCTTGACAATGCCCTCCATCACCTTGCCCACCACGATGTCAGGCTGACAGGCCTGTAGTTCCCCTGCCACCTCCCTTGATCCCCCCTTGTGGATAGGCACTATATGCGCCACCTTCCAGTCTTGGGGCACCCACCCTGTCCTCAGAGATGGTGAAAAGCTCTGCCAGGGGTTTCGCCAGGACATCTGCAAGTTCCTTCAGCACTTGGGATGTAATTTATCCGGCCCCGGTGCTTTCTCCGTCTTAAGGGAGCTGAGGCTTCCCTCACTCTCTCTGCTGTGATTTCCACTTCCGGTACCTCTTCTCCCTGCTTAGCCCTCTCCTCACCTGCCAGTGATGCCTCCCCCTCTCCCCAGACCTGCCGATCGGTAAGGGTCCCCCCCTCCTCAGTATCTCTGTCTCCTTCCATGTATGATGCAGCACCCCCATTTTCCCTGGTGAAAACTGAGGTAAAGTACTCATTTAGTACCTCAGCCTGCTCCCCCGGGTCTTGTGCCCATCTCTCCCCTGATTTAATCCTGCTAATCTGCCCCTTCACCCTTTGTCTTTCCCCAATGTATCTAAAGAACCCTTTTCCTTCTCCCATCTTCCTGGCCAGGTTCTGCTCCTTCCTTGCCTTAGCCGCCCTCACCAGTCTAGTGGCCCTTCTAGCCATCAGCTCGTACTCCCCTCAATCCTTTCACTCCTTGAGCACTTGAATTGCTTATAGGCTGCTTTCTTCCCCGCACCACCTCCTGGACCTCCCTGGTCCACCAACAGGGTTTTGGCCCCACCGTATTTCGCCTTTACTTTTGCACAGGTGCTGGTAGCATCCTGCACCCTCTCCTGATGATTTCCACCTACTATCAGCGCCATGTCTGACCCAATCCCATCCAAATGCTCCTTAAGGATCCTTCCCATTTCCTTAAATCCGCCCTGAAGTCGGTTACTCCGCCTTTGTGCAGCCTTCTACCCTCCTAGGTCCAGGCAGAACCAGACCATGGCATGGTCACTCCCTGCCAATGGGTCCCTTACCTCCAGGCCCCCAATCTGGTCACTGTCTACCAGGACCACATCCAGTACCTGCTTCCTGGTCGGTTCCCTCACCTGCTGAGTTAGGAACGCGCCTTGAAAGACATCCAACAACCTCTGTTCCCTGGTCACAGAGGATGTCATAGTCTCCCAGTCTGTTCCTGGCATGTTTAAGTCCCCAACACCACCATCGTTCCTCTGCCCAGTCTGCAGTGTCTCCTAACATCTGCCACCAGACTGTCCTCCAGCTCCTCCGCCAGGGCAGGGGGTCTATACACCACTCCTATTTTACCTCTTGCCCCCCTGTTATCATGCGGTGACCCAACGCTCCACGGTTCCCTCCGCCTCTACTCCCCTATGCCAATGCAGTTTTGACTATCATTGCTACCCCTCCTCCCTTCCTCCCCTGTCCTTCCTGAACATAGTGTAACCCTCCAGGTTCAGGTCCCAGTCATGTCTTGCAGTGGCCCAAGTCTCAGTGACCGCTGCCACATCCACTGCTCCCTCAGTTAACATCGCCTGGAGCTCAGGCATTTTATTGCCCAAGCTCCTAGCATTTAGCAGGATTACCTTCCACCCTTTCCCTATAGTTCCATTTCCCCTGCTCGTGTTCCCATGGGGATTCTCTTTTCCCCTGGTCTGCACTTTGCCAGTTGGCCTTTTCCTGCAATCCTCCTGGTCCCCAGGGGGGGTGGAGACAGAGTCCCTCCTTTATCGGCACCCCTGACAGCCTTTTTCTCCCATCCCACCCCCCTTCACAAGTTTAAACCCCACTTTTCACCAATGAACCCCTCTATTTTCAACTTAAGGATTCCCCTCCCCTCCAAATTGAGATGTAGTCTATCTCTAGCATACAGCTCCTTATCCTCCCAGGTCTCCCCCCAATCCTCCATCAACCCATACCCTCTGGCCTCACACCACTCCCTGAGCCACTGGTTTATCTCCCTAATTTTCCTTTTGTGTTCCCCACTAGCCCTTGGCACTGGCAGGATTTCTGAGAAGGAGACTGTGCATCAATGTCATGACAGACCTCATGAGCTCCCTGAATCTTGCCTGTATCTCTAGCTCAGCTATTTCCTCAATGTCATTTGTACCCAGGTGGACCAGTATGTCTATGGAACCCCCACAATCCTTTGCCAGCTGATATACCTCATGCTTAGCCCTGTGCACTGTTAGTCCAGGGAAGCATCTTGTTCTAACTGGCCAAGCTTCTCCTCCCTATCCCATTTGATACCCCTGATCATAGAATCCCCAGCAGGAGCACTCTGACCACTCCTTTCCTCCATTCCCCCTCCATGTCCCTCATCCTTTCTACAGGCCCCTCCACCCAGCTGGCTCCTTGTTCCTACTCCTCATCTGGGTGCCACATGCCACCCCTCCTTATTTACTATGGCCACCCCTCCCTCCAATCCCATGCCTCCTCCTCCTGAGTATCCTTCTGTACCTTGCTAATTCCCCCTCACTGCTCACAACTGGTCCTTCTCCCCATCTGCTAAACTAGCCTGCTCATCTCCCTTCCTTCCTGTCTCCATTTAGTTCCTCCTTGTTCGTCGTGCTCCCCTGGCCTAAACCCTCAGCTCCTTTACTGAATCCTCCTTGTACTTCTGGTCCTTCCTTACCTTCCTCCCAACTGGTCCTTCTCCTTGCACTTTCCTCCTCTTCCCCCTGCCCCTCCTGCTCTGATTTACTGCTCCCCATTCTCCTGCATTCCAGGTCCCCCCTGTTCTTCCTGCTATCTGGCCCCTGCCTCCCACTTCCACTCCCTTTCCATCTCTAACCACCTCTGTTGTGGCTACATCACCCCCCTCATCCTTGAGCAGAAGAAGAGAATTGAAGCGGTTACTGAGTGTAAGGTCTGATCCACCTCCCCGCCTTGCTTCCTTCTGTCCAGCCCTGGCCATCTGCCTACTTCCCTGAGAATGTTGTCCCTCCGTCCCCCCTTTGTGAGGGTCCCAGTTACCTGCCTGCTTCCTTGGTAGTGTCCTTTGACCCTCTGCCAGGGTCCCCATGTGACCCTGAGTATTCTCCTGCACTCCTTTCCCTATACCCCACCCCAATGCTTGGTGCAACCCTGTGGAGATTCCCAGCCCCTTCCCCAACTATATCACCCCCTTCCCCAGCTTTCCCTAATCCCCGCAACCTCCTCCCTAAGCTGTGCTAGCTGGCAGCACACTGGGCAACCACCAAACTTCCAAGCCCAGTCCATTATCATGGCTGCTCCACACCCTGTGCACCCCACCACCCTCCCAAAGATGCGCCCTAATGATGTGTGGTTCCATCCCTTCCAAATAGGTTTCCTTGGTGAGCCACCAGGTTCCCCCCTAGTCCAAGATACCCCTACTGCCTAATCAGGTCACCCACTAATCTTAGAGACAGTCCCACTGTACACCAGTAACCTTGTTACTAGGTGCAGTACAACACATTAAACTTATAAGGGAAATGAACAACTCCCTAAGCTCCTCTCTCCCAGCCTTTAAATCCAACCCCCAGTGGCTAGAACTACATGAGCTGCACCAGCAGCCTTTTCCTCCAATTGCAGGGCAGGTGTTCCCCTATAAATTTGCAGACTTCTGGGGAGGGAGGCTCTTGGGCAGACACCTGACTCGAGAGAGAGTGTATCAGCCCTGTGTCTCCCCTCCAAGCCCAGCAGCTGAAGAACCAGGCCCAAGCAAATCCCACCAAATAGGTTTTAAATCAGAAGAAATAGGCCTCTACCAGTGTAGCCTGTTACACAGTGAAACATCCACAAAAAGAGCCCCACTTACAGCCACCAAATCAGTTTACAAACATCCAGCAGCCCCCAAAACAATACCCTGCTAGCCCCTTAGAAGTAAGAAAGAAAAGAACTAACCTACCAAGTAAAATCCACAAGAACCCTGTGAAAACAACAGCAGCAGCTACTGTCCTGGAACACAACTGATCCTGTCCCCTCCCAGTTCTTTCTGAAAAGACAAAGCAGCTAACACCGCAACCTGATTTCAGCTCTGCCTCCAGTCAATTGGCTGAGTGAGACCTGGCCAGACCATTAACACCCCTCCCCCACTATGAACTAACCTTTACAGCTAATGGAGTCAGCACAAGGAATCAAAATTCAAGTCAAAGCCCCCAAAATATGTTTGCTGCCAAAGGAAACAGGTCTCCAGTTTAATCAGCTTCACTAACACCACATCAAAATAGGCTTGAAATTAACAGATATAGGTCTCCAATTCAAATAACCATCTCCAAGCAAATCCCACCAAATAGGTTTTAAATCAGAAGAAATAGGCCTCTACCAGCGCAGCCTGTTACACAGTGAAACATCCACAAAAACACCCCCACTTACAGCCACCAAATCAGTTTACAAACATCCAGCAGTCCCCAAAACAATACCCTGCTAGCCCCTTAGAAGTAAGAAAGAAAAGAACTAACCTACCAAGTAAAATCCACAAGAACCCTGTGAAAACAACAGCAGCAGCTACTGTCCTGGAACACAACTGATCCTGTCCCCTTCCAGTTCTTTCTGAGAAGACAAAGCAGCTAACACCTCAACCTGATTTCACCTCTGCCTCCAGTCAGTTGGCTGAGTGAGACCTGGCCAGACCATTAACACCCCTCCCCCACTATGAACTAACCTTTACAGCTAATGGAGTCAGCACAAGGAATCAAAATTCAAGTCAAAGCCCCCAAAATATGTTTGCTGCCAAAGGAAACAGGTCTCCAATTTAATCAGCTTCACTAACACCACATCAAAATAGGCTTGAAATTAACAGATATAGGTCTCCAATTCAAATAACAATCTCCAAGCAAATCCCACCAAATAGGTTTTAAATCAGAAGAAATAGGCCTCTACCAGCGCAGCCTGTTACACAGTGAAACATCCACAAAAAGAGCCCCACTTACAGCCACCAAATCAGTTTACAAACATCCAGCAGTCCCCAAAACAATACCCTGCTAGCCCCTTAGAAGTAAGAAAGAAAAGAACTAACCTACCAAGTAAAATCCACAAGAACCCTGTGAAAACAACAGCAGCAGCTACTGTCCTGGAACACAACATGATTAAAAGCAGGGGAGGACCACTCTCTTTTAAGGGACTGTGGGACCTTGCCTTCTGCCAGAAACTCGGTAGTTACCTATTTATTATTTATTTATCAATTTTTACCACAAGAAGCACCCTGAGCAGAAGGTAACTCATTTCCAGATGTATCGCTGGGGAAGGCACAATGAAACATGGCAATAATTAACACGCAGACACAGCAAAAATTAAAAACTCTGGTACACTGAGTAACTAAGAGGTTATCTTACTGAATACCAAAGCGGGGTCCTCACAGCAGCTAAGAAGCAACTCAGGGCATGATTAAAATCTTCAAGTGGTAGGGCTTATAACAGCAGCAGTAATTGTGCCTGAGAAAACCTGCTCAAACTCATACCAGAAGGCTGACACATTTGACACATCAAGGCCAAATTGCACTTTCAAAGTAAAAGCCTAGTGCAGCTCAGTTCTTATCTGAGGAATCCTTCCTGAGAAGACTGTTCACATTTCACAGCTGAGAGCTTTCCCCCCCTTGGACTGAGACAGTTAGGATGCAGGAGATTGTCAACAATTTTGAAGAGAGCAGCTGGTCTGTTCTTTCCAGATTTAATGACAGAGGAGTAAAACTGCCTTTTCACCTCTGTCATTGTACACGGTAATTTGCTAGATGTCTGTGTTGGGCAGATTTACTGACCTCAAGCAGAGTGGCTCACCAGTTGCACTCTAAAATCCCTTCCAAGTCTTATGTTGCCAAACCTTACCACTAAACCATAGCATACCCAAAAAGAGCTGTCTCGGGTTGGAAGCAGGTACAAGCTAGTTGTTAGTAGTGGACAGAATATTTTCCAAACAGCACAGGATGGGAGTGTTCCACCAGTCCGGGTGCAGGTTTAAGCAGCACAAACAAAACAAGGAGAGCCAGAGGCCAGACTGAAGAATATGCTTCAGTTATTTATTACGTTTTATAAAAGTAATGTAAAATGCTGCACACTGCCTGCAGCTGACTCACAGCACGTAGCAGTCACTGAAACAGCAGGCAGCAGTATTTAAACCAAGAGCCTTGAGGCTAGTGATGCATCTTCATCAGGGGATGCTGTTTGTAAACTGCACATGCAGCTTTTTAAGTGACTTCTATAAAATGGAAGGAATAATTGATGCAGATTCCTCAGCTTGGAGTGTGTCTTTCTCCTTGTTTTGTTGCCATTATATTTTCCACTGCCAGATTCTCCCATGCATGTTGGAACATTATTAACATTATTTGCCTAACTGAAACTTGGCTCAGTCCACACATAGCTGATGCCGCTGTCTCCTTGTCAAGCTTCAGTAGCTTCAGGGAGGATAGAATAGGCAAGCGAGGTGGAGGCTGCCTTATCCACCTTGAATCAGACCTGCAAGCCTCTAAAATCACGATCAAAGAACTAATCAGGAACTGTACATGCCTAGCAGTAAAGCTTTTGATAGAGCGAGGGCACACATCTCATTATCCTGCCTGTATATATCCCAGCAGGTAAACAGAATCCAGGCATAGAGTCACTTTCTCACTACTTCATGCAACTCAGTCAGAAATGGGAATACGTTGTTACTGGTGACATTAACATCGGTTGGAATGCTAAATCCAGCACAGGTCATAGTGATAAGATGTCCAGCCTATTTCTCACAGAAATGGTCACCAGAGCACACCAGGACCTATTATAAAATAGGCACCATGACGCTACTTGACTGGGTACTAGTTACACACCCTGATAAGATTAAAGTTGTCAAAGTTCAGCTGGCTACCCTGATTGGCCACTCCCCAGTGCAGTGTCTGTGGGCAGTTAAACAGGCAAGGCTACCCCCGTGGATCACAGTCAGCTGAGTCCTAAACAAAACAAGTTCCAGCCAGAGCCGATAGTGCTGCAGCTGAGGTCAGGGAAGAGGGTCTGGAGGAGCAGAGATGTGTAACTGCTTACAGCTGCATGGAGAATGTGCGAGCTGGTGGTCCGTGCATGTGCATCATTTTCTTGCACTTCACGGACCATGGAGTCAACTGTGATGCAACTCCTAAAGTGTTTGGTCTGAGCGTGAGTTCTTTTTTTGCTTGCAAGAGGTCTGCAGTGCTCCATCATCTCAGTTTCAGTGGTGTCCTTATTGTACTGATTTCTGTGGCTCGATGGTTTAGAACACTGAGCATGTAAGACACTTAATTCATACCATAATTGTTTTGCAAGTGAACACTGGCCTATTCATTGCGCTGTTTAGTGGCAATGCCAATTTCTTGATTAAAATGCTTGCTGTTCAATAATAAACTGGTAGTGGCACTAAATAGCATTGTCACCAGAACAGAGTGGGTACTAATCCCCAGCAGCATTACCAACACCCAAAGTCTACCCACTCCAACCCACCCCACCAATACAGGCTGGCTTCTCACCCAAGTAAACCTAGCCATCTCCCCAAAACACAGTGCCATTTCCCCCAAAATTAACACAGTCAGCTCCCTGCCCTTGGGAGGACTACAGCCAGGAAGAATGAATCACTAATTATTTTCCACTTTCTGAGCAGAGCTGGAGTGCTGGCTCCTTCAGTACTTGGTAACAGTGATATAACTGATTGAAAAACAATGCTGTATTAGTATCTACAGATGGCATGTTATGGCACAAGCCCTGCAAAACAAAAGAGCTCCAGCTGTAAACTGTGGCAACAGCTCTCTTGACACAGGTAGGGGAGGGCTGGGTCTGGGCTGCAGTGGAGCAGCATGTGCAGCTGTGTTGGTGGGGAGGATACCACGTACTACAGACATTTAAATGAAGGTGCTGTTGATTATCAAAATGATACAGTCATCAATGAAAAGAAAAGCAGGACTAAAACAAAAAGGAGCAGGTTGCTTATTCCTGTGTAGCTGATACTTTCATTTCAACTCACCTGACTGCAAGTTAACAGCACCTGTGCTGGTGGGTGGGTGTATGTGGTGGGGGGTATGGAATGCTCTGCTTGTCAACACACACTCCATGGCAGGATCTCAAGATTAAATAGGTCCAAACAAAGCAGCCAGCAGATCCAGAAGGAAGCCACAGAAGTGGGAGGGGTCCTGGACCACAGAAATGGCAGTGACAGAAGGGGGGGAGGGGAATTGGAATGTTGTGGTTTAGCAGGACCTGTGGTGTGGGCAGGGAGGATATCACCAAGCACAGAAACTTACATCAGAGTGCTACTGATTATCAAAATGACGAAAAGTGAGCACTGAAAAGAAAAGCAGGAGAAAACCAAAAAACAATACTGACTTAGCACAGGGCCGAACAGCTGTGGTGCTGCATGAGGGCGGAGAAGCAAATTGATCAGCAGAGTTCTTTGGGTTAGAAAGGGCATTATCTGTACCAGGAATAAGTTATCAGTGTATTTCTAAATAATATGCAGATAGCGTTGCCATACTCTGCACCCTCCAAACAAACAAATCACAAGTTTTCACTGGGGAGACAGCTGGCTCACAGCTGGCAAAGTGGGTCCAGGCCCCACTATCAAATGAGGCTGGGGTTTGGTGGAGCAAGCAAAAAATTACCGGCACCAGTATTAGGCTGCATAAACATTGTATTGTGCGAAAAGGCTTAAAAATTCCTCACAAACAGTACTGACAATATGCCAAAAAGCAGCAGCAGCAGAAATAGGAGACAATGTTCCTTAACCAGATTCACCCAAAGGCCTATTCCGGGGTGTGTGTGTGTGTGTGGGGGGTGCTTATTGGCATATTGTGAGTACTGTTTGTGAGAACATGGTAAGCCTTTTTGCACAATAAAATGTTTATGCAGCTTAATAGTGGTGCACATTCCATGCACATAGGCAGGTAAAACTGTGCTGTGCAACATGTGCTATCACAGAATTATGTATTTATTAAGAAGCTGGTGCAAAACAGCAGTAGTCAAACAGGTTTTTTTTATGTTTTTTTTTTTGAAACAGCATTATACTGTATACCAAATGAATGGAGGTAGTGTCACATTGAAATTATAAGTACAGTAGCTGTCTGTTTTGATTGCTTTATTCAAATCAATTTGACACCTTTTAGGCTGACAAGTGTAGCTTGTATGCACCTATTGTGGTCATACGTACACTTTTTTGCATTTTTAGTTAAGTTTAAGGAGATCTTCCTGAGTGATGTGCCAACAGGCAGAGAGCTCTGTCTCTGTTGATGCATGGCATATCACTCAAGGCTCACTGATGTTTTGCCAGGAGACAAACAGGGCAATAAAATACCAGCTCCTTCAACAAAAGTGTTCTGAAAGACCTAACAGACAGGTGAAAGTTTTCATGCATTAGGCGTTGTTATATTTTATCTTCAATAAGCTTTGCACTGCTTGTTACTTGAAATAAGCGGAACACACTTGCACACCTTCTCTCCTCCACCTCCAACAGCTTGTATCCTGCTGATGAAATCTGAACCCAGACGTGGCAATAAAATACAAACACCTTCAAAGCTTTTTTTAATACATAGATACATAGATACATAGACAGTGTCGGCAGATAAGGGCCTATGGCCCACCCAGTCTGCCCATTTGAGCTTGTAAGTTCAGTTTGTTTTCCTAGAAGTCTGTTGCCCCTTACCCCTGACCTCCAGAATTCCTTTATGTCTATCCCATGCATTCTTAAATCCCGTGATTGTTTCAGCCCCCACCACTTCCTCTGGCAGGGTGTTCCACTTGTCCACCACCTGCTCTGTGAAGAAATTCTTTCTCATGTTTCCTCTGAATCGTCCCTCCCTCCAACTTCATCCCATGCCCTCTAGTCCTGGAACATCTTTTTCGCTTAAAATAGTGTTTTCCTGCACCCTGTTCCTCCCTGTAAGATACTTGTATGTCTCTATCATATCCCCTCTCTCCCTCCTCTCCTCCAGGGAGTACATGTTCAGTTCCTTCAACCTGTCTTCATAGGACTTGTGATACAATCCATGCACCATCTTTGTTGCCCTCCTCTGAACCTTCTCTACTCTTTCTATGTCCTTACGTAGGTATGGTCTCCAGAACTGTACACTGTACTCCAGGTGGGGCCTCACTAGTGTCTTGTATAGCGGAATTATGACCTCCCTTTTCCTGCTGGTGATGCCCCTGCCTATACATCCCAGCATCCTATTTGCTTTACCTGCTGCCTTGTCACACTGTTTCCCTACCTTGAGGTCATCAGAGATGACAACCCCAAGATCCTTTCCTGCTTGGTGCACGCTATATCCTCACCCCCAACTGATATATTGTGCCAGGGTTTTGTGCCCCATATGCATTATCTTGCACTTCTTTGCATTGAATTTCAACTGCCAAACCCCTGACCATTCTTCAAGTTTCTGCAGGTCCCTTCTCATTCTGTCTACACCCTCTGGTGTGTCTACTCTGTTACAGAGCTTTGTGTCATCAGCGAACAGTGAAATTCTGCCTTCTAGGTCCCGGCGCATGTCACTGATGAAGATGTTGAATAGGACCGGTCCCAGCACTGATCCCTGTGGTACCCCACTGGTCACTCTTCCCTCTGTGGAGTGACAGCCATTTACCACCACCCTCTGTGTCCTGCCACCCAGCCAGTTACCTACCACCACACTACTGTCCTGCCCACACCCATATTCCCCAGTTTGTGTAATAGTCTTCTATGTGGCACAGTGTCAAAGGCCTTGCTGAAGTCCAGATAGGCCATGTCCACTGCCCTCCCTGATCCACCTCCCTAGTCACCCAGTCAAAAATTCAACGAGGTTGGTCTGACATGACCTCCCCTGGTGAAACCATGCTGCCTTGGGTCCTGTAGTCCATTGACAACCAGATGTTCCACCAATCTTCCTTCAGTAGTGCTTCCATGATCTTCCCACTACCGAGGTGAGGCTGACTGGTCTGTAGTTCCCTGCTTCCTCTTTGTTCCCACTTTTGTATAAGGGACTACATCTGCTGTCCTCCAGTCTTTGGGTACCTCCCCTGTTTCCAGTGATCGGCTAAACAGGATAGCCAGAGGTTCAGCCACCACCTGTCTTAGTTCTTTAAGGACCCTGGGGTGCACCCCATCTGGCCCCATTGCTTTATCAACTCTTATTACTTCCAGTTCCTTCAGGACCCTTTCTCGTGTAAAGGGACTTGTGTCCATTTCTGCACCATTCTCACCCCTTGTATCCCTTCAGACCCATTACCCTCCTCTTCCTCAGTAAAGACTGAGCAGAAATACCTGTTCAATATGTCAGCTTTACTGTTGTCATCCTCCACGCTGCCCCATCCTCCCCTTCAGTCTCACTATCCTCCCTTTGTCTTTTCTTTTTTTTCACTTATGTACCTGTAAAAGGTTTTGTCCTCACCCACCGATTTTGCAATGTGTTCTTCTGTCTGAGCTTTGGCTTCCTTACTGACCTCCCTGCCTCCCTTTGCTTCTCCTGGTACTTCTCCTATCCCCTTCTGCCTGTGTCTTTTTGTATTGCCTGAATGCAATCTTTTGGCTTTCACTTTCTTTTGCTACCTCTTTGAAAACCATAATGGTCTCCTCTTCCTTTTCCTCTTGCTAACCTGCTTAATGCATAGTTCTGTTGTTCTTGTAATCCCCATTTTAAATACTGCCCACTGTTCCTCAACCCTGATTCCTGTCCCATTCTCCTTAATGCCTCTTTCAAGTATCTCCCCATTTTCCCAAAGTCTGCCCCCTAAAATCCAGGATACGTGTTTTGTGTGGTTTGGTTCTGCTCTTTCTGTGATTTCAAACCACAATGACTGGTGGTCACTGCTTCCCAGGTGCTCCCACTGTTACCCCATCACACTGTCCCTGTTTGTGAGCACAAGGTCCAGTATTGCCTTCTGCCGAGTTGGTTCCATGACCAGTTGCTTGAGGAAGGCACCTCAAGGGAGTCCAGGATAAATCTGCTCCTAGTTGATGCTGCTGTGGATGCTCCAGTCCACATCTGGAATATTGAAGTCTCCAACCAGTACTACCACTTCCTTGTCTGCCATCCTTGGATGGCTAGCATCAGCTCCTATCTGTTTCTTCCTCCTGGGCTGGTGGTCTATAGACCACACCAAAGCGGATGGTTGTCCCCATTTTCCTTTCCAGCTTAACCCACAGTATCTCTCCCCATTTTGTTCCTCCTGGATCTCTGTGGCCCTTATGTCATTTTTTACATACAGTGCCACCTCCTCCCTTCCTGCCTGCTCTGTCTCTTCTGAATATGTTGTAGCCAGGTATGGTCATCTCCCAGTCATGGTTATCATTACACCAGGTTTCAGTGATGGCCACAATGTCCAGGTCTGACTGTACCATGACAGCCTCCAAATCTTCCATCTTGTTGCTAAGGCTCCTGGCATTTGCACACATGGCTTTCCATGATTTGACCTCCCTAGACTGTTTCACTGTTCTACTCTAGCCCCTTCCTTGGTTGTCATTTATCCCTGGTTCTCCTTGCTGTCTGCCCTTCTGCTGAATTTTGCCCCTTTTCTGCTTATCCACCTCTTGGGCACTAATCTCCATCTTTTGCACACTGCTTTGCAGAGATAGCCACTCCTCTGGTTCACTGGTTCCACTGCTAGCTGTGGGGGTGAGCAAGTAGGTACCCTCCTTGCTGGCCTGTCACCCCTTTCTAGTTTAAATGCTTGTCAATGTAGCATTTAAACTTATCATTGAGTGCTTGATTCCCTCCAGGATGGATGCAGGCCAGGCTTGAACAAACCTCCATCCCTCCAGGTGGGTCCCCAGTCACCAATGAATCCAAACCCTTCTCACAGCACCAGTTCTTCAACCATGAGTTAAATTTCCTGGTGCATGCACTCCTATGCTCTCCTTTCTCACAGGTAGTACTTGAGAAAGTGACAGAAGTAGCTACTGCTTGAGACCCCGCCCCAGTTTCCTAAATCCGTCCTGAACTTCCTTTGGCTCCCATTTGCCGGTCATTAGTACCTATGTGGATAATGACATCCAGCTCACCTCCCGCCTTGCCTTCCCAGTGATCCCCAGGATCTTCCTTCCATCCCTCCATGCCGTGGCACCTGGTAGGCACCTCATCTCCTGTCCTCCCCCTCCTGTGTTCCTAGCTGATCTTCTAATGATGGAGTCCCCACCAGGATTCGCTCTCCTCCCTCTGGGGTCCACTGCTTTCCCGCTGAGGTCACCTCCTGGCTAACCTCCACATCCTTTCCTTCCACTTCTCTGGGTACCTCTATTTGGTTGTCCTCATTTGTCAGTGTGGCTATATGAGTTCTTGAGTGGAATAGGATCTGGGATGTGCCTCTGCCTAACTGCTCTAACCCTCCCTGAGCCCACTGTCATCCAAGTGCTCCTCGTTCTTGGCATCCTGTGAGGCAGTGGCATTGGACTGAGTGGTCCCTGGATAGGGGTGATGGTACTCCTGACCCAGTTTACTTCTGCTCTGAGTCTGGCTACCTCAGCCCGCAGTCCAGAGAGATGCATGCAGATAGGGCAGCACCTCAGTGTCCAGAAGGTCTGCCTGAATATGGCTGCCCCACAGCCACTGCATTGCACCACTCCCCACATTATACTGCAATTCCACTACTTGTCTGCTACTGAAGATCTCCTAGTTCCCTTTTTATTAATTTACTGTATTAAAAATCCTGCCACTGATCCTCAGATAATTTTTTTTTTTTAAAGAAAAAGAAACCAATAAATAAACAAATGAGTCAAAACACTTGTCGTGCTGAGGGTGGGCTTCTTCCCCCTTATGCCCCTCCTACTTCACACCCCTTACTATACCCTGTGCTTAGCTCCTGTCAATCAGATTTAACAGGGCATATAATTAAGAGTTGGGGGAAGGGAGGGAGGGGCGAAAATTTGCAGCAATTAAAGACAGCACAGAATTATACCACCACTATGTTTTAAATTTTCAACAGCCCAAAAACAATTATAAGTAAAGACAACAAAGAAAGTATAGTGTCACTAAAAGCCCACAATCTAAGTTTAAAAGAAAAATAGCAATTACCAGTTACTCTAAAGCACTGAATTGAATATGTTTCCTTCCTTCCCCTTCTGGCTTCTTCTGAGAAATTAAAACTCTGCTTTCTACTTTAACTCTGACTAAGCCCCACCTCCAGTTATCACGTAACTGAGGTCAGAGGCCAGACAATTAACACCCTTCACCCAACTACAGGGCAGTCAGACAAGCCAAGATAAAATTTGCAGCAATTAAAGACAGCACAGAATTACACCACCACTATGTTTTAAATTTTCAACAGCCCAAAAACAATTATAAGTAAAGACAACAAAGAAAGTATAGTGTCACTAAAAGCCCACAATCTAAGTTTAAAAGAAAAATAGCAATTACCAGTTACTCTAAAGCATTGAATTGAATATGTTTCCTTCCTTCCCCTTCTGGCTTCTTCTGAGAAATTAAAACTCTGCTTGCTACTTTAACTCTGACTAAGCCCCACCTCCAGTTATCACGTAGCTGAGGTCAGAGGCCAGACAATTAACACCCTTCACCCAACTACAGGGCAGTCAGACAAGCCAAGATAAAATTTGCAGCAATTAAAGACAGCACAGAATTACACCACCACTATGTTTTAAATTTTCAACAGCCCAAAAACAATTATAAAGTAAAGACAACAAAGAAAGTATAGTGTCACTAAAAGCCCACAATCTAAGTTTAAAAGAAAAATAGTTCTCTAAAGCACTGAATTGAATATGTTTCCTTCCTTCCCCTTCTGGCTTCTTAATATCTAGTACTCCTCCTTCATTATTTGCTGCATTGGGGTTATTTTAGGCCACGGCCAGTTACGGGTTCGAATCCCCCTTATGTGCAAAAAAATCCCATAGGAGACTGGGACATAGTATTAATATTATCAACCTCACTGTTAGGTCCGGGAGGGGCTTTCACCCTAATGGACCCCCAAAGAAACTTGTGATGCACTAATAGGCTGTCAGGGGCATAACCCAAGATATACAAGGCTTAAAAAAAATAGAAGTGTCGTCTGAGAAGGCAGCTTTGCATAAAGCTCCAAACAGATCATAAAGAACAGCAAAGAAGGGCTCACACTCAATAATGCCATAAGAAAATGAGCAGCTCATGCTTTGGGGTATGAAATGTGTTTAAAATACCTACAGGGTTTGGATAGTAGAACCCTTTGGGGACAAACTGACTTAGAAATCAAAGCCGGACCCATTTTGGGGAGCAGGAGCTCATGCTTATATACTAACAAAGTGCTGCTTCTTGCACATAGGCAGGTAAAACGCATGTGCTGTGCAACGTGTGCTATCACAGAACAATATATTTAGTAACTTAGAAGCCCTTTGTGCACAACAGCAATAGACCAACAGTTTTTGTTTGGAATAGCATTGTACTGTATACCAAAGGAATGGAATCATAACTAGCTGTCTGTTTATGAACACCTTCAAAATGTCCCTCTTATATAGCCTTGTTTGATACCCCACTCCCCCACCATAATTACACACATATGCATACTGGCATACAGCGTAGTATGCATTGGAATATACTAGGAGGGATGGTCACTCCGCAGTTTACAAAGTAGCATTGTTGTAGAACATCTATTATGTATCCCCAACCCCCATTTATTGTCAGAGATAGGGTTCTGTAACACTATCAAGCAGGTCTTCTTCTACAGACATTTACAGCTACAGGTACAAGGTGACATCGGTGGTTCCTGCACTGCTTCAGAATCAGGGCACATTAATAGTGGTTCACATATAAACAGAAATGCTTGTGGGTAAGACCTCACAAGCTATTTTATTTAAGTGCCTTTATAGTAAGCACCTGCTGGAGTTTCATTGTGATGTGGCTACAGTATGCCACTAAAGCAACTTAGAGCAGGGGCTTCATAATGTCACAGTCAAGCCACTTAAAGTGCTATTGATAAAGTGCCTAACAGTCAAGTGCAAAAAATCCTTTGTTACAAAATATTGCTAAGCAAATATACATAATGGCATGAAATGTCATTGTCTCCTAACCTACTGCCTCCTTACTGACCTGACACTTTGCTCATCCTGAGCATGAGGGAAACATCAGGATAGTAAGGAGGCAGTAGGTTTGGAGGCTTTGTTGACATCTCATGTCATTCTGTATATTTACTAAGCAATATTTTGCAGCAATTGATTTACTGTATTTGAGTGTTCAGCACTGTATTAATAGAACTTTTTTTTATATAGAACTTTAAATGGTTTTGCTGTGATGTTATGAAGCGCCTTGTGTAAGATGCCTTTAGTGGCATAGTCACATTGTCATAAAGCTTCAGCAGGTGCTTAACATATAAACGACTGAATAAAATAGCTTACAAGGTTTTACCAGCAAGAATTTCTGTCTGTGTGCTTTATTATGGGACAAGGAGAACTTTGCTGAATATCAGCTTGTCAGTCTATGAAAGAAAGTCTTGTTTTGTAACTGAGAGTGAGGATTCTTTTTTTCTGGTACCATTGTTTGTACCATTTATTAGATGATCAGTTTGCTAGCTGTGCAGCCCGACTTTGTTGGCAGAAGTATTGAGTTTTTCTCGTCGAGGCTCCAGCGTTCTCCCATGCAGCCGTCTTTTTGAATGACTACAGGAGACAAACAGTTCCAACAGTGCGTTTAATGCTACATCTCGGCAGATTGTCAGTAAAAAAAAAAATTGCAAAGTATGCAAGGGAAATGACAGCTGTGTGTAGTGGAGCAAACGTTTGGAGCCCAGAAGAGGAGAGATTGTGCTGCCTGAAAAAGGGACGTTACAGCGCACAGTGGGCGATTGTGGGAGGGTTTATCTTACAAGTCTATAAAATATATTAAAGAGTTTGGGATTAATATCTTCACTCCAAACAGTGAAAATACAATAAACTTCAACTGAGACGTTAGGCGACAGATGCAGTTCAAGTGAAAACAGCCAGTCCCAATGCTACTGTAGCCAAACAGTGGTGTTTACTTTCCCTTCCACTGAACGTGGTTCTGCTCTTAGCAGATGGTGATAGGAGAGGTAAAATTTGTGAGGGGATGTACATTTGGACACAGATGATGAGAGTCACCAATTTGGGGTGGGAAAAGGGACACAATGTCTGGGAGAGGGTTGAGGTGCAAATTTCAAGAATGGTGAGGGGTAAAAATATTAGAAGGATAATGGGTTCAGGAACAGACTCGGGGTGCTTGAGTGCTGGCTGGGGAGAGAAGGCTAGAGCATCCGGAGACTGCTCGCCTTCTCTCGGGGGGAGGGTGGGATGAGGACCTGGCGCTTGCCAACTCCTGGCGGAAGCTGGGGGTATGGCAACGCACAAGGGTCCCACTGACTAATGGAGGCATGGGAGATGTTGGCTTATACCTTGACGTTGTGGCACACCAAACCCCTGGGGAGCAAAGCAGAAAAGTGCTCTATGGCCGACCGAATGATGGTCGCTAGCTAGAACCCCCGATGCGGCCCATATCCTCCTCAGCAGCACCCGGGCCAAGTAGCGTGTGCTGGCCAGCTCCTACCGGTGCCTATCTCCCTCAGAGGAGGGGGACCCATCCTGCGAAGGGTTACGTCTGGGTTACCTGGGGGGCTGCAAATGTGAGGTGGTGGTGGCTAACATCGGGGCAGGGGTGCCAGCGCGGACCTAGGTGACCCGAAGGAGTTAGCGGTCTGGAGCAAGGGAAGATGGAATAAAAATAAAAAAAAGAAAGATAATGGGTGTGTAAATGTTGGATGGATGATGGTGCAAATTTTAAGAAGCATAAGGGAAACAATTCTTAGGAATGCTAAGTGTATCCATTTTGGGAAGGGGTGCAGTTTTGGAACTGGATGGCGAGAGTTACAGACTTTTGCAGGAGTATATGAAACAATGTTTAGGAGAGTTGTGAAGAGAAAATTTCAGTATGGGCAAAAGGTACAAATTTCATTAGGGTGAGGAAGAACATATCTTTGGTACAATTGAGGGGAACGGGGGACTAATTTGGGGAGAGATGAGGGGCGCGCATATTTAGGAGAAGTATAGATTTTAGGTGGGGCAAAGGGTGTATGTTTCAGGACAAGTGAAGAGTATGAAATTCCGGAGGGGCATAATGTGCAAACTTCATGGGACCTGAGGCAGTACATATTCTGGGAGATGTGAGAGAATAAGCAAGGTATTTATTTTGGATATTGTGTGGTACAAATTATGGAAAGGGTGAGGGGTGCAAATTGCAAGAATGCTGAGGGGTTTACATTTTGGCTGTGGTAAGATACAACTATTCTGAGAGGAGGTGCTCGTTTTAGGAATGGTGTGGAGTGCACTGTGTTAAAGAACTGTGGGACATATATTTTAGGAGGGACCAATTGTGCAATTTCTATTAGGGGCACACATATCTGTACAGTTGAGGGTGCAAATTTTGGAAATGGTGTAGATTTCACGAGAGTGTAGTGATGTAAGGTGCTACATACAAATTTTAGGAAGAACAAGAGACACAAATTGTGGTAAGGGGGTGAGGAGCACTCTTTGGGAAGGGCAAGGGTTGTATATTTCAGGAGTTAAAGACACAAATACCAAATCCATCTTTATATTTTGGTAATGCAACTGAGCATTGTGTTTTAACCCCTATCAGCTACAGTTAGGACTCTGCAATTCTACATAGCCACCCTAAAAACAAACCGTAGGTGTTGCTGCCTTCCATTTCTGTAATGTGCATGTAAAGCACAGAAGGTCCCAAACTGTGGCAACTCTCTGTTGAATTCTGTTAGGGACATATTAATTATGGCAGGTTTATTTATATTAGTGCATCAGTTTCTTTAAGGTTATCTAAAGAATGAGATCGATGTGCATGGTGGAAGATGGGTGTATTATTATTTTTTTGTGTATATTCAAGAATAAGCCTGGCTGAAACGTGTCCACATCTGCACCCACACAGAGCCATCATAACCCCACAACCATGAAGGCTATCAGCTCACCCCTACTTCTCATCTAATTCCCCAATTCATTAAATTTATCTAATTCTAATAATTAACACCTAATTCTCGAGGTATCATCCCTGCAGAGAGTAACACACATTTCCTACAAAATAAAAAGCTACTAATTTAACACTTCACAGTGAGTGAAGTGTGGCAAGAATAGATATGTCAAGTAAGTAAGTAAAATTTATTTTTCAAATGCCAAGGCACTGTACAAAAAGGTAAACATTCAATAAACAAATCACAACAATAAAATCTAAAAACCATCAGAAAATGCCTGATAAAACAAATATGTTTTAAGCTCTATTTTAAAACTCAAGACGGTCTGGCATTCCCTCAACCGATGAGGTAGAGAATTCCACAGGGTAGGGGCAGCATTAAACAAAGCACGTGCCCCAGATGTTTTTAACCGAACCCTGGGAACCTTTAGCAATCCCTCGGTGGCGGATCGGAGTGAGCGGGAGGGGCAGTAGGGAGTAAGGAACTCTTGCAGGTAATGGGGTCCCTGTTCATTTAGGGCTTTATAGGTCAGCAGATCGACCTTGAAGGTGATCCGCCACTGTACCGGCAGCCAGTGCAGTTTTCGCAGCATTGGTGTTATATGACTAGACCAAGATGTACTAGTCAATAGCCTGGCTGCCGCATTCTGCACTAGCTGCAAGTGACGGATATCAGCCCCCGGAAGCCCTAGGTAGAGGGCATTGCAGTAATCAAGGCGGGTGGTTATGAAGGCGTGGACCAACGTAGGAAGGTCAGCTAGAGGAACCAGGTGTTTCACCCGGGTGATATTTCGTAGATGATAAAAGGTAGATTTGACAGCGGCAGACACCTGTGATTTTAGGGTCAATATGGAGGGAAAATCATTAAAAACACACACTGCATAAAGTGTTCTTTTTTTTTGGGGGGGGCAAGGATTTCCCACAATGACATTAAAATAGATGAGCCAAGTGCCTTCCCTCCCATTGACTAAATGCAGGGTATTTTTTTTATTAATTCTCCCTCCCTATCTACTGGCCGGTGCCCCATGTTCAGGTTGGTAGAGTTTTTTAACTAGTAATTTTAGTTCTGTGCTCTTTAGCAGCTTTAGCAAGTGTCTTATGTAGCACCTATTAGCTGAAATACAAGGTATCCCTTTTTTTGGCTAGTCAGCCGAGTAACTTAGTATGTAGCTGTTAGCCCACCACTACTTCTCACCTATTTCTCTTTGTGTTTCTGTAATCTCACAAAACACACACACGCACGCACACACACACACAAAATTATAAATTTCCCGAAGTAGAAACTCACAATAATCTGTCAGTGAACCAAAATTAGTGAATCTGGAGAGGTGAACAATAAGTCTGATAGCATCTTCCACTCTCCCTCCCGTACCATCGATTGTGTGCAATACACATGAGCAGTCTGCTCACGATCATCATACTTGTCATGGTAAATGTATTACTATTGCACTGTGGGCAATGGCATACTGGCATACCGGCAATGTTTTAGTTACATTCTTGTTTTCTGTTTTCATGTATGGGGAATCGGGAGGGGATCTACTTGGTGTGTATATCTGTGTGGTGCTGCAAGTGTAAAAAAAAAAAAAAATTAATTCCCACATTATTTTACATGCTTCCTGCTTGAATACGTTTATCTGCACTGTAAAAATTTAAAAAAGGACATAAATTCATTATTCAGGATTCAAGATATGTATGGGGCAAATTGTGATGATCCTTGGATTGGATTGAGGAGGTAGGATGTTACAAGGGGCCTCCTCATATAAATTCATGCATGGCATGATGACCTGACCAAGGATTTAGTCTGTGATCCAAAACTGAGGCACTATGGAAAAGATCATATCCTGCACATGACATCTCTCATGCCTGACTAAATCAACGTACTTCTCAAGTAAACAGATTTACTGCTTAGTTATTCCTGATTTTGAACACCACCATTTACCCTTCCCTCCTCAAGTATAACGTCTCTGCTCAAGAGATAACCAGCTGCTTTGAACAGCTACTGGTATTGTGTGGAGCTAAAACAGTCAACCCCAACTCACCCCCTTTAATCTATCTGAAACAGTTCAGTATTAGAAAACCCTGCTGGGACAACCTCTTCCAAAGTGGGAGCAGTTTTTAGTCAGATTTAAGTAAATAATACTAACGTAGATTAGAGGAACAGCAACTTGTAAGGGACTTTGGGCAGATCTGGAATTGTGGTAGTTGTCACTAGTGCTAACTCCTATGTCAGGCAAACCAGCTCGAACTTGTCTAATCAGTATCAGGCACCTTTAATTCCTGATGATAAAGAGAAGCAGGTTTTCTTCTCCTGGCCACATGTCCTTCTGTTTCTTATCCATTCAGCCAACATACATCTCCGTTAGACAGTACTCAAGGGCCTACTGTTTGCAGTAGCCTCAGCTGCAGAGGTGGAAAATACATTTCAAATAAACAGGCTTGATTGAGGAGTATGTAACCCTTGGCAGAATCTCTGGATTACTGGATTGACACATTAGAATCCCGTACTGTAACTGTCCCATTGTGCAGCAAAGCAGCCACAACTGCTTTCAAAGTGATTGTGCAATGTACATGGCTCTCCTGCTCTCCATTTATCACATGTCTGTATGACCACAGGCTGCTTCTAGATGCCAATCAGTGTAACATTACCTTTTGCTGCTGCCCAGCCCAGTGAAGCTGCTAGAGTGTATCACACGTCCATGTGGGTGACCTGGGCTTGAACCACAAATCCACTCTGTGCAGTTTGAGCTCCTAGAGCATGGGAGGTAGCACTAGCAGGCTTGGAGGTGGTTGTTGACATCCTGGTTGCTATAGCATATCCTGTAAGGGTTCAGCGGCAGCATGGGCTTCATGGGTAACCACACAATGTCCTGCAATCCCCACCCCCCTGGATCAGGTGTTGTCTGAACATCATATGTTGCGGGTGGTAGATAGGTCTTGTAGTAAGAAAATAAGAAAATGCATCTGCTGTTGTCCACATGACCACACCTCCAGCCGCAGGGTCAGCACCCTGTCCTCCAGATCTTGGAGAGGAACATTGTGTCCCCTCATGTGGAGGCCAGTGGGAGTGGCACGGTTGGATGCCCAATGATAGGAGTCCCACAGGGCTAAGCAGGTAGCAGAGGGGAAAGAAACAGTTCATTAAAAAAAACAAAAAAACATAGGTTTAGATGTTGCAAGTTAGCAAATTGTAGTGCAAGATTAACCAGACTGCATTGAAATAAAAACTGGTGGTCCTCAGGAACTGTCTGTAGCCTTGTTATGGGAGTGGTAAGGGTGCTGAAAACGCAAGGGCCATAGCCTGCCTCCATATGTGTAAAAAAAAAAAAAAAGCTAGTTTGGAGGTATCCAAATATTCTTTATTCTCCTTCACTCCAGAGTTTCCATCAATTTCATTGTATGTGTTTTGGTGATCTCCCACAATAGTTAGTGTGTTTGGTGATATGATGTCTATAAGAATGACCATTTCATGTCTATGTGTGAGACAATATATACTAATAATACAAGGAACAGTAACACCACAAAACATGTATTTATTTATGTATAATTCATCTTAAAGATTTGTTAGTGCAAATTAAACAGCTATCCCTATTGTTAGAAACTACTTGCTACACAATTTCTGTATTGCATAGCAGCCACAACTAATCATTTAACAATGTTATTGCCACCTCAGTTTGTAGATAATATAGCCTACTGGAGGATCAGTCTTCATACTAAGGTTATGCAAACATGTCCCATTAAAAAGTTTGCCAAAGTCTATTTAGTTTCATACTAGTTTATCATGGTTTGACGGAAGAAAAAACCACATTGTTTTGTGGTTAAGAATGTACTAGGAGTAGGCCCAGTGGGGTGTAGGGTTGAGGGTGTTGGGCACCCCACATCCTGCCAAGCCGGTGACTTGGTTTTCGCAACAGATGTGGATCGCTAGTGGGACGGCACTTGGTTTTCGCAACAGATGTGGATCGCTAGTGGGACGGCAGGGGAGAGAGGATTTACCATCCCTAGGACAGCTGTCCTCCATTGTGGAGGGGGGTGAGTGTGTCCACTGTACACCTCCTCGTAGAGGAATTTGGACGACAGCACAGCGGGACTGTGCAGGGAGAGGGACCCCACAAGCAGGATGCTGTGAGTGTCTTCACAGAGGCAGAGTACACACATAATGTCAGTTGCACATGCTGTGGGCCTTGGGGCAAAAATGGCAGAAAATCCCCTGGCCACAAGATGAAGCCAGACCTTCCACAGGCCCCGGTCTGATGACTGGGCACCTCCAAAGGAGGTCCTCTGGCAGAGGACAGTAGCATGAGGTAAGCCCCAGAGAAGCTGGGAGATGAGTGAGGTAGTTAGATAGGCACGGCCAGGCAGAACAAAGGTGGAAAAACTATAAATAATACGAAAAAATGCACTGGGAGACTGTTTTCTTTCTGCTAGGGTATATGAAGCATATATAAACAGCAGAATAGTATAGTGGTCTACAGTGAAGGCAACTGATTCCATAAATGATGTTCATTCATCGCTAAAAAAACTGACTTCCTGTGATGGAACAAAGTGCTGGACCCAGAGTAGGTGGTGATGTCGTCCCCCCCAAATGTTTTATAAGGCTTACGTAACGCAGAACAGCCAACAAAACTGAAGACAATGATGTAGCAGCCCAAAGTGCGTGAAAGCTACTGGTTCCAAACATTATGTCTGTTCAGACACTGCCTAATATAGGCATTTATCTGTGTAGCATGCCTAGCAGGTTAACAAAAACGAAATAATAAAGGCTGAAGGTTATGCCAAATAGTGGTGGACACAAAGTATTTGGTAAATTATGCCAATAAATTACTTGTACGAGGTACCCTTTGTAGTTTTAGAAGGCTTATGTAGCACAAAAAGGCCAAAAACATGAAGATGACAATCACAGGGTAGTCCACAATGTGTAAAAATTACTGCTTCCGAAAATGATGTCTGTTCAGACACTGCTAAATGTAGACAGGGCTCAGCAGTATGCCAAGGATATGTGTTAAGTGCTGGATACAGAGTAACTGACCAACTTTACCAGAATAATATTAAATGCTTGTACTTATCAGTAAACATTATTCCCGTACACTTTTCCCACAGTACAAAGCTGGAATGAGCTAGCCTTACTTATGGTGTAAAGAAACAGTCAACTTGGGTTAGTTTCTCCGTTGAAAAATAAAATATTCCATTCTCCAAGACTTTGACTTGGGGTTGTATGGCCTGCACAGGGAAAGCCAGTAGACACCATAAAAATGTATGTGCCTCTCAGATGATCGGATTAGACAGAAATGTGGGTGAGTCACTGAAGAGTAGATGAATAATGTTACTGAGCAGTGAGCAGTATGAGGCACAACAGCCAATTAATTAAATGATACTGGTTACCAAGGTGGAGCTGCCCAGGCTAGGAGAAAAGACAGCAGAGACAGCATGAAGTTGGACTTGTAGTACGAGTAGTACTAGTAATACAACATATAATCACTCAGCATCCACTTCATCATCTTCTTGAGTCAGAACTGGTAGTGTAGGAGATTCATACTCAATGTACATTGGAGTGGAATAGGGCTTGTTAAAGTGGACAGGTTTACTTTAAAAAACAGAAGCAGCCTGACCCCACTCAGTAAACTGCTTCCACTTCAGGGAGTTCATGTACCTGGTGGAAGGCTTCCTAGGAGCAAGCAGGACAGCCAAGACATCCGCTGAACTTCAAACCAAGGGACCTCTATGTCCTTAAGAGCCTGTATGGAAGTGTAGGCACTGGAGGTCAAGATGCATTAGTGTGCCATTGTTCTGGGACAGAAAGCCCAGTTGAAAGGGCAGTGGAAACAGAACTTCAACTGCCAGCTTCCACAGCACTGGAGTTAAGATCTGCCAGGGTCACAATGGTGCCATCAGGATTATTCTGGCTGGTTCCTGCCATAGCTTTGTCAGGACCCTCTGAATTTGAAGAAGTGGAGGAAAGGCATAGAGAAGTCTCCCTTTCTAGCAAAGGTACAAGGTGCTTTGCCCAAAAAATCCACACCCTGGTGCAACTGAGCAGAAAAACAACAGTTTTATGTTGTGGGGATGCAAAATGGTCCAACTTTGGCCTTCCGTACCTGATGTACAACTGTTCAGCTGTGGCTTGATTTAGTTCCCATTTGTGTGGCTGTACCACTGAGCAGTTGTGGCTGACAGGACATTTAATAGGAGGCAGTATAGTGCAGTGGTTTAAGGCTCTGAGCTGCAAACCTGGAGACCTGGGTTTGAATCCCACAGCCCCCACTTGCAAACTGTGTAACCCTGAGCAAGTCACTTAACGTCCGTGTGTAAACAAGCTTCAGCATAGTGTGTCTCTCTTGGTTAAAAATAAATAAAATAATTAATTAGTTTAAGCAGTATACCACAACAGGGTGTGGGTATGTGACTAGATTTACCACGCCTGGTGTGGTTTGGTCACGAGGCCACAGGCCCAGTGACTTAACCACACCCTGGAGTGGTATATTGCTATTATACAATGATGGAAATTATTATGGTACATTTTTAGTGTTTTATTTATGTATTTTATTGGAGATTGTGGTATGTATTGTTACGCCTAAAAAAACAGTCCCCTGTTGGCATTGAAATAAATGGTAGAAGACAAGTTTCAGAAACATTTTTGTAATGTTTGAAATGAAGCTTATTAATGCAAGACTGGTTTAATATTTTTAAAATAAGAATTTTTCTGGGGCTGGGAATTCTCCTAGGATGTGCCCCATGTCAGCAGTTCATTCTGTACCGGCTCTGTTTGTGTTGTAGGAGCCAGGACTGCCTTGTCATTTTGGTTTATGGCACGATTTGAACTGGGAAGCACTGGCTACGTTTGTGCCACATGCGTGGCAGTGTACACTTCTGCAGCGATCAACAGTTGTTTCCCAGCCATTTTCCACTTTTGAAAAACAGAAAAATGCTGTGCTCAGAAGCCAGGGCGGGGTGTGAGTTTGGGGCAGCAACCCCAAAATATAGCAAAGGACAACAGTACTCGCACTCCAGAACCTGGAGCGGATGCTTCAGTGAAGATCACCAGACAAAGTTTTCAAAAACACAACTTGAATTTATTGCTATGAAATAAGCAAATAAAGGTCAGAACAAGCAACAACATAGCTGTATTTCTGCTAGACCAGGTGCCCTGGCGCTTCGCCACATAGGCTTTATCAGGGGGCCTTTATCCACTTTGGGCTGGGAAACAGTTACATTTTTTTTTATTTCTTTTTTGTGCAATCTGACTTGTTGGCATCGGGAGAGGGTCGAATGTAGTAGGTAGCCAGATATTTAAATTGTGGAGCAGGTGAGGGAAGAGGAGGCTGCGAATGATGAGAAAGGGAGAGAGTGTGTAGCGGCAAGGAGTCATTTATGTTTTGTGGTAATTTTTTTTAAACGTAGTCAGAAAAAAAGACTCAACATGTTGGATTTTTTTTTCTCAAGTTCTTTTGGGAGGGTTTATCGGTGGTAAGCAGCAAGCTCTGTAGCTCAGATTGTCACTGAAGCTGATGGGATAGTGTGTGTTCCGTGGCATGGTTTTCCGGCCGCTAAGAAGAGGGGAGTTTTGCCATCTTTGTCACTCCTGGGGGTGGTAATTCTCAGAGTGATTTCAGGGGGAGTTCTTCATGTGGTTCACTGGCGGCTAGCACCTTTTTCAGTTGATACTCTGGAGGATTTGCCACGCTGAAAAGGTGCCAGCCAGCCAATGAGAATGCAGGATTTGGTGCTTTGTATTTACCCCATTGTATAATTAAAATTTTGTAACCGGGAAAGGCACACTGAGCTGAAGCTCGTTTCCAGGCGCGACCTGGGGACATGAGAGACATAACAAATACGTAACATATAACATGTATACAAGATTTGAGTAAATTACTACAGGCTATTTACATGTGAAAACGGGCAGTTTGCTCATCTTGCTAACAAGTATAAAAATTAAAAATTAGAATGAAAAAGAATAGGTTCAACTATCTGAAAACATTTATTTATAAACTTGCATAAGGTAGATAGTTATGTAAATTAAAGGACACTGCTCAGAGAAGTGAAAGGAGCTGTACTTAGGGAAGAGAGAGAGAGGAGCTATATTGAGGGTGCATCAAGAGGGGTGCACAGGTGTTGTGGACAGCAGTAAGCAAAACCTCTCAGGATATCCTCCCTCCCAAACCCTCATTATCTCCCAAAGAATGAGTGTGTGCCCCTCTGTTTGTTTAGGTAATATACCACATTCTGATTGGCTGGATCAAAAGAGGTGCTCCTTGAACATGTGTGACTAGGGCCTGGAGACTGTACAGAACTGCCCTAATTTCCAGCACATTTATCTGAAGGCCTTGTTCCAACAGAGACAGGACTCCTTGATCTAGTGAGCGCCCAACTGGGCACCCACCCCAAGTTAAAGACGTTTGTGACTGACCGTGATGTTGTAGTCAGCTGTATATACTTCCTTGATTGTGCCACACAATAAATGTGTTCATAAGCATTTTACCACATAAACAAAAGTGATATCCTCCTTCCCTCACATTGGGATGTCACATGAACAAGTCACTGGTTAATCAGTGCAGTGCAAGACAGTACCTGGCTTAGGCCAACTGCATCTGCATCTACAACCCATGTGGCTCCTCAGAAGGCTTCAGCACACAGCAGAACATCTCTAACTGAGGAAACACTAGTATGAACAGTAAAAAAAGGTGACAAGACTTTCTATAGATACATTAGTGAAAGGAGAAAGACCAGAGGGGGTATTGCTAAGATCAAAGGAGATAAGGGTGTGTGTGAGGAGGAGGACCATGTAAAAACATCTATCCTAAATAGATACTTCTGTTCAGTATTTACTGAAGATGAGGTAGGGCAGGGCCCGCAGCTCAGCACCATGGACATGGAAGGGAAGTGAGCACTAGTCCCTTCACAAAAGAAAGGGTGCTACAAGAGCTCGATAAGTTCAGGGTGGACAAAGGCAATGGGACCTGATTGCATACATCCAAGGGTACTAAAAGAGCTAAGGGTGGAACTAGCAGAGCAATTATCAGAACTGTTTAGTGAGTCTGTGAGCACAGGAGAGGTCCCAGAAGACTGCAGAAGGGCTCATGTGATCCCGCTCCACAAGAGTGGTAGCAGGGAGGAGGCAGGAAACTACAGACCAGTCAGTCTTACCTCAGTAGTGGGCAAGATTATGGAGGCATCCTTAAGGAAAGGATAGTGCAACACCTGGAATCCATAGGAGCACAGGATCCAAGATAGCATGGGTTTACAAAAGGAAGGTCCTGTCAAGCTAATCTCAGAGATTTCTTTGATTGGGTAACCAGAGTGGTGGACCAAGGGGGAGCAGTTGATGTCGCCTACCTTGACTTCAGCAAAGCTTTCGATACTGTTCCACATAGAAGATTGATTAATAAGCTGGGTAGGCTTGGGCTGGGTCAGAAGTTGGTCAGCTGGGTGGCAAACTGATTGGTGGGCAGAAAACAGAGCATGGTGGTAAATGTTATACAGTCAGAAGAGATGCAAGTCACAAGTGGGGTACCTCAGGGATCAGTCCTGGGGCCAGTTCTCTTCAATATCTTCATCAGTGACATTGTAGATGGACTGGAGGGTAAGGTTTGTTTGTTTGCAGATGACATCAAGATTTGCAAAAGAGTAGATGATCCAGATGGGGTGGGCAGAATGAGAAGAGATCTGGATAAACTAGCAAAATGGTCGGAAGAGTGGCAACTGGGGTTTAATGCAAAGAAGTGCAAGATCATGCACATAGGGAAGAGAAACCCTGAAGCCACCTATAGGCTGGGAGGGGAGTTGCTGGCAGTCACAAGGGAAGAAAGAGACTTGGGCATCGTCTTAACCGATTACCTGAAATCATCCAAGCAGACCACTAAAGCAGTAGGTAAGGCTAGGGGGATGTTAGGGTGTATTAGTAGGGGTATCACGAGTTGGAAGAGGGAGGTAATAATCCCTGTTTACAAGACACTTGTTAGGCCCCATCTGGAGTACTGTGTGCAGTACTAGAGGCCACACTTTCACAAGGACATTAACCAAATTGAGGCAGTCCAGAGAAGGGGCAACCAAAATGGTACAGGGACTGCATCAGAAAACATATGAGGACAGATTAATGGAGCTAAATATGTATACCCTAGAGCAAAGGAGGGAGAGAGGTGATATGATCGAAACATTCAAACACCTTAAGGGCATTAACAAGGTGAAAGAGTCTAACATGTTTCAATATAAGAAAAATAGCAGGACATTTGTTTTTAAAATAATTTCTGTTTATTGAGTAATTGATTGAGTAATGACAGCACATTACAATAGACACTTTACAACATTTCATATTATCTACAAATCAATTTGTTTCACGTTTTACTGAGAAAAGGAGTTGCAACACCAATCTTCTTAGTTTCTATAATAAAGTTACAAAAAACAGTCAGGAACTTGTGGATGTGATAGGATTCGACTTTCAGAAAGCCTTTGATACTTTGCCACACAAAGGTATAACAGACAAACTACAAAAATGAAATGCTGACAGTTACTTAATCACTTGGATATCCACTTGGCTCATTGATGGGACTCAGGTAGTCCAGGTAAATGGCTGTTTATCTTCTGAAGGGGCAGTTACAAGTGACATCCCACAAGGATCCCTCGTAGGACCACTATTGTTTAATATTTTCATACATGACTTACAAATCAACAGTCGCAACAATCTCATAAAATTCACTGATGATTTAAAATGGGGGGGGCAACGAACAAGGTCGCACTAGTGTGGAAAATGATCTAGAATATATTGTCCAATGGGCAGATGATGATAATATGAAATTCAGCTATGAGAAATGTGTTGTTATGCACTGTGGGGAAAAAAAACCCCTAAGCAACAATACAATATCCATAACAACAATTTGCAAGTCATAGATGAAGTTAGAGATCTAGGTGTTATAATGTCATCCGACATGAAAAACAGTACTCAATGAAGGAACATTGCTAGAAAAGTAAATCACTTAGCCAGCTGTATACAGAGATGTTTCTCAAACAAATTGCAAGCAGTGTTGATGCCCCTCTATAAAGCTTATGTACATCCGCACCTTGATTACTGTACACAGATATGGGACCCTAGTTTGAAATAAGACATAGACATCCTGTAAAAAGCACAACGACGATATACTAAACAGATCTTTAACTTCAAACACACTCCATATAATCAAAGATTGGGAGAATTAAAGCTTTGGCCACTCAAATTAAGGAGGCAAAGGGGCGACAGACATCCTTACCTTATTTAGAATACTACAAGATACAGAACTCACATCGGATTTTGATACTAATTATAAAGAAACCAACTATAATTTAAGGATGCATAATAAAGTGATCTGAGACTACATATACAGGACTAGTAACAGGAACAACGCATTCCTCCCTAGAGCGACTAGACTATAGAATAGACTTTCCCAAGTTATAATTGACCAAACAACCTTTACTGGCTTTAAAAGCAAACTGGATGACTACCTAAAAGATAAAAACAATCTATAACCACTGAGAAGTGGGGATGGCTTAAATGGGCATATAGCCTTCTGCTGTCCAAAAACCATAGTATAAACCATAGTATAATGTTAAGTCATATCTTAACGTTTAAAGGTGGCCTTTTTAGTTGTATTCTATTGACCATTCAATTAAAGGCATTAACCCGGTCATAGTATGTTTCAGGTTATAATCCTGCCTGACTCACACCTTGAGCATAGCTTCAGGGAATGAATTCAGTATCTTGTAACATAATATAGAGTACCCAACTTTGCCACTTCTTATGAAAATGAGATTAAGCGCCATATAAACAGGCAGTTATGCATTCCATCTTGAAGATTTTGTTTAGTATCTCAAGCCAGAAGGTTCTGGTGGGAGACTTGGCCTGTAACCATTTTTGGTAATGTCTTTTTTTGGCTGCCAGTATAGAGGCCAAGACCAAGAATTAGTAGAGATGCGAATATTCTGCAGTGGGGCCGACATAAGTACTGTAGTGGGACAAATCAGATATGGCTATATGGAAAGCTGTTCCATTTGAGATGTTATATGAGACCAAAATGCAGACAGATGGGGACAAAACCAAAGAATGTGGGCATAGTCTGCATTCTAAGCCCCACAAGTCCGCCAACATCGGCCTTTTGTGTATGCTAGGAATTTGGGTATCTTAGTTGGGGTATGAAAATATCTGGAGTGACACTTCCAGGTGAATTCATGCCAGATATTTGAGGAGGTAACTGATTGCTAGCAATGACTGTTTAATCCACTCAGAGCAGGGGATGGAAAAGGAGAGATCTTGATTCCAGCTATCTAAAATAGACCAGGTGGAATCTGAGATACAGTGCCAAAGTCCACGATAAAAATGGCCTAAAAGGTGTTCCCAACGTGTTGCCTTCTTATGCATCACGTAACAGCCATAATAACAAAGGCAGATGATCTGGTAAGGAAGTGTAGTCTTTGATTTTGTGTAATAAATATGTTCTTACCTGGAAATAGCAAAAGTGTTCTCTCCCTGTGAGACCGTATTTAGTTGTCAGCTGTTGAAATTTGTTTTGTTTTGCCCAGGATAGCCCAGCTAAGATGCAGCATCTTGTTTCTAGTGGAGTTCTGCTGCTAATTCAATTCCACAGCAGGGTGGACTGCAGCACTGGGAGGTTATCAACTTGCACAAGGTCACACAGTGAGTATTTGGTTCTGGTGATGTTTGAACATGTGACCTCCCAGTTGCCAAGCTTGTGCTATAACCACAGAACCACACTGCCTCCTCCTAGACCACACTACCTCCTCCTAGACCACACTGCCTCCTCCTAGACTGCTCTTCCTCCTGTGGTAGCTTGACTCAGTGACTGAGCTAACACTGGCTCACGTTACACACGTCTCTATTAAAAAGTTTAACAGCCATCATTGTAAGGAATTGCTTCTACATTCATTTAAATAAAAAAATGTTTTTCACTGTATGCTACACTTTTTGAACAACATAGAGATCTAAGATTTTGAACCTGGGTTTGCTAATAGCCACCATTCAATTGCTTAGTCATTCTATAAACATTGTTCCTATAAAACCAATAAAGATGGACATTTATTGTTATTTATTTATTTATTTTAGTTTTTTCGACTAGAAAGGAGGGCTAGACAATACTACCTATTGTTAGCCTTGTCTCATAGGTGTAGAATTGGGATACAGATGCATGCCAACTGAAATTTATTCATTTTAAGCTGTTGGTGATATTTTAGTAAATGGGGGAAATTTTGCGTGGACACTGGAGAAATTCCTGTACTCTTTTTGTTCTGTGCCACGGGATCTTTAATGCCCACCTGAACACCCACCAGAACAGGCAGAGAGGATATTGTTTTAACATCTCATCCTAAGGATGGCATACTCCGACAGTACGGCATCCCTTAGTACTGCACTTGGTGCCAGCATTTATGCTATGAACCCAGTCTCAGGCCCTGTACACACTGTCATCAGGGTTTAAAAACATTTTAAAAACAGTTTTACATTCAGTGCTTGAGCATGGTAATACGGGGTATCCACACTGTGCTCCAATACCGTGCTTGCCTGCTGGTGTTCCCAAGCATGATTGCGGCAGAACCGGGGTGCCACAATGCATGTCAGGATACTCAAGTTCGGGCATGAGAACCGATGCGGGAGAAAAATGGAGTATTTTATTCCCGAGCTCATTGTTAGCTCAACAGTGTAAGTAAATCCTTCCTTACTGTTGTTGTCAAGCTGAAAACAGCGACAGAAGTGTAGCATAAGTTGCCTTAAACCGTGTTATAGCATGGTTTGCATCCACTTTGCTGTTAACACAGTGTAAGGCAACTGTGTTGGTCAAAAACCATGCTAAAGCCTTGCTCTGAGCAGGGTTTTAGCACCGTTTTTTTGAAGCTTGGTTTGAAGCACGGTTTTACCATAGCACAGTATGGACGCAAGTCTTTTAAACCGTTTTAACAAAGTTAAAACGGTTTAAAACATGGCGTGGTAGTGTGTACAAGGTCTCAGTGTGGGACTAGAACCCACTACCTTGTGACCCAGAGAGAGATATGCTACCTGACGAGCCACACTGACACTAAATTCTTCAAAGGCCTTTTGTCATCTAAATATCAACTTCTTGGGGAAAAAACATCAGCCATCCAGGGCTTGTCTGTCATTGCAGCAATAATTAATTTTAATCCAGGAACATGGTCACGAAGAGCATTTGCAAATAGCTGCATTGTGTTGTCCCATGGGCATTGTCCAATAAATCCATTTGTCAGGTGTATCTTTATTTATTCATTGTTGTCTGATGACCTGGGATGTACACTGGACCCTTTACAGGCATAGAAACATAGAAGTTGACGGCAGATAAGGACCGCAAGGCCCATCCGGGCTGCCCATTTTTTCTACCTTATGAATGTGCCATAGACCTGTACTCTGCCAAAGGCCTATCTATGGTCTGGGCCGTGGAACAGCAGCAGAGGACAGGGACCAAACCATGCCACGTTGGCACAGGTCAAATACGGATAAAGCAAATATTCACAGGTTGCATCAGTAGTTGCAGAAGCAGAAATAAGAATTACAGTGACACTTAAAATAACCCATCTGGCGACTGTTGTTTACGGTTTCATATTTATTTTACAAAAATAACTAGTGTCATTACCTACAGCATATTTCATTTATTTTGGCCAGGAAACACACACTAAGTCAAGGCTTGCTTCCGCATGCATCGTAGGGGCACAGGGAAGTTAAGTGACTTGCACATACCTGTAGTTACACAGTACGCTAGTGATGGCTGTGGGATTCAAATCCTGTGTTCTAGGTTCTGCAGCTTAGTGCTTTTAACCACTATGCTATACTGCCTACTAGTTAAATCAGCTCCTACAGTTTACCTACTCCATGACTAACATGAGAAAGTTTTCATTTGTGCCACTGAATTTCATAGGTCCCTAGCTATTTTTTCCAAGCACGGTAATTAAAGTAGTTAGCAGCAGTGTGATTAATGTTTGACAGCTTTTACTGGCTCCCCCCTCCCCCGCTCATTACAACAACAAAAAAACTTGCAGTTACTGAGTTTTAATAGTGTTTTCCATAAACTATAAACCTGCCAATGTGTGAAGAAAGCAAGATAAACTAAAGAGTAACTGGCAAACCTCAACATTTGTCACACTGAAGAGTTACAGTATATTGGTTATTGTGCTACTTGTGGGCTCTCTCTTCCAATCGCAAGCCAGAGTTGCACACCATTTATTCCACAGCAAACTCACAGTTGTCATTTTTTTTCTCAATGTAATGATAGTACTGACATCATCATCCTACCTTTCTTTCTGATTAGTCTGCCCTCACAGCAGCAACTATAAACAAGTACAGTGCAGTGTGGTGGCGGTGGTGGGTTGGGGGGAGATGTTGAAGTTAATTATACCGCTAGCTTTTTTCAAGCTCATGAAGCATAACAGTGAAATTGAGCCAGTTGGCTCATTTCCCTTGGCAATAATGCGATTGTTTCCTGAGGATAAAGTACTCCGTACTAAGCCTTGTACTTTCTTCACTCAGTACTCACATTTTTGCCTTGTATAATGATCCAGTAAGCACATTATCACTTAAATAAACTGAGCTAACTTGTGGGATACTGCATCTATCTTATGGTGTTATAAAAACTGGTCATCAATTTTCTTCATGGGTCAAGTTGTTACTGTTATAACGGGAGCTGCATGCACATTCCGTCACATCAGCTGTCTTGAGACAGCAGTTCATTCATTCTGTCTTGCTGATAACGCACTGACAGAAACTGGGAAAACAACTTTTTAAGATGACTTCTGACCTATGTATTATACAGTCCACTACATTGCTCATCTCAGACTCAGAAAGGTGCTTCATTTCCACAGCTAGACTGGTAATTGTTGTACATTTTTTCACTGGTTTAGGAAAAAAACTCAGCTGTTTCCTGTTATTTGTGTAATTTGAAAAGTCGATGTACAGGTACATGCTGTATGAGACATGTGACAAAATTCTAAAGTGGCTTTCAGTTTTTTCCTATCACAATTTTAATGTATTATCAAGTACTGCTTTCTTGCTGGGGAGACTACTACTACCAGCTGATTGTACTCGGGACGGGGGGGGGGCGGTTGTCAGGGGACAGAGAAAGAAGGGATAAGAAAAAAATTGATAGTCAACAATTATATAAAGTAAGATACAGGGTGGTGTGGTTACTCATATTTCATACACATCCTTGGTATGTGATGTTTAAATAAATCCCTCAAGCTTTGCACTCAGGGTTTATGTGGCATCACACACCTTGGGTGTGTATAAATTTCTCATTGTGCTCACCACCCCATGCATTAGTCTATATGCTATATCAGGGCTGTTCTTTTAGAACAGAACTTTTGTTTATTTACTTTAAAACTATGTAGTACCAAAACTTAGATTTCAAGTTCTGGTTTAGTATGCAGTAAGACGCACCAGGGTGTGTAACTGTGAGTCAGTAATTGCATGCTTTATGTGTGTTCGTAGGCATATGAAGCTTGTCTAATTGCACTTACTAAATGGGTCCTGCATATGAAATGTGAAAAAAAAAACAAAAAGAAGACGTCATTTAAAAAAAAATAATGCCTTTTGTGGCAGTTGATTTTTCTGTGTCATTTGGCTAGGAACTACAATCAGTGTAATAAATATGGTATCACATCAGAAGGGCGATCCAATGTGAGCGATTCGCAAATGAGTCATATTGAGTGAAGTGGGGAACAGCTACCTTGCAAGGGTAGTGACCTGGTCAGTGGTGACCATTTAGAAGGGTGACCGGAAGACAGAAATAGTGAGGGGAAGGGGAGGGATAGCAGAGAGGGTTTCTGTGGGGCACTGATCCTGGTGCTGCTGAGCCATCGCATGTGGAGTGGTGGTGAGGGTGGCTGGCTCCGGCAGAGGAGGTTCTGGGTTTGGGGACTGGACGGAGACAAAAGTTTTGCTGCTGCCTGCGGCTCTTGTTTTTTTTTTTTTTTGAGTCTCACCCCTCCCGACATGCACCCCCGGGTTGAGAATCCTTCAGTTGGGGGGGTGCGGAAGCGAAACTTTGAAACTGCAGCGGAAGTGAGTGTCGCCTTTTGTGTATATTGCCAAATTGCTTTTCAGCGATACACACTCGCCATAATAGCGATTGCTCTTTTGCGTTTACTCTCATCACATGGAACCATAAATACATGGGTTTGAATGGTTGTCAGGCAATGAAGGCTCAGGATTCTTTACACCCATCTTATAATCGATTATGTATTGTGTTGTAGTACACAGGACCCCTACCCCATCTTCTCCCTTTCCTAAGCAGTTTCTGAACAGATTTCTGCAGGGCAAGCAGTCAGGTTGGGATCAAATGAATAATGCCACTACAGCTTGCACAGGAAAGCAGAACTTTGGGTAGCTGCTCTACAAGTATGCTATTTCTCCCTATGCCATTCTGTACCACCAAGGGGTTATGTGCAGGCTGAGTCACCGATACCTTTGCACCTAGCTGCCCTGAGAATAAAAATGTCATAGCAGCTATTTTGTGACAGTGGGAGTGTGGAGAGACTGAAGAGAAGAGGAGAAGTACCCTCAGAGAGTCCTTCGTGGTTCAACAATGTCCACAGCTCTGGCGGTGACTGGCCAGGGGGTACTTGCCATTCCAAAGGGGTGGCAAAATAGATCTTGAGCCTGGGGAGAAGTACAGTTTCCCTCTGATCCTCTGATCTGGCACAGGTAGCCAACCTGCACCATATTATATTGGAGGGATGGTGATGGCCTGAGGTTCCTCCTAATCAGGTTTATCCAGGTGGCTTTACTGGGGGTCCCGATCCTGAATTAGAAATAATTTCATCAGTTAGGGTCGAGACACTGCAGTGCTCATCAGGTAGTGAGTGCGAGAGCTGTACTAGCCCAGTACAAACAGGTCCATTTAGGTTTTGCCTTGCTGGCAACCTAGAGGTACCACCTGAAGGGGAGTAAATGTTAGGGCTGGGCATGGGCTGAATTATATTTCTTGACTACCATGAATAATGAGCTTTCTGAATGTTTTGCAGCAATTGCTGAATGTACCACTATTCGTGGTATTCAGTATTCAGCCCAAATGTAAACAAAAAAAATTTAAAACATTCTCCCCACCCACCTCCCCCTTTCCCCAGTATCCCAGAGAGTGCTACAGTTAAATAAATTGTCTGCTCCTGGCACTATGCAGCAGTCAGTCTGCATTGCATCACTCTAGGAACTCACTGTGCTGCCTCCCTCTCATGTTCACATGCCCTCTTGCCCACTCGCAGATATGACAGATGTTGCTAATGGGACATGGTGGAAGGGGGCTGACTGATTAGTTTGAAATAGATACTGGTTGCTACTAGCTCCCCCAGTCAAGGTAAGGGGTCACGGAGATAGGAGTTGAAGCAATAACTATATGAAAGTGAACAGGGGAGCCAGGCTAGGTATAGTGGCAGGAGCCAGTAGTTTATATCATTATCTCTGGTACTTTCTGTGACACAGGGAAAAGGGGTAAGTGGGTGAGAAGTGAGTGGAATGGGCTAAGTGGGTAACCAGGAGATTATCCCTGGCTACTTGGTGAGGGGCTATGGTTATTATGGTCTCTTATCCACCTTCAGCATTGTGAGTCCTTTTAGGACTCTTTCTTCTACAAATGGACTCGGGTCCACCTCCTCTTCCCCTCTCATCTTGCTTCACCCTGGTGGTCCATCCCCTCCTCTCTCTACTGGGAAGACTGAGCAGAAATACCTGTCTAAAATGTCTTTTTCTTCATCCCCTTCTGCACAGTCTCCCCTTCTAATTCTCACTGTCCCTTCCCTTGCCTTTATCCTCTTGCATGTGTATCTGAATAAAGTCTTGTCCCCTTTAGCCACCTCACTAGCAATCCTTTTTTTCTGTCTCCGCTTTTGTTCCTGAACCGCCTTACCCACTTCCTTTTGCCTTGCTAGCTACACTTCTCTCTTCACCTCCCTCTACATTTCTTTGTGTCTCTTGAATGCCACCCTTTTGTTCTTCCCCTTACCACTTCTTTGGAGAACCTTAATGATCTCCCTGTTCTTTTGTTTTTACTTACTTCTTTCATGCAGAGGTTTGTTGCCCAGATTATATCCGCCCTTATTGTTCCCCATTGTGCCTCATCTACCCCTCACTGGCAATCCCCCATGAGGCATTTTCTGAGGCAGTTTCCCATTTCTTTAAATCCACCCTCCTGAAGTCTAGGACCCTTGTCCTCTGATGACTCGCCTCTGCTGCTTTCATTATGTAGAATCACACTATACAGTGATCACTGGTACCCAAGGGACTGTCCACTCTGACGTGTGCAATTCTGTCCTTGCTTCTTAGCACAGGTCCAACACTGCCCTGACTTTAGTAGGTTCTTTAACTAGTCACCTGAGAAAAAAACCTGTATAGGGGGTCAAGGATGGTCCTGCTCCTTGCTGAAGCTGCAGCCTGGAGGTTCCACTCCACATCTGACAAACTGAAATCTCCAACTAGCAGTATCTTGCATACTTGCCATCCTAAGTCCCACTCATGCACAATGATTCCATTATGATTACTAGCTCCAGCTTGGCCTCCTCCATGACAACCTCTAAGTCCGGGGTTTTGTTTCCAAGGCACCTAGTGCTAGCATACATGGCTCTCCACATCTTCTCACCCCCATGCCTGATGCCTTCCTCCCTTTCTTGCTTATGTTGTTACCTGGGACCCCTTCTGACTCCCCTCTTTTCATTTTGCTTTCTCCATTCCTGGTCCTCTTCAATCCACTTCCCTCCCCTACACTAGCTGTATTCCCCCTTCTCTTCCACCTTGTCCCAGTCCCTTCCCGGTGACTCTGTTCTTAGGGTGTTTTCCCCACTCGGGGTCTCACTCCCTATCATTTTACCATTTCAGGGGGCAATTGTTGGCTCCCTCTTTTTCCCTGGCTAGTTTAAATGCTCATCCAAGTACCATCTAAACCTCCCACCAAGGACTGTGGAACCCTCTTCCTAGAAAGATGCACATTGTCTCCCTTATAAAGGCCCATATCTTCCCAGGTTGGTTCCCAGTCCCTGATATAGCCAACGTCCTCCTCCATGCATGATGCCTTCCACTAGTTGTTAAAGTTCCTGGTGTGAAGTACCCCTACCTGTCCGCAGCCCTTTACAGGTAGAAGCTTGGAAAAAGCCACCATGCTTGTCATCTGCTTGAAGCCCCTCGCTAGCTCCCTGAAGTTTCCTGGTACTACCCCCTGCCATCTCCCTTGCTAGGTCATTTGTCCCAAGATGGACAACAGCATCCGCCTCCCTCCTGGCTCCTGCTGTGCTAGCAATCCTCAGGATATGCTCTCTGTGCCTCCAAGCCATGGCACCCCTCAAGCACTTAACCTCCATCCTGTCCCCAGCTCCCAACTCTGTGCCCCTCATCATAGAGTCCCCCACATGCAGATGCTTCCTTTTGGGCTGGAGTCCACTCCCCTGTCCTTGGGGCCTGTATTTATATGGACCTTCCTCCTTTCCTCCCACTGTAATGGGAACCTCCTCTCGGTTACCCGTTCTGCCATAATGGCCATGGAGTTCCGCAGTGGTATTGGTGGAGAAGCATGCACCTCTCACTCACCCTGCGGGAGCCTACCAGGGTCCATCCACCCTACCTTTGTCTAGGCATCCTCTGGCAGAGTGCTGGCACACTTGGTGGCCCCTGGATAGAACAGAAGGTCTGTTGTTCCCTTGTCAGTTTGGCCTGGAATCCAGCAACCTGTGTCCACAACAAAGAGAGGTGAGAGATGGAGTAGCATCTCACTCTCCAGAAGGTCTCCTGAAAGACTGCGGCACCACACCCATTACACTGCAACACTCCTGTATTCAACATCCCTTCCTCAGTTCTCACTTAGTACCTGTGCTAGTGTGGATTACTCTTCTGTCCTCTTCCTACTTCTGTGGTGATCCTGTTCGCTGTTCTGCTTTCCCCAGACTTGCTTATCAACCTACCCCAGACAGGGAGATAGTTGTGAGCATGTAATTAGCCACAGTTCCTTGGGTCTTGATTCATAGAGTTGTCTGTAAGTCTCAAGGCAGGCAAGGGAAGTGTGACGGAACTGTTAATAAAGCCTGCACTGCTTTTGATCATGATTTATCTTGTTTAGACAATAATCTGTTGCTGTAGAATATGACCCTGAAACCAGCTGAAGTGCAGGCCCTTCCCTCCCCCTTATGCTGTATCCTCTGCCTCTGGGTCTAGAGAGTTTCCAGACCTGAATCCCACCCTTGTCACCTCTTCCTTCATTCCAGTTTGGCACCCAGGGGAGAGTGGGCTACGTTTGGCTTCAAGGGTGCTTGTCATAAAAAATAGAACCCCAAGTGTATATTTCAGCCCTTGCAATGCTATCTATAATTCTGAAAGGTGACAACTCTCCAAATTAACTCATTCTGCCCTGGGTAGCCCTTTTGTGTCAGGAGAATCAGTGGATGGTTCGGACTTCATACAGAACTATTGGGTACAATGATTAATTACATCACTTATATAACCATTTACTGTATAAACCTAGTAGAATGCTGTGATTGCAAATACAGCATTCATATTGGCCCACCAGTTCTTAATATGACTAGTAATGGATTGATTGTACAAGCAAAACAGAATTGTGATGTTCCTTTTGCACAGGCCCACTCTTACTAAAAGTAGTAACACCTGCAGAATAGAACCCAACCTGTTTCAATTAAAATAAGTCTTCCTAAACAGTTTTAATTAAAAACACAACTAACAAAGTATTCCTTGCTGGCACATCATTAACTATTGGTTAATGAACCTTTCAGACAGAAGCTATGGGGACAGTGTTGTTATTTCGACAAGTTAATTGTAGAAAACATAGTTCTAGGGACATGGATATGTTGTTCATCCACACTATCTGGCAGGTTCCTTGCCGCTTTAAATCTTGCCGGAAGGTCTTCAAGCTAGCTCCTCCCACCCACCCGGGTGGTAAAACTCTCGGCTCCGCCCCATGACGCCCGATCTTCCTTACCGCTTGGAAGCTCAGGTTCCCTCCTTAACGCTCTGCGATTAAGTTTTGGGCCTAAAATCCTTCGGTTTAAAAAAAAAAAATTTTTATAACTTTCTCGGTCTTCTTCCTTCGCGGCTGCGATGGACAAATCGACTTCCGGATTTCGGAGATGTCCCTGTGGGCAGAAGATGTCTCAGACGGACCCGCACTCACTGCGTTTATTGTCTTAGCCGGAGCAAACCTGCAGGCTTGCAACCTGTGTTCTCCTTCTCGGTCTCGTCCTCGAGACCGGCGCTGCCCCCCATCTGGGCGTTCTGAAGAAGATTTCCTCGGTCAAATCAAGAGGCCCGACTGGCGGTTTCCGCGGCTGCGGGATCCGCCGAACAACTAGAGAGGTTAGTGCTTAGCCGAGCGCAGGCGGCTCAGGCGCGCTTCCTTTTCTGCGGCCTTTGTCCCTCTATCGCTCGGGACCTCATATTCAGCTTCCTTAGGAGCTTTGCTTGACCCTCTCAACTAAAGGCGGGGTCCTACTTCTTGAGTCCGTTTCATCGGTGAAGAAGTCTAGAGTAAGTCTCATCGTCGGCGCTCTTGGGAGGCGGGAAAGATCCCCCCTCCCTTAGCCGACAATCGACCGGTCGAATTTTCAAGCCGCCACTGGTTTCACGGTGCCCCCGCCAGGCCAGGTGACTGAGACTCGCCGGCGTGGTCGAGATTTTTCTTGACCCGTTAGATGGGTTGTCGGCTGGAGAAGCGAATCCCTCCTCCCGTTCCCCGGTGAGGGCTGAGGATATTCGGCTCTTCCGTACCTGTGACTCAGGGCCGTCGGTTTTGCCGACGAACCGAGGGGACTCGCCGATCTCGGCTCCCGCCTCCTGACCTCGGCCCTGGCAGAGATTCTCGGTCTCGGTCTGGACATCTTGCGGTCCAGCCGCTCCGTCGACATAGACGGTCTCGACACCAGCGGCAAGCGCCATCGCCCGCTCTTCGCCTTTCCTCTTCGGACGAGGAGGAAGGCTTCAGTGTAAGCTTTACGCAAATACGAGAGACCTCATGTGGCAACAATTTTTTCTGGCCAATAGCCGGCTCAGGCCTCTTCTCCGGCCATTAAGTGGTTGCCACCGACCAGGTAGTGGTCGAGGAGCCTGTTTCAGGCCAGTTGTCCGACTCTATTCCAGCTGCCCCACCAATTGTGGTGGAACCGCCCACCTCAGCCGACAGCTGGGGCACTGGACGAAAAGAGTCGCGGTTGGCCCAGGGCCTTCCCCGTGAGGCTGTCGGTCACTCTCACGCCTGACAAGCCTCGGCAAGTGGAGGCGGCTCAGGCTCCAGGCAGCTATTCGACAACCTGGCCGGAGTCGGATGACTCCTCCCTGTTCTCCAAGCGTTTTGACTTGGAGTCCTCTGGGGGGCAGTCAGTGGACGATAGCCCTTCGTCCTTCCTAGGACTTCTTAGGCTCATCTCAGAATCCACTGGGATGAAGCTTGAACCCGTATCCAAACGGGCCAGATATCCCCTCACCGAGATTCTGGACCGAGGGGATTCTCCCACGGAGGCCTTTCCAGTGGCCGAAGCCATTGTCGGGCCGGCCCTGGAACTTTGGCAGTCTCCGGCTTCCTGTCCTGCGCCTTCGGCCAGGATGGCCAGGAAGTATGCGGTCCCTACTGGCTCTCTGTCTGGGTTTTCTGAACACCCCTCGGCTGAAGGGCTGGTCCGGACAGTGTTTTCCGGCGTGCGGTAATGCCAGGGGCGTGGACAAACCGCCCGACAAAGTCAAGAAATTGGACTACTCGGAGCGGAAAGTGTATGCTGCCTCTTCTCTGGGCCTTGCCAGGCCAGTTCGGCCGTCCTCATGGCACATTTCTCCCATGCCCTGTTGGGTTCCCTGGATGAGGCTGTCCTCATCTTTCCCGCTGACCTGCAGACTACGGTCAAGCAGGTGCGGGATCAGGCAGGAGTAGCCAAACAGCAGCTCCAGACTGCTCTGGATATAGGAGACTCATGTGCCCGGTCAGTGGCGGCCGCTGTGGCCACTGCGTCGGCCAGGCGTGGCTGCGAGTATCCACCTTTACCTCGGATACCCAGCACAAGCTTAAGTGGACATTCCTTTTCTGGAACAGACTCTGTTCGGCCCTGGAGTGGAAGGCCACCTCCAGAGGATCGAAAAATCCAATGCCACCTTGGATTCGGTCTCGTCCGCGCAGAGGGACAAGGGTCATAAGCCCCAGCCTAAGCCCTTTCGTCCCTCTACTCCCGCCGCACGCCCGGCCCAACAACAGCGTCAGGGCCAGCAGGCTAGACCTTGGTATTCCAAGCCCAAGCCATCAGCTTCCTCTAATAGGAAGCAAGGAGGAAAAGGCCCTGGTGGTCCCCAGGCCGGTCCTTCCTCCAAGCCTGCTAAGTGACGGGCTGAGGGGTGTCACCCCCATCCCCGTCACCTCGTCCCTGGTTCCCCCCGTGGGGGGACGGCTCCGACACTTCCTTTCCGCCTGGTCTGCTGTTACCACGGACAGGTGGGTTTTGGAGGTGGTGGGAAGAGGCCTGCCTCTGGAATTTGAGCAGGCTCCACCCTTCAGAGCCGTTGCCCCGCGGGGGGCTTTGGGGTCCCCAGAATCTCTACAGGCTCGTCGAGCCGACATCGCCCTCCTCCTTCAGAAGGGGGTGATAAAAGAGATAGAGGACCCTCCACCAGAACCAGGGTTCGTGTCCAGGTACTTCCTGGTCCCGAAACGGACGGGGGGCTGGCGCCCCATCTTAGACCTACACGACCTGAACAAGTTCCTAAGGTCTCGAACCTTCAGAATGGTCACTCTGGCTCAGATAATACCATCTCTGGAACACGGCGTGTGGTTCTGTTCTCTGGACTTCCAGGACGTGTTCTTTCACGTCCCTATCCGTCCGTCTCATCAGAGATTCCTCTGCTTTAGAGCGGAGGGATCCCTCTTCGAGTTCCAGGCCATGCCCTTCGGCCTTTCTTCAGCTCCCAGGGTCTTCACCAAATGCATTGCAGCGGTGACAGCTTTCCTGCGGCGCCGAGGGGTCCGGGTGTACCCTTACCTGGATGATTGGCTGATAGCAGCCCCCTCCAGGTTGGAGGTGGAGCGGTCCAGGAATCTGGCCCTCTGGGTTTGCTCTCAACTGGGCCTCCTGGTCAACGAGGCCAAGTCGGAACTCGAGCCGAAGCAGGTGATAGCCTTCATCGGGGCAGAGCTCGACTCTCTTCGAGCCAGAGCACGGCTCCCGGCGGACAGGGCCGAGGTTCTTACCTCCTTTGCCCAATCATTTCTGGTTGGGCAATCGCGCCCTGCCTGGGACTTCCTGCGACTCCTGGGTCTTATGGCGGCCTGTACCAGCATAGTCCGTTGGGCACGCTGGCACATGCGCCCCCTCCAGTGGGGTCTGGCCGGCCAGTGGTCACAGCGTTGCGATCCTCTGGACCAGCGCGTGTGGACGACCCAGGAGATGTGGAACGCTCTCCAGTGGTGGACCGTTCCGTCCCATCTGCAGGAGGGTATCCCGTTTGTCCGCCCCGAGCCGACGGTCTCTCTATCGACCGACGCCTCTTTGATGGGTTGGGGTGCCCATCTGGGGGAACACCGAGCACACGGCCTCTGGTCCCCGCGGGAGTCCCGATGCCATATCAACCTGCTGGAGCTCCGTGCGGTCCGCCTAGCTCTCACCGCCTTTGCTCCGTTTCTCCGGGGTCAAGTGGTCCGAGTCCAGACGGACAATACCACGACCATGTACTATCTAAACCGCCAGGGCGGGACGCGCTCCTTGCCTCTATGCAAGGAAGCTCTCCGCATCTGGTCACTAGTGCGCAGCCTGGAGGCGGATCTCCTGGCCATTCATGTGGCAGGAGCCTCCAACACCCTGGCCGATGCCCTGAGCCGGATAGGGGCTGCATCGCACGAGTGGTCTCTCCTGCCGGAGATAGTACAAAACCTGTTCTCCCGCTGGGGCACACCTCTGGTGGATCTGTTTGCCTCCAGGGAGAACGCGAAGCTGAGGCTGTTTCATGCCCGCCCCCCTCAGCAGGGCTCACTGCAGGGGGATGCCTTCTCGAGGCCGTGGACCCTGGGCCTCTTTTACGCCTTTCCCCCCGTTCCCTGATTCACAGGGTCCTGCTGAAAGCGAGGAGGGACAAGGCACAGGTGATTCTGATAGCCCCAGACTGGCCTCGCCAGTTCTGGTACCCAGATTACCTCAGTCTCAGCTCCAGGACTCCGCGGCAGCTTCCAGCTCGCCCGGACCTGCTCTCAGTCAATCAGGGGAAGGTGTTCCATCTGGACCTTCAATCCCTGCACCTGACGGCCTGGTTCCTGAGCGGCTAGAGTTCCAGGCCTTGGGTCTTTCCGACGAGGTCCTCAACGTCGTTGAGGCGTCCCGTAAGGAGTCGACCAGAAAATGCTATGCCTTCAAATGGAAGAGGTTCTCCATTTGGTGTCGGAAAAGGGTTGGACCCTTTCTCGTGTCCTGTGGCGAGCATTTTGGACTATCTATGGTCCCTATCTAGTCAAGGGTTTAGGTCGACGACCCTTAAGGTGCACCTGGCAGCCATTTCTGCTTACCGGACGTTGGGCGGTCAGCAGTCAGTGGCGCAGGAAAAGTGGTCGGCTTCACGAGGCCTTGATCACATTTCCCTCCAGTGCGGGAACCCCCACCTCCGTGATTTACTGCAGTACTGGCAAAGCTCATGGGCAAGCTATTCACCAATGCACAGGTGTGGTCTCCCACCTGTTGTGGAAGACCGCCTCTTGGTGGCTATCACGTCAGCCAGAAGGATGGGAGAACTCCAGGCGCTGAGCATCGAGTCTCCTTACCTGGTCTTCCACAGGGACAAGGTTGTCCTACGCCCCACCGAAATTCCTTCCGAAGGTGGTGTCGGAGTTTCACCTTAATCAAGTATTGACTCTGCCGGTGTTCTACCCCAATCACACCTCGGAGGCGAATATAGGCTCCATACTCTGGACCCTAGAAGGCGCTCGCTTATTATAAGGCGCGGCTGAAATCCGGGAGAGGTTGCCAGCTGTTTGTCACCTCGCTGAAGCCGCACCTGGCAGACCTGCAGCCAAGCGGACGATAGGCAGATGGGTCACCTCCTGCATAAATCTCTGCTATGAGTTGGCGGGCATGGAGCCCCAGAGGGATAAGAGCTCATTCTACCCGCCATACTGCTGCATCGGTGGCTGCTTCCAGGGATGTCCCTATCCAGGAGATCTGCAGGGCTGCTACCTGGAAGTCAGCACACACCTTTATTTCCCACTACCACATCGACCTTGAGTCACGCCGGGATGCTGGTTTTGGGGCCTCGGTTCTCCAATCTTTGTTCCCCAAGTAAGTATTAGGGGTGTGCGCCTTGCCTCCCTCCTCCCGGAGAACTGCTAGGAGTCTGCCAGATAGTGTGGATGAACAACATATCCATGTCCCTAGAAATACAGGTTACTCACCTGTAACAGGAGTTCTAGGAATGGTGTATGTTGTTCATCCACACGAACCCACCCGACCTCCCCGGCTTCGACACACAACCTGAGCTTCCAGCGGGCCAGATCTGGCATCATGGGGCGGAGACGAGTGTTTTACCACCCGGGTGGGTGGGAGGAGCTAGCTTGAAGACCTTCCGGCAAGATTTAAAGCGGCAAGGAACCTGCCAGATAGTGTGGATGAACAACATTTACCATTTCTAGAACTCCTGTTACAGGTGAGTAACCTGTATTTATTGATTACATAATAACAAAACGTGTGTAAATAAAAATGAATTTATGTTACAGGGTCTTAGAAATAGTTCTTTTTAAAGAGATTATTTTATCTTGTTCATTTTCTTCTGCTGAATTATGAAATTCAGTACAGTCAAAGCCGCTTATAACGGGCACATCTGTGTAAGCAGATTCTGCCCGTTATAAGAAGTGTCGCTGTAACGAAAGGCAATGTTTTTTAGTGCTGTAACACAATGTGCTGATTACCACTAGTCCTTGTCATGTATCTTGTCGGTGTTTGTGTTTTGCAGTGCTCGGAAGCAGCATCCCCCTTAACAATCTTTTCAATTACGTGCTGGGATAGTCAGTGCCTACTCTGTCACACCTACCATGTTGCCACTATGCGGTTACAGTACTAATTCCCCCGATTTGACCATTAATGTTAGATCCTCACTCTGCTCCCGCCATATCTGAGATCCTCCAGTGCTCGGTTATTCCTGCAGCAGAAGAAACCCTGTCTCTGTCTTCAAATGCTGGAGCCAAAGCCAAAGCAAAGCAGCATTTCTTTTTTCGCTACAGAGACGAGGTTCTTCTTACCATATAGTGATGGATCCTCTCTTCCTATAACTGCTGCTAGCACATTAAATACATTAAAGCCTCAGTTAGGATTCCTCAAGACACCCTATCATACTGAAGCCGGGACCGATTACCAGCTAGGTAGCGCTCTATGCCAGACTTCTATTTTGGGCAGATTAGCAGTTAGTTCATGTTAATTCACACTTCAGTATGCAGAATTTGTGACTGTTTAGCAGCTTATCTGCCCGAAATAGAAGGCGGGCATAGAAGGCTATAACCAGTGTTTTTTACATTACAGCCTATGTATTGGGCAAGTGGAAAACACAATCTGCCCAGAAAAAATGACTGCCCATATAAACCGCAGGCGCTATAAGTGGCGGGTACTGTATTTAGGAAGCCAAATGTACAGTAGAGAGTCCACATTGCCACTCTGATTCCCTTCAGCTATCATAAATTCTGCTGAAGGAGCAGTATATTTAAGAGCTCTTGACGTCGTAAAGATCAAGTGCATAGAGATCAAATGCCTGGTAATGGTATGTAAACACCGCCCCATGAGTGGGGCTTACCTTAACTTGCCTCCCGACTGCCCACTGCCACCAGTCCTGGTCCTGGTTACATGCCTTCTTGCTCCTGCCGGCCCTGGGTGTTGATCCTGTGAGAGGGGACCAGAGGAGCATTTACTTAAATGATATCATCCATTTTGGCAAAATAGTGTAGCGCACCACTGTGCAGCTCAGTCGCGAATGTGTGAGCTGGTGGGTGCGCATACGCAGTAACAACGCTACGGTGCTCCTATTGAAAGCCGCTGAGGAGGCACTGGTCAGTGGTTCCCTCCATATGCCCCAACCCATGGGACCCCAAAACATGTATGTGGAGGTCTGGAGGCACACCTGGAGGGGCAGAAGGGGAGAAAGTAGCAATTATGAAAGAGTGCTCGTAAGTGCTATTACAGTAAAAGAAGTTTGTCACTTTAAAAAGCAGCCAAGGCTGCTAAAGGAATGAACAGCCCTGCCTGCCGCCTATGGGGTCAGCACTACAGTGCTAGTGACAGGCAGGGGCAGACTCTGCAAAACCCCACTCTGCCACCAGACACAAGGGCAGAGGGGCAGTTACTGGTCATTGGGGGCAATACATTTCCGAACTATATGGTCTCTCTGCAATATGAACTTAAAGATAGGATTGTATAAACCGTTTACAATCAGAGCCATCTTTGTTCCCTTTGACTCCAAGCTCAACCAGTCAAGACTGAAGGAGCCCAGAGCGTAATTAAAAAATCCCACAAACTGTCATCCTGCTTGCCACTCCTATGCCCGATTTAGGCTCTACCAGAATTTCCCCCCAACACACTGGAACTCTGGATTTGGTGTGTGGGATAACCTTGGCCTGCGATACTTGCCTCAAATAATGACGCAAGGAGTAATTTGGTCATTTGCAGAAATTCAGGCAAAGTTTCACTCGCCACACAGAGATTTTTTGCTATCTACAACTCCGACATTACATGAGGGCTTGCCTCTATGCCTGCGAAACCCAGAAAACTATTCAGCATTAATTCGATGTCAAATTTCTCTGAACAGCTCGGAGAAGCAGGAACACTTAATTTCTATATACTATCGGTCCTTGGATTTGCAGGGAGAGATAGCCACTAAAAACATCCGTACACAATGGCGGGAAGAGTCTGGTTGCCAACTGACTATCTCGGACTGGCGGCTGGCATGTAGTTACTCCTCTAAGGTCACAAGCTCATTATCAGTGGCGAGAATTACGCCTGGAAAGTTTGATAAGATATTTTAGATCACCCAAAGTCACTAAGCACTACTTACAAGGCAACTCTGCAAAGTGCTGAGGGAGTGTGGGAGAGCAGGAGGCCAATCTGACTCATATTTTTTGGGCATGCCAGGCGCTCTCTAGCTTTTTAAAACAGTTGGAAGTGCAGCTTCAGCGACTTATTGACCCACATTTTCAGTTGACACCAGAGGTATACTTGTTCCTTGCACTCCCCAAGCCTTATCGAGGCCCGAACACAAGATACCTGCTTTCACTGCTTATTACAGCAGCCAAAAAAGTGATAACTAGACAATGGCTAACAATACATCCTCCAACTATTCGAGACTGGTGGGAAATCACCCGACAAATTCACAACATGGAAAAGATTACATATAATATAAATGAGCTGGCGGGAGTGTGGTGAGCAGGAGGCCAATCTGACTCATATTTTTTGGGCATGCCCGGCGCTCTCTAGCTTTTTAAAACAGTTGGAAGTGCAGCTTCAGCGACTTATTGACCCACATTTTCAGTTGACACCAGAGGTATACTTGTTCCTTGCACTCCCCAAGCCTTATCGAGGCCCGAACACAAGATACCTGCTTTCACTGCTTATTACAGCAGCCAAAAAGTGATAACTAGACAATGGCTAACAATACATCCTCAACTATTGAGACTGGTGGAAATCACCGACAAATTCACAACATGGAAAAGATTACATATAATATAAATGAGCTGGCGGGAGTGTGGTGAGCAGGAGGCCAATCTGACTCATATTTTTGGGCATGCCAGCGCTCTCTAGCTTTTAAAACAGTTGGAAGTGCAGCTTCAGCGACTTATTGACCCACATTTTCAGTTGACACCAGAGGTATACTTGTTCCTTGCACTCCCAAGCCTTATCGAGGCCCGAACACAAGATACCTGCTTTCACTGCTTATTACAGCAGCCAAAAAGTGATAACTAGACAATGGCTAACAATACATCCTCCAACTATTCGAGACTGGTGGAAATCACCCGACAAATTCACAACATGGAAAGATTACATATAATATAAATGGCGTGGAGAGTTTTTACTGTAAGATGGAGTACGGTGGCAACTATACTATATGTTAATAGATCCTGCTTTTGTGCCTAATTTCTATCTTTGACAGGAATTCCTGAGTCTAAGCGTAGAAGGCTAGCCCTCCTTCCCTGTGGGGCCCTTGCCCAGTGCACCCCCACCTCCCCTTCCCCTGATACCCTGAGGTATCTGGAGCCCAAAATATAATTGGGTGGTTGGCAGATGCAGGAGGGGAGGTTCGGTGACCTGAAGAGCAACTAGTGCTCACTTATTTGTTATTCAATGATTCATGTGGAACTCTGTGCGGGGATTAACTGAGAGGGTAATATGTATGAGAGCAATGAAATATCTGGAAAATGCTGAGTATTGGACTGGGAACATATCTGAACCCTTAGAGTTGTCTGTTATAATGGACCAGCTATAGATGTACTGTATAAAACGATAATTGTAGACCTATTTGTATATAAGTTAAAATACGAATAATAAAAAGAATAATTAAAAAAAAAAGACTGAAGGAGCCCAAAGACTTGCAGCTGTGGCTCCTGGGAAGGGGGGGGGGGGGCAATGCTCTTGGTGCCCAAACAGCCATCCAGTCAGGGGTCAAAGGGACTATGTTTATTAATTTTGAAGAGAAACAGCTGTATGGACCAATTAAAAACTGCCATTTTCCCCTGAAGCCCTCGGACAGTTTTCAGCTCAGGGCAGTTGGTGGCAGAGGCTCTTTGAGGACAGAGGGAAGCATGTGTGAGAGCAAGAGAGACTTTTATGAAGTCGGCCCAGGCCTTCTAGTTGTGACTGCCTTGAGACCTGCTAAAAATCTTCCATTCACAAATCATTCAGGCAGTACTGAACATTTGCCCCTGAGAACTTGACGTCTTGATGTGTGGGGCGAATATGTGGGCCTGGTCCCTGAGTCTGGCCTAATCTAGCATCCACGGAAGGACATCCTGAAGGTGACGTGTTGCAAGAGCCTGCAACCACCTGAAAGGGACAAGCTTATGGACATCATGACCAACCTTGCCAGCCTTGAATTTTTCTTACTAATTGCCCTCCTTCCCTCCCACCCTTAGCCAGTTTTACTTTTATAGGCACTGGATTTGACCAACAACAGAAACTTTCTGTTTGGCAGTAGGAAGGAAAGGATCACTGAGACACATAAGTTTCGCCATCTTTGAAGGAAAAGAGTAGCTCCCCCCCAGCTGCTGGAGCTCTAACTCTGAGCAAGAAAGAAGGATACTACCAAATAATACAGGAAGTTCCTGTCCCAGAAGAGGAGGAAGGGCAAGAACTGTAAGGGCACATAGGCAGTATGAAAGCAAGTGAAAAAAATAAATGGAGGAGAGAGTAAGTGTACAAAGCAACAGGAAAGGGGCCACAAAATAAGACATGATGGGAGTGATGCAGTGTAATGGCTGTGGGGCGGCAGTCTTTCGGGAGACATTCTAGAGGCTGCGATGCTGCCCTATTTGCAGACACTTCTGTGCTCTGAGGGGAGGAGGTTGCTCGTCTGCAGGCCAACCTGGCTAGGATTCGTGAAACCTCCTCCCCCTCCCAGGGACCACCAGGGCCACCGCCGCTGCCTCAGAGTTTGCCAAGAAAGAGGAGCAGTTGGACCAAGGTGGGCTCAGGGAGGGTGAGGGTAGTGGAACAGAGGTGCACCCCTCCAGTTGCACCTCTCCACAATTCATATGCCATTCTGGCGGAGAGTGTTTCCTCTATGGAGGCACCCACAGTGGAGACCAAGGAGTATGCTGGGAACCTCCACAAAGGAGACCACAGGAGGGTGACACTGGACCCATAGGGGAAGGAAACAACTCCTGATGGGGGACTTGACTGTGAGGGGGGTAGAACTGGGGGAGGGAGGGGAGAAGGAGGTAGGGTGCCTGCCTGGTGCCATGGCTTAGAGGGACAGGGAGCAAATCCTCAGAATTGCGGGAGCAGCTGCACGGGGGAGGGAGCTGGATGTTATTGTCCACCTAGGGACAAATGACCTGGCTGGGAATGGGATCTGAGCAATGCAAGAGGAGTTTGTGGAGTTGGGGAGGGGGCCTTAGACAAGTAGCACGTATGGTATCCTTCTCAAAGGTGCTGCCTGTTGATGGCATGGGTGAGGCTAGGGTACTCTGCACCATGGGATTCAATGAATGGTTCAAAAACTGGTGCGGAGCTCACGGTTTTGGCTTCACTGGGGACTGGTGGTCCACCTGGAAAGATACAAGCCTATATTGGCGTGATGGTCTGCATCTGTCCGGGAGGGGAACCAGAAACCTAGGTGATAGGTTTAAATGCTTCATTGACAAGCATTTAAACTAGCCAAGGGGGACAGCACTGAAAAGGAGCAGGGAAATCCCAGCCTCCCCCACAAAACAGGGTAGTTAGTGAGGTAAACATCAAGGTAGAGAAATCAGCAGGGAGCAGGTCAGGGGTAAATGGAGAAAAAGGCAAAGGCAGTAAAGACAGGGATGGGGTTAAAAGGGGCAAGGCCATCAAAAAATGGAGGTTGATGAGTACCAGTGCCTGTAGTGTAGGTAACAAGCTCCCTGAAGTAGTGGCCTTGATGGAAGAGGGTTGCCTGGATATCGTGGCAGTCACAGAAACATGGTACACAGAGAACCGTGACTGGGATGTCAACATACCAAGGTATGCAATCTACAGGAGGGACAGGGAGGGTAAAAGAGGAGGAGGAGTAACTCTCTATGCAAGGGAAGGGATTAAAGCAACGGAACTTAAGGGTAAACTGGGAGGAGAGGAGGCACTGTGGGTTACCCTGGAGACAGGAAATAGCACCACAGTCAGCACGGGGGTTGTATACAGACCCCCATCTCAGGGGGAGGCAGTGGACAAGGAAATGATAGAAGGCATCCTTAGAATGGCAGAAAAAGGGGAGATATTGTTGATGGGGGACCTGAATATGCCAGATGTTAACTGGAGCACCTTTGCTGCAGCCACATCCAAGAGCAGGGTCATTCTCGATGCCCTACAGGGGGCATGCCTCAGACAGCTAGTGTTGGAACCCATTCAGGAGGGAGCAATCTTAGACCTGGTTCTTTCAAATGAGGACAGAGGAGGATCTCAGATTTAGAAGTGGGTAGCCATCTGGGAACAAGTGACCACCAATTAGTGTGGTTCATGATAAACATAGCCGTAGAGTAAAGCCATACAAAAGCAAGGATATTGGACTTTAGAATGGCTGACTTTGAGAAAATGGGAGAGTGCCTCAGAAAAGCACTAGCAAACAGGCAAGAAGGAGAAGGAGTGGAGGAACAATGGGGAAAATGAAAACAGCCATCACAGAGACAACAAGCCTTTGTGTGAAGCAAATCAACAAAACAAACGAATGAAAAAAACACTATGGTTCTCAAAAGAGGTGTCGGGGAAGGTTAGGGAGAAAAAGGTAGCATTCAGGAAGTATAAGGAAACACAGAAGGAGCAGGACAGAGAACTGTACCAGTTAAAGCAGAAGGAAGCGAGGAAGGCAGTCAGAATAGCAAAGGCTCAAACTGAGGAAAAGATAGCCAACTTAGTTAAGATGGGAGATAAAACCTTTTATAGGTACATTAGGAAGCGAAGAAATACCAAGGGAGGGATAGTGAGGCTTAATAAAGGGAAGGGGGTGGGGGTGGGCAGAGGGTGACAGTGAAAAGCAGGGGTGCTGAATGAATACTTCTGCTTAGTATTCACAGAAGAGGAGGGGGAGGTACCTAAACCAGACAGTAGAAGCACTCTGGATAGGGGGGTCGATACCAGTCCATTCACTGAAGAAAGGATCCTGAAAGAACTCCTAAAACTGAAGGTGGACAAAGCAATGGGGCCTGACAGGATTTACCCCAGAATTCTAAAAAAACTAAGGGGAGAACCAGTGACACCACCGACTAACCTTTATAACAAGTTATGGGAGGATGGTGTGGTACCTGAGGACTGGAGGAGGGCGGTTGTGATTCCCCTTCACAAAAATGGAAGCAAGACAGAGGCAGGAAACAACAGACCTGTTAGTTTGACTTCAGTGGTAGGAAAAATGATGGGATCACTTCTGAAGGAAAGAATTGTTGAGTACCTAGATGCCAGTGGGGCACAGGACCCAAGGCTGCATGGATTCACAGCGGGAAGGTCTTGTCAGATGAATCTAATCGATTTCTTTGACTGGGTGACCAAAATAGTAGACCAGGGAGTGGCTGTGGACATGGCCTACCTAGATTTTAGCAAGGCATTTGACACAGTCCCACACAAAAGATTAATAAACAAGTTAGCCAGTCTGAGAGTGGGTCCTAGCGTTGTAGCTTGGTTAAAAAATTGGCTGGACAACAAGACGCAGAGGGTTATAGTAAATGGGAGTCCATTCCGAAGAAGGGGTTACTAGTGGGGTACCGCAGGATTCAGTACTGGGACCAGTCCTCTTTAATGTCTTTATAGGTGACATTGCAGAGGTACTTGAAGGGAAAGTATGCATCTTTGCAGATAACACAAAGATCTGCAACAGGGTTGATACACAACATGAGGTAGAAAGGATGAGAAGGGACTTGGCAAGGTTGGAGGAATGGTCAAAAATATGTCAGCTTACATTCAATGCAAAGAAGTGCAAAGTATTGCACCTGGGAAACAGAAACCCAGGGGAAGTGTACACAATGTGGGGGGAGGTACTAACAACAACAAAATGCAAAGGGACATGGGGTATTACATCAGACCTAAAGGTAGGCAAGCAATGTGAGAAGGCAGTAAGGAGGACTGGGGGGTACTGCGATGCATAGGAAGAGGCATCAGCAGTATAAAACACAAAGTTGTTATCTCTCTGTACAGACAGTTGGTGAGACCCTATCTGGAATACTCCGTGCAGTTGTGGAGACCCCATCTCTGCAAGGACATAGACAGGATAGAGGCAGTCCAGAGGAGAGCAACTAAAATGATGCAGGGTCTGCACCAGAAGCCATATGAAGAGAGACTAAAAGAGCGTAATAAGTATACCCCTGAGGAAAGGAAGGAGAGGGGGGGACATGATAGAAACATTTAAGTACCTCAAGGGAATCAACAAAGTCCAAGAGGGTAGCATCTTTCAGAAAAAGAGGTGTGCAAGAACAAGGGGGCACAATTTGAAGATAGAGGGTGGACGGCTCAGGGTCAATGAAAGGAAGTATTTTTTCACAGAGGATGGATGCATGAAACGGCCTTCCTGAGGAGGTTGTGGGTTCAAAAACAGTGGGGGAATTCAAGAATTCATGGGACAGACATAAAGCAATTCTTGTGGGGGGGAAGGGGGAAGTAGGCTATTGGTTAACTAGGATCTGCAGTTTATCCAATAGGTAGGGAAATTGGCAGACTGAGTGGGCCAAGTGGTCCTTATCTGCCATCAGAGTCTATGTTTCATTGTCTGGGAGAGTTAGCCTTCCCAGTTTTCAGCTGAAAGAAGAAAATTTGGCAGCCTGAGAGTAGCCCTCAGTCAGTACGGGGGCAGGGACTGAGTATCCAGAACTTGTATTGGTTCCAGTGACAGAAATCAGCATTGAGAGAAGCTGCTGGAGAGCCAGAAAGCATTAAAGGTTACTGTTAAAGAGTGCGAAATCCTGCCAAGAGACTGTATGCCTGTTTGCCAGAAAGGTACAGTACCAAAGCTTCCATCAAACTGTGTGTGTTACCTGCAGAGAGTGAGAGACTGGTTAAATGCACATCTGAGAAGGGATTGCATGTACTTAGGTTGGTCCGGGGAGTCAGACCAGTGTTATCAGTGTTAGGCAGTACTGAACATTTGCCCCTGAGAACTCGATGCCTTGATGTGTGGGGCAAGTGTGTGGGCCTGGTCCCTGAGTCTGGCCTAATCTAGCATCCATGGAAGGACATCCTGAAGGTGACAAATTGCAAAAACCTGCAACCACCTGACAGGGACAAGCTTACAGACATCATGACCAACCTTGTCAACTGCCAGCATTGACACACACAGCCCAGCACATCATCACGACAACTGTCAGCTACTAATCTTGTTCAGACCCTGCATGGTGAACAGCAAACCCATGAGTTAGGGGAGGATCTGCCCTGAGCTGAGGAATCAGTTTTGTTATTCAAAGCTTCATTTTAAAAGTTTAAAATTAAGGCCCCCCAATGCCGGCATACCGGTGGCAACGATCAGGCCTGCACCTCAATCTGGGCACCCAGGTAGACTTTAAGGGACACTGGTACCAGTGGGGAGGAGGAAAAATTGAATGCTGTTGTTGTGGGGGTGGGCACGGTTATTAATGTGTTCTTATATTGTTTCAAGTTACACATTTAAAATAATTGCTCTCAATTTTGCATCTCCTATTCCCCTTACCATATAATAAAATTGTTGTCATTGTTACTATTTCAACCTGCCTGTGAGCATATTATTAGTGAGAGCTATTGTATGCAAAATAGAGTGTTAAGTTAGTATATGATATTCTTTTTTTTTTTTTACTTACTCTTTATACTGCCCCTGCCCGCAGTGCTCCCATTCTTTGGGAGATACCTAGGGCCTTTTAGTCCCCACCCTCTTACCTGGAACCCAGTGCAGTCCATCCCCCATGTCATCGTGGCTCTGTCCCCCAGGAGGGCATGGGGTGGGGGAACCCCTGAAGTCCTTCTTGTTCTCATCGGGATACTGATACCAGGTCAGGCAGGGGGCACTGGGGATCTGGGCCTGGTGCTTCGTCTACCGGGAGTGCTGCGGGGTGTTTTTTCCCATTTTCTATGGGAGTGTCATGTGCCCCAGCGTCCAGGCATCTCTGCCAACGTCTTCTACTCCCAACCCTCTCTTTATTCTTGTGCACTTGTTATGCCTCTGGCTTCCACCAGAGGCCAGTCAGGTGCTGAGCGTGTACCCCCCCCCCCCAGAAAGGAGAGCTGTCCTTCGGACGCTCAATCCTTTCCCTCCCCTACTTACTCCCGATGGCCCAGGCTCGCTTCCCGAACCCGGTCGCTGGCGTGGACGGTATATGGTATTCTGTGCAGGGATTGACTGGAAGGGGAGGTGGATAAGTACAGCATTCCAGGGGGTTGTACCCTGCAAACATCTGGCCCACTGTATTTACTCTGAGTGGAGGCACCACGTATGACTTATTTGTGTTTTGGAAAGAACCCCCCAATCACCATCAGAACAGAGCCCAGGCCCCTAAACCTATATTGCAGTCAACAGGCAGAAGTAATAGCCTGTTGGTACATGGCACCCAGGTTACATCTTTAGAGGCACTGCTGGGACTCCTGTTTACCAGTCATGCCCCACATGGAGACCCCTGCTCATGAGGACAGTATTGTGCCCACCAAACCATTAAGTTGTTGCTGACAGTATGGCCTATAATAGACTGTTTGAGTGGTGTGAAGGTGAGAATTTAGACCCTAAAAAGCACTTCTGCTCCTGGGAGTCCCCCTCGGGACAGACAGAGATCAGCTAAAAGAGGCCCTATAAATAATTAAGAGCCCGGGCCCTGTTGCTGTCCGAGGGCAGTGGATGGACTCTGCCACAAAGATTTAACTGTGTTAATTGAGTGCCGATATGCAGTTTAGTACACTAGAGTGCTAGATGTACTGGTCCCAGAAGGTTCCAATGTGTCATGGACCGTGGTGACCCAGGTTAGTGTGATTTCAAAAAAGGAGGTTTCACCAAAGTCTGAGGGGTCCAGACCTAGTTATGGGCCAAATCCCTCTGACCCCTATTGTAGACTAAGCATGTTTTCAGGAGTAAATCCCCCAGTAGGTGATGATGACTTGGAGACATGGATTGACTATGCTGCCCCTTTACTGCATGGTTGGCAATGCTCTGAGGCCAAGAAAAGAAAATGGCTTGGAGAAAGCCTTCGAGGTCCGGCACTAGAGGTTATCTGATCCCTGAGAGATGCTGACCCTGATGCACAAGCCCAAGAGTATTTGACGGCCCTGGAGAGTGTTTTTGGAAGCACAGAGTCCTGTGAGGACCTTCTATGGAAATTGAAAACTTCTAGGCAGTGGGAGGGAGAACCATTTTCTGCCTTTCTGACTCATGTGGAGAGGGTCTTGCAGAAAGTATTCTGTAAATGAGGTGTGGCCTCCTAAGACTTAAATCATGTGTGACTAGAGCATGTGCTCAAAGCTGCCTGTCACTCCACTCTGCTAATCCTCAAGTTGCATCTGTCTGAGAGGAGAGATGAACCACCCTCTCACTGAGCACTAATGTGGGAGGTTAGAGAGGCCAAAGAGGAAAAGGAACACTGGGGACTTTGCCCTGCCTCCGCGGCTGTTACACAAAATACTAGAAGTACATCCTCAGCAGAGACTCAGGAATGAAGGGAGTTACTTAAAGGGTATCAGGAGGTTCCTGACAAGGCCACTGCAGCTCTTAGTAAATGCCAAGATGCCCACCAGAACCAGTTGCTCACCCAGCCAATCAAAACCCCTCTGTCATGGGTGTGGAAGTGAAAGCACTGGCACCCCCTATGACTTTGGGCCTTGAAGAGTGGATCAATGAATTCTGTAGCACAGTAAACGAACTACAAAACTCAATATACAGCCCCCAACTGAGCATGGGGAGAGAGGGACAGAACGAAGGCCGGATATTGTCAAAGCTTCTGCTAAAACCTCGAACATTAATGTTGCAAAACAACATAGTCGAAGCTGGAGACCCCTTGCTGATGTGTCGTTCCAACCAAAAGACAAAACGAAAGGGCATTTTTTGTTGTAATTGTGGAAAAGATGGATACATAAAGAAGGAATGCCTGTCACAGAAGGACCCAGTAAGAGTCAAAGACAGATTTCTTGAAAAACTCCAGAAATAGGGAAACTTCACTGGGACCTCAGCCAAGCCCAGCTCCACCACGTTTGTAGCAAAGTCCTCTGTTAAAGCATCTGAACTATACTACCTGAATTTGACACACTTGTTGGACTGTTCACTGAAGCAGCAGTCACTGCTGAAAGAGTGCCTGCTCAAGCTGTGTTGGACAGTGGTTCTCAAGTGACAATCATTTTCAAGAACTGATATGACCAGCACCTGTCTCATCACAAGCTACTGCCTTTGGAGGTCTAAATGTCTGTGGGCTTAATGACAAAATCCTACCCATACTTGGGGTACATCAAAGTGTGGATTGCCTTCCCATCCAAGGTAACTGGAGTGAGAGACCCAGGAGAGACTTTGGCCTTAGTATATCCGGAGTCAGGGATGTACGACAGGGTGCCCATAATTACTGGCACTAATGCCCACATGTTTGGTCACCTGGTTCAACTTTGCCCAGCAAGGGAAACCAATCAGAAAGGAAATGTGTTACATGTACACACCCTGGTGCAAAAGGCTTACCAGCAACAAATACAGACTCCAGCCAAAGTTAAAAATGACCCTGTGGGTATAGTGTGGTGTTGTGATGCTAAAGACTTTGTGCTGCCCCCTAATGCTGAAAGTAATATCAATGGTATGGTACGCCTGAAGAAAGATGTAAAAAAACAGATTCTAAAGGTTGATGCTCCAGAAAAATATGGTCTGCCAACAGGGCTATTAGTAAAACCCAGTGTGTTGCCAGACTGAGCTCATGACAGTGCCAAGTGAGTTACCGTTCAGGTAAAGAATGTGTTAGACTGAGACATCATCTTTAGGAAAGAACACACTTTGGCTTGTGTGTACTGTGCAGACGTGGCAGTGCAACCTACTCCAACCAGGGATGGTGCCCAGATTGGCATTGACCCAGAACAGTTTGATTTTGGTGACTCTTCTATTTCAGGATCATGGATTTCCTGAAACAAATGCAGAGTAACTGAAAGAACAAAGGTGTTTTCCTTCACAAATGGGAAGTGGAGTGTGCAGTTATAGAAGAGCATCACATCAGGCTTAATGATAAATGCCCTATATGAGAAAGGTCCCACAGATTGGTGCCCCCAGATACTGATGATGTAAGAAGACGCTTACAGGAACTGTTACTGCTGGCATCATACAAGAATCTCGAAGCCCGTATGCCTCACCCATAGTGGTGGTGAGGAAGAATGGATCTGTATGCATGTGTGTCGACTACAGGATCCTTAACAAACTAACCATCCCTGACCAGTACACCATACCCTGTATTCAAAATGCAATTGACTGCCTTAATGGAAGTAAGTGGTTCTCTGTACTTAATCTTAGAAGCGGCTATTATCAATACCCTTGGCAGCCCAAGATAGAGAGAAGACCACTTTCATATGTCTTCTAGGTTTTTACAAGTTTCTCCGAATGCCTCAAGGTATCTCTGGCACCCCTGCAACATTTAAATGCCTTATGGAATGGGCAGTCAGTGACATGAATTTGCTTGAATGCTTAGTCTACCTGGATGACGTAATATTATTTGGCAAGATCCTGGAGAAATATGAGTACAGACTTCTGAAAGTATTAGACTGTCTGGAGGAGTTCAGGCTCAGACTCGCCATTGACAAATACCAGTTTTTCCAAAGCTCCTTGAAATATGTGGGCCACATTGCATCATCAGAAGGCATTCAAACTAACCTCAGCAATGTGGAGGCCTTGACCACATGGCCAAAGCTGACTAACCTCAAAGAACTGCAATGATTTCTTTGATTTTGTGGATATTATCACTGGTTTGTCAAAGACTACACCAGAGTGGTGTGACCCCCGTTAAATCTGACTCAAGGTTATCCTCCAGCTAACAAGAACAAGAGAATGCCTAGTGGATTAGCTGAAATCAAATCTTATTTCAAGCCTTCTGAACCTTTTGGGGCCCGGTGGGCCTCTGATTGTAACAAAGCTTTTGAAGAGATAATACACAGACTGACTTACGGTCCTGTCCTGGCCTATGCTTATCCAGAGAATCCTTATGTCCTTCATACAGATGCTAGCTTTAGTGGGCTTGGGGCAGTTCTCCACCAAAGTCACCCTGATGGGCTGTGCCAGGCCGCTTTTGCTAGCTGAAGTCTGAATGGTACTGAGAAGAAATATCCTGTCCGTAAGCTTGAGTTTCTTGTGCTTAAGTGGGCCATTGTGGACCTTTTCCACGAGTACTTATATGGGGCTCACATCACCGTGAAGACAGATAACAACCCTCTGACTTACCTTCAAACCACCGCTAAACTTGATGTTGCTGGCCATAGGTGGTTGTCTGATCTGTCCACTTATGATTATTATGTAGAATATCATCCTGGCTTAAACCATATTGACGCAGATGCCACGTCATGATGCCCAGCTACTTCAGGTCCTACCCAGAAAGATTGGGTGTGCATACCTGAACAGACTGTTAAACCCTGTGTAAAAAATGTGATACAGATTATCAGTTAATTCCAGCTGCTACTGAACAGCTAGTGGATGCACTTGGTGCCACTGGTGGCTGTTTGCATATTGCTTATTGCAACCTTGCTGCATTGGATTTAAGTTCTCTACCTCAATTGACACTACAGGACCTTCTGAGGGAGGAATCGTTGGATCCAGTTATTAAAGATGTCCTACACACTCTGAATAAAGGGGGTGATGCCAATCAAATTGTAACAACTGACTTTAATGTGAAGTTACTTCTGTAAAAATGGTCAAAATTACAGATTAAACACAATTTGCTGTATAGAGATATCAGAAACTTAAATGGGATGCATAGGGAGAGGCATCACCAGCAGAAAACAGGAAGTTGTTATCCCTCTGTACAGACAGTTCATGAGACCCCATCTGGAGTACTGCGTACAGTTCTGGAGACCCCACCTCCACAAGGACATAGACAGGATGGAGGCTGTCTAGAGGAGAGCAACTAAAATGTTGCAGGGTCTGCACCAGAAGACATACGAAGAGAGACTAAAGGAGCTTAATATGTATACCCTCAAGGAGAGGAGGAACATGATAGAAACTTTTAAGTACCTCAAGGGAATCAACAATGTCCAAGAGGGTAGCATCTTTCAGAAAAGAGATGTGCAAGAAGAAGGGGGGCAATCTGAAGATGGGGGGACGTCTCAGAGGTAATGTAGGAAGTATTTTTCATGGAGAGGGTTGTGGATATATGGAACAGCCTTCCTGAGGAGGTTGTGGAGTCAAAAACAGTGGGGGAATTCAAGAATGCATGGGACAGACTTAAGGCAATTCTAGTGGATGGTAGGAGGAAGTAGGCTGTTGGTTAACTAGGATCTGCTGCTTATTCATTAGGTAGGGAAATGGGGAGACTAGGTGGGCCAAGCGGTCCTTTTTTGCCATCATATTCTGTTTCTATGTCAAGTTCTATGGATCTTCTCGACTGCAACTGGTCTTACCAGCAAAGTTCAGAAAGGCTGTGTTGCATGCTCTACATGACAACATAGGACACTTGGGAAGTGAACATACCCTAGACCTAACCTGTGCCAGATTTTGCTGGCCTCAAATGGACAGTGACACAGAAAGCGACTGCAGAAGCTGCCGGTGATGTGTCCAACAGAAAGCTCAGCCACAAAGGCCTCCCCCTTTTCAACATTGTAACTAATGCACCAGTAGAGCTCATTTGCATTGATTTCTTCAGCCTGGAGCCTGACTCCAAGAACACTGCAAACATACTTGTGGACACCGATCATTTCTCATGGCACACGCAGGCCTATCCTACCAAAGACCAGAAGGCCATTACAGTTGCCAGAGTTCTCATAGAAAAGTATTTTGTCTACTATGAGGCCCCACAGTGGATTCATTCTGACCAGGGGAGGTATTTTGAGAGTTGCTTGATCAAAGAACTGCTATCTCTGCTGGCCAGGTAGCATAGAAGGCTGAGGCATTGGTGCCTTACCTTGTGCTATGCCAGTGACCCAGGTTCATGAACGACCTCAGGTCGCTGGGGTGCCGGCTCAGGGGGGGAGGGCTGGAGTGGGATTGAGCCATGGCTCTCCCCTCCAAGGGGTGGATGCCCGCCCGTCCGTAGTCCCGTTCCCACCAGGTGGAGGTCCGGTGGGCATGTAGGCAGTACAGGCGGTGATAGAAGTCAGTAGCGGGCGGAAGGGCCACTCGGATCCGGGCATGTGTGTGCATCTCCACGATGTCCCCGGGGAGTAACATCGAAAAAAAGAAAATGTATATATATATATATATATAAAAAAAGAACTGCTATCTCTTTGAGTATCAGCAAATCACTTACTACATCTTATTACCCACAAGGTGACTCACAGCCCAAGAAATATAACAGAACTCTACTTGATATGTTGGGGACCCTAAACCCCAGAGAGAAAAATAAATGGAGTCAACAAATGAGCGCTCTAGTACACGCATATAATTGTACCAAGAATGATGCCACTGGCTTTTCACCTTATAGTTTGAAGTTTGGCAGAGAAGCGATACTACCTATAGACATCTGGGTCCCAGTATTCAAAAGATCGGACAAGCGCAAATCCGAGTTTGCATGCGCAAACCAGGTTTTGCGTGGATGTGCAATATTGAAAAGCCTGGTTAGCATGGGCAAACAGAGTTTGCACCTGGGCAAGATTCAGATGGGGGTGCAATGTATTTTAAGGGCAGGGACCTGAATATTAGTGCAGTTCAGTATTCAGAGTATGTGCGCTGCTCAAGACCATTTTTCCCGGTCCCATTGCACGGCACACATTCTGTCAATCGAAACCCCAGCTTACTCTTGCACAACCTTAGCAGTTGGTGGAAGAAGTACTGCAGCCCCCCAACCCTCAACACAGTAGTCCCTGGTGTCTAGTGGCCCCCCTCACTGATTGCTGTTCTGATGCAGAATATCATAATTCCCTGGTGGCTAGTGGCTCCTTCCCCCACTGATTGCCATCCCGATATAGAGTATCATAATTCCCTGGTTGCTAGTGGTCCCTCCTCCTGCCGATCACCGTCCTGATGTACTCTGTTAATGTCCCCTGGTGGCACTCATTGCATGCCATCTGATCAGGGGGGCAGAAAATGAAAAAAGAGCCACAGATGATGCTGGGCTCGTCCCCTGCCTGCACCAGCACCCTAGGCTCCCTGCAGATCTGAATATGTACTTTGAGGAGGGGAGGGCAGCCCACCCCCTCCTGGCCTTGCCACGGGGGTAATCATTGGGGAAATTACCACTGGTGAGTCTTGGGGTGGTGGCAGTCAGCATTGATGGGCTAGGACAGAGCAGGGGCTGACAGGCTGAGAAGAAAACCTTTGTGGAAAAAAGACTGTCACAGCACGGAGTTCTGGGGTATTTAACATGATGAGATAAAATATGGTTCTGAGGTTGGTAAGTTTGAGAGGAAAGTTAATATTTTTTACCAGTTGTCTCGTCAGGCCTTTCCTCAACCCTATAATTTAATGGAGGTACACCAAGGTTTTAGCAGGAATTATTCCAGGGTTAGGTACAAATGAAATCCTCCCACTTGGGGACCCTATTACACAGCCTATATTTTAGTCACTTATTATAGGGACTCTTACTCTTATAATTGATCTCCTAGAACATACAGTAGAAGGGCTCCACTCTCCAAAAAAAGGAAAGCAAGTGCTTCATCACCTGAAAAAGATGCACTGTGACATCAATTTACTTTCCCATTTGCTACCAGCTGAACCCCCAAAACTGAAAAGGGAATGGGTGGGGCATGTGGAAAGTAGTTCCTTCTTCTTAAAGGCTAGGAAAGTTGCAATTGTAGGGACGTGGATCTGATGTTCTATCCACACTTTCTGGCAGTGCCTTTCTCTTTGACTTTGCCAGAACATCTTCTAGTTTGTCCTTCCCATCCACCCTGGTGGTAACTTCCTCAGCTGCACCCCATGATGCCAGATCTTCCTTTCCGCTGGAAGAAGCAGGTTCCCTACTTACCGCTGTCATGCTGCATAGGCACTTTGCTACTAAATCTTAGGATTTACTTCCAATCTTCAAATAAATAATTTGTCTTCAGGCTTGATCTTCGATCACGATTGTGATGGACAATGATGAGTCCTCTCCGGGGATCTGTCGGTGCCTTTGCGGGCAGAAGATTTCCCGAACGGAGCCGCACACCACGTGTGTCTGCTGCCTGGGACACGAGCTTAATCCGCAGGCCTGCTACATTTGTTGTACTTTCCACCCCTACGTGCTCAAGGTCCATCACGCCCGACTTACCCTAGGCCATCCAAGTGAACGGAACCCACCGGTCATATCTAAAGATGCCCATCGGGTGGTCTCCATGGCTGCGGGGTCCATCAGATAGCTAGCAGCGTTTGAGGAGGCGGTGGCTCAGGCCGCAGCTCACACCTCCTCGGCTTTGGCCTTCATTTTGCTTTCACTGTGTGCCTCCTTCATTGGTGCATTTAAGGACTTATGTCAAGCCTTACCGACCCTCGGTCAGGGCCCTTCTTTGGGGAACAAGTCTAAATTGAAAAAAGAGACCAAAAATGGTCTCAAAATTGATCATGGGATCAATAGCATTCTCGTTTGAAGGCTTCTGATTCCCGCACTTCTCCAGATCCGACTTCGGTCATATCTTCGGTCTAGGTCCCTGGCTCAATGGTAACCCCATCTAGCCAGTTGGCTGAGATTCTGGTCGATCTTCTGGCTGAGATTTTTTTTCAAGCCGGTCAACCAACTGTCAACTGAAGAGGGCCAACACTTCTCTTTCCAGGACTCTGGTCCTGATCTAGACCGCTGGAGGGACGGAGCAATCCTCTGACCTGCCACCTCTGGTCACTGATAGAGACCCAGTGGTGCCTCGGTTTTTGCCGACACCTTCCGAGCCCTGCTGCTGATCACCTCCCAACAGTCATGATCGAGGTCTTTGTTGTACTCCTGGGGGTTCCCACCAATGTTGGTGCTCCTGCTGTCAATGCCCCAGGAAGCGGCACCACCACTATTCTTCATTCTCATCCTCTTTAGGTGAGGAGAGGGTTTGTCTCAAGTTGCATTGATGCTATGAGGATCTAAATGTGGCAGCTGCTGGTATTTTCTGGTATGAAGCCGGTCCCGGCCATCACCTAGCTGTTGCCTCAATGACTGATGCTGTCTCCACCTCAGGAGCCTACCAAGTCGGTCCTGGCTCGGCCAGCCCCAGTGTCTTCACTGATTCCTGTGGAGCCACCTCCTAAACAGCCAAAGACCGGCACTCCGACCAAGGAGTCTCATCTGGCCTCGGGGCATCCCCTTCAGCTGTCAGTCACCGTCACCCCTGGCCATCCATGGAGGGTCACCAGGAATTCTGTTGGGCGGCCCCTTTTCGACGACTCTTCAGATTTGGAGGGTTCCTCCCTGCACTCCCATCCAGTCGATGTCAAGTTAGTGGGGGGGGGGGTCTCTTGACAGATGAAGGCCCTACCTCCTTTGTGGGCCATCTCCATCTGATCTTGGAATCCACAGATATGAATATAGAGCCTATCCAGAAATAGGCTCGCTACCCCCTCACCAAGATCCTAGACTAGGGAGACTCCCCTGGGGAGGCCTTCCTGGTGGCAGAGGCCATCCTTGGCCCTGCCTTGGAGCTTTGGCAGCGCCCTGCTTCCTGGCCAGCATTGTCTTCCCAGATGGCCTGCAAATATTTGGACCCTACTGGTTCCCTGTCGGGATTCACAAAACACCCCTCGGCTGAGGGCTTGGTGACTGATTCTGTGTTCAGGCACTCTAGCAACATGGGGGATGTCGACAAGCCGCCTGACAAAGAGTCCAAGAAGCTGGACCATGAGGCCAAAAAAAGACTGTGCTGCCTCTTTGCTCGACCGTCACCAGGCAAAGTCAGCCCTTCTCATGGCCCACTTCTCCCATGCCCTGTTGGGCATCCTGGATGAGGTGTGCCCTCATCTACCTGTGGACCTCCAGGCTACAGTAAAACAGGTCCAAGACCAGGGCCAGACTGTAGAAAAGCCACAGCTCCAGATAGCCATGGACACTGGGGACTCCTGTGCCCGCTCTGTGGTGGCTGCAGTGGTCAGGCGCTGCAGGGCATGGCTGTGAAACTCTACCTTCATGGAAGACACCCAGCACAAGCTGGCGGATGTCCCCTTCCTGTGTGCTGACTTGTTCGGGCCTGGGGTTGAGGGCCACCTCACCTGCATTGAGAAGTTCAGTGCCACTTTGGACTCAGTGACATCTGCTCAGAAGTACACCAAGGGCTCTAAGCAACAGAAAAAGAAGCCCTTTCGGCCCACCTCCACTCCTGCAGCCAAACCAGCCCAGCCTCAGGCTGGATAGCACGCCCAGGCCTGGTGACCTCAGCCAAAGTCCATGGCCTCGGTCCTCTGTAAGCCTGGTGGGAGAAGCCCCAGTGATTCTCAGCTGGGCCCTCCTCCTCCAAGCCTGCCCAGTGACAGGATGAGGTGTGCCTCCCTCACGCACATCACACCTCCCCTGGGTCCTCCTGTGGTGGGCAAGCTTCTCCACTTCCTTCCGCCTCGTCTGCTGTCAGCATGGACAGGTGAGTTCTTGAGGTGGTAGGCCACGATCTGCCTCTTTAATTCGAGCAATACCCTCCTTGCCGAGCCCACGCCCCATGGGAGGACTTGGTATCTGCAGACATTCTGTCGGCTCTTTGGGACGACTTTGCCCAGCTGCTCCACATGGAAGTCGTGGTTCCGGTCGCGGATCCACCAGAACACCAAGGGTTTGTCTCCAGGTACTTCCTGGTTTCAAAACAGATCGGGACTGGTGCCCCGTTTTAGATGTGCCCGACCCGGATAGGTTTCTCAAGTCGTGCACCTTCATGAGGCATGGGATTATAATGTCACAGACGATGCCCCATATATGACCATTGTGCAGAAAGAAACATTGTCTGGCATCAACAGATAGCTGTTCTTTTGTTTTGCAGGGCTCTTTGCCCCCCGCACCTCCCGGAACTAAAATAATCGACTCTGAGGGGGTGTGGACACGGTGGCAAGGGATAAAAGGAAACCTAAGAGATTCCCTAGCAGGGAATCAAACCACAATACCTCCAACCCACTCACTGCAGGGTCAGGTGCTCTAGCCACTCCACCATGGGAGTGGCTCAACTGAGCACCCAACTGGCATTGCCTACATACACGTTCTCCTTCCTGGTGAGCGACAGGGGATAGGGATAGTAATGCATCGCTGATATTCTCCTGTTGCTCTAATCCCCTACGCTCTACTTGTAATGGGCTCCTGCTCTGCGCGGTTATGACTCTTTACCCCTTCAGGATGGTCTGTCTCTCTCAGATCATACCATCTCTAGAGTAAAACATGTTGTTTTGCTCCTTGGATCTTCAAGACGCGTTCTTTCACATCCTGATCCATCCATCTCACAGAAGGTTCCTCTGCTTCTGGGCGGAAGGAGCCCTCTACAAATTCCATGCCATGCCATTCGACCTATCCTCGGCATCCAGGGTCTTCACTAAGTGCATTGCAGTGGTGGCAGCTTACCTGAGGTGCCAAGGGGTCCGGGTTTACCCCTACCTGGATGACTGGCTGATTGCAGGTCCCACCAGACAGGCGGTGGAGTGGTCCAGGGACCTGGCCCTCCAGACCTGCATTATCCCTTGGCCTCCTAGTCCACAAGGCCAAGTTGGAACTCATGCCTTCGTAGGTGATCAACTTCATCGGGGCAGAGCTAGACTCTTGCAGAGCCAGAACCCGCCTCCCGGTGGACAGGGCAGAGGCCGTCTCCTCCTTTGCCTGGGCATTTCGGGTTGGGCAATTGCACTCTGCCTGGGACTTTCTGTGCCTGCTGGGTTACATGGCAGCCTGCACCAGTGTGGTCTTTTGGGCCAGCTGGAGAATGTGCTGTCTGCAGTGGGAGCTGGCCAGTCAGTGGTCTCAGCGCAGGGGTCACTTTGACCAGCTGGTCACTGTGATCCAGCGGATGTGGGATGCTCTCCAGTGGTGGGTACTCCTGAAATATCTGCTGGAAGGGATCCCATTTGTCTGCCCAGAGCCGACAGTCATCCTAATGACCGATGCCTCTCTCATGGACTTGGGTGCCCACCTGGGGGAACACAGAGTCCATGGGCTGTGGACCCTCGAGGAGTCCCGATGCCACATCAACCTGCTGGAGCTTCAGGCAGTTCAGCTGGCACTGACTGCCTTCACTCCTCCTATTTGGGGTCAGGTGGTCCAGGTCCAGATGCACAACACCATGACCATGTACTACCTCAACAAACAGGGTGGGACGCATTCCCTGCCATTGTGCATGGAAGCTCTCCATGTGTGGACCCTCATGCGCAGCCTGGAGGCCGATCTCCTAGCCATCCATGTGGCAAGGGCCTCCAGCCAGCTGGCAGATGCTCTCAGCCATGTGGGCGACTCGTCTCATGAGTGGTCTCTCCATGCAGAGGTAGTACACAGTCTGTTCTCCCGTGGGGCACCCCTCAGGTGGACCTGTTCACCTCCAGAGAGAATGCAAATCTGAGGCTATTTTGTGCCCATCCCCCTCAGCAGGGAACGTTGCAGGGGGATGCCTTCTCAAGGCCCTGGACCCCAAGTCTCTTCTGTGCATTCCCTCCACTTCCTTTGATCCACAAGGTGCTTCTCAAGGCCAGGAGGGACATGACACAGGTGATATTGGTGGCTTCGGACTGGCCACACTGGTTTTGGTACCCCAATCTCCTCAGCCTCAGCAGCAGGCTCCCGAGGCATCTTCCTCTCCACCCGGACTGCTCTCTATCGGTCAGGGGATGGTACTCCATCCGGACCTTCAACCCCTGCACCTGACACCCTGGTTCCTGAGTGGCTTCAGTTCAAGGCTTTGGGTCTGTCTAGAGATGTCCTCACTGTTATGGAGGCATCTTGGAAGGAGTTGTCCATGAAATGCTATGCCTTCAAATGGAAGAGGTTCTCCATTTGGTGTCAGGGCAAGGGGTTGAATCCTTTGTCCTGTCCAGTGGCAAGCTTTCTTGACTACCTGCCCCTTTCTCATTTGGGCTTTCATTTGATGACCCTCAAGGTGCACCTAGTAACCATCTCTGCTTACCGGGCATGGGCCGCTTTGCAGTTGGTGACGCAAGAGAGTGGTCCAACACTTTTTCAAAGGCCTTGACCACACTTCCCCTCCGGTGCATGAACCACCATCACCTTGGGATCTGTTGCTGATTTTGGCAAAGCGCTTGGGCAAGCCATTCAGACCAATGCACAGGTAAGAGATGCCACACCTGTTGTGGAAGACTGCCTTCTTGGAGGCTATAATGTCAGCCAGAAGGATCAGTGAGCTCCAGGCACTTTCAGTGGAGTCTGCATACCCAGTCTTCCACAGGGACAAGGTTGTCCTGTGCCCCAACCCAAAGTTGCTCCCGAAGGTTGTGTCGGAGTTCCACCTTAGCCAGGTGATTAATCTTCCAGTGTATTTTACCAACCACACCTCGGAGGCCGAGCACAGGCTCTATATTTTGGACCTGTGGCGAGCGCTCGCATACTACAAGGAGCACATGGCTGGAGTTCAGGGAGAGGTTCGCTAGCTATTCATTGCCTATGCTGGAGCTGTACCTGGCAGACCAGCAGCTAAGCAGATGTTTGGCAGGTGGATTGTCTCCTGCATTTATCTCTGCTTTAGGTTGGCGGGTAGGGAGCCTCCCGTAGGGCTTAGGGCGCATTTCACCCATCATACTGCTGTGTTGGTGGCTGCTTCTAGGGACATCCCTATTCAGGAAATCTGCTGGGCTGCTACCTGGAGGTCAGCATACACCTTCATTTCCCATTACCACATTGACCTTGAATCACGCCGGGATGCTGGTTTTGGGGCCTTAGTTCTCCAATCTCTGTTCCCTATGTAAGGGAGTAAGGGGTGTGTGCCTTGCCTCCCTCCTCCTCACAGAGAACTGCTAGGAGTCTGCCAGAAAGTGTAGATAGAACATCATATCCACATCCCTAGACAAACAGGTTACTTACCTGTAACAGTAGTTCTAGGAGTGGTATATAATGTTCATCCACACGGACCCACCCCCAACCTCACCCGGCTTGGGTGCACACAGTTGCTTCCAGCGGGCAAGATCTGGCATCGTGGGACGAAGCCGAGGGAGTTACCACCCAGATGGGTGGGAGGAGCCAGCTTGAAGATTTTCCGGTGAAGTCTTAAAGGGAAAGGCACTGCCAGAAAGTGTGGATGACATCATACAGTATATCACTCCTAGAACTACTGTTACAGGTGAGTAACCTGTTTTTCTGTATCATAGAAAGCTGTCCATGCAAGCTATTGAAACCTTCCACAACAGGGAGGGCGGTGGGTTATTTATGACTGAACGAGTGGTCCATTCACAAATGCTCTTACTAGGCAACATCTATGGCCTAAAAGTGGAATTGGATGCCTTTGCTCCTGAAATAGTGCAGGAAATAACTGCCCTATATGAAGTAAGGGACATGGTTATCCTGGGTGGGACTTTCACAAGATATTGGACCCCATTCTAGATAAAGTTAAGTACGTCACTCCCCACTAAGTTGCTGACAGTTTGACACTTGTTGATTTAGGAATTTCACCTTTTCGATCCCTGGAACTTTAGGTTCCACTCTGCCCCATACAAAAACGGTAGCAGAATTGATTATTTCCTTACTTTGATATCAAATATAGTAGTGTCAGTGGCTCATCAGGTTGCACACTCACCTCTGAGGATGTAAGATCAGCAAATTGTGTGTTCAAGCCACACATCAGGCACTTGGGGTAAAATACCAAAACTGACACTGTAACGCATCATGAGGGGGATGCTGCACTCTTGACTTGCTGTCTTTCAGATACGATGTTAAACTGAGGTCACATTTGCCTGTTTTGGTATTTGTTCAGGTGGACTTTAAAGATCCCATGGCACTTCTCGAAAAGAGTGGGGACATTTTATTAAGACAAAAATAGCAAACAATACATACAAGAAAAACTATAAATAAAAAGGGTTAAACCTTAAGAATTACAATGCTGATGAAAGACATGCTGAAAACCTTTCCATGAGCTGCTAAACAAAGAAGCAGAAAAGAAAGACTGTTCCTTCTGATACAGTAATTTAAGATAATCATGCACCATATTCGCTACAGCAGAGGTTGCGATTAATTTTTGTTGTAATGTGAAAACACAGTGGGATTGCCAAAGATAATATTTACATGATAGAAAACAGACCTGGAGGATACGGGTGGTGAACCCCAACCAAGGGGGAGGGTACAGGCCAAGCACAATAACCTCAAATGTAACAGAGGCAAAGAGAGGATTGTGCCACAAAGTACTGAGGTACAGCAAAACTCCCGGCTGTAGGGGCAGTCAAAAAGAAAGTGAGACTGAGTCAACAGCAACTCCTCACAGGTATCCCTGGGGCACATGCGATCCAACACCGACTTGTGTTTCATGGAGTCATGCACAGCCAGTTTCCAATGCAGACTGAGCCAGAGCACATCCCAAATAAATAGGGGGAATGGAGGTATTAGAAAGCTGGGAGAGTGCAACTTTGACATCAGCAGGGGATCAAAATTTCAAAATCAACTGGGAAGTAAAGTTAGTATCAACTATATTCTGGGACAGTAATTTCCTGGGGAGTGAGGGACACACCAAAAAGGTTAAGCGCCACTGAAAAAGTTTATTAATGTCTGTCAGCATATAAGATGGTACCCAAAAGGCACAATAATGGCCCAAAGGCTGTGCCCCGTGCCTGTTCCAATACGTTAAGAAAGGTACCAACCAGTCCTCAGCCAGGGGAACCCATACATTCTGTACTCCACCAAGGACAGGGGAAATATTACTCTCAAAAAATCTGCTGAAGTAAAATGCCAAAGGATTCACCATCCTTAATCCTCCATTGTTCTTGGGCAAATAAGTAAAGTTTCTTTGAATGGGATTGAGACGTAAGCCCCAAAACCCTGAAAAAAAAAGTACTATAAAGCCTGGTTTCCAAAGAAGGAGGAGGGGGTGGATAAACATAAATAAGGTGAGTAAAACATGGAAGCAATAATGATTTAATTAGGTAAATCCTCTTAGTTTTTGCCAGGTTCTGTTGCTTCCAATGTGCCAAAATACATGCCGCCCAATGGAAGCTGTCCATCCAATTATATAGCACAACCTCAAAGTGGTTAGAATATATGCTCAAATGTTGGACCAGGTCATGAGACACCAAAATACCTGCACAAGCAGAGGCCACAAATCGAGTGAAGTCCCCCAGCAGAATTGCTTTAGCTTATCATAGTTGACTTTAGAACCTGTACATGATGAAAAGTCAGACAGGAGAGATTTAATCACATCACCTGATGCCGAGCCCCCACAAATACACAGAGTTCATCCACATATGCCAGCACCTTGAGTTCTGGAGTGTCAGGAGTAAGCCGAAGATCTCTGAGGGGTGCAGAAGTCTGAAGGAGCCGTAAGAGGATCAGTAGAAAAGACATAAAGCAGGGGGCTCAGCGGGTAGTCTTGCCTCACTCCTCTTGTCTGAACCACAGGGGAACCCACTCTGTAATTCACATAAGGTGTCAAACTCACAGCGGAGTATATCTTTTGAATCCAAGACATGAAGTGGGGGATGGTGTACTGCATTAGGACATCGACTAGTAAAGTCAAAGCCACAGTACCAAATGCCTGTTCCTGATCCAGCGAGAGAATGTAGCCGTGGGCAGAGCCTCTGCAACCACGTTCAAACACTTCATGAAGCAAAATGAGATTATCCGATATGTGGCGATGGGGGACCGCACAACTCTGAGACATGGAAATTAAAGTGTCAGCTGCTGCCACTAGGCACCTGGTCAACAATTTTGCCAGAATTTTGTAATCAGTATTAAGGAGACACAAAAGTTTCCAATTATGTAACAAGATGTGACTGCTGGTCTTAAAATAAAAATGTCGAAAAAGCCTACCCATAGTAGAATGTAGGGTTGGTCCTGCCAACGGTTGCATATAAAGAACCTGTGGCGTAGGAGCCAGGTAATCTACAAAGAGTTTAAAGAACTCTGGGGAGAGGCCATCTGGTCCAGGAGCAATGTTATTGTGAAGCTCATTAATAGTTTCCAGAACCTCCTGTATGGAGACAGGGAGGGCCAGGAACTCTCGCACAGGTGGCGGCAACAGTGGGATATCGAGAAATGACGTACAAGGTCCAGAAAAACAATGGGCATGCTGGGGCCCAAATTTTGATTGGATGTACTCCTGGACTGTAGACATTATATCGGCAGGGACCGACAAAGGCGAGACATGGGGTGTAATGCCCACATGAACTGATGCTGAATCCGGGCCTCGCAAGTTTTAAAATCATCCAAGAACTGTGTCCGGCCATGGGTGCCAAATTTTGCTTCCAGTTCCAGGGAGTTTGCCCTGCTGTACCGGTAGGTTAGCATTTGGGGCTTGAGTGCCACAATATCCACTGCACAATCCCTGCTTGTGGCATGCATCACCAAGATCAGCTTCTGCAGCCTGTAACACAAATTCAGGTAATTCAGGTATGTGGTAGACTGCAAACTACAAGCTTTATTGAAAAAAATAAGAGCAGAAAATCTGCTTAGAATCAAGCCACCATGCCACAAAATCTTCCAATGTGTCCAGTACTGACTGACTAGCAAAAAAGACGGTCAGCCAGCCAGAGCATATGGAAGGCTCAGACAGCAGCCTGGTATTAAGTCAGGGTTGATTCCGGGGGAATGATGGCACAGTGAAGTGCAGCACAGTGCCATATGGTCTGGAGGATTCAGTGGGGAGAACTGAGGGACCAATGACTTGGAGGCCTTGTGACAAAAATAAATAATACATGTAGTGAGGGAGCCCTTCACAAATGTTGGGCATGGGGCTCCAGGGGACAAAGTCTATCATGCATCAGCTTTGGGAGGGGACAGCGCTGGGAGTTTTGCTCACAGGAACTGGGGCCATGTCTTCAGGTAACACCTGTGACAGACCCCCAGCAATAATGGCATCTTGGTTCAGACTGTCTGATCTATTGTGGGAAGCCCAGGGGCAGGTCTGAAAAGAGTGAGCCTGTTCTTCACATAAATTGCGCCGAAATGGATTTGGGCAGTCACGATGGAGGTGGCCATATTCCAAGCATCCAGAACACTGGTAGCATCACAAGTGGAGCTAAGGTGGGTATGAGCACTACACTTGTGGCACGTCTTTGGCTGCCCGGGATAAAAACAAACACCCATATCCCTCCCAGCTGGGCAAATGTTCTATTCCTGCAGTCATTTGGGACAGTTTTACTTTACGTTTCCAACCCCCCATCCACACCTGTTCCATGTCGATAAAGGGGTTGGGGGTATCCAGGACTTTGCATCGCTTATTTACCCAGTACAGCACATCAGAAATATTAACACATTCATTCTAGAATGGAAATGTGACAGTTTTACAGTAGCTTTAGTCAGTGGGATCATGAGAAAAGGAACTCAAAGAGGGGTGTCCTTCAGCCTGTCATACTTCAGCCTAAGGTGATCCAATAAAACAGAAGTGCAAAAACTGATGTAAAAAGTATTTTCTCCTGCTATATGGATCACAGCATACACATCCAAAGCCATCTAGCTCAGGGATTCCTTCAACAATTTATGAATGACATTGGTCCTGTCAGGTGGATAATCTACCCCCACCCCCCACCCCTATCGCAGCTGGACCACATTTCTACAGAGGATAGGGTCCCTGGCAGTGTTGAACAAATCCAACATCTTGGGGGGATGAGTACCATGAGAAGGCATAGTAACGGGGGCAGAGATGAAGGGAGTTTGTAACATAGCCAGCCTGGAACAGTAGAGGAAGGGGTGCAGAGGAAATCTGCTCTGGGGAGATACCGGGGCAAACTGCAGTAAACAAGGCCCCTTTAGAGCAGATGGTGACAGTCCATTGGAGGTGGGAGCTGGGGCAACAGTGTCCACCAAGGTTCTTAAAGAGGTCATTGGTGCTATTGGAGTGGGCACCCATGACACCCCATCCTCCGCTCTCATCCAGTCTGCGGAGATCAACGCCACTTCAGTGGTCAATTTGTCCATGGATTTCTGGGCTGAAGTGTAAGATTGTCTTTTCATAAGAGCCCTGGCACGAATGGATCATGAAACTGAGGGTTGTACAGCAGAATCAGCTGATAAAACACTGTCCTGGGAGCCCACTTGAACAGTCTGTGTGATGGGAATTTGAGCTGAATCAGCTAGTGCAGGAGGGGTATGCACATGACTGGCCGTCTCTGCACTGCCATCCCACACACAGTGGAGAGGAACTGTTAGCCCTGCTATTGAGGATGCAACCCCTGAATCCAGCAGTAAATCAGCAACAGCATGTTGGAGAGGTAATGGAGTAACATGAAAAGTATGTACACCCGATGCAGGAAAAGCCTCTGGAAATGGTGGTACACAGATTGAGGTGCCAGAGGAGGAAGAATGTGCCGCAGGAAAACACACACAGTCAGCCAGTTCTTGCCGGCGTCTGGTGAGACAAGTTTAGAGGCAGCAGGGATGACTGGACTAGTATAGCTTGGTGTACCATGGAAGCAGACCGTAAATCATCTCCAGGAGAAGTCAGGACAGTAACGAAGGCAAATTTCAGAAGCGGAGGTCCCACAAAGTGTCTGAGAGCTTGCTGGGGACTGTAACATAGAGAACGAGACCAAAGCCACTGGGGCTAAAGCGACAGAAGCGGCTTGCACTGTAGTAGGGGAGGTGGCACCTACCTGTAAACCTCAGAGGTCCAGAGGAGTGGCCAAATCAGATGGCAAAGTCCCAGGAGAGAATTTAGGATGTTGGGCCAAAATGCCAGCAAGAGTAGTGTCCAGAATGCCACCCAAGGAAAGCACAGTAGTGGCAGTATCGGTGGTCAGCTGGCACACTGACCGGGAGACAGCAAAAGAAGCTGTAGCTAAATGTTTTTTCTTCACGAGATAAATCCTTCCCTCCTCCTGAATGAGGGTCAACAAGTAACGTTTCTTGGCATAGAGAGCAGCTTGGAGCCACAGATCTTCTTCCTGCAGCAGGTCCACTGACACAGTCGGTCCATCAGGCAAAGCAGTAGAAACTGAGTTGGCAAAGTCAGTAGCCAGAAGTAGGTTGTCCTCAGTGCATCCAGGTCCCATAACATAGGCAACCTCTGGTGAAGCAGGAGAGGAGGCTCTCTCCCCTGCTCCTAGCACATCCATCCTCAGAGCTTCTTCGACGTCGGCCATCTTGGTAGAGTGCCAGATGGCCAGGGAGCCCTTACAGGAGAGTAGGGGAATTTTTATTGTGTAATTTAACAAACAAAAGTATTGGTTCACATTTCTAACACCATTATCATTTTTTCATAGTCATACCTGTACAAAAAACACACTAAAAAGAAACATTCATATTTCTTCATACAAGAAAAGGGATTCTTTAAGCCTTGATTTCCAAAACAAACACAAACTAAAAAAAAAAAAAACCCTCATACCTAGAAAAGGAACGGAGTATTATCTATACTGTCCTTATTTCGTTTCTCCCTCTTGTTGTCTTCTTTTTTTCCACTTCAGATTTCTAAAGTTTTTATCAATCGTACTGTCCCTTCCCATCTCAATTTCCATACTTCAGGGGTTGTATTATTACGATCATACTGCATTTGATTCCTTATTTCTCTCTCAGTGTGTAATACAACAGCCCTAGGGGTTAATACAATATGTTGAGTAACAAATTTGCCTCTCACTTGCTACAATATGTATTTGATACATGTAAATATTATCCTTAAAGTCCCTTACTCAATACCATGAAAATCTCTACTATATCCCACTACCATGTTTTCATATTTATCCCACTTTATTCTGCCATCTATAGCTTGTATAATGTATGGTAGAACGCTGTTAACTTTAGGAAATCATCATTTCCTAAGGTTGTTAACCTATCGATATGACGTAGATATGTTGTTAACCTATCGATCCTCACGTCACATCGATAGGTTAACTGTGAGGAGTAATTCTTTGTGTCGCTTTTTTTCCGGCGGGGAGCGACTGAAGAAGTGACGGGGAAGGACTGAAGGGCAGCGGCGGTGACTTTTAAAAGCGTAAGCTGTTTTACTTTTTAAGTGGGACCATACACTATAAAGATATATGGTCTCTCTATCGGCAACCGTCAATTTTAACGCCCCGAGGTTGTTATGGCGACGTAAACCTCTCGAAGCCGCTTTCCGGAGATTTCATATGGTTGCCCTGGCAACCTCTCGACTGTTAACTGACCGGTTAACGATAGAGGACCATACATTATCCTCTGTTTCTTTCCATATCTTTTTTGTGTAGATGCAATTTATAAAAAAATGTTCTAAGGTTTCCTCCTGTTGCACACATTGTTGTCTTGGGCACATTCTTTCAGCCATACTTTTATGTTTTGCATTACCTTTAACACCTAGATGCCTGTGACAGCTTAGCCACACCACATCCCACATGTGAGGTGGTATCCTTTTGTCAGTTAAATATTTTTCTATTCTGCCATGATTTTGTACTGCAATTCCTTCTTATTGCATTGTGGTTTGATATCCCTGTTCTTGTTTGGCTAGATAAACATTCTTTCTGTGTGGCATAGTGGCTTGTGTCTGTCAATTTCCATTTTTTTATTTTCTCAATTAGTGGCTTTATATCAATCAATCAATCAATCAATCAAAATCTTTATCTATCCAGGTGGGCACCATTGAGCAAGGTTCATTTGCAAGGTGGACCTGGTCATGAATACAACAAAGTACAGTACAGAAGCAGGTATACAAAAAGCAATAATATACAAGGTAGAAAAAGTATATACAGTGTATACAGTACAGTACAAGGTTGAAATAAAAAAAAAAAACAGCATTATTTTACAATTGAAGAAATCAGCAGATGTACAATCAACCATAGGCATAGAGGGGTTATAAGCAGAGATCTTTTGAGTGAGGTAGCCGGCAACTACACATATAGGGGAAAGAGGCCGTGTATGGGGTAGCAGGTTAGAGAGGTAAAGAGGAGGTATATATTACCATTGACTGGGGGAAAAATTGGGCTAAAACCACAGAAAGTGACGATGACTGTCGTGTACTTGTTTATTATGATAATGTCAGAGGAGGGGTAGATAATTGGGACACTACTATGGATGGGGTGGGACTTTAGCCAGGCTGGAGTGGATAGGGAAGGGTGGGTGCAACAGGAAGAGTTAATAGGGAAAGAGTGAGAGCCATATGTGGGTGTTATTTTAGTTCTCTTTGTATGGTTGGGTGAAGTATTCTACATCTTCATTATGGGGTCTAGCATTATTTTTGCTATTTTTTTCCAATCAGCTTGGGAGTGTGAAATAAAACTTTTAATGTTTGCTTGCAAAAAATACTGTACAGGAAGCTAGTAGGGTTTAATAGGTCCAACTCTCTCTTTGTTTATATGGCGTATATAGAATTTCCCTCTTAATGGGTTTAGCTTACTTCCCCGTATCACCTGAAATATTAAACCTAAAATTCTTGTGTCTAAGCTTCTGGGTATTGGGAAAATTGCTCCTATGTATGTAAATATAGGGAGCAAAAATGTTTTTACCATTGTCACTTTTTTCTTTTTAGTCTGTTGCCAGTTTTTCTATATTTGCACTTTTTCTGTACAGGCCTTAGTTTTTGTGCTCCAGTTTTCAACGGCCATGTCCCCTCTCCCAAAAGTTATTCCTAAGATGTCAATTTTTGTGTCTACCATCTTTATTTCTTGTATTTCATTAAGCTTTTCTGTCCCTTCACTTACTGCTATGTATCCCACACATTTTGTTTAATTTAAGCTAGCTCCAGTAATTTCTGAAAACTTTTCTACCAGATTAAGTGTGGTTGTAACACGGCCCACTGCAGACCACCGGAATGTAGCCTCTGAATTCGCCGAAGTGGCACAGCTGACTGAAACCAAGCAGGTATTAACCCACAGGTAACGCCCGCTCAGTCAGTACCAGCTGTCACCGTGGAGGCACCAGAGGTAACCCGCCGCTCAGTCACCACCGAGCCCCCACCGCGGTGCTAGAGACCAACAAGCACCGCTGCTCGTCCCCCGCTGTCACTGGCCGGCCAGACCTTGCACATACACAGCATGATCCTCCGTGGCCCGGTGACCTTCTCCTGTGCCCATCAGTGGCCCCCAGCTGTGTACCACTCCAGGAACCGAGAGCGGCATAGAGAGGTGACGCTGCCTCTGCAGGCACCGTGGCCCGCCCACTGTCAGAGAAGCCGCATCGCCTCCGGGCGGCGCCGCGGCTGCAATCATTGAGCCATGCAGTGTCCCAAGTCCCAGCACCGAGGCCACATGGATGTCTCTAACTGCCACCGAGCACTGCAGTCATTCCCAGCGCTCCACGGCGATGTTACCTGGTCACCTGTGCCCTGTAACTGAAAGAATTAGCGGTGCTGCACGATCTCTCTCCGTGCCTCTGCCCGTAGGGGATACGCCGCGACCATGCTGCCGCGGGTGATGCGGTAACATAGGCTTGTCGTCGCGTGGCGAGCCTATGTTACAGGCGCAATCACCTTCAGTGTCAGGCTCTGCAGTGGATTAATGCCCGCTGGGTGGTTGGACCCCTCGGGCTGCGTCCTCGGGCACCAACCCCCCCAGCAGGCGTTAATCCACCGGCAGAGCCCTCCTCTGTCGGTAATTAATGCTTACTTACTGCTGATGTGACATCTGGAACAGTTAGACATAAATCATCTGCATAAGCAGATGTTTTCGTGATTGTTTCTCTACTAGGTATTGTAATATTCCTAATCTCCTGGTTTTGCTGTATTAATTTCAAAAGAGGGGGTCAATGCGGAACACATACAATATGGGGCTCATGGGACACCCCTGTCTGACCCCTTTTATTTTTACCAATGGCCCTAAATATCCATTTACCATGGGCATTGCCGCTGTTGTTCCATATGGCTGCATTATCCAATTCACAGATTTTCCTGGTATTCCATATTTTTCCAGCACTTCCCCCATATATTTATGGGAGACTTTGTCAAATGCTTGCTCCTGATCTAGGCTGAGCAAGAAGCCCGTTATATTGTTCTGAGCTCCCATTTCTGTTAATTCGCTCAATAATAATAGGTTCTTCTGGATATTCCTCCCTTCCACAGTACAGGATTGTGATATAACAAATAAGTATGGTGCTGTTTTGGCTAGCCTGGTTGTCAACATTTTCATAAACATTTTAATATCAGTGTTCATCAAGCTCAATGGTCTCCAGTTCTTTATGTGTTTTCTCTCAATTTTTATTGTAAGAAAATCTGTATGGATGTACCTAATTCCGGGGCAATACTATTCCCCTTCCAACATACAGTTAAAACTACCATCAATATTTCAGCTAGTTCTGTTTTAAATGTTTCATAGAATTCAGATGTTAGGCCATTGATCCCTGGGGTGGTGTTATTTTGCATTGCTGTTTCTACTTCTTGAATAGAAATGGGTAAAATTAGATTTGTGGTCATTTCGATGGGTAGCTCTGTCACCATTAATTCTGTCAGGGCTTCTTGTATTTGTTCATTTACTGTCTCTGGATCCTTATATAGATCTGTCATGTGATGTACTATTGTATTCATTATTTTCTCCCGAGACTGAACTTCTGTACCTATCTGGTCTGTCTATAAGTTTATCTATCGTTCTCTGTTGGATTCTTGTTTTACAGCTTTCATATATGTCTCCAGTAGTTGTTTTTCCTGGTGTGCTTATTCTGTGCTCATATAATAGGGTTGTAGCCCTTAAATACTGAATTTTCTACATTTCTGTCCTTATAACTTGTATTTGTTCTGTATAGTTGCCATACCCTTCATTCACCAGATATATTATTCAGAAATATTGTGCCCTTAAGGTCAAGTATTTTTTGTATTGCTCCATATTTATGGCCCTTACTTCTTTTTGAAGTAGGTGTTTTATTTCCTGTTTTGTTGTTACCCACCACCTACTTAAGTCATCTTCCATGCACGCTACTGATTTTCTTGCATTTAACCTTTCAATAGTTGTATGGCTCTGTTATTTTATTTATTATTGTATTTGTTTATGAAATTATGTTTTAAATCTTGTACAGTGCCTTGATATTTTGAAAGGCACTTAAAAATAAAGTTTATTATTATTATTATTATAATTAATGGGCTTCCCTTTTTTCCATTGGGAAACTGTGGTGTAATTTGCTGTTATAAAGGAGCGTTTATAATGGCAAACACGCAGCTCAATTTTCCCCACACTCTTGCCAATGCTCAAACTTCGCTTCGCTGTGTCCTTCGAACAGGAAACCGTTCCTCTCATAAACCACCATGGAGAGAAACTGCCATGGACACTCGGCAGTAAGTAATTTTTAAAATTACTTCAGATGTTCCACACAGCTACCAGATGGACCCCCACGACAATATTTTAAATAAAATTAAAGTAGACCTCGCGCGCCAAGGTAATCTGACTGTGCTGGCACAGCAGTCTTTTTTTTTTATTTTATATAATTGCTGAGGCGAAATAGGGAAGCTACGCATAAACCCCTTGAGCTTCACTCTCGAGGTTTATGTAGCATCAAACCCCTCGGGTGTGTGTAAATTCTCGCTACACACCGAGACCCATACTTTATCCTATATATTATTAATAACCTGATTTTTTATGTCCTGGCTTTCCAGTAGTTTGGAATTTAGTTTCCAGTATCTTCTTCCAAAGTTTAACCCTTGCTGTGCTGCGGACTGATATATCAATCCAGAATTACTATGTGTTCTAATTCTGTCGGCAGCCTAAGGATTAAGTAACACACAGATACCGGAGCACTCGAAATGTGCGGGTGCTCACTCCAAAAAATTATTACAAAGCGCAAAAAAACAGGTAAGGAGAAGCACGTAAATGGATAAAGCAAAACATAAATCAGCACACAAATAAAGTGCAAACGCATGGAGCTCCATGGCTACTGCTACCCCAGCGCTTCGGGTCTTCTCGTGACCCTTTCTCAAGGGTTAAGTAGTCTGACATCCCTATATGAGTAAGGGCAAGCAGATGATCTGATGTTTCTACTGGTAAAACATGTGCTCTATGTGTCTTTAGGGATGGAGATGAAAAGGTAAAATCTGTCCTTGTGGCCAAAGTACTTTTGTAAAAGGTGTAGCCCCCACTATCATATTTAGTTCGATATGTCAATTAGGCCAAACTGTTGAATAATTTTATTCTGAGTGTTGGTATCGCAGTACTGTTTAGTGGTTCTTGCTCCTCTGTCAACTACGTTCACTACACAATTAAAGTCTCCTGCCCAAATAAAATTCCTTGTAGTGACTAAGAAGGGTTTAACCAGATTGAACAGATCTACCCTTTCTTTTTTTTTTGAGGTGCATAGAGATTTACAATTCTCCATGCTGTATTGTTGTGACAAAAATCTATCAGTAGTGCCCTCCCAGGACAGATTTCAACAACTCTCGTTACTGCATAATTATGCCCAGTAAAAAGTATCCCTACTCCCCCACATCTTTCCGTACCAATGAAGTAAAATGATGGTCCCAAACTCCACAATCTGCTTGCTGCAGTAATGTCTGCATTGGTATTAAGTATGGTGTCTTGCAGCATGTAAATATCCAAAGTGAAATCTTTTATAACCGAGAAAGTTACCAGTCTCCTCTGGTTATTCTTGATGCTGTTCACATTTAGGGTGGCCACCTTATTGGTTTTGGAGATGTCATAATAAAGTTTTACGGATGTAGGGAAAACAGGGACTATTCTAGGATGTTTTTCCTAACCTGCCACTCCTTCTAGGTTGGGATCCTAGTTGTTTTTGTTTATTTCTCACTTCCTGTACTTTCTCTGCTAGCTGCTCAACTTCTGATTCGGAGGATATCCCCTGTTGTGACGCGATAGTCAAGGATGTCTCTGTTTCTCCCCCTTGGACAAGTCCATCAAATCAAATCAAACGTTATTTTTATAAAAAGTGCCTTTCCAGAACCAAGGTGCTTGTATATAACACAATAAAATAAATCAATAAATAAAACAATTAAAACCATAAATAACAGATAAAACTCATGACAGCAGCATTAAAAATCATTATATGCTAGGCTAAAAAGAAATGTTTTTAATGCTACTTTAAAACTTTGGATGGTCGGGCAGTCTTGCACCTGACGAGGTAGAGAATTCCACAGGGTTGGGGCCATAAAACTAAAAGACCTGGCCCCAGATGTCTTTAAACAAACCCTGGGAATCTCTAGCAATCCCTCGTCAGTGGATCGGAGAGAGCGGGAGGGACAGTAGAGATGAAGGAGATCTTGTAGGTAACCAGGTCCCTGATCGTGGAGGGCCTTATAGGTCAGCAAACCGACCTTGAAGGTGATCCACCACCGTATTGGCAGCCAGTGCAGTCTGCGGAGCACAGGCATTGTATGACTGGTCCTAGATGAGCTAGTCAGTAGCCTGGCTGCCGCATTCTGCATGAGCTGCAGGCAGCGGATATCAACCCCCGGTAACCCAAGGTAAAGGGTGTTGCAGTAGTCAAGACGGGAGGTAGCGAAGGCATGGACCAAAGTTGGAAGACCTTTAGAAGGAACCAGGTGCTTCACCCGGGCGATATTCCTCAGATGGTAAAAAGGGGATTTGACAACTGCCGACACCTGAGATTTAAGTGTCAAACAGTCATCAAACACAGCGCCCAGCTTCCGCACCCGGTCTGAGGTAGTTAGCTGAACACCCCCAAGCCATAGACTTGAAGGTGATCCCGCCAACAAATCCGTCTCCTGGCGACCTGGGTCCACAACCAACACCTCAGTTTTTTCTGGGTTTAACCGCAGCCACCTCATGTTCATCCAATCCTGGATTTTGGCGAGGCAGTTGTTAAAGACTGAAACAGCAACATCCTGGCAAGGCACAAAGGACATGTACAGCTGAGTGTCATCTGCATAGCAGTGAAAACTCAAGCCGTACCGCCTAATAATCACTCCCAATGGCAGCATGTACACTGCAAACAACATGGGTGCCAAAATGGAGCCCTGCGGCACCCCACAAGATAGGGGGAGTGATGCCGAGGAAAAAATCCCAGACACCACCCTCTGAGTCCTACCCTCAAGGAAAGATCGAAACTAACTGAGGACTGTACCAGACAGCCCACAGATGAACCTCAAGCGCTCCAATAGCACACCGTGGTCCACGGTGTCAAATGCCACAGAGAGATCAAGAAGGACCAAGATGGAACGTGTCCTTTGATCCCTTGCTATTAGGAGGTCATTTAGTACCTGGACAAGGGCTGTCTCGGTACTATGTCTCTTCCTAAATCCAGACTGGAAAGAATCATAGACATTGTGGCTCATCAAATGATCATCCAGCTGCGACGCAACCACCTTCTCAATAACCTTACCCACAAAGGGCAGGTTAGAGACAGGCCTGTAGTTAGACAATCCGGGTCCAAGGAGGACTTCTTAAGAAGGGGCCAAACCATGGCCTCCTTCAGAGGATCAGGAAAGATCCCCCTCTCCAAAGACATCCAGACAATCCCGGCAAGGACCGGACCGATTTTATTCACACAACCCACTAGGAGACGTGTGGGGCCCCGGGTCCAAACTACAGTTGGTCGGATGCAATAACTGGATGATCATCACGATGTCACTGATTGTGGGAAGGTTGAAGTCAGACCACACAAACTGGGTGTCTGACATCTCCTGCCGACCACCACAGCTCCCATTAGGCAGGGTCAAGCGGATACCGGACCTGATTGTGGCAACCTTATCCAAAAAGAACTGAGCAAACTCCTCACACCGTTCTTGAGAAAAAGCACTTCCAGGCTGAAGACAGATTGGATTGCACAATCTGTCCACAGTCCGGAAAAGCTGAGCTGGTCAATTCTGTGCAGCAGCAATCTCTCTGGACAGGAATACTGCCTTCTTACGGGTGATTGCTGATTGATAGACCACATAATGGTCTATCAAACTACGTTTGTCACAATCCAGGCCTGACTTTCTGCCAGTGCCTCTCTAGTCTTCGTCCAACTCTCCTCAACTCCCTCAGAGTCTCATCAAACCAAGGAGAACTGGGGTGAAGAGTGAGGGGACGAACACAAACAGAAGCAATGGAATCCAGGGCCCCTACCACTGCCTTATTATAGGCAAGTACCAGATCCCCTGGATTCATGCATTCACTCCGTAAACCCAATAAGCCCAGTACTGCCGTCAGGCCATCTGTGGAAACACCCCTCAAAGGGCGGTACCGGACCATCTCTGTAGGGGCTGGCCTACTAGGGGTGGCCTCGAAACTGAACCCAGTGGTATGATGGTCAGACCACCCGACTGGTTCCACCACCAAATAGGATATCTCCATCCCCAGTAGGAACACCAAGTCCAATGAATGACCACCAATATGGGTCGGGGAGGAAATAACCTGTGTGAAGCCCAGTGAAATCATTAACTGGAGGAAATCCTGACCAAACAGCGAGAGTTCATTGTCATCCCAAGCATTGAAATCCCCCAGAGCCAACCATCTGGGGGATCCCAGTGTCAGGTCGACAATGAAGTCTGCGACTTCCCACAGGAAAACATTCCCGTCACCTGGTGGACGGTAGACGAGAAGTATCCTGCACCCTACACCCTCGCCCATAATACATTCAAAGGAGTTGGTAGTTCCCATTGGTACCTGCATTAGGCCCAGTTCCGATCTAAAACAGATGGCAACACCCCTGCCCCTACGATCCATCCTGGGGCAGTGTATCACCAAGTACCTGGTGGAATTGCTGATGCCAGAACTGGGCCAGCATTCTCATCCAGCCAGGTATTGGTGATGCACGCCAGGTCAGATGATCCAACAAGATCCGCTATTATAGCGGTCTTGTTCTTAATAGACCTGGCTTTGCATAACACCACCCAAGTAGGATGAGAATCCGAGGATGAACGTGCCAGCTGCCTGCTACAAGCAGAGCCTTTGGGTATGGGAAACAGACAGGGAGGACCCCTTTCCTGGACCCATTTCGCCCCAGGGTGTCTCCTTGTCCCCACTATTCCTATCTGCCCACTCCTTTCCATTCCATCTCCAGGCCCAGCCCTCGTCCTCCTCCTTTTAGCAATCCCTAAAGCCCTACACCATCTATGTACCTCTGGTGACAGTGGAGGACAGAAAATAGGACAGAGGTCCCTGAGCATTAAGCAATGGCTCATATTTATTAGATAGTGTAATGGTTCTCAGTGTCTCATGGGTTTTAGGTAATTTTGCTTTGGGGTTGTTTTCTTTAGTGTTCGTTTCTTTGATAGTGTTGTTTTTGTTTTCGGTGGTGGCATTACTGTAGTATCCTGTTCATCCAGTTGGTTTTGATTGTTTTCTTTATTTAATTGAGATGTTATTGCATGAGTGTCATTTTGCACCATTCCAGTTTGTGGGGTCTCAATTTCTTCAGTGTCCATCTGCGTCTCTTCTTGGGGGGGTTCTCTCCATCTTCTGGATTTGTTGGTGCTGCCATGGGGGGGGGGGGATTCTCTGCCTGTTGAGGAACTGTTTCTGTCCATTCTCGTTCTTCTTGTCTCTGCCTGTGTTTTTCAATGCTTGTTTTCTGTGCGTTATTTTAAAATTACTTGTTGATCAGGCCTGTCATTCCTATTGTGGGTTGCCCATTCACAAGTGCAATAAACATGTCCAGTTTCTTCACACAGATTGCAGCGTGATTCATTTGTGCAGTTTGAACTGTTGTGGTCATATTCTAAGCATAAATTGCACTTTACACGGTTGCATGCCGTACTCAAGTGGTTAATGGAACCGCATTTAAAACATGTTTTTGGCTGTCCAGGATAAAAACAATGTCCTCCATCCCGCCCAAAAAAAAATGCACTTGGCAGGTGTCTTGGGCCTTGTGCTTCCGTTTGTAATTTGACTCTAAACTTCCACCCTCTGGTCCAGATGTGTTCTTCATCTAGTATGGGGGTGGGTTCACCTAATAAGTCACATCTTTGTTGTAGCCAGTGTTTTATATCGTTCACATTTACCCATTCATTTCTAAAGAGTATAGTTATCTGTTTAATGGCAGGTTTTGTAAGGGGTATAGCTCTGAAGGGTAGCCACAGCACTGTGTATTTCAATTTCTCATGTGTTGCCCAAAATCTATCCAAACCAATAGGAGTTTTAAAACTTATGTCATAGATGGTGTCTCCAGACGCATGTATAATAGCATACATTTCGTTTGAGAAGAATCTCATTGATTCCTTAATGAGTGTTCTGCCCACATTAATTCTGTCCAGCTGAGGTTCTAGGCCTCCCATATATTATAATCTTACAGCATTTTTCCTTTGTGCTGGGGCTGTGTGTTGGAACTCTTGATCTCTTTGTCTGAATCTTGCCCACACATCTAGGACTTGTAATGCTGTAACTTGCCCAGTAATTTGATTCTCTCCATTTTCTACTCTGTCTCCCCAGTTTTGTGGGGTGCCTTATATGCTTTCTTCTGACTCTGAAAAGGTAGTGTCATCACATTGAGCGGGGGTAGGGGAATTTCACAGTTCCAACACCTATGTCTGTAACAACGTCCTCTGCTTGCAGAGCCAGGTCAAAATCATCTGCAAAGTTTTCTGGTCGCTGAGTCCCCGAGGTCTCTGGTATGGGTAATGCAGTTGGATCGGGGATCTATTCATCTATTCTCCTGCCTCCGTTTGTTTCCAGCCTGCCTCCACCAATACTCTTCCCACTGTCCGAGAGGTTCTTATTTGTATAGGCCCTTCTGGGATAGTTTCAAATTTTCTGCCCTTTCTCAGCCCCTTATCCTGTTTTTGAACATTGCTCCTGTTTACATTTTTTGTGTCTCTCTTAGAAGTTTTTTTACTTACATTTTCTGCCATAACATTTGGATTTTCAGGTGCTGTGTTTGATGTTGGAATATTGTCCGTGACACTAAGCGTCAGCTGTTTGTCAGTTAGGACCTTTTGATGTTGTAGCGTTTTCAGAGCCCTTGGGCTTGGCCACTTGTCAGGCAAGGCCTTTGATCCTTGTAGCTTGTCAGTTTCTTCACCTTCTCCACCTTCAGTAGGTTCTGAGTTTGTGCAAACTTGCCGCTGCACTTGCCATTCCTTTCCCGATGTAGCCAGTATCCGCAATAAGCGCTCCCTTTGGGTTTTATTCAAGGTTTTAAGCAATTCTATTTCTTCACACTGCGTTTGTTCTGGTTGTTCTATATGAGGATCTACCTCTTTTTCCATGTTCTCTGCACCTTCTTGGTTATTGCAGTCGGGGAGGGAATGAACAAGGACATGATAGAAGGCATCCTTAGGATGGCAGAGAAAGGGGGGAGATACTGTTGATGGGGAACCTGAATATGCCAGATGTTAACTGGAGCACCTTTGCTGTAGCCACATCCAAGAGCAGGGCCATTCTCGATGCCTTACAGATGGCATGCCTCAGACAGCTAGTTTTGGAACCCACTCGTGAGGGAGCAGTCTTAGACCTCGCACTCTCAAATGAGGACAGTAAGAGGATCTATGATCTAGAAGTGGGTAGCCTTCTGGGAACAAGTGACCACCAAATAGTGTGGTTTACGATAAACTCACCTACAGAGTCAAGCCATACAAAAGTGAGGGTACTGGACTTCAGGAGGGCTGACTTTGGCAAAATGGGAGAGTGCCTTAGAAAAGCACTAGCAAACAGGCTAGAAGGAGGGGTGGAGCAACAATGGGGAAACATCAAAAGTGCCATCACAGAGGCAACAAGCCTTTGTGTGAAGCAAATAAACAAATCAAAACGAAAGAAAAAGCCACTGTGGTTCTCAAAAGAGGCGGCAGGGAAGGTTAGGGAGAAAAAGATAGCATTTAGGAAGTATAAGGAAACACAAAAGGAGCAGGACAGAGAACTGTACTGGTTAAGGCAGAAGGAAGCAGGGAAGGAAGTCAGAATAGCAAAGGCCCAAACCAAGGAAAAGATAGCCAACTTGGTTAAGAAGGGGGATAAAACCTTTTACAGATACATCAGGGAGTGTAGAAAGACAAAGGGAGGGATAGTGAGGCTGAATAGAATGGACGGTGAGTGGGCAGAGAGGGACAGTGAAAAAGCAGGGATACTGAACGAATACTTCTGCTCAGTATTCAGAAAAGAGGAGGAGGGGGAGGTGCCTAAACCAATTAACAGAAGCACTCTGGATAAGGGGATCGATTCTAGTCCTTTCACAGATGAAAGGGTTCTGAAAGAACTCCTAAAACTGAAGGTGGACAAAGCAATGGGGCTTGACGGAATTCACCCCAGAATTCTAAAAGAATGAAGGAGAGAACTAGTGACACCACTGACTACCCTTTTTAACAAATCATGGGAGGATGGTGTGGTACCTAAGTACTGGAGGAAGGTGGATGTGATTCCCCTTCACAAAAGTGGGAGCAAGACAGAGGCAGGAAACTACAGACCTGTCAGTTTGACCTCAGTGGTAGGGAAAGTGATGGAATCACTTCTGAAGGAAAGAATTGTTGAATACCTAGAGGCCAGTGGGGCACAGGACCCAAGGCAGCATGGGTTCACAGCAGGAAGGTCATGTCAGACAAATCTAATTGATTTCTTTGACTGGGTGACCAAAGTAGTAGACCAGGGAGGGGCTGTGGACATGGCCTACCTAGATTTTAGCAAGGCATTTGACACAGTCCCACACAAAATATTCATAATCAAATTAACCAGCCTGGGAGTGGGTCCCAGGGTGGTAGCCTGGGTAAAACATTGGCTGGACAACAGGACACAGAAGGTAATTGTAAATGGAGTCCACTCTGAAGAAAGAGGGGTTACTTGTGGGGTACCACAGGGTTCAGTACTGGGTCCAGTCCTTTTTAATGTCTTTATAAGTGACATTGCAGAGGGACTGGAAGGAAAAGTATACCTCTTTGCAAATGACACAAAGATCTGCAACAGGGTTGATACACAAGGAGTCATGGAGAGAATGAGAAGGGACTTGGCAAGGTTGGAGGAATGGTCAGAAGTATGGCAGCTAGGATTCAATGCAAAGAAGTGCAAAATAATGCACCTGGGAAACAAAAACGCAGGGGAAGATTACACAATGTGGGGGGAGGTAGTAACAACAACAAAAATGGAAAGGGACCTGGGGGGTAATCATAGCAGATGACCTTAAGGTTAGCAAGCAATGTGAGAAGGCAGTAGGGAGGGCTGGGGGGATACTGGGATGTATAAGGAGAGGCATCACCAGCAGAAAACAGGAAGTTGTCATCCCTCTGTACAGTTGGTGAGACCCCATCTGGAGTACTGCATCCAGTTCTGGAGACCCCATCTCGGCAAGGACATAGACAGGATGGAGGCAGTGCAGAGGAGGGCAACTAAAATGGTGCAGGGTCTGCTAGAGAAGCCATACGAGGAGAGACTAAAGGAGCTTAATATGTATACACTTGAGGAAAGGAGGAAGAGGGGGGACATGATAGAAACTTTTAAGTACCTCAGTGGAATCAACAAAGTCCAGGAGGGTAGCATCTTTCAGAAAAAGAGATGTGCAAGAACAAGGGGACACAATTTGAAGATGGGGGGCTCAGGGGCAATGTGAGGAAGTATTTTTTCACAGAGAGGGTGGTGGACGCATGGAACAGCCTTCCTCTGGAGGTTGTGGGGTCTAAAACTATGGGAGAATTCAAGAATGCATGGGACAGATATAAGGCAGTTCTTGTGGTGGGTAGGAAGAAATAGGCTGTTGGTTAACTAGGATCTGCAGCATATCCTGTAGTTAGGGAAATGGGCAAACTGGGTGGGCCAAGCGGTCCTTATCTGCCGTCAAAGTCTGTGTTTCTATGTTTCTGTCTCCAAGGCTGGACCTGCAGGAAGGGAGATCTGCTCTCCTGCAGGTACACCAGCATTTTGCTCATTCTCCGAGGCATCAGCCGTGGGTTTAGCAACTCCCTCTACTGCAAGAGTAGGGGAATTTCCCCAGTGTCCTGGCCAAATTTCCCCCATTCACTAAAAAGAATAGCAGCAACAGCTTTATCTGGTTCAATTTCAGTTGGTTACCATTTGTATTTCCCTCATCCCCCAGGACAAGCCTGAAAATAGGCAGACTTGTCTAGCCCTCCTTTCCTGGGCAATAAAAACCAAATAAATAAATATACCAGCTGTATAGGCATATTGGCCCTTTCATAATGTTGAATCATGCATGTGCGCATCTTACTTTCATACTGGGACCTGCCCCCCCCCCCAGATTTCTGGCATTACTTTCAGCCTGGCCATGCTCTCGGTAAAAAGGTCTACTTCTGTCTCCCCCCAACAGACAGCAGACCTGATCAACCACATTTCCAAGAGGGTTCAGTACCCTAAATAACTGGATGGTAGAAGTTCGTTTTCTTCTGTGCTCCCACTGCTCATTGCTTCATAAACAAAGGTTGGACTGGAAAAAAACATAATGTTAATGTCTCCAAAGAGGTCTGGTTTCAACTGCTAAGGAAGGTCCACACAGCTTTCAAAAATATTAGACCAAACTCATTCAGAAAAATATCCTTTGTAGGGGTACTACATTCCAGTGGTTCTTTATAAAGATGGTTTTCTGCTATCTGACTGCTGGAGATGTCACTCAGCCCCAGGCTCCCTGCTTCATATCCTGTGAAATTGCCCTGTAATTAGCCACTATTGAGATCATATCTTTGACTTCTTTTCCAGGGTTATGGGTATAATTTTCCCAAAGATCCCTTCCTTTAGATTTTGGGTGACAACTCTCTGCTCCCCTCACATAATGAAATCTCCCAACTCTGTATTCCCCTTGTGACTGTAGAACCCAGAAGGAAACTACTTGTCAAATAGAGCTCAGACTCACCTCATTGGTCAGAGAACAGATGACTGCTCTGCCCCATATAGCCGAATATGAAAAAATGTCTCGTATAGTGAATTGCACCCTTCCGAGATTCCCAAAGTATGGGCCCCATGTTTATGGGTGGCATCACTGTCCCCGACTTAGAGGCGAGAATAGATAGTACCTCAAGGTCCTAATAGACCCAGTATGGCTTCTGCCCTCCCCAGGTGTGATTTTACTCTACAGGTCCTAATACCAATCTGGTGAAGTTGAAAGCATTTTTTTTCATTAAAAAAATGTTGAGTTGTTTTATTTTTAGATAAGAAACTCAAATGTATAGCTGCTGACAGTCACATATCATTTTTGGCATATATTTCACTGTGTTTATGACCTACCAGATATTGTGTATGTATTTTTGTAATGTACTGTGTGGTGTATTTTGCCTCAATAAATTGTTTAAAAAGAATTCTATTATGGCCCTCTACTCAAAGTTACCAGGTTCAGTCCAAGACTATAAAATATAAAAGCATTCTGCTTGCTTGCTGACAACACTACCCATTTAACAATGTCCCCCTTCATTACTGCTGCAGGACCATTTTAAAAATCCTGGATCTGATACTGCTATTACTTGTTTTTACAGCTCCTGGGCAAGCACTTAGGATTACCACAGTAGACAGTAGTTAATAAACAGCAAATGTGGCTAATGCAAGATGCAATGTGTCTAATGAAAAATAATGCAATGTACTGCATTTTTAGTGCAAATACTCTGACTTGCAGTATGTGTTGTACTCTGTTTGCCTAGTACTCACCCAAGCTTGTTAAAATAAAACACTGAAAGAGTAAATGACTCACTCAGGATAACAACATAAGTTAGTGGCTGTGGTGGTATTTTAAACTGGTCCTATTGGTTCTCAAGCTTGCACTGTATCCACTAGACTGCTTTATTGGCGTATGTGTGTGTCTGTATGTGTGTGTGTGTGTGTGTGTGTGTGTGTGTGTGCATGTGTGTTCACGTTTAATGGAGACTGTAATTGTCTGTGTATATATCTCTGTGTTGTAGGATACTGTATGTTGGCATATATGGTATGGCGTGTTTACGTGTTAGCAATCTGAATAGAGGGGTGGTGGGTACCTGAGTGTGCATATAAGTGTGTGTCAGTGAGTGTGTGCATATATGTGTGTGTATCAGTGAGAGTGTATGTCCATATATGTGTATGTCTGTGTAGCAAAGTCTGACAGTAGCTGCAAGCTTGATGTATAAAATGTTATGTTTTAGTTCTGTTATTGTAATGTAAGTGTGATATGATGTCACAATCATACAAGTAAATTACAATCCAAGTGTAGCCCAGCCCTACCCGGTGTCTAGGGGCATGATGGTGATAGTCCGTGGGAAGGTGGTACACGGCCACAGCAGACACTTCGCCAGACAGCTTATGTTTACCAGGTCCTCATAGCCACCGGAGTGCCAGGCTCTTCAGGTGCTGGGCTGAAGGCCTTCAGGTTGGGCTTTCGGTAAATCTTGCCCAAGATGCCACAAAATGTCCTCCCAGGCTCCCAAACTCATATCCTGTAAAGCCAATGATGCTGTTGACCTGCTAGGACCAAAACAGGGCCAGTAGGGCAATGGCTGTTCTTTGGCTAAACAGCTGGCACCTCGACAAGCAACATACACAGGGAGTAGCTCTACACCAAAGCCCTTGTGTTGGCAGAAGACACACTCTCTTGACGCAGTAGACTTGCCCACTAACTTCCATGTCCATTTAAGCATTTCAGTGGGTACTTTAACATCCGAGGCTGAAGGGATGTGTGCCATCTATTCCACTGAATTGGCAGCGGTTTAATCGAAAGCCCAGTTAGCAAACTAGCACCGTCTCTGTCGTTGATATGTCGAGCTGATACCCAGACACCAAATTCTGATATCACCAGTCCTGCCAAAACAGGTCCATACAGTCCAGTCCAAGAGGGCTCCCTCATCCATTTGCATGGGTTTCACATGGACCGTACACATGGCTCTTTCCTCAGAAACCCAAGCACCACATCCAGGCAAAGGTGCAAATGTTCTCTGTCCTCCAGTGCCATATTCGTTTGGTTACAGTTCATCAACAAAGAAATTAGTAACTGGGAACAACAGCCTCCAGCACCCATAGCACCCCAAAATCATATTCCGGACAAGCTCCGACATGTAGCCCACTCCTCCCTGGTGTCTAGGGGCATGGTGGTGGTAGTCTGTGGGGAGGGGGCAGCTGCAGCAAACACTGTGGCAGACAGCTTACATTTACCAGGTCCTCGCAGCCACTGGGGTGCCAGGCTGTTTGAGTGCTGGGCTGAAAGGGAACCCATGTTAGTTCCAGCAACATTTAATGAAATAACTTGCAGCAACACACTTTACAGAAACATGGTGGGGATCCCATTTAATTAAGTAATTAATGCAACTCCATGGAGCCAGAAACAGTGGATATAGTTCAGTGTGGTAGCATTTCACATTTGACAGAGATGGTCGCACAGTCCACAAGCACAGTCCAAACTTTTGGTGAAGGATTTAACCTTTGGGACGTGGTACTGACATCCCCATAGCCTTATTCAGCTCTGTATTCCCAGTCCATTCTTATCAACTCAGGCAACTCTGTATTCCCAGTCCATTCTTACTCCCCCTACTCCCATAGCATCTCCCCATGGGGCAAGTTAGCCTCTCACCTCGGGGCCACCAGCTCTGTTTTGACTCTCATCTCGGCTTCTCAAAAACTTCATTGAGTGATGGTCCCCAAAGATTATGGGCAACTGTCCCCAAGCCAATATCCTACAGCCACTCATCTCTTCTAGATCTCTCTCTCAATCTTCAAGGCCATGAAACGGGGAAGCTCCCCAGGCACCACTCCCTGCCACCCATCTCCTTAGCTCTAACTTGAGCTCCACTCTTTGGTTGCAGTCCCCCTGGGGCATGTTGCTCTAGTCCCACCAGGGTGGCATGAATAGAGTCCCACATGAGGCTTGAAACTCTGGCTGCCATCATGTTCTTTTCACAGCTCTCTCTCTCTTCACACTGCAGGGGCCTAGAAATCCTTCAGCTGTCTGGAGCAGACAATCACCCCTGCTCCGGTCCTCACACTTTCTCTCTCTCTCTCTCCCCCTCGAAAAACCTCCTGCCCACTGACTTCTCACCTGGCTTAAATTTAGCCCACCTGTTGTGACTTCCTGCCAGCAGCAAGCCTCCCCAAGGGTGACTCAGAGTTAACCCTTTGTTGGCCAGGGCTGTTTTAGTCCAGATTATTCCCATTGGTACACTAAATGTACACTACCTTAAGCTTTATTCCCCGAGGGGGGTTACACAAGTAACATAGTAATTTGGGGTTCCTTATTAGGGTAATGCATTACCAGCCTTTGTGGCTTTGACCAGAACTTGTTTCCCAGTCAAGGTTATTTATTGTGTTTAAAAAGCAGTTAATGTGAACGTCGCTTCCTAGTTTGGTGTCAGTAAAGCCTTTGACTTGGTTTGCCATCGAACTTTACTAGAAAGGCTTTATGAACTGGGAATTAATATGGAATCCTTGAAGTGCTTTAAATCATACTTAGATCAAAGAAAGCAATGTGTGGCTCAACGGTCCATTAATTCACCCTTGAGAAAGGTGAAGAGAGGGGTCCCACAAGGCTCAAATTTGGGGCTTAAGGAGAATATCAAATTGTTTAGTAAAATGTGTTAGGAAAAAATTAACCCAGCAGCTGTTGATTCTGGCATTGTAATGTGGGGGGTTATTATATGTAAGCAGTAAGGCACGAAGGGGTGTGTAAACCATATTGTACATGCATGGCCAGTAGTAGTAGTATATAAGGCGAAGGCCAGTGACTCAAGCTACTGGCCGTTGTAAAATATGGCTTACACACACCCTGAGTGCCTTATTACGCTTTATAAATTGGCTCTTTTTTTTACTTTTGACTATTGGGAAAAGCATGTTTATATGTAGAAAAAATAGATATACTTGTGTGCATTTATGATAAAATAGTCCTTCCGCGAACTGAAAGTAATGTAGTTGATGATGTCACTGCATTGTTTCCTACTTTCTTCTTCCTGTTTTTTTTTCTCTGTTGTTCTCCACATTCAAGATATGGAATGTTTATCATGGAATGTTTACCACGGAATACATGGATTCAAAATTCTGCTCAGTTCCACTGGCAGAATGTTTCTCTCCCAACATACTGTACACACAGACAACAAAGGCCTTTGTTACAGCCAGAGACTCAGTTATCTAGCTGTCATGGCAAGATGAGGAAACTTCCCTGATAAGCAGGTAAAGATAGAAGGGGGATTTTTCACGGTCAGCAAAGAAACAGTTGTAGTGAAAACTATAAACAATACTTATTGTTTCTAATCTGTTTATGTATTTAAGGAGAGTATGATAATCAGGGGAACAACATTTAATTCATTTATTTTTTTATTTAAGGTAGTTTTATTTTTAGGGCCCAGTTGAAGTTTTTTTTTTTTTACGGTGTAAATGTAGCCATGTTTGTGGTAGAAGATCAGTTCTAGCAGTAGGGGGCTAACTGAAATGCCTGTGTTCCAAATACCCATTGATCTGTGTTGCAGACTCTACTGCTGAGCAGTCCTTTTTTTAACCATGTGTAAACCATATTTTACACATAAATAAGAGCCAATCAGATTACACGATTTTACCCTGCCATTTTATAAAGAAACGCGAACAAAACCTTGTTGAACACGTTGGATAAGGTGTACTATAGAAAGGTGTACTATAGACTTGCATGCTTTGCTAACTGCAGCCAACTGGGAACTCACCACTGTAGAGTGTACCAAGAACTGGACTGGTTAGGACCTATTGAAAAGAGGCAATATAATTGTCTAACCTGGAGTTTCAAATTGATTAAATCTAATGTAATCCATCCACTACGGGGATTAATAATGTTTGAAACAACAAGAGACACAAAATATAACCTAAGAACCAATGCATTAGACCTGTTGCTTCCCTGTAGTTATAATAGGTTTGGGGAGGTTACGCTGCAAACTAGCTTGGCAATGTCCTGGAGTAAGGTTAAGTTAGAACTAAGGGACAATAATTCTGTTAAAGAGTTTCAGTCGGCTTTGAGAAAATCCCCCATGAAACTCATACAATTGTTATGCATAATATTAACAATTGTTCTGTTCAGTGTTGCAATGTGTTGTGATGGGCTTTTTTATCAAATATTTACTTTTATATTTTATATAGATGTTTTGTACATTGTTGTATGTTTTGTGTTGCACAGGGCATTCTTTGTAAATAGCGATTTTAATTCCTAATGGATTGTGCCAGTATAAAAATAAACTTTTATCAAATCAAATTAAAATTCTAACATGCAAGTCAACATATGTATTGCTGCCCTGATTTGTTGGATGGATATTCTATTATGATTGCATATATATATATATATATATATAAAATAACTGGCGAGCAATTTTTTCTATGTGCTCAGCCAGTTGATATTTTTGGTTGTTACGGCATTCATGCACTCTGCCTGTTAAAACCAAGAGCGCTACCTAATTGGCTCGCGTTCTCTTTGTGGGCGGGCTGAATATTTCCACTAACATGGTGGTTACGTCAGTCCGTTAGCAAAGAGCCAGTCTGTTAGTGAGGAGCTACCATAACATTCGTCTCTCCTTCGAAGCATTACATTTTTTTTAACTGTCTGGTTAATCCTGCATTTAAATAAAAAAAATCTCTATCTGGTTGATCCTGCTGTTTGTCGGCCGCAGACGATACCTCGTTGCTACCAGAAATGGGACCGTGGCTGACTGCATGCAGCACTACCTAACCACAACGACATTTCAAATAGTGAGTTCCAAAATAACTAATTGAAAAATAATCATTGTCAAGTTGTCAAGAGGGAGGAGGAGAGGAGACTGTGTGTGTGTGTGTGTGTGTGTGTGTGTGTGTGTGTGTGTGTGTGCCATGCACAGGCAGTCTACAAAGTCAGGCTGGGAAAAATTGCTCACCAATTATTATAAAAAATAAAATATGGGAAGTATCAAACTCGATTTAATTCCACACCCTCAGTGTGGGATGCTTTAATAAACCCCCTTGGGCTTCACCATCGGGGTTTATGTAGCATCCCACACCTCGGGTGTCCATTAAATTCTCATATCACACACTTCTCCATCCATTATTCTCTATATATTATATATTTTTTTTCCAGAAACAGTATCACCTTGTGCTTGTCTTTCATTGTCTGGGTGTGTGCTTGTCCTGTTCAATTTTTGTTAACAGATCTGCGTCAGTAACCCATGTACCATTTCACACATGTACAGCTGCAACAAAAATAAAATTACTTCACAGTTAAAAACTTGATAGGCTGGTTTTCAAAGAGACACGTGTTCTTGTTAAATTTAAAAAACAGGCTACTGAAGAATCATATTTTTTTATGAACTTCTTTAGATGCAGTAGAGCAGATCACTTTTTTGTGTTAATTTGTCTATAATTAGACTTTAATGTACTCTATAGGAATTAGACAACTGCAGCTTTAGAAAATCGAAATAAGATTACTCAGAGATGTTAGAGGCCCACTAGTGTTGCTGCCCATGAGCTTGGAGTGCCGCCGAAATTTCCCATGACAGCGCTTGTACAGCTGTAATTTCGAAAAGCTTGATAAAGTTGAGATCCATTCAGAATAGGGTGGAACTTGGCACTAACTCATCTAAGTAGTAACATCACATACGCCCAACACATATTTTTATTATTAGGTTTTGTAGTCAAGTAAATACAGGGATGAGTAAATCAGACCATTCCCACATAAAATAGCTTGAAACTAATTAAGTGCAACATTCAACTTGCTTATTACAAAAGGGTTTTGTTAAAAGAGGGGTAAGGAATTCCTTGTTTTGTTTTTAGGATTTAGGATATACGTCCTCTTAGAAACTAAATTCATAGTTGACAGCTTTACAGAACACCCTCCTGAAGAGTTTAGCTGGACTGGCATTGAAATCTGCTAAGATAGAGGCAAGCATAAAAAAAAAAAAAAAATTAGCCCAGCAAAAACAAGAAAAAAACTTGGTTAGATTTTCAGTTGTGATAACCATAGACCAAGCTATGAATTAGAATGCATTTTAAGGTCCTTCATCGAAATGATCTGTCATGAACTTGTTGAACAAGTCTGTATAGTAGTAGTGTTTGTTCCACATGAATATTTCAGCTTCATTTATATTGCAGATATAGCCGGCTGTGATTTAACATACTATTATACTCATTGCCAGCAAATTAGGCCTTACGGTCTATTGAGTCTGCTCGAACCTCAGATCCCTTGTTGGGAACCGGGGCCCTCCCCCCCTTGTGTACCAGAAGCCCCTATCTTCCCCCCAGGCCAGGCCCTCATCTGATATATCCCCTTTCTGTATCTGTCCCACCCTCTCTTGAAGCCCTCCACCGTGGAACCCTGAACCAGCTCTTCAGGCAGCGCATTCCAAGGATCCACCACCCTCTCAGTGAAAAACCTCCTCCTCTTTCCCACCTCATGCTTTCACTTTCCAACTTCAGACCATGTCCTCTGGTGATACTCCCTCCTTTACTCTAAAGATCCCCTCCGTGTTTACCCTATTTATTCCCTTGAGGTACTTGAAGACCTCAATCATGTCCCCCCGTCTCTCCTCTCTTCCAATGAAAACAGGCCAAGCTCCTCAAGTCTGTCCTCATACGTCAAATCCCTCAGTCCTCATATCATCTTGGTAGCCCTCCTCTGTTCCCTCTCTGGGAGCTGTATGTCCCTCTTCAAGTGTGGTCTCCAGTACTGTACAAAGTACTCAAGCTGTGGTCTAACCAGTCCATTGTACAGCAGCAGAATCACTTCCCTGCTCCTAGAGGTGACCCCCCTTATGATGTATCCCAATATCCTGTTTGCTTTGCTAGCTGCTCTCTTGCACTGCTCAGAGTTATTTATACATGCATCCACCATGACCCCTAGGTCTTTTTCCCCTGTTGAGGCCTCCAGCGCCTCCCCTCCCAAGGTGTACCTGTATTTAGGGTTCCCCCACCCAAAATGTAACAACCTGCACTTGGTGATATTGAAATTTAATTTCCAGATGTGAGCCCACCTTTCAAGGTTATCCAGGTCCACTTGCAGGGCCAACCTCCCCTCTTTCCCCTCTACTGCTGCTCCCAATTTGGAGTCATCAGTGAAGAGACTCATTTCACACCCTGTACCCACCCTGATGTCAGATATGTGTGCAGTAAACAGGATTGGACCCAGGACCGAGCCCTGTGGTACCCTACTACCGACCCATCTAGGATTTGAGAGCTCCTCACGGACTACTACTCTCTGTGTACGTCCAGCCAGCCAGTTTCCTATCCATCTGACCATCAACAGGCCCACACCCATCCCCATCAGTTTCTCCACCAGACCATTGTGGGGCACCGAGTCAAACACCTTGCTGAAGTCTAAGAATAGTACATCCACAAGCTTTCCCCTGTCCAGTTCCGATGTTACCCATTCGTAGAACTCTACAAGGTTGGTTTGACATGATCTACCTGGCACAAACCCATGTTGCCGACTATCCAGACCTCCCACCTCCTCCAAGAACAACCCCAATCGTTCCTTCAGTATACTCTCCATTAATTTTCCCATCACTGAGGTCAAATTGATGGGTCTATAGTTACCTGGTACTCCCTTGACCCCCCCCTTTATGGATTGGCACCACGTGTGCCACTTGCCAAGCCTTAGGCACCCTCCCTGTCGCAAGCGACCTGTTGAAGAGCTCTGCCAGGAGTACGGCCAATACGTCCGCTGATTCCCATAGTACTCTCGGATGAATGCCATCCGGTCCAGGAGATTTATCTTCCTTAAGGGCCTTAAGGGCTTGCCACACTCGTTCAGTGGAGATAGCATCATCCGCACCTCCCCCACCTTACTGGCCTTTTTATCCTTATCCTGATGTGACACCCCTGGGGTACCTCTCCCTCCCTTATGCTCCATTTCTGTTGCTCCCCCGATCCCATACACTACCGCTTCTATCCCCATTGTGCCTTGCTTTGTAAATATCCCATCCCCCTCCCTAGTGAACACCAAGGCGAAGTACTCGTTTAATACATCCGCCTAGTCCCTCGCCTCTTCCACACACCCACCTTCTGATCTCAATCTTCCAGGCTAGCCCTTAGTTTTTCTACGCTCCCCAATGTACCAGAAGAATCCCTTTTCCCCTCCTCATATCCCCTGTGCCAGCCACTGCTCTTTACTGGACTTTGCCCCCCTCCGCACCATCCGGGTGACTTTTCTAGATGCAAGACGGTACGTTTCAGTTTCACTATCCCCTCTCATTGTTTTGTAATTTTTGTAGGCAGCCTTCTTTTCTCTGACTGCTACCTGAACTTCACTGGACCACCAGCATGGTTTATGTGACCTTGCTCCCTTACGCTTCACCTTAGCGCAGGTCCTGACTACCTCATGAAGTCCCTGTTTTATGACCCAACTCTTTTTCACATCTGTCATTGTTGTACTCCCTTTCAGGTGATCCTTGAGAATATTTCCCATGCCCATAAATTCTTTCCCCCCCGAAGTCCACGGCCATTGCCCTAGTTCTCTTCCCCCTTCCCCCCATGCTTATTTGAAACCAGACAGTATCATGGTCGCTCCCATTCAGGGGATCCTCTACAACCAGGTCCCTTACCAGATCCCCATCTGCGAGAACCACGTTCAGGACATGCCCCTTCCTCGTGGGCTCCATCACTTGCTGTGTTAAGAACACATCCTGGAAGCCGTCCAGCAGCCTCTGCTCCTTGGCCACCTTAGAGGACATGGTTCCCCAGTTTGTACCTGGCATGTTAAGGTCCCCTATCAACACCACTCCCTCCCCCTTTAAGTTTGCGCTGGGCAATAATGTTGTCCAGCAAACCATCCTCCAGAACATCACCCATCCTGGGGGGCCTATATACTATGCCCAGCTTGACCTTACCTCTTGCCAGGGTTCATAAGGTGACCCATAAGGCCTCCACATTTCCCTCTGCCTCTTCTACCCTAGCAATTTCTATGCCATCTCTAATGAACATAGCCACTCTGCCCCCTCTGCCCTCCTTTCTATCCTTCCTAAGCATAGTGTACTCCCTCACATTTAGGTCCCAATCATGGTTTTTGTTGGCCCACATTTCCATGACCGCCACCACATCTACCCCCCCTCGAGTTTAATTTAGATTTAGTTTAATTAATTAACAAATTAATTATTTAATTGGTCAAGTTAAGCCCTACAGTACATCAGAGCAGCCCCTGCTGCTGAGACTGAACTCTCCCTGTTAAAACACAAATTATGTTTTTCTCCAAATATTATCTGTAAACAGGACCTCCTAGGCACCTCCATGGTTTATGAGGCCAGATACTTAGCAAGAAAGTAGCTAAGGGAGGGCAGGAATCAGCTCCGATTTTCACTGCACAGTTCCTTCCTGCATTCAAGAAAAATAAAGACAGTGTTTCTGTAGAAATGTAGACTTCAGAATAAGTTAAACCAAGAAAAAGGTTTTTTTTTTTTTAAAGTAATGCATTTACGCTAGTTGCTAGCTCTATGCATGTGTTGGACTCTCTGCATGAACCCTTACTGACCCTATGGACCACACTACGCAGTACACAGGGCAGGGTTACACTGATCTTGGGAGTTCTCTGGACAGCTCTGGATTCACAAATAAAGTCTGTCACCTGAGGAATGATGTCAACTTCCAACCAGTATAGCTCCCTTGCACTTGAGTGTCTGGTTGGGTTTGGGGTGGGTTGGAGGTGTGGTCGCACTGGGGACCCAATTACACTTATGCAGAAAGCAGGATACACACTGCTTGGCACATAAACCGTGGTGCCCCACTACACTGAGAGAAAGCAGTTGTAACCACTGTACAGACGCAGGCACACTATCTTTTTGGGGCCACGCAGTCCCAATAATTTATGGCCGACTGTGTCGAACCCTTCTCCTGGGCATGGAGGGTTGAAAGCCCCTTGGCCAACAATGTTTATTACTTTTTATTTCTTTAAAAAAAAATTAATGTGGTCACCAGGGGCTCTTGGACGTGAACTGCGCTTCTCCGAGATTCCTTGCTCACTTGGAGCAGGGTTCCACTTCGGGACCAGACTGGGTATCCTATAGCACCAATTGTGGTGATGTAATCCATGCTTAAAACTGTCTGATCCCCTTGCTGGTTGGTAAAACCTCCCATTCTTGCACTGTAGGCACCAGCAGATCTCTTGCCAACCATGTGTCCATGTGGGCATCTAAACGATGTATTGTTTACATTCTGTGATGGGCTGCCGTCGGAAGTTTGGTGTCCCAGCCAACTCCACACCTAGGCCTCCCCATTACTCTCCAAGTACAGTGTGCTTAACGTGAGGGGCTGTGGGGGAATAGTGATTGCCAACCATGTGTGTCCAACAGGAGCATGTTCCACAGCATGTAGCTGCATGTCTTGGTGCGTGCCTTTGCTGATGTATGTCAAGCCCCTTAGTGCTAGGATCCATAGTAAAAACATCTTTATTTTTATTTTATCCAGTTATCTTCAGCTAACATGGACTGGTACATTGAACAATCTGTTGGATCACATTTATTTCAGTTTTGCCTTTCTGCCCTGCTACTGTTATTGGCCCTGTGGTCACCTCTGGCTTTCACTCCAGAGGGAGGCCCTGAAGCAATCAGCTCCAGAGACCACACTCATAGTCTGTGAAGTTGACCATCTCAGGAACTAGATGAATAGTTACAAATGATCAGGATGGCAACCTGATGTACTTTAAGACATCCTAGCTGAACACTATAGAGCAAACTTCCTGTTTAAACTCCTGTAACTGCACATACATTGCAAGGTAGTGAGGATGGCCAGGGACACACAATAAGAAGGGTACAGGTAGGAGTAAGGAAAAAAAAGGGGTAGTGGTAAGTTAAGGGTCCAGCAGTAGTTTGGATATAGGTGAAACACCCTATTTAGGATAGGAGTAAATAGGGGGTTAAAGAGAGCAAAACAAAAATAGGTAGTGCAGAGGCAAGTTAGGTTCAAGCAATAGTTTGGACAAGGGGTAAAAAGGATCTGTAAGAAGCAAAACAGAAAAATAGGCAAGGTGGGACATAGTTATGCTGGGAATGGTGCAGTGCAGTAGCTGTTGGGTGGCAGTCTTCAAGGAGACTTTCTGGAGACTGCGGTGCTTCCCCATCTGCATGTACCTCTCGGGGACAAGAAAGGAGGTTGCTAGACTCCAGGCTGAGTTGGCTAGGATTTGCAGTGTCTCTGTCCCCTTTCAGGGAAACATAGAAACATAGAAATTAATGGCAGATAAGGACTGCAAGGCCCATCCAGTCTGACCATTTTTCTACCTTACGAATGTGTCACAGGCATGTACTCTGCTAATGGCCTATCTATTCATACTCATCTGTATTGCTCCCTTATGCCTATCCCATGCCTGTTTGAAGTCCTGTACTGTAATCATATCCACCACTTCCTGAGGTAGACTGTTCCATGCATCCACCACCCTTTCTGTGAAAAAGAATATCCTCACATTACCCCTTAATCGGCCTCCCTCTAGTCGCATGCTGTGTCCTTTTGTCCTGCTATTTTTCTTATATTGAAACATGTTAGACTCTTTCACCTTGTTAATGCCCTTAAGATGTTTGAATGTTTCGATCATATCACCTCTCTCCCTCCTTTGCTCTAGGGTATACATATTGAGCTCCATTACTCTATCCTCATATGTTTTCTGATGCAGTCCCTGCACCATTTTGGTTGTCCTTCTCTGGACTGCCTCAATTTGGTTAATGTCCTTGTGAAGGTGTGGCCTCCAGTACTGCATGCAGTACTCCAGATGGAGCCTAACCAGTGTCTTGTAAAGAGGAATTATTACCTCCCTCTTACGACTTGCGATACCCCTACTAATACACCCCAATATCCCATTAGTCTTACCTACTGCTTCAGTGGTCTGCTTGGATGATTTCAGGTCATCGATGATAATGATGCCCAAGTCTCTTTCTTCCCTTGTGACTGCCAGCAACTCCCCTCCCAGCCTATAGGTGGCTTCAGGGTTTCTCTTCCCTGTGTGCATGATCTTGCACTTCTTTGCGTTAAACCCCAGCTGCCACTCTTCTGACCATTTTGCCAGTTTATCCAGATCTCTTCACATTCTGCCTACCCCATTTGGATCATCTACTCTGTTGCAGATCTTGGTGTCATCTGCAAACAGACAAACCTTACCCTCCAGTCCATCTGCAATGTCACTGATGAAGATATTGAAGAGGACTGGCCCCAGGACTGATCCCTGGGTACCCACTTGTGACTTGCATCTCTTCTGACTGTATACCATTTACCACCACTCTCTGTTTTCTGCCTCACAACCAATTTGCTACCCAGTTTACTAACTTCTGACCTACCCTGAGCCTACTCAGCTTATTAATCAATCTTCTGTGTGGAACAGTATTGAAAGCTTTGCTGAAGTCAGGGTAGGCGACATCAACTGCACCCCCTTGGCCCACCACTCTGGTTACCCAGTCAAAGAAATCTATGAGGTTAGTTTGACAGGACCTTCCTGTTGTAAACCCATGCTGTCTTGGATCCTGTGCGCTTATGGATTCCAGGTGTTGCACTATCCTTTCCTTAAGGAGTGCGTATATAATATTGCCCACTACTGAGGTAAGACTGACTGGTCTGTAGTTCCCTGCCTCCTCCCTGCTACCACTCTTGTGGAGCGGGATCACATGAGCCCTTCTCCAGTCTTCTGGGACCTCTCCTGTGCTCGAGACTCACTAAACAGTTCTGATAATGGCTTTGCTAGTTCCACCCTTAGCTCCTTTAGTACCCTGGGATGTATGCCATCAGGTCCCATTGCCTTGTCCACACTGAGCTTACTGAGCTCTTGTGTGAGCCTTTCTTTTGTGAAGGGACTTATGCACACCTCCCTCCTCCCCGTGTCCATGGTGCTGAGCTGTGTGCCCTGCTCTACCATCTCCTCAGTAAATACTGAGCAGAAGTATCTTTTTAGGATAGATGCTTTTACATGGTCCTCTTCCTCCTCACATGCCCCCTTATCCCCTTTGATCTTAGCAATACCCCCTCTGGATTTTCTCCTTTCACTAATGTATCTATAGAAAGTCTTGTCCCCTTCTTTTACTGTTTGTGCTAGTGTTTCCTCTTTTTGGGCCTTTGCCTGCCTTATTGCCTTCCCTGCTTCCCTTAGGGAAGTTTGGTATGCCTCCCTGTCTTCATCCTGCTGCATTCCCTTATATTTCCTGAAGGCCAGCCTTTTGGCTCTGACCTTTTCCTCTGCCAAGTCTGCGACCGCAGCCTCAAAGGATGCCAAGAAGAAGGAGTTGCAGGACTGTGGTGAGTTTGAGAAGGGTGAGGGTGGTGGGTCAGAGTCACATCCCCCAACATGGTACCACTGCAACATTCCTACGCTGCTTTGTCAGGGTGAGACTGTCCCACCGAGGCATCTGCAGTAGTGACCAAGGAGGATGTGGGGGTCCTCCTTAGTGGAGACCCCAAGGTGGGTGGCAGAGGACCCCAGATTAGGAGGAAGCAACTCCTGGTGGGGGACTCAGTTGTTAGGGGGATAGATTTGCAGACAGGAAGGAGAAGGAGAGGGAGGTTAGACGCCTCACCAGTGCCACTGCTTGGAGGGATGTGGAACGGATCCTGAGGATTACTAGGGAAACAGGATGGGAGGGAGAGCCGGATGCCATGGTCCACCTTGGGACCAAAGACCTGGCTGGGGATGAGGCTAGGATAGTACAGTACAGTACAGGAAAAGTTCATGGAGTTGGGGATGGGTCTTAGGCAGGTAGCATGCTCAGTGGCCCTTTCTGAGATGCTGCCTGTCTATCACAGGGGAAAAATAGGGCACTCCATCAGGGATCAACCTTAACCTTTTTTTGCACTAGCCAGCAGGGCAAGTTGATTCAAAATTGCACTAGCCCACAGATGGTTGCACTATCCCTTAATTATAATAGTAAATTTTGCTCACGTCTACAGGAAACAATGCAAGCAAAGCCAAGAAATACTCTGATTATTGCACATTTATCCTGCTCCCACATTGCTTCCAGCTCCCCAGCAGAAAAAAAAAGACTGCAATGCCATCCATCACAGACAGTGAGCCCCCCCCCCATTGTTTTGTACCATGGCCTCCTCTCTTCCTCTTTCTGCCACACACACACACACACACACACACACACACACACACAAACAGAGGATATCACAACAGCAAATGTTCAATCAAGCAGTCCTAGGTCTGCGCACACAAAAGCTGGCATCATCGTGCACCTCACCACGCTGTCACCACCACCCATAGGGCAATGAACAGAGTCAGGCAGAGAAAGACACTCACGGTCCCCACCCTACAGTCAATTGGAGACCTGCACTTTTGAAAGTTTTTGTACAGTCTCAAGTGAGCTAGGAGCACATCTAAGATTTCTTTGGGGTGGGGGCTAGACAAACCTAAGGGGCTTGGAAAATAGAAAACTATGACATTTTTATTTGTAAAAGCATTGATTTTAATATGATCTGCCCCAACAATAACAGATTTGTCTTTAACATTGTCCTTTCATCAGCCCAGGGGAAACAATACACAGGCATAACACTGTACTATTTCTATTTCCATATAGGATGATCTCTGCACCCCAGGAATGCCTATTTCAAGGTTTCAAATTATGTATTTTATCAAGGTTTATTTTTGTACCAGACATGATCCAAAGCTTTGTTTTTAGGCTGAAAGGGCATGCTGAGTGGGATAAGGGTGGAACTGTGTGGATGGTGATGGCTGGCATGGTCCATTTAGAAGAGCTGAGGACCCCCTACACTTGCCAGTAATGACAGCTATGGATCTATGGATGGTCACTTCAGTGTCTGGTCTGCAGTGGTGTCCAGGGAAAGAACAGTGTTAAGAGATTTGGGAGAGGGACGTTATGGTGAGGCTGGGATAAAACCCACCACCTGCAGGGCCGATCCTGTATACCTCTTTGCATTTTGTCACTGAAATGTTGGATACAAACAATCAAAATGTAGAAAAATGAGGGGCACTGGTCTTAATAATATTGGACAATTGTTAGACGTAGACACATTCTGAAAACTAGAACCTAGTGACTTAACAACACTCTACCTTTGATCTCTCCCTGGACACTAGCTGAAAGTCTTAACAGTGGAGTGATAATGGCTCATATTGAGTCATTTGTGGGATCCCTCTCTTGAACTGTGAGATAATTGCAGCTCTTAATGAGCTGTTAATCACACCTGGCCATCTGGAACATTGAGAGAGATTAGCATGAGGACTAGAGAAGGCTAAAGTAGAGATTTTTTTTAACTTCATTAACAGCCATGAAAATCTGCAGTACTGAAGCCGGGCATGTAGAGAGTCTGAAAAAGTGCTGTATTTAAATTTTGAGTTTTATGTATTTTGTGTGAAGAGATGAAGCAAACTGAAAGAGGATAATAGTAGGTGAATTTTATGTATTTGTTTACTAATAGGTGACAAGGGAAGGTGAATGAGCCAAGGTTCATTTCAGGTGTAACTGGGGAAGGGTAGGGAGTGAATACATTTCAAAAGGTAACTGCAAAACAATCAAGAAATACACAATGAACAATAGTGCAAACAAATATGAACAATAAATTAATAATGACTTGTGGTATTTGATCAGTTTGTAGACTGATGGCAGAACAGCCCATATACAAGGATTGAGCATAGAAGCGCCAACAGCAATAGCAGGAAGGAGCAAAGTAATCCCAGAGAAGTTGCTTAGGAGCAGGGAAGGATGGGGAGAGGCAAAGTATTTAGGAAGGTTGTAACCCCCCTGCAAATGGGGGTTCCCAAAAGACTTCCAGGAGCTTGCTTGAATGCTCCAAGCCTGAATGGTGTTTGGCATTTAAGCCATTTATCAGTGAGTGTTTTTAGAGCCTCTGGTACTGTCTCTTTAAGAGCTGTCTGCTTGCAGACATAATTAGTTTGTATGGGGGACTGTGTGCTCTCTGAGTACCACTGAGCTGCTGCCAATTCACTTCATTTTTGCAGTCACTAGGAGTGCAAAGGGAACCTATCTGAAAGATATAACTGTTTGCCAGAAATTATTTAGAGTAATAATGAAATTACAGTTTGTCTAACCTGCTTTCTTTGCAGTCAGAACTGTGTCTGCTAGTTCCCATTCTAGTTTTGAACTGCTGAACTGGACCAATCAGTGTGGGTAAGCTAGCTCTAAAATGGTGCCTTGGACGAATCAGAACTTGGACTCATAATCTGAGCCAGCCACAAGAGGATTGTATGGGCAGTGACTCTGGAGATGTAGTTTAGACTTCAGCACCTTTTGGACCAACAGCAGCAGTCTATTGTGAGTGACAGCCAATCCAGTCAAGAACTGGGAGGAACTCAAAGGAAGTGCCGGTTTGTCAGTTGGAGTTTCAGTTGAGCTTTGGCAGTGAAGAAGGAAGGGCCCTGTGCTTTTCAGTGTGCAGTTTTAGTCAAAAAAACGTGTAAGGCCCAGAGTTCCGGTCTGCAGCTTGTGTAACAGCTTATTAGGACTGAATCCGTCCTGTGAAAGAATCAAAGGATCTCTGAAGAGTAGAAACCAGGCTCACCCTGTAGAAGACTGGAAAAATTGCTGAAAATTGCACTCGGTCTGTCAGGAACTGAATCTGCTGTGTGTTCTCCCGGGTATTGTGCAGTAGTGCGGATCGGGATACAGATGCAGCCTGCCTGGTATAGTGCTTTCTTTTATATGGATGTGTGAAAGGGTTTGTGTACCTCAAGTGAGCCCTGCTGACATTGAAGGACCCTATCTTATTTGGAGTCGTGAGTACTAATTCAGGGTAAGCTCCCTGTTGAATTACTACATTAAATCCAAATGGAATTACTGTACTGCTGACTGTTTAATTCTCCTTTTCTCTGTGTGAAAGGGCCCCTACCAGCTACCCACAGTTTGGACTAGCCACTAGGGCTTGGGTACCCAGGGACAGTAACTGATAGGGATAGGCCTGTGCACTGAGCCATAAGGTAGATTATTAGAGTGATAAGCTAATTAACCTGATTTCCCCTGTCCTTGTTATATCCCTAAATAAATCAGAGCTGCTTGTTTCAAGCAAAGTTATACTGCCTGGAGGTATTTGTCTGTTAAAGTACTGTACTGTGATTGTTGCACTGTATCTCATTTCACAGGAGGTCCCAGTGCCGGAACCAGACCTGGGGGTAAGTGTATACTGTGAAGGTAATTCTGATATATTGTGTGGGCCACTAGTGGGAAGAAAGGGGGGTTGCAGTGTCCCAGAGGGCTGTGACCAAGTTAGTTTAACTATTGCAAACCCTGACCTCTGGGTGGAGGCACCCGCCATTGGATCCAGGCCCCTCAACCTGTTAGTGGCAAATCAGGCAGGGGTAGTAGCCCCTGGGATAGCGCCATCTAGGGGTTACAAGGTTATTTCATGAAGAGAGGAAACAGAGAAAGTAGTCTGACCCATGAAGGTATTGCAACAAGGGGTAACAATGTTTCAAGAATGAAAATAGTGGAGCAAGTAGGCTCTTTGAGCATAGGAGCTCTTTTTCAAAGGTTCCACGTCAGTATAAGACAAAGAACTGAAAGTGAGCCAAGTACTCAAAGGGGTTTCAATGTATTCATGGTGTACTTCACAAAGTACAGTACAGTATGTTAATTTTCTTTGGGGAGGCCCACGATTATTTCAGTTTTTGGGGGAGGCTCAAAATCTTTTCCACGGATTTGGGGAGGCTCACCGTGACAAAGTCTAAGAACTATTGCTCTAAACTCTAGGCTATACTGCCAGCCCAAAGATGGCCTGCATCCATCTGGGAGGGGAACCACAGTCCTCAATGAACGGTTTAAATGCTATATTGACGGGTATTTAAACTAGCCAATAGGGGTGGCAGAAGGAAACGGGGAGACATAAACTGTCCCCCTCCAAACTAAACTAGACATTGGGGAGATACCTAAGGGAAAGAAATTCCCAAGGGTACCCAACAAAAAAGGATACAAAGTGATAGAAGCGAAGAAAGATGGGACTGAGAGCAGAAGGGTTAAGGAGAGAAGGCAAAAGGGGACGGGGATGATGACAAACAGGATGGTAGCACATTCTGGAAGGCCATGTGTGAAAATGCTTGAAGTCTGGGAAACAAAATCCCGGACCTAGAGGCCATCATGGCAGAGGCTGACCTGGACATTGTTGCCATTACCGAGTCATGGTGCAGTGAAAACCATGATGGATATAGTGATTCCAAGCTACACTCTGTTCAGAAAAGATGGGGTGGGAAAGAAGGGGGTTTACATGAGGAATAGCATAAAGGCTACTGAGGTACAGGGAAATCAGGAAGGGGTTGAGGTACTGTGGGTCACTCTAAAAACAGGAAAGGGAGACGCTATTTGCATTAGCATGATCTACAGACATCCAGCGTGGTTTTGGGGGGGGGAGTTGGATAAGGTTCTAGTGGAAGCCATCCAAAAGATGGCAAACAAGAGAGAGGTGCTGCTGGTGGGGAATTTCAATCTGCTGGATTTAGATTGGAGCATCTCAGCTGCAGCTTCAGCTAGGAGCAGGGACATCCTAGACTCCCTGCAGGGGACATTCCTCAGTCAACTAGTAAAAGAGCCCAGTCCTGAGGGGGCAGTACTGGACCTTGTACTCGCCAACAGGGACAGTGTTGCAGGAGTCACAGTGGGTGGAAACCTGGGGGCCAGTGATCACCGTACAGTGTGGTTCAATGTAAGTACCACAGCAGGATCAAACCACACAAGGGAGAGAGGGTCCTGGACTTCAGGACAGCTGAGTTTAAAAAGATGGGGGAATGCCTCAGGGATACTCCATGGCCCCCCCAGTGGGCAAATCTATAAGGAGGGATAGAGAAGGCAACAAGCCTCTGTGTCAGACAAGTAAGCAAAAGCAGGAGGAAGAGGAGACAGCTATGGTTCTTAAAAGAGGTGGCCAGGAAGGTAAGGGCACTGAAGTGTGTAAGGGAGAAAGGGGAGGAGGGTAGTACGGAGTCACTTTGGATGCAAATCCAGGATTCCAAGAATAGGATTCTTAGAATGGGAGTGGTGTACAGGCCACCATCTCAGATGGAGGAGTTAGACAGGGAACTAGTGGGACGGATCAGGAGGACCTGCAAAAAGGGTAGTGTGGTGATTGTGGGGGACTTCAACATGCCAGGAGTGGACTGGAGCACCCCAACAACCAGGAACAGAAGGGAGCAGGTACTGCTGGATGCCTTCCAGGACAGTTTCCTGCTGTAAATGGTCAGTGAACCAACCAGGTTAGGAATACCCTTGACCTTGTGCTGGCAAATGGGGACTTTGTGAGAGAACTTATAGTGGAGGAACAGCTGTCAGGGGTGACCACCACTCAGTATGGCTCACATTGGATATGGGCAAGGAAGGAGTGGAATCTGGCACAATAGTGCTGGACTTCAGGAGGGCCGACTTTGGGAGGATGGGAGAAGTGGTAAAGGGTACCTGGCCAGAATTCAATCTAGTATGGACACTAACCAGAGGTGGGAGCTCATAAGCTGGGGATAGTGGAGCAACAAACTGCTGCAAAGCCCAGAGCAAGAAGGCTAGGGCTAAGAAACCGATCTGGTTGAGCAAGAAGGTCATGGAAAGGTAAGGAGGAAAGAACTGCCTTTAGGAAGTACAAGAAAACAGGGAGGGGAGGACAGGAGGAGTACTTGACAGAATCGAAGGAGGTGACAAGGGCAGTAAGGGAGCCAGCATCTACGGAACTCAGGCTGGCAACAAGGCATTAAGAAGGGGAGAAGGACTTCTTTAAGTACATCAGGAGAAAAGGAGAAGGACCACATAGTAAGGATTAGGAAGGAGAGGGGTTAGGTGGAAGCAGGGTGCGATAAGGCGGAAGCACTAAATGAGTACTTCTGCTCAGTATTTACTAAAGAGAAGAGGGGGTGACACCCAAGGTGGGAGAAATGGCAGAAGCAGGGTGGGAAGTGGTGACAGATGGGGAAATTATAGAGAGCAGAGTTCGAGAGGGTTTGAAGGCACTGAGGGTGGACAAGGCACCAGGCCCAGATGGCATCCACCCCAGGGTACTGAAGGAGCTGGCAGAGGTCCTTGCAGGACCTTTGGCAGACCTATTTAATGCCTCACTACATTTGGGGTGTGTACCTCAGGACTGGAGGATGGCTCATGTGGTGCTCCTTCACAAGAGTGGCTCCCAAGGATGAACCGGGAAACTACAGACCAGTGAGCCTCACATCCATCGGTGGTAAGCCAATGGAGAATATCCTGAAGGAGAGGCTGGTGGCCCTCCCTAGAGGCCAAGGACTACAGGACAGCAGACAGCATGGCTTCATGCGTGGCAGATCCTACCAAACCAACCTGGTCGAGTTCTATGACTGGGTAACTAGGCAACTGGACAGGGGCCATGCAGTGGATGTCCTGTATCTGGACTTCAGTGAGGCATTCGACTCAGTGCCACATGGAAGGCTGGGAAGGAAGTTAGTAGGCACAGGGGCAGGTGCAAAGCTGGTGAGATGGTGGAAACTGGCTGCAGGAAGGCAACCAGAGGGTGGTGGTGGGTGGGAGCTCTCACCCAGGGCAGTGACGAGTGGTGTTCCACAGGGCTCGGTGTTGGGACCAGTGTTGTTTGGGATATTCATTGCAGACATATCATGGGACATCAAGAGCAAGATCAGTCTGTTTGCTGATGATACCAAGGTAGGCGCAGTGGTGGATGACCTGGGGGATGGCAGGGTTGCAGGATGATCTGGCAAAGCTTGAAACCTGGTCAGACACCTGGCAACTGGGCTTTAATGCCAAAAGCAGTGCAAGGTGCTGTATTTTGGGGTGAAGAACCCAAGGAGGAGTTACCAGCTGGGGGAGTGTAGCTAGCCCAGACAGAGGAGGAGAAAGATCTGGGTGTGCTCATTACAGGGTCAATGAACAACTCGGCACAATATAGGAAGAGCAGTTGCAAGGCCAACAAAATGCTGGTTGTATTGCAAGGGGTATATCCTCGAGGAGGGAGGAGGTGATTCTGCCACTGTATAAGTCATTAGTTAGACCACACCTGGAGTACTGCGTGCAGTACTGGCGTCCGTATCTGAAGAGGGACATTAAGTTACTGGAGGGTGCAGGCTAGAGTGACAAGATGATCAAGGGGCTGGGGACTTATCATACGAGAGGAGGTTGAAGGAGTTGAACATGTACTCACTGGAGGAGAGGAGAGCGGGTGACATGATTGAAACCTTTAAATACATGAAAGGAATAAACAAGACAAGTACAGAGGAGACTGTTCAAAGTAAGGAGGAGGGACACAGGGGCCATGATATGAGACTGGGCCGAGGAAGATTCAGGAGGGAGATGAGGAGACCTTTTTACAGAGAGAGGGTGGTGGCTGGGTGGAATGCGTTACCTCCTGAGTGGTATGCAGTAGAACAGTGGACTGCTTCAAGCGAGGATGGGACAGGACAAGGGGAGGGTTAATGAAGGGGAGGGTGGAAGGGAGGGCAGCTGCGAATAGGGATGCTAGCTGCACATTGAGCAGACTTGATAGACCTCTAGGCCTTTATCTGCTGGCAAATTTCGTATGTTCGTATGTTCGTAAAGAAGTCGGCATACATGAGGTACAAGGAGGTACAGAAAAAGGAAGATAGAGAGGTGTATGATCAGGAGAAACAGAGGGAGGCAGGAAAAGCAATTTGGAGTGCAAAGGCACAATCGAAGGAGAAAATAACCCAGGCAGTGCAGAAAGGGGACAAGGTATTTTTCTGGTATGTCAGTGAAAAGAGAAGGGCCAGGGGAGGGATAGTGAGGCTTAGGAAGGAAGGAGGGAAGTGCATGGAGGGGGACTAGGTAAAAGCGGACATCTTGAACAAGTACTTTTGTTCAGTGTTCTCTGAGGAAGTGGAGGGAGAGGGATCACAGATAAGGGCCAGGAACATCGAAGGAAGGGAGGTAGACAGTAATCCATTTACAGAGGAGAGGGTTCTGAGTGATCTTAGAAATCTGAACGTGAACAAGGCAATGGGGCCGGAAGGGGTGCATCCTAGAATATCGAGGGAGCTCAGGGAGGTGCAGGCTGCAATTCTGATAGTCCTGTTCAAGCAGTTACTGGAGACGGGAGTGTTTCCGGAGGACTGTAGGAGGGCAGATGTAGTCCCATTTCACAGAAAGGGAAGCAAAAAGGAGGCTGGCAACTCCATAATAACAAAGGTAAAACTCCCCCATGGTTCAACAAAATTATCAAAACCCAGTTTAACCAGAAAATCAGACTATTCAAGAAACTCAAAAACAGTACACAACCATCCAAAAACATATTTATAAATACAGGTTAGCAGTTAAAACCCTAAAACAATCCATTAAACTTGCTAAAACTAAACTTGAATTTAAATTGGCGCACATTAAAGATTGCCACAAGTCCCTTTTTTTCATATTTAAATAACAAAAAAGGTAATTCAAGGGACCATAGGGCCTTTAATTAATAAGGGAGTTAGATTATTATCAGATGCCGATACTGATAACCATTTTTTTTATTTTTTTATTTTTTTTTAATTTTTATTTCTAGCATTTGGTGCATAAGCAGTAAAACACTTACATCTTGAGCAGGTACACATGGGATGAGTCCAGTAGTACATTACATAGGATAACACATATCTGTTCTATTGGTACATCAGAGTTTTTTTTTTCCATTTTTAAAAAGAAAACTTTCAAATATTTTGCATACAGACCAGGAGCTAAATGCAACCAATGCCTTAACTTATTAATCGGCATTATAAAACATTACAAATATAAACTGACCGTCTGAGATCTATTTAAGCTTTTAGCAACATATATTATTAATTTGTTTACTTTCCAGAGCTCCCCTAACGGAAGTGGTAAGAGATAAACAGTATCATCTACCCAACGTTTGCTAAAATAAAAAAAGAAAACAGCAAAGATAACTATAATAATCACTTTAACTGGTGCCTATAGAAGTAGATCACACCAAGACCAGCTTGTGCCTCTTATATATAGATTATTGTGCACCAGGCATAACCAAATACAGCATTAGGCAAATGAAGGTGGTGTATTAGAGTAGGGGTTGTAAAGCACTTTAGATACCCCATCACATTCCACAACATACATTCATACCCCCACAAACACTGGTTAGATCCGCCGTTATACTACTTAAACTTTTTAGGGGTATATGTGGAATAAAACTTTAAACAAAGCATCTTCAAACAGTCATAACCCGAGGTAACTGCATCCTGAAGGAACTCAACAAGCAGGAGTAGCAGTGTATGATGTCCCGAACTGCAATAAAAAGCAGTAACACTTTTAAATGTTAAACAGGAGAACACTGCAGTTAGATTGGGGCTTTATGACCTATAGGAGTACAGACCATGTAGATAGATCATCAGTCTGAACCAAAGTCAGTCCCCAACATCATCTTCCTCCTCCTCCTCGTAGCTCTCGTCTTGGTGATGCTTGGCTGCTATTCTCTCCATACAGGCCCCAGCCTCTATAGCGTCAGTAAAACAATATTGCCGGCGGCCTTCATTAAAACATAAGTTGGCTGGGAAGGCAAGGGAGTAGGTTATGTCCAGCTCACGAAGTCGCTGCTTCACTCCATCAAAAGCCTTTCTCTGCATTCGGGTGGAGTAAGACAGGTCCAGAAAGAACAGTACACGGGATTCACTCACAAAGACCAGGCCCCTATTTCATATAGCTCCTATCATGGTATCTCTCTCTCCAGAGGATCTGAGCATCAGAAGAACAGTTCGGGGGTTGTCAAGGCCACCTGGTCACCCAGGAGAGATCCGATATGCCTTCAGAATATGGACATCTTTTAAACTGGTAAGTTCTTCAAGCCATGTGTGCAAATAATTAAACAGATTGTCCCCTTCTGCGTCCTCAGGCAAGCCTAAAATTTGGAGATTTGCAGCTGTCACAGCATTTTTGAGCTGTTTCACTCGGGATCTCAATGCGGCTTGCTCTTTCAGAGAGGTGGCTGTTGCAGCAAGGGCCTTCCCCACCGTGGTTTCCGCCATCTTGGTTACCTCCCCCATGGCTTCCAGCCGATGTTCAATTGTTATAAATTTTTCTGTAAATCCATCTATCTTCTGGTCCACCTGTTAGACTGTTTTCGTTAAAGCATTGACTGCAAGGGTAGACTACTTGGCTCCAGTCGAATCTGCGCCTGTGGCCTGTGACAGGCCGGGGATGTCATCTGGTGGCTTAGCATTTGTCGGCCGCGGGGAGAAGAAGTCAGCTTTATCCGCCTTTGTATGCCCCATCTTCATTGCTGATTTAGCTCCCCAGATGCAATAAGACTTCCTCAACCAGTATCTGGTATTTTAAAGTTGAATACTGTAAAATAAGATGCTCTATTTATACAAAAAGAGTCATTGGATAGGGAGCTCTAGAAAAAGGCTGTTGCTGGCTAGACTGCTAGCTCCGCCCCTCCGCTAACCATTTTAATAACTATTTTTGTTCAGTATTCTCTATGCAGAATACAACTGCCCCAGTTCATCCCAATTCATACACCTTCTTTAAAATGACAAAATCTGAAATTTTACAAGCTATTAAAAGACTAAAAAAAAATACCAGCCCAGGACCTGATAATATCCACCCGTGGTTTCTGATTGAAACCACCCAGGTAATTTCTCAACCCTTATCAATAATTTTTAACAAATCTCTGCAAGAAAGCTCCATACCCAACGAGTGGCATACAGCAATTGTTAGCCCTATATTTAAGAAGGGTAACAGAGACAATGTTCAGAACTACCTCCCCATTAGGGTTGTCAGAACTAGTTCGGTAAAGATTCGAACCCTCCTCGAACCTGGTTGTTAGAAGCTACTAACAGACTTCAGACACTAAACGATTCATAAAGGGTTCGAATCACTGAGAGACGAGACGTTGTCTGTTTGCACATTACACTCCACGCACGGGCTCAGGTGGGGTCGTAGGCTGCGCGAGTCATGGATCTGTGGGGGTATTTAGGAGATGTGCCACGAGGAGGAGCGCCATTTGCAGAGGATCGAGTGGAGGTAGCAGCAGCGTAGCTAAACAGAAGCGTTACAGTGTTAGCGTATCGCTACTCTTGTCCAGTGGCCACTTCCATCATCCATTTTCCTGTGAGACCGAGAACAAGAGAAAGGCTGAAAAAAGCTCAAAATCGGGTGGGAGTGGGATTAGGGGGAGGTTCAGGACAGGTGGAGGGATTAATCAAGAATTGGGAAGGGACTGGGGAATAGGGAGGGATCGAGACCGAGATCAATCAATATCAGGACTGGAGGAGGACTCAGGAGGACTCGGAGAGAGAATAAAAAAAAAGAAGAAGTGAAGAACCTTTGTGAAATGTGATTATTTGAAACTGCAGCACTGCTCCGTCAGTGGTGCACACTGCACACTCAGCAGCTGCCAGCAACAAGCATAAGGGGCAAAAAAAGGCAAATAAATCTGAACCCTTCCCAGTGTAGTGTGTATGTCACAGAGAGAAGCCCAGTGTGTGCCCCTTGACTGCACTGTACCCTACCCAGTGTGTGTTACAGAGAGAAGCCCAGTGGCCAGTTGTGTGGTGGCATTAACCTTACATGACAGAAATGTAGAAATATAATTCTCATTCCCTGGGCTGTGTATGTGACTCCATCTCCTGTGGTCAGCCCATCACCCTGCTGCTGTGTGCCCCTTGACTGCACTGTACCCTACCCAGTGTGTGTGTTACAGAGAGAAACCCAGTGGCTAGTTGTGTGGTGGCATTAACCTTACATGACAGAAACGTAGAAATATAATTCTCATTCCCTGAGTTGTTGGTTATGTATGTGACTCCGTCTCCTGTGGTCAGCCCATCACCCTGCTGCTGTGTGCCCTTTGACTGCACTGTACCCTACCCAGTGTGTGTTACAGAGAGAAGCCCAGTGGCCAGTTGTGTGGTGGCATTAACCTTACATGACAGAAACGTAGAAATATAATTCTCATTCCCTGGGTTGTGTATGTGACTCCGTCTCCTGTGGTCAGCCCATCACCCTGCTGCTGTGTGACCCTTGACTGCACTGTACCCTACCCAGTGTGTGTTACAGAGAGAAGCCCAGTGGCCAGTTGTGTGGTGGCATTAACCTTACATGACAGAAACGTAGAAATATAATTCTCATTCCCTGGGTTGCGTATGTGACTCCGTCTCCTGTGGTCAGCCCATCACCCTGCTGCTGTGTGCCCCTTGACTGCACTGTACCCTACCAGTGTGTGTTACAGAGAGAAGCCCAGTGGCCAGTTGTGTGGTGGCATTAACCTTACATGACAGAAACGTAGAAATATAATTCTCATTCCCTGGGTTCGTGATGTGACTCCATCTCCTGTGGTCAGCCCATCACCCTGCTACTGTGTGCCCCTTGACTGCACTGTACCCTACCCAGTGTGTGTTACAGAGAGAAGCCCAGTGGCCAGTTGTGTGGTGGCATTAACCTTACATGACAGAAACGTAGAAATATAATTCTCATTCCCTGGGTTGCGTATGTGACTCCGTCTCCTGTGGTCAGCCCATCACCCTGCTGCTGTGTGCCCCTTGACTGCACTGCACTGTACCCTACCCAGTGTGTGTTACAGAGAGAAGCCCAGTGGCCAGTTGTGTGGTGGCATTAACCTTGCATGACAGAAACGTAGAAATATAATTCTCATTCCCTGGGTTGCGTATGTGACTCCGTCTCCTGTGGTCAGCCCATCACCCTGCTGCTGTGTGCCCTTGACTGCACTGTACCCTACCCAGTGTGTGTTACAGAGAGAAGCCCAGTGGCAAGTTGTGTGGTGGCATTAACCTTACATGACAGAAACGTAGAAATATAATTCTCATTCCCTGGGTTGCGTATGTGACTCCGTCTCCTGTGGTCAGCCCATCACCCTGCTGCTGTGTGCCCCTTGACTGCACTGTACCCTACCCAGTGTGTGTTACAGAGAGAAGCCCAGTGGCCAGTTGTGTGGTGGCATTAACCTTACATGACAGAAACATAGAAATATAATTCTCATTCCCTGGGTTGCGTATGTGACTCCGTCTCCTGTGGTCAGCCCATCACCCTGCTGTATGCCCCTTGACTGCACTGTACCCTACCCAGTGTGTGTTACAGAGAGAAGCCCAGTGGCCAGTTGTGTGGTGGCATTAACCTTACATGACAGAAACGTAGAAATATTATTCTCATTCCCTGGGTTGCGTATGTGACTCCGTCTCCTGTGGTCAGCCCATCACCCTGCTGCTGTGCACCCCTTGATTGCTATGTGTATGCCTATGCACAGCAGCCCAATCATTCTGTAAGCCTTGAACCTGGGATCCTTTAGTTGCAAACTGTCATATTCTTCAATTACTTTCAGTCCACGGTATCACAGTGTCACACAACCAAAATAAAATTTTGGGTTGTAGCCAGCGATCACAGATCACATTGCTTTGTTGCACAGGAATTGTTTGGGTGTGGTGTGTTCACTGCAGTATACTGGTAGTACTGGTACTTACTGTCTGTTATGGCTGACAGCAACATAGATGAAGCATCTAGTGCTGGTGTTGGAGCAGGTGTTGGTGGTAGTGGTAATCCTGGTGCTAACAGAAATAACCAAAATGTTTCACGTGATAAAAATTCAACAAACAGCAAAAGAGCAACAGTGAAGTGTGGTAAAGGGGGACCTTTTAAGAAAACCTGTACAGCTGCTGGGGTCACACGGAGAGGCACCATAAGGTATGCCATTCATGCTGTTAAGATCCCTGTGACTAGCAGCAATAATGCAAGTGACAGTGAGTCCCTCTCTGACTCAGACAGTAGCTCTTTGTCTCAGTCCGACACTGTTGTGTCTCGCGACAAATCATTACTTCCTCAACAAAGTGAAATGAGCAAGTCTGCTGACAATGAATCAGGTAGTGCACTTGCAAATACATCCAGCACTGTTGGCAATGAAAAGGACATATCCATTGAATCCACCACTTCTGTGTTGGCCAGCAATGAAAATCCATCAGAGTCTTCTGCCCACTCTTCTAGCACCAAGGAGCATGTCCCAGGTTCTGTTAGGACAGGTGAAAAGACACAAACAGTCTTTAGCTATCTTCCTAGCACTCGAACAAAATCTGTCACATCTGAGGTGTGGAATTATTTCTCTGTCAGTAAAACTGATCCATGCAGAGCAATTGTTCCCTGTGTAAACAGAGTGTAAGCCGTGGTAAAGTTGTGTCATGCCTTGGCACTACAGCTCTTAAACGCCATCTGAAAAAGCATTTGGTTTTGCTTGATCATCCAAAACCCATGTCCTCCATCTTCCAGACCGCACGTGAGAAGGGTCAGGAATCTGAAATGGATACTGAATTGTCTGAACTTGATGCGGGCAGAACCACTGCCAGCCCTAGGATCACTGTTACCACCAATGCCAGCACCATTAGTACCAGTTGCACATCCAGTGATGGCACTGAATGTATAAGTCCTAGTCCACCATCTCTGCGTCCATCTGCCCATCGAAGCACGGTGTATAATAAACCAGCAGGGACATCTTGCAAACAGCTAACACTGTCTCAGGCATTTGAAAGGAAGAATACCTTTACTAGAAATCATCCAAAGACCCTTCATCTTAATCACCAAATTGGTGAACTGTTAGCCGGAGCCCTTCTCCCATACTCTTTGGTAGATCATGAGGATTTTAGGGAGCTCATGACATTAGCAGAGCCTCGTTACAATGTTCCTCATCGAAGGTACTTTTCCTATGTTGAAATACCAAACATTTATCAGGCTTTAAAAGCGACAGTGATGCTTGCACTTCAAACTGCAGAGGGTGGGGTTATTCATGTCACAACAGATATGTGGACCAGCACTCAAAACATAGATTACATGTCCCTTACCGCTCATTGGGTCACGTTTTCTTGTGCTTCTTCAAAGAACAAAGACACCCCAAAAGATGTGCTGCTGCATGATAAAAGTTTGGGCAAAGTCATACTGCTGCAAACATCTTGCAGGAACTAAATGACCTCCTTAAGCGATGGGTTTATTCTCACGGTCTAAATGTGTGCTTGCTTAGTAAGTGACAATGGAGCCAACATCTTAAAAGCAGTACAGGATGGAGGATTTCTGCATGCTTCTTGCTTTGCACATTGCTTACACTTAATTGTCACGGGATTTCTCAGAAGCGAAACACAAGTGGATGGTATGATTGCTGTTTGCAAAAATTGTGACTCACTTTTCACATTCAACCAAGGCTATGTGGACATTGTCCGAACTGTAAAAACACAAGCTGCCCCAGCAAAAACTGATTCAAAATGTTTCACCGTTGGAACTCAACGCTTTATATGCTGCAAGCTCCTCTTGGAGCAAAGCAAGCTGTACATGAGTACTGCTCCAGTTACATTTTGGAGATGGCATTATGCTGTCTGTGCTGCAGTGGAAATTAATGGAGACAGTGTGCTGTATCCTAGCTCCTTTGAGACAGCTACAAGGGACATGTCTTCTGAAGGTGCATCTGAGTCAGGTTATCCCACTCATAATGCTCATTTCACATCATCTTAGTGTTCTAAATCTACAAATAGAAAAGACAGATCTGAAGCGCAGACAACATGTCGCCTGTATCATGGGAATCTCAAAAGAGAATGAGCGGGCTTCAAAACACAATGACAAATTAGTTGCAATGGCAAATCAAGACACTACATCCTTGCAACTCTCTTAGATCCCAGGTTCAAGGCTATACATCTTCCAAAAACAGATGATATAGAGCAGTACAAATGTATGTTGCTAGATGAGCTGCAGCACTCACAGGAGTCAAACACAGACACGCACAGTACCCTCAGGTTGTCATCACCACAACATGCAGATTCATCTTCACAAAGGGATACAGAACTAGAAAAGTCACCAAACATTAACAGTAGTTGTTCCACAACTGCCACTTCTTCAACCCTTAGTAGCAAGCTAAATCTGTGGCAAAACCTTTCCCAAATTGCTGCCATACCAGCTGTTTCTGCTGATTCCTCTTCTGAGCGGTCTCTGTCCATCACGGTAGACAGTTACCTGCAAGAACTGCCTATTCCTATTGATGCATGCCCTTTTGAATACTGGAGATCAAAAAAGTCAATTTGGACAGAGCTGTATGATGAAGCCTGTAAATATCTTGGTTGTCCTGCAACAAGTGTCTCTTCAGAACGCATGTTTAGTACAGCTGGCAATATTGTGACAGACACCAGAAATAGGTTGCTGCCAGAAAATGTACACGTTAACTTTATTAAAGTTAATAAGTCAGATTTTCGTATCCCTACAAGAGTATACAAACTGATCCTGAAGTGATTGATGTTGTGGATGTTGATGGTGATGACAACTCAGCTGGTGGTGGCTGGTAATACTGTGTGGGACGGAGTCTCTCTGCACCAGAAAGGAAACTTTTACAGACTGTGATGACTTTGGTTGTCGTCTCTCTCCTTTCTCGATCTACTACCTTGGACTATATACCCCCCAAAACTTTCACCATTTCATGGCAAACTGCTTTGTAGCTAGGGTCTAAACTAAAGTCAACAAGTTTTATATACAGGGCAATTTTAACATCAGTGGGAACAGGCCCAAATTTGGCATAAAAGGGACACTGTCACATCAATCCTTTCTGTATCATATTATTTATAGTTAGAGTGAAAACATATATTTTTGGATTTATCTTCTGTGACTTTGTGGTGCATCAGTATGGGCTGGGACAGGAGACGGTCTATTTTTCAATTTTAAAGAGGACAAAACAATGAGTTCTAATTGGTAGCTGTTTATTATTTTTTCAATTACAGAAATGTTAGCCATAAACGAAAAATGGATGCTAGTACATGGGTGAGGGTTGTGGGTTGGTTTTAACATGGGTGTAGGGGTGGCATGGGTGCTACTGCACAGATGAGGGTGGTGGAAGAAAAGTGGAATGGGTGATGGGGTGAAAGGTGGGTGTTGTTTTAGTTCTTTCATTTACAGATTCGTGATCAGCTGGGAATGGTGAGGAAAAAAATGATGACAGACCGAACCTACTGTACACATAATATATATTCTTATTAAATACGTTGCAAACTGCTGCCACCTAGCACAATTGTCCTGTCCCTTTAAAAAGAATAAAGGAATCAGAAATAAAAGAAAATCTGCATCAGCAGTTTTCACAGAATGTGACGTATCATAAAGTGTTTTTGCTTTACAAGTAGTGATAATTTGATACATAATGGGGTTGACAGACGCTGTCCCTTAAACATCACATGCCAACTGCTGCAGCTACATTAAATGTTCCTTAGTATGTGGTGAGGAAACCACTTTTTTTATTTATGTGACTGAAATACAGATTTTATTGAAGTATCAGCTGCAAAAATGCATCATCTTAGAAAGTTGTAAGTATTACTTCAATTTGCCAACAAAATGTTGGTATATGTATGCATTACCTTAGAAAATTGCATGCATTTTGCCAGCAACAATGACTGGCATATTTTTTATTCAAATGTCTTGACTGACTACGTTATGACATAATATGTTTTGCAACAGTTCCACATGCTGCTGCTGTAGTACTTGGCTTAACTTTGTTATAAAGCTATCTTTTAAACATAGCAACTTTTGATTTACTCATTTAAAACAGAAAGCAGCAAATAGCTGAAATTAGGTAATATCAGTTATTTTTCTCATAATTCATGACGATGAGTATATATAGCTGAGTACATAAATGGCTAATGTGCCTGTTTCTTTCACTAAGGAACTATAGATGCAGCTGCGCAGCAGGAAAACTTTTAACATATGGGTGGGTGGGTGGGCCTGTTACGTATTAAGTTGCTGGCTTTAGCAAACAGAAGAAACCATAGATAAACCTAGTTGTATTCCTATCAATGTCACACAAGATAATTTCTCTCCCTTATATTGAACAGTTTTTCCTTTACATGTATTTTATTACTATCTTCGTTACTGGCAGCACAATAAAAAAATAGGGTTCGAGTTCTAAAAAGTTCTAAAAAAGATTAGAACCCTAGAACTTTTTCAAAAGTTCTAGACTAGAACTAGAACCCAGAACTTCAGAGGGTTCTGACAACCCTACTCCCCATCAGCTTAAGCTCTGTCATTGGTAAGTTGATGGAAAGGGTTGTCAAGACTAAAATAGAACAGGAATGCTCAAGATTAAACATCCTAGACACAATACAGCATGGGTTCACACCAAATTACTAATGTACTACAAATCTGATATCCTTTTATGACAATATTAGTACACAGCTAGATAAAGGTATTCCTACAGACGTGTTACTGCTTGACTTTAGTCGGGCATTCGACAAAGTCCCATACAGTGAACTTATAGCAAAAATGTATATTCCAGGGACATGGATATGTTGTTCATCCACACTGTCTGGCAGGTTCCTTGCCACTTTAAATCTTGCCGGAAGGTCTTCAAGCTGGCTCCTCCCACCCACCCAGGTGGTAAAACTCTCGGCTCCACCCCATGACGCCAGATCTTCCTTACCGCTTGGAAGCTCAGGTTCCCTCCTTAGCGCTCTGTGTCTAGACTGGATCCAAACTCTTCGGTTCACCCGAAAATAATTTTAAAGTTTTCTAGACTTCGGTCTACTTCTTGCTTCGCGGCTGCGATGGACAAATCGACTCCCGGTTGTCGGCGGTGCCCATACGGGCAGAAGATGTCCAGGCCCGATCCGCACTCCACGTGTGTCTACTGCCTCAGGCTTGACCACGACCCGCAGGCCTGCGAGTTGTGCAGGTTTTTTCCGGCTAATGTCCTCGAAGACCGTGCTGCCCGGCTCCAACTTGGGCGCCCCGAGAAATGTTATCCACCGGTGAAGTCCAAGGAGGCCCGTTGGGCGGTTTCCGCGGTGGCTGGCTTGGCTAAGCAACTCAAGCAGATGATCGCCCTTGAGGAGGAGGAGGCGGCCCAGGCCGCATCTTCATCTTCCTTGGTCGCGCCATTTATCCCGCTCTCTTTGGGATCCTCCTACACAGCTTATTTTAAGGAGCTTTGCCAATCCCTCTCCACGAAGGGTGAGGGGCCATCGGGACATTCTTCTCGGTCAAAAAAGAAGGACTCGAAGGGTAAGTCCCACCGTCGATGTTCGTGGGAGCGGGAGAGGTCCCCTTCCCTGGAAAGTCGACACTCGACTTCGGTCGAGATTGCGGCTAAGGCCGCTGGCTTCACAGTGTCTCTGTCAGGTCAGCCGGCCGAGACACCTGTCGACGCGGTCGAGATTTTCTTGACCCGTCGGATGGGCTGTCGACTGGCGAAGCCGACAACTCTTCATCGCCAGTTCCCCTGGTGGAAACCGAGGACTTGCCTGCGCCCCCTGTGCCGGAGTCCCCGGTCAAGGCTCCCGAGCCGAGGGAGGAGCGGGTTTCCCCTGCTTCCTCCCAGACCCATCCTTGGAAACACCGACGGTCTCGGTCTCGGACCTTGTCTTGGTCCAGCCGATCCTGCCGGCACTGGCGGTCTCGGTCTCAGCACCGAGGAAAGCGGGGCCGCCGCTGGTCCTCGTCTTCCTCGGAGGAGGAGGAGAAGCTTCAGCTCAAATTGCGTCGACACTACGAGGACTTAATGTGGCAGCAGCTCCTTCTGTCCGGGAACAAGCCAACGCCGTCACCTTCCCCAGCCATTAAGTGGCTGTCACCCGAAAAGCTGAAACAACCCCTCGCGGTGGTCGAGGTGCCCAAGCCTGGGCCGGTTGTTCGCCCGAAACCAGCTGCCCCACCGATTGTGGTGGAACCTCTGCCTCCACAACCAAAATCGGGGGCTCCGACCAAGGATTCGCGGTTGGGTTAGAGACTGCCCCACCGGTTGTCGGTCACCCTTACTCCCGACCGTCCTCGGCACGTGGAGGGTGGCTCAGGCCCTAGGCAACTCTTCGCAGACTCCTCGGAGTCTGACGACGACTCCTCCCTGTTTTCCAGGCCCCTTGACCTGGAGTCCTACGGGGGGGGCAGTTGACGGACGAGATCCCATCATTGTTCATGGGTCTGCTTCGGCTCATCTCGGAGTCCACCGGGATGCAGCTCGAGCCCGTATCCAAGTGGGCCAAGTATCCCCTCACGGAGATACTGGACCGAGGGGATTCTCCCACGGAGGCCTTTCCGGTGGCTGAAGCCATTGTTGGCCCAGCCTTGGAGCTATGGCAGCGGCCGGCTTCCTGTCCTGCTCCTTTGGCCAGGATGGCCAGGAAGTATGCGGTCCCTACCGGCTCTTTGTCCGGTTTCTCGGAACACCCCTCTGCGGAGGGGTTGGTCACCGACAGTGTTTTCCGGTGTTCCGGGAATGCTAGGGATGTGGACAAGCCCCCTGACAAAGAGTCCAAGAAGCTGGACTATGCCGGGCACAAAGTATACGCTGCGTCCTCCCTCGGGCCTCTGTCAGGCCAGTTCGGCCATACTGATGGCGCACTTCTCCCACGCCCTCATGGGCTCCCTGGATGAGGTGATCCCTCATCTCCCGGCTGATCTGCAGACTATGGTCCAGCAGGTGCGGGATCAGGGAAGGGCAGTGGCGAAACAGCAGCTCCAAACGGCTCTTGATATCAGAGACTCCTGTGCCCGGTTAGTAGCGGCCGCAGTGGCCATGCGCCGCAGAGTCTGGCTGAGGATATCCACCTTTACGGCGGATACCCAGCACAAGTTGGCAGACATCCCCTTCCTGGGGACCGACCTGTTCGGCCCTGGAGTGGAAGGCCACCTTCAGAGAATCGAAAAGTCCAGTGCCACCTTGGACTCGGTCACGTCTGCTCAGAAGGACAAAGGCCGTCGACAACAACATAAGTCCTTTCGCCCTTCTGCCCCTGTGGCACGTTCGGCCCAGCAACACCAGCATCAGGACCTGCAGGCTCGCACTTGGCACCCCAAAGCCAAGCCTGCAGCTTCCTCTAACAAGAAGCCAGGAGGAAAAGGCCCAGGAGGTCCCTTGGCCGGTCCTTCCTCCAAGCCTGCTCAGTGACGGGTTGAGGGGTGTCGCCCCCAACCTCGTCGCTTCCCCCTGGGTTCCCCCCGTGGGGGGATGGCTCAGCCATTTTCTTTCCGCCTGGTCCGCTATCACCATGGACCGTTGGGTGTTGGAGGTGGTAGGAAAGGGTCTGCCTCTGGGTTCAAGCAGGCCCCCACCCTTATGAGCCGTCGCCCACGGGGGTTATGGGTCCAAGAGCTCTCTGTCGGCCCGCTGGTTGACATTGCCCTGCTCCTCCAAAAGGAGGTGATCAGGAAGGTGGCGGATCCTCCACCAGACCCAGGGTTTGTGTCCAGGTACTTCCTGGTCCCGAAATGGACGGGGGGCTGGTGCCCATTCTAGACCTGCATGACCTGAACAGGTTCCTAAGGTCTCGAACCTTCAGGATGGTCACTTTGGCTCAGATCATTCCATCCTTGGAATGATGCATGTGGTTCTGTTCTCTGGACCTCCGGGATGCGTTCTTTCTCGTCCCAATCCATCTGTCCCACCAGCGATTCCTCCGCTTCAGAGCAGAGGGGTCCCTCTACGAGTTCCGGGCCATGCCCTTCGGCCTTTCTCTAGCTCCCCAGGGTCTTCACCAAATGCATGGCAGTGGTGACAGCATTCCTGCGGCGCCAAAGGGTCTGGGTGTACCCCTACCTGGATGACTGGCTGATTGCGGCCTCCTCCAGAATGGAAGTGGAGCGGTCCAGGGATCTGGCCCTCCAGGTTTGCTCTCAAGTTGAAGTCAAAACACAGTTTTTTGAGCGGTGCTCAGTTAGCGAGGTGGTGCTCCCAACACAGGTTGCTAACCTCAAATCAGTACAACAAAAGAAAGGAGCACTCCAAAACGAAGGCACAGAGCCGAAGCGCAGGGGTTTCTGTTGGAATTTTTGGCAACAATAAAATGATATTTTAGTATATATTCATATCGTTTTGGAGTGCTCCTTTCTTTTGTTTCTCTCAAGTTGGCCTCCTTATCAACGAGGCCAAGTCGGAACTCGTGTCAAAGCAGGTGATCCAATTCATCGGGGCAGAGCTCGACTCTCTGCGAGCCAGAGCACAGCTCCCAGCGGACAGGACCGAGGTTCTTTCCTCCTTTGCCCAATCATTTCAGTTTGGGCAATTGCGCCCTGCCTGGGACTTCCTGTGCCTCCTGGGCCTCATGGCGGCCTGCACCAGTGTGGTCCATTGGGCCCGTTGGCACATGCATCCCCTACAATGGGGACTGGCCACCCAATGGTCACAGTGCTCTGGTCCTTTGAATCAGCCAGTGACAGTGACCCAGGAGATGTGGAATGCTCTCCAGTGGTGGATCATTCCAGCTCATCTGCAGGAGGGCATCCCGTTTGTCTGCCCTGAGCCAATGGTCTCTCTATCGACCGATGCCTCTCTGATGGGTTGGGGTGCCCATCTGGGGGAGCACAGAGCGCACAGCCTCTGGTCCCCTCAGGATTCCCGATGCCACATCAACCTGCTGGAGCTTCGAGTGGTTCGTCTAGCCCTCACCGCCTTCGCTCCGTTTGTACGGGGTCAAGTGGTCCAGGTCCAGACGGACAATACCATGACCATGTACTACCTAAACTGCCAGGGTGGAATGCGCTCCATTCTCTTATGCAGGGAAGCTCTCCGCATTTGGTCCCTTGTGTGCAGCCTGGAGGCGGATCTCCTTGCCATCCATGTGGCAGGAGCCTCCAACATTCTGGCCGATGCCCTAAGCCGGACAGGAGCTGTGTCCCATGAGTGGTCTCTTCTGCTGGAGGTAGTACAAGATCTATTCTCCCACTGGGGCATGCCTCAGGTGGACCTGTTTGCCTCCAGGGAGAATGTGAAGCTGAGGCTGTTTCATGCCCACCCCCCTCAGCAGGGCTGGCTGCAGGGGGATGCCTTCTTGAGGCCGTGGACCCCGGGCCTCTTCTACGCCTTTCCCTTGATCCACAAGGTGCTTCTCAAGGCGAGGAGGGGTAAGGCGCAGGTGATTCTGGTAACCCCAGACTGCCCCCGCCAGTTCTGGTATCCAGATCTCCTCAGCCTCAGCTCCAGGCTCCCGAGGCGGCTTCCAGCCCGCCCGGACCTGAGCTCAATCAATCAGGGGAAGGTATTCCATCCGGACCTTCAATCCCTGCACCTGATGGCCTGGTTCCTGAGCGGCTAGAGTTCCAGGCCTTGGGTCTTTAAGACGAGGTCCTCAACGTTGTTGAGGCTTCCCGTAAGGAGTCGAACAAGAAATGCTATGCCTTTAAATGGAAGAGATTCTCCATTTGGTGTCAGGGCAAGGACCTGGACCCTTCCTCCTGCTCCTTGGCAAGCATTCTGGACTACCTGTGGTCCCTTTCTCAGCTTGGGCTTCGGTCGACGACCCTTAAGGTGCACCTGGCAGCCATCTCTGCTTACTGGGCCGGGCCAGAAGCAGTCGGTAGGAGCAGGAGAAGGTGGTTGGGCGCTTTTCAAAGGCCTTGATCACATATCCTCCGTGCGAGAACCCTCCACCGCCGGATCTACTGCTGGCATTGACGGCTCATGGGCAAGCTTATTCAAACCGATGCACAGATGTGACATCTCACCTGTTGTGGAAGACCGCCTTCTTGGTGGCTATCACATCAGCCAGAAGGATGGAGAGCTCCAGACGCTTTCCATCGAGTCTCCTTATCTGTCTTCCACAGGGACAGGTTGTCCTGGCGCCCCACTCGAAATTCCTTCTGAAGGTGGTGTCGAGTTTCACCTTAACCAGGTGTTGACTCTGCCGGTGTTCTACCCCAATCACACTTCGGAGGCCGAATATAGGCTCCATATTCTGGACCCTAGAAGAGCGCTCGCTTATTATAAGGAGCGGACAGCTGAAGTTCGGGGAGAGGTTCGCCAGCTGTTTGTCACCTACGCTGAAGCCGCACCTGGCAGACCTGCAGCCAAGCGGACGATAGACAGGTGGGTCACCTCCTGCATAGATCTCTGCTATAGGTTGGCGGGCATGGAGTCTCCCAGAGGGATAAGAGCTCATTCTACCCGCCATACCGCTGCATTGGTGGCTGCTTCCAGGGACGTCCCTATCCAGGAAATCTGCAGGGCTGCTACCTTGAAGTCAGCACACACCTTCATTTCCGGTTATCATATCGACCTTGAGTCACGCCGGGATGCTGGTTTTGGGGCCTCGGTTCTCCAGTCATTATTCGCTAAGTAGGGTGTGTGTGCCTTGCCTCCCTCCTCCTGGAGAACTGCTAGGAGTCTGTCAGACAGTGTGGATGAACAACATATCCATGTCCCTAGAAATACGGGTTACTCACCTGTAACAGGAGTTCTAGGAATGGTATATGTTGTTCATCCACACAACCCACCCGGCCTCCCCGGCTTCGACACACAACCTGGCTTCCAGCGGGCTAGATCTGGTGTCATGGGGCGGGGCTGAGAGTTTTACCACCCGGGTAGTTGGGAGGAGCCAGCTTGAAGACCTTCCGGCAAGATTTAAAGCAGCAAGGAACCTGCCAGACAGTGTGGATGAACAACATATACCATTCCTAGAACTCCTGTTACAGATGAGTAACCTGTATATATGGGGCTGTCCCATGGTTTGGTAAGGTGGACATCTGACTGGCTGGCCAACAGAACACAAAGAGTTAGAATTACAGGTGTGTTGTCTGACTGGGGCACTGTGTCTAGCAGAGTTCCCCAGTGATCCGTTCTGGGGCCTACACTATTCAATCTTTTCATAAGCGATTTACAACCAGGGTCTAATAATTATATGCCAAAGTTTGCTGACAATACAAAACTGGGGGGCAGGGTTAACAATCATGACAATTTAGTATCTTTAGTTTCTGATCTAGAAAAAATTGAGCAATGGGCCAAACATAATGGTATGTATTTCAATCAGGACAAGTGTGTCGTCATACATTTTGGTAAAAATAATCTGAATAATGTTTACTACCTGAACAAATGACCACTCAAAACATCTATATGCTAGAAATATTTAGGTATATTTATTAATAACAAACTGACACCAAGGGATCACTGTATTAAAACCACCAACATGGCAGATAGACTCTTGAGGCAAATCAGGCGAACATTTATAAATTGTTCTGAGCAATGTCTTGTACCTTTGTATAGGACATACATTAGGCCTTACTTGGACTATGGGTCTCCCTTTTAGAACCCCAGTCTCATAGGTGATAAGGCTCAGCTGGAGCAGGTCCAAAAGAGAGCCACCAGAATGGTACCCAGGCTGGCACGGCTTGATTACCCCCAAAGACTTAAAACCACTGGACTTCACTCATTACAAAATAGGAGAATAAGAGGTGATTTGCTCCTAGTTTTTAAACTGTTTCAATCACCTGATCTTATGAAGCATTGCGGGCTAACATACTGTATTAGAAGATTGGTTCCAAGGCTACATAACAAACAACTCAAGGTGAAACCGTTTAAAACTAATAAAAGGGGCAATTTTTTCACAATTAGAGCCCCAAGAATATGGAACAACCTACCACAAGATGTGATTGATCTAGAAAATATCACCTCTTTTAAAAGCAAACTTGATGACTGGATTGGGGACAATTATTTACACCTCTACAAGTCCCACAATGTGTGGGTAACAGTCTCGATGCGCTTCGGCCTTCTTCTGTTCTTTTATACCAAGGTATACCAAGTTATACATGCCAGTCAGCCTGACTTCAGTGGTGGAGAAAGCAATGGAATTACTACTGAAGAAGAGGACTGTGGATTGTCTGGAATCCCGTGGTCTTCAGGATCCAAGGCAGCATGAATTTACTTGGGGGGAGATCATGTCAAACAAATCTGATAGATTTTTTTGACTGGGTGACCATGGAATTGGATAAGGGTGGAGCGGTGAATGTGGCTTACCTAGATTTCAGTAAGGCATTTGACACTGTTCCTCATAGGAGACTTGTAAACAAACTGGGAATCCTAGGAGTGGGTTCAAAGGGGGGGTAAACTGGGTAAGAAATTGGTTGGGGGGACAGGAGACAAAGGGTGGTGGTAAACGGAGTTCACTCTGAGGAAAGAAGGGTGACCAGTTGGGTGCCACAAGGAACAGTACTGGGACAGGTCCTCTTTAATGTCTTTATTAGTGACATTGCAGAGGGACTAGAAGGGAAGGTGTATCTTTTTGCTGATGACATTAAGATCTGCAGTAGGGTTGACACTCTGGGAGTGTGTGTGTGTGGGGGGAAAATGAATAGTGATCAAGGAAAGTTAGCAGAGTGGTCAAGGGTGTGGAAGCTGGATTTGAATGCAAAGTGCAAAATCATATACGTGGGGCACAGAAACCCAGTGCGGAGTACAAAAGGGGGAGGTTAGTATTAACCACCACCAAACAGGAAAGAAACCTGGGAATAGTCATATCCGATTACCTAAAGGTGGCCAGACAGTGTGACAAGGCAGTAGGTAGAGCTAGTGGGATGCTAGGGCGCATAGAGAGGGGTATCACCAGCAGAAAGAGAGGGTGGTGTTATCGCTATATAGATCACTGGTGAGACCTCACCTTGAGTACTATGTCCAGTTCTGGAGACCACATATTTGGAGGGACATAAAGAGGGTAGAGGCGGTCCAGAGGAGGGCAACCAAAATGGTGCAAGGTCTGCATCACAAGCCCTATGAAGAGAGACTGATGGACCTCAGTATGTACACCCTGGAGGAAAGGAGAGAGAGGGGGATATGATAGAAACAATCAAATACCTTATGGGTACAAATAAAGTTTAAGAGGGAAGCAGCTTTTAGAAAAAAAGATGCTCAAGAACAAGGGGACATGCTATGAAGCTGGAGGGGAAGGGGGGAGACTCAGAGGAGATGTGAGGAAGTACTTTATCACAGAAAGAGTGGTGGATGCCTGGAACAGCCTCCCAGCGGAGGAGTTTGGGGCAAAAATGGTAGTGGGCTTCAAGAATGCATGGGATAGGCATAAGGGAACTTTAGAGGCAGGGAAGGAGGGGATAAAGCCAGAGTTTAAGTAGGGCCTGCAGTGTTATAGTAGGTAGGGAAAATAGGCAGACTGGGTGGGCCAAGCAGTCCTTATCAGTATCTCTGCTTCTGTGTGGATAGACAAAAACCTGCTGTTTTGATTCTTTTCATCTAGCTCACCAGTGGTAAGCAGCAAGCAACCCATTAGCAACCCCCAGCAAGAGCACTGCACTCTATGGAGCACTGTTACCTCCAAACGAACAAAGTGGACATGGCGCTGGAACTGAACACAGGTCCCCTGCATGGTAAATGAGTATACTAGACCAATAGGCAGCTCCCTGGTGTTCAGAATGTATAACATGACCATGCAGCTGTTTTACTATGTAAGGAAAACAGTACCTAACTGAATGTTCTTTTTATAGAAGGAGTATGAGCTGTAATAATAGAATTATGTGGAAAATCTTTGGCTAATCGATTTGAGATTGAGACACTCGTATAATACTAGTCATCTTTACAGAGATATCCCTGTTTTTTAATAGACTATGGACTGCTAGTCCAGATCATATTTTTGGTGCTTTAGACAAAGGGGACACAGTCAGAGTGCTCTTCCTGGATCTTTCCAAAGCATTTGATCTGGTGCAGCATGATTTCTTGCTTGTCAGACTTTCGTCCCTTGGTCTCAGTCTCTGAATTCCTTTTACAAACATATGAAAATACGAAAGTGCCAGCAGAACAGACCTGCTGGTCTATCAAAGTCTGCTTGATTGTGCAGCTAGCTCCCTAGCAGGCAGCAGTCCCCCCTCCCCTTCACCTCCCATTGTTGTCCTCCTCGCCCACCCTCACCCGCTCCTGTACTCTGTCCCGAGTGTTCTTAAAGCCAACCACATTTTTGCTTGATATCACCCCTTCTGGTAGTGCGTTCCACCTCACGACCACTCTGTGAAGTAATGCCTCCTCATCTCCCTCCCTCTCGTCTTAGCCTGTGCCCTCTAGCTTCCCTCCCACTGCTTAGTTTAAACACCCTCACCACCACCCCTCCATGTTGATACCCTTCAGGTACTTAAAGGTCTCAATCATGTCCCCCCATCTCTCTTCCAGTGCGTACATATTCAGTTCCTTTAGCCTCATCTCATAGTCCATTCCCTCCATCCCCTGAATCATCCTTGTTGCTCTCTGCTGTACTTCCTCCAGCAGATTGACATCCCACCTCAGGTGCAGCCTCCAGAACTGCACACAGTACTCCAAGTGCGGTCTGACCAACGATCTGTAGAGGGGCAAGATCACCCCCCTGTGCCTGAATGAGAATCCCCATGCTGTGCACCCCAGCATCTTGTTTGCTTTCACCGCCGCTCTCCTGCATTGGTCAGTATTGTTTATGCTCGCTGTTATCAATACCCCCAGGTCCTCTTCCTCCTCGGTGATCCCCAGCTTGCCCCCCCACCAGTATTTTCTCTTTGGGTTCCTAGCCCCAAAATGCAACACCTTGCATTTTTTCGCATTGAACCCCAGCTGCCACTTCCCTGACCGTTCCTCCAGTTTGGTCAAGTACCTCTGTAGTCGTATCCATCCCTCTTCATCATCTACTACTGCACCTATTTTGGTGTCGTTGGCGAATAGGCTAATCCTGCTCACTTCCCCCTGTGCAATGTCTGAGATGAATAGCCTGAACAGTGCTGGACCCAGCACCTAGCCCTGCAGCACCCCACTCATCACAGATCTAGGCTCCGAGACTCCCCTCCCCAACCTCTACCCTTTGTAGTCTACCCGTAGCCAGTTTGAGATCCAACATGCCATCTTTGTCCCCACACCCACCCGGACAACTTCACCCCTAGTCGCCCATGGGGCACTGAATCGAAGGCCTTACTGAAATCCAAGTACAGCACATCCACAGCATGGCCCCCATCCAGCTTCCTCATCACCCAGTCATAGTACTGTGTAAGATTGGTTTGGCAGGATCTCCCTGAAATGAACCCGTGCTGCCTCCCATCCTGCAGGTCACTGCCCTCCAGAAATGCCACCAGCCTTTCTTTTAGTATCGTCTTCATGAGCTTTCCCACTATGGACGTCAGACTGACTGGCCTTTAGTTCCCTGGCTCATCCCTTGGACCACTTTTACATAATGGTACCACATGGGCCATCCTCCAGTTCTAAGGCACCTCCCCTGTTTCCAGGGAGGTGCAGGTCCGCCAGTGGTTCCGCTAGAACCTCTGCCATCTTCTGCAGCATCCTGGGGTGGATGCCATCTGGCCCTGGTGTTTTATTCACCTTCAGCGGCCTCAGCCTTTCCAAAACTCTGCTGCCCTCTATCCTGCTATCTGTTACTTCACACACCCCCACCTCCCAGACAAGGGTGGTAATGGACCCACCTCCTCCCTTGTGAACACTGAGCAGAAGTACTCATTCAGTGCCTCCGCTTGTTCCTTCCCCTTTTCCACCCACTCCTCCCCCTCTTTTGTATCCTCACTGTCCCTGCACTTCCTTTTCTCCCTGACGTATCTAAAAAATGTCTGTCTCTACCCCTTTTATTCCCTGCACTAATCTGAGTTCTTATGTGTCTTTCGCAGCCCTTACCCTCTTGGTCACCTCCTTAGACCATTTGGTGTACTCCTCCCTGTCTTCCTCCTTCCCCATCTTTCTGAACTTCAGGTACGCCGCTCTTTTTACCCTCACCCCCTCTATCACCTCCCTGTTCAGCCAGCATGGTCTCTTTACCCTGCTCTTCTTACTCTGTAGGCTGGTGCATGTTCCTGTCACCTCTATGATTCCTTGCTTTATTATGTCCCATTTCTGTGCTCTCTCCATCCCCACTTTTATGCCTTCGAGTCTTCCTTTCAGCAATTCCCCTCATTCTCCAGAAGTCTGCATTCCTGAAATCTACCATCTTTGTTGCTGATCCCTCCTGCTCCCTGCTCATTGTGATGTTAAACTACACTGTTTGATGATCGCTATCAGCTAAAAAGATCCTCCCCCATTATGTCCCTCACTGCCTCACTGTTAGATAGTACCAGGTCCAGCATGTTCCTAGTGTAGTGGGTTCAGCAACCAGCTGTGTCAGGAACCCCCCCCCCCGGAATGCGTCCAGGAGGACCCTCTCCCTAGTGCTGGAGGTGACTGGCATGGTTCAGTCCATACTTGGCAGGTTGAAATCCCCCACTGTGACCACCTTCCCCCTCCTACATACCCTACTGATTTGGTCTGCCAGTTCTCTGTCCCTTTCCACTGTCTGGGATGGCGACCTATACACAACACTAAACCTCAACTTCCTTCTCCTAGAGTCCAGGAGCTGTATCCACATTGCCCCAGTTCCCCTTTCTTCCCCTTCGTCCCTTGTACATTTGATCCCCTCCCTCACATAGACAGTTTTTCCTCTACTGTCATCAAGATCACTGTCAGAGTACCCCAGGGATCAATAATGGGGCCTGTTTTTACAGCTGCAGTGGGCAGAGCCTGCAGCCGTCTTGCAGTAGCTTGAAAATGGGCATACCAAAGAACACATTTGGATTTGCAGTTGTAGTGCTTCCTTCCACAACTCCAAGTCTGTGTGCTCATCCCCCGAGGTGCACTACTTTTTCTGCTGTCCCCACTGAGCTTGCTGAACTCATGGTGGAACAAGGCACAGTCCGCCGTGTCCAAGATTGCCACTGGAGCTCAGTGCGCATGGGTGAGTCATCATGCATGTTTGACTTCATCATGCACATGCGGGATGACTTGCACATGCGCACTGAGCTCCGTTGGCCATCATGGAAGGGGTGGACTATGCCGTATTCCTTTGTGAGTTCAGTGTGCTCGACTGCAGCCATATCGGCTCTGGCCAGAGGTGTTTTTTTTAGTGTTTCCTTGAACACACTAGCTGATGTTTTGCATAGTTCTGAATCCTGTATTATCATGTATGCAGAAGATATTGTTTAGTACAGATGGGTTTCATATGTCAGTGACATATCCAGGTATCTGCAACCTGACTTTGAATTGGAACAAATATGGTTAATAAAAAATGGCCTTCTACCGAATGTTGGTAAAACCAAGTGTATGCACTTTGGAACAAAATAAAAATAAAAGGTTTTACTCTCTCTGACTTACTGAAAGATTTGAGTGGCACCTTTGTTGAAGCAGTACACAGTTTCACATATTTTGGTTTCACTATAGACCAGACTCTCTGTTTTAAAGAGCACGGGGGAGATTTTCAGTGCCCTGTGTCTGTCTTTCTGATGCAAGTGCGGATGACGAAATCCATCTGGGAAATCTGGGGTGATGATTGTCCTGTATGGTCAGATGGTTTATGATACTGAAGTGTGTCAGAAATGCAGCCCAGGAGGTATAGTATTGATCCAACTGGTTGTTAGCTAAATGCAGCAGGTGCTCAAAATTAGTCAACTTCACCAGGTTTGAGCTGAGTTCCATCATGGGTGGAACCTCAGTTGTTAGCCATTATCGTACCAGAAGCCACTTTACCTCTGCTGATACCATGAGCTTTTATTTATTTATTGAGTTTTGGTACCTGGGTAATTCCACTGAGACAATTACAGTCCCTTTTTCAGGGTCGACCCAGGAATGCAGCAACAAACAATACAGTACAGTGCAAAAACAACAAGGGAATTCTGTTACAGTAATAACAAAATTAACATACAGCAGGTAGGGGATAAAGAATCATAAAACATACAGAAATAAAAAAAGTAACAGTTTATAACAGCTAACAAAATAGATATTTACACTTTCGTAATTACATATTGTAAGTCAGTTTCAGGATGACCAGAAGCAGCAAAATCTGAAGGCAGATAAGTAGTATTGGTACAGGAGGGGGCGAAGTGATGGCAAGAATACCATGAGTTAAGGATGGGAGGTAAGGAGAGGGGCCTGGACAAGGGGTCAGGTCAGATGAGGAGAAGGATATAGAGCAGTATAAGAGAAGGTCAATCATCAACGAAGGCAGGAGCATACTGCAGAGGCAGAGAGAGAGGAAAGCAGATCGGTTTGAAACTTAGGAAGAATTGAGCATGATACGATGGAGGTGGGGACTGGAGTTCCAGTTCGACACTGCTGTAAAAGAGAAGGACTTACAGGCAGCGGCTAGTTGCACATTGGGTCTAATGAGAAGGGGGAGGGAGGCAGACCTTAGTGCATGAGGAGCTTGTCTTAGGCTGATGATCTCAGTTAGGCAAGGAGGAGCAAATTTATGCACCAGCTTATGAATGAAACACAGGGTGGTATACCTCAGTTTAGAGTTGTAGGGCAACCAGTTCAACAATGCAGGGACATCACAGTGGTGGTGATGAGCAGTGGTCCCCAAGGCGAACCTTCCCACCCTGTGGTAGGCCTGAGTTAGGAGAGACAGGGCAGCGGCATTAGTGGAGAGCAGTAAGGGAGCGCCATAGGTTAGCAGTGGAAGAAGGGGCGATGAAGCAATCTTATGGCAAGAGGCAGAGGTGAGGAAGGGGCAGATGTGATAATGGAGGCCTAGCTTTTGGTGTAGTGATTTAGTTATGATTGAGACATGGGTGTTGAGGGAGAGAGAGGTATCTAAAGTGATGCCCAGATACTGGAAGGTAGTGACAGGCTCAAGGGAATCACCATTAAGAGAGGAGATACAGAGAAGGGGGAGATGGTACGTGATGAGAAGGATGAGTGGGAAAACAACATGCTTTTAGTTTTTTTTTTGTATTAAGGACAAGTTGATTCTGTCTGAACCAACTTTATTTAGGTCACAGGTTTGAAGATGGGGCTCATTGGGGAGAGCCAAGAATGAGGAATTCTGGTGAATGGGGAACTGTCACGCCCAGCACCTGCACTAGAAAGGTCGTCACCTGTGCCCAGACGTTTTGTATTATAGGACATTGCCAAAGGATGTGCAGGAGGTTCCCTGTTTCTCCCCCACATCTCCAGCCGTTTGCAGCAGGAGAGAGGTGAGCTTCATGTAGAACTGCTGGCATGCGATACCATAACTGTAGTACTTTGTTCTGCATGAGTTGCACTCGTTTGTCTGTCAGGGCAGTGTGGGCTGATTTCAAGCATTGTGCCAATTTTAATTCCCCACTTGGAATTTTTAGTGTATGTAATGATCTTTGGTGGGTTGATGAGGTTTGGTGTGGCACCCTCTCAGGTGGTGGATACTACCTGCCCTTTCTTTAGGGTAGGAAGTCCACAGCTGCTGTGGGTGAAAACTGCACTTTATGGTTCTGACCACAGCTAGGTATAACAATTTCAAATAATATTGATTTTTCAAATCATATAAATAAATCAGTAAATAAAGCAAATAGTAGTGTGGTCTATTAAATGTAATGTCTCTACTAAGGATCCCGAAGTCTTGATGCCATTATTTAGAGCATATGTGAGGCCTCATCTGGACTATGTGTCTCAGCTATGGTGCCCTTATAAGAAAACTAATATAACTCAAATAGAAAGAGTACAGTGTAAATACACCAAACTTTTAAGGGGTATGTACCATCTTCCTTATGAAGACAGACTTTATAAGTGTAACTTGCTATCTCGAAACTCGTAGGTTACGTGGAGACTTATTGTTTCTCTATGATGTTGTCCAGGATCCGGAGTTAATGGTTGACTTAGGGCTGAGGTTTAAGGATTCTGTATGTAATACTAGAGGGCATCCCCTTCAACTGATAGGCAAGTCACCTAATTATACTAGGAGGAAGTACTTCTTCACCTTAAGGGTGAGTAAGCCATGGAATAGCCTACCTTTACAAGTTATTATTAGTAAGGATAAGGAACAATTTAAATCAAGATTGGATAAATATTTATTATCCGTTAAATCCTTGACATATTATTGATCTGGTTAGTATGTGAGCATTTATGGGCCATCAGGCTCTCTTGCTTTGTATATACCTTAGTATGAACCTATTTTAAAGTTTTATTAGTAAGTAGATAGTTTATTTTATAAATTATTAATGTGTGAGTTTTATTTATAATTTATTGTCCTGATGACTGCTATATTTTATTGTGAAGCACCCAGCTTGAATACAGTACGCGCTCACTGAATGACAGTTTACTCTGAGCTGTCAAGCAGTGTCAATGAGCGTTTACAGTATACAGTATGCGCTCTTTGGCAGTTCAGTCAGTGGTCAGCTGTGGTGGAGAGAGGAGAGCTGTGCTGGTCACCGGCTCGTTTTTGGGATGGGGGTGTGTGGGGTGGTGGGACACTACCTGCTGAGGTGGGGGGTGGGGGATCCACTAGACGGCAGGGAAGGGACATGTGGGTCTTGTATAGGGATCAGAGATAGGGAGGGGGGGTCTGCTAGATACCAGGGAAATGTGTAGTTTTCCTGTACAGGGATCAGGATGGGAGGAGTTACACTGGACACCAGGTATATGCTATCAGTGTCGGGCGAGGGCTCAGGTGGGGGAGGGACAACTGGACACCAGGGAAGGGTTATTTATGTACACGGGGTGGGCGAACAGCGGGGGGAGGGGGGAACACCACTAGACACCAGAAAATAATACAGACAGCTTGGGCATGGGTGCAGGTGGGGGGAGGGACCACTGGACACCAGAAAATATGTAATGACATATTGGGCAAAGGATCAGGTGGGAGGAAGAACCACTGGACACCAGGGAATAGGAATTCTGTAATGGGCATGGGAGCAGATGTGGAGAGGGACCACTGAACACCAGGGACACTTCTGTCTTATATACGGGCCGGCCATCGATGATCATGCTGGGTGGGGGTTACCACTAGCACCAGGGAAACTATACTGTACTGGGGCCAGTGATCATCAGTCATGGGGAGGGGAGGACCACTAGCCACCAGGGACTGTGGCTGCATGTCGGGCAGGAGCTGGGGGGGGGGGCTGCGCTAAGTCAAAAGCATGCCTATGCAAATGAACCATAAAGGGCCTGCAAATGGCCACCTAGTGCCTTGCATGCCCAATGGCCTCATTTGCATAGGTGCCTTAGTGAATTGGAAATAGCATACTGGCACTATCCCTTGTGGGGCGATTCACTTGGCTACAGGCCAAGGCGGCACTAGTGGGGTGCCGCTGACGGTAATGGGGTCACTCCAATGCGAACTAGTCCTATTCAGAGTCGGATGGCGTGGTGTGCTTTCCAACTGTGAATAGCAAATTTTTAAGACTGGGAAATTGCAGCTCGTAGTGCAAACTTTTGTGCTGTGATTTGTGATTTTTTATGAATCGGGGCCCAGAAGTGGAAGCAGGGCATCAGGGAGGGCTGTCAGGCTGCTGAGGGGGCCAACTCCTAGGTCCCATGGAAATATGGTGTGCAGCCCATTTTTGAAGAGACAGCAAGGACAGGACAGGTAAAAGATAGAACAGAAAAAGGTTTTAGTAGTTTTTGTTTTTCCTTATAAAAATGGGATAGGGTCCTGACCCTTTTATAACCAAGACAAAATGAAAAAGCACTCAGCACTCATTCTGTAAGGTTGCTCCATTCATGACCAGCTGCACAAAATGAGAAACGAATGACATACCAGGTAGGCTCCAGGTACTCACAGTTTGTTGCACAAACTGCTGAAGTTGCAATACAAATAAAGTGCACCAGTAAATGCTGCAACCCATGGATGACACACACTCCCCTACCGATCAGCGTTGTAATCACTCTCCTATAGGTGTGGTGTTGGAGGTGTCTCTATAACAGGGACGTTACGTGCGTGAGAGGAGGAGACGCAGGAAAAATCAGGTAAAGGCAATCTTGGTGACTCAGATGATAAACTTCAGCCTCCTGTGGCAGAAGTGCCCTGTGTGGCCTGGGGGCTACAGCTGCCAAGCGTCATATTTTAACCCTCCAGCTTCCAGCTCGACCCTCCTGGCCTGGAACCTCCTGCTGCTGAGACTTTGAGCAGTATAATTTTCTTCTTCACTATAGAATACTGAGCATGTTCAGGTTTTGCAGCACCATCCAGCGTTTGAATATGTTTGCAGGGAATTAATGTAACACAAGTAAAAGAAAAAAAGTACTACATAACCTACACTAAAGCCACCTAATGCAGTACACCATGGGCAAACTATGAAAATTACTGTGAAATAACTTATCTGAGATGCTTTTCAGGTAAAACTGTAAGACTTACAAGCTCAAATGGGCAGACTGGGTGGGCCATAGGCCCTTATCTGCTGACACTGTCTATGTATCTATACTTTAAAGCTTATTAACCTACACATTTTTGCAGATTGCTTGCGAGTTATTCTGGACGCTTACATGCCTGTTCAGTCCCAGACAGTCTAATTTGCTATATGGTAATTTGCGAACATGTTGCCCATGATACACTGCTTGTGCTTATTTAAAGCTTGGCTTTACTGATAGTGTGATGTTTGTGTATCTTTGCCCAAGTAACATTGCAGTATTGTTTTATTTTCCATTTGAAGTAATTTGCACCTTTGGTGTCACGTCGCCTAACAAAAGTGTCATTCATGACTGGCTGACTGATCTCCTGTGCTATGGTGAGACCATAGCTATACAGCACTGATAAATCTTACAAAAGATTAAAAAGATCCAAAGTGTGTTGTTTCAGCCTTTGCAGCATGTCTCTGCGGCCTTACAGCACCTTATAATCCTTTTACAAGCCCAGCCTAGTATTGCTGCTAAACTTGTTGGATTACCTTTGCCAAAATGCTCTGCTCTGAAGTTTATCCTTAAAACTCAACTGTGCTGAAGCCTGCTCCGTGGAACAGCGGCAGAATTGCACTATCACTTCCTAGACCACAGCCGGGACCGCAGTTTACATTCTTGCTGTATAATCCCTCACTGAGGCTGACTGAGTTGCCAGGAGTGCTGCTGAAGTGACGCACTCTGCTCCAAGGGAGGGAAGGGGGATGTGGGGAACTGCTGACTGACCCAGGAACTGCTTTAGCATCAGCTGATATATGAAGGTAGCCAAGCTTCTGCTGTCCTGGTCAAAGGGAGAGTACAGCTGTAGTGGCCATAATTGACATGGTGGGATGGGGGAAACAACAAGAATACTAGACTACTATACTTAGTACTATACTTAGAGTTAAGATGGAAGAAGGTATTTGCCCATTTTAACCATCTCCAACTATTCCATGGTAACAGCCCTCTATTGCCCCATCTGACATATAGTAAAAATAATAATAAAACATCACCTTTATTTTGTTTACCATGTATTGGATGCAGTGAAACCAGAAAAGGGTAATCCTTTCAGTTTTTATAGGAGGCATGCCATTAATTTTGGAGCTCCATGTTTTTTTACTTCTAACTCACAGCCATAGAAACAAATTTTCATTCAATAGTTTACATGCTAATATGTTCTTTCACTTTTTTTCATCTTCCAGCCAGATGTGCCCCATCAGGATTTCCCGCAAACTTGTCACTTTCTTACCTGGTCCATTTCTTCACCTCCTTTCCCCTGACGTGAGGCTAGGAAGGAGGGCTACCTCCTCAATCGTGGAACACAGAATGGTAGGAGTGTTGGCAGAAAGCATAGAATTCGAGGGTACTGCTGTCACTCTGAGAGCTGCCATTTTACTCTGAGGGTTTTCTCCCTCACCCCCACTCCACAGCAGTGCGCAGGACACACTGCTGGCCTTTTGCATGCACACCGTGTCCCTGACAAGAGTACAGTCACGCGGTCCACTGTCCAGGTCACACCTCTCCCAAGGCAGAGATGTCTTGCCTTGGGCAGCGCTGTTCCTCCTTGCCAGCTGCCTGATTGCCAGTGTTCTGGTCCACATCTGAGCATAGGTCACTGGCATGGCAGCTCAACACACTGACGCTGGGCAACTAAGTGGCCTCTGATGTGATACCAATTTATTTCACCAACATTAAACTGTAATACTGTAGCTGTCCGGCCTAGGCAGTCCCCAACCTCAGGAGGTGCAGTCCTTTGCTTGACCTGTTAAACTGAGTTTCCTTCTTTAACTTTTGTCCAAAACAGGTTTGCCTGTGTATTGTAGCTCACCTGTAATAACCAATAAAAGGTATCACAGTACCATCTTTTATTTGCCAGAGGGTAATGTAGCACCAAATAGTTCTGCCCATAAGTAGTACTCTGCCACTTTGTAATGTTTTTACATTGGTGAGAGGTTCATAAGTGCAGCAAGTGTGAATTCCATATAACTCTACAGTGCACTCTCTTAACTGTGACATGGATGGGTGACTTGTTTTCTGTGTTGAGAGGACATTCAGTCCTTATGCCCATTCATCTCCTGGGTTCAAATCCAGGTTTATAAAAGTAGTGGAGGCAAGATACAGGTAAATTATTTTTCTTGCACTTCAGTTGTCATCCATGTCAACACTTCGAGTCAAGAACAAATTATTTTTTTTGTTTGCTGTTCGAAGTATATGTATCTGCTGGCAATCTCTTTGAAGTACTGAGCTAACCACGTGCAAATTAAAAAAAAAAAAAACAATATGGTGAAAGCAGAACTTAGTATAATCATTACTTAACCGCTGTTTATTCTTCCACAAGATTAATGTTCTTCAGGCACTCTGCTTTGTTTACATTATAAATAGAGGTATGCTGCTTATTTGTAAGTGTGCACACAGGAAGGAGGTCGCTCGGTGGTAATGGCAATGCATAAAGTAGTACAACCAGCCAAACCAAGAAACCCTGCACTTGCCAAATACCCCAGGAGTCAGATAAGGCTCAGACCAGAATAGTAAGTTCAAAAAGCTTTATTACTTACAAATTCCAAAAAGTGCTAGCAGTCCTGGGCATACTGCCAAAACAGATCCAAACTCCCCACAGTGACCACAGATAACTACCAAATGGCATTTCATGCCCTAATGGCACTTTTTCAAGGGTAACAAAACTAGTATCAGGTGTTACTCAAATACAACTCCGAGGATGAGATCAGCATTACTCCCTTGACTCTAGGGGCCAGATATTCAAACTGTGCCATTCTGTGGTGCAAGCCCCTGCGCTGCTCAAAAAAGTTGCGCAGGGGTGTGGCCAGGGCAGTATTCAACGGAGTTGCGCTATTGAGCAACTTTTTTGAATATCGCCCCCTGGCCACAGCCACTATGCATGGCGCAGTGGAACTGCGCCACCGCAAGTGGTCAGAGTAGACATTAAGATCTTGATGGCGCAAGTTCCACTCGCCATCGCCAAACCTGCGATATTCAAAAGGTGACGTACAAATGGGGCCATAATTTATACAGCATTTTAGGGGCCATTTGCATCTAATTACTGCCCATTTGCATGCCATTAGCATAGCGGAGTGCCGATCCGACGACTTTGCGTCTGGCGCCTGCCAGCAGTGCAGCCATCGGGAGCGACGCCTTAGTTCAATCGCGGCATGATAGTATTCTCTATAGCCCGATTGCGGCATAATATCATTCCTCTATTAGCCCGATCGCAGGAAGAATGTTATCCCCTTAGCCCGATCGCAGGCAGAACTTTATTTCCACCCCCATTAGCCCGATCACGGGCAGAACTGTATGTCCCCCAAGCAGTCCGACTGTGGGCATCAGATGTCCCCTCCCCAAAGTCCAATATCCCTGTGGTCCAGTGGACCGCGAGAAGCCTGATCGCGGGCATAAAGTCAAACCCTCCCCAAAGTCCAATATCCCTGGTGATCTAGTGGCTCTCCCACCCCTCCCACCCACGAGGCCCCACCAGTCCGCTCCCCAATCAGCAGCCGGCGGCAGCACCCCAACCGCCTGCTGCCCGCCGCCCCGCCCGACTGACAGCTGGCGTAGGGCTGCACGCCCATTGGTTCAGAGCAAGAGCCAATGGGCGTGCAGCCCATACCATCAAGGCAGTCCAGATATGTGAATGAATGCGCCTGCATGACTCTGCACGGCCCGGCTGAATATCGGGCTGTGCAGTTTATGCATGGTTCCTCCCCCTTCGGTTGCGCATGCCTTCATTAGCATTGCGCTGTTGCTTGGCATGATTTGGGGGTTGCAACTGCCTCCTGCTGAATATCACAGAATGGCACATTTCAGACTTGCGCAGGCGCAACCCTATTGCACATGGCTCAACTCTTTTGAATAACTGGGCCTTAATGTTAAAGTGTCCCACATATAAATTAATACCATAGAGCAACTAGAAAAATAGAAAAAGTAGCAATGACTGATTTAAAAGTTCAGTGCTGTATTAGTCTCTTTAAGACTTAAAAAGTCTTTTTGGCAAGAACAATGAGCATAAAGCTAGCCATCGTCAGTGGTGGGATTCGAATGTGCAGTCTATAGTGGTTCAAACTTTTCTTCTTTCCCAAGATAGTCACTGACATGATACTTTGAGACAGCCAAGGACAAGTTTGCACACAGGTGGATTCCAGATATTTAAAATAAATAAATGCATAGAACAAGTAAAGATTAAACATGGGAAAAAGTTAATAATATCTCCATATTGCTCCCACTAAGAGAATTATTGTTATGAGAATATCTCCATAGTATATCACACATATATATATATATATATATATATATATATATATATGACATTTACGATGAGGGTGGTCACCAAGCTGAATTCTACAGATTTCAAAATATAGCCATCTCTGTTGTTGTGAACTGATTGCAAAGCAATGCTTTCTGTTGGATTTATGGGCTCTCTATATCACTATCACATGAAACAAGGTGTATTGTAGGACAAAGAAATACAATTACGCTGTTTGATATGGAGATCTCCAGGGGTCGTAAAACTACCCTAAAGCTAGCAGGATAATTTAGGAAAAACTCCTAATACCAGTCAGAGGGAAGGAAACACTAGAACTTCACATACAAATTAAAACACTCTGCACAACATATATTTTTTCAAGTTTTGGGTGGACTTCTCCTTTAAACCCACAAGGGGTTGTTATAACCTATCAACTCATTGAGCTTCTCCACTTTGCTTGTGCCTCACTAATTGTAGCATAAAAGTTATGTCTTATTATTAGTCTTAATAATTATATCTCCCCACCAGGGACTAGTCTGCACTGGGAGCTAGTGGTTCACTGATAAGTTCTAATGCCTGCAGCAGTGCAGCCTGGGGAGTGGCGAGCTTGCCTGCTGCGTCAGGTCTCTCAACCTAAGTGGGCAAACTAGTCTGGGAGTTGTTAGACTACAATGAGGTATATTGGGGCTATTTAAGGCACAATAAATGTATGTACTTGCTTAGATGATTTGTTGTTTTAAACAGAAGTAGACTTATTCTGATATTTTGTGCATGTTACTTGCTGAACAGTTATCTCTGCTGGATAAGTTTCTTTATCATTAGGAGTGTAGTTAGACCTAAATCCACAGCCAGCTGTTAGATAGAGTAACCTCTGCTGACAAACGTCTAAAGACAAGAGCAGGTCATTATACACAAGGGGCCTGTTAGTGATGTGAGGTGGAGTCCCCTTTTTGCCAGACCAGTATTATGGGGCCAGAACTGTGCAGACATGCCACACCAAAGTAATAGGTGGCCCCTGGGCCCCATAACCACAGTGGACGGGCACAATAACCCGAAACCCATGCCACTCAAAGGAGTACTTTCCTGGTAATTAAGTATATATGCTCTATATGTTGGGTGGATCAGCTCTTGAGTGTGAGTGATGGTCGCAACCTGTCTTGGGGACCTCAGGACCACTACCAACCTTATATGCAATGCCAACCTGCAGCGAGCACAGTTGACTCATTGCTGGTGTTGCATGGGCTCACAAGAAAGGGGTCCTGCTATTTACTGTTCCATGGTTCCAGAAGACAGGGGTGCAGAGATGCACTATGCAAAATACCAAAAGTACTAAGCCTAACCTTGGTACTGCTGATACTATTGGTGGGGGACATCAAGCCCAACCCCGGATTCCCTGTGGCTAACTTTATCATTGGATCCCCTCATGACCCGAATTGGGTCTCCCCTAGGAGCCTAAGGCTAGCCCACATGAATGTCTGCAGTCTATGCCCTAAAGTACACGAAATGCAAGGCTGGGTGGACTTAATAAACCAGATGTATTGGCAATATCTGAGATGTGGTTAAAACCACACATCTTAATCCTTAAGATTGATCTCATTAACTATAGTACTTTCAGAAAAGATAGGGAGGACAGAAAAGGGGTGGGGTACTTATTTAAGTAAAAGACTCCCTGGAGGCATCACTAGCCTCCCTTCCACCCATCGGCTGCACTGGTTGCGAGTCAGTATTCGTTAGGATTACCCTTGGTCGTGCCAAGTATCTAACAATTGGGTGCATACAACCCTCCCAAGGTAGCCTCCCCCCCCATGCCCTGGAGGTGCTAGCCAGATTGCAAGCAGAACTTGCCTCCTCAGAGATGATAATTCTAGGGGATTTTAACCTGAACTGGACCCCTGACACTGAACAGGATCTGAGGGCCATACTTACGGATGCCAATCTGTCCCAGGTCAACACTGAGACCACAAGGCATAACGCCAAAACAGGGAACCATTCCACCTTAGACTGGGTACTGGCTTCCAGCCCTCTAAACATCCAAGCGGCTGGTACTCTGGCAGATGCCTTGAGTGACCACTTTCCAATATTTTGCATATGGAAGGACTGCCTGCCCAAGATCCCTCCAAGAATCCTCACAGCCAGAGATTTTTCCAAATTCTCTGTGGAGGCATTCCAGGAGCACCTATCCAGTCTTGACTGGAGCCCTTTCTAGCTGCTCCCCAACATTGATGAAGCACTGGAATATTTCCAAAATACCTTCATCTCAGCTGCAAACCGGCATGCTCCTCTTAGGAAACTTAGAGCAAAAGGACACTGCTACAAATGGATCACACTTGAGCTAAAATCCATGATCAAGATGGACAAGGCCTGGGTTAGGTACAGGGAGTCTGCCCTCCCGGAAGACCAGAAAACCTATGGGTACCTAAGAAACCAATGCAAGCAAACAACAAAGGCAGCAAAGTGAGCTTACGTTAAGAACCTTCAGCAGGCCAGCTTAACTGACCCACAGTCCTTCTGGTCCCAGGTTAGTGCCCTGGTGAAGGGGAGTGGTAACCCCACCCAAGGTACGATAGTCTGCAATGGCAAAACACTTAGTGAGGGCTAGGAGGCGGCCACCGCCTTCAACAGGTTCTTCATGGACCTTGAAAACTATAAGGCGGGTCTCCCCCAACAAAGCTCTGAGCTACCAGGCACTGAGAAACTGAACTCTCAGCACCCACAATTTCACCTTCGGATCGTACATCCCAAGGAAGTACTTCCCCTACTTATGAACAGGCTAAGGGATCAGCTGGCCCAGATGACCTCTACCCTAAATTGCTCAGGGCTGCTGCTCCTGCCATTATCTTACCCATTACATGGCCTGTTAATAAATCACTGCTGGAAGGAGTTTACCTAACACATGGAAGCAGACTTATGAGGTGCCCATCCACAAGGTAGGCCCCAGGAAACACATAGGTAACTACAGACCAGTCTCCCTCTTATGCATACTAGCCAAGTTGCAAGAGCGGCTAATCTACAATCAACTCCATGCCTACTTGGAGGCACACCAGCTGCTGGCAAACACACAGCATGGATTCAGACAAAAGCATGGGACTGATACAGCTCTTATCAGATTCTCTATGGATATCCTTAAGGCCCTTGATGACGGCACCCCTACGGAGGCCGCATTCATCCACCTGACCAAGGCCTTTGACTTGGTGAACCACAACCTTTTGGTAGTTAAACTGAGTCAATTTGGCCTAGATCAGTATTCATTGAACTGGTTTAACAACTACCTGTCAAACTGCTCCCAACAGGTCAGTTGGAGAGGTGCCACATCGGAATCACTCCTCATCAAGGAGGGTGTACCACAGGGCTCTATCCTGGGACCTCACCTGTTTTCACTGTTTGTAAATGATCTAAACATGCATTGTGGATGCAGCTCTGTAGTCCAGCACGCAGACGATGCTGTACTCTACAGAGCCTCAAACAGCACAGCTGACCTGGGTCAACAGCTGCAGTCTGATTTTGCTCAACTAGACAAATGACTACTAAACAACAAGTTGATACTTAACACTAAAAAGACAAAAGCCATTATGTTTGGACCTCAAACACTAGACCACGACAGAAGCCCTCTGCTATCATTGACCACAGCCTCAGGCTCCCCCATAGAGGTAGTAGGGTCCTTCAAGTACCTGGCAGTGGTAGCTCTACACCAGGGCATGTGCCCTGGTAAATAAATGCTGTGCCCCACTTGGTGCCCCATATGGAGCAAAGCTTCCACTATAGTAAAAATATACCAGTGCCCTGGCTGCTGTCTGTTGTGCCCCACCTGTGCCCTGGTAACCAGTAGTAGCTAGAGTTGCTACTGGTACCTGGGCCTAATACTGGACCAAGGCTTCACCTGAAATTCCACATGGACAAAACGATCCACCAAACGTTAGGTCTGCTGTACCGTTTGAATGGGCAGTTGACATCTGAAACCAGGATTACCATAGCTCAAAGCATCCTCCTACCAACCTTAACATATGCTGCTTCGGTAATACATTCAATCACAAAACAGGAGCTAAACAGGATGCACACCCTATATAATAAGACAGCACACTTTACCATAATGTCCCACCCGAGGAGACATCACTGTGAAGTACTGGCCTCCCTAAACTGGCCATCCCTTCGCTGCAGGCTACAGTACCCTCTACTATGCAGTGTGTACAAATCCATTAATGACCACCCTCCAGTAAGTCTTGCTGAGCTGCTGGCCCCTAAGCGCTCAGGTAGACAGCTCCACACTACTGGGAGAAATCTTCTTGAGGAACCAAGAGTTAGGACAACGACTGGCAGTAAATCCTTCACCCATGCCGTACCTGTACTCTGGAATAAGCTTCCTGCTCACCTGCAAGAAGAAACCTCCTTGGGGGCCTTCTGCAAGGGGCTCTGGATGCACTAGCTGGACATCAGCAAATGCTCCTGCACTTGAATAAAACCTAGACCATGCCAAACCTATCTGCTCAGTCGTAGGCTCTTGCTCAGACCACAAGATGTGTTTAAGTGTGTTGTCATTCATTGATGTGCACTAATCCCCCCCAGGCCAGAAGTCTAGGCAAATGTGCTAGTAAAATATATTAACTGTTGATTATATAATTCCCTGATGTACAGTGTCTCGTCTGTAAGCAAACGCTGTTACTGGTTTGCACTGTATTGCAAAATGTTCTTTTCCCTACTCTATTTAAATAATTCTGGGTCGCCCCTGAAAATGGGACCTTTGGGGCTCAGTGGGTCTCCCCGCTTAACAAAATTGAAATAAATAAATAAATAGTCAGGCTTTCCTTGGGCAGTGTGCTGTGAAGAACCCAGATAGGCCTCCAAACTTTTCTCAGAGCGCACAGCAGAGCCTCCACTCACTCTGGAAGCTCCCAGACAACTGCTTCCAGCTGGATCTGCCCCCCCCAGGTCTCGGGTGATCAGATCAGAGTCCCAATTTGTCATTCGGGCTGTCAATCCACCTAATCAATATGCATAACGTTTGTATGACACCCGGTTGGTTAGATGAAAAGGCACCAATCCTTAGTCCTTACCTTTTCCCAGCAGTCCCCCCCTTTTTTTTTTTTAAAGAAGAAGAATCAGCATTTATATAGCACTTTTCATACATCCAAAGCGCTTTACAAGCAATGCTAGACTGGTAGTGAAGTGACTGAATGTGTGGAGGCAGCCATGTCACACATCATCACCCACACACAGCCTGGATAATTGCATGAACCGGTTTATGGGAAAGGGAGTGCCAGTGATTTTTAGGTGCAAGTCCAATCCCGGTGTGGGACGAGAACCCACAACCTTCTGGTTCAGCAGCGGATGTGCTACCAGCTGAGCCACACTGACACCTTGAAACTTAGTTTTATTATTTCATAGCACAAATAAAACTATGGTTACATTCCATTTCATTATCCATTCTGACCCCCTCAGTGCAATATAAATCACCACTGGTATTTCATGTCCTCTTTGCTTTTGTCTGTTTTTCCCTCTATTTCTGTGTACCCTAGGTTGAAAAGTCCAGATCTATCTTGTTTGGAGCTCTAATGCTGGAATGCATCATCCTTCTTTCTCTCAGATGCCTATGTGCTTTTCATTATTAACATATCCAAAGAAGAAACAATAAAAAAGGCCTTTGATTAAAAGAAACAGTTAAACTTGAAAGCACTTGGCTGGTAATTATTTGGGTCTGACTTCTTTTTTCTTTCTAAGCACAGTACAACATTTCCTAAGTTGCCCACCTTTTCCCTTAACAAGTTAGGTTCATAGACCTGTGGTTCTGACTTTATATGAAGGCCTGTTGAGACAGGACTGTGACACCCTCCCTCTCTTCCAGAAGGCTCATAAAAGGAAGCCATACCCCATTGAATTTATCTGTCTGGAGATGAAGCTTTGCTGTAAGCTGTTCTTCCCTTTGTATAATCTTAAGAATAATGTCAGTCCATTCTTGTGCCTTGGGTGGCTCTGGGGAGAGCCACCTTCTTGTGAGTGCTTTACCTGCTGCTGTAAGTAGTGACCCCTGAAAGGATTTCTGACCATTGGTACTCTTTCTTTTAATGAGTATTCCCAGGATCATATGCTCAAAAGAGAGCGGAGTGTCCACTCCCATCATTTTACCATGTAAGTTCTTCACCTCTGCCCAAAAAGGCCTGACTACGGGACAGTCCCAAAATATATGATAATGTGAACCAACCTGCCCGCAACCTCTCTAACAAAGTTCTGACCCTGCGGGATTAAAATGCTTGATTTTTGAAGGGGTGTTGAAGAACCTGCTTATAAGTTTACATCTAAACACTTTACAATTTGGAGATGCAGCTGTCCGAAAGACTCCTTCCCAAATCCTCTCCCATTGTTGGTTCCCTAATTCCCGGCCTGTTTCCCTCTTCCATGTTTTTTGACACTTCAGTGTTTCTCCCTTTTTACTGTCCATGTAGGTCCTAACTAACTGAGAGATCAAGTATCCGTTCTCTGGATAGATGACTGCCCTCCTAATTAGGCCCTCCATAGGATGTGGATCCTGTTGAATTTTCTGTTTATTATTATCTGTGCGTATAAAAGACACTACCTGTAGGTATCAGTAGAAATGTAGTTTAGGTACTCCAAATTCCTTCTGGATTTGCTCAAATGTTTTAATCTGATTGTGAGTGATGAATTGACTGAAAAAGAAAACTATACCTACTCCAGATTTGGAATGTATGATCTTGTCGGGGGATACGGGGGACAAAGCCGTGGTATTCTGAGATCTTTGATTCAAAAGTGAATGTGTTACTGGGCTGGCAGTATAGCCTAGAGGTTAGAGGAACGAGGTGTGAACAAGCTGATACATCCAGCAGACCAGACCTGAGTTTGATTCTCATAACCTCCACTTGCATACTGTGTGACTCTGAGCAAGTCACTTAACCGCCCAGTACTCCCAGGTCGCCCCCGAAAACAGGCAGTTGTGCCTAGTGGGCCTTACCCGGTTACCAAAGACAAAAAAAAAGTCCTTTTTCACCATTCCCCATACTTTATAAAGATGTTCCTGCCGGGGGTTAGGCAACTTGGCCCTTACTAGTGTGGGTGGTGGGGCTGTAAAATCTAGTTTGGTTCCACCATTAGTGGTGGCACTGTCCTCCATATGTACCCAAACATTATCTGAATCCTTCTTAAGATGTGCCACCCATGGTGTTATCTGAGCCATTTTGTAATAAGGTGTCAAGTTGGGCTGCCCCAATCCTCCCTGGGATTTAGGTTTCTGAAGCATGTTCCATGCTATCTGGGTTTTTTATGATTCCATATAAATTTATGTAAAGCTTTATTTCATTTTTTTCCCAGTCTGCTGCGGGTATGCCAAGAGTTAGAGAGCTAAACAGAAATAAAAACCACGGTAATGGATTCTACTCTCCCCAGTAATGATAAGGGTAGAAGGTTCCATCTTTGCAAGTCCTCACAGACTGCTTGTATCAATTTATTATAATTAACCTTATACAAATGTGCCACATTTGCTGGGATATGAATACCCAGGTATCTGACACTATTGGACACCCATTTGAAAGGCAGGGCTTGCACCAATTCCGCTGTACTGGAACCACTCACCAGTAAGACCTCGGTTTTATCGTAATTAATTTTAAATCCCGATATTTCACTGTACCGTGGTTTTCCTCTCCTGCTATTTTAATTCCCTCCAGTTTTGGGTTTGTCCTAATATGTTCCGCCAGTGGCTCCATACTAAGGGCAAATAGCAAAGGCAACAGGTGGCAACCCTGTCTTGTACCTCTCTGTATCTCTATTTTATCTGAGACTGTTCCGTTCACTCTTACCTGAGCTGCTGGGGACTTAGATATTGCTTTTACCCAATTTAGGAATTTCTCACCAAAGCCAAATTTGTGTAATGTTTTCTGGAGATATTCCCATCGGAGGCAGTCGAACACCTTCTTGGCATCGACCATTATTGCTATTTGCTGAACTCTTGCCTGTCTACTGCTCTGTAAAATGTTTAAACATCTTCTGATGTTATCTTGAAGATGTCTTTGGGGTACGAAACCCGCTTGGTCTGGGTGGACCAAAGCAGGTAGTATTTTGTTTAGTCTAGATGCCAACATCTTAGTAAACATTTTTGAATCGACGTCTAATAGTGATATCAGCTTACAGGCGGCGCTGTTTTCTGGGGGTTTTCCCTCTTTAGGAATTACCAGTATCAGAGCTTGTCTGCACATGTTGGGAAACTCCTCTGTACCCTCACAAAAGTTGAACAACTTGGTCAGTTGGGGGAGTAATGGCTGTGCGAACCTTTGATAAAATTCTATAATGTAACCATCTGGTCCTGGGGATTTACCCTTCTTCATCTCTTTTATTACTGCTGCCACCTCTACCGTGATAAATGGAAGTATCCAGTGATGTTCTGTCTACTTCTGAAAGTTTAGGCAGAGTGATTTCCCCCAGGAATCTATCTGTGTGTTCATTAATTCATTTTGTGTTTACCTCATCTGAGTATAGGGTGGCATAGTATTGCCTAAAAATCTCAGCTATCTCCTTTGGGGTATAAACCTCTGATTGTTGCCCCCCGTCTGGTTTTGTAAGTTTTTTAACATACCTTTCTGCCTGGGGCTTCCGCAATTGGAAGGCTAAAAGTCGTCCTGCTTTGTTTCCCTGCTCGTAATACTTTTGGTTTGCAAAGCATAACTGCCCTTCCACTTGTTTGTCTACTAAATCCTATAATTCCTTCCTAACTTATTGCAATTCCTCGTCTACCTTTCCTTGGTTAATTGTTTTATGTTCTTTCTCTAGCTGGATTAACCTTTTTTCTGATGCCCCTTGTTTTTCTTGGTATTGCTTTTTTAGTCTGGAGGAATGTGAGATTATATTCCCCCTTAATGTGGCTTTTAGGCCGTCCCAATACCATTTCCATCCCGTTTCTTCCAGTTTATTATGGTACTGGTAATCATCAATGGCAGCTTTGATTTGTTCTCTGAATTCCTCCCCTTTCTAGTAATGAGGCATTAAATCGCCATGTGGTAACTTGATCCCAGTCTCCCATCTTTAGCTATAAGAAGACTGCTGCATGATCTGAAATCCATCTTGGCTGGATAGTACAGTCCTGTACCCGGTGTCGATCTACTGGACTACACAAAAAGTAATCTTTTCTGGAGTACGTCCTGTTAAGGTTGAATAAAATCTCAAGTCCTTGGTGTTTGGGTTCAAGTCCCTCCAAACATCAATTAATGCTAACTCCTTAGCCCCCTCTCTAACTACCTTACTCATATTCTTGTTTGTTTTGAGATTCTGGGAGGAGCAGTCCACCACCGGGTCAAGAACACAGTTGAAGTCCTCCCCAACCAGAATCATTCCTTCCCCTAATTCTTCTACTTCCCCAGACAATTTCTTATAGAATGAAGGGTCATCCTCATTTGGAGCGTACAGGTTAATGAGGTGTAATTTATATGAGAACAATTTCCCAGAGACTATCACTCCCCTACCATTTCCCCATGATACTTCCAAAGTTACCTCTAAAGGGAGACCCCTTCTTATAAGTATTGCTGTCCCTGCTCTTTTCCCTTTAGGATGGGAGGAGCCCACCACATGCCCTACCCATAATTGTCTAAATTTTCCATGTTCCAAAGGGGTTAATCTTGTTTCCTGCAAAAACGCGATATCTATCATTGTTTTTTGCAAATACTGTAATATGTTCGTTCTTTTTACTGGAGAATTAATTCCCTGAACATTCAGGGTTACAATCCTAAGGGATCCCATTTATATTAGATGTAGAATATGCCCTTCATTCCACCTTTCCCCCCTGTTGTCATGTTTGTTTATGTCTGTCCTTGCTTCTTCCCATCTGTGCCATCCCTTATTGTTGTCTGTCGCTTTAATTACCTTATCAATATCTTTACCAGCCTTAAAAACTACATGCATTGCACAACAGGTGCCTAATACAAACATTTTACCCCTTGCCTTTAAACTTTTTAGGCTTAGGGCCAATTTGTTATAACACACAAAAAACTTGAACTGTTTTACAGTAGTGATTTGCTTCCAAGGTTTGAATAAAAATGCAGAGATGGCTGCCGCACTTGTTTAACTACAAGCTGTACCCACTGTGCAGTGGGTAGTTGTTATAATACATCACCCAGCAGCCCTCCTGGTTGTATATCGTGAGGTGGTGTGGTTAGGCCACCCTCTGTTGAACCCCTGTTATGTGGCCTGCCTTAAGGGCCTGGGGAGCCACCACAAAACTGTTTTTAGCCATCCTTCCCTCCTCCCACTCTATTTTGTCCTAAGTATACAGAGAGGAAAATAGTACCAAAGGAACCCCCCTCCTTACCATGGATCTCTATATTACAGCATTATTGTTCGAACAAGCTTATAAAAGCAAATAAAAAAAAAAAGATCTTTATGTCCACAGTTCCAAAGTGTTCTTCTTCTGTGGGGGCTGCTGTTCAAGGACCATTAAACCCCCATTTTCAAATAAATGAGAAGATGTACATCCACATCGACGGGAAGATAGTGAACGAAAACGAGAAAGAAATCCCTCTAATAGGCCAACTTGTGGTGTCCACCTCCTGTGTTGGCTTGCAGCTTTTTCAGTTAAATTCAGGTCGAGGATACCTTTGCCTCGCTAATTTTCAGGTCTGCAATCTGGTTACTTGATTGTTTCCCTCCTCCATGGCCATTGTGGTTTCTCTTGCCATGAGCTCTCTGAGGTCTGCTCCGAGATGCGTAGGCCAAGAAATGACCATAGGGAAGGCCTGACACAGCCTACCTGCTCTACGCCACGCTGTTTTTGTAATCTCTTGCTCCAGAGCTGCAGTAGAGAATTCTGGAACCCTGATCCCCAGTTTACATAAGGTCGGGGCTGCTTCGTACAATGAATCAAATACATGGGGACCAGTTTCTGTGAAAATGTGCAGTCTAGCTGGGTATTGCAGCTGAATTTTAAGATTTTTTTCTTTTGCCACCTTAATAATGTCTTTAACTTGCTTTCTTTTTGTATTTAATATGTCTGAAAAATCTTGATCAAATGATAGACGTTGACCATCTAATGTAATGTCTCTCATTTTCCAAGCTGTTTGCAGGATCAGCTGTCGATCGCAGTAATCAAGCATTTTAGCAATTATAGAGCGGGGCCGGGCGTTTTGTTCCTTTGGTTTCTGCACTAGGGACCTGTGAGCCCTCTCAATAGCTAAGGGATGATCCACTGCAAGTTTCAGTGCTGAGTCTAGTATATGTGTAACAAAGTTTTCCATACTTGTAAAAGACTCCTCAAGCCCCTCTGGCACTCTGGTTGGTGAATAATTTCACCTTAAGGCATGAAATGTCGAAATTGACCAGTGATCTTTGCCTGCAAACAGATGCAGATGTGCACCCTTTCCAGAGGGGAGCACACCGGGACAATTACTGGACACCAAATTTACTACGAACTGAAACAACATACCCTTATTATGTCAGCTAGGTCTGTCTGTATCTATAATGGAACATTTGTAGTTGCTGTATTATGTATTGTACTTACTCGTACATACATTTTCTTAATAAACTGAAGTTTAAAAAAAATATTGGCTATGTTGAACATTATGACCCATTACTTTGTTTCGCTTAAGCCCAACTTTTTATGCCCAGTGGATCAGTGTGCCACATAGACAGATATCTGAAATGAAATGAAGAAATGCAACAAAACAAGAGGGCATGCTACAAAGCTAGAAGGAGGACATTTAGGAGGGATGTGAGGAAATACTATTTCACTGAAAGAGTAGTGGACGCTTGGAACTGCCTTCCATCAGAGGTAATAGAGGCAAAAATTGGGGAAGGGGGTCATACATGCATTGACACGGGGGAATACTAGTAAATAAAAAGGGGTCACCAGAGATCAGTTAGGGTCTGCTGGAACAGAACAGGCAGTGAACAACTGGACAGCCTGGGTGGGCCAGGTGGTCATTTTCTGCTGAGAAATTATGTGTCTATGAATCCTGGTACTGGAGATGCTGCCCCAGATGGTGTAGAAGGATAGTCTGACAGCATGTTAAGACATGGACATGCAGGAGTAGCTGAGTTTTGCCCTACGCTCCCACAGGAGAGAGTTGGAGGGAGACTTTTGCCACAGAGCATGACAGGCCCTAACTGCTTCACCTAAAATGTGTTTGTGGAGGGATACCTCATATAGCTATTGATCTGTATCATTGCTAACTTAGTAACTCAGGAGATTTTAACATCCTGTCAACATGATTTTAGGAAGGATCATGGAGCTTTGGCTGCCCTAGTTAGTTTAAACGTGCCATTTCTAGGGACACTTTCTGGTAGTTGCCTTTCCCATTAAGACAGGCCGGAATGTCTTCAAGCTATCTTCTCCCATCCACCTGGGTGGTAAATCCCTCGGCTCCGCCCCATGACGCCAGATCTTCCTTTCCGCTGGAAGAAGCAGGTTCCCTCCTTACCGCTCTCATGCCGAGTAGGTCCTTTGCTGTAAATCTTCGGATTTTCATTCCAAAACCATTAAAAACTTTTGTCTTCAGGCTTGTTCTTCATGCCAACTGACAAGGATATTGAGAAGTCTGCTCCGGGGTTCCTGAAATGTGTTTGCGGGCAGAAGATGCCCCAGATGTATTCGTACACCGCGTGCATGTATTGCCTAGGTCATGAGCACGATCCCCAGGCTTGTGACATCTGTCGTACCTTCCATCCATCAATTCTCGAGGACCGTTGTGCCTGCTTGCTTTTGGGCCATCCAAGTGAACAGTACCCTCTGGGCAAATCGGTGGATGCCTATTGGGTGGTCTCCATGGCTGGGGGTCCGCCAAACCACTTAGCAGCTTTCAAGGAGGTGGCGGCCCAGGCCGTGGCTCAGGCTTCCTTGGCTTCAGAGTTTTTGCCACTCTCTTTGCGTGCCTCCTTCATGGGGGCATTTAAGGATTTGTGCCAGGCTCTCCCAACTCATGGACAGGGCCCCTCGTCGGCACACAAATCTAAATCTAAAAAAGAGGCCAAGTCATACAAAAGTGAGGGTACTGGACTTCAGGAGGGCTGACTTTGGCAAGATGGGAGAGTGCCTCAGAAAAGCACTAGCAAACAGGCTAGAAGGAGGTGTGGAGCAACAATGGGGAATCATCAAAACTGCCATCACAGAGGCAACAATACTTTGTGTGAAGCAAATAAACAAATCAAAATGAAAGAAAAAGCCACTATGGTTCTCAAAAGAGGTGGCTGTGAAAGTCAGGAAGAAAAAGATAGCATTCTGGAAGTATAAGGAAACACAGAAGAAGCAGGACAGAGAGCTGTACCAGTTAAGGCAGAAGGAAGCAGGGAGAGAAATCAGAATAGCAAAGGCCCAAACTGAGGAAAAAATAGCCAACTCAGTTAAGAAGGGGGATAAAACCTTTTATAGGTACATCAGCGAGCGTAGAAAGACAAAGGGAGGGATAGTGAGGCTGAATAGAATGAACGGTGGGTGAGCAGAGGGGGACAGTGAAAAAGCAGGGATACTGAATGAATATTTCTGCTCAGTATTCACAAAAGAGGAGGGGGAAGTGCCTAATCCAATTAACAGAAGCACTCTTGATGGGGTGTCGATCCCAGTCCTTTCACAGAAGAAAGGGTTCTGCAAGAACTCCTAAAACTGAAGGTGGACAAAGCAATGGGGCCTGATGGAATTCACCCCAGAATTCTAAAAGAATCAAGGGGGAACTAGTGAAACCACTGGCTACTCTTTTTAATAAATCATGGGAGGATGGTGTGGTACTGAGGACTGGAGGAAGGTGGATGTGATTCCCCTTCACAAAAGTGGGACCAAGACAGAGGCAGGAAACTACAGACCTGTCAGTCTGACCTCTGTGGTAGGGAAAGTGATGGAGTCACTTCTGAAGGAAAGAATAGTTGAGTACCTAGAGGCCAGTGGGGCTGGGACCCAAGGCAGCATGGGTTCACAGCGGGAAGGTCATGTCAGACCTAATCTAATCGATTTCTTTGACTGGGTGACCAAAGTAGTAGACCAGGGAGGGACTGTGGACATGGCCTGCCTAGACTTTAGCAAGGCATTTGACACAGTCCCACACAAAAGATTAATAGTCAAATTAACCAGCCTGGGAGTGGATCCCAGGGTGGTAGCCTGGGTAAAACATTGGCTGGACAACAGGACACAGAAGGTCATTGTAAATGGAGTCCACTCTGAAGAAAAAGGGGTTACTAGTGGGATACCGCAGGGTTCAGTATTGGGTCCAGTTCTTTTTAATGTCTTCATAATTGACACTGCAGAGGGACTAGAGGGAAAAGTATGCCTCTTTGCAGATGACACAAAGATCTGCAACAGGGTTGATACACAAGGAGGCGTGGAAAGGATGAGAAGGGACTTGGCAAGGTTGGAGGAATGGTCAGAAGTATGGCAGCTAGGATTCAATGCAAAGAAGTGCAAAATAATGCACCTGGGAAACAAGAACCCAGGGGAAGAGTACACAATGGGGGGGAGGTAGTAACAACAACAAAAAAGGAAAGGGACCTAGGGTAATCATATCAGATGACTTTAAGGTTAGCAAGCAATGTGAGAAGGCAGTAGGGAGAGCTGGGGGTATACTGGGATGCATAGGGAGAGGCATCAGCAGCAGAAAACAGGAAGTTGTTATCCCTCTGTACAGACAGTTGGTGAGACCCCATCTGGAGTACTGTGTCCAGTTCTGGAGACTCCATCTCCGCAAGGACATAGACAAGATAGAGGCAGTCTAGAGGAGGGTAACTAAAATGGTGCAGGGTCTGCAAGAGAAGCCGTATGAGGAGAGACTAAAGGAGCTTAATATGTATACCCTTGAGGAAAGAAGGGAGAGGGGGGACATGATAGAAACTTTGAAGTACCTCAGTGGAATCAACAGAGTCCAAGAGGGTAGCATCTTTCAGAAAAAGACGTACAAGAACAAGGGGACACAATTTAAAGATAGAGGGGGTGTTCAGGGGCAATGTGGAGAAGTATTGGAAGAACAATGGGGAATAAAAACTGCCATCACAGAGGTAACGAGCCTTTGTGTGAAGCAAATAAACAAAACAAGACGATGTAAGAAACCACTATGGTTCTCAAAGGAAGTGGCAGTGAAGGTTCAAGAGAAAAGAAAGCATTCAGGAAGTACAAGGAATCGCAGAGAGCAGGACAGAGAACTGTATCAGTTAAAGCAAAAGGAGGCTGGGAAGGCAGTCAGAACAGCAAAGGCCCAAACTGAGGAAAAGATAGCCAACTCAGTTAAGAAGGGGAATAAAACCTTTATAGGTACATCAGGGAGCAAAGGAAGACCAAGGGAGGGATAGTGAGGCTTAATAAAGGGGAGGGAGGGTGGGCAGAGGGAGAATGTGAAAGGCAGAGATACTAAACAAATATTTTTGCCAGTATTTACAAAGGAAGAGGGAGGTACATAAAACAAACAGTAGTAACACTCTGGATACAGAAGTTGATACCAGCCCATTTACAGAAGAAAGGGTTCTGAAAGAACTCTTAAAACTGAAGGTGGACAAAGCAATGGGGCCTGATGGGATTCATCCCAGAATTCTAAAAGAACTAAGGGTAGAACTAGTGACACCACTGACTACCCTCTTTAACAAATCATGGGAGGATGGGGTGGTACCCGAGGACTGGAGGAGGGCAGATGTGATTCCTCTTCACAAAAGTGGGAGCAAGGCAGAAGCAGGAAACTATAGACCTGTTAGTTTAACCTCAGTGATAGGGAAAATGATGGACTCACTTATGAAGGAAAGAATTGTCGAGTATCTAGAGGCCAGAGGGGCACAAGACCCTAGGCAGCATGGATTCACAGCGGGAAGGTCATGCCAGACGAATCTGATAGATTTCTTTGACTGGGTGACCAAAGTAGTAGATCAGGGAGGGGCTGTGGACATGGCCTACCTAGACTTTAGCAAGGCATTTGACACAGTCCCACACAAAAGATTAATATATAAGTTAGCCAGCCTGGGAGTGGGTCCCAAGATGACAGCCTGGGTAAAGAATTGGCTGGAGAATAGGACACAGAGAGTAATAGTAAATGGAGTCCACTCAGGAGAAAGGAGGGTTACTAGCGGGGTACCGCAGGGTTCAGTATTAGGACCAGTCCTCTTCAATGTCTTTATAAGCGACATTGCAGAAGGACTGGAAGGAAAAGTATGTCTCTTTGCAGATGACACTAAGATCTGCAACAGAGTTGATGCACAGGGTGGGGTGGAAAGGATGAGAAGGGACTTGGCAAGGTTAGAGGAATGGTCAAATGTATGGCAGCTTAGATTCAATGCTAAGAAGTGCAGGTAATGCACCTGGGAAACAAAACCCAGGGAAGAGTACACAATGGGGGTGAGATACTAACAACAACAAAAATGGAAAGGGACCTGGGGTAGTCATATCAGATGACCTAAAGGTGGGCAAGCAATGTGAGAAGGCAGCAAGGAGGGCTGGGGGGATACTGGGATGCATAGGGAGAGGCATCACCAGTAGAAAACAGGAAGTTATTATCCCTCTGTACAGACAGCTGGTGAGACCCCATCTGGAGTACTGTGTGCAGTTCTGGAGACCCAATCTCCGCAAAGACATAGACAGGATGGAAGCTGTCCAGAGGAGGGCAATTAAAATGGTGCAGGGTCTGCACCGGAGGACATATGAAGAGAGACTTAAGGAGCTTAATATGTATAGCCTCGAGGAAAGGAGGGAGAGGGGGGACATGATAGAAACTTTCAAGTACCTCAAGGGAATCAACAAAGTCCAAGAGGGTAGCATCTTTCAAAAAAAGAGGTGTGCAAGAACAAGGGGGCACAATTTGAAGATAGAGGGGCGCTCGAGGTAATTTAAGGAAGTATTTTTTCACAGAGAGGGTTGTGGATGCATGGAATGGCCTTCGGAGGAGGTTGTGGAGTCAAATCAGTGGTGGAATTCAAGCATGCATGGGATAGTCATAAGGCAATTTTGGGGGTGGGGTAGAAAGAAGTAGGCTGCTGGTTAACTAGGATCTGCAGCTTATCCAGTAGTAGGGAAATGGGCAGACTGGGTGGGCCAAGCGGTCCTTATCTGGTCCAAATTCTATGTTTCTATGTTTCTATGTTTCTATTATTTTCCAGAGAGGGTAGTGGATGCATGGTACAGCCTTCCTGAGAAGGTTGTGGGATCTAAAACTGTGGGAGAATTCAAGAATGCATGGGACAGACATAAGGCAATTCTTGTGGGGGTAGGAAGAAATAGGCTGTTGGTTAACTAGGATCTGCGGCCTATCCTGTAGGTAGGAAATGGGCAGACTAGATGGGCCAAGCGGTCCTTATCTGCCGTCAAAGTCTATGTTTCTATGTTAAAGCGGTCTAGTCAGTCGTGGGATTGGGAGCGGCTCTCAGGCTTCCGATTCTGTAGCTATCGGATCCGACTTTGGTCGGATCTTTGGCCAGGCAGCGGCTCACGGTTATCCCCATTAGCCAGCTGGCCGAGACCATGCGTCGCTCTTCTGGCCGAGATTTTTTTTTAACTGGTCAACCAGTTGTCACCCAAAGAGGCTGATACTTCTTTGTCCAGGACTTGCTCCTGACTCAGACCCAGGAAGGGATGGATTAGTCTGCTGACCCACCGTCTCTCATTATTGACCAGGAACAGGAGGTGCCTCGACTCCTTGATGACACCCTCCAAGGCCCGCCGCCCCCCCTGCAGTCGAGGGCTTGGTCTGATTCCTGTGGGTCGATTGGCTTGTGCCGATGTCAGCGCTACCGATCTTGGTGCTCGGGAAAGCGGCGCCACCGCTAGTCTTCGTCCTCATCCTCTTCAGGTGCGGAGAGGCTTCGGCGCAAGTTGCATTGATGCTATGAGGACCTAATGTGGCAACAGCTGGTATTCACTAATATGAAGCCAGTCCCGGCTTCTACCCTGGCCATCACCTGATTTGCCACAGAGGCTGACGCCTTCTCCACCTCTGCAGGAGCAGACCTGTAAAATGGTCCTGGCTCAGCCTCCCTTGGCATCTCCGCCAATCCCGGTGGAGCTGCCCCCAAAACAGCCAATATCTGGTATTCTGCCTAAGTAGTCTTGGCTGGCTTCGGGTCTTCGCCATTGGCTGTTGGTCACCGTCACCCCTGACTGTCCGTTGAGGGTCAGCGGGGATTCAGGCCCCTCTTCGACAACTCCTTGGAGTTGGTGGGTTCCTCCTTGCACTCCGGTCCGATGGACATTGAGTTGGCTGGGGGTCTCTCGATGGATGAAGGCCCTACCTCCTTCATGGGCCTTCTCAGCCTTATCTTGGAATCCATGGGTCTTAAGATGGAGCCCGTTCAGAAATGGGCTTGGTACCCGTTAACCGAGATCGTGGACTTTGGTGACTCCCCTGGGGAAGTCTTCCAAGTAGCAGAGGCCATCCTTGGCCCTGCTTTGGAGCACTGGCAGTGCCCTGCCTCTTTTCCAGCACCGTCAACTTGGATGGCCCGCAAGTATACGGTTCCCACAGGTTCCTTTTCAGGGATTCACAGAACATCCCTCGGCAGAAGGCTTGGTGGCAAATTCTGTGTTTCAGCACTCTGGCAATGTAGGAGACATTGGCAAACTACCTGACAAAGAGTCCAAGAAATTGGACCATTCGGTGAAAAAAGGTTTATGCTGCCTCTTTGCTTGGCCTTTGCCAGGAAAGCTTGGCCCTCCTAATGGCCCACTTCTTTCATGCCCTGCTGGGCACTCTGAATGAGGTGCTCCTTCATCCTCCAGCAGACCTGCAGACCATGGTCAAGCAGGTCCAGGGCCAGGGTTGGGCTGTAGCAAAGCAACAGCTCCAGACAGCCATGGATATCGGGGACTCCTGTGCCAGTTCTGCGGTCGCCGCAGTGGCCATGTGCTGCAGGGCTTGGCTGCGGACCTCGACCTTCACGGTAGACACCCAGCATAAGCTGGTGGATGTTCCCTTCCTGAGCACTTACCTGATTGGGCCCAGGGTCGAGCAGCACCTCACCCACATTGAAAAGTCCATTGCCACCTTGGACTCAGTGACATCCACCCAGAGGGACCCCAAGGACTCCAAACAGCAGAAGAAGAAGCCCTTTCAGTCCACCTCCACTCCTGGAGCCAAACCAGCCCAGCCCCAAGCTGGGCAGCAGGCTCAGGCCCGGCAACCTTGGACAATGTTAGTGGCCTCGGTCATCCACAAGCCTGGAGGAAGAGGCCCGGTGGATTCCTCAGCCAGGTCCTCCTCCTTCTCCAAGCCTGCCCAGTGACAGGATGAGGGGTGCATCCTTCATGCCCATAATGCCACCCCTGGATCTCCCGTGGGGGCTGGCTCCACCACTTTCTTTCCACCTGGTCCACTGTCACCATAAATGGGTGGGTTCTTGAAGTGGTCAGTCAGGTCTGCCTCTGGAATTCAAGCGGTACCACCCTTGCTGAGCCCGTGCCCCGCGGGAGGACACCATATCCGCAGACATTCTGTTGGCCCTTTGGGATGACATCGCCCAGCTCTTCTGCAAGGAGGTCATGATTCCTGTTGCGTACCCTCCGGAACACCCAGGGTTTGTCTCCAGGATGGGGATCTGGTGCCCCATTTTAGATCTGCACAACCTGAATAAGTTCATCAGGTTGCACACCTTCAGGATGGTAACTCAGTCTCAGATCATGCAATCACTAGAGCGAAACATGTGGTTCTGCTCCCTGGATCTACAGGACATATTCTTTCACATCCCAATTCATTTGTCTCACTGGTGGTTCCTCCACTTCCAAGCGGAGGGAACCCTCTACGAGTTCCAGGCCATGCCATTCGACCAGTTCTTGGCCCCCCAAGGTCTTCACCAAGTACACTGCAGTGGGTCTACCCTTACCTGGATGACTGGCTGATCGCGGGTCCTTCCAGGCAGGAGGTGGAGCAGTTCAGGGACCTTGCCCTCCAGACCTTTGCCTCTCTTGATCTGCTGGTCGTCAGTGAGGCCAAGTTGGAACTCGTGCCCTTGCAGGTGATCAGCTTCATTGGGGCAGAGTTAGATTCTTGCAGAGTCAGGGCTTGGCTCCTGGTGGATAGGGCAGAGGCTCTCTCCTCCTTTGTCTGATCATTTCTGGTTGGGCAATTGCGCTGTGCAAGGGACTTCTATGCCTCTTGGGTTACATGGCAGTCTGCACCAGCATGGTCTGTTAGGCTCGCTGGAGAGTGCGCTCTCTGCAGTGGGAGCTGGCCAGCCAGCCAGTGGTCTCAGTGCAGGGGTCACTTCGACCAGCTGGTCACTGTGACCCAGTGGATGTGGGACGCCCTCCGGTGGTGGTTAGTCCCAGCACATGTGCAAGAAGGGATCCCATTTGACAGCCCAGAGCCGAAAGTCATCCTGATGACTGATGCCTCTCTAGCGGGCTGGGGTGCCCGCTTGGGGGAACACAGAGTTAATGGCCTCTGGACCCCTGAGGAGTCCCGGTACCACATCAGTCTGCTGGAGCTCTGAGCAGTTCAGCTGGCACTGACTGCCTTTGCTCCTCATATTTGGGGTCAGGTGGTCCAGGTCCAGACATACAACACCATGACCATGTACTACCTCAATAAGCAGGGTTGGATGCACTCACTGCCTCTGTGCAAAGAAGCTCTCCACTGTGGACCCTCATGTGCAGCTTGGAGGCTGATCTCCTAGCTATCCATATGGCTGGTGTCTCCAGCCAGCTGGCAGATGCTGTCAGTTGTGTGGGCGAGGCATCCCACAAGTGGTCTCTCCACCCAGAGGTAGTACACAGTCTGTTCTTCTAGTGGGGCACCCCACTGGTGGACCTGTTTGCCTCAAGGGAGAACGCAAAGTTGAGGCTGTATAATGCCCGCCTGCCCTCAGCAGGGAACGCTGCAAGGGGATGCCTTCTTGAGGCCCTGGACTCCAGGCCTCCTCTGTGCCTTCCCTCTGTTTCCCTTGATCCACAAAGTCTTACTCGAGGTGAGGAGGGACAAGGCACAGGTTATCCTGGTGGCTCTGGACTGGCCATGCCAGTTCTAGTACCCCGATCTCCTCAGCCTCAGCAGCAGACTCCATAAGCATCTTCCTCTATGCCCAGACCTGCTTTCCATCAATCAGGGGAAGGTATTCCATCCGGACCTTCAGTCTCTGCACCTGACAGCCTGGTTCCTGAGTGGCTAGAGTTCCAGGCTTTGGGTCTCACCGCAGATGTCCTCAATGTTGTCGAGGCTTTTCAGAAAGAGCAGACCAGGAAATGCTATGCCTTCAAATGGAAGAGATTCTCCATTTGGTGTCAGAGCAAGGGGTTGGACTCTTTGTCCTGTCTAGTGGCTAGCATCCTTAACTGCCTGTGTTCCCTCTCTCAATCGGGCCTTAGGTCAACGACCCTCAAGGTGCACCTGGCAGCCATCTCTGCCTACCGGGCGTGGGCCGGTCAGCATTTGTTGGCACAGGAGAAGGTGGTCTGGTGCTTTTTTAAAGGCCTTGACCACATTTCCCCTTCGGTGCATGAACCACCACCACCTTGGGATCTGTTGCTGGTTTTGGCAGAGCTCATAAGGAAGCCATTCGAACCGATGCACAAATGTGAAATGTCTCACCTGTCTTGGAAGACTGCCTTCCTGGTGGCTATCACATCAGCCAGAAGGATCAGTGAGCTCCAGGTGCTTTCGGTGGAGTCTTCTTACCTGGTCTTCCACAGAGACAAGGTTGTCCTTCGCCCCAGCCCAAAGTTTCTCCTGAAGGTTGTATCAGATTTCCACCTTAACCAGGTGATTCATCTCCCAGTGTACTTCACCAATCACACCTCAGAAGCTGAGCACAGGCTCCATACTTTGGACCTGTAGTGGACACTCACCTATTACAAGGAGTACACAGCTAGAGTTCAGGGAGAGGTTCACCAGCTATTTGTCACCTACGCTGAAGTCGCACCTGGCAGATCGACAGCTAAGTGGACGATTGGCAGGTGGATTGTTTCCCACATTGACCTCTGCTATAGGTTGGCAGGTAGGGAGCCTCCAGTTGGGCTTAGGGCTCATTCCACCTGCCATACTGCTGCCTCAGTGGCTACTTCCAGGGACGTTCCTATCCAGGAAATTTACATGGCTGCTACCTGGAGGTCAGCGCACACACCTTCATTTCCTATTACCACATCGACCTTGATTCACATCGGGATGCTGGTTTTAGGACTTCAGTTCTCCAATCTCTATTTCCCAAGTAGGGAGCATGCACCTCGCCCCACCCCCCGGAGAACTGCTAGGAGTCTGCCAGAAAGTGTGGATAGAACATCGTATCCATGTCCCTAGAAAAACAGGGTACTCACCTGTAACAGTAGTTCTAGGAAAGGTATATGATGTTCATCTACATGGACCCACCTGACCTCCCCTAGCTGTAGTGCACCCTTCTGCTTCCAGCGGGCAAGATCTAGTGTCATGGGGTGGAGCCGAGGGAGTTATCACCCAGGTGGGTGAGAGGAGCCAGCTTGAAGACGGTCAAGCCTGTCTTAAAGGAGAAAGGCAACTGCCAGAAAGTGTGGATGAACATCATATACAACTCCGAGGACTACTGTTACAGGTGAGTAACCTGTTTTTCTAGGGACATGGATATGTTGTTCACTTACTGGCAGGTTCCTTGCCGCTTTAAATCTTGCCGGAAGGTCTTCAAGCTGGCTCCTCCCACCCACCCGGGTGGTAAAACTCTCAGCTCCGCCCCATGACGCCAGATCTTCCTTACCGCTTGGAAGCTCAGGTTCCCTCCTTAGCACTCTGCGCTCGACTGGTTCCTGGAAATTTCGGTCTTCGAAATCTTTTTAAAGATTTTTTTATATCTTCTTCCTCGCAGCGGTGATGGCTCAATCCCTTCCCGGCCCCGGGAGGCGCTTGTTTTTTTCCTCCAGGAGAGACCCACACTCCACGTGCGTTTACTGCATTGACCTGGATCATAATCCTCAGCTTTGCGAGTTTTGTTGTGCTCTTCCGGCCAGCTCTCTGGAGGACCGCGCGGCCCGTTCGGGGCTCGGACATCCGGTAGTTTTTCCCGCTCCGGAAAACCCCTCGGATCATCGGGCATCCGCTTCGGCTGTTTCTGAGCAGCTCTATTCCGCCGGTCGGGGGACGGCTCCACCTCCCTCTTCCTCGGTTGCAGCGTTTTTCCCCGCTGTCCTTGGGTTCTACTCATTCAGCTTCATTCAAGGAGCTTCGTCAGTCTCTCTCCTTGAAAGGAGAGGGACCCTTGGGACCTTCCCCTCAGCCCAATTCCAAGGGGCCGAGGGCGGGGTCCCTTCGTTGGCCCCGGCGGGAGCGGGAAAAGTCCCCCTCCCCTGTAGGCTGACGCTTGGCTTCGGTCGAGCATGCGGCTTCGGCCTCTGGCCTCACGGTGTCCCCGTCAGGTCAGCCGGCCAGGACCCCCGTTGACGTGGCCGAGCCCCTCTTCACATCATCTGGGCCGTCTTCTGTTAGTGCCGCATTTCCTTCGCCGGTTTCCCCGGTGGAGGCTGAGGTTCTGCCGGTACCCTTGGGTCGACAGTCCTCGGCCAAATTCTCCGAGCCGAAGGAGGAGCGGGCACGCTTCGCTCCCTCTCCAGCCCGCCCTCGGTTTCCCCGAGGATTCGGGTCTCGGTCCTCCTCTTGGTCTAGCCACTCACGCCGACCTCGGCGTTTCGGTCGGGCACCGAGTCAAGTGGCTTTTGCTGTCTTCCTCGCCCTCCCTCGATGAGGAGGGCTTGGCGCCGCGGTGTCGACGCACGAGGAACTTATGGCGGCAGATGCTGTTGTCCGAAGTCAATCAATTTTATCTATTCTCCGGCAGGCAGCCGCCGGCCGTCGGCCAGACGCAGCCGCCGAGACTGCGAGGAGCCCTCTTCAGGGCCGTTGCTCGCCTCGATCCGCTGGCTCTCCGCCATCGGGCGGAACCCAGGCCGATCAAGACTGCTTCAGAGGTCGCGGTCCCTCACTCCCGCCTGCCCTCGGCAGATGAAGAGTGACCTCGGCCTGCAGCAGCTTTTTGTAGACTCGGAGCCTGACATCGGCTCTATGTTTCCTTGCAGGAGGAGTCCATGGTCTTCCTGAACATTCTGTGGATTTACAGCTCATTGTCCCTTGGGTCTGCTCCCACTCATCTCGAATTCACCGGAATGCAGCTCGTGAGTCTGCTTCCAAACAGGCGCCTACCCCTTATGGAGATTTTTGAACGAAGGAGCTCTGCCTTGAGGCCTTCCCGTGGCTGAGGCTATCGTGGGCCCAGCCTTGGAGCTCTGGCGGCAGCCTACTTCCTGCCCTGCGCCTTCAGCCAGGGTGGCTAGGAAGTACCTCTGTCCCTGCCGGTTCTCTGCCCAGTTTCTTGGAGCACCCCTCTTAGTCATCGACAATGTTTTCCAACGCTTTGGAAACACTGAGGACGTGGATAGCCCTCTGACAAAGAGTCCAGAAGGATGGACTACGCCGGGCGCAAGGTTTACACCGCCTTCCTCGGCCTCCGCCAGCCTTGTCGTCAGGCACTGATGACACACTGTTCCCACGCCTTTGGGCTCCTGACGAGGTCCTTCCTCATCTTCCAGCCGACCTGAGTGACCAAGGTCCAGCTGGTTCGGGACCAGGGTAAGCAGCGATGGCGAAACAGCAGTTTGAGTCGCTCTGATCTGGGCGACTCCTGTGCCAGATCGGTGGCGGCCGTGAGTGGCTATGCACCGCAGGGTGTGGCTGAGGTTATCCCTCCTTTCCTGAAACCCAGCATGAGTTGAAGCGGACATCCTTCTTGGGGACTGACTCCCTTCGCCCTGGAGTGAGGGACATACCAAGGGCCCGAGAAGTCCAATGCCACCCTGACTCGTCAGTCCCGCCTGAGGGACAAGGGCAGACCTCAGCCTTATGAGTCTCCCTTGGCCCTCCTACCCTGGCGGCTCGGCCGGCCCAGCTCGAGGGCCAGCAGGCATGCGCTGGGCGGCCTGCTGCTAGACCAGCATCTTCCTCCAAAAGGAAGAGAGAGGGGTCCGAAGGCCCCGGCCCTTCCTCCCTGCCTGCTCATTGACGGGCTAAAGGGGTGCTGTCCCCAGCCCCATCACTCCTGCTCAGGTATTTCCCCATGGGGAAACGGCCCCGCACTTTCCTCCTTCTTGGGTGGTGCTAAGAAGCTCTGTCAGCGGGTTGCGTAACAGGTTTCCTCTTGAGCTGCTACTCTTACGGGGATCTTGGGTCCACTTGACTTTCTTGTCGGACTGCTGAGCCGACTTGCCTGGCCTCTAACTAGAGGTGGTCAGGAAGGTGGTGGGCCTCCTTCTGACCTGGGTTCAAGTCCAGATGTTCCTGGCCTCACAGGACGGGGCTTGCGCCTCATCCTTCGGCATGACGGATGGTTCCCTCTACGATCTCCCAGCCTCAGATCGAGGCGCGGGCTTCTCCTGGGCTCCAGGACGATTCTCCCTGCCCGTCTGCTCTTGAAAGACCCTCCCTTTTCCAGGCGAGAGTCTCCCGATGAAGTTCCTGGCCAGCCCTTCGTTCTCTGCTCTACAGTTTCGCGGCTCGGGGTCCGGGCGTAACTCACCCGGATGGCAGCCTGATTAATACCTTCCAGACTTGCGCTGGTCTCCCTTACCAGAACCACGTTGGAACTCGTGCCTTAGCGGGTGAGGTTTCTCCGGGACTAGACTCGACTCTTGAGTTTGAGCTCGGCCCCGGGCAGACAGGGCTGAGGTTCTTCCTCCCTTCCCCAGTCAGGTTGGCCGGGTAATTGTGCCCTTCCTGGATCTCCTGCACCTCCCGGGCTCTTGGCGGCTGAGTTCCCCTAGTGGGACGGGCCTGCCAGTGGTCACAGGGCTGCGTTCCTCGGACCAGTTCGTGACTACAGCCCAGGAGTTAGTGGAACGCTCCCCTCCGGACCGTTCCAGCTCCTGCAGGAGAACAACCTGTTCGTCCCCCCTGGGTCGACGGTCTTCTCCGACCGATGCTTCTCAGATGGATGGGGGTGTCCATCTAGGGGAATACAGAGTGCTTCGCCTCTGGTCCTTTCGGGAGTCCTGATGTCCTCTCTACCCGCTGGAGCTCCAGGCTGTCCGCTTAGCTTGCACCACTCGCTCCGTTTGTGCGGGGTCTAGTGGTTTTAGTCCATCCAGACAGCACCACAACCATGTGCTACCTGCCCCACCAGGTTCGATCGAACCCCTTGCCTCAGCGTAAGGAGGTTCTCCGCATTGGATTTTTCACGCAGTCGGAGGCGGGTTCCCAGCCTTCTGACGGCGGGAGCCTCCAATTCTCCGGCTACTGCCCTAAGCCGGACATAAGCTGCGCCTCGTGAGTGGTTTTTTTCCTGCCGGAGGTAGCACAGGATCTTCTCCCTCCTCCCTCCAGGGAGAATACGAGGCCAAGACTGCTTTATGCCCACCCCCTCAGCAAGGTCTGCTGTAGGGGATGCGGTCAGGGCCACGGACCTCGGGCCCTTCTGCGCCTCCCCATTTCCCTTGACCTACGGGCAAGGCAAGGAGGGACTTGGCGCAGGTGATGCTGGTAGCCCCAGACTGGCTTGCCAGCTCTGGTATCCAGCTCTCTCAGTCTCGGGCGAGGCCCCGTGGCGGCTTCTAGTCCGCCGGTCCTGATTTCCTTTTTAGGAAGGTTTCCTCTGGACCTTCAACCCTACACCTGTAGGCCCGGTCCCTGTGCGGCTAGGGGTCAGGCCTAGGGTCCTTCGGCAGGGTCCTCGACTTTTCGAGGCGTCCTGCTGGAAGTCGGCCAAAAGTAATGCTCATCCTCTTGGAAAAGTTCTCCATTTAATGATGGGATAGGGCCTGGCCCTCTCCCGTCCCTGGGCGAGCGTTTCAGACCATCTGCGTCTGTTCTTTGAATTAGGGCTTGGGCTGACGACCCTCTAGGTGCTTCTGTGGTCACCCCTGTCTTCCGGGCGCAGGCCAGAAGGCAGTCGGTGGCTCAGAATAGGTGGTCTGGCACTTCTAGGCCTCGATCACGCCTCCCCTTTGGGGAGAGTATCCCCATTCTGTGGGATCCTTGCTGGTATGGGCTTAGCTCACGAGCAAGCCTATCCAACTTTGCACAGGTGTGAAGTTTCCCCACCTGTTGTGGAAGAACACCTTCTTGGGGCTACTCTGCCATCCAGAAGGTGGGGAGAGTTCCAGGCGCTCCTTTAAATCTCCCTATCTGGTCTTCCACAGGGACTAGGTTGTCCTGCGCCCCACCCGAAGTCCTTCCGAAGGCGGTGGCGGAGTCTTCCCTTCGGGGGTATTGCCTCTGCCGGGGTTCGTCCCCATTCACACCTCAGAGGCCGTATATAGGTTCCATAGGAACCTGTTTAACGCTCACCTACCTAGGGAGCGTAAAGCTGAAGTTCGGAGAGGTTCGCCAGCTGTTTGTCAATCACGCTGAAGCCGCATTCTGGCAGACTCTGCAGCTGGGACGATTTAGCTGGGTGGGGTCACCCCTGCAGGTCTCCACTATAGGGGCAGGCATGGAGCCTCCCAGAGGGATAAGTGCTCATTTTACGCGCCTCCGCTGCATCGATGGCTGCTTCCGAGTATACTCGGTCTGGATATCCGCAGGCTTCCGCCTGAAGCAGGCTTTACCATTCCCTTCCACATCGACCTTGGGTCGCGCGAGTGCTGGTCAGGCCTCGGTTCTCCAGTCTTTCTACCTGAAGTAAGGGTGTGCTTTGCCCTCCTCCTCCCGAGAACTGCTAGAGTCTGTCAATAAGTGTGGATGAACAACATATCCATGTCCCTAGAATACAGGTATCTCACCTGTAACAGGAGTTCTAGATGGTATATGTTGTTCATCCACGCACTCACCTGCTCTCCCGGCGCGACGCACAACCTGGCTTCCAGCGGGCTAGATCTGGCGCCATGGGGCGGAGCCGAGAGTTTTACCACCCGGGTGGGTGGGAGGAGCCAGCTTGAAGACCTTCCGGCAAGATTTAAAGCGGCAAGGAACCTGCCAATAAGTGTGGATGAACAACATATACCATTCCTAGAACTCCTGTTACAGGTGAGTAACCTGTATTTATTGTACTGTGGAGGCAGGAATGTTTACTGAGGCTGCCTTTGTGTATATGCCTCGGATGGTGTGGCCCCCTTACATCACCCAAAAAGGTGAACCGTCCCTCAATGACAAATTGAGGAGCATGTTTTTATAATTATAAACTAGATCATAGTTACATACAGGGTGGTTTATGACTGCATCCAGGGAACAGCAGTGCCATGTTGAAATATGAAGTTCAGAGAGCAGTGGGAACCGGCACCTGGTTAAGGGACACTCAATTAGTGTAGCTCCACATAAACACATTTCACAGACTTTAGTTGCTCCAACAAAAGTGCAAAGCTTTATTTTAGGTGCATAATAAGGTGCGGAATAACACAATGAGGCACTCACAGTTCATTCATTGACAGCAGATAGCAGCAAAGTCCTTAAAAGTCTGTGAAAAAGTAGAAATTTAAAATCCAGCAAGCAGAGCAAAGCCTTTGATAAAGCACCACAGTGCAAAATGCATCAGGCAACGTCAGAGGGCATGACCCTCACATCTAATCCTGCTGCTAAATGAACTGTACCAGCCGTCTTTGCTCAGCTTGCTGGATTTTAACTTTCTACTTTTTCTTGGACTTTTAAGGACTTTGCTGCTATCTGCTGTCAGAGAATGAATTTTGCCTCCTTGTGTTATTACGCACCTTATTATGCACTTAAAATAAGACTTTTTACTTTTGTTGGGGCAGCTATAGACCATGACATTTGTTTATGTGGAGCTAAAAAAAAATATAGAAAATAAAAATATACAGTATGTTTCAAGAATGAATATAGAGTGTTATGAACCATGCTCATATTATAGTCAAATGTGTTATACATGCCACAAATTTGTTTTACTGTATACGAAAAGCACAATATACATATTTAATACATACAATTCTACATGTATTTGCTCACATGTTGTTTGCTATGAATCTGTATATGCCGGAAGACATTCGTGGTTTCCTTTGGAGGAACCACACCTTCTTCTAGTTATACGTTGTGGTTTTAACTGTTTTCATTTACTTCATACCCACGTTAAAAACTTCTCCTCATTCCTGCTAAACACTTTGAAGTCTTAAGATGTACTAGTTATTTCAGCAGAAATTAGATTTTTGAAAACAAGCATTTTAGTTAGTTAAAGCCTTTTTTTATTTTTGCTTTCCATTGGCAAATCCAAGTATTTGGTGTCTATATAGCAGGACTTGGAAACCAAAGAATATTAAAAAGCATCCTCTCCAGTTCATGAGATAAATGTCTCCCCCTGCTACATCTGATCTCGGGTATGTAGCTGTGTGGTGTTTACATGAAATGTCAATAACATTTATTTTTGAAAAGGAAACAGCGTGTATTTTTGAGTTAGACAGTATTGCTGTGGGATAATTAAAATGCTAAAGTATTGTTGCTGGCGTAATCTGAGTGATGTCTTTGTTTGCCTTACATATTTGTTAGTGTGGTCAAGTATCCTATGTGTCATTTGTTTATGATAATTTACATATGTTACACATGAATGCCCTGCATCATTGGGGTAAGTGTAAATGTTTGCTTCTTTAACACTTGGCTTTACTGCCAGTGTGGTTTATGTGTTCTGTGGTTTGTGTGTTCTTTTACTTCAGTGTTTGTGCACTAAGTTTCTAATGTGGGGCTCACCATGATCCAAAAACTTAGCAACGTTGACTGACCATTTGTGTTGGACTCGGATAACACTTACATCACACTGATGAATGGTATACATGTTGAACCACATGTCTGTGGTTGGCAGTTTTCTTTCTTTGATGATTGTTTGTGAGGCTTTATGATAATCTGCAATCCTGCTAAAAGCTAATGCAGACTAAATTCCTTCATCGTTGCATATGTTAACAGTAATGACTTGCATTAGTGTGCTATGCATAACGGAGTGTCATTTGCAATTCAGTGATGCTGAATTATAACATGGGTCCTGGCAGGAGCGTCTAATGCCGTTTTTGATATGAGTTTTCAGACCAGGTGTAAGTTTTCCATTTTTGCACAGTAGTTTACCTTGTACAGAAACTATGGTCAGCATAGTTATTTTTCTGTCATTTACACTACTGTACATAATCCTGGCTAGCACAGCAGAGATGAAACATCTCATTTTTAGTAGGGCCCTGCTTTTAAACATATGTTGTTGCTCGAAGTTCGCACAGTAGAATGCTAAAGAATGATATTAACGAAGTTTCAGGATGCACAGATGTAAGTGCATAATCCGGTTAATTGATTTTCTGACCACAGTGGGCTCGAGGGGGGTGGGGTGGGGTGGTCAAAAGCACATCCCCAACCGGTCCCGCTTAGTTACTTCTACACTGTTTTGGAGGAACAGGAAAGCCCCACTCAGGCACCTGAGGCTGGGACCAGGGAGGATGGGTGGGTCCCCCAGGATGGAGCCCCAGGGAAGGGAAGCAGGGGATCCTAGAGGAGGGGGAAGCTTCTTCTAGTGGGGGACTCTTGTTGTCCAGGGAGTGGAGTTAGGGGCACCCAGCAGGGGGGGGAGAGAGGGAGGTCAAGTGCATCCCGGGAAGTGCTGCATGGAGGGATGGGGAGCGGATCCATAGGATCACTAGGGCAATAGCTAGGAGGGAGCAGCTGGATGTCATTTTCCACCTGGGGACCAGTGACCTGACAGGGAGAAGGGTGGAGTTAGCCAGAGTCCAGGAGGATGTTTGGAAGCTGGGGGGAACCTGAAACAGATAGCACGCTCCGTCTCATTCTCAGAGGTGCTACCTGTCCAGGGCACAGGGGAGGACAGGGCACTCCACATCCGTACCTTCAACTCATGGTTGAAGAATTGGTGTGGAAGGGAGGGTTTTGGCTTCATAGGGGACTGGAGCCCGACCTGGACAGATGCAAGCTTAAATAAAGAGGATGGCCTGCATCTGTCCAAGAAGGGCACCTTGGCCCTTAGTGAGAAGTTGAAATGCTTCAGCTGTGAGCATTTAAACTGTCCAAAGGAGGGAGAGCCAGAAGGAGCATGAGGCTTAGGAACACCCCCCCATGGGAACATGCAGGAACATAAGTTGCCAACAGATACAGCTGAAGCAGGCAGAGGGAGCGGGTAGGCAAAGAGTATATAACAAGTGATACATGGGGAGCACATAGGAAAGGAAACTGGGTTGGGGGAATTTGCTAGAGAGGGAGGACAGGAGCAGAGGGAAGGCAAACTGTTAAACATGGAAGGTCATGTTAACAAATGCCTGTAGCCTAGGAAATAAGGTTCCAGACCTGGAAGTCTTGTTGGCAGATGCAGACGTAGACATAGTAGCAATAACAAAGACGTGGTACTTTGCTAATCATGCCTGGGAAGTCAATGTACCAGGCTATACACTGTTCAGGAGGGACAGGGAGGGTAAAAAGGGTGGGGGTGGTGGCCCTGTACATGAGAGATGGAATAAAGGCCACAGAAGTTCAGGGAAGACTGGGGGAGACCGAGGCAATGTGGAGCCAGGGAATGGAACAGCAGTACCCACAGGGGTGATCTACAGACCTCCGACACAGAGGGAGGAAGTTGACAGGGAACTAGTGGAGGACATACACAACATGGCAGCTAAAGGTGAAATCCTGCTATTGGAGGATTTCAATATGCTGGACATGGATTGGACCACCCAGGTGGCTGCTTCACCCAGAAGCACAGCCATCCTAGAATCACTGCAGGGGGTTGGACTCAGGCAGCTGGTGCATGAACCAACCAAGAACAAGTTGATTCTGGACCTGGTATGGACCAATGGGAACAGAGTCGAAGAAATACAGGTTGAAGGGCAGCTGGGATCCAGTGACCACCGCATGGTATGGTTCAGCATGGCAACATGGACTTAAGTATGCCACACAAGGGCAAAAGTATTAGATTTTAGGAGGGCAGATTTCACTGAAATGGGTAGATGTATACAAGCTGTAGTGGTAAGGGAGAGGTAATAGAGGGGTTGGGGAAACAATGGGAGAAACTGAAAGGAGCCATAGTGGAGATAACAAACCAATGCGTTAGGAGAGTGGCCAAAGGGAAAAGAAGAAGGAAACCACTATGGTTCTGTAAGGAGGTAGGGGACACAGTCAGGAATTAAAGACTGAGTTTATGGAAATATAAGGGGACCCAAAGGGAGGAGGACAGGGAGGTGTACCATAAATGCCTAAGGGAAGCATGGAAGGCTGTTAGGAGAGCTAAGGTGCAGACAGAGGAGGGTTTAGCATGGTCTATGAAAAAGGGGACAAGGCATTTTATAGGTACATCAGCGGAAGAAGAAAACCGTGGGGGGTGGATCAGAGGCTCAAGGGGAGGAAGGAGAGTGTAAGGGAGGATCTGGACAAGGCAGAAATACTGAACAAATACCTCTGCTCAATATTCACTTGGGGGGAGGTCAAGGACCACAGATGGGTAGCAGAGGCAGTGGGGGGGGGGAGTGGACACCAGTCCATTCACAGTGGAGAGAGTTCTGGAAGAATTCATGAAGCTGAAGGTGGATAAGGCCATGGGCCACATGGCGTATACCCAAGGATGTTAAGGGAGCTGCAGAGGGAACTGATAGCACCTCTGGCAGCCTTGTTCATGGAGTCGGTCAACACGGGTTTGGTTCTAGAGGACTGGAGAAGGGCACATGTGATCCCACTGCACAAAGGCAGCAGTATTATTTATTTATTTATTGGCTTTTGGTAACTGGGTAAGAGCACTAGGCAAACAACTGGCCTATTTTCAGACACGACCCGGGAGAGTACAATACAGCAGTGACAACAAACAGTTACGTAATGTTGGATGGCAGTAAAAACAGACAAATTACATTAACTGAATACAGTTACAGCAATTAGTAAAGCACCTTGATAACAACAAGAATAGTGAATATGGGGTAGAAATACCAGGAATTGTATAAAAGCACTATTATAGCATACTAGCGAAATAGAAAAGTAATATAACCTTACAAGGGGAGAAAAAGAATAGGTAGACACACATTCACAAAAGGCTAACATAGGAGTGGGCATACACCTCAAGCAGATTAGAGAGATAATAAAAGTTGGAGTGGGCATACACCTCAAGCAGATTAGAGAGATAATAAAAGTTAAGTGCAGTCACAGGTATCAAGTGCATTAAGGTGAGATGCGGAGTTCTTAACATGGAGGGGGAGTGAGTTCCAGAACCTAGGAGCAAAATAGGAAAAAGCTTGCTCATCCATTTTAGTGGAGCAGGGCTGAACAGTGAGCAAGGAGGAGGAGGAGGAGGACCTAAGAGAGCGGGAGTGAGATACCGTGATGAGCATTTTGCCTAGGGAGGAGGGTTGGGGGCATCTAGTTAGGGAGTCAACAAAACACCCAAGCGTATAAGATCGGAGGGCAGCAGGAGACAACCAGTTCAAGGCTGAATAGAGTTGGCAGTGATGGGTTAGGCGAGGACCCGATAAGGCAAATCTACAGATATTGTTATAAGATATGTCCCATTAGCGAAAAACCCCTGCATGGGCATGGGAGAGTACTGGGAGGGCATATAGCAGTTATGGGAGTAGAACCCCCCCATCAACAGAGATGCATGCAGCCGGAGTGAGTGAGTGATGCACTCTGTAGGCCGTGCCAATCTTGGCATTGGCTAAGTGACATACCTCCTTGATGTGAGCAGCAAAATCAAGTGTTGGGTCCAGGGTAACCCCAAGATATTTGAAGGATATAGTGTTAGAGACAGCTGATCCGTCACTGCAGTGGATCAAGAGCTTAGGGGACTCAGAGGGCACCTTTTTAGTGGACCCAAAGAGCATGGCCTGGGTCTTTGATATGTTCAGGATTTGATAGTTGGCGGAAAACCAAGCTTGGAGGGACTGAAAAGCAGAGGAGAGATGAAGATTGATGTGAGCAATAGATTTGGATGCAGAGTAAAGCACCAAGTCATCTGCGTACATGATAAGGCTGCAGTGGGTGGATGGTGTGGGGATGTCATTGAGGAAGAGAGAAAAAAGAAGAGGGCCAAGAATAAATCCCTGTGGAACACCACAGGAGATAGTAGCAGGAGATGAGAGAACATTACAGAAGGAGAAAGCCTGAGAGCGAGATTCTAGGTAGCTGCCAAACCAGGATAGGGTAGTATCAGTGGCACTGAGTGAGTGCAGTTTAGCCAGTAGAAGGGGGTGATGCACCATGTTGAAAGCTTTGGAGAGGTCTATGAACACCGCTCCAGTAAGTAAGCCCTTGTCCATGTTGCATTTAACATCACTGGTAAACTGGGTTAGAGCAGTGGTTGTGCTGCGTCCAGCCCTAAAGCCATGTTGTAGAGCAGACTGAAGGTTAGAGTTGAGAAGGTGAGCAGAGACCTGAGGATGAATCAGTTTTTCAAGCAGCTTACTGAGCGTGGGCAGGAGTGAGATTGGACGGTAGTTAGATATGTTATTGACTTCGACTTTCTTGTACACAGGGATGGTTCTGGCAACTTTCCAGACCAAGGGGACAGAGGCTGAGCAGATTGAAAGATTGAATAGCCTGGTTACAGGAGCCGCCAGACACGAAGCAAACTGCCTAAGGATCCTTGGATGAATACCATCAGGGCCAGCACTAACATTAGCCGGCAAAGATTTTAGTAGCTTCAGAACCTCTAGACGCGTAACCGGAGCCAGCTCAAGAGCAGGAGGAGCAGTGACTAGAGGAGAGTAGAGAGGAGGTGGGAAACTACAGGCCAGTCAGCCTCACCTCAGTGGTGGGAAAGATCACGGAGACACTGCTGAAAGAAAGGATAGTGGCATTCCTGGAATACAGGGGTGCCCAGGATCTGAGGCAACATGGATTCACAGCAGGAAGATCATGTCAAACGAATCTGATAGATTTTTTTGATTGGGTGACTAGAGAAGTAAATCAGGGAGGGGCAGTTGACGTCGCCTACCTAGATTTCAGCAAAGCCTTTGACACCATCCCATATAGAAGGCTGGTTAACAAGATGGGTAGTCTGGGCATGGGAGACAAGATGGTGAACTGGGTTAGGACTGGTTAACAGACAGAAGACAGAGAGTGGTGGTAAATGGGGTACAATCTGGCGAGAGGTGGGTGACCAGCAGAGTACCACAGGGATCAGTACTGGGACCAATCCTGTTCAATGTCTTCATTAGTGACATTGCAGAGGGTTTGGAAGGAAAGATCCGCTTGTTTGCAGATGACACCAAGATCTGCAACAGGGTGGATACTCTAGAAGGGGTGCAGAAAATGAAGAGGGACCTGGAGAAGCTTGAAAGATGGTCGGAGATGTGGCAACTGAGGTTCAATGCAAAAAAGTGCAAAATAATAAACCTGGGAAGAGGGAACCCAGGGGAAAGCTACATGTTAGGGGGAGGGGAGGAACTGACTGTCACCAAGAAGGAAAGGGACCTAGGGGTTATCATCTCTGATGACCTTAAGGTATCAAAGCAGTGCACAAAGGTGGTGGGGAGGGCCAGTGGCATGCTGGGGTGCATAGGCAGGGATATCACTAGCAGGAGGTAGGAGGTGGTGATGCCATTGTATAAAACATTGGTAAGGCCTCACCTGGAGTACTGCATGCAGTTCTGGAGGCCACACCTGCACAAGGACATAAACAAGGTGGAGACTATCCAGAGAAGGGTGACAAAGATGGTGCAGGGCTTGCACCACAAAACATGAGGAGAGACTAAGGGATCTCAATATGTACTCACTGGAGGAGAGACTAAGGGATCTCAATATGTACTCACTGGAGGAGAGGAGAGAGCGGAGGGACAGGATTGAAACGTTCAAGTACCTCAAGGGCATAAACAAGGTGCAGGTTGTGGACCTTCTCTAGTGTAGAAAAAGTACTAGGACAAGGGGGCACAATATGAAATTGGAGGGGGGTAGATTAAGAGGTAATGTGAAGAAGTGTTTCTTCACAGAAAAGGTAGTTGACGCTTGGAATAGTCTGCCACAGGAGGTACTGAGGGCAAGCACAGTGGAGGGGTTTAAGCATGCCTGTGACAGGCACAAAGGATCCTTGAGAGGGGAGGGAGTGATGAAAAGCCATTGATCACACAGGGTCAGTGGCCACATACAAATTATAGGGCATATGGGCAGACTGGATGGGCCTGGCGGTCTTTATCTGCTGACAATTTCTATGCTTCTATTTAATTGTGCTTCAGCAAAAAAAAGAAAAAAAAACAAACAAACGTGATAGCATGTGAATACATTTGGAAGACTGGAGTATAGCCAGCACCCGCTTATCCGCTACCCAAATATCTGTCACTCTTGCTTTTTTGTTACTGCGGTTGATGCACTGCTTTTTGTTTTGTCACTGAATCCATGTGCAGGTACCTGTTATGCTCAGACTTCCATCGAAGACCATGGCAGTGGATGGGTTAGACATCTGAGTGCTAACTGTACATACAGTTTTTAATGTGATAAGCTTCAATATCCACTATATATGGTTTTAATTTACTCATTATTCCTCTTCAGTCTGTCCATAACATGCATTTACTTCACACATATATATCCATCAACACGATCCTGAGAGGAGGATGGTGCCACAGAAGACGCTGGACAACATGCACCCTGATGCAGGCTGCAGGCACTGAAAATGCACTGTGCTGTAATCTGTCCATCAGCGTCACCCACAGGTGCTGAACTCATCATATCACAAGACAGCTAAGAAACCACTGCCCTTGGTGTAGGTGACACTGAGGATGCCATCAGCCCCACCAGCAAGTCACAGAGCAAGCACCTCATGGACACAGTCCAGACACACAGGGTCTCCCACCAACATCCGGTCAACAGCCACCCCCCCCCCAGCAGTCACCACATGGAACAAAGATGCAGGAGACACCAGCAGTCACTGTGCCATGCACAATGGACAGTGCCACATGCTACCAGGCACAGGGCACAGAACACAGTGGGTATACACATAGGGCACTGCATGGGGTGCACTGGGGCTACAAGGGTCTCCAGGTACAGACAGGAGGAACCTCAGTGTTACAGTCCCCTGCACGGCATACCAGGCTGCAGATCCTGCATGGCATGTATGAAGAGATGTGTGGCCTGGGTGTGTGCGAATACCTTATTTTGAATATCTGCTGAGTATTCATATTTGGGGTCCCAATTATTTGTGCTTCGTTAGTTGGCTGCTGGAACAGGGTGTGAGACTTCAAGATCTCCTCAGACTTCCTGTCCAGTCAGAGACCACTTTGGAAGTTCACTAAAGGCAAGTCATGTGACCCAGCAGATGCAGTAGTTACAGACAAGAGAGGCAGACATCTGAGGCCCGATATTCAGTAAGACGCAAAGCGTAGCGCAAATGTTTGCACTGCATTTTGCAGTTGCCTAGGGGTCCCAAGATGGTATATTCAGTTGGGCACTTTCCAACTGAATAAGGGCCATGCTGACACAGTGCTAAGTCTGCTAGGAAAGTGTTTTTTTTTTTCTCCTAAAAGTGAAAAAGAAATAGTCTTAGTAGGCAGGACTGTTTGTGCTGTGCAAGCAGTAATTAGTTATAGCCTGGTGCAAATCTTCCTATTTTGGCATAATGACAAAGAAGATATCAATTGGTGTAGTTGCTAGAGAGAGGCCACTCAGTCAGCAGTTGCAGCTTGCACAAAGCCAAAAAATACAGAATATTTCCATTATCACGTTACATTTTTTTTCCCATAAAAACCACACATATTAACCCAAACGTTTCACCAGTAGGGGTTGTTGTTTATGGGACAGTTTTTACTGCTGTCCTCACTTTGTTATCCCTTTCTTACTTCAAATAATTTATCACACAGATAAAAAAGGATGCCTGCTTTTAAGCCTTTGTTAACATCCATTCATTTCATTTTTAAGGAGGGCCCAAGGGAAAGGCTGCACAGAACATTATAAAGTGCCATGTTGGTCTCCTTGCAGGGTTCTCCAGCCCACTATGAGACCCACATGGTGCAGTCAGAATGTTTTGGTTGAGGGGCTGCCCCAATGGGCCAGGTTGAAGAACAGAGCTGGGCAGGCGCTGTGTGGTGGAGTGGGCCTGATTGAATCCAGCCCACTATGAGACCCACATGGTGGAGTCAGAATGTTTTGGTTGTGTGGCTGCCCCAATGGGCCAGGTTGAAGAGCCGAACTGGGCAGGCGCTGTGTGGTGGAGTGGGCCTGATTGAAAAAACCTCCTTGTAAAACCTCCCTGCTGTCTCACTAGCCCTGTTTACACAGTGGCAGCACTTTAGCATCAGCACCACTCCCTTCCTGCTGTGCTTGCTTCTTCCCCACCAAGTGACTGTTTACACAGCCAGCCCTAGCAGCGCCATGGGTCACTCTGAAGCGGGGCTATTAAATTCCCAGGACAAAGTATTTGAAGAGGAGCGAGAGCAGCAAAGCGTCTACAACAGCGCTTAACGCGTTCACTCCGATACTGATCCCCACAAATTCATCGGATCAAAAAAAGGATACGAAGGGCACTTAAGGCGCTCTGGAACGTGTTTACACTGTGGACTTAAATGGGTTGATGCTCTGCAAAGTCGGCAGTGTCAACAAGACTATGATGCTCATAGAGCCTAAACTGGGTAAATCCCATTTCCTGTCTGGTTACAGGGCATTCTGTTTTGAGGGCACATCCATATCTGATTGCAGGGCATACCCCTGGTGGACAACAGCATGAAGTGGCAAATAATAGATCAAAAAATGTTTTGGTTTCATAAAATGAAAGGAAAGAGCCAGCACGGTAGTGCTACAGTACCGTCAGTAATGCTAACTAATCCAATGAACCGAGTTTCCGAATGGAACTTTGTTACTCGGGGGCCATCCAGGGGAGGGAGGACTGAGCGTCCCATGGATGGCTCTCCTCATCCGAAGTGGGGCACAGACAGTGTCCCCCTGTGGGACCAGTGTGGTGCCTTTGCATAAGCTGGGTGGCAGCAAAATGGATGTGTGAAAAAAGAAAATGAAATGAAAGAATTTTAAAAGAGCAGCAAAAGCAGGCAGCCTTTTTTATTTGTGACGTAAATAACTGCAAGCAAGAAAGGGCTAGCAAAATGATGAAAGTGGCAAAAACAGTCCCCTAAATAAGCTGTATTGGTGAAACATGGGAAGCAAGAAGATTTCAGGAATGTTGTTTTTGTATGCTTTAAGCAAAAGCGGAGTGGTGAGTGGGGCACCGTGCAGTGCTCCCAGTTTCACAGCCTCATAGTTATGAAGTCATACTGTGAGAAGCAAGCAGCCACTGGATTCTAATTTACCTTGGGGCCATCATAGCCGTGTTTTTGTTCTGCGTCCTGGCTGTTTCCAACAAACATGATGATATATATTAAAACAAGAAGAGAAGTAACATCTGGTTCAGAAAAAGTTAAATTTCTTTAATTATTATACCTAAAAAAGGCATCTTGCACCAGTGCACCTACAGCACGTGGTAAACAAAGTATAATGAAGGTACGTGCATTAAACACTGCAGGAAGGAAGCATGAGAGAAATACCCAGGTTAACATTATGAAGAAAAATAGTAAGCAAAAGCAGACTTGAGAAACTGTATTTGTATTTCACGGGAATAACTCATATTTGCACCCAAATAATGGCAGGTTAAGCATGACGAAAACAAGCTGTTGGACATGTTCAGGGTCTAATGTTGAATGATGAGGCTCAACAGCATCACCGGCTGTGCTAAGCACCCTCTTGAATGGCACACTTATAGAGCGGCAACCGATGTGTTTCATAGCCAGTTACACCAAGTGATGGGATGAATGTGCCCAGTAGCCTAATGGATCAACCTCAAATGGCTCAATAGACTCTGCAAATTAGCCATTAAAGATGTTTTCTGCAGAAAAAGTCTGTAACTGTCCTGTCCTGTTGATGTTGATGTAAGGACATGCTGAGCAGTGCCCACTCACTCCCATCAGTGCTGCTGTTAGTAAAAGGTATTTCCTCCCTGGTGCCACCAGTGGAACCGGACCTGCTGGATGGCATTTCCTGTCTATCATGACCTTCTTTGTCAGCTGCTAGTGTCTGCACCAGTCCCCATATGCAAACAGTCAGCCCATCATACAGCTGTTGTTGAAAATAATTCACTCAGTGACTATCCATAACCATGTGAAGGATCTTACATTTGAACTTGTGATCCAGCATGGTTGCAAAAATGTATCTCTGACTATCCAGCACTTTTTCAAACCTTGTTTTCAGTTCAGCTTGCAGGTGCTCAACAAGCACATCTGCCCCATTTGAAATCCCTGTTTTCCTATACATATCTCTCCATGGATGTTTTCAGTTAGGCACTACTGGAATAAACTAACTCACTCAAATGGCTCAAGTACTGTCAGTGGAGCAAACAACCAGGCACTAGTGAGAGACGCCACAAAAATCACACACAAGTGCTTTATGGTGATCAAGTGTTTATTACAATATAAAATTTAAAAAGCATACCTAAGACCCCTCAACAGTTGCAACAACACTCTCTCCGACCCCACTGGCCTTTCTTGTTTGGACCTGCATCTGCGGATTTTCCCCTGGCACCAGTGGTACCTCTGCACCTGCTCTTCTTGGCTGTTGAGGCTGGGATGTGGCCTGCAGAACAAAGTGCTAAAGAGTAGCTTGCTGAGTTTTTTTTATGGGGGAAGAAGTCATATCCTTCTTTCTCCTGCCACTGTGACTTCGAGTGGTTGAAGTATTTTGGCCACCCGACTATCATGCATTATGGTTTTCAAGGCACTCCCCACACTCTGCCTCATCATCAAAGCTGCTTTGGTTAGCTTCCTTAGATGATGTATCAGTGGGCATTTCATCTCCTGGTGGAAACTACTCAGACCCCGAAGAGTGTGCCTTCTCCTCACTGACAAGTTCTACAGTACTGGAGACAGGCTGAGAATCAAGAGGTATTACAGTAGGGGTGGACACATGAGCAATAAGTCACAATAGTGTGTACATGGAACAGATATTACTGCACGCCAAGAGGCATAGTAAGACACGAGGTTGCAGGCTGAGTGCTTTCAACCCCTGGGTGTGCAGTAATATCTGTTTCATGCACACCCTTGAGTATCTTATTGTTCTTATAAAATGGGCTACATTTTTTTTCCACTAAGAAAAATTATGTTTATGTGTGGAAGAAACAGCTTTGCTTATGACAGTTTATAATAAAATACTCCTCTTGCTTGTAACATGGCATCATTGTGCATTAATAAAGTTTGTCCTTTACAGAAAACAGCTGGCATCAGTGGTACTGGCCCCTGTGTATTGGTGTTGAGGTTTTTTTTTGGCTGGCATGGAGCACGGGCTGCTACTGTGTGACAGGATAGGGAGAGAGAGAATGTACTGAACAGGGATGATCGATGGCAGTACAGCAGCATAGAGAGAGAGAGAGAGAGAGACTCACACACAGCTAGCACCCATAGGGGAAGTATCGTCTGTCCCTCTTTTCACCCCCTCCCCCAGAAGCTGATCAGAAAATGTCAAGCTAACTGGAAAAAAGTATGTTTTAAAAGAAAAATTGAGTCAGCATCTTTTTTTTTTTTGTGTAAATCACTGAGCAGCTGCAGGATGGCCACAGCGGGAGCAGATGTGACTGGTGGAGGCACATAAAGAAATCAGATTGTTTTATCAGATCGTAGAAGTCAGATCGCTGTTTTATTCAGTTTAAAAGGTAGCATTTCACCTGGGGTTAGATCACTGATTAAAAATATACACAGATGGTTTTTGTCCTCATTAATGGATGGAAAAAAGTGGCAGCATTTCAAAATATGAAGGTTCTATTGGAACACTGATTTTTTTTTCAGTGCGGTCCTGCTGTTGAGTACTTGTATTTACCTGTGCATTGAATAGATTTGACTCACAAGTAAAAACCAATCAAAACCCTGGATTTTCTCTCCCCATTTTATAAACTACTGGTAATAGGTGTGCAAATGGCTGGGGCCAGAATGGTAGTAATGGCTGGTGTCACCATAGCAGCACTGGTGGTTGTCATGGTTACAGTGACAGGTGTGGTCTTAGTCACAGTGGCAGGAGTGGTCTGGGTCACAGTGGCAGGAGTGGTCTCAGTCACAGTAGCAGGAGTGGTCTGGGTCACAGTGGCAGGAGTTGCTGCCAGGGCCACTGTTGCAGCAGAAGTTAGGATGCTAGTAGTTGCAGGGGTTGGGAGGTTGATCAGAGCAGTGGTGGTTATTAAGGAGGATATCCCGGTGGTACTGGTGGCAGTGGCAAGGGATGAAGTGGGCACATTCACATTACAGTACTAGAATTAGTGGCAGTTAATGAAAATGTCCTCCTAGCAGCACTGCTAGTAGTTTGAATGGTACTTTTACTTTTTTCACTAGGTGTCAGCCGATGTATTGGTGCTGGAGACTGCAGGCTTCTATGGGGTAAAACATCATTTTATGTGGCAAATGTGCCTTGAGTGTCACTTTGCAGTACACTCACCCTCTCTTGCTGCTCTACACTTACTGCAGCTCTGGTGGGGCTGCTGGACCAACTGAGTTTTTTAGTGCTATGTCCTCAGTCTGACATAGCTACTGTATATCCCTCACAAGAAGATACAGTATATTAAATTTAAATGATGATATTATGAAATATAGTCACTCAAGTCACAGCAGTAATGCTGAGCTAACAAGTCTCACTCGCTATAGTCAAGCTTGACTAAATTCTCAGGAAAAAACACATTATTTTTAACATTTCTTCTTGGGCATACAGCCACAGACTTAGAAAAATTTCTTGCGTGCACAGCCATGCATACACACAGAAAAAAAAGCACTAACTGAAGTAGAGGGAATCAGCTGACTTGTCCCACCCTACCAGCTGCAGTGTACTCACAGTTGCACACATGACCATGGAAGGACCTGAGCCTGGGTTCCTTACAGGAAGATTTCTGATATTAAACTTAAATTATATTTAGAAATATAGAAACATAGAATCTGATGACAGATAAGGGTCACTTAGCCCTCCCAGTCTTCCCATTTTAATTTTATTTTTGAAGAGGAGGGCAACTAAAATGGTGCAGGGTCTGCAACAGAAGCCATATGAAGAGAGATTAAAGGAGCTTAATATGTATACCCTTGAGGAAAAGAAGAAGAGGGGGGACATGAAAGAAACTTTCAAGCACCTCAAAGGAATCAACAAAGTCCAAGAGGGTAGCATCTTTCAGAAAAAGAGATGTGCAAGAACAAGGGGACAGAATTTGAAGATAGAGGGGAGACAGCTCAGGGGCAATGTGAGGAAGTATTTTTTCACAGAGAGGGTGGTGGATGCATGGACTGGCCTTCCTGAGGAGGTTATGGGGTCAAAAACAGTGGGGGAATTCAAGAATGCATGGGACAGACATAAGGCAATTCTGGTGGTGGGTAGAAGTAGACTGTTGGCTAACTAGGATCTGCAGCTTATCCAATAAGTAGGGAAATGGGCAGACTAGGTGGGCCAAGCAGTCCTTATCTGCCGTCAAAGTCTATGTTTCTATGTTTTATGTTTCGCTGTAGACCCAACTTAATTTACGGTGCTATCTCTTCTGTGCCTTTCCTTACCCCTACAATTCCCTTGTGTCTATCCCAGGCATTTGTAACTCCCCCCCCAACACTGTTTTCACCTCCACTACCTCCATTGGAAGGCTGTTCCAGGAGTCCACCACTCTTTCTGTGAAGAAGTACTTCCTAACATCTCTCCTGAATCTACCCCCTCCAGCTTCATATCTTGTACCCTTGTTCTAAAGCACCTTTTTTTCTGAAAAAATACTACTGTTCTGTACCTTATTAACCCCACGAGGCATTTAAAAGTCTCTGTCATATCCCCCCTATCCCTCCTCTCCTCCATTTTGTACATATTGAGCTTCTTTAGCCTCTCTTCATATGGCATTTGATGCAGACCCTGCACCATTTTGGTAGCCCTCCTCTGGACTGCCACCACTCTGTCTGTGGCCTTCCTGAGATGTGATCTCCAGAACTGGACACAGTACTCAAGGTAAGGTCTTACCAGTGATTTATATAAGGGCAACAGCACGTCCCTCTTTCTGCTGGTGATACCCCTTCCTATGCACCCCAGCATCCCACTGTCCCTCCTGACTGCTTTGTCACACTGCCTGGCCACCTTGAGGTCATCTGATATGATTACGCCCCTGTCTGCTTCCTTCTTGGTCATTGTCAGTAATACCCCCTTCCCCATGTTTTACTCTGCTCCTGTGTTTCTATGGCCTAAGTGCATTATATTGCACATTTGTGCATTAAAACCCAGCTGCCATACCTTTCACCACTCCTCTGTTTTTTTTCAGGTCCCTGTCCACCACCCTTCCCCCCGAGTGTCCACTCTGTTGCGGAATTTGGTGTTATCTGCAAAAAGGCAGACCTTCCCTTCAAGTTCCTCTTCTATGTCGCTTATAAAGACATTAAAGAAATTAATAAAATATAAATAAAGTCACTCTATTCACTGCAGCAGTACTGAGCTGACATACCTACCTCTCTATGGTTTTGCCTGACTAAATTCTCTGAATTTTTTTTTTTTTTGGTTTAGTTTTTATCTCACATAAAACCCTTTAAGCAGTGCCTGTTTTACAAAGGGTTTAGAGCAGTGGTGGGCAACCTGCGGGCTGCATGGGGCTCTCCAGGGGTTAACCTGCGGCCCCTGCATCCATTCCCAATCTAAAAGAAAAGTAACATTGTTACTGCTTCTGCGAAATTTTATCACTGTTGTTAGGCTGCAAGTTTATAATGAGGTGCCTCTGTGGCGATAATGAGCAGTGTGGAGGGCGTGAACAAATCATATTGTGACAGCTGAGGGTGGGGTGCATGTTTTATTCTAGTTTAAAACAGTTGTGGTTGAAAGTCCAGGGTCAGGTATTGCTCCGGTGTACTCTCTCCAGATTCCGTAGTCTGCAGTGCACTGCATCCCTCTGCTCTCCCCCCGCCGCTGCACTTGATTTTTGTTTTGGTTAACTGGAATATAGAGGATTGGAGCGGTTTGCGGTGGATGACAGTCGAAATAAAACATTTTTTTAATTAAAGTCAACCGTGGTCTGAGCAAACACACATTATCTGGTAAATGGGTTGTTAAAGTCGGGTACTAGATATAATTTATTTATTGACTCAAACAGCTTTAGCGGTGAAGTTGTGGCTGAAAGCAGGTCAGAGAACAGATTTTCAGCAATGTGGTTTGTAAGTTTTTAAAGTCAGGGGTCAGGTGCATGTTTTACTTTATTTCTTGTTTACAACAGCTGTGGATGAAAGTCGGGGGTCTGGTTCAATGGTGCCAGTAAACGCAGTTTCACACACCACCAACTGGCAAATTACATTTAATAAAATCAATTGACTGCTTCATGATAGTTTCGCTGATTAAGCAGCACATAGCAGACAAAGATTCAGGAACAGCTAGATTAGCTAGCTTCTGTATCATTCTGTGTATCACTGTATTTAGTACTTTTAATGCTGTTTCAGACATTTAATGAAGTCTCCAATACTTTAAATAAAGTTTATTACAATCAATTCAAGGTTGCCCACCACTGTTCTAAGATAAAAGGGGTCTTGTGGAGATCGCGCATGGTCCTGTGGCCTTTGGGGTTGTTTGAGGGCCGCACTTGTGGCCCTCTGGTTCTCTAAGGTTGCCCATCACTAGTTTAGAGTCAGGTACAACAAAAATTTCACAAGTCAGGTACAACAAAGTTATGTAATACAGAATCCATTGAGGCAGTCGATATTCAACAATAACAACAATATACAATGAACAGACACAGAAAGTCCTAGCTGTATGAGTGGTGGAAGAACAATATTTCACACTATGTAAGTGTACTGCGTACTTCACATTATGAATAAATTGCAGTGTACATAATATGCATTCAAAGAAAAGACAATAGGTCAGTGATAGCAGTTACATGTTCCTGATGGAGTGAATGAGCTTAACATGTCAGGCAGGTCAATTTCTTCTTTAGCACACAGCCTCAACCTTAGAAAAATGTCTCATGCACAGCCGTGAACACACACAGAACAGAAAATCGGCTAAGAGAAGTGATGGGAGTCAGCTGAGAAGTCCGACCCGACCCTACCAGCTATGGTACACTCGCAGCTGCACAAGTGGCCATAAGGGACCTGAGCCTGGGTTCCTCACTGGAAGATTTCTGATATTAAATTTAAATTACATTTATTATGAAATGAAGTCACTAAAGTCAATGCACCAGTTCCGATCCGACAAGTCTCACAATAGTCCCGCCTAACTAACTTCTTATAAAAAAAATATTTTTTAATTTTTTTATTAGGCACGAAACCAAGCAAAGAACAATAGAAAAAAGGTGCCTTACAGCTCAGTGCACTTCAGTTAGACTACTTGCCTTGCTGTTTGTCTTAGACAGCAACTAAGTTACAAAAAACCCTTACATTTCTAATCAAAATAACCCCCACAAAACCTTCCTTAAGCTGTTTTGTGTTTAAAACACTACACTGCATCTTTAAATCTGGTTTGGTTTTAGTTCACAGTACAAGTACATACACAGTGTGTGTGTGTTGGAGCCCTGCTTTTCTCTCTCAGCAAACAGCCCTTTTATTTTCCTTTTCTTAAAACCCTAATTTTTACCTTACAGTGCAACAAATGACCCTTTCTGGCTTGGGATTTAGAAAGGAAACAACAACTGTCAAGCTTTTTTGGGCTTGTGTAGATTTAACAAGTGTATGGAAGTAGATTCTTTCTCAGCAGCAACTCAGTTGTCTGTCTCTCCTGTGTATAGCTTCTGCGAGTGCTGGGTCACATGATCTGCCTTCGGTGAGCTTCCAGAGTGGCCTCTGGACAGGAAGTCTCGGGAAATCTTGAACTCCTGCTGAATAGCAAAATGTCAATTAGCCTTGAATAGCATGGATTATTTGTTTTTCTTCCCGAGTTACAAATAGTCTATTATTCGTGGTATTCGGGAAATGCTATTCATTACTCCCACACCCCTGATGACCAGCGTATCTGCCAGACTAGGCTCAGCCAAGAACATGTGCAGTGAGGGGCCGAGTTCAACCAGGAAGAGGACAGCAAAAACACAGGGTGGCAGATGGCATAGCGCACCCCTGCAAAAGGCACCCCTACACAAATGAGCACCACAGCACCATAGAGAACACCACACAGAGCATTCATATGGGCCACCTCACACACCTCCACATTATACAGTAAGCAGCGTAGATGGGATTGTGCTTCTCACTTTATTTTACCACTGAATGCTACCATCTTCCACCCTGCCACCTGACACATACACCCCCCCCGCAATACGTAAAGTAGCTGAGCACAACTATCGCCATGAATGCATGCATGCCATGTGTGGTGACCAGGATCAAGTCTGACACATTACCCATGGTTTCCAGACATGATCGTTATCACCAGGCATGTAGCAAGGGAACAGATCCCTGCCTTCTGGTAATAGTAAGCACTTCCATACGGCTGTGTTGTGTAACATGCAGCATGCAGTGTACTCCCTGAATGCCTTGCCAGGCATGGGCTGCAGTGTCCCTACTGCCTCGTTGACACACCTGAAGAGCATCTTCAGCTGTCCAGACAACTTCTTTATGATGCCCCATGTATGGCGATCTGCCTCATTCTGTTGCTGCTCTGCCTCAGTCTGTGGCTGCAGGAAAGGGGTCAGCAGGAATGTTGGTAATGGGCATCCACTGTCCCCCTGTGTGGGAGAGGAATGTCATTAGTGTGTGGTCCACATATATGCCCTGTTAGCACCCATCGTCACTGCCTGTGTGCACATACTGATAAGCCAGCTCTGTTCGGCAGCCAGGGTATACAGCATCGGCCACAGTGCAGAGTTCTCCAGTATGTATGGATGATTTATTTTTCAATCCCAGGTGCCTGACACACACATTCATATTTATGCCTGCAGCATCACACGCAACCTACATGTTCATGCTGTTGTGCAGGGTATTGAATAAGCTGAAAAAAAATTATCAGCAGTTTCATTCAGTATGTGAAAGTGCTAATCAGCTGTGAAAATGCATAGCACCTGGCACAGAATGGTTAGCAAAATTAAAAAATATATATCATTTTATTATTTTTGTCCACTGTTCCATGGACCCCAACTTTAAAAATGGATAGCAGTCTTCTGCTATAGATGTCTGGAAATGATTAGCATTACCCCCTATTTTGCAGTGTTTTGCCATGCTAGACCAGCTATCTAATACCCTGTTGTATGCCTTGCAGTTCCTTCTATGCCACCTTTGACTGTGCCGGGATAATGACCGCCACACGTGTACTGTCAAAGGCACTAACGGCATGCCTGCCAAATCCTAGAAGCTTGCTTTTGTGTCCCTCAGGTCCTGCTTCATCCATGGGAATGTGATGTAGTGGCTGCAGTGTGCCAGCAGCACATCGGTCACTTTCCATAGGCACCTGTTCTGGAGGACTGGCTCATACTGGTCATGGCCCCATCATCCACTGGAAACTACCTGTCCCATAGTTGACCAGGGCCATTAACACACATCTCTGTACCCCCAGTGCATGGCTCTGGCATAGTGTCCTGGACCCTCTACCAGGGGATTCGGGGCCATCCTGCACATTGTTCATGTCCCTTCAACAACTTGTTGTGCAGGTCAAGGAGTACCATGTTCAGCAGGATACAGGGGCAGATTGCTGCCCTTTGCAGTCCCATGCATAGCAGCATGGCCAGATATCTTCCCTGTCAACAGTGGAATCCACCACCTGGCCCCTTTAAATGCTGGTTGTATACTCCCCTAGCCAATTACTGGCAGACAGATCTGATAGGTGCCTATCGGTGTGGCATCATGCCGCTATTACTGTGCCTATACATGTGTGCAGTTGAAGTTTATTCAATGCAGGTAGACCACAAGGATGCCTCACACAAAGAGAACCAAGCCATGGCCTGCACCTGTTTCACTGGAGGCATATGTTCCTGGACCCAGACCTTGGGGGGCAGTGGATACAGGGATCAATACGAGATCTGTTGGAGGCTGGTGGAGCCAGTAAGTTCATGTGTTGCACAGTGATGCTTATCACTGTAGCAGCTGCTGTGCTATAGTATCTTGCTTTCACATATGTCCTTCTGTTAGTGATTTACATCTACTTTTTTCATTTCAAGAGTCAAGTGCTCACAGAGGGACTTTGATGCCGTGGAGGTGCTGGCTGAGGAGGCGCCACAGCAAGCCTTCACAGTACAACCCAGTGCTGGGCAAGGACCCAGACAACTGGCCACCCATGGGCAAAGCATGGGAATAGTGGCATGGCTGATTTGGGGCCGATGTGTCATGAGAGACAGGACTATGGCTGGGAATTACAGGACCGGATGCTGTGGCTTCCCACACGCCGGTCCTAGGTGAAGGACAGTGTGCTGTCATTACGGGGGGAGGATATTGATGCTGTCCCTTGTAGAATTCTGGCCATGCTAGGATGTGCAGTGTCTAATGGCAAATGGAAGGTGTGTGCTGTGCCAGGGTGTGATGTAATACTATAGTTTTTTAGGACATTATGTAACTCCCATACCTTATGCCTTTTTACTAAAGGAATAATGCACGACAGGGTGTGTGTTGTGCTGGGATAACACCACGCCTGGGGAAGGGGGTTGAGCACGAGGCCGCAGACCGAGTGCGTCCAATGCCCCAGGCGTGGCGTTATCCCAAACGACACACACACCCTGGAGTGCATTATTCCTATTACACAATGGCTCGTTGTTATACAGAATAAAAAAAATAATTTTAAAGATGTTTTTGTGTGGAAAAATATTTTTGGTTTTTAAGAGCAGATGAAATAATCCAGCTCAAGATCATCTCCAGGTTCACAGTGAGGCTGAGACTAGACCTGTGGCGTCGTGCTGGGTTAACGCCATGGGTCTAGCCCAAGACTGACCTATCACAGTCCAAGATTCTTTCTTGCCATTGTATAATATAGATTGTACATTTCAATACATGCTATTTGGTGGACAGAATCTACTGTGTGTGTTGGGTGGGTGGCGAGATGGGTACAGGACAGATGTGTTCCAGGGGGAAGGTGTAGTGGACAAGTGTGTTCCAGGGGGTTGGGGGTTACAGGGAGGTGTGTATCCTGGGGGTTACAGGATGAGTGTTCTGCAGTGGAAGGGTACGGGACATGTGTGTTCTAGGGGGAGAGTAGAGAACGGGTGTGTTCCAGGGGGGGTACAGGATGAATGTGTTCTGGGGAGGGGAGAGGGTATGGGACAAATGTATTCTGGGGAGATGTATGGGACTAGTATGTTCAGGGGAGATGGGACAGGTGTTCTGGGGAGATGGGTACGGTACCTGTTCTTACGAGTGTGGCCATACACTGTGCCTGCTGTGTGATCATCCATTCATGCCTTATTCAGCACAGATGGTACCACTATGGCAGCCCCTGCTGTACACATAGGTGCCAGGTCCTCACCCCACCTGTGTCCTTGCAGGTCTATGGACTGGGGTTTGCACCTGGCACATGTGAGTATCAGTGGCCACATCCTGGGACTCTGCTTCACATTCCTGCTGTGCAGTGTCCTTTGCGGTTCACCTTTGCACACTGGGTATGGCATATTGTGGATCCACGTGTGTTGCATTAATGCCCATTCTGAGTGTATTTTCCTGGCTACCTGAGCTACGTGGCTGTGTAGGTTGTTTGGCCGTTTTGTGGATCAAGCCCTTAGTGTTGGAACCCACTTGGGAGGGAGCAGTCTTAGACCTTGTACTCTCAAATGGGGACAGTGAACAGATCTCAGATCTAGAAATGGGTAGCCATCTGGGAACAAGTGACCACCAAACAGTGTGGTTCACGATAAACAGCTGCAGAGTCAAGCCATACAAAAGTGAGGGTACTGGACTTCAGGAGGGCTGACTTTGGCAAAATGGGAGCGTGCCTTAGAAAAGCACTAGCAAACAGGCAAGAAGGAGGTGTGGAGCAATAATAGGGAAACATCAAAACTGCCATCACAGAGGCAACATGCCTTTGTGTGAAGCAAATAAACAAATCAAAATGAAAAAAAAAGCCACTATGGTTCTCAAAAGAGGTGGCGGGGAAGGTTAGGGAAAAGAAGATAGCATTTAGGAAGTATAAGGAAACACAGAAGGAGCAGGACAGAGAACTGTACCAGTTAAGGCAGTAGGAAGCAGGAAACGCAGTTAGAATAGCAAAGGCCCAAACTGAGGAAAAGATAGCCAATTTGGTTAAGAAGGGGGAGAAAACCTTTTATAGGTACATTAGGGAGTGTAGAAAGACAAAGGAGGGATAGTAAGGCTGAATAGAGTGGATGGTGGGTGGACAGAGAGGGACAGTGAAAAAGCAGGGATACTGAATGAATACTTCTGCTCAATATTCACAAAGAGGAGGAGGGAGAGGTACTAATCCAGTTAATAGAAGCACTCTGGTTGGGGTCGATCCCAGTCCTTTCACAGAAGAAAGGGTTCCGAAAGAACTCCTAAAACTGAAGGTGGACAAAGCAATGGGGCCTGACTGGATTCACCCCAGAATTCTAAAAGAATTAAGGGGAGAACTAGTGACACCACTGACTACCCTTTTTATCAAATCATGGGATGATGGTGTGGTACCTGAGGACTGGAGGAGCGCAGATGTGATTCTCCTTCACAAAAGTGGGAGCAAGACAGAGGCAGGAAACTACAGACCTGTCAGTTTGACCTCTGTGGTAGGGAAAATGATGGAATTACTTCTGAAGGAAAGAATTGTTGAGTACCTAGAGGCCAGTGGGGCACAGGACCCAAGGCAGCATGGATTCACAGTGGGAAGGTCATGTCAGATGAATCTAATTGATTTCTTTGACTGGGTGACCAAAGTAGTAGACCAGGGAGGGGCTGTGGACATGGCCTACCTAGACTTTAGCAAGGCATTTGACACAGTCCCACACAAAATATTAATAAACAAATTAGCCAGCGTGGGAGTGGGTCCCAGGGTGGTAGCCTGGGTAAAGCATTGGTTGGACAACAGGACACAGAAGGTAATATTAAACGGAGTCCACTCTGAAGACAGGAGGGTTACTACTGGGATACTGAAGGGTTCAGTACTGGGTCCAGTCCTTTTTAATGTCTTTATAAGGGACATTGCAGATGGACTGGAAGGAAAAGTGTGCCTCTTTGCAGATGAAACAAAGATCTGCAACAGGGTTGATATACGAGGGGGCATGGAAAGGATGAGAAGGGACTTGGCAAGGTTGGAGGAATGGTCAGAAGTGTGGCAGCTTGGATTCAATGCAAAGAAGTGCAAAATAATGCACCCGGAAACAAAAACCCAGGGAAGAGTACACGGGGGTGTAGTAACAACAACTAAATGGAAAGAGACCTGGGGGTAATCATATCAGATTACTTTTTTTTTTTTCCCCCCGAATTCTCTTTTTTCCTCCAGCCAGTGGAACTCTCTCAGGCATCCTGTAGTACCCCCTGACTCTACCTCCGTGCCTGAGAGGCCTCCTGAAACCTGGCACCAACCCGGCTATCCCCCCGGCTCTGAGCCCCCCGAGGTAGGGCCGCCCTATCCACCCAGGGCGCTCTATCTGCAAATTCGGGCCGGGCTGGGCTCGGCCCAGGTAAGGAGTGCCCCCAGCGGTGGAGTGTGGTCCTGGTGGATACAGGTGCCGTCGCCTATCCACTTGGCTGGGTATTTTTTTTTGCTTTGTCCCCACCCCACTCCCTCGCTACTCCCTCTCTCTCCCTGATGGAGTCCGCCGTGCAGTGATGCCAGGGAACGTCTTGCCGTAACTCCGCAGCCCTCTATTTCTGGCTCTGAGCGTTCCGGTACCTCTGGTCTCCACCAGAGGTCGCCGTGGTGCTGGGCAGAGAATCCAAAGAATTCCTGGCCCCCGAGGAAGTAGAGCTGTCCTCCGGATGCTCAATCCTTCCTCCCCGCGCCGAACCCTGGTGACCTAGGCTTGCTCCCAAACCCGGGTCGCCGGCGTGACGCGAGGTGTGGCGTCCAGCGCCTCAACCCTCAGCACCACCGGGCCAGACATCAGATGACCTTAAGGTTGGCAAACAATGTGAGAAGGCAGTAGGGAGGGCTGGGGGGATACTGGGATGTATAGGGAGAGGCATTACAAGCAGAAAACAGGAAGTTGTTATCCCACTGTATAGACAGTTGGTGAGACCCCATCTGAAGTACTGCATCCTGTTCTGGAGACCCCATCTCCACAAGGACATAAACAGGATGGCGGCAGTCCAGAGGAGAGCAACTAAAATGGTGCAGAGTCTGCAAGAGAAGCCGTATGAGGAGAGACTAAAGGAGCTTAATATGTATACCCTTGAGGAAAGGAGGAAGGGGGGACATGATAGAAACTTTTAAGTACCTTAGTGGAATCAACAAAGTCCAAGAGGGTAGCATCTTTCAGAAAAAGAGATGTGCAAGAACAAGGGACAGAATTTGAAGATAGAGTGGGGATGGCTCAGGGGCAATTATGGAAGTATTTTTTCACAGAGAGTGTGGTGGATTTATGGAACCACCTTCTTGAGGAGGTTGTGGGGTCTAAAACTGTGGGAGAATTCAAGAATGCATGGGACAGATATAAGGCAATTCTTGTGGGGGTAGGAAGAAATAGGCTGTTGGTTAACTAGGCTCTGCAGCTTATCCAGTAGGTAGGGAAATGGGCAGACTAGGTGGGCCAAGCGGTCTGTATCTGCCATCAAAGTCTATGTTTCTATGTTTCTGAGCCTAACAGTTCAAAAGTTACAGGTTTCAAACTATAATTTGAAGTGACATAAACTATCATAAAAATATTTTTGAAATGGTCTGAAGATATCAGTGGCATTTGTTTAAGAACAAACACAGTCTTTTCTATTTTTTTTGTTGTACAGTAAGCAGATGTATACTATTCATTTTCATTTAAGAACTGTAAGTCGAGTAAAATGTAGTTTACCTTTGAGTGCTGGAGCATTGCTGGGCCTACATTTTCTACTCTTCAGCTGGTTGCGAACACGTAGCAATTTCTCTGGTTCCACGCCAGCATTTTCTGCGTAGCCAGAATGCAATGGTTACAACTTTGAGTTTAGGTGCTCAGTATTCTACTGCACTCTAGTGCTATATGGAAAATCTGATGCTGGGAAAATCTGGAAAAATACTTTTTTTTTTTTACTAGAAAACATAATTTATAATGAAAAGGATCAATAAACAGTGGAGCGTTACCATGTGAAAAGTGCATTTACTTACTGTATCATGGCATTTCTGTTTGGTGCAATAAATGAAAGCACTGCTCTTGTAATATATAATTAATATAATTAGCCTCCGGAGGCCAGTTGTTTAGAGTGATGCTGATTCCCTCTGCTTGCTACTGTATGAATTTAGCTAGAACTTCTGAGTTAAAATTCCTCCTCCGTGATTATCTTCCTGAAGTGGCTGCCTTAATGGATTATTTTGATTCTGTGCCCACAGTGTTCACAAAATGACCTGCTTTTTCCTCCGGGACTATTTGTTGTGTCAAGTTTATCTTAAATTACCATACATGTGGCTAATTTGATAGGTAAACTTCAGCTTGATGTTGTAGTCAGTATGGAAAGCAGGTGCTTGTACTGTAGGTTCAAATGCAGTTGCTACTGCCGTGTCTTTAAACTGCCTCAAGGAATGTTCTACTGCCAGTTTTATTAACTGTTATTTACTCATTGTGTCGGAACTCCTGTGCTGTTAAATTACTGTATTGTGTTTCCCACTTACAACTTCACAGGACACCTCTGGAAATGAGCTGTTACTGCTCAGCAGGCCCTTCCTTGCTGATAAAACTCTTTCAATAAATAACAAAATAAATGCCAATTATCCAAAGTGCACACCTCCACTAGTTCCTAAAGGCTAACATCAAAGCCAAATGACTGATTCTGCCAAGGTAGAGGACTGATGCTCTCCCCTCCAAGGCCCACTTGCTGTCTGCAGTCAGAAGTTTGGCTAGCCTGGCCAGAATGTCCTACTTGAAATGGAACACTATGCCAGCTGACCTAGTGGTCTGGGCCCCTTTTCTGAATTCCCGTCTGGTGCTGGATGTCGCTGTTTCAGGCACTACTCATAGCTAAGGTGTGTACTGGACTCCCCCAGTCAGACTTATCTGTTTGTATGCCATTTATATTTGCTGTCTGACTACTCAAGTGTCTGTATCGTGTATGTTATCACACTGTTTGTACACTGCTATAGCTGTTACGCAAATGTACTTGTTTGCTAGTGCTGCCTTTTGTATTACAATGTTATGAAAAATCTTAAGAAAATCTATTAAAGACATTCCCTGGTGTTTCAAATTCCCATGTTTTTGATGCACCCAAAAAAGTTTTCAAGGCTGTTTACTGGCACGAGTATGTTCTTAAATATATGGAAGCATTGTTAGAACAATGATTTATCCTATGATGTCATGACCAGCTAAGAATATTTCAATGTGTGTATGCAACTTAGTGATGAGTATATGCTTGTGCAACTTCATTGATAGACTGACAGTATTTGAATGCTTATGTTGTTGACTGTGATGAATAGATACTTTGGCCTTTTGCACTCTCTGTTCCACAGGGAACTACCACCCTGTCGGGATACCACGAAGGCAAAGGAACCTTCTTGAGGAGGGTCCCACCCCTAATGGTGCCTCAGGAATATAATTCCTTTAGGCTAAAGGTACTTTAGAAAGGAGCCCCAAAAAGTCGGGCAGCAAATAATGAATGCAGAAACTGGATAAGCATAACAGAGTAGTGGTAACATGTAACAGACATAGGATTGTGCAATGACTGATGATTTCAGTATTGATAGTAGAAGAGGCATGAAAGAAGGCTACCATCCAACCCCAACTCAACAGCAGAAACTTACCTTGGTCAGAATGTACCACTCTAGATCTACTACTTGAGGGATTACCTAACCTTTATGACCTTCGGCATGGAGAAGACAAAAAAACTGTGAGGGGAAACCTCTGTTGATCCAAGGCCTTGGTCACCTTCCCTCCAGGCTTGGGATGAATTAATGATGGCTCACTACTGCAATTTAGAGACTAACTCAGGGGAGATTTTAGAGGAAGGGCTCTCACTCTATTCCTCTAATGGGGAAAGCCATGAGGTGCTCTAGATAGAGACCTCCAGCAGCTAAAGGGAACCCTGCTGTGCCCCCCACGGGGTGAAGAGGAGAGCAACGGCTAATGAAAGGCACTCACCTGGCCTCCAAGTGAAGCCTAGGGGGAGAAGCTAAGCCCAGGAGAGGTAAGGCCGAGCCCTGGAGGAGCGATAATAGGAGAATTGAACAGTCTTCACCCTTGAGGGGCAGAAAGAACAAGGGAGGGTATAGAATGTATACTACGTGTACCATAAGTGGCTGTAGGGAGAATAGCCTTTGAAGGTGCTGCTGATGATGTCAGCAGCTAAAGGAGCCCCCTGGGACTTGACGGCTCCACCCTCCGGCAGCTGAAGTCTTAAATGCTACATCAAGAGGTGCCGTTATAACAGCCAAAGACTTCCCCAGAGCAGAGGACCTTCTCACCCTTATGGTAGAAAAGAAGGGCCCTGCCCCAGGCAAGGGACCCACCCTCAAGATGTGGACTTCAAGGGGGCAGAGCCGTGCTGAGTAGAGAGAGGCAGGGATGCACCTGAGAGTGCAGGATTAAGAGTGTGACTGGAACAATTGAGAACAGCAATAGACAGCATGACTGGTAGTGCAACTGTTAGCACAGAGTAAGTTAAGACACTGTATGAGTGAGTGCATTTGTTAGCACTGAGTATATGAAACTGATTGAGGTGAAGTGAATCTGTTAGCACTGAGGACAGCAAGACAGCATGAGGTGGGGAGCAATTGTTAGCACTGGCATTGGTAACATTGAGAATAGCAAGGTAGTGAGCAACAATTGGAACCAGTATGAAATGCAGTAGCATGAGGAATCAAATTAGGAAGCAGAGTACTGCTGGAGTGAGTAATGAAACCACTAAACCCAAAGGCAGTCGTTGCTTGGCTACGAGTTACTGTAGGTGTAAGCAGTTAAGGAGCTGAGATGAATAGGAGATGGCAAATAGTAGAAACAACAGTGTAGGTAAGCAGGGAGACAGCATTTGATACGAAAAGACAGCAAACACTAGAGGCTGGAGGAGCACATGCTGAAGCTGTAGAGAACGAATAAATGCAATGGTATGGAATGAGGTAGCATGGGGGGAATCAAACCAGGAAGCAGTGTGCTGCTGGAGTGAGCAGTGAAACCAGTGAACCCAAAAGGGAGTGGATACCAGGTGTAAGCAGTTAAGGAATTTAAACAAACAGTAGACTGCAATGGTCAGCAACAGCTCAGACACAAAGGGCAACCCTAGGAGGCATACGCCAAGTGTGGTCCAGCCCCTAGCCTTACTGTCTGCTGAGCTTCACTGATCTTCATCGACTGGGAGAGAGACCAATCACGGAGGGAAGGAAGACTCCGACAGGTGCAGAAGCAGGGATTCCTTGACAGCAGTTCTACCTGGGTGAATCCCTCTTGGAGCGCACAGTCTGGGCTCCTATCTCTGTTGACATGACTTCTCTCCTCGATCGCTCTGCTGAGACTCAGCCAGCGGCTGCTCTTTCAGCATATGGAGCAGTTGGAACACTTACCCAGAATTCCTGGCTGCTGTATGTAAATCAACATTTGTACTGCTATACCACTACTGAAATAGTAGTCGACTAATAGAATGTTCTTAGCTGGAGGCAACAGGTCAGACACAAAGGGCACCCCTAGGAGGCATACACCAAGAGCGGTTCAGCCCCAAGCCTCACTGTCTGTTGTACCCACTACTGAAATAGTAGTCAGCTAATAGAAAGCTCTCAGCTAGAAACAACCGGAAGCAACAGCTCAGACACAAAGGGCAACCCTAGGAGGCATACGCCAAGTGCAGTCCAGCCCCTAGCCTTACTGTCTGCTGAGCTTCACTGACCTTCACCGACTGGGAGAGAGACTTCCTCTCTTCCAGTCTCTTGTTGTGCTATTAAGTGGCAGACCTTAACAAACTGTTTGTTTTTGGTAGGAAGGAGAAACAAAGGTTCTGCCCCCACCCACCCACCCTTGAGTCCTCTTCCTCTGTAGGTTCTGCATGTCACCACCACTTCCTGCTTGAACTGACTAGAAGGCAAAAAAAAAAAAATACTTTAGAAAAAAAAATGTTTTTCCTACCTTTCAGTTCTCTCCAGCAACTATCTACAGGCCGGATTAACACTTATTATTTCCATAGCAAAGAATACCAAGCCAACAGGAATGGATATCATGCCCTGTAACCACTGTGGAGCACTCTTTTACAGGGCCTGGGTCCAGGACATAGGATATTGCCCCACATGCTGGTCCATAAATGACATCCGATCCCAACTCCAGGAGGCATGGGCAACAATATCCCACCTATACCAGGAACTACGCCAGGTCACAAGGACTTGGAAACAGCCCCGGCACCATCATTACCCTGGCACTGACCCTCTACCGCTTAGGGCAGGCCATCCAGGAGGTTGGCAGGTAGTGCAAATGAGCAAAGCATACCGCAGCAAGGCTCACCAAGTGGGCAACTCTCAAGAGGCAGTTATGCAGCTGCATAACAGGTTTGCCCTGCTGGCAAGGATGCACAATGAACCAGGTGACTGCTCAAGCCAGAGAGCTAGGGCTCAGCAGCACCAACCTGGTATCACCCTAAAAAACAATAGGGGATCACGAAGTAGGGACTCGCATGTTATTGAGCCAGGGAAGGATGAGCACTCTGACTTGGGCCAGGGGGAAGGGGTGCAGCGGCGCCAAACGCTTCATCAGGACATAACTACTCAGGCAAACCCTCCCACCAAACGAAAGAAGAAACTGATCATTTTAGGGGACTCCATGATACGTGGGGTTGAATCACAGTTAAATGGGACAAAACAAATGGAGATAGTGGTCAGATGTCTCCCTGGGGCCACAGCAAAAATGGATGCAGGTCACATAGGAAACCGCATCAGAAAGGAGTGAGACATCAAGGCCATCGTCATTCACATAGGAACTAATGATATCGCGAACCATTCCGTCGAACAGGCCAAGGTGCATATCTCAAATCTAGGGGACAGACTCACCTCTTTTTCATCCACCTTGGCCTTCTCTGAGGTACTCCCACTATGGGAAAAGGGCAAGGAAAGGTTAGGGAAGCCGAAATCACTGAACTGAACTCTTGGCTCCGCATCTGGTGCTCAGAAAAGGGTCACACCTTCATTGGTGATGGGAAAGATTTCTGGGAAAGGTCTTACTTTAAATTCAACGGCCTTCACCTCAACAGAGAGGGGGTAAGGGCATTAGGGAAAAAACTTGATGTATTCACGGCGAGTTTAAACTAGAGGATGGGGTGGTGGTGACCAGCCGGGAGCAAGAATATAGAACCCCAGTCACCGTCCCCCCAGAGCCATGTAACAGCGCCTGTCAATCACACAGACATAAATAACAGGAGCGCATGAAGGTCATACAAGTTAAACAAAGTACAAGGAAACAAAGGATCAAGGATGCCGGACTCTGGAAGGCAATGATGACCAATGCCCGGAGTCTGGTTAGCAAAATCCCAGAACTCTCAGCCACAATAGCAGATGCAGGATTGGACTCGGTTGCAGTCACAGAAACATGGCTGAACGAGAGCCATGAATGGGATGTTGCAATCCCAGGTTACAAATTATTCAGGAAAGACAGAAAAGGACATGGGGTGGGGTTGGGGGTTGCATTGTACATAAGGGAGGACATAAAAGCTATGGAGATTCAAAGGTTGCAAGATGAACCTGACGTACTCTGGGTTACTCTCGAACTGGGCTCATGCTCAGCCCTCAGACTAGGAGTGATATACAGGCCTCCCTCACAAGGGGCAGAAGGAGACAAATCTATGCTAAAGATGGCTGAAAAAGGAGAAGTGCTGATGGGGGACTTCAGTCTCCCGGACATGGACTGGAACTCCTGCACAGCATCCACAACTAGGAGCATAAATTTCCTAAACACCTTGGGGGGGGGGGGGGCTGGACTGAATCAGCTTGTCACGGCCCCCACTAGAGAAAACACAGTCCTGGACCTGGTGCTCACAAACAGCGGCAAGATCCAGGAGGTGGAGGTAGGGTGCCATCTGGGATCAAGTGACCACAAATCTGTCCGGTTCAAGGTAAAAAAAAAAAACAAGGAAACAAGCCACACTAAGACATAGTCATAGACTTCAGAAGAACAGACTTGATCAGATGAGAATATACTGTAGGATATCCTCAAGAGGAAGGTAAAAGGAGGGTAGAGGAATGTTGGATAAACATAGAGAAGCACTAAGCGGAGGTTACGCAAAATACTCAGGCTAGTCAATGGATGAAGAAAAAAAGAAATCCGCTATGGTTCACAAAGGAGATGGCAGCTGCAGTGAGGGAAAAAGAGACTAGCATTCCAAAGATATAAGGGCTCAAACAGCAAAACAGATAAGGAAGCATACACATGCAGCTTGAAGGAGGCAGGAGGAGTGATCAGAAAAGCAAAGGTGCAGACTGAGGAAGACATAGCACAGGGAGTTAAAGGAGGCAATAAGACCTTCTTTAGGTACATAAGCAACAAAAGGAAAAACAAAGGAGGCATTGTCAGGCTCATAAGCAGGGATGGGAGGAGGGTAGAAGAAGACAGTGAAAAAGCAAGTCTTAAATGAGTACTTCTGCTCAGTCTTTACTAAGGAGGCACCTGGTAATGGACCCACCCCAAAGGGGGACAGAAGTCACCTAGGGGGAATGGACACAAACACGTTCACAATAGAGAGGGTAAGGACAGAATTACAAAAACTAAAGGTAGATAAAGCCATGGGGCTGGATGGAGTCCACCCACGCATATTGATAGAACTTAGTGATGAATTGGCAGCACCACTAGTGAATCTTTTTAGCAGATCCTTGAGAGAAGGAACAATTCCCCAGGACTAGAAAAGAGTAATAGTGGTCCCCATACACAAGAGTTGTAGCAGTGAGGAGAAAGGAAACTACCGCCTGGTCAGCCTCACCTCGGTGGTGGGTAAGATGATGGAGTCACTGCTCAAAGAAAGGAGTCACTAGCATTCCTGGAGGAATCTGAACAACTGGACGCCAAGCAGCACGGTTTCACAATGGGAAGGTCCAGCCAAACTAACCTGATAGAGTTCTTTGACTCAGTTACTAGGGCTGTGGACCGGGGGAGCCGTTAATGTTATCTACCTTGACTTTAGCAAGGCCTTCGACTCTGTACCACATAGAAGGCTGCTAAACAAACTCAACCATACAGGAGTGGGGCAGGAAGTGGTAGCATGGGTGAATAGCTGGCTTGAACAGAGAACTCAATCCATGACAGTAAATGAGGCAGCATCAGGGGATAGGAAGGTGACAAGTGGGGTGCCACAGGGGCATGTCCTTGGACCATTACTTTTTAATATCTTCATCAGAGATATCACAGTGGAGTTGAACAGGAAGGTGTGCCTGTTTGCAGACGACACAAAGCTCTGCAACAGGGTGGACACTGCACAGGAGGTAGAGCAAACGAAAAGTGACCTACTCAGGCTGGAACGTTGGTCCAACTTGTAGCAGTTAAAATTCAGCGTGAAAAAGTGCAAAGTGATGCATCTGGGCAGAAGCAACCCAGAGACAGACTGCTACCTGGGAGGGAAGAAACTAGCAACCACCCATCAGGAGAGGGATCTAAGGGTTATCATATCAGATAATTTGAAGGTAGGCAGACAATGTGAAAAGGCAGCAAAGAAGGCCAGTAGGATGCTGGGATGCATAGGAAGGGGACCACAAGTAGAAGAAAGGAGGTGATCTGCCGCTGTACAGGTACCTGGTGAGACCCCACCTTGAGTACTGCATCCAGTTCTGGAGACCTTATCTCAGGAATCATATAGATAAACTGGAGACAGTATAGAGGAGGGCAACAAAAATGATACACAGTCTCCATAAGTTGCCATACGAAAGCAGGTTACAGGAACTCAACATGTACTCCCTGGAACAACGCAGGGGTAGAGGGGACATGATTGAGACATTCAAGTTTCTGAAGGGTATGAAAAGTGTCTCCACCCAGGAGCTCTTTACGGTCAATAGCACCAGTAGGACAAGAGGGCATGAGATGAAATGAAATTGAGGGGAGGAAGATTCAGGGGCAACATGCAAAGGTTTTTCTTTACAGAGAGGGTGGCTGACCCTTAGAACGGTTTACCGGCTGGAGTCATTGACTCCAAAACAGTAGGGGAATTCAAAACAGCTTGCGACAGACACAAGGGGATTGTCTCACAGAAATCCTGAAGAGGAGGTTAGGGCTCAGGGCAGACTAGAAGGATCTTTGGTCCCCATCTGCCCTCAATTTCTCTGTTTCTATGTTTCTTTGTTTCTATGGTACAAAAACAATGTAGGTAAGCAGGGAGATTGAGAATGGTACAGAAACTCAGTGACCCTAGAACCTGAACAAGCACAGAGCAAAATAAATGACAAAGGCAGGATGGTGAGAACTAGGAACCCCCAAAAAGAAAGCAAGCAGAGACAAACACAGGACTGAGAAGGAATGCACAGCAGGAATGAGGGACAAAAGCAAAACTGCAGCCCGGAGGCAAAAAGCAAAATACAGACCTAAAAGCAGAGGCACAAGGCAGCATAAATCCCCAGAAAGCACAAAATGAAGCAAGTGACAAACACAGAAAGGGGGGGCGGGAGACACAGAGCTCCAGCAGAGCCTCTGGCCACAACAAACAAAGAATGCATCTGAATGAGACTGCAGGAAGCTGGCTAAAATAGCTCAGGCAGGGGATGTGGCTAGTTGCTCCCACCCACTGGACTGCAGTCATAGCCTTTGATATACAGGATAGCAGTGTGGAAATTAACTCCCACAGTTACAACCTTCGGTATCATTCAGGACACTTTATCTACATGTCTGTCTGTCTTTAGGTACTTGGGGTGGGATATTCAAAAGAGCTGCACATGACGCAAAAGGGGTGCACCATGCGCAACCCACCAATGTGCCCTGGCACGATATTCAAAGGGCCAAGTTGCACTGCGCAACTCCTGATGCACCGGGGCACAGCAGTAATATATGCGGCGCAAGTGCAGGGGGCGTGCCAGTGCATATGCGGCACATCCCGATATTCAGCCCGGGATGTGCGGTGCATATGCTGGCACAACTCTGCCTTGCACCACTCAGGGGGGAGCAAAGTTGTGCCTGGTAAATCCAGGAGCAAAACCTGGCCACCCACAGGCAAGCTGCCATATTGCAGGGCGCAACATGGCAACTGCCAGCCGTGGGTGGTCACCCACCCACCCAGAACACTGCCCACATGCTCCCTGCCCAGGGAGTGTTGTGCCCCCCTATCGCCCAGTCGCGGGCATGTGATTATTATATCCCTGGTGGTCCAGTGGACCGCTTTCCAATGCCCGATTGCAGGCATATGATGAAGTTGTCCCTGGTGGTCCAGTGGCATCCACCCCCCCCAGCGCCCGATCGTGGGCGGAAATACTGAATGACACCCTGGTGGTCCAGTGGTACCCCTCCACACTCACCCGCTCATTCACATTCGGGCCTGTGTAGTACAGTATGGTTCTGCACGTTTACTGGCCCACGAGTGACCAGTAGGCATACAGGCTGCATTGTATGCTGTCAGTCGGCGGGCGGCTGGGTGGGGTGCTGCTGCCCTCTGCTGACTGGGAGGGTGCTGTGTGGCGGGGGCCTCAGTGGGCAGTGGGGAGGAGGGTACCACTGGACCACCAGGTTGTCATTCGGTATTTCCGCCCGTGATCGGGCGCTGGGAAGGGGGATTCCACTGGACCACCAGGAATAACTTCATCATATGCCCATGATCGGGTGATGGGGAGTAGTCCACTGGACCACCAGGGTTAATCTATACATATGCCCGCGATCGGGCGCTGGGGGGGGGTTTCCACTGGACCACCAGGGATACTTTCATCATATGCCCACGATCGGACATTGGAAAGCGGTCCACTGGACCACCAGGGATATATTAAACATATGCCCGCGATCGGGCGAATGGGTGCGGAGACCACCAAGGGTCAGCAGGGCATCAGTCCCCAACGGCTGCAGCCTGGCAGGGCGCCAGATGCAAGTCGCCGGGGATCGGCACACCGCATGCAAATGGGGCCATAATTATTTATTTTATTTATTTAGCTTTTGTTGACCGGGTAAGTGCACTAGACAAATCCTGCCTATTTTCAGGCACGACCCGGGGAAGGGGGATACAGATGAATGCCAACTGATCTTGAACCAGATTAAGCTGTTGGTGGTATTTTTAGTGAACATAATGACATGCAAATGGCCCCATTTGCACCTTGCATGCATAATGGTCTCAGTTGCATGCCCAGTGCTAAATATTACGGTTGATGCACCTAGCGCAACCGCACTTGCGCTGGTGCATCCCCATGCTCCCCTTCTGCCACTGCGCCATGCGCAGTGCGTGTGCCCTCAGTGACATATTCAGTGGTGCTGAGCCATGGCGCAGCACTGTTGAATATCACCTGGTCCATGCCCTGGCGCAGCCCAGTTGCACTGCGCCCAGTCTTGCGCCCCTGAATATCCCATCCAGTGTTTCTTTTATATTAAAGTCCTTGTCATTCTGCATGTGCTCTTGTCGAATTGTTTGAATCGCTTTCTGGCAAGTTTTATTTTTTATTGGGATTTTTAATTACTTTTGTCCTCTGCCACCCAGCTCTGAAACTGCAACTTTGAAAGCAGATATAACCAAAAGCACGGTGACCTCTGTATTCCTTTTTTTTTATATTTGCAATCATATTCTACATTTGTCAAAAAAGTTTCATGAAAATGACATGGGATTTAAATGGTTTTGTACATAAGAACTTACAAATATTTCCCCCATTTTGGGAATGTTGGTTCAAAGGGGTAGAAACATGGAAGTTGATGGCAGATAAGGACCGCAAGGCCCATCCAGTCTGCCCATTCCTTTTTCTACCTTATAAATGTGCCATTGGCCTTTGCTCTGTCAATGGCCTATCTATTCATAATCATCTGTATTGCTCCCTTATGCCTATCCCATGCCTGTTTGAAGCCCTGCACTGTATCCATATCCACCACTTCCTGAGGTAGTCCATTCCATGCATCCACCACCCTTTCTGTGAAAAAGAACTTCCTCACATTACCCCTTAATCGGCCTCCTTCTAATCTCATGCTGTGTCCTCTTGTCCTGCTATTTATCTTATATTGAAACATGTTAGACTCTTTCACCTTGTTAATGCCCTTAAGGTGTTTGAATGTTTCGATCATATCACCTCTCTCCCTCCTTTGCTCTAGGGTATACATATTGAGCTCCATTAATCTGTCCTCATGTGTTTTCTGATGCAGTCCCTGCAACATTTTGGTTGCCCTTCTCTGGACTGCCTCAATTTGGTTAATGTCCTTGTGAAGGTGTGGCTTCCAGTATTGCACACAGTACTCCAGATGGGGCCTAACCAGTGTCTTGTAAAGAGGGATTATTACCTCCCTCTTCCGACTTGTGATACCTCTACAAATACACCCCAACATCCCCCTAGCCTTACCTTCTGCTTTAGTGGTCTGCTTGGATGATTTCAGGTCATCTGTGATGATGATGCCCAAGTCTCTTTCTTCCCTTGTTATTGCCAGCAACTCCCCTCCCAGCCTATAGGTGGCTTCAGGGGTTCTCTTCCCTATGTGCATGATCTTGCACTTCTTTGCATTAAACCCCAGTTGCTACTCTTCTGACCATTTTGCTAGTTTATCCAGACCTCTTCTCATTCTGCCCACCCCATCTGGATCATCTACTCTGTTGCAGATCTTGGTGTCATCTGCAAACAGACAAACCTTACCCTCCAGTCCATCTGCAACGTCACTGATGAAGATGTTGAAGAGGACTGGCCCCAGGACTGATCCCTGAGGTACCCCACTTGTGACTTGCATCTCTTCTGTCTGTATACTGTTTACCACCACTCTCTGTTTTCTGCCCGTCAACCAGTTTGCCACCCACTTGACCAACTTCTGACCCACCCTGAGCCTACCCAGTCATAGTATTGATAATGTACTCTTAATTTTTTCATTTGTGAAAAAAATGAAACAAACATCATGAAAAATTACATGTCATTGCTTCAGATTTCCTTTCACACTCATGTTGACACCTAATACAATGATTTTAAAACTTATACAAAACAATCTGACCCCTTATGGAATTCTTCCTTAAAGAGGGATTAAGTCTCACCATATATAACTTAAAAAAAAAAAGGCAAACCATGTTTTTTGCTGCGGATTTTAAATGTTTAGGTGACTATCATGTACTGGTCGAAAAATTATGAATTTGACGTGGGGTTGCTGAAACACCAGGGAATGTCCTTAACTGCAAAAGAAAAAAAATAACATCATAAATAAATACCTAATTAAAATGATTTTTAATTTTCAAATCATTTCCTAGCAAAAACTATGCAGAAATAGTTTCAGCTCAGAAAATGTCCTTTCCATTGATAGTGTCTGGCATTCTGTTGTCTTTTTCTTTTTCCCCTCTCACCTGACTGGCCCTCTTCTACCCTCTGTGGTTCCCCCAGCCCCATCCCCCACCATCTCTGGGACTTACCTGGAGGTGGGTGCATGAGTGGTTTCCCAAGCCCTCTCTAGATTGCTTTGGTTCGGTTGTCCTGTGCACAGTAGGCGGCGTGGAGTTTGGGAGGAGCTGCAGGGCTTCATCCTGTGGCACCAACAGCTTTTTCTCTTGTTCTGTTTCCCTGACCCAGGGACGCTCTGTGGAGGTGACAGCTTGACATATGCACGTTGTTGGGTGTGCTGATGTCTTCCGTTGGGAGTGTCCCCTTCCCCCAGGACTGCTGCTTCTGACCACACCACTACCCATGGTCACCTAGGCGGTAGTATTGTGGCAGAGCAGGCTGTCCTACCTCTTCAGAGGAGAAGAGCATCTGCTGGGATGCTCAGTCCTCCATCCCCCGAGTGGCCCTTGTTCATTCCCCAGTCCAGGTCACTGGCATGGCAGCAAGTGTGGCATGAATGCCTCAGACCTCCGTATCACTGGGCTGGCTTGTTCTGTTGTCTTTACCTTCAATGTCCTGTACAAGAGGCTTTGAAGATGCACAGTAATATCATAAAATGTTTAATGGCATGGAGAGGGGCAGAGTATATTGTTAAAGGAGAACAGAAGCATTGCATTCTGCCAAATCTGGATCTCCTTAGACCCTGTTCTGTTTCTGTAGATGTCTATGTTTTGGTTTTTCTGCTTCCCTGGTCTTATTTACAGGTATGTCCTGGAGGGAGAGGTGTTCAGAGAGAATCAACGTATACCACATACTGTATATAAGATTGTATTGTTTATATTTACTGTACATAACCAGCTCTGTACATAGCCCCCCTCCATTGCACAGTTATCGGTGCTCCAACCAGTGACAGACTCAGTTGCAGTTATTCTGTAGCTCGTGATACTACCACTGTATCTACACGTGCCTACTTCACTAAATAATTGAGCACAAAGAGGATGGTGCTCCATTTTCATCAGAGTGGCAGCCTGCAGAGGTAGCAACATCAGCATTCAGTAACTGGCTGATTGTGACTAATGATGTCACTGGTTGCCACAGCTAGGAGAGCATAAGTGGGCATACAGAGCTTGTTTTAAAGATACAGGAGACAGAAAATAAGAAAGAGATTTGTACTGAAGCAGAACATGGGGTGAGCAATTGTGACCTGAGCATGCCGCAATGCATGACATTCGCCTTTAAAGAGCATCTGACACCGTTAGAAAATTTGGAAAAAATGTGAGGTTTAGACAGTTCAGTTTATATTTCATGTATTTTCTATAATTATTTACCTTTTTTCTTTATTACCGAGGACAACTGCACAAAAAAGGCTTGCTGTCCCTTGGACTTGATCTGCTCTTTCTGCTATCCTACATATGACATCATAGTCCAGGTTGTACCTGAAAATGAGCTTCTGGTCATGGTGCTTTTCCCGGTTACCAAATTTTAAATAAATAATCCCCCGTTTATGGTATCGTAATTATCCCCACAGCAACAGATTATGATGTCATAAACAGAACTGTGATGTCAGATATAGGCAAGCAGCCAGAACAAATAGGGCACCAATCCTGTTTACATGCAGATGTCCTTAGTAATCAAGAAGAATGAGAAATACACAACATTAAAATATAAGCTGACTTGTGCTAAACATGACTTTTTCTCAGAGTTGTCACAACGGTGTCAGGGGCTCCCTAAGTCTAAATACCACTATTTACTTCTTTTACTCTACTACCCTCTGCATTTCAAAGTGTTCAGGTGGAGCAAAAGGATTTCAGGCTCTCAGTGCTCCCCTTCGAAACATTGAAAGGGTGGCTGTAAAGACTTGCATTGGAGAGCAGTTTGTCAGAAATTGGAGCTATCCCTTTTCTGAAAGAGGTGGACTGACCTTGAGTTGTTCTCAATGTCCAGATTTTTACATTTGGTGAATCAGATGAAGCATGCAAGAGTTAATAAGTCTCTCTCCGTGTTGGGTTCAGACATGGGCATGGCACAAATAGAATAGATGGTCCACATCCCAACCACTTCAGCAAGTAATGTAGTGTTATCATCTGAAATGCCAGTACATTTATTGCAAGGATAATTCAATCTTATGCCACTGTGGTCTTTATTCTCAGAACGCTTTCACAGGCAATGCCTGCAAAAGCCAGAAGAGTAGAGGTTGCTAGAATGGAGACTAAAGTATTCATGACACGATTAAGGGCATACAACAAATGAAAATGTAAGTTGTAAAGTACACCATATCTATTAGTTAACATATAGTATTACCAAAATTTAGAAAAAGTTAAAAATTGCAATAAACGTTTCTTGAACAGTCATGTAATGTTATTACCAGAAAAAATAGTATTGCTGCAGTCTGTCGGTATTAAAAAATAGTATTGCTGCAGTCTGTTGGTATTAAAAAATAGTATTGATGCTATGTGTTTGCCATTTTTGGCAGTGTCACAACTAATAAATGTATCAATAGCATGCTGAAAAGCAGTTTGAATTAGCATCAATACATGTAGAAATAGTATTGTCACATAAAAACTGTATTAATATGCTTAATTTTTATGGACACGGCTCATCAGCTTTAATTTAAAAAATAATTAAGTTTCTAGCCTCAATGGTTCATAAGTTAGACTTTGTTAAATATATATACAATAATGAAATTGGGAAGTGTGCTTAATGAGAAATTAATGGTTGCCCGAGGTGTGGGATGCTACATCGCTCAAGGGGTTTATTAAAGCATCCCACACCGAGGGCAACCATTAATTTCAAACTGAAACACACTTCCCTATCTTTTTTTATTTATAATTACTGGGCAGCAATTTTTAGCAGTCCTGAAGCCTGAGTCTGACACACAGACACACACACACTGACACGCTCTCTCTCTCACACACACACATATATACACACACACACTCTTTCTGTCAGAAAAGAGTTTCTTTGTGAGGAGTATTTATTTTAAGCCTTTTTTCTTATGTGTCACTACATTTGCCTTTCATTTTGTTGCAATAGCGCTTACCTCTAAGAAGCGCGGCAGAGCTGTTACTCAGTGGTGAAGCACTTTGGAGCCGTTTGTAGGCGGAGAACCCCTTCGGAGCATTTCATTGGGAATTGTTGTGTGCTGCAAGTTCCGAACAGCAGGATCAACCAGATAAGTTGTTTTTTAATAAAAGAATACGATGGCGACTCCTAGTGTGGCGGCTCCTCGGTAAGCGGGATGAGGAGCCAGGATGTTTGTGACAGTGTTTAGCCCGCCCATGGGAAGTGGAGAGCCAATCAGGATGTGTCTCTTTCTTGACTGAAGTGGTGCGTGTTTGCCGTTATAACCTGTGGGTTATAACGGCAAATTATAACTGGTTCAGCCTATGGGAAAAATTGCTGATCAGTTATTATAAGTAATTTATAATGGAATAACTTTGGAACCGTCAGGGCCAGAAACTTTTTTATTTTTATGAAAGCTTGTGAAGAGTCATATATCAGCATATGAGAAGTGTATCATTATGATCTATTCTTGTTGGTTAGAGTCCAAGCTTTCATAAAAAAAAAAAATGGTTTCTTTTTTGCAATTTCTGTTTATGCCCCCTGTACTGAGCCTCCAAATTCACTCTAAGCCCACATGACCACCACCAGTCACCTCTTACCTCTGTCCCTTGGTGCCATCCTTCACAGAGGTGGCTTGTGCCCCACGGGCAGGGTCAGGGTGGAGGGGGTGCACCTGTGAACTATTCTTTGTTTCATCAGGAGGCATCCTTTGTGTGGAAGGGAACTTGGTGGTGCCAGGAGCTCTTTGTCTTTCAGGTGCAGGGTCCATTCTTTTTCATATCTTCTCTCAACAGCCCTCAGGAATCATGCATGCAAAGGCTGCAAGAGGGCACTTACGCAAGTGTGATGTCACCCACAGCCAGCATGGTTCCTTCCACTTGGATCTTGCTCAGCGCAACTCTCCTGTGCCTCCAGAGGACAGCATAGCAATGGTAGAAGGGAACTGACCTCCTTGGGGAAGGAGAATGTCCTCTGGGACATTCAATCCCCCCCATGCCGACCCCCAGTGGCCTGGGCTCATTACCAAACCCTTACCAGCATTGCAAGTGGTAGTGCTACTGTTGTAGTGATAGGCAGGCATAAAATCTACATTTCTAAGTCTAAAATTTCAGAAGATACAGCTTTCTGAACATAATTTTAAGCATTATAAATTATCATAAAAATATTTTTGTAAATGGAAAATATTTGTGGTTGTTCTATTTAGGAATAAACACATTCATATCTAGTTAGGTCTTCACATGCTGTACCGCTATAATTTCATTTGCAGCAAAGGACTATTAGCACGTAATTTGTATTTACATTAAAACCTATGCTGATTATAGACCGGACAATAAGAAAGGGTTACTCATGGTAGTAACTGTATTTCTTCTAGTGGATGTGACTGATGGGCACACTCCAGTCTCTGCATCTATCACACATATGTATGATGGTCCTGAATCTTTTAAGTATTCAAAATGTGCTCTCTGAACTGTATTGGTTGCACACCTCCATGCTATCCAATATCAGATCTTTTAGCTGAACAGGCAATAGGAGGTGTGACTATAGTTTAGATACTTACATTTATTGAACTTTATTATAACTAAAACATCTTCTTAATTTTATGCATTTATTTATTTTAGTTTTTGTTGACTGGGAAAGGAGGACTGGGCAAGTCTGCCTATTTTCAGCCTTGTCGGGGGGGAGGGGGGCACGGGCACACATGAAAACCAACTGAAACTGAACCAGATTATGCTGTTAGTGAAATTTTTAGTGAGTAGGGGAAATTAGGCTAGGATACTGGGAAAATTCCCCTACTCTTTTCTAGAAGTGCCATGGGATCTTTATCGTCCACCTGAACAACCACCAGAACAGGTACATGGGACCTCGGTTTAGTATCGCATCCAAAAGATGGAAGGGGGAATGTTACCTATAAATGCAAAAATTAGTTAAACCTACACTCAAGTGTATATCTTCTCATTTTTATCCTTTTTGATTTGGCTGTACCTGTTTATTATAACAAGTGCTAGTTGCTTATTGTAATCTTAAGTCAGTTTTTTTTAAGATCTTTATTGTTGCATTTACTGAAAGGTATAGAAGATGTTGTTAGGAGTCTTTATAGAATTGTACTGTTACAGACACTATATTGTTGCTCCATTAATCAAATAATCCTGTTAAAGTTCTTCCTGTTGATCATATAAGAGTGGGCCGTCCCCATGCCCTCCTCAGTTCTTTTTCCGCCGTCCACCATCACATGTCAGACCTCTCAGAGATTCCACCAGCTTCAGTCGACTGCAAGTTCTTCATTGATTTTATTTCTTTTTCTCTCCGTAGTGTAGCATCCCTTTACTTTCAAAGTGATTTTTTTTCTTTTGTTTATGCCGAGCTCCATCTCTGAAAAACTCTTCAGAAGGTGTGACTGTGGTAGAAGGTTTCTGAGAAGGATGACCACGAAGCTTGTGTCTGCTGCCTAGGCCCAGGCCATGACCTCCAAGCCTGTGAGATCTGCTGTGGCTTCAACCAGGCTACCAGGTGGCGCTACCAGAAAACCCTGGAAAATTTCTTGCTCAAGCAGAAGGTCTCCCGAATGGAGAAGGAGCTATCGGCTAGGAGTTCCTCCACTTTCCCGGCCCTGTCTTCGGGTTCACATTCCTCCAAACCCTGGGACAAACCAAGAGGGAAGCACAAACACTGGGAAAAGGACCGTGCTAACTCCTGGTCCTCCCCAACTCGCTCGTGGTTGCTGCCTCGCATGTCTCGGCTGTGTCGGGGCCATCCTGCTCTATAGGAGTGGCTCCCTCTGCCTCCCACACCTTCCCCCCCCCACAAGGCTACCACTGGCAGTCCCACCCTGCCAATCTTACTTTGGCAGGCATCAGTTCTTTGGGCTCAGGCGCTCCACCAACATCTTGTCCCCTACTGGTTCGGCCCTTATTTTCCGTGGGCCATCAGTTAGGCGGCTCCTCCAGTTTGACATCGACTAGCACTGGATCAGTGCTTCCAGGGTCTCATCCTACTCCCCAGATGCAGACCTCAGCCGTTTCCCCAGCCACGACCTCTGCCTCAGGGCCCTTGCCTTCTCCAGTGTTGCCCAGGGCTGTTCCTTGGTCATCCTCTCCTTCTCCAATGATGACCTAGGCAGAGGAGACACCCTGCAGGCCTTGGACTGCTAGGCTGCCCTCCCTGGCCCCACCATCAGTGCCGGCTCCACTGCCCCTTTAGGCAATGCTGTTAGGTGTTCTGATCCCGGTCATGGTAGATTTTCAGCCCATGCTTTCCCCTCTGTGGGATTTTATGCAAGCTAGGCTTGCTGCCCAACAAAGGCTGATGCCGCAGGGGCCTAATGTGCCTGTTTCCCTTCCCCCTGTCCCTACAGGGCCACCGCCTGCAACTCGAGATTGGGTGCCCTGTAACCACCCTGAGGACCCGGCAGGGGCGAGGAAGAGTATCACCCGGGCTTCCTTCTCCCTGATGATGAGGATGAAGGAGAATGTGGAGATGAAGGAGACATCACCCTCTCCAAGTCCACCTCTATGGTGTCATCCGACAGTGAGGAGACCCCCAAGCATATCCTGCAGTCTCCCCTGGAGGATCTATCCTTTGTCTCTATTCAGAGACAGTTGCAGGTGGCCATGGTGTTTGACACCAAGGAGCAGGACCCTATTCGGTTTTGTCTGTCCACATACCTTAGCCTGCCATATGCTCTGCCTCTGGTCTTTCCTCCTTTGATAGAACCCTTTGAGGATGTCACTCTGGTTGCCTGGTATCAGCCTAGCTTGGTCCCTGCCATGCCTCAAAAGGCAGACAAGCTATACCAGACTCCTGTAGGGAAGCCCTCCTTCGCCGAACAGCCCCAAGTGGACTCCGTGGTCATTAATGCTGCCCATGACCGAACCAGAAGGCCCAGACACCTCAGCTCCCCCCCCTGGACAAGGAGTTCCAAAGGTTGGACCTCATTGACAAGTGGACCTTTGCCTCTGCCACTCTGACCATCAGGGTACTTAACTATGTCACCCATATGATCCAATTTCAGAACCAACTCTGGGTTCAGGCCAAAGATGCAGCTAAAGCCCTCCCAGAGATCCCCCGAGGCAGCAGCTGCTCCCGAGTTTTCAGCCAGTGTCTGACGTTGGCAAGCACCTCCTTCACTCTGCCTACGACACCATGGATGCCGTGGCCCGGGCAGCTGTGTTGGGGATTTGCCTGCGACATCACTCTTGGTTGAGAGTGTCGGCGTTGCCCAGGATGTACAATAATCCATCCTGAATGCCCCCTATAGAGGGTATAAGCTGTTCGGGGCGGATATGCAGTATTTGCTGTCAAACCTGCAGGCCTCCGGCTGCACGTTGTGGTCGGTTCATTCTATGTACCACACCAACCAGCCTAGAAGTGGCCAGCGGGTGCCCTTTTTACATGATGCCCATAGGCCCAAACTCAGTGCCAAGCCACAGGGTAAACATAGAGTAACTGCAGTCCTGCCTTCCCCTACCTCCACCACTGGAAAAAAACCCAGAGGAGGGTGTGTGGCCCCAGCCGCAGGTGCTGCCTCAGCATGACTCCTTGCCCAGCCTCCCCACCCCAGCCAGACAGGAGGTGGTAGTCAGGGGTCACTTCTTCCTGCACCTGGACAGGTGGAGGGAGATCACCAAAGATGCCTGGGTCTTGCAGCTCACAGAATACGGCCACACTCTAGAGCTCCTGGAGTGGTCTCCAGAAAAGCCTCTGGTTCAGTCCTCTTACCCACCAGACCACATTCAAGTACTCTGGGAAGAGATATGCACCTTGCTGCACAAAAGGGTCATAGAACCATCCCAGAGACTCAGTAGGGCAGGGGGTTGTACTCTCACTTTTTTGTGGTCCCCAAATGTACAGGGGATCTCGGGCCCATTCTAGACCTCCAAGAGCTAAATTTCTTCATTCAATACAAGCTGCCCTGTCTGGGAGTGGGTCAGAAAGTTATAAACTGGATAAGAATTTGGTTAAGCAACAGGAGTCAGAGGGTGGTGGTAAATGATGTTCACTCTGGAGAAGTCAGGGTGACCAGTGGGGTGCCTCAGGGCTCAGTACTAAGCCCAGTCCTCTTCAGTCTCTTTATTAGCAACATTGCAGGAGGGCTAGAAGGGAAAGTATGCCTGTTCACAGATGACACAAAAATCTGCAACAGAGTAGACACACCCGGGGGTGGGGGGAGTTAAGGATGACTTGAAAAATTTGGAAGAATGGTCACGGGTTTGGCAGCTGGGTTTCGGTGCAACAAACTGCAAAATCATGCACTTGGGGTACAGAAACCCAGGGACTATGTACCAGTTGGGAGGCGAAGTACTGGCAATCGCCAAACAGGAAAGGGACCTTGGGGTAATCATTTCTGATGACCTGAAGGTAACCAAGCAGTGTGATAAGGCAGTGGGGCAAGCTAGCAGGATGTGTGGGTGCAGAGGAAGGGGTGTCACCAGTACAGAGAAGGAGGTAATATTACCCCTATACAGATCACTGGTAAGACCCCACCTCAAGTACTGAGTCCAGTTGTGGAGGCCCCACCTCTGGAAGGACACTGATAAGGTGGAGGCAGTACAAAAGAGGGCTACCAAAATGGTGCAGGGCCTGCATCAGAAGCCCTATGAGAAGAGACTCAAGGAACTGAATATGTACTCCCTGGAGAGAGGAGGGAAAGGGAGGATATGATAAAAACATTCAAATACCTAACAGGTATTAATAAGGTACAGGAAGGTAGCATTTTCCATAGAAAAAGAAGCTCGAGGACAAGGGGTCACGTTATGAAGGGTGGGGGGTGAGGCTCAGAGGAAATACTTCTTCACGGGGAGGTTGGTGGACATCTGGAACAGCCTTCCAGTGGAGGTGGTGGGTGCCAAAATGGTGACGGGATTCAAGCATGCATGGGACAGATACAAGGGAACCTTGATAGCAAGGCAAGGGGAGGAGACGACCAGAGATCGAGTAGGGTCTGCAGTGGCACAGTAGGCAGTGAAAACTGTGCAGACTAGGTGGGCCAAGAGGTCCTTATCTGCCAACAACTTTTAGATTTCCATGTTTAATACAAGAAATTCCAGATGTTGACCCTTCAGGACTGCTGCCCCTTCCACATCAGGGTGATTGGATCTGCTGCCTTGACATGAAGGATGCATACCTGCATATCAAGCTATGTGCCTCCCACAGGCAGTGCCTCAGGCTCCAATTTCATGGGGCGCAGTTCCAGTTATGGGCCCTGCCTTTTGGCTTGTCCTCGGCCTCTCGGGTGTTTCCCAAGTGCTTGACAGTAGTGGCAGCAGCTCTCAGTAGGAAGGGGCTCAATGTCTTTCCCTACCTGGATGACTGGCTCCTCAAAGCAGAGTGAGGGAACACCTGCAGCAGACTCTGGAATGTACCACTCACCTGTTCTAGGACCTGGGCATCACAATCAGTCTGCCCAAGTCAGTCCTGAACCCCTGTCAGTGCCTCCATTACATAGGGGTGGTCCTGGATATGGCTCAGGGTATAACCTTCCTGCAAAAAGTAGAAAAAGACATCACTGACAACCAGTTCCTTCAAAAAGGTGAATTTATTGCTTAAATAGCATAAATAGCCTTACTGCCTAGTGGACGTGAACTAACACTCTCTGAAGCCCCAACCGGTTTTGCGCATGCGCACTTCCTCAGGGAGGCCGGTCCATTGTTTTATTTATTTATTTATTTATTGAGTCTTGGAGTACAACACCTTTGAGCAATACAACTCCTTTACAAAGGTTCCACGTCAGCAGTACAAAAACAAAACAAGGTAAACAATAGATAAGTAAACAGTGAACATCAAAAATATACTTTAAAAAAAACTAATACATCAAAAGCAATCAAAATAGCACTGAATGTTACTCAATATAACAGTAAAGGGGGCTAGAGGAGTGGGCAGCCTGGGAGACCTTGTCAAAATCTAGGAGAGAAAGTAATGGGGTGTAAGGTGGGGGAAGGAAGAAATGAGAGGGAAGGAGAAGAGTTGCGCAAGAGGTGGAAGGGGGAGAGGAGCTGCAAAGGAGGTGATGGGGACAGAGATGAGAGGAGGGAGGAATGGGGCAAGCACAGAGAGAAGTGGGGCGCTGGCGAAGGGAGGGGGGAGAGAGACAAATTAATAGTAGAGGGAGCAGAAGTGGTGTTTAGCCAGGGAAGGGGGTAGCCTAGCAGGCCTTGTCAAAAACCCAAGAGAGAGAGAGAGAGAGAGTAATATGGGTGGAGGAGAAGGTAAGAGAGAGAAACATGGGGGGAGGAGGGGAAGAGTGTTGCAAAAGAGGTGGCATGACGAAAGAGAATGGGTGAGGGGTGGAGGGGAAAAGTCTCGAGGGCAGGATTGAAATGAAGTGGCGAGAGTTAAAGTGCCGAAAAGGTATAAGAACAAAGATATTCTGAGCCCATAGTTTAAATAACACTGCACACAGGAGAATGTAATTGTCCAAAAACTAGTGCATCACAAATGGATTACAGCAAAAGTAAAAACAAGTGCTTTAAACTTGTAGTGCACATGGTGATTTAAAATAAATCTCTAGTTCAGTCATCGACAAGAACAAAACAATCCTTTGCAGAGACAATACCATGGCATGGTAACAGTCTAGCAATGAATATCACTGTTGGTGTGCAAGTATAGACTTAGCAGGCTCATAATGATTGTGGTTCAACCAAATAATATAATATAACCATAGCACCATAATAAAAAATCAAATAACTGCTTTAGAATTATGTATTTGTGCAGGAGGTCAAAAAGGTCAAGATAATTGATATGTTCCTCTGAAATTAAAAACATATGACATTGCGAAATAGTTTCACAACCGTACGTTAGACACATTTTAGTATATAATGCATATTTATACCTACTGACTTCCATATGATAAGGGAGGTTACCAGGGTCAAAATTATTCCTTACGCTTGAAGAATAACACCCATGGAGTTCAAAAGTCAAATATAACTGCAAAACAAATACCAAAAAACAGCTCGAGACCCCAGTCAGCACTACATATTTCACAGTTATTGCTTAATATCACACTTAACCTGACAATCTTCATGTCGCATAAGTGGATACTGTCACTCTATTTATACACTATTTTTTCTTCAGAAAAGGGACAATAAATATGCCATCATTTAACCATGGTTTTTCAAAGCCATTTAATGTGAAAATCCAAAAAAGCTTCCCTCTCCAACAATAAATCATCCACATCAGGTTATGGTTCTATGGTTATATATTACATTATTTGGTAGAACCACAATCATTATGAGCCTGCTAAGTCTATACTTGCACGCTAACAGTGATATTCATTGCTTGACTGTTACCATGGTATTGTCTCTGCAAAGGATTGTTTTGCACTTATCGATGAGTGAACTAGAGCATTTAAATCACAATGTGCACTACAAGTTTTAAGCACTTGTTTTTACTTTTGCTGTAATCCATTTGTGATGCACTAGTTTTTGGATAATCACATTCACCTGTGTGCAGTGTTATTTAAACTATGGGCTCACAATGGACTGGCCTCCCTGAGGAAGCGCACATTCACGAAACCGGTCGGGGCTTCAGAGAGTGTTACTTCATGTCCACTAGGCTGTATATGCTATTTAAGCAATAAATTCCCCTTTCTGAAGGAATTGGTTGTTGGTGCTGCCTTTTTCTACTTTTTGCTTATTATTCAATCGGGCGCTACATAACATGAAGGTGAGCTGCTCCTTCTGTTTTCGGTTATAGCCTTCCTGCCCCAAGACGGGGGCACATAATAGCTCAAGCCTGCTTACTGTACAACAGCAGATATGTCTCAGCCAGAGTCTTTCTTCAACTCTTGGGCCTGATGGCTGCAGCTATAGTCACAGTGCCTCTAGCCAGACGGCACATGAGTGTTCCTCAATGGACACTGAGGGTCCAGTGGGATCAGCATTCCGACAACCTGAAACAGAAGGTCCTAGTCTCCTCTCCAGTCAAAAAGGTCCTGCTTTGGTGGATGGAACCCAGAAATCTGTTAGGAGGGATTCCTTTCCTCAGCTCTTCCCCTCAGCAAGTTCTCACCACAGATGCTTCTGGGTTGGGGTGAGGGGCTCATCTGGGTCCTCACCAAACTCTAGGGCCATGGTCCAGGGTGAAGTCTACTCTCCACGTCAACATCCTAGAGATGCGGGCTGTCCTATATGCCCTGCAGGCCTTCCAGACTCAGCTGTCTCAGGCCTTCTGCTAGCGCAGATGGACAATGTCAGTGTAGTCACCTGCATCAACAAACGGAGGCCCTCACTCGTACCCCCTTTGCCAGGAAGCAGTCAGGGTCTGGTACTGGGTTCTAGAACATGGTCTAGAACTGTCGGCCATCCATGTCCCAGGTGTCCAAAATGTCCTGGTGGACAGACTAAGCCAGTCGCGGCCCAGGACGCACGAGTGGGAACTGTTGACTGCAGTGGTAGAAGACCTTTTCTACAGGTGGGGTCATCCATAGTTGGACCTTTTTGTATCCACACTCAACACAAAATGGACACCTTTTTGCTCGCGTGTTCCAGGGCCTGGAGTTTACTGGTGAGACACGTTGTCCCTCTCTTAGAAAGGGAGGTTTCTTAATGCTTTCCCTCCCTTTCCCTGCTTCAGAGGGTTCTGATCAAGCTCCATATGGAAGGGGCTACGATGACCCTCATCCCCCTCTTCTGGCTGCATCAGATCTAGTCCCCTTTACTGCAGCAATTAACAGTGGAACCTCCAGTGCTCCTGCTTCAGTGCACTGGCTTGTTCTTCCATGGACGGGGCATCCTAGTTCTTCCGGACCACAAATCCCTGCATCTTCACGCCTGGCTACTAAGGACATAGCCATGGGTAGGTTTGGTTTGTCCCCCAAGGTGGCTGATGTCTTCGTGGCAGCTAGGAAACCCTCTACCAGGGCCATTTATTCCATGAAGTGGAAACGTTTTGCTTTGTCGGCTGCATCACATCAGCTGGACCCTTTCACTTGTCCAGTGTATCAGGTTCTGGAGTACTTGCTGCCCCTCTCAGACTCTGGTCTGAAGTGCTACTCAATTAAAGTGCACCTGTCTGTGATTTCAGTCTTCCGTGTGCCTGTTGAAGGCCATACAGTGGTACAATTGGAGGTGTCCTGTACATTTCTAAGAGACATTCTTCACTTGAAGCCTCCTATCCGCAATCCAGTCCCGCCATGGGACTTGAATTTTGTGCTAGAGAAACTTTTTTTTTTTTTACCAATTATTTTACCAGGTGAGACACACTAAGCTGAAAGCTTGTTTGCAGGTGCAACCTGGGAGCACAAGGAAGTTAAGTGACTTGCTCAGGGTCACACAGTATGCACCTAGGGGGCTGTGGGATTCAAACCCAGGTCTCCAGATTTGCAGCTCAGAGCCTTAACCCACTGTGCCATACTGCCTCCACTTACTTTGACTCCTTTTGAGCTGGCTGCAAGTTGCAAGCTATGCTTCCTGTCATGTTGTTTTTAGTTGTCATTACTTCTGCTTGAAGAATTTCCGAGCTTCAGGCTCTCAGTGTGAGCCTCCTTATGTGGTTTTCCACAGAGACCGGGTGTCTTTGTGGACAAACCCTAATTTCCTTCCTAAAGTGGTGCCTGAGTTTACCTTAAATCAGTTCATCCACCTGCTTGTTTATTACCCAGAGCATGCCAATCGAGGGGAAGCAGTGCTCCATACTTTAGATGTACATAGAAACACAGTCTCAGACTTCTCTGCCTTTAATCTTGAAGCGTTTCTCTATGACCTTGGACATGTTGACTGGTCTCGTCTTTTCTGCAATGACAACATTAACTATGCCACAGAGTTCTTCACCTCTACTATTGTCTCACTGCAAAAGAAACACATCCCTACTACTAGACGCAGAGTTAGAGGGTCACCCACTAAATGGTTAAAACGACTGCTTCTCAAAATGCTTTAAACTCATCATAAATTGTGGGCCAAGTTCAAATCTTCCTCACTTCACTCGGACTGGATTGCTTATTGTTCCATAAGAAACACTTGCAAATGGGAAATCCGATTGGCAAAAAGTAAGTACTCTAGTGACCTACTTACTGCCACATCCCGGGATCCTAAGTTTCTGGTCCCAAATTAATGGTATCATGGGCAAAAACAGGAGCCAAACCCCTCGTGAGATGGCAATCAATAATACCAATTGTGACAATCCCACCACCATTGCAAAGGCCTTCTGTTCAGCTTTCTCTAAACTTGCTTCGAAGCACCCTTGTCTTGCCCTATTTCACCTCCCCCACCTACCTCTCGTATGGCAGATCTCCCTCTGATTCTTGCCTCTGTCACATGCCAGGAGATTCTGCTACTTCTCAATGCAATTTCCCCCAGTGGTAGCGCTGGACCAGATGGGATTGAATCCAGAATACATTTGGCTGCCCTTCTCCTTGCTACTCCTTTTATGCAACTTTTTAACCTATCCCTAATCATCTCCAATGTGCCTCAACTATGGAAGAATGCGAGGATCATCCCAGTTTTTAAAACGGGATCCTAAACGTATCACTAACTACCACCTTATAGCTCTACTATCTGCCCTCAGTAAACTCCTTGAGAAACTTGTTCACTGCCAGTTCTCTGACTGCTTGCTCAGATTTAATCTTCAAATCCCAGCACAGCATGGTTTCAGGTCACTGCACAGTACTACTACAGCTCTGGCACTGTTCATGAGTGAGGTCAAAACCTATAAGGATAAAGGTCTGCTCACGGGGGCAATCTTTATTGACCTCACTAAAGCGTTTGATATGGTTAATCACTTCCTCCTACTACATAAATTGGAATCTCTTGAGGCTGGTTCTCAAGCTACCTTCACAACCGCTCTTAGTCAGTCTCTTTCAATAATGTCATCTCTACCCCGGCCTCAGTTACACTAGCAGTTCCTCAAGGCTCCATACTTGGACTGCTACTTTTTTCAATCTTTATTAATGACTTACCCAACTCCTCTTCCCATTGCTGTACCCTTCTGTATACTGATAACCTTGTGCTCTATATAGGCTCTAGGTCCATGAATACAATTGACTCTCATCTTACCTCAGACCTTCATTGCATACAAACATGGCTTACCACAAATCGTCTGGTCCTAAATGCTGGCAAGACCCAAGCTATGCTTTTCGGGTCCCCCTAAAAGACTTGCACCTCGACTCAAAATTTACACAGTCAATGTGTTGACGCTTCTCTGGTCTCTGTAACCCTGTCTTTCAGATACCTTGGGGTCATACCCGGCCCTGCTCTAGATTTCTCCCACCACATAAACGAGATCCGTAAGTCTGTTAATTCTAACACTGGAGTGGCTTATCGTGTCCATCATGCCCTCACCCCTGCAGCCAGAGTCACAATAGCTCAGGGAGTATTATTTCTGGGGCTATGTTATGCTTTCCCTACTTTTTTCCAGGCTAATGCCAGTCTCTTTCACAAATGGGACGCTGTGTATAATAATGTCTACAGGTTTGTGTTGTCTACCCCTTGTCTCACCCATCACTGCAAGTTTTACTCAGACTTAAACTGGCTATAGTTCCCCCCCCCTACCCCCGGTGAACTTATATCCTCAGATGCCTGACTGATAACATAGTTAGATCCTCTCAACCAGCCTCATTGGCCTTGATGTTTACTCCTGCCAAGCATTTTTCCCAACTTCACTTCTCAACCCAGGCACTCCTTGTAGTTCCCATTTGCTCAATCAAGATGGGAGCAGGCATTTGCCCAGTATGCCCCCAAATTATGGAACTTTCTTCCTCATCATCTTAGGCTCTCTAGGTCCCACAATATCTTAAAAATAAAAAAAAAAAAAATGAGTTATTTTCCCATCTAAGAGCCTTAGACAGTTGTTCTTGTTCCTGACATCACCCACTCCTCTCTACCTAGTCCTGTTTCTTCCTGTTGTTGCACTCTGCTTCCTCCCTAGCCCCAAATTATCCACTCCAATGCAAAGCTGAAGCTAGACACTAGGCACTTACTACCTGTTTACCTTCCCCATTCTTAGTATCTTAATTATTATTGTCTTTGCCTGTTGTAAAATAGCTTATTTTTCTCTTTCGTCTTTCATATGTTTTCTCAGTCTTTCTCTGCTTATTCTTTGGTTAGTCCTGAACCACTCATATACTAAATGTTTGTACTTTGTACATCATTGTCCTAATTTCTGTTATTACTGATCTTGTGGAGCTGTTATTGCCTGAAATATACCAAAGTCACAAGTTTTGTATACTGATTATTCTAATGTTGCTGTTGCTGATAATGTATTATCCCGGGTCATGCCTGAAAGTAGGCAGGTCTTTGTCTAGTGCACTTACCCAGTTATCAAAAGCAAATAAATAAATTTGCATTACTACACACACTGAATGAAGTACTGCAGGAAGTTGTTGCAACTGTTTGTTTCTTTTGCTCCTGGGAAAGAGGATGTTCCTGTCTCAAAGCAGTGTTTGTCCAAGTGGGTGGCTAGTTGAACTACTTTTTGCTACAGGAAGTATGGCAAGGATCTTCCTGGCGCAGTTCATGGCCATTCCACCAGAGGCATGGCCACTTGTGTTGCCTGTTTCGGGAACGTTTCGGCTACAGAGATCTGTGCTGCTGCAGCTTGGAATTCTGTCCACACCTTTACCAATCACTACAGTCTGGACATTGCCTTTAGGCATAGAGCTAATTTTGGTCTAGCTGTGCTTCAGGGCCTACTTTCTTAGGCTGTTGGTTTCCGACCATCCAGACTGACTTTTCGGATACCTGAACAGCTTGGAACTTATTCCATAGGTGTGGTTTACTGCAAGAGGTACCCTCAAAGTAAGATAGTACAGTTACATAAGAACTTACTGTAACAGTAGATCTTCAAGGGGATCTCTTGCAGCAGGCCATGCCATCCCACCCTCCATCCCCTTAGGCCTGTCAGCCTTCCTGTGTCTGTCTGTCTGTCTTTCTCCTTAGTGGAAAACATTCTTTGTCATTTATACATTGGCGGAACACTTCAGGTCCTCCTCAGTTCCCCAGCTGGTGCTAGGTGCCTTATGGTCTCTGGCGGGAGAACTGAGGAGGGTGTGGGGGCCACCCACTCTTATAGGATCAGGCAATGTCAGTGTGTGACGTTGGAGTTGGCTGTCCCATGGTAGACTGCTAGCTAGAAAAATTTCCGTGTGGTCCTGGCGGCTATAGTTCATAGATGTGGCCTGCTGCAAGAGATCCTCTCGAAGATCTACTATTACGATAAATTCTTACGTAACAGTACTTTTCTAGCCCCAATGGTTCTTAAGTTAGATCTTTCTAAATATAATCACTTTTAACTGGCATAACTTTTGGAACTGTTAGGACTATAAACTTAATTTTTTTAAAGGAAAAAACCTTAACGGTTATGTCACTAGTGGGGAATTTGCAAATCACAACTTTAAATTGTATACTCTTTAGCCAGATGCTGTCATAAATCATGACTTTTGCAACCACAGATTAAAAAATTAGCTGGATTAAAATAGAGTGTACTACTTTAGATGTATGCAGCCTAAGCTGCTGGCTTCAGACTAGGCTCAGGTGACATAATAACTGGGTATAGAAACATAACAGTCATTGCAACAGGTAACAAACATTACTACATAGGTGAAACTGTCCAGTACAATGTCTCATTCATTTGGAACAATAATCTGAGTCCTTAATAAAAAAAACAAAAAACAAAAAATGAACTCGTGAAAAACTTCCAAGTTTAGGACACCGTACAGGAGAGTCCAAACTATAAAGAATTTTAGAACAGAGGGTTGTATGTCCTTCTTCAGCCTAGTCCACCTTTTTCTTCTTCTGCACCCTCAGAGCTGCCCTTGACACCATGGTGCCAAAGGAATGTCTTGGAACAAAAGCAAAATTGCCTCCTCTGCTAGCAAGAAAGAGCATGGTCCCTCAGGCCATACCGGGTAAAAGCTATTGTGATGCCCTGCCCGCTGATCCTTCACCCGCCATACCATGAGGACCTGGGAGACAGAGACTAGATCTGTACTTTGGGAGGGTGGATGACCCTCAGCCTTCTGACTGACTCCTCCACTGGGGGGAATCCATGGGGGTATTCAGGCTGACTAGATAAATTCTGGGAGGTGTAGGATGGATATTGGAGGTCAGTGGGCAGGGCTGAAGGGAGCCCAAGCCTGTCCCAGCCAAGGAGCACAAAATGTATATGGAAAAAAGAGAAGTATTCACAAAGGGAAAATCCACTGCCTGCTTTTTTGAATGTTCACAGATAGATAGTCCAGTGATTCTTAGCCATACAAACCTCTACATGGAAATAGTATTTGCAAGGGGCCTCGAAGCAGTGTCATTTATGTCCAATGACATTTGGAGCTGATGTTTTGCAGCATCTATCCCTTGTTTTAAATTCTGCAGAATCAGATATTTCCTCAGGGGCTGGCAGTATAGCCTAGAGGTTAGAGGAACGAGGTGTGAATGAGTTTGGTACATCGAGCAGCCAAGACCTGAGTTTGATTCTCACAACCTCCACTTGCATACTATGTGACTCTGAGCAAGTCACTTAACCACCCAGTGCTCCCAGGTTGCCCCTGAAAACAGGCATGTGTGCATAGTGGGCCTTACCTGGTTACCAAAGACTTAAAAAAAAAAAAAAAAATCAGCAAATTGGGCCACAGGTTTCTAAGGAGTTACTTGGTAATGAGCAGTGTAGCTAAGAAATGCTGCTTCTTTAAGCAGTAAACTTGATGTATACGATTTTTTTTTTAATTAAGGAGTCAGTTTTCCTTGAGTCTTTATTAGAAGCTGCTATGGAAAAAGAAGCTCTGGCTTTCTGACAAGCAGCAGTCTGAATTAAACCTTCTGGGTTAGGGAGACAGGTGTTCAGATCCATGTCTTGTCACCATGTACCTTCTTTTACATTTTTTAACAGCATTTGTTGATGTTTGCAAATGTAAAAATTGTCTTTCTTATTTTTAAAATGTATCATGAAGAGATATACTCAGTCTCTTTGCAGAAGTCAAGGCCCAGCATTTAATCAAATTCACTAATGTCAGTCTCCATTTCAACTGTTGGCAATTTTATGACATTAAGCATATTTCTTAGAAAAGAGGAGTATGTGTGTAATAATCAACAAGCTCCCTTGGAGGAGAACCTGTATCCTTATTATGAGTGTCATCTGGAATGATAGGCTGCCCTTCATCATCAGACCAGGAGCTTCCTGATTGGCTGCTCAATGGACTGGCATTTCTCTCCTATCCCCCGAAACTGGACTCCGCTCTAAACTTTGCTAGTTATTTGGCTGCCTACTTTAAACTAATTGGACCTGGCTAAAACAAGTAATTTTTTTTCTGTCCTTTAATGCGCACCAGAAACTCTGCACTATGGGGATCTTCTCTCCTCGCAAGCGCCGATTGTTTCATTGCGCCAATTTTTCATTTGTCACACAGCTTCCCCTCTACAGATCAATGTGTTACTGTGTATTTACATGCCCTACAGTCAATTGTATTTATGGTTAAACCTGCTACCATAGTAGCTGTCTGTTTGGTTATATTTAGAGCACATGATTTATATTTTTATCTGCAGCCTGTTGATTGTTAACTAGCCTCCAAGTTAATTTCTTCCTTCTGCTCGCCCCCTGACTGTGATCCCCTTTGTTTCTTAATCTCCCTGCCCAAGCTGGTGCCCAGCTAAGCCGTCTGCTATCTGCCCCCCGATTTGGCCCTCTTTTAGTGATTATAACTCTTTTGTTAACATGTAAATTTTATTTCCCTCCCACCACTCCAGAGTTCTATTAATCCCCGTCTGTCCCTCTTTTCAACAGGCATCCTTATAGCCCGCTGGGCTACCTACCACCATCCGTGGTTCGCGTCCGCATGCTTAGATATTTCCCTACACCTCCTTGGCGCGAAGGAGCCTGCTGCCACTAGCCCCCTGGAACTCAACATCAGGTATGGCCTATACACGGCCCCGGCTTGTACGGCCGACTACTGCTGCTTCTGCTGCTGTATTGTTTGGCCCACCCCCTCTCCCCTACTCTTGCCACCTATAAATCCACTCATGCTCCACCCTCCCCTATCCTGACCTGCCCTCATTGGCTCCCAGTCCTAGAGTTCCGGAGCTTAAAGCTATCTTTCTCCCCACTCCTTTCTTGATCTCACTCTCTTTCTCTAAGCTTCCTCACTGGTCTGCATACCTCACCCAGCCCTGCTCACTCAAAAAGTGTCCTATATCTCGGTTGGACACACAGCTTTCACCTCCTGTCCAGCAGCGTCCGCTGTCACCATCCATCTGCCCCAGCTCGCACTGTTTGCAGTCTCCCTAGCATCTGCCCTGGTGCTGACAAATGTATGTACCTCAGCACTGGCCCAGGACCAAGTGTACCTCACCTACCTTCCGGAATCCCACTCTCCCCTGGGACATCCTACACTCCTTCCCTCATGGGAACTCTCCTCTCCAGGTCACGTCACCCTCTCCTTCCTCGCAAACATGGAATGTCGCTTACTTGGTCATTACCTGGCCTCTGTATCCTGCTCCATTGCCATCCCCTCCTGCACCTACATCCCATTCCTGTCCCTCCTACTCAGAGCAGGAGACATTGAGTGCAACCCCGGCACTCCAGATTCTCACATCGCCTCCTTTGACAGCACCTGGACAAATGCCCCCAGGCTAAAATTTGCCCATATAAACGTATGTAGTCTTCCCTCCAAATACCAGGACCTGGAAGCATGGGTTGAGCTATACAGACCCCATGTCCTGGAACTCTCTGAGACCTGGCTAAAACTTCACATTACTGACCTCAACTACCAACTACCTGGGTACTCCTCCCTCCATCTGGATAGGCCTGGCTAAAAAAGGGGGGTGGAGTAGCTCTATTCGTCAAGGAACCCCTGTCAGCCAACTTAGTTCTCTGTTCCGACGCAACCTCTCCTAGTGAATGACTCCTCGCCGAACTCACCCTGGGAACTAGCAAAAAACTCTATATTGGGTGCTGCTACAGTCCCCCTATGGCTGGAACTGAGGGCCTAAACAGCTTCCTCTCCAGCTTGGGCTCCATATCTCCACACAGAGACTCAATTCTGCTGGGAGATCTCAATCTAAACTGGCTCAGTACCCACCAGCCTGACTATGCCTCCCCTCCTAAAACAATACAACCTGGTCCAAACCATTAAGCTTCACACAAGGCAGAACCCTTGCACGGGTACACAGACACTCCTGGATTGGATTGTAACAAACTGGGAGGACTGCGTCCTGCACGCTGGCACCATGGCTGACTCCATTAGTGATAACTCCCCTACGTACCTCCCATGGTCATCCAAACTTAAATGGCCCCTGCCCAAATACCTGTCTTTCCATAACTTCAGAAACCCAAACACCCCCACCCTTCTCTCTGAGGCATGGGAACTGGACTGGTCTGCCCTCTTCTCTGAGTCAAATGCAACCCAGGCAGCATCCATGTTCACTCAAGCTCTCTTGCCCCTACAAGACAAGCATTTCTCAGTCACCACCAGAAGGGTGAGGGGTGGCTACTTGCGCAGGGTCACAAAGGACCTCCTTACCCTAATGAAAGACAAGGATTATGCCTGGTCAGCCTATAAAGCATTTCCATCCCAACCCTACGGGATGATTACAGGCGTCGGAGAAACTTTTATAAACACCTGGCCAAAGCTCTAAAACAGATGCATTTTCACAGTCTCCACCAAACAAACCTTGAGGACCCAAAACAATTCTGGGCATCCATTGGCTCGCTACTAAACTCCCCCTTCCAGAAAGCCTGTTCTGCAGCTAAACACCACTGCTGGCCTCACTACTGATCCCCCAAGAAGTGGCCATGGCCTTCAACGACAAATTCTCCGACCTCACTGTGTACCTGAGCAAACTCCCAGAAGGCATGCAAGAAAAAACTGTCCCCCTACACACCCCCCCATGACATCTCCCACTGGCCTCTCCTCCCAGCCTCTGCCTCCCCCCCCCTTTTCTTCAAAAAAACTCTCACATGCTGACATAGCTAAACTCCTAAAGAGCCTCCCTAACCACAGATCCCCTGGGGTGGATGGACTATCCCCTGTCTTCCTTAGGCTAATCTCCCCTGCCATAGTCGCCCCTCTAACGTTCATTTTCAACCTCACCCTGACCACCTCCTCCGTGCCTGATACATGGAAAACCACGAAGGTCATCCCCATTTATAAAGCCAGGGACCCACAATCCACAGACAACTATCGCCCGATATTCATCCTTCCATACGTAAGCAAGCTACTTGAAAAAGCTGTTCACCATCAGCTTGCTGACTACATAGGCAAACATGACCTACTATGTAGCCAACAACATGGCTTCCGCACGTACCACTCCACAACAACTGCCCTTGCACTCCTAACTGACCACATCCTCACAAACATGGCCCGTGGTAATGCAATTGGTGCAGGCTTAGTCGACCTCTCCAAAGCCTTCGACCTGGTCAGTCATGCACTCCTCCTCTCCAAATTGCATCACCTTGGCTGCTCTCCGGAGGTCACCACCTGGTTTGGAAGCTATCTTACAGAGCACTTCCAGTTTCTGTGCATTGGCCCAGCCCGCTGTCCCACCCTGCCTGTCACTACGGGGTCCCCCAAGGCTCCGTCCTGGGCCTGCTCCTTTTCTCCTTATTCGTTATCTCCCTTTCAGCAGATAGTCTTAACTGTCACTCAGTCCTCTATGCTGATGACATCGTGCTCTTGTCCAGCGGAAAGTCTCCTGTCCTCATCTCTGCAGCCCTCTCACAAAACTACACCATGGTCCACAACTGGTTTTCTGACAACCTCCTTCTGGTCAACGCCAAAAAAACAAAATCAGTGTTGTTCGGATCTAAGCCCTTCCTAACTAAATGCAAATCCAACCCACCCCTATTCATCATATCCCATCATGGGCATGCCCTGGAGGACGTCAAACTTTTTAAATATCTAGGAGTTGTGCTTGACCCTTCCCTTTCCTTTGCAGAGCACATAAACTCCCTGGTTCTAAGATTTCACCAAAAACTAGGGTCTGGCTACAGATTCCGGCAATACATCACCCCTAAGGCCCGCCTTGCCATCATCCAGGGAAACCTGCTACCTATCCTGGACAAGTACTCTCCCATCTACTCCAGGACCTCTGCATCCACCATGGCCAAACTATCAACAGCGTACAACAGTGCCTGCCAGTTCTCTCTGTTGGCCCCTTTTTCCACTCACCACTGTACACTCTACACTTCAGTAGGGTGGTTCCCTCTACAAGCCCGCTTTGACCTCGCACTGTACTGCTTTATTGATTCTGCCATCCGTATTGGCCAGGAATCCCCTCTTGCCCCCTTTCTCACCATCCAAACCTCGCACTGCTACCTACTCTCTACCAGTATCCCCCCTTTGAAAATCCCTAGGGTGTCCACGAATATGGGCACTAGAGCCCTGTCTGTGGCAGCCCCCACACTATGGAACAAATTGCCCACTGAACTGTGCACCACTAACACCCACCACCAGTTCAAGACTTGCCTCAAAGACTGGCTCCTATTGGCATCCACCTGCCACTGCTTTTCTGACTAGCCCCCCCCACCCCTTCCTGCTTAACTACTGTTCCACCCTTCTTCCCCTGGCTCCCACCCCCTTTTGCCACCCATCCTTCCCCACACCCACCCACCTACCCTACCTACCTACCTATCTCCTGTTCATTTTCTCTTCCCAGCCTCTCGGATGCCTCAAACGAACCTCCTGGTCCTTGACAGCTCCCTTTTCACCGAGCATTGCTCCTCGTAGCCTAATAGATTCTCCTACTTACTTATACAGTATCACCATGAGTCTTACTCTGCATATGTTATCTGTGTCCTCCAACTGCTGCCACTTTGTGTATTTCTAAATGTACTACTGTAACCTTTTCACAGTGTATTACCTGCTCTTCTGTTATGTTCTTGTTGTTTTGATTATATAATCTGTGCTGCTTTACGTGGCCCGGGTCATGCCTGAAAATGGTTCCTGGGATCAGTGCACCTACCCTGTTAACAAAGTCATAAATAAATACATAGTGGCCCCCTGACCCTCCTGATCGCTTGTTTTTCTGTTTAAATGATAACCCTGGTGGTTTAGGGTTTCCCCTCATCCTCCTGACCTTCAACCCCACCACCCACTGAGGTCCCCCTCCCTTCTCCTCCTCAACCTGATCCCCACTCACTGTGTGTACCGGTGCACAGTGGTGGCTGGCACAGCCCTCCTCTCACCTCCTCCACCAACTGTCATCTGACAGTCATGGAGTGATCTGCTCCATGACTGCTGATGGCAGCCAGCTAAGAAGGTGAGAAGAGGGCTGTGCTGGCTACTGCTGTGCACTGGTACACACAGTGAGTTGTGATTGGGTTGGGGGGGTGTAGTGTGAGGGGCCTGAGTGGGTGAGGCTGAAGATCGCATCCGGGGTTGGGGCCACTAGACTAGCAGAGTTATCATTCAATAGTCAGGATGGGTATTTGGGGTATGGGGAACCCATAAACCACCAGTTTTATCATTTAAACAGACAGGATGGGTAGTCAGAGGTAAGGGGGAATCTTGGCACAAGGGCAGGTAGCTGCGGCTTTGAGGGGGTGAGAGTGCTGGCTTAGCACCCAGATACTGTAAGACATTGTTTTCAGCAGCAGTAAACAGCACTGCTCTAGGGTCTGTTTACTGTCTCCACAAACCTTTGAATATACAGCTGTGTCATTATACATGAGGGATCCCCTAATTTGCATAGGCACAGTGCTATTGGTGGTGCTACTGGGTTTGGGCATCACTCTGGGGGCCTCAGAATATGGCCTCATCTGGAGTATCGGCAAGTATTGAACCCAGGTTAAAAAAGCAAAATTAACCACATTTCCGCTGGTACCAACCTTTGAATATGGGGGTCCTATGATGTCTTGTTACATTTAAAACATACTCCATGTTGCTTAGCAAGGTAAAAAAGATCTGCAAGTCAGGTTCTCAGATCTCATTCTTTAAAAAGCAACAACAGTAATAAAATTCTTTAAAAAGCAACAACAGTAATAAAATTCTTTAAAAAGCAACCACAATTAAAAAGAATTATCTTAGTGCTTGTTGTCCAGTATGGTGAATCTGTCAGATAATTTTACTACAAGAGATCTCAGTCCCCAGTAAACAAAAAAACAAAAAAGAGATGTCAATGTCTGCAGTTCAGTGAGATGAAAAAGATTTTCGTGCATTTGATGAAAAAAATTGACTTTGTTGGAAAAAATTCAGTGGCTGTCAGTGTTGTAATCTCAGTCATTTGAGGTGGAGCTGTAATTCTGCTGTTGAATGCATTTTATTACATTTTCTTTATTTATATTTAATTTTACTTCTTGGCCTAGGAAATGTAAAATTTCAGACTCTCAGGAAGGAACTTTCTGAAGGAAATGTACCAACAAGGTCACTATTTCAAGCCCTGGATGGAGGAGAGCTATCGGAGTATAGATTCATCAGTCTGGCAGCTATTGTATGTAAGATGATAGAATCCTTCATAAGGGATAACATAGAGAAGAAGTGAAAAGAGTAGGGATTCTGAAACACAGCATGGCTTTACTAGAGGGAGATAGTGTCTGACTAACCTGTTGAATTTTTATGAGTCTGTAATTAAAAGCTAAGATGGCATACCCAGTGGATGTCATAACTGTTGGTCTTCAGTAAAGCATCTGATATGGTGTCACATGCCAGCTTGATTAACAAACTGGATTCAGTCAGGATTAGTTACAGTACAGTATAGTGACAAGGATAAGAAATCACAGAGCTCTTAGGGACATGAAGCCCTGCATCCTTGACGTGTCAGTATCCCATTAGGATGCACGTCAGTCCATGCCGAGGGTTCCCCAGAATGCACTGCTGACTTCTCAGTATGCACATGCTGCTGCCTAATACCCTCTTGCACTATGGTGGGAAACACCAAAGTGACTCTGTATATGAACACTGCTGGGTTCTAGTATTTGTACAGGACACTTTTTTTTTTTTTTTTTTGCTTTTTGAAATCCAGGACTGCCAAGAGGCAAACGTTACCAAGAGCCATTGGCTCAGAAACAGGAAGTAGAGGGTAAGAATAAATAACTTTGCATCCTGGGAAAGTGATGTAAGCAGTGGAGTGCCACAGTGGTCAGTGCTGGATCCAGTTCTGTTTAACATATCTTGTATGTAGAGGATTTTTTTTTTTAACATTGAATACTTTTTCCTCCTTGGCCAGAGCAGCCCCCATACCAACCTCGGCCACTGGCACCCGCACCCCCAGACCAGGTCTGTCGTGCGGATTTATGCGCCCACTCACCAGGCTGGCCGTGGATCCCCTGAAGAGCCGGACGTGCAATGGCATCAGCGTACATACGTGCAGATGCCCACTGTGCTCCACCCCCTTGTCCTGCCTGCAGCTTACAGTGCACCCAGCTTCCGCCAGGAGCTATTGTAGTGCGGCACAGTGCCCTCGCCCACCCCAGAGGAAGGAGGGCAGTCATGGGACACTTGATCCTTCCTCTCACGTGCCAGCCCCCGGTGGCCTGAGTCCATTCCGGAACCTGGGTCACCGGTGCGGTGCAAGGTGTGGCATCCAGCGCCTCAATCCTCAGTGCCACCAGTATGGCTGTATATAGAGGAGTTTAATGTAGAAACAGCAAACTGGGCTATGAAGTCTGAAGATGATACAAAACTAGGAAGAGTTGTGGATAGGGAGAAGAAAACTAAAAGAATCCAAAGAGGCTTACAAAGGATAGCTGAATTGACAAATATATGGGACATGGAGTTTAACAAAGGGGAGTGCACTGTGTTGCATTTGGGAAAGAAAAATCAGGCAAGTTATTACCTAAATGAGACTGAACAAAAGAAAGTTGAGGTAGAAAGAGACTTGGGTGTTATTATAACAGCATGAATGAATATGTTAATCTATATAAAAAAGGCAGCATAGCTACTAGGGTATATCAGGTTTATCAAGCAGATCCGGAGAAGTTATAACCCACCAGTACAGGGCAGATGGTTGACCCCAGATGGAGTGTTGCTATCAATACTGAACACCGTTTTGTTGGAAAGATGTGGCAAGACTGAAAAGGGTTCAAAGAAGATGACAGAAAGTAAGGTGGGTAGTGACAACGTGGTTTATGAAGAGAGAGACTGAGGAATCTAGACATGTTTAGCCTGGAACATTGGAGGATTAGGGGAGACCTAATCGCACAATATGGATTCCTGAAAGAACCCAGTTGTGCAGGGTGATTGGCATAAATCAGAGAGTACAGAAACTATCACTAGGGGGCCATAATATGTGATTGCCAGGGAGACAGTTCAAATAGAATAAGAGGAAGTAGTTTTTGTCAAAGAGAGTAGAGGGTATTTGGTGTGGGGATCTGGAACTTGCCTTCAAGTAAATAGTAAGCTCTGCAAAGTTAGAAGAATTCAAGTATGACATAGATGTATGAAACTGTATATTTAAGGGACGCACATATAACAGGGTGTTACCACTGAAAAGGTGACAAGCCTTTTTTTGTAAGTTCGTAAATACTGCAAAGCTTTTTAACTCAGTTCAGCTGAAGTTAAACAATAGAAAGTTCCGACTTCTAAAAGCGCTACATGAAAAACGGTGGAGGGCTAGAATGCTTGCTGCCTGTGGTGTACAAGGCCAACACAAAAGGCTGGCAGCAGCATCGTAAGGGTGGAGAGTGGTTAGAGGGGAACTGAAAACAAAAGGAGAAAAAGCCTTGGTGCAGCAGAATGATAGCCTGGGTACAGTAGATCCAGCTGCCAAGAGAAGGTGTTCTGGTGGCTGGGTAGTGGTTGATGGGGCTGGGTGGTTGCCTAGGGCATGAGGAGGGCAGCCAGGGAGAAAAACATCTATGGGGAACAAAATTGTTTACAATCAATATTTAGAATTTTTAGATTAATTTCATTTTGGAGATTCTGACATAGCAATGTATGTTTAACAGTTTTTTAAGGATCTGATTAAAGAAGGTAGTTCTAGATACTCAACTTGCTCTATAACAACTTTATTTTATAGATTGCCTCTATACAAATCATCCTCAGCTCAATGTTCTTTTGTTTCTGAGGTGCAGAAAGACTGGAATGCACTTCCATCATTACTTCACTATTCTGAATATTATACTTTTAAACACAATTCTGAGGGAATATGATATTGATAAGTCAAAATGTCACTGCTTTGGGGCATGACCTGCCAGGGAAGGAAATGGCAGCTTAGATTTGGCTCTCTGAGAGGAACACTAGAATCTAACCTCATCCACTACGCTCCAGACCATCTAGCTGTGTCATCCTTTGGTGAATAACTACTAACAGCTTCCTGTGGGACAATTGTAAGTTATTTTGTGCCTTGCTTCAATCACATTTCTGATATTTAATAGTGTCTGAGCCTGGCCCACACTGCTTCAATATGGCTGATCTCTATTAAAAATCCAGTCCACTTGCCAGAGTGGAAGCTATGTTCTCTAAGCTGGTAGAGGATATAAATGATTTAAAGATCTCGACTTAGCAAAATACAATCACACTTGAACCTTTGGCTTACGGATCACAAATACTGAATCTAAGGCAGCTTCCAATACTAAAGCTATCCAGGATCTCCAAGTTACTATCAGGAGTCAGGACTACACCATTAAATCACTGCAGTCAAAGCTCGACGACCTCGAAAATAGAAACCGTAGGAATAATCTACACTTTTTGGGGTTCCTGGAGAGCTCAGAGATCGGCGACACCACGGAATTACTCAATCATGCCCTGCCTGCGATGCTGAAACTGCCCCTTGATCAGCAGCTTACAGTTGAGTGCTTGCACCACTCTTTGGGTCCTAGGCTTAGTCAGGATCAACGGCCTAGGCCCATCATAGCTACATTCTTGAATCATGCCCATACTGAACTTATTCTAAAGCGGGCCAGAGACATTGTGGTTTTAATGTGGCAGGAGTACAACATTTCCATATTTCAAGATTTTTCCAAAAAACTTACAGCAAAATGGAAAGCCTATAATTCTCTCAAACCCACACGCCATCAAAAAGGAATAAGATTTGCCCTTCGTTACCCTGTGGTGATGCGCCTCTTCCTAGGATCCTCACACAAGGATTTCAGTACTCCTGAGGCCCTGGCTGCATTTCTTGATGTCCTGCTTCTGGTTACCTCATCGGGGAATGCCTCAGAGATGGACAGAACTTGTAGTGGGGTGGATCCCACTCAGATCAGTACCACCACAACACAGAATGCTGGAGGAAGTGCACTTGTTTTTGGTACCCCGTGCATCCTGTATCAAGCCTCCCTCCCACAAGACAATCCACCAGAATAAAAGAAAAATCCTCAGGAATCCACAAGTCTTAACTGCCCCTACTGTGCCTCAAATGAGTCCAACAAACCACCTCCTACCTCAGTCTCTCACAATCTTGTCAGTCACGACATCCCTCTTCACAATACATTTTCGCTCCTCTCCGATGAGCTCCTGTCCTCACAAGAAGACCTACAAGTACGGCCTGCTGATGATCCATCCTCCCTTCCTTGCTCAGCTTTCCAAGGGAACATCTCTTTCAATTCATCTTGGGTGGAAGCTGTGGCTAGCTCTCCCCTCAAACCCTTTGAGCCTCCTAAAAAGAAGTGGAGAGCTAAACTAAAGAACAAGAGCTCCACTGATTCTACTAAATCTTTCAATTCCAGGGTGACATGAGTAGTTTAAAATGTCTCTGTGTTACTTCACTAATTCCTGAGGTATTGCTATCCTCAGGTTCTTGCATGGCTCTGAACCAGTTTTTTTTTTCTGTAGCGTTCATTTCGCGGTCTTGCAGCCTCCATAACAAGTACTTTCACTTCCGGCAGGATGCGACCTTAATAGGCTGTACATTGCGGTCGGTTTCAACAAACATAATTCTATTTATAATTACCTATGTATGCTTAGTACTATGAGAACTTAACGCTTTGAGCTTCTTTTATTGTATATAACTTTTAAGTATGGTGCTTGATAATGATTAAGGCACCATCTGACTGCATTCTGCATTTACTGTTTTTTTCTATAAGTTATAGCAATCTCATGAAGCACTATTTCTTTCCCTTCCACTTATATAATGCCAACACTTATTTGTGTGATTTGTATATCAATTCCCCTGTGTAATCACTGCTGGTGGCCATGAATTACAAAGCAAGAGTAATGACATCTAATCTGATACATGCTGTTTCACCCCCCCCGCCCCCCTCCCGGCATTTCTACTCCTTTCCCCTGTTGGTCCACTCCTTATGACATTATGATTTTCCAAATACATAGCATACATTGTTATATATATTGCTGGTGATCCCCTCGGTGATCTGGAGCAATAGACCTCTGTAAACACCTTCCTTGAAGCCTACAATTGATGGGAATTCTATGTTAAGATCTCTAACTTTGGAGCTCGCCAGGACTATTATTTAGACCTGGCCACTCCATAACCCTCCCCTCGTAGGTAATGTTTGAGTAAGAATTGCCCATTTGAATCATAGGGGCCATCTACTTACTCCAGTGTTTCTCACCGTGTCCAGCTTCTTTTGCTTTACCTCACATCTCCCATTTGCTCTTCATTTTGGTTAAGGAGTGATACCAATGACTAGACCAACTATTGAATGCCATTTTACTCTGCTCACTATATATCCTAATATACTCTGTTTGAACTCTTACACCTTAATGCTCCTTTTCTCTCTTAAGCTTTCTAGCAGAATGTTTATCAGATTGCTGTCTCATGTGCTTTATTATATGTTCTACACATATATCTTGATACTTAGTTCCCTTATATTGGTCTTATTGGTAATTCTGGTTCTCAGTGCATGCAACACTGTGGTCACTCTATATCAGGTGACACACCTTAAATTCTACTTTTTCAGCCCTTTCATTAAGGTCTGGTTTATTTCAATATTCTTTTCTCTGCCCACTTTTTATCCTTAAGCATTTAGGATGAGGTTGTTTTCTTAACATTCTCTGTTCCTTGTTAGTATATACTGTTTATTGTTACGCTGTACTCGTACAACTGTTGCTAATATTGCTATTAATATTGCTATTAAGGTTTAGGACCTAGGGTCACATCCATGTTAATAGATCCTCTTGGTCTCTTTTCTACGTTTACACATGCACAGTAGTGTGGTGGGAGAGTCTTACAGTATTGATTTACTGACTCCAATCCCTCTGCACCCACAAAAAGTTTTTTGATATTTTCTACTTTTACCATTTGACTGTTACACAGTTACTCTTGATGTTATTGTTAATGCTTTTTTTCTATTCTACTGTCTCATACCTTTCTAGAGAGATACACAAGTCCTTACTATTCTACCTAAAGTATTGCATATTTTTTGAAAATTCTGCCGTTCTCTATATATACATATATATGTACTCTATATTTTCCTTCTACAATGTCCCTTGCTTGAATAATGAAGTCCCTCACATTCTGGTCGGTGCTATCCCATCCTCACTTTGATATCATGTCTTATTTAATATTATAATATTATAATAAGGGACTTAATTCTCCCTGTAAGAGGAAGCAAATTCTCTCTCATCTTAAATAGCATAAAGTGCATATTGTTTTCCTACAGGGAACCAAATTACTAGCAGAGGATGTTTCCAGACTCAAAAGAGACTGGGCTGGCCAGATCTATGATTCTTCCTTCTCTTCCAAAAAAAGAGGAGTGGCTATACTGATCCATAAAAAAACTCAATTGGTCTCTCATAAAGTCCATCTCAGACACAGAAGGCCGATAGATTATTGCTAGCTTAAAAACACCCTCCGGTCCCGTTATGCTCATCAACATATATGCTCCTAACTCTGATTCCCCTGAATTTTTCCACAACCTAGCCCAGCAAACTGTCTCCATTAATACTACCAATATCCCTATAATTTTAGGTGGAGACTTTAATCTGGCCTTAGAACCCCATCTGGATAGGAAGTAATCTATCTACAGACACACATCCTAAAAATATTTAGGCCTTGTCATTACTATTGAAAGATTTCGGCCTTTCAGATATTTGGAGGCTATTCCATCCTCAAGACTGAGAATTCTCCTTTTACTTATCTCTTCATAAAGCATACAGCTGTATTGATTACTGGTTCACATCTCCTTCCATAACAGAAAAAATTATCGACTCTTCTATTCTCCCTATTCTAATTTCGGATCACTCTCCAGTCAGATTACAACTTCTTTGGGGGCCCCCTATTACCAAATCTTTTTCATGGCGTCTCAATCCTCTTCTTCTTAGGGACCCTGAGTTCTTACCTTGGGTTAATTCCCAAATTCAAGACTTTCTTTCTTATAATGACCCAGTGGATGCATCTATGTGCACTGTCTGGGAAGCCCTAAAGGCCACACTATGTGGAAAAATAATTAGGTTTGTGGCTCACAGGAAAAAAATAAGGGAGCAACAACTTGCAGATCTAGAACAAACAATTAAAACCAGGGAAAATTTATATCACAATTCTAACAACTCTAATCCCGACTCTCAGCTACATCGGGAGATTTTACAATTAAGAACACAAATTAATGATCTCATCTCCCGAAAAAAACAAATTAGCACTTTTTTAAATTAAAGCACAAATACTGGGAACATGGTGACAAAAGTGGAAAGCTTCTTTCATACCAACTTGAAGCGCAACAACTCAAGTGTCACATTTCTAGTCTTAAGGATTCGCAAGGTAAAAAGCACATGGATAATTCCAATATAAATACTATCATGAGCTCCTTCTATCAAAAGTTATATTCAAATGTTAATTCCTCTCCTATTTCGCAAATGCAGCATTTTCTAAACAACTCACACGTACCACATCTTCTCCTCTTCTGAAATAAACACTCTAGACAAACCTTTTACTCTTCAGGAAATCCAGAAAGCCTTATCCTGCCTAAAATCAGGTAAATTCCCGGGAGGAGATGGTTTTCCCATCAATTTTTACAAATCTCTTTCAGATATCCTTTGTCCACTACTCTTTAATGTGTTTCAAGAAGCTACAGAGAAAGATAAACTCCCTTCCACCTTTACGGAAGCTAGTATTACCTTAATTCCAAAAAAACACAAGGACCCCTCTCTTCCCGCTAGTTACAGACCTATTTCATTGCTCAACACAGATGGGAAGATATTAGCGAAATTCTTAACTCTCCGCCTAGAACCCTTACTTCCTAAACTAGTCTACCATTCTCATTTATTAAGAATAGGTCCGGATCAGATCACCTACGTTCCATATTTAATATAATACATAAGGCTAAACTCCTTAAATCTCCTGTGGCCGCCATAGCCATTGATTTTGAAAATGCCTTTGACTCGCTTAATTGGAACTACCTATACCAAGTACTATACAACTTTGGTTTCTCCTCCAAATTTTTTTTCTGGATCAAATTGTTATGTACCTCACCCTCAGCAAAAGTTCTCACCAATTCCACCCTGTCCACATCTTTTCAGCTGGCAAGGAGAACCAGGGAAAGATGCCCCTTATCTCCAGCATTGTTCATCTTAGCTATGGAACCCTTAACAGCTAATCTATGCCAGTCCAATGTCACTAAAGGTATCCCAATTGGTAATGCTAGATATATATCTCTCTCTCTTATGCAGATGATCTTCTAATTCTTCTAAAAAATTTAACCGAGGCTGGACCACTCCAACCAAGGTTCTTAACAATTTTACTGAAATTTAGGCCTTGCATTGAATTATGGGAAATCTGAAACTCTCCCCTTTAACGAGCTATGCAAACCCTCCATGAATCTTTCTTTAGGATTTTGCTGGGCCCCACAAGGCATTACATATCTAGGAATCAAGGTCACCCGCAATTTAGAAAAAACTTGGGATGTGAACCGTACCCCTCTAATAGCCAACCTTAAGACAATCCTAGAGAGATGGAAGTTACTTAACCTTTCCTTCAGGGGGAAGATAGCTGCTATTAGAATTACCATCTCACCCAAAATCCTTTACCTATTTTCCAATATCCCTCTAACTCTTCCTTCCTCTTTCTTATCCAAACTCGATAAATTAGTTGGCAACTTTATCTGGGAAAATAAATTATTGAGATTTAGTCGCACTAAACTTCGTACACACTGGAAAAAGGGTGGATTCAGTCTCCCATGGTTCAAAGCTTATCTCTGGGCCTTTTGGGCATCATAAACCATCAAATGGTTTTGTAAACCCTCACCTCATACCCCTCTCTGGGTTGCGATGGAGGCTGTGTTATGTCCTGGTGGAGTTCCTACATCCTTCATCTATAACGCTGTTTCTCCAATGTTAAAATCTCACCCAACTATCTCTTTCTCCGTTCTTTACTGGAAATTGACACATAACTATTTGAAATCCATCCCTGTCCAATTCTATATACCCCGCTTTGGGGAAATACTTTGCTTTCCTTGGAGAAGCAACCTAATTACTGCCGTACTTGGAGGAATAAAGGAATATTTTTCTTGGGAGATATCCTTGAACAGAACTCTTTTAATTTAGAATCTTACTCTAATTTGCAATCCAGATGGGGTCTCCCAAAGCAAGATCTCTGGAAATTTCTCCAACTCCGAACTGCTTATCTTTCCCTCTCTCATCATATATGGAACCAAACTTTATCTGACCAACACATTTTGCACTGGATTCAAATATCTGCTAAAGGGAATAGTATTATTTACAAAGATATTATAGACCAAATTCCCGATCAATCTCTAACTGTAAAAAATAAATAGAGTACCCTTCATAATTACAATATAAGTGATATACAATGGCACAACTGTTGGCATTCTACTCATCACACATTCAAAGATGCACAGAGTTCCCTAATACAAATTAAAATGTTACATCTTTGGTACAGAACTCCCTCTGTTCTGCACCGTATGGGTCTTTTATATAATAACAATTGCTGGCGCTGCAATCTTCCCAACACAGACTTATTACATATACTATGGTCTTGCACACCTATTAATAAATTATGGCATAGAATCCACTCATTTGCTTCCAAAGTGATCAAACAGCCAATTACTTTTTACCCTAAATTCTTCCTGTTATGTATCCTGACCTCTTATTTTTTTTTTTTTACTTCAAATGTTTATTGTGTATCCATTGTATCACTTTGTACATCAAGTCATAGTTCCATTGAATGAAATATTCTTGATAGGTTGTTTCCATACTTGATAAGGTAACCATTTCAATGAAACCATCCTGAACTGATCTTTTATAATGCTATATTATCCCACGCACATTTTAGGTGGTTGAATATTTTATTCCTTCTTGTTAAACGTCTTATCCTTTTGAATTGGAAATCCCCTACAATCCCATCTTTTTCAAGCATTCTTCAAAATCTCTCCCAATATGCCTCTGTGGACTGGCTATCCCATGTTTCTTCTGACTGACTCAACATATATGATAGATGTTGGCAGGACTATTTCGTTTTTATGAACACCTTTGGCACAGCATAATTAATCATACATGGGCTGCTTTCTCTTATCTCTCATTATCCTCTCTCTAGCCTTCTTTCTCCAGTGTTTTCTTTCTTCCTTCCTGTTTCTTCTGTTCTTCGCCATACCTTTAAGTGGTTATACCTTTTCACATAACATATTTATCTGAGCCACATACATTATTTGCTATGTATAGAAGTGAAGTGTTCAATGCACACACCATCTCTGCAATATTTTAATATTCTTCCAGTTATATATTTAGCCTTCACTCTATTTTTCTCTCTTTTTTATATAATTACATCAATATTTGTAGTCTGTCCTACCTGTTGTAATTTCAGTATATGCTGAAGTTATTTTTTTTTTATTAACTTACTCTGCTACCTGACTTTGACAACATATATTGCTTATGGAAGTTGTTTGCCTCTCTTTGTTTGTATGGAATGTTCCTTTGTTTTTCTTGAAAAACTACAATAAAAAGATAAACTGAAAAAAAAAGTCACTGCTTTGACTGATTACTATTGCTGTTGTACTTAGTGTTACTGTTCTCTTGTAAGTATGTTTGGTGAAAATTTGATGAATTTATTTAATTGTTGTGTGTCTGAGTCCTCCATGAAAATGAACATATGATGCTCTTGGAGTTATTCAATTAACAAATTTTAAATAAAACAAATCAGCCTAGAAGGGTTCATCCCTTCTTTATAAATGGCAAAGATAATAGTAGAGCTTGTCTGAGGTCCTCAGGGCATGGTTGCACCAAAAAATCAGCCTAGAAGGTTTCATCTCTTCTTTATAAATGGCAAAGATAATAGTAGAGCAGGTCTGAGGTCCTCAGGGCATGGTTGCACCTCAGGATGGGGCCAGTATGGGTGCTTGGCATTAAGCAACTGGGTTTACAGCTGGTAGAGCTAATAATCGCATTGCACCTGTCCTGGAACCCTACCTGGAACTACTCTAAATTGGCTCTTCCCTCTGAGTCTACCCCTCTCCCACTTCCCCGGGCCCCCCCCCCTTCCCCTGGTTAATGATCTCTTTATAGACATACCAGGTGTTTTAAACCCTGCAGTAGTTTTTGCATGGACTACTTCACTGGGTAGGCTATTTCACTTAATCACTACCTGCTCCTTGAAAACACATTTCCTAATATCTTTTCAAACACCTCCTCTCACTAGCTTTATAGTATGTTCCCCAGAAGGATTAACTTTCATTCAGCTGAAATGGCTCTGCATGTTCCACCATGTTGTACCTCTGCAGGTATTTGTATGTCTCTGCATGTCCCCCTTTCCTTCCTGCCCACCAAGAAGTTCACATTGAGGCTGTAACCAATCATTATGGTGAGGTACCCACTAATAAAGGCCTTTGGGGTAAAAGTTGGGTGGGCCCACTCATAACCCCATAGATAAATGAACAGCTTTGGTAAAAAGTAAGGGTATGAAAGGGCAAGGGTGCAGAAGGAAAAATGGGAAGTTTAGGGGGACTTGTACTGAAACATTGAAACATAGAATTTGATGGCAGATAAGGACCGCTTGTCCCACCTAGTCTGCCCATTTTCCTATCTAAAAGATAAGCTGCAGATCCTAGTTAACCAACAGCTTACTTCCTCCTATCCACAACTAGGACTGCCTTATGTCTGTCCCATGCATTCTTGAATTTCCCCACTGTACTTGACTCCACGATCTCCTCAGGGAGGCTGTTTCATGCATCCACAACCCTCTCCATGAAAAAATACTTCCTCACATTACCTCTGAGCCGTCCCCCCCCCCCTACATTTAAATTGCGCCTCCTTGTTCTTCCACATCTCTTTTTCTGAAAGATGCTACCCTCTTGGACTTTGTTGATTCCCTTGAGGTACTTGAAAGTTTCTATCATGTCCCCTCTTTCCCTTCTTTCCTCAAGGGTATAGATATTTAGCTCCTTTAGTTTTTCTTCGTATGTCTTCTGGTGCACACCCTGCACCATTTTGATTGCCCTCCTCTGGACAGCCTCCACTCTGTCTATGTCTTTGCGGAGATGGGGTCTCCAGAACTGCACACAGTACTCCAGATGGGGTCTCACCAACTGTCTGTACAGAGGGATAACAACTTCCTGTTTTCTACTATTGATGCCTCTCCCTATGCATCCCAGTATCCCCCCCAGCCTTCCTTATTGCCTTCTCACATTGCTTGCCCACCTTTAGGTCATCTGATATAATTACCCCCTGGTCCCTTTCCAATTTTACTGTTGTCAGTATCTCACCCACAATTGTGTACTCTTCCCCTGGGTTTTTGTTTCCCAGGTGCATTACCTTACACTTCTTTGCATTGAATCTGAGCTGCCATACATTTGACCATTCCTCCAACCTTGCCAAGTCCCTTCTCATACTTTCCACTCCATCTTGTGTATTAACCCTATTGCAGATCTTTGTGTCATCTGCAAAGAGACATACTTTTCCTTCCAGTTCCTCTGCAATGTCACTTATAAAGACATTAAAAAGGACCGGTCCCAGTACTGAACCCTGCGGTACCCCGCTAGTAACCATCCTTTCTTCACTGTGGATTCCGTTTACTATTACCTTTTGAGTCCTGTTGTCTAGCCAATTTTTTATCCAGACTACGACCTTGGGGCCCACTCCAAGGCTGGCTAACTTGTGTATTAATCTTTTGTGTGGGACTGTATCAAATGCCTTGCTAAAATCTAGGTAGGCCATGTCCACAGCCCCTCCCTGGTGTACTACTTTGGTCACCCAGTCAAAGAAATCTATTAGATTCGTCTGACATGACCTTCCCATCGTGAATCCATGCTGCCTTGGGTCCTGTGCCCCACTGGCCTCTAGGTACTCTAAACAATTCTTTCCTTCAGAAGTGATTCCATCATTTTCCTACCACTGAGGTCAAACTAACTGGTCTGTAGTTTCCGGCCTCTGTCCTGCTCCCTCTTTTGTAAAGAGGAATCTCATCCGCCCTCCTTCAGTCTTCAGGTACCACCCCATCCTCCCATGATTTGTTAAAGAGAGTAGTCAGCAGTGTCACTAGTTCTACCCGTAGTTCTTTTAGAATTCTTGGGTGAATCCCATCAGGCCCCATTGCTTTGTCCACCTTCAATTTTATTAGTTCTTTCAGAACCCTTTCTTCTGTAAATGGACTGGTATCGACCCCTATCTTCAGAGTGTTTCTCTTGTTTGGTTTAGATACCTCCCCTTCCTCTTCCTTTGTGAATACTGAGCAGAAATATTCATTCAGTATCCCTGCTTTTTCACTGTCACCCTCTTCCCACATTCCCTCCCCTTTATTAAGCCTCAGTATCCCTTCTTTGGTCTTTCTTTGCTCCCTAATGTACCCGTAAAATGTCTTATCCCCTTTCTTAACAGAGTTGGCTATCCTTTCCTCGGTTTGGGCCTTTGCTATTCTGACTGCCTTCCCTGCCTCTTTCTGCTTTAACTGATAAAGTTCTCTGTCCTGCTTCTTCTGTATTTCCTTATATTTCCTGAATGCTGTCCTTTTCTCCTTAACCTTCCCTGCCACCTCCTTTGAGAACCATAGCATTTTTTTCCTTCGTTGTGTTTTGTTGATTTGCTTTACACAAAGGCTTGTTGCTTCTGTGATGGCTGTTTTGATTACTCCCCATTGTTCCTCCACCCCTCCTTCTTGCCTGTTTGCTAGAGCTTTTCTAAGGCATTCTCTCATTTTCCCAAAGTCAGCCCTCCTAAAGTCCAATACTCTTGCTTTTGTATGGCTTGATTGTATGGCTGTGTTTATTGTGAACCACACTGTTTGGTGGTCGCTTGTTCCCAGATGGCTACCCACTTCTAAATCTGAGATTCTTTCTCCGTCCCAATTTGATAGTACCAGGTCTAAGATTGCTCCCTCCTGAGTGGGTTCCTATACTAGCTGTCTGAGGCATGCCCCTTGCAGGGCATCAAGAATGACCCTGCTCTTGGATGTGCCTGCAGCAAAAGTGCTCCAGTTAACAACTGGCATATTCAGGTCTCCCATCAACAATATCTCCCCTTTTTCTGCCATTCTAAGGATGCCTTCTATAATTTCCTTGTCCATTCGCTCCCCCTGAGATGGGGGTCTGTATACAACGGCCATGCGGATTTTGGTGCCATTTCCTGTCTCCAGGGTGACCCAGAGTGCCTCATCTGCTCCCTGTTTACTCTTTAGTTCTGTTGCTTTGATCTCTTCCTTTACATAGAGAGAGCTACTCCTCCTCCTCTTTTACCCTCCCTGTCCCTCCTGTAGATTGTGTATCCTGGTATGTTGACATCTCAGTCATGGTTCTCTGTGTACCGTGTTTCTGTGACTGCCACAATATCCAGGCAACCCTCTTCCATCAAGGCCACTAGTTCAGGAGCTTGTTCACAGACTGTGGGCATTGGTACTCATCACCCTCCACTTTTGATGGCCTTACCCCTTTAGCCCCATCCCTGTCCTTACTGCCTTTGTCTTTTTTTACATTTACCTCTGTCCTGCTCCCTAATGACTTCTCTACCTTGGTGTTTACCTCACTAATTACCATGTTTTGTGGGGGAGGCTGGGATTTCCCTGCTCTTTTTCAGTGCCTCCCCCTTGGCTAGTTTAAATGCTTGCCAATGAAGCATTTAAACCTCTCACCTAGGATCCTGGTTCCCCCCACCGGACAGATGCAGACCATCGCACCAGTATAGGTGTGCATCCCTCCAGGTGGCTCCCCAGTCCCCAAACCCTGAGCTCCACACCAGTTTTTCAACCATTCATTGAATTCACTGGTGAGGAGTACCCTAGCATCACCCTTGCCATAGACAGGCATCACCTCCGAGAAGGTTACCGTATGCGCTACTTGTCTAAGGCCCCTCCCCAACTCTACAAACTCCTGTTGCACTGCTCTGATCCCATTCCTAGCCAGGTCATTTGTCACTAGGTGGACAATGACATCCAGCTCCCTCCCTTATGCAGCTGCTTCCACGATCTTGAGGATTCGCTTCCTGTCCCTCCAAGCCATGGTGCCAGGCAGGCACCTTACCTCCCTCTCCCCGTCCTCCCCCACTTCTACCCCCCTGATTGAGTCCCACACCAGGAGTTGTTTCCATACCCTGTGGGGTCCCATGCCACCCTCTTGTGGGTCTCCTTTGTGAAGGTTCCCAGCATCCTCCTTGGTCTCCACTGCAGGTGCCTCCATAGAGTAACCACTATCCACCAGAAGAGTGTATGAAATGTGGAGAGGTACAGCTGGAGGGATGCAGCTCTGTCCCACCACCCTCTCCCTCCCTGAGCCCACCCTAGTCCATCCTCTCCTCTTTCTTGGCAACCTCTGAGGCAGTGGCATTGGCGCTGGTGGTCCCTGGGTGGGGGAGGAGGTTTCACGAATCCTAGCCAGGTCAGCCTGGAGACGGGCAACCTCCTCCCTCAGACCAGAGAGGTGCCTGCAAATAGGGCAACATCGCAGCCTCCAGAATGTCTCCCGGAACACTGCCACCCCACAGCCATTGCACTACACCACTCCTATCATGTCTTATTTTGTGTCCTCTGTCCTGTTTCTCTGTATGCTTACTCTCTCCTCTGCTTACAACTCTCATCCTTCCTGTTCTGGGACAGCAACTTCCTATATTCTTCAGTAGCCTCCTTCTTCCTTGCTCAGTGTCAGACCACCAGCAGCTGGGGGCAAGCTACTTTATTCCTTTAGGGTTGACAAAACTAATGTTTCTCTATGATCCTTCCCTTCTTACTGCCAAACAGGAAGTTCCTGTTGTCAGTCAAATCCAGTGGCTACAAAAGTAGAACTGGCTTAGGGTGGGTGGGATGGAGGACAATTAATAAGAAAAAAGGCTAGCAACAGGAAGTTGTAATTGGAGTCACCTGCTTTTATATGGTCTAAGCCACACCCCCAATTAAGCTCTCTCTCTCTCTCTCTCTCTCTCTGTCTCTCGTCCTACTGATTTAGCAAAATAAGTTGATACAGTACCCTTCACAGCATAGAACACACACTGATATTGTTTCTTTTTTTTACCCTGAATAAGACCCTTTCTACTTCTAATAAAGTATCTGTCTGCTTAATCTCAACAGAAACTGATTTCTGCTGAGATTGAAGTGTTAAATTAGTAAGAAAATTGTACATTCTTTCAGTTAGCTGCTTTCTGCTTTACAGGCTAGCAACAGGAAGTTGTAATTGGAGTCATCTGCTTTTATATGGTCTAAGCCACACCCCCGATTAAGCTTTCTCTCTCTCTCTCCTCCTACTGATTTAGCAAAGTAAGTTGATACAGTACTCGTCACAGCACAGAACAAACACTGACTTTCTTTTTTTTAACCCTAAATAAGACCCCTCCTACTTCTAATAAAGTATCTGTCTGCTTAATCTCAATAGAAACTGATTTCTGTTGATATAGAAGTGTTAAATTAGTAAGAAAATTGTACCTTCTTTCAGTTAGCTGCTTTCTGCTTTACAGGCTAGCAACAGGAAGTTGTAATTGGAGTCACCTGCTTTTATATGGTCTAAGCCTCACCCCAATTAAGCTTTCTCTCTCTCTCTCCTCCTACTGATTTAGCAAAGTAAGTTGATACAGTACCCTTCACAGCAGAGAACACACACTGACTTTCTTTTTTTTAAGCCTAAATAAGACCCCTTCTACTTCTAATAAAGTATCTGTCTGCTTAATCTCAACAGAAACTGATTTCTGCTGAGGTAGAAGTGTTAAATGAGTAAGAAAATTGTACCTTCTTTCAGTTAGTTGCTTTCTGCTTTACAGGCTAGCAACAGGAGGTTGTAGTTGGAGTCACCTGCTTTTATATGGTCTAAGCGACATCCCCAATTAAGCTGTCTCTCTCTCTCTCCTCCTACTGATTTAGCAAAGTAAGTTGATATAGTACCCTTCACAGCACAGAACAAAGACAGACTTTCTTTCTTTTTTTTAACCCTAAATAAGACCCCTTCTATGCCAGAGCAGCGCTTTTCTCCTCGGGGCGGTTTTCACTGGCCGCCGTCTGCCGACCGGAGCCACCAGCTCCTGCTGCCCCCACGGTCCCTAAAGATGGATCCCACACCTCAGGGACTCACGCCAGAGCGGCGCTTTACTCCTCTGAGCGGTTTTCACTGGCCGCCACCCGCCGACCGAAGCTACCAACTCCTGTCGCCCTCACAGTCCCTGGAGACAGATCCCATGCCTCAGGGACTCACGCCAGAGCGGCGCTTTTCTCCTCGGGCGGTTTTTACTGGCCGCTGACCGAAACCACCAACTCCTGCCACCCTCACGGTCCCTGGAGACAGATCCCACACCTCAGGGACTCATACCAGAGCGGCGCTTTTCTCCTTGGGCGGTTTTCACTGGCCGCCGACCGAAACCACCAACTCCTGCCACCCTCACGGTCCCTGGAGACGGATCCCACACCTCAGGGACTCGTGCCAGAGCATGTCTTTTCTCCTCGGGGCAGTTTTCACTGGCCGCCGACCACCGACCGAAGCCACCAACTCCTGCCACCCTCACGGTCCCTGGAGACGGATCCCACACCTCCGGTACTACCGCTGATTCCTATTCAGAGAAGCAGCACACCTCAGCAGTCTGTCATTAGTGCGGCGTTTCTGCAGACGGATCCTGATTGGTCCGCCTGCTTCCCATGGCTAAGCCGATTGGTGCACCTTTCCCATAGACTGTAACAGCGGTGCCTCGGAGCTCCTTAGTGCCGCTTACTTTGGCTTCTTTTTCTCTCAGACCCCCTCATTTAAAGCTTCTATTCTACTAACTACAAATGTTTTTAGTTTAATTGTCAACGTTAGCCTGCTAGTGTAGAAATTTGCTTGCTTGCTGTCCAATGCCTTACAGTGTTAGCCGTAAAATACAGAGTGTAGCCTAATGTTGCAGTACTACTGCAGTGTATTAACCTAGAACTGTAACTTTGTATAACCTGACTGTACTTATTTCTCTGTCTCCTTCCTGACTTTCTAACTATTGCCTGCTCCTCCCCCCTGCCCGCTCGCTTGCTCACTTGTTTTCCTGGTGGCGTCTCTGCTGCAATCAACTTCTGAAAATACAAAGCCTTTCCCTCCCCCCTTGCCAAACTGGTAATCCTACCCCCAGTCTCTCCTCACTTTCACCTCGCTCTACCTATTGTACCTTGACTACCCTACCATTTTAGCTTTGTCTCAGTGTTAATTTGCCCCCACCCCTGCTGACGGTCTGCTGCTAGCCTCCCACCCCTCTCTGCTAACTATATATTTAACTGCCTGTCTCCTCTACTCCTCAGGGACTCGCGCCAGAGTGGCGCTTTTTCTCTTCAGGCGGTTTCACTGCGCCGCCCGCCGACCGAAGCCACCAACTCCTGCCGCCCTCACAGTCCCTGGAGACAGATCCCACACCTCGGGTACTACCACTGATTCCTATTCAGAGAAGCAACACACTTCTGCGGTCTCTCATTGGTGCGGCGTTTCTGCAGACAGATCCTGATTGGTCCGCCTGCATCCCACGGCTAAGCCGATTGGTGCGCCTTTCCCATAGACTGTTACAGCGGTGCCGCTTACTTTGGCTTCTTTTCTTCCCGACTCCCCACCCCCTCCCAGGCCACCTTTAAATACGTTGTTGTACCGCCCCCTTCTGTGATCTCCATTCCTACTGGTCCAGCCTATCCAGCTCATCTCCAATCCCCTATACAGAAAACGCACAACTGAGCAGCCAAAGGCCAGTCAAACTCACCTATATCTTCTCTGCCCATTTCTGCTCCACCCTGTAACCTGCCCTGCGTTTTCTGCCCTGCGTACTTCCCCACCTTATCAGTTGTTTCCTCTCTCAACCTACCCAGTTTTCATCAGCATTGTCTCCTTAAACCTACTTGAGCTCTAACCAGCTGGTCTCCTTAATCCTACTTCACAACCTTTTAGCTCTGTAAGCTTTGAACCTAGCCTAACCCAGGATCTTTACTTAAAGACACTCACCCTATACACCGATATTAGGGAATTTATTCTAGTCCTGTTACAGTCCTACCTCTCTTCCCTAATCTTCTGGGAGTCTACTGATTCTTCTCTGGCAAATCTATCTGCCCTTAGAACATTCCTACCATGAACCAATATGTACTGCTGTCATTTCTTGCGTTCTCGCTACCTCTATTCCACCTATCCTTGCCCACAGTATCCAGAGCTGTCTCAGCTAACCCATCCTTCCCGTCCAATGATTACCTTTACTCGAAGCTTCTTCTCATGCCCGCTATCCGATATGACTCCACTCCACTACTTTTAAACAGGACTTGGATCAACATGGCAGCATACACCTTAAAAAACTGTCACCTGCATATAAATACTCTGTGCCCCTTCCTGCGCCATAAATTATGGTATCTCCTCCTACTGGCCATATTGCTCTCAGGTAATGTACACCTCAACCCTGGTCCAGTAAATGCTACACCCAGTCCTTTTACGGATGCCAAAGGTCTAATTGTGGCTCACCACAAAATAAGGAGTCTTGAACACAACTTTGCTGAGTTGGAATCCTGGACCTTGCTTTACAAGCCAGACATAATATGCATAACTGAAACATGGCTCAAACCCTCTACCTCTAACTCCTTTTGCTCCTTCCCATGTTACAGTCTCCTGCGATGTGACAGACCAGCACCTAAAAGGGGGGGTATGGCTATCTATTTCAAAGACCACCTTCAACTCACCTCCATCTCCTCACCACCTCTAACCCACTGTGAAGCGCTACATGCCCTCCTCATTCTCGGCACCAAAAAACTACACATCGTATGTGCATACAACCCCCCTACCAGCCGCTTCAAAGGGTTAGATGAGCTGCTGGATCAAACTTCATTTCTTTCTGGGAGAAACAAGGTACTTATACTTGAGGACTTAAATATCAACTGGTTGGGCAACTCACAATGCACATCTCTATCCAGACTACAAAACCATAACCTGCACCAGCTTATCTGTGAACCCACCAGAACTGCCCTGTGCTCGAACACTAGTACTATACCGGATTGGATAATGACTAACCACCCTGAACATATAATCACCTCAGGGGTACTAGCCGATGCCATCACCGACCACTCCCCTACCTTCTGTATCTGGGGCAAAAGCAGACCATCTCCATCAAAACCACGTTTTGTCACCTTCTGCAACTATGCGAACTTCGACACTCAGGCCTTTCTTCTTGACGTCGGTACTATTGATTAGTCCCTCCATTTTCTTACCATCAATGCTCCAGCAGCACTAGATCACTTCATAACCAAACTTCTTGCGCTTCAGGATAAACACTGCCACCTCACTACACATAGGGTAAAAAATAGGCATACCCGTTGGCTAAACTTTATAATAATAATAATAATAATAATAATAAACTTTATTTGTCTGCGCCTTTCTTAACACCAAGGCGCATTACAATAAATTACAGATAAAAACATTCTAAAACCATACAATACTTCATATGACTAAAATTAACAGTGGAGCAATTCAAATACATCAGCATTATCTGAAAATGCCTTGTTCCATAGAAAGGACTTTAAGCCCTTTTTAAAACCCTCCACCATCATGCATTCTCAAATCCAACGTGGTAGAGAATTCCAGAGGGTGGGTGCCGCAAACATAAAAGCTCGGGCACCAGAAGATTTTAAACTAACCCTCAGGATCTCTAGCAACCCCTCGTTGGTGGACCGGAGTGGACGCGTCGGTCGGTAAGGCACCAGGAGTTCTTTTCAGGTAGTCGGGGCCCAACCCGTGTAGGGCTTTTTAAGTCAGAAGACCTACTTTAAAGGTGATCCGCCACTGAATCGAAACTTTGACTTGCTTTCTAAACTCAGGCGGAGGGGCGAAAGTTGGCTCTAGTACAAAAGTACTGGGCAAATACCTGACCTAAATACCTATAGGGCACTGCGAAATTCCTGTGAAAAGGAAATCAAACAGGCCAAAAGCAACTACTGCAAACATCTACTAACTACCTCCTATGGTGACTCCAAAAAATTCTGGTCCCATATAAAGTTCCTCATGGGTTCAAATCCAGACCCTACCCCAAATGATATGTTGCTAAATGGGGTCTACTGTGTTAATCCCCTAACCATTGCTAACTTCTTTAACTCTCATTTTTCAGACCTAACCAAATACACCTCCTCTTTTACCACTCGACCTCACTCAAGCACCCTGCCTGGCTATATAGGCCCTACATTTTTCTTCAAAAGGATCTCTAACCATGAGGTACTAAGATTACTGAACAACATTTCTGATTTCACTGCAGTAGGGTCTGACAATCTGGAACCTAAACTATTGAAACTAGCTGCTCCTTACATTGCCGCTCCTCTAGCTAGGATTTTTACCCTCTCCCTATGCCAGGGTTTTGTCCCTGACATCTGGAAGATTGCTAGAATTACCCCTGTTTTTAAAAAGGGAGACCGCAAGGATCCCGCAAACTACAGGCCCATAGCCATTTTGTCAGTTCTCAGTAAACTCCTCGAAAAGCTTGTAGCTACCCAAACTATAGGATTCCTCCATAAACATGACCTTCTAATAACTGCACAGCATGATTTTCACAAGGGTCACAGTACCACCACTGCCCTTCTCAAATTTACATCGGATGCCCTTGCGGCCGTGGACTCTGGTCACCTCACAGAAGCCATCTTTATTGACATGACTAAGGCTTTTGACCTAGTCGACCACACCATCCTCCTAGCCACCCTCACATCTCTAGGCTTTTTGCAAAGTGTAGTAAAGTGGTTTGACAGCTACTTATCTGATAGGACACAAGTGGTTACATTTAATTCCACCCTCTCAAATAAAACAACCATAAACATTGGTGTGCCACAAGGGTCTATTTTAGGATCGCTACTGCTTACCATCTTTATCAACAGTATCACCTCTAACCTCCTGCAGACTACCTCTCTGTTATATGCGAATGACATCATCTTATACAGGAGTGCGAAAACTGTTGAAGAGATCAACCAAAGTCTCTCCCAAGATTTTCAACTAATACAGCAGTGGCTGTTGAGTCATAAACTTGTCCTGAACAAATCTAAGACCCACGCCATGCTATTTGGGTCTGTTATGAAGCTCAAAAACTCCCAACCTAAATTCAGAGTCTCTTCCTCTGATGGAACATCAGTTGGGGTGGTAGTCTCATTTAAATACCTAGGTGTAACACTTGACCTGCTACTTAACTTCGATATCCATATACAACAGACCTGCATCTGGTCAACATGAAACTCGGTATTGCTTTCCGAACCAGCTACGTCCTTACCCACTCAGATAGACTTGCCATAGCATGAGGCATACTCCTACCAACCCTCATTTATGCTGTTGCAACATATACCTCTGCGGGCAAATCATACCTTAAGAAATGGAATGTTACCTACAACAACGTCTGTCGTTATGCGTCCTCTCACCGGCTGAAACATCACTGCCTCCTTTACTGTGATCTGGGGTGGCTCTCACCACAAGCATCACGGTACTATGCATATGGCAACATCATTGACAACATTATCAGATCACAGATACCCAAGCCATTGGCAACTCTCTTCCCAAACTACACTTCCTGCTATGGCTTATGATCGATGGAAAATGCCCTTGTCCATATCCCCAAACACAGTACCTCCAAAGGTGCAAGTGCATTTGCCTGTCATGCCCCCCCAGTACTGGAACTCCCTCCCCCTAAAATTACGCCAGGCCTCTTCCCATGCCACTTTCAAAAAGGAGCTATGTAACCATCTCACCACTTCCAGCTTGTGCTCCTGTTTCAAACCGCCTTAGCCTACGTAACTCTTCTAACCTTCACTACCCAGGTCATTTCTGTTAGCCCTGCTTAATGCTCTGCACTTGCTCCTACCTTCTGTTACTGCCCTTACATCAACTAAACTCTCCCTCTTATCTTGTTCCTAGCTCTACCCTATCCCACCCTCTACCCTCCCTGCCTTATATTTCCTCTGCTACACCTACTTGATATTGGCTATTTTATAGATTATAGCCATCATTGTATTCTTCCTCCCCCCTATTTTCTGCAATAGTTATCATTTAATGTATAGCTACTAGTATTTTGGCTGCACCTTCACACTGTTATGTACTTACCCTGCTTTGTTGTTTATGCCTGTTGACACTGCTCATATGATATGTTATTATGTCTGCAATAGTTATGATTTAATGTCTAGCTACTAGTATTTTTGCTGTACCTTTACTCTGTTAGGTATTTACCCAGGCTTGTTGTTTACGCCTGCTGACACTGCTCATATGATATGTTATTGTCTACTATGTACTGCAATTTGTATGAACTGTAATTTGTTTCCTGTTGTTTGCTCTGTACCCTCCCAGGTCATGCCTGAAAATAGTAATTTGCTATGGCTAGTGCACCTACCCGGTAAACAAAAAACTAAATAAAATAAATAAAAATAATGAAGTATATGTCTGCTTAATCTCAACAGAAACTGATTTCTGCTGAGACAGAAGTGTTAAATTAGCAAGAAAATTGTACCTTCTTTCAGTTAGCTGCTTTCTGCTTCACAGGCTAGCAACAGGAAGTTGTAATTGGAGTCACCTGCTTTTATATGGTCTAAGCCACACCCCCAATTAAGCTCTCTCTCTCTCTCTCTCTCTCTCCTCCTACTGATTTAGCAAAGTAAGTTGATGCAGTACCCTTCACAGCAGAGAACACACACTGACTTTCTTTTTTTTTAAGCCTAAATAAGATCCCTTCTACTTCTAATAAAGTGTCTGTCTGCTTAATCTCAATAGAAACTGATTTCTGCTGAGATAGAAGAGGTAAATTAGTATGAAAATTATACCTTCTTTCAGTTAGCTGCTTTCTGCTTTACAGGCTAGCAACAGGTAGTTGTAATTGGAGTCACCTGCTTTTATATGGTCTAAGCCACACCCTCAATTAAGCTCTCTCTCTCTCTCTCTCTCCCTCCTCCTACTGATTAAGCAAAGTAAGTTGATAACAGTACCCTTCCCAGCACAGAACACACACAGACTTTCTTTCTTTTTTTAACCCTAAATAAGACCCCTTCTACTTCTAATAAAGTATCTGTCTGCTTAATCTCAACAGAAACTGATTTCTGCTGAGATAGAAGTGTTAAATTAGTAAGAAAATTGTACCTTCTTTCAGTTAGCTGCTTTCTGCTTTACAGGCTAGCAATAGTATGTAAAACACATGATTCCCCCATCACCCCCTTAAGTCAGCAAACCCTAAGCCCTAAAGCAGGTGCACCTGACCCAAAGTCCTTTATTGGTGGGTTTCTCACCAAGATGATGGGTCTGGATCAATTCTACTGAAAACCAAAGTGGGTTCTTTGGTGCACTGGATGGATTGAGGTTAACACACAATAAAAAGTTAACATATGAGGGGCCCCAGTTCGTAATCCAAATAGTCGGATGTTGAGTCCAGAGATGTTCCAGACGGTACACAGTCTAGTTGTTGAGGCAGTTAGACAATATCCAGACTAGGATTTTTGTTGCCTTCCACCCCTGTGTGCCTATCTACACACTTGTGGTGCAGGCTCAAAGATCTGAATCTTATGGTTGTCTTCACTTGGCAGAGCACATTGTTATGCAATCACTCTCCAAGAGGCTCTTCTTATTCCTTTCCTGCTTCCTTCGCTTCTCATGGTCTCTGGCCCATTCAGCTCCACAATTCCTCTACATGACATTGGGTTGTATGGATGCCTTCTGCTTCCCAGCTGTTCCTCCTCCTTCTTGGCTCATTATTTAACCCAACTTAGGCAGTGTCCTTTTAGATACAATCCTATTGATACCATCCTATTGATACCATCTCAGACAGCATAGAGGTCACTAATGGAGTCCCCAAGGGGTCTGTTCTGGGCCCAGCACTTTTTGGCATATTTATATATGACCTACATAGGGGTATTAATACACGTATTAGCAAATTTGCAGACAATACAAAACTTTCTTCTGAAGTAGACACAGAATCCAAGATTGCCAATTTCAAACAAGCCTTTTTTTTAGCTAGTAGTAGTAGTAGTAAAATTTTATTGATCGGTTATAAGACCATTACAGTCATTAAAATAAATATATCAAGTACAAAAAATAAAATAAAAATATATTACATACATCAGTCTAAGATCACAATTCAATTCATATTCTTAGGCTTAGTGCAAATTCACATTAAGACTGTGATTACAGAATAACACCTTGTATCAGTGTAAAAACACAATTTTGATGATATATATATAGAAACAAATTATGCTCTAAACATCAACATTTGAGATGTGCCACTAAAAGTACATGTACAATTCAATAGCCCATAATTACAACATCATAAGTATTAAGTACTTAAATGGAGCCCCCTTTGATCAATTATTTTGAGGAGGGAGACTACAGAGCCCAACACGTTATGGTCATGTGATTTTAATAAATAGGTCAGTAGTTGTTGAGGCTGATATTGCTGTAGGCTCAAGATGCTGCCTAATATAGAACATCTGTATGTCTCATACAGTGGGCATAATAATACCAGGTGTACTAAGTTGTCTTCTCCAAGTCCACATTTACATCTAAAATCCTTGGCCTTTTCTCCTACATATTGTTCCCTTTTACGATTAGTTATGAAGGCTTCAAATCTACCAAATAAGACTTAAAAAAATTGAAAACTGGGCTACAAACAATAAAATGACATTTAACATTGATAAATGTACAGTTATTCACTGGGGGTCTAAAAATCCGAACACCAACTACTTACTAAATGGTAACATCATTAAAGTAGTAAAGTCTGAAAAAGATTTGGGGGTCATTGTTAATAACCAGTTTACATCAAGCAACCAGTGTAGGAAAGTTGCACAGATGGGAAATCGTATCTTAACGTCAGTAAGGAAATCATTTATCACTAGAAACGAAAACTGTATTCTCTAATTCTACAAAACATTTATTCATCCACATACAGATTATGCTGTCAGTTTTTGGGCCCCACATCTTAAAAAGGACATTAAACTAATAGAGAGTATGCAAAGAAGGATCATGAAAATAATACCTAAGGTCAAGAAACTACCATATGAAGACAGACTTACTGCTTTGAGTCTATAGGACCTTCAGCCTAGGAGGAACCGAAGAGACTTATTAATATTCAAAATCTTAAAGAATATAAATTTGATGAATGATTGTAACATCAGATATGCTGAAAAGCCTAAAAGTCTCAGATGTAACAACAAGCAGATTTTCATCCCCAGAGCATGTACAAGCAAACGTGGCCAATGCTTTACAATGAGAGCTGCCAGACTACGGAATGTTCTCCGCCAGTATATTGTGGAAAGTGATACATCTCAGAAATTTAAAACTGAACTGTACAAGTTCCTTCTGGGGAAAGAGAACTGAATACACCCCACATGTGTGGGGAGGGTGGTCTCGATGGGCCTAGGCCTAATTCCACTCTTAAATTACCGAGTAATACGATGAGACAGGTGGCTCCTGACAGGGTACAGGCTAGGCGTTGTCACCTGCATTTCCAAGAAAATTCCCTTCTCTCACTGTTATGTCATAGCAGCAGCACTTTCTTTCTGTATCAAAGAAACAGTAAGGTACACTTTACTGACCTACTCGATCCATCGCATGCTGGTAACCAGCGACTCCAGTCACTCTCTCTGGGTGGCAGTTCCAGAGGTTATAGAGCAGAGCCCAGATTGATGGGGTCCCAGTCTTTTTATAGAAATTCTCTTCTGCTTCTTGATTTGTGGAAGTACATGGGCAAATTTTGCAAATGTTCCATGCTCCAGGCTGCAAAGTAGTAGGACACAAACCCGAGATTCTTATTTGTTAAAGTTTGCATGCAAAATTTATTTATTTATTTATTTATTTTAACATCAGTTTAAAACCTTTGAGCCAGAGGCTCATTTACAAAGGTACCTCGTCGAAAGGAAAACAGAACTACATATATACATGAGACACTCAGAAATACAGTACAGCAATAAGGCACAGGCAAGTTGCAGGCAAAGCGATACAGTCAGCAACACTCCTTAACAATAGGCATAGTTTTTTTTTTTTTTTTATTACATCACGGAGGTGGGGATGGGGTCAGGGCGGTGGCAGGAGTGAGAAGTGAGCAAGTGATTTTTGGCGGTATTTGAAGCTAGCGAGTGATGGGGCATCAGTGATGCCAGCTGGGAGGGAATTGTACCAGGAGGGCTCTGGGGAAAGCCTTTGGCCCTGGGTGGTCCGCACCCTGGGCGACCAAGAAACAGTTTTGCTGGAGGCAGCGGGTGTGCACCGTGGGGTTGGATCGGTGAATAGAATTGGCAAGGTGTGGAGGGATAGCCCATGGAGGGCTTTGTAAGTAACTTGGCACGTTAGGAACAAGAGGCGCTCATCGAGGTTGAGTAGAGAGGACATGGAATAAAGATGACAGGTATGGGTCAGTCTATGGGCACTGGTAATAAATCTACATGCTTTGTTAAGCATTAGGCATACCTTGTGAAGGGCTGTCTGGTCTGCTGAGCCATAACAGGAAGGCCGTAGTCAACTAGGGAGAGCACCGAAGAGGTGACAGCCAAGCGAAGGGAGTTTGCGGGGAGACATTTTTTGTGCCGGTAGAGGATACCCAACCGCATTGGAGGCAGAGGTCAGAGCAGAGATGTGGTTATGAAAGGAGAGACCAGAATCAAGATTATACCAAGGTATTTATAGGAGTGCACAAGATCTAAAGGGAGATTCAGGGCGGAGTGAACAGAGAGAGGAAAGTTGCTGGACTTATTTTGGGGTGAGTAAAAGCATAGTCTTAGTTTTCTTAAGGTTGATGACCAAACGATGATCAGTGAACCAGTTTTCAGCTGAGGTGTAGGCACGCTGGAGGGAGTTTTGGAGTGAGGTGGGGTTACTATCAGAGGCAAAGAGAACTGTGTCATCTGCATAGAGAAGGATCTTTCCTGCGCATGCATAGGGCAGGGAATTGAGAAAGAGAGAGAAGAGTAATGGCCCAAGTATGGAGCCCTGGGGAACTCCTGAGCAGATTAGGCAGGTACTGGAAAGAGTGCCACCAACCCGCACACGTTGGGAGCGGTTGGTCAGGTAACTGGCGCACCAGGAGAGTGGACCAGCGGCAAAGCCCACACTGGCAAGGGTAGCTAATAGTAGAGGGTGTGAGACTGTATCAAAGGCTTTTGATAGGTCTATAAATACTGCACCAGCGAGGGAGCCAGCATCCAGTGAGTTATGAAGGAAGTTAGCAAACTCCAGGAGAGCAGTATTGGTGCTATGACCAACTCTGAACCCATGCTGTTCAGGACAGAGGACCTCATAGTTCGTGAGGTAGTGTGTGATTTGGCTGGCAACTATTTTCTCCAAGGCTTTAGAGAGGGGGGGGAGAGGATGGAGATAGGCCGGTAGTTGCCTGCGAGCGTTCTATCACCACCTTTATGAATAGGGGTAATAGTGGCGGCCCTCCAGATGGTGGGGAATTGCCCAGGCAGAGGACTTATTAAGAGGCAAGTAATGGGTGAGAGGACCTGATCCAGGACCTGACGCGAGGAGACAGGGATCAAGGAGTCATTGCCGATGGAGTGCATTTTAGGGCTTTTAGTAAGTGAGGCCTAACCTCAAGGGTGGTGACAGTGCAAGGTGGAAGGGGGGCGGGAGGTGGAGGGCGCATGGCGGGAGGGGATCAAGAAATTGCACGGGAGCACTGCACTCAAGGTCAGTGAAGGAGTTGTTGAGGTGTGTTGCAATGAGGGCAGGGTCCGTAGAGGTGGTTCCATCAATGTTGAGAAGCAATGGGGGCGGGGTGTACCACCATTTAGCTGCTTGATGTTGTCCCAGAGGGACCTGGGGTTACCCCAGGAGGAGGTAGGAGCAGCATGGTCATAATCTGCCTTTGCTTTGTGGACGGCCCACGTACACTTATTCCGGGCAGCTGCATAGGCCCGTCTGTTGGTGGGTCAGCCAGTTTCAATAGCAATGTGCCACAAGTTGTCATGCTGTTTGAGAAGCGTGCGTAAGGCAAGGGTAATCCAGGGTGTGTGCCTTACTTTAGACCTAAGTGGGGTAAGGGGAGCGTAAGTGTCACAAGCAAGGTTGAAGGTGTGGACAAAGAAGGCTAGCGCTTCGTCAATATCAGTGGTGTTTAGTAGTGGGGACCAATCAGTACCAGCTAGGTGGTGTTTTAAGTCTTTTAGCCCACCAGGTCTAAGCCGACGACGGTGGGTGGTATGAACAAGGGGCTTGGGTAGGGAGGTTGCCCAGAAGAAAAGAACTGGGGAGTGGTCACTAAGGCAGTCTGGTAGGACTTGAACATTGTAGATGCGGCTGGGCCTGTTGGTGAGCACCACATCCAGAAGAGTGCCAGTGCCCGTGCTAGGATTTAACCTGGTAGGTTGTGAGACTAGTTGTGTCAGATCAATGGCAGAGAATGCCTCACGGGAGGTGGACCCCTTTGGAGATAGCCAGTTGATATTCAGGTCACCTACCAGGATTTGGTCAGAGGGGTTAGGTAGGGAGGTTATGTAGTCAACTAGGGGGCCCAGTGCCTGAGCTTGATTTTTTTGGAGGTATGTAGGCAGTAGTCAGGAAGATTGGAGCCCTTGAGGGGTCAGGTGACAACTTTAGAGTTAGGGCCTGGGCATTGTAATCAAGGGTGGGGGGGGCGAGGTCAAGAAGTGGGTCTTTAACATAGATGGCATAACCACCACCCCTCCACCGATGCGTCCAGCCGGTGGAGGGAGTAGCCTGGGAGAGAGACCTGGGCATCAGGGGTGGAGCCGGAAAGCCAGGTTTCAACTAATGCAATCACATCAGGATTATGAACAGTCACCCAGCATTGTAGGCATCCAATTTTTGAGGAGGCTACAGATATTAATAGATGCTACGCAGCCCAGTCGATTTCCAAGGGGAGACATTGGGGACAGGCCCAGGATTGGGATGGATATTGCCGGATAGGAGCAGAAGGAGGAGAGCAGCCCTAGGAAGGAGGTAGTGGAGGAGAAATTTACGCCGGATAGGGGAAGGGGTAAGGGGCAGTACAAGGATGGGCAGGGAACCCCAGACAGGGAAAGCTAACATGATATGATAGAAGAGTGGGCAGGGGGTGGGAGAGGGGAGGCCAAGGTGATGGTGGGGATGAATGGAGGTGCGGGGTGAGTGAAGGAAGATGGGGGCTGGGGGCGGGGGCAACTAGGGACACAGGTATGGCTGGGAAGTGGGCAGTAGGTAGTCATAGGAGAGGTAAGGATGATGATAAGGAGGAGATGGAGAGGAGGGCAAGCTGGTTCAGGAAAGATAGACATACTAGGGGTGGAGGGATGACAGAGCCCGCAGAGGTGTACTAGGGTCTCTGGTGGAAGAACACAGAGGTAGTATGGGGAGGAACGATAGAGTGCTGGAAGAGAGGAGAGGAGTCAGGCACCACCTAGTGGCCACCCAGTATAATCTGCAAATGGGAAAGTGGGGACTTAGGCAACGAGACAACACAGGAAGTGACATAGGCAATCCGGAGCCAATATAACAAGGGCCGTCCCTGGGTGGGGGTGGTTGGGGTGGGTGGGGGGCTAGCACCCCACAGCCGAGTCCACTGAAACAATCTGTGGGCTGTGGAGCTAGGTAGCCAGGAGTCCATCACAAAACGGCCATGTAATATGTCCAGAGCCACGAGGTGGGAGGCCTGTTTACCTGGGGAAAGTAGTAGCAGCCGAGGTCCCGGGTCTCGAGCGCTCCTGCTCCTGCACCCGTCGCGGTCGGAAGCGTTCTGTGGGGGGGGGGGTGGACCTGCTGGGGAAAGTAGTAGCAGCCGAGGTCCCAGTCCCGAGCGCTCCTGAGCGCTCCTGCTCCTGCACCCGTCGCGGTCGGAAGCGTTCTGTGGGGGGGGGTGGACCTGCTGGGGAAAGTAGTAGCAGCCGAGGTCCCGAGTCCCGAGCGCTCCTGAGCGCTCCTGCACCCGTCGCGGTCGGAAGCGTTCTGTGGGAAAATTCCAATGCCATTCACTTCCGGGCATTATTCTTGAGCATGAAGAGTGCCATATTTGTTTGCCTCTTATGATCCACCCCTAGTAGTTCCCTTGTACCCCAAAGATGTATCTATATATTGTGCCCAAAGTCATGCATGTAGGATATGCGTACTCCCCAGATGGCTTAGGGGCAAGGTGGCACTACTTTACATCACCACTGGGCTGCAGTGTATATTTGTGATGGCTTCTGAGTTAATTTGTCACTCCATAGTGAGGTGGGTTCATATCCAAAGAGAAAGAAATATGCGGTGCTTCTACCAAACAAAAGATTTAAGCAAGTTGTTGTGGAGCCATTCTGCACTGTACACTCTAAAAAATCTGAATCTGGATATTACCAAAGTGCTGTAGCGATACTGTGTAACCTGGACTGATTTCCGTACACAGATTAGCTGTGTGCTTCAAAATGACGAGATACACCTGTCCCTCCCGAGGAAGGAACCCACTTTGCCCAAAACATTAGTGTTACAACAGGTGATCGTGTCCCTATTTCTGCACCAATAAAATTAAGTGGATTATATAAACCTGCACGAGTAGGTCGTGTTTCCTGTGCTCTGCTGTTGTGTGTTTGTCACATGGGAATGGCCTACTTCCTGATTCTAGAGAGCTGTTTTTGTAGGTCCTGGGACTGGGCCAGCTCTTTCCTGATAAAGATTTAAGCGGGACTGATTACGAATCGGTACAACATCAGGGGATGCTGTACCCACCCACCTCCCCACTGTGGTCACTCCTGCAGACCCACAAATAAAAAGTTCTCAAAAATTAGAATACACAATAGTATAGCTGTCAATAATGAGAACTGATGTTCAGCAAAACTTAACTTTATTCCAGGAACAGTCCTAAAAAGGAAAATTGTAGTGCAGACTCTATCAGTATGGCTCCTTAAGGCACCCTACAAAGTAGGACTGATGCTACCACTGACCACGTCACCTCATTTAGGCAAGCCCTCAGCAGGTACAAATGCAGTGACATCCGTGAGCCGCTATTAACAATGCCTGACCAGACACAGCTGACACAATCCAAACAGTAGAGGTTTTAGATGGCCTCTTATACTGGTGGCTACTACCCTCTCCCACCTGGTACCAGGGATGATTTGTTGCATTGTGGATGACATTGCCTCAGGTTTTCTGGTGCACTTAAGCAATAGGAGCAATGTACTAAGTTACGAACCCCACCCACCCAGAAGCCATGCAATTGCGAAACTGGTGCCTAAAGTTCTTGAACACAAACTATTTGTAATCCAGTCTGATGGCCAACTTGGCAAAGAAACCAATCCCAATGATGAACACTTTTCCTAGAAGCAGGGCAAGCCCTGCTCTTACTCATGGTTCCCCAGTCAGATGACTCTCACTGAAATGCAGGCCTTTTAAACTTCAATCTATTGTGGTACCACTGGATCAGGTGGATTTCCTTTTTCAGTCTTGGTCCACCTCTCTCAGATGTTGATGATTCAGGGTTCCTCATGGAGGTTTGTTTGGCTCTCTTCTCAGCTGCTGAGGTTCTGTACAGACCAGCACATCCTGGCACTGGATCCTTTCAAGTGACCACAGCCAACACATGACTGTAGTGCCTGATAACAGAACCTGACTAGGTGCTCTGGATTAGGCTTCTCCACTTGGTACAATTTGTTATGTGCCATCTAGCATAGTGGCCAGCACATGAATGTGGCACCTTTCCTCACTAGGTCTCAGTAGCTGTCACTTTCTGTCCCACTGTCACAAAGCCTGTGATGGAGCAACTCAAACTCCCTCCAGACAGCAGTTCCTATCTGAGATATCTCACCAGTCTGACAGCCTTCAGCACAGTCCCCTACTTATATACACAGGCAGAGGTCCACTTCCATTGGATTGGTTCAGGTGGTAGTCATCACATCAGTCCCTCCTAGGGAGCCCACATTGACAGTTCTTTAGGCCACAAAAGAACACCAGAATCCATAGCCTCCTGCATCCCAGTGGCCTTGGGGAGCTATTGTGGATTCTAACCTGATAAGCTGTCCATCGAGGTCAGGGGTTGACAAGATGGTAATGGCCACCATTTTTAGGGCACTGACCCAATGTTTTACTATTTTTAAGGCTTCTGCCTGCAGTCTTGTCTTCCACCCCCCTGATTCAGGTTGCAGGGCTGGGTAATAACATCCAGTTGTGGCAGTGTGGCGATCAGAGTATTCTTTCATCAGTGGCGACTGCCCACCTTTGATGTGAAGTCAGATCAGTGTTCCTGCGTGTCACAGGAGGTGCTCAAGAGACAGTGATTCTGTAGATCCCTGATGGCCCTCGTTGCATAGTCCGAGTCCTGGGAGCCCAGAGGGAGCAAAGTACCATTGGAGAGGTCTGGATCAGGGCCCCATGATAAGATCTTCAACTTGGGGGGAGGGGTACAAAAGGTACCTTAGGGAAGAAAGCATAAAGGAGCAAATAAATGAAAAAATGAGCACTTACTTCCCAAGGAGTGCAGAGAAGCGAAGAGATGCAGCCAAAATGAGGGGTACCAGTATTCCAGAAGAAATGCTAGGCTTGAAGGCAGGCCACCTTCCAGCTTATTGTTTGAAATAAAACACCATAAATTATGACCTTCGGCATGGAGGAGAGGAAACAAAAACACTTATGGAAGAAACCGCTAGGGAACCAAAGCCTTGGTCACCATCCCTCTTGGCTTAAGCTATTTGTTAGAACAGCTTTGGGCACTACGAAATTTAGAAACAGATTTAGGGGACCATTTAGATGTGAAGGCTCTCACGCTCACTCTCTAATGGGACAATGCCGTGAAGTTCTGATGGGTCGATTTGCATAGTAATAGGTTCCCCCTCCACCTCCAAAGAGGGCCAGCACCCTCAAGTGTAAGGTAGGGAAAGAAGTGACTGCTAGTCATCTGTCCCCCAACTTTGATCCAGAAGGAGCCATAACCAGAAGCAGAAAATTACGGAGGACTAAAGGAAGGTGTAAGCTGAGTGAGACCAAGCAGATTGTAGGCAGATGCAGGGAAGATTGCTTCAAAAGGTGACACCGAGTTGCTCTGCACAGTCAAAGAAACCCCTGGAGTGGAAGGGTTTCACCTTCAAGGAGCAGGAAGATGTAAATACTACAGAGTAAGGTGCTTCTCAATCAAACTTGGTGGCTAAAGGGGCCCTCATGGCAAGAGTTACCTGACAAATGGACCACAGCTCTGTAAAGGTCCTTCCTTGAGATGTAGACTTCCGGAAACCGAGTAACTATATTAACCTTCTGGATTGTTAGCTAACCAAGGACTACCAGATAGCCCTTGATAGGCAGGAGTTGAGTCGGGTCTACTGCTGATGAAGGGAATACAGGAAGGGTGCAGCTCAGCTAGACAAGATAATGAGAGGTCAAAAGCCTGGTAGGTAGATTGGGAGTGGTAAGGAGGGTGACTGCTTGAGTAGGTAGTATGGTAAGTAAGGCCAGTATAGTTGCAGAGAATAGCTCAATAGCCCAAAGAGATGCGGAGAATAGGCACAGCACTGATCAAGGGTGTGATCAGGAAGGAGGGAGCAGCAGCAGAGTCAAGGAAATGGGAGAGCCCAACAGGGATCAAGGGCTGCGGGGAGTGGGTGATAGATTGTGGGAGGGCAACAGGATCCAGGATGCGGAAAAAGCAGCAAGAAGGAGAAATGGGTGGGGTGGGGGGTTGCATGCAGGTGGAGGGCAGGCAGAGTAACGGAGCCCAGAGAAAGGGCTGTAGTGGAGTGGAACGTGTACTGGAGAGGGGAGGCAGGATGGCATCAGGAAGGAAGCAAGTGGCAGAATGCAGCAGGAGAAGGAGCATGGATGGAAATGAGGTGCTCCAACCCAACCAACAGAAAGGAGCCCAGACACCGGTGACCCAAATGCAGCAATTGGCAGCAGCAGTAACCCCAGAGTTCCCAGATGCTTGTCATTCAGCGAGTTAGAGTGTGCCTCCATTTCTCACATGTCAGCCAGTTTCTGGCATATTACAGTTGCTCCTAGATGTAAGAATACAGGATATTCCAGAAAATGTATTGTCCAGTTATGACATTTTCCATTACTCCATACTCAGACAATATGTACTTATCACTCATATAGCAAAGAATTGCTAAAATAGCCTAAATAACTTCATAAGCACAGGTAATTACAGTACCAGTTAGCCTGTGCATGGTACAACTTATTAAAGGGCACAGCAGTATGGGATAAGATGTGAGAGGCCCAGGCATACACATGAACATCTGGACAAATTTCCCTATTTGCTGAAAATACCACCAACAGCTTAACCTGATTCAGTATGTCAGTTTGCATCTGTAGCCCTCCACTTCCATTCACCAGTGTATGCAGTTTTAAAGTTTTAAATGATTATGACTGAATAGGAAGTGAATATGATTCTTGTATATGGTTGTGATGGTGTGATAGGTTGCTGATTATCCATAGCAGTGTGAATGTAAGTAAAGCACTGCATTGTAAACTTCGCTGCTTTTATGGTTGCAGTTAGGAACAAAGTAGCTAATAAATCTGCATGCACTGGAATAATAAACATACAGTACATTCCGATAGGAATACAGTACCTGCAAAAATAGTTGCTGTATTCAACTTGCCACATCCCCAAGGCATTTCCTTTTCTATGTACATTAATCTGTGACTAAACTGAAAGGGTGGAAACTGTTGTACCGGTGACCTTGCAGCGACTGGACTAGTGTGTACTGTAGTTCTTTGTTCATTTATCAGGAATAGGTCAAAAAGTCCAGCTGTGAAACAGCAGTGGGGGAACAAAAAGGTAGGATGAGGTATGTCTGATACAGAATAACTTTTTATCAAAAGTTATTCTGTATCAGCAAAGTTTTGATTATCTTTTTAATCCAGTCACAAATATTTGTTGCCAGGATTTAGTTTTTTTAAAACCTTAAAAAACACGAAACAGGTTTCAGCAGGATCTGTACCTGATTATAGATTTATTTATTTATTTAGTTTTTGTTAACCGGGTAAGTGCGCTAGTCAGCAAGTGACTGTTTTCAGGCACGACCCGGGAGGTACAATTACAACACACAAAGAGTACAGCCAGATAATTAAGACAACGAGTACAAAAAATGCAGAGAGAAATACATATGGCAATGTAACATACATTAGTAAACAAAAATATACTTTAGCACTTGATCATGGAACATACTCAAAAATGTGAATAGTAGAAGGCAGAAAATAAGAGAGGATAGGCATCAGTAGAAAAGACACAAGGAAGGGAAAACTGGCAAAAGGACGGGAGGGAGAGATTAAGTGGAAAGGAGGTGCCGTCAGATACGGCAACAGCGTGGTGAGGTACCAACCTGCGGCCGGGCCTATGGAGCCGAAAGATGTCATGGATTTCTTATAACTGGACTGATCAGACCTTAGTCACTGATCCTAAGATTAAGGGCCACATTTCTAAAGTGATAACAGAACTGTAGGGCATAAACTGTGTCAGAAATTGACTCCACTTATCAAATACACTGGTTTAGGTAAACTGTTGCTAATATTACATAGTGCTTGTTGGATGCTTTCTCTGCACGCTGTAATTGCCACTGAGATTTTTCCAAGCCAAAAATATTGTGTCTGATGGGTTGTTACATTAGGTTTGTATATGATAGTGTCTGAAATACACACACACACACACACACACACACACACACACACACACACACGAGTCCTCACTCAGGGAACTAATAGTCTCCAGTTTCAAAAAAGTAAATAGACAACAAATGTGATTTAATTTATAATCCCATTTCATGGTTGCCATCCTAGTGGAAGTACTGTAGAGAGCTTTCTCTGGTGGCCCATACAACATGGAACTTCATGCCGATCTGTCTGAGTAGTTCCCCCTCAATGGACCATTTAAAAGAGGCCTGAAAGGCTATTTATTTGATCTGGTATATAAAACTGAATTGGAATAAACTTGTTTTTGTATTTCTGGTTGAAATTTGATAGTTTTTAGGACTTTTATTTGTTGTGTTCTCACTTATTGTGTTACATGATATGTTTTATATAAAGCACCCTGAGCCTTTGGGATAGGGTGATTAACAAGTAACATTTGCCTTGCCTTGCATATTTGCATCATACCAGGCTCTTTGCAACAAAATGTCTCCTACAGTGGATTGAAACTGCTGCAGTTGCAGCAAAACAGACCCAGGAGCTGCCATATAATTCATAGCTCTTTGTTTCCTTGCGTTGATGGTTGTTTTGCCACTGCAGTTACGATATTTCCAGTTTGTGAAACAAGAGTATCATACCTCAGAGGGGCAGATTACAGCCTGCTTTAACTAAAATGGAGGTTTATAAAAAGATTACTTGCTTTAAAATTCTGTTTATTCTATTCTTTTTCCTGTGTGCCTGGTACAAGGAGGTGATCCTTAACCATCCATATCTGCTGCCTACTGAGGTAACGAACTCCATTTGGGTGCCGACGGCTAATCCCTTGGATCTCTCACATTCCTCCTAGGGCTAGTCAAGGTGCAGCCTCATTCCGCGGCTCTTAGTCATCATAAGCAGGCCAAGCAGGCTCTGTTGTGTCAGCATGACTGACAGAGGACCACTCCACCTCCTAGTACGAGGTTGGGCAAGATCCTCCTTATTGGTCTTCTGAGCTAGTTAGGCAAGCTCCTCAGGGCTGGGATGGGGCAGGCCAATGCTGCACTGAATTGGGTGACTAACATTATCTGCTTGGCTTGTTGCCTCTCTTTTTATTGCCTAAACCCCTACCCATGCTATCTGGCTCCAAGGCAGGCTCATCAAAAGGCATTACTGACACCACCCACTTCACTTTTATGTAGGGCACCATCTGCCCACCACTGCTATATGCTTCACTGGACACTGGGGGGGTACCTAGAGCAATGCAGTTCTCCCATCCTTACCATAGTCGATCCTACAAGGACACTTCTGCCTCCCTTGCTGGCCCACCATGATGATACAAGCAGTACAGGGACACTGGCATTGCAACTGGCTCTTCAGCCTGTGTATTAACATGCTAGCCCTGACCAGTTACATTTTTTGCTTAAAGTGTAAGAGCTGATATATTTTTTTTTTTGCAGAAGTTTGTGCTCAAGCTTCGCTGGGAAGCAACGCAAATCCCATGTTTGGGTGTCTGATTCAAATTCCACATTTTTTTGTTTAAAACTCTGGTGTAACACTACCACAGGAAAATGCCAAATGTTTTCAAGCACACCTCTAATGCTCTTTCGCAAGGTGTCACAAGACGGGTGCTCAAAAACATTTGTCGATTTCCTGTGGTAGTACTACACCAGAGTTTTAAACAATAAACGTGGTATTTGAATCAGACACCCAAACGTGGGGTTTGCTTTGCTTCCCAGTGATGCCTGGACACAAACTTTTGCAAAAAAAGGGCTTGAATTACATTTGGAGCTTAGCAAACACATCTAGCTGCCATCTGCAATTGCTTGAAAGAGCTGATATATGAAAATAAGAAAGGATGCCGTGGTTGAGTTTAAACATCGGGTTAAAATTAAGTTTTGCAGTCACTAATCAGCGGGGTTAGTGACTGGGAAAATCCGCTAGCCTCATAGATTTTTCTACAGGCTCAGCTTGTGTGCCTCATTGAAATTTTGCCTCCTCCCATGTACTGATACAGAATCTACAAGCGTGTGGTCATGGACCCGTGGGTGTATACAGGACTGCATATGCCATGGATTTTGAGTCGAGTTTGAGGATGATGGTGACATTCTGGGCCCTGGCCATTGCCTGTGTTTGCTCCCACTGCCTGATCCCCACCCGTACTGATATTATAATACTGTATAATTGTTTTGAATTAAACGTAATGCTATCTGCATAAAATTATATGCTTATGCTATTTATTCTTTCTCTTACTGTACACTTTCTGAAGTAACTAATACGTGCTTTACAAGGGAGCAGGGCAGCATATACAGATATGTAACAGCTTGGGGGCGCAAAAAGGGTCATGTGCACACATTTTATTTTCAAAGCTACACCACCAAATTGGCTACTGCCAGTTTAAGGCCTTGATAAACAAAACAAGCCACTCCTCACTCAGTTCTGTAGATTAAGGGCCTGATCTTCTGACAGGTCAGGGCCACCTCTACATGAATAGAAGGCCAGCAGAAGCTGCCAAGTACCCCGTCACACATGTCAAGTACCCTGTAGCATCCATATCAGGATATCCACCAGCCTTCCTTACCTGATCCCTCTCTGCCCACTTGTCTATGCAGGAAGCTGGGTCAAGGTGGGCATGGAGGTATTATTTGTTCTGCACAACCCAATGAAGGTTTTCAATAGGGCAAAAGATGTATGTAAGGCAAAGACACTATATGCCAGAGGAATACTGCTGTAGCACTTCACCTTCCCAGCACAGTCACCCTGACATTTGTGGGGCACAATCTCCCACCCTACACACACACACACACACACACACACACACACACATATATACACACTTGGAGGCTGGGGGCATGACTTTACTTATTCTGTTTTACAAACATTCATTCCCATATTTGGAAATGGTAGTCCTTGGAGGACTGTGGTATTCCACAATCATTTGTTCCACTCAAGCTGGGAATACACTGTGTCACAGAACCGGGTATCTGACTGGATGCCTGGTGTTTTATCTACAGTAGCTGCACCCCTTAGAATACCCCTGGGTCCCGCACAAAGCTCTACATGTTTGTATCAGGGTGGCCGAGGGCTGTGGATTCAGCCATATGTGACTAGGATATGATATGCATGTTTTGTCTGTACGTGTGCCATCTTTCTGTATAGAGGGGAGTATTATGAAATGCTGAAACTCTGAATCCCAACACCCAGGATCCCGAGCCCGACATCCCAACATTGTGTTTGCTCGACAGATCACCATCCCGATGGATAAAAGCCCAACTCCTGAACTTGCAAGGACGTGGAGTTGATAAATTAATTTAGGGGCATAAGCTGGGTGAAGGCCCCCCGTGACAGGGGTGCAGGGGGCTCAGGCCCCCGCCCATCTATGAAAATTCCGTAAGTGTGGTGTTGGGCTTTCCACCATCGGGATGGCGATCTGTCCGGCAAACATAATTTTGGGATGTCAGCGTCGGGATCCTGGGTGTCAGGATTCCAAGTGTCGGCATTCCATAGTTAATCTGTATAGAGCACTAAAACTCAATTACTAGAACTTTTGAGTACTGAACAATCCTTACATAAAGTTAGTGAATTGGAGAGGAGCCTGGAAAAGTGAAACAAATGAAGGAACTTGTCTAAAAAACCTTAGTCTGTGGATTCTCTGGCTGCTGCTATATTAAGATTAAATGGTTGCTTTCCATTCTAAAATTAAAGCACTGGTGAATGAAATGAGGGGGTGGAATCTGCAAATCTTGGGCCTGCCTCTGAAATTGCTAACTGAAAACATATTTGAGTTTGTTGTCATAATGCTGAAGGACATGTAGTTTATTGACATCACTTATACTGTAGGTACTGAATGAATTTATAGGATACCTTCTTGGGTGGTACTCCAGAGTAGTTTATCATAATAAAGCTGTCACTTTCAAAGCAGTATCAAATTTCAGGAGAAAAAAAACAACCTCATGCACTGTCTACTGGGTTCGAGCTGGTCACTGGTCAGCAAAGGCATGTTGCTGCTCTGGAATGACAACTAGCTGCACCATTGGAGTACAAGAAAGAAGAATGACAGTTGGGAGGGAAGGTGGAACCCAGTGAATGGGTTGGCAGACTAGAGTCTAGGACACCTAAAGGAAAGTGCAGTGTATGCTCTGCCAGTGCTGTGTAATGTAGTCCAGCCTGCCTATGGAGGGCAGGGGTGTTACTTCTGTGACCACTGCTGGTTAGTCTGTATTCCCAGAAGGTACAGTACATTCCTAGGCTGGAGTGGCAGACTGAGACCCCACAGGGGTGAAGGGATGTGGGCAGGCAGCCTAGGAGGATAGGAGGACGGGACTAGAGACTTAGGCACTAGCTTGGTGGGTGTTTGGCAGAGACAGGCAACACAGGGAGGAAAATAACTGGAACTGTGATTGTGGATCATAGTGGAGAGAGAGACAGCAGTCATTATGGGGGAGCACTGTCACAACTGGACACCAGCAACAGCTATCAGTGACTGGCTGGTCAGGTTTAGGGTTAGGAAAAAAAAGGTGGGAGAGGGAAGGAAGGTAGTAGTCATTGGGGACTATATTGTTAGGGCACTGGGTGAGGTGGAGACAGAATGTGACTGATGGGTTTGAACACGAAGAAAAAGAAGATAGCAGAGAGAAATTTAGAGACAGGGATACTTGCTGAGCACAAATTCCCTGCTTGAGATCAGATTTAAGAGTTCTGCCAACCCAGAAGTATAGCACAGTGTCAGGGCCATCACCGAGTCACTACAGCCAGGTGACTGGTCCACAGTGCTGTGAGAGTTCTCAGAATGCTGCACTGGTCAGGTGAGTCGATTACTTTTGGGGCTGAACTTGTAGCCAGCAAGCTGATGTGATTGATGTCAGAAAGCAACACCCCGAGATAGACAGTGACTGATGGAGAGAGCCCAGCTGATTTGTGGAGGTGCTAGGAAGCGCAAATAGCAGAGGAGAGCTGAGGAAGCCACGCAGAGTCATTACAGGTACCAGTGCTGAAAATGGAGCCAGTTAATGTCACCAGGGCTTTACTGGAAAGTAAATGCTTGTGAGCCAGGAAAGCTGTGAGCAATCTGTTAGGTCCTACCAGTCCTGCAATCCATATTTATTAGTTAGGGCCATATTTGGGCTATTGTTAATAAATTAGGCCATCTGGTCAGGATTACATGTACCTGGTGACCATAGATGACAGTACACTACCCTTGCCTTATGGGCTCAAATAAGGTTGATGGGCCTGGGTTGATAACTGTTGTGGGAATTCATTACCCAAAGATGTCATACAGTAGTTGAAATAACAGATCTCCTCCTGAAGACCTCACTTTTCAGACAATGATGCAACAAATGCAAACTGCTATGGGTTTGCTGTGGAAGAAGAGGATTAAAAATTTGATGGAGTTTCTAGAGGTACCCTGCACTCCTCCATCATTGTGTCTCCAGTTTATCTTGCCTTGGAGGATGCCACTTTTGCTGCCTGGTATAAGCCAAATATTGTACCAGATGTTTTGCTACCTGGTATAAGCCAAATACTGTACCAGATGTTCCCAGACAGGTTGACAAGTCGTACCCAGCCCCTGCTGCCAAGCCTTATTATGCTAACAGCCAGAAACAGATTCTGTGCCCATAATGTCTGCCCATGACAGATCCAAATCACCAAGGCATATGAGTACTCTGCTTCCTTATAAGGAATACAGGAGGCTTGATGTGATGGGCATGCGAACATATGCCTCTGCCTCATTAGGCCTGCATATTGCAAACTATCAATCTCACATGATTAAATATCAAAATACCTTTGAAAGGCTGTCAAGCTAACGCTTAGGCACTCCCAGACAGTACAGTCAAGAATGACTTACTTAAAAATCTGAATGCAGGTGCTGAGGTAGGCAAACAGCTGCTATGCTCAGCCTATGATGTTTCAGATGCATCTACCAGGGCCGCTGTCACTAGTATTTGCAAGAAAAGTTATTCTTGGCTCAGAGTGGCTGGGTTTGCAACAGATGTGCAACAAATAGTGCTGAATGCTCCTTTTAGAGGCATCAAACTGTTTGGCTATCATGTACAATAGGCCACAAGAGGCATTCAAACCTCAAGAATGACTCTGTGGTCAGTTAAATCCTTGTACCCTACACCTGGTAGAGATAGAGGTAAAGGATCCTTTTGCCAGCCTGCTGCCAGAGGTGGCTGTTAAGCCTACCATCGGGAAGGCTGTGGGAAGGGTTATGAAACCTTGCCACCTCCCCCTCACCAAGGAGCCCATTCCAAAGCCTCCAAAGCCGGTGGTGCTGCCCCCACTGGTTCAGCATGACCCATGCAGGACTCCTCCCAAACCACTTTACATGCAGGAGGTGGTAGTTGATGGTCACTTCTCCCTTCATCTAATACAGTGGCGATTATTACAGATGAGTGGGTCCTGGAGATGCTCTGGAGTTGCTAGAAACCCCTCCAGAGCATCCTTCATCCCCTTCAACTTATTCCCTGGGACATTTGTCTTCTGCCGGCTTGCTCTTGACTGTCTACCCCATACTCACCATTGTGATGTTTATACCTCTCTTTCCTTTCCCCCACTTGGTGCCAGATGCCTCGCCCACTGTTCCTCCTTTGTGGAGAAGTACTGGCTTGGCTCCCTCCCCCTCTTATCTCTCCTCTCTCCTTTCCATCTCCCTCCTCCCACCTACTCTCTCTGTAACTCCAGCTGCCAGACGCTTGCTCTCCCTGCTAGGTCATCCACTTCAGGCCAGTCTGCTTTCTCCTACCACTTCCCTAAATTCTGGAATTCCCTTCCCTTAGCTATTTGCTCTGCCCTGTCCCTTCAATCACTATCCTCTCTTCTTCGCTATTTAATGTCCCCATCCTGCAACTGCTCCTGACTCACTTCCCCATAGCCCCTCCCTGTTTCACTTTCTTCCTCCTAACTGTTTCTTCCTACTTCTTGCCCATCTTCACTCCTAACTTTCCCCTGGCAGGCCTGCGAACCAGTACACAGACTGGGTGTGCTCACAGCTGCGTCTAGCCCTTGTGGGGTTTGCATCCCAGAGGGACAAGGGTTTGCCTCTCCCTTACTACCCTATCTCTCTCCTGCAGGCCTGGTAACCAGTACACGGACTGGGTGTACACCCTGACGTGGCTGGCCCTTGTGGGGTTTGCATCCTAGAGGGATGAAGGTTTGCCTCTCCTTCTCTTCCTCTCCCTCTCTGTCCTCCCCCCTCCCCTGGCACACCCATTCTCTTCTCTCCTCTCCATTCCCTTCTCCTTTCCGTCACTGTTCTAAGGGACATGCCTCCCATGCCTAGTTTTTGGGCTATGATTATTTATTTCATATGTGTTGGTCTTGAGCACACAGTTCCAACTATACATATATGTTCATTGTTATCATTTTTTTTAAATTACTGTATGAAGTTTTATTTTATTGTTTCTTTGTTATATTCCGCATCTGTTGTACTTACCTATTCCCCTTCCCCCAGGACACATCTGGAAATGAGCTATTTTAGTTCAGTATGCCTTTCCTGGTGAAACTTTTCCAAAAAAATGAAATAAATAAATAAATATTTTCATGTTGAAAGAAGACATACAAGCTTTGCTGACCAAACTTGCAATACAACCTGTGTCTTCATGCCAGAAAGGCAAAGGGTTCTACTCCAGATACTTCCTAGTCCCCAAATGGAAAGGAGATCTCAGGCGTGAGCCAGACCTGCGAGACCTAAACATCTACACAGAGTACAAGAAGTTTTGCATGGTCTCCCTGCAGAATATGATTGTGGATATGAAGGCTGCATACCTTTATAGTAAGTTCAGACAGCATCACAGAAAGTACAGTACTTGAGATTTGTCCTGGAAAGAGAGCACTTCCAGTTTAGACTATTGCCGTTTGGCTTGTCTTCTGTGCCTCAGGTCTTTACCAAATGCTTAGCTGTGGTGGCAGCAGCCCTTCACAGGGAAGATCTGTATGTCTTCCTAAATGTGGACCATTGGTTATTGCAAGTCAGATCCAGGAACCAACTCAAACTCACCCTGTCCTGCACAAGGCAGTTGTTCGAAGACCTGGAGGTTGCAGTGAATGTACCAGAGTCGGTACTGTCTCCTTGCTAGGGACTGCAGTATATAGATGCCATCTTGGACACAGTACATGGCCAAGTGATACTACCCCTAGAAAGAGCAGAATGTCTCATGGTTCAAACGCAACTGGTGTATAGCAGTCATTATGTTCCAGTAAGGACTCTCCTGTGCCTACTGGGCCTCATGACAGTGGCCATGTGACTGTACCTCTGGGTAGCTTACATATGCAGATACCACAATGGACACACTGAGAGTGCTGTGGAACCAACTAATGGGTGAAATGGACCAACAGGTGCTCGTCACACCCCATTTACACAAAACACTGACGTGGTGGATAGACCACAACAACCTCTTAAAGGGTGTTCCATTCTTAATACCAACTCTGACTCAGATTCTCACCTTGGATGCATTAGAATCCAGATGTAGAACACTTCTGAGCCCAGGGGTGTAGCCAGGAATTTTAAACTTGTACTCAAAACTGATGCACTGTTGCCCCCGCACCCCCGTTATGTAAACATAAACCAAAATACGTGCTGCCACGCCCCATCATTGCCCCTCCCCCCCATTTGCCATGTCTGGGTTCAAGTACAGTAATCAGTTTCCTCCTGTAATCCTCCTTCCTTTGTTTTTCTGCCTGCCTGGTAAGTTGTTCTTGTTTGTGTATTTGGCTGGTGGCATCAGTGCCCCATAGTAAACAAACAACAACAAAAGCAAAAGGGCACAGCATGACAGACACAATGTGACTGACAACGTCCATGCTTTCCTCTTTTTGTTGCCCCTGCCTGACTTGCTGCCCCTGCCAGATTTTTTTTACTGTACTCTGCTGAGTACAGTGCGTATGTATGCCGACACCCCTGCCTGAGCCCTTATCAAACCCAAGGGTCTTGGACCCAGGTAAAAGCCAAATTGAACATAAATGTCCTGCAGATGAGAGCTGTTCTATACAGTCTCCAGGTTTTCCAAGAGCATTTGACTCCGGGTCATCTGCTAGTACAGACGGACAATGCCAGTGTTATGCATTACATAAACAAACATGGAGGGGCTCATTCCTATCCCCTGTGTTGGGAAGCAATGAGAGTGTGATACTAGGAGCTAGAACACAGCCTGGAGGTATCAGCCATGCATCTCCCAGATGTCTAAAATGTCTCAGCACACAAGCTAAGTAGGAAAACAGTCCAAGATACATGAATGGGAACTGCTGACCTCAGTGGTGGACAACCTCTTTGCAAGGTGGGGTCATCCAGAGCAGGACCTTTTTGTATCCCCACACATTGCAAAAACTGGCATGTTACTGCTCGTTCACTCCAGGGCCTGGAGTTTTTTGGCAAGACACATTCTCCCTGTCCTAGAAGGGGAAGTTTCATTATGCATTCCCTCCCATTCCATTAATACAGAGAGTGTTATTAAAACTACAGATGGAGGGTGTGACCCTTATCCTCGTTGCACCTTTGCGGCCTCAACAAACATGGTATCCAGTGCTGCAACAACTAGCAGTGGAGCCTCCAGTACCCTTGCCTCTGTGCAGAGGTCTTTTATGACAGGACAGGGGGTCTCTGGTCCATTCAGACCTGAAGTCCCTGAACCTGCATGCATGTCTCCTGAAGACATAGCAGTGGCACAGTTTGGGGTGCCACCAGAAGTAGCTGATGTACTGGTTACAGCCAGAAAGCCAGACATACATACTCTTTGAAGTGGAAGTGTTTCACTTTGTGGAGCACTTCCGAAAATATGGATCCATTTACCTGTCCTGTCAATCTGGTGTTGGAATCCTTGCAGTCACTGTCAGACTCCAGGCCCCTATTGATGGGAGTACAGTAGCTCAGCTGGAAGTCTCTTGTACCTTTTTGAGAGGTATTCTGCATTTGAAACCTCCCATTTACAATCCGGTCCCCCTGTGGGACCTCAATTATGTGCTTGAGAAATGTACTTTGGCTCCTTTTGAGCCAGATGTGAGTTATGGCTTATGCTTTCTTTCGTGGAAAGCATTATTTTTAGTTGCAATTGTTTTGGCTTGAAGGATTTCAGAGCTACAGGCTCTCATGTGTGAGCCTCCTTATTTAATTTTCCATAATGACATACTAATCTTACATTTTTGCCAAAGGTGGTATCTGAGTTCGTACTAAACCAAACCATCCATCTTCCAGTTTATTATCCTGAGCATGCCAACAAATGTGAATGATTGCTCCACACTTTGGATATACCTATAATCCTGAGGTACTTTCTGGCACACCCCAAGGACAGCAGGAATGCCTCTTAGCTTTTTCTTTTATTCGCCCCTGGAAAAGAGGGTGTACCTGTTTCAAAACAGTGCTTGTCCAAATAGCTAGCACATTGTTTTATGTTCTGTTATAGGAAGTATCATAAGGAACTTCTGGGAGTGGTTTGTGGTCATTCCACAAGCGGCATCGCCACCTCTGTTGCTTGCTTCAGAAATGTCTGTGCAGCTGAGATCTGTGCTACAGTCACCTGGAGTACTCTCCACACCTTTACTAAACATTACAGTCTGGACATTGTTTCTCATAGATGTGCAGGATTTGGCCTTGCCATTCTACAGGGCCTACTGTCATAAACAGACTGCACCAACCTCCCAGTTGGCTTTTGGGACTGGTATGGATTCGTTCCAAAAGTGTGGGCGAGGGAAAAGATATCCTTGAAGAAGATAGAACAGTTACATACTTAATGTAACAGTAGATCATCGAGAGAATCTCATCCCTTAGGCAATGCTGGCCCTCCCTCCCTCCTTCCCCATTTTATCAGCTGTAGGGGAATATGGCATCCAATTCTGCCTTGGGACTTTTCATGGCTGCTCTTTCCAGCTCCTGTGTCTGCCTGATATTAGAGACACTGGTATAATCTCCTGGTTCCCCAAGAAGAGTGTCCTCCGAGCACGTGGAACTGAGGTGAGATGGGGCCGCCCATGTTTATGTAAATGCTGATGCGTGACATCATCGTAGGTGGACTCCTGCCAGCAGAAGTTTCTGTTTGGTCCTAGCACTGATGTGGGAATAGTTCCAAAGGCGTGGCCTAAGGAAATAGCTTCTCTTGAAGATCTATTGTTATGGTAAGTACATAACTATTCTTTCTGTGCCCTCGCCCAACTTTACTGTTGCATACCCCCAATCCCTACTGGTGCCAGTACAATTACCCCTAAATTCTTAGGGGAGCCTGCTGACTTTATTTGTTTACAGATCTGGAAACGTATTGAAAAATCAAAGTATTTGAAGCTGTTCTCTACTATTATTGTAACTATTTATTTTACTTATTATTTTTACCTCTGTACTCTACCGGCAGAGTCAGGCACTCCTTTGGCCCCTTTACAAGGTCCAGTTGCATCTCGTACTGTACATACAAGTTTAGGAGGGAAAGAAGAGTAGCGGTCTGTTGAGTTCCTCCCCTTCAACTAGCTCAGTGGGAATACCCTGTCACCCCATTTTCTTCAAAGTACTTGCCAAGTCTCAGTTTGAAAGTTGGTATAGTATCATCTGATATCACGTGCGCTGGCAGTCTGTTCAAAGTGTATATTGCTTGTTCTGTGAAGTAGTTTCCATTGATACTTCCTTGTATCTTTCTCCTTTCAGTATTTGTGTCCCTTGGTTCTTTCATCCTTGTGCATCATTGTACATCCTGGAAAGCTGCACAACAACCAGCTACTTCTATTCCACTCAGAAACTGGGGACCTAAAGGATTGCCCAACACAGCCTCCATGTCCATGGCAGTTTTCTTTGTAAACTCCTCCCTACTTCCATTATCAATTGAGGAACTCTGTGTTGACGTCTGACTGGATGATGATGAGCTTCTGCCCTCCACCCCCCATGTCAATCTGCAATGTAGTATCAACAGCAGGCATGACTGATGTGCCATTTGTTCCCATCCCAGTCTTTCTGAGATAGGCTGCATTTAACTGGGATGCCTTTCCTGTCTTAGCCAACATGTGTTGTAATTAACAGGCTCGAGCAGTAACACGAGTTCTTCATATGAACAGCGAACACACTTACTGAAAGATTTTTTTGATTGGGTGACTAGGGAAGTGAATCAGGAAGGGGACGTAGACATCACCTACCTGGATTTCAGCAAAGCTTTCGATACTGTCCCACACAGAAGGCTGGTTAACAAGATGAGTAGTCTGGGCATGGGGCGTAAGGTGATACAGTGGGTTAGAAACTGGCTGACAGAAAGAAGGCAGAGGATGGTGGTAAATGGGATCCAATCTGGGGAGAGAGGGGTGACCAGCGGAGTGCCACAAGGATCAGTACTGGGACCAGTCCTGTTCAATGTCTTCATTAGTGACATTGCAGAGGGGCTGGAAGGAAAGGTCTGCCTATTTGCAGATGACACCAAGATTTGCAACACGGTGGATACTCCAGAAAGGGTGCAGATAATGAAGAGGGACCTGGAGAATCTTGAAAGATAGTTGGAGGTGTGGCAACTGAGGTTCAGTGCAAAAAAGTGCAAGATAATGCACCTGGGTAGGGGGAACCCTGGGGAGACCTACAGGATGGGGGGGAGTTGCTGACCATCACCAAAGAGGAGAGGGACCTAGGGGTTATCATATCTGATGACCTGAAGGTATCAAAGCAGTGTGCAAAGGCTGCAGGAAGGGCCAGTGGCATGCTGAGGTGCATAGGCAGAGGTATTACTAGTACGAGGCAGGAAGTGGTGATGCCATTGTATAAAACACTAGTAAGGCCTCACCTGGAGTACTGTGTGCAGTACTGGAGACCACACTTGCGTAAGGACATAAATATGTTGGAGGCTGTCCAGAGAAGGGCAACGAAGATGGTGTATGGTTAGCACCACAAAACATATGAGGAGAGACTAAGAAACCTCAATATGTACTCACTGGGGGAGAGAAGAGAAAGGGCCGACATGAAAGAAACTTTTAAGTACCTTAAGGGCATAAACAAGGTGCAGTTAGGCGGTCTTTTCCAATGTAGTAAAGATACCAGAACAACGGGGCACGAAATGAAATTGGGGGGGGGGGGATTAAGAGATAACGTGAGGAAGTTTTTCTACACAGAGGGTGGTGAATGCTTGGAATAGTCTGCCACAAGAGGTGGTAGCGGCAAGCACAGTGGAGGGATTTATACATGCCTGGGACAAGCACAGGGAAACCTTGGGTGGGAAGGGAGTGATGAAAAGCCATTGACCGCTTAGGGTGAGTGGATGCATACATGTATAGTGCCTACAGGCAGACTGGATGGGCCTAGCAGTCCTTATCTGCCGACAATTTCTTTGTTTCTGTGTTACTGATAATTACTGCCTTGGTGCAGTCTCACATTTAGTTTTAATTTGTAGAGATCTGACTCACAGTCATAAATAAGAACAGTTAACAAATACACTGTGTATTACACTTACTCTAAGTACTTGTATGAATGTCTGTTTCTCTTTTGCAGGATTACAGACCATATTAAAGTCGCACTACTGACATCACTATATAATTATTTCTTGGATTAACAGCAAAGCAGTATGGACCCAGAAGAATTCCTTCCCCCACCACCAGAAGGTAAGTGTATTATCTTTAAGAGTGTTAATTTTGGTTCTCTATTTTGATAAGACTGTACATTTTTTTTAAGTTGTTCTGCATACTGCAGCACTGTTGGTAGGGACAGCTGTGTGACATACTGTACCTCCGTGCCTTGTGCAATACATTACACATGATAGTATGAATGAGCTTACAACTTTCTATCACGTCTGGTCTGCATATCATGCAAGCCATAAGACTCACTTGGGTGTGTGGCTGTCCTGTATAACCACACGCCCATGGGTGTGGGCTTGAATCCAATGGCCATGTGCCTTTGGTCCCTGCAAATGTGGTTTGCTCAGCACAACCACACATGCAGGAGTGTCTTATTGTGCTTATACTATGGGCATTGCACGTTAAAAATGGAAAAAAGAGATTCCTGTTTGCAAGTTAAAACAACAGAGAGAGTACTGTGGGTGTGGATTCAGATGGCAGCAGGAAGGAAATTGATACTGGGTGTGGCTTATAGTCCACCAAATCAGGACGAAAGTAAAGCTAGGGAGATGGGTAACATGATCAGAATGACAGTGGAGAGGGGTGAAGTGGTGGTAATGGGAGACTTCATTGTGCATAAAGTTGATTGTAGTATCCTGTCGGCTGCCTGTAGCAGGAGCCAACCATTCCTGTATACAGTCCACAGTGGGTTCCTGGTTCAAGGGGTGACTGAACTAACAAAGGAAGGAGCCATCATGGATCTGGTATTAGCAAATGGTGATCATATTACGGACATCAGGGTGGAGGCACTCCTGGGAGGGTAGTGATCACCAAATGGTGTTTTTCCATGGTGACATGGGAAAGGAGTCACCAAGCATGAAGACATGAGTACTGAATTTCATGAAAGCCAGCTATGTCAAGATGGTTGGAATATTGGGAGAGTGCCTAGCTAGCCTTAGGGAAGACATGGGCATGGGCAAAAGTGGACTGTGATTAAGGAAGCAGTCATTGAAGCCACTGGAACCTGCCTTAAGCAGAGAGAGAAGAAATCCCAAGCTAGGAGGCCACTTTGGTTCACTAAGGAAGTGGGCAAGGCAGTGAGGGAGAAATGTCCTGTGGGGAGGAAGATGAGACAGCTAACTTATAAAAAGCCAAGGAGGCTAGTAAGGTGATCAAACAGGCCAGGCTAAGAAGGACCTACAAATTGCAGAAGGGATTAAGGAGTAGGAGATGGTTTTCTTTAGCTTATGAGTGGTAAGAGGGCTGTGAAGGAAGGTACTGTTAAATTGCAAAAGAGGGACTTGGTGGGTGGAAAGCAAGAAAGAGAAGCCAGAGATGTTGAATGAATACTTGCAAGGAAAAGAATGGGCCAGTGCTGCAGAGAAGGAGTGGCTGGGAGAGGGGAGGTGGGTAGGGCTGAAGACAGGATCTCAGAAGACCAGGTGCCGAAGGGCTCACGCCCTAAAAGTTCACCCATCCCCAGGTTCAGATGGCATGAACGCCAGAATGTTAAGACAAATGGTGGAAGAACTAGCAGGTCTACTGCTGGATCTATTCAACAGCCCATTAGATATGGGGTTGGTACTACAAGAGTGCAAAATGGTACACGTAGTACCACTTTAAAAGAATGGGGCTAGGGTGACCTGTTGCATGGCCAGTTGGCTCAGTGGCAGATTCCAAAGGGTGGTAGTGGAGGAAGAGCTGTCAGGTACTGTACAATGGATGTTACCAGCGGGATCCCACAAGGGTTGTGCTTAGACCAGTGTTGTTTAGTATGTTCATTTGCAACATTGGGAATGGCATTAAAGGCAAGATATGCCTCTTTGCGGACAGCACTAAGTTCTGTGGGAGGGTGGACTCAGATAAAGGGGTACAGGACTCGCAGGAGAACTTGCGAAGCTAGAGAGGTGGTCTGGCACCTAACAGTTGTGGTTGACTGCTAAAAAATACAAGGTCATGCACACTGGTGGCCGAAACCCAAGGGCCAAATAGAGACGGGGAATCAAGGTCACTGTATCAGTGGAAGAGAAGGATTTGGGGATAGCCATTACCAGCAACCTAAAACAGTCTACACAGTCTAAGAAGGCAGCAGCTAAGGCTCACAGGATGCTGTGGTGTATAGCTAGAGGTTTCATGAGCAGAAGGGTGGAGATTATCCTGCCACTTTATAGATCCTTGATGCGGCTGTACTGTGTGTAGTACTGAAGTCCCTAACTGAGAAAGTATGTAACCCAGCTCGAGGCAGTGCATAAGAGGGTGACAAAGGTATTCAGGGCCAGCAGAATAGTGCACATAAAGACAGATTGAAAAATCTTAATATGTACTTCACTGGGAGGGGGGGGGACCTTCAAGTACCTTAAAGGTATAAATAAGGTGGATATTGGGAACCTCTTTTCCTGAATGAAAAACAAGAACAAAGGGAGCACTGTTATGAACTGGCAGGGAGAAGGTTCAAGAAGGAGATCAGGAGAAACTTCTTTACGGAGAGGGTGGTGTCAGGGTGGAATGAACTCCTGTCTGAACTTGTTGGCCAGAAGATGGTAGTTGAGTTCAAGAGGTGGTGGGACAGGGTGAGATGGAGGATCAGGATTGTTGTGGGTGGGGGTGGGGCCTACTTTTAATCGCTTAACATGGGGCTCTGCATCGAGCAGACTAGACAGACCTTGTTGACTTCTTCTACTGGCTAATTGGTATATTTATAGGAATTAGTCCAGACAAGGTGTGGTATATCATGGGACATTGCCACCCCGGCTGTGTTGTGAGTCTTGAATCTGAATGTTGAGTGATTTATGCACCCCAGAAGTGGCATAACACAGTAACCCTGGTGCCATTATACCAAGGGCTACTACCCCTGCCTTGCCGACCAAAATTAAGTTGAGGGGCTTGGGTTCCTATTTTTAACATTAAACAGGTTCTTTCCCAAGATAACATTTTGCACAGTGCCTCCACCCAGAGTTTACCTTTAAATGAGTCTGGACTTTAGATAATGCAGCCCCCTGGGAAGCTACATCCACCCACGATACCATAGAGGCAACCCAAGCATGACCTAACAGATAAAACCCCACATTTCAACACTTTGGAATTTAATGACTTGACACTAATAATTTGCTCATGAGACAGGATTGTGCAAAAACAACAATAACAAGTTTATTTACATGGGGAGGGCTAGGAAGGGTGAACAGGAGTAGAGGTTATGCTATTTACAGTTAATTTAGATGGGTTTGGTTTGCAATATCACAATAATCAAGTTGCATTTTAAATTAGATTTCACTTACATTTTTCCCCACCAACCTATGATATAGTCAGGTCCCTGACTATCCAGCTAGCTGCTACATTAGCCTTTACATTTATCCTTGGTGCCCACACGGGTATCAAGTTCCCACTATGTATAAGACCCCACAATCCTACACAAACCTGGGTGCCCAGTAACTTTAAAGTTCTTACAGGTTGCAGGCCTGATGCTCAGTGCAGCTTCACGGTGTCCGGCTAGTTGGGGCCCTTAATAAAGAAGAATGATTAACCATATGTATGTATACTCATAACCCAAAACGATTGTATCCATGGTCGGATGGCCCAGTCTATTTAAATCTTTAACTGTAACACTCTGGCCTGATAAGCAGATAGCATGCTTTAACTATTTACACGTCACTTTCCTTGATGCAGGGCTGGACCCTGCATTATTTATTTATTTATTTCAGATTCGGATTAATACCGTTGACCCCAGTGGCTCTTTTATAAAGGTTCCAAGTCGAATTTAAGGACACATGGTACAATAACATATGGATACATACAAAGCAAGTTACAAAAACATACACATGTATGGTTAAGGAATACACTGAGTCTGAAGTTTTAAGAGTAAACAGAGTTACAAGGCAGCAACAACTGTGGCATCTAATAACACACTAGCAAGAGTCTAAATTCAAGGTCACAAAGGACATTAGCATAAGGTTGCGAAGTAAGTTGTATTAAAAACACACAGATGAGGTTAAGGACTCCATTGAGTCAGTAGTTTAAAAAAGTTCATAGAGTTACAAAGCAGCAACAGTTGTGGCATCTAATAACACGCTGGCAAGATGTGGCAATTGCCAATTGCAAAACTCAAACCTTAGTGTTACCAGGAGCAAGTCAATAAGTGAGTAGCTGTCTGAGGTGACTTTGTCAGAAAAGATTAGATAGGATTACAGTTAGATGTCTTCATTGGTCTGTACAAGGTAGGATTAAATGCTCTCAGCAGGCAGGCTCTGTTCCCTGAGGTCAAAATGCAGGCAAGCCAACAGCCAGGAGCCATAAACTGGCTGCAAGGATCTTAAAGCTTGACGATGGAAACAACGCTTTAAACTTCTAAAGCAGCGCTCCTCTTTGGGCTGAAAACACTTCTTCTGGAGAACCAGGCTGGGACTGGGGCCGGCACATCTCAACCCCCACGTCCAGGCTATGCCCCCCAGGGGAAATGCTTATGGGAGTGCCAAGGTGGCACACTCCCCGGCTGTGTCCCAAACATGATCCATGGTGAATATGTTGCATTCAGCACATTTTTAAGTCAGTACATTTATATTTCTGTGGTAACTGCATCAATAGTCGCAATTTCTTTTCCATGTGTCCCACAAGGCATAGGCCTTTTTCCAGTCGGCCTGAACTTACAACCAGGCGCACTCCCAGCGCATTTGGGGCAAGCACCCACACTCCTGCACATTGTGTGTGTAACCAAAGCCCAGGTTCTAGCTCCCACATGGATTATAGGACATAGTCTCTTAGGCAAATTCTCATCTTTCTTGTCAGTTGAAGCCGGAGCTTAAGGCACAACCTTTGTTACCACACCAGACCGAGCCTGAGGCTTGGCTCGCTACCAACTGAGATACTTGAACTTGACTGAGCTTGTGGCAAGGCCCACTACCATTTTGGAGACTTTGCTCTGTAGACTTTCAGCACAGAACCTGCACTTGCCAACAAAATGTTTTCTGTAGCTCTCTAGGCTAAAACTACGCAACATGGCCTTCGCTGGCGCTTGCAGCTCTCACGGACAAAATACTGAACCTCCCAGGTAAAGTTATGAGGAGCCCCGGCTCTGAGTACTCCCCTTCCAGTTCTGCAGACACGTAACAGATCAGACACATTTATATATTTTACTGGACCCTTCTGTGATCACTAGGCATTGTCCACCCTTTTGGCGCTTTATTTAAAACTTAGGGTGGAAACAATCTTTTGCTATCAGTACCTTCTAGGCCTTGCTGCTCTTTCACAATTTCTCACTGCACTTGGTACATTAGACACATTTATATACAATTGAACTGAACCATCCATGGTCACTCAATTGGTGGGTGTCCACCCTCTCTGAGCGCTGATCAGGTACAGGGTGCAGACAAACAGTCACATTCTATCTTTGTGGCTTTGCTGCCCCTCACAGATGTTCACAGATTTGTATTTAGTAGAAGCATTTATTCACTCAGATTTAATGCAGAAATAGCTTTCTTTCTCTGAGGGAACCAACATTCTTCAGCACTCTCACTGCTGAGGCAGATTCAGCTCTCTCACAGCTGGCTTTTCATCAGGTTGCTGGCCCATGTTTCCCAACGTGGAAAAGTTCTGGCTAACCCTGGAGGACATTCTCTGGCAACCCCCAGGCTGGCAGCTTCTGTTACTGGCAGCCATTTGTCTCTCTTGGCAGAAGAAAAGGCCCCTTCCCCCTGTGGAGGGGCTTGCACTGGATTGCTAGGCCAGTTTCACTTGCTGAGGGCTGGAGCCCCCACCCCTATGGGGAACTCCTGCTTGAACTGCTGATTTCAGGCTAAACACTGCCTTTTATGGGGTCCTTTCTTGGCTCCCAATTGGCTGAAGCTATCTGTTGCTCCCACAATGACTGGCTGATCCTGCCTGTCAGTCCAGTAAATGAATATTCATTAGTTCCACTCGATGCACTATAGGCTTCCTGTTTTGGCACCTGAAATCAGGTCCCTGCAGATTCTCTATAAACACTTTGTAATGTCCAATGAGCCCTGATGAAAGTCCCACAGATCCTGGCTGAAAATCCTTACTTTCCGGTTGGCTGCTACTGCACTATCATGGCTGCTAATATACACAGTCCCTTTGCAGATTTGACACAGTCCCAAATAAAAGTCCTGGTGCAGCCAGAAAGTTTACTTTATTTGCCCACTCACCCTACAGCCCTTTGTGTGCACTCTCAGTCACTGCATCTGCCCAGTTTAAACATTTTAGCTTAGCCCTTAGTCTGTCGCTGCGGCCATGATCAGTTGCCCCCAGGCAGCATACTGGGGCTTTATGTAAGTCAAATGTAAAGAGCTGGTATAGCCAGAAGACACATTTTATTTCAATTATTGCCCCTTGATACATTATCCTCTTGATGTCCATGGCAGCTGCTGCTTATATTTTATCTATATTTACAATTTACACCCTGCAGCAGCCGCCGAACTCTTAGCCCCGAAATAGACAGAGCCCTCATTAATATTCACAAGGGATCGGGGCTCTCGTCATTAATTTTCATGAGCCTCGACCAGCAATGCTTCGTGGCGCTCTTTATTTAAAATAGAAAGAGGGCTCTCTTGGCCCTGGCTAAGGTCACCGGTCCCCACTCTGCCCAACGCAGGGACTGGGATCACCAAACACTCTCTGCTTAACTGCAGACTGAGTGGTTGGGAGATCAAAGGCACCACCTGCTCATGCGTGAGCTCACCGGCCGGTCGTGAAGCTTAAGGGAAATTAGCCGGCGGCACCACAGTGCCATGGTGACCCGAGGAAGTGCGAAACAAGAAAGAACTCTTTGGGGACCTCTGGGGCACAGATAAAGACTGGGCTGTGGCAGTAATTTGGGGTCTCTAAACTCTGGGGACCTGGCAGGCATTGGGGAGGTGCTCCAAGGAATGGGAACATGGGAGAACGGGTATAAGGTAAGCCCCCAGTTTGGGGGGTGGGGCGTTACACCCATGATATACGATACCTTGTGGTGTATTAGTACTATTATCCAGGTGTTTTTGGGATGTGCATTAAATATAGAATAATGCCTAGGGGACAGTATATAACAATAATTTTATACACTCCTGAGGTGTGGATGCTACATAAACCCTGAGAGAGAACCTCGGGGGTTTACAGTAACATCCCACATTGAGGGTGTGTATAAAATTTGAGTTTTAAACAGCCCACCATGCTTTGTTTTATGTAATTGCTGGGATCTTTTTTTCTCCAGCGGCAGTGCTACTTCCATTGCACGGTCCGGTTGCGATTTCTTATCTGTGGAGTTATGAGTGTGAGACCATGTACTGTATGCATTCCTAGAATGAGGGAAACTTGGCGTATGTTTGCCTTTATAAACCACCGGTTATAATGACGAGTTATAACCAGGTTTCCTTATGGGAAAAAAACAGACACCAGTTATTACAAAACTTTAAAAAATATTTTGGAACAAGTGTACATTTGGAAAAATAATTTCCTTTATTTGATATATGGTGACATTGTCGTAGTCGGTACCACAAGAGAGAAGAGCAGTAAGCAGTGGTAATAGAAGGAGGGAGGGAGGGAGGGCAGCTCTGAGTTTGATGGTAGTTGGTAGGGTGTGTGAATGCATACATTTTATTCACTGAATATGTCAGATTTGGCTGTATTTTGGGTACTCAGAATATATTTATTCACCCACCACTCAAGCTTCTTCTTTAACAACAAAAAAAATACTATTACAAATATTTAACCACCCCCACCCATGTGGCAATATTGCTGACTCTCAAGGGTGTTCAACATTGCCACACGGGTATGGGGTAGTTAAAGTTTTTAATAGTCTTTTTTAATGGGACATTTTGTATTGAATGCAGCTGCCAAGTACAGCCAAATACAGCTAGTGTTCAGAATTAGGAAATTGGCTGAATACAGGTAGTATTAAATGTACTTGGCAGTCGATTGGGATTTGGTGCACACCCCCAGAATAGTAGCTGACCAGCCCTATCTTGTGTGGCAGGATCCCAGGCCCTAAAAGTGCAGCAGCAGCAGGTAAGTTATGCTGTACACTTTGGAATGGAAGAGATGTGCAGCAGTGGTTGTAATAGCCATAGCAGGGCCATTTTTTAAAACACTGTGGGAGGCATTGATGTCAGGGTGTCATATTATGTCTGGGAAAAATGTGAGCAGAGGAAGGCAGAGTACTATGAAGGCAAGTGAAAAGGCTGTTGGCTGGCTCTTCTTTTTTACTATGGGTATATGCAGAAACACCCCTATGGCAGTTAGCAAATCAAGTTTGATTATTGTTTTTTTTAGCCATGGGACAAGTGATAAATTTCTTTCTTTTGAAAGGATGAGTCAGCAATTCAGTATGAAACCCTGTTTTTCAGGTGTTTTTTTCTCAACTACAAAAAATTAAAAACAAATAGAAAGATCTAGTCACATCTTACTTGCTTTCTACAGGATTTTTTTCAGTGACATGTCTAGAATGTGTTGTGTAAACTATGTGTGTGTGGGGGGGTGGGGTGTGCAAGCTAAATACAGCTGTGTGTTGCAAAATGGACTTTTTTAGTACTGTACATTAAAATAACTTGGCAGTTGGAAGGCTGTAAGGATTGTCGGTTAGCTGAAGTGGAAGTCCCAAGGTCATCCTGTCTTCCCATGTATAATATTGCTTATGTGCAGGCCAGCTGTTGGCCCCAGCCCAGGTTTAGTGGGAGGCTCTGGCTCTAGGGTGGGTTGTTGGGGCTGGGAAATAATGTTGTTGACAGCAGCACTTCCCAGTTAGCGGAGGGGACAACTCCACTTTCAACACCACAGCCACTCTGTAACAGGCCAATGAGTTTGCTCGCTTAAAGGGCTCCACTGTGTTGGCTGAGGCTAGCAGTGGGCAATGGTAGAGCCATCTAGTGGGTGGAGGATAGAGTCTGGGCAGGGGAAACGCCAAAGAGAAAAGATCAGAGGCTCTCTGAGTGACCACCAAGATACACTCAGGCCCCACACCATCGTCCTTGCCTCCCAATAGCTGTTGGTGGGTTGTTGAGCATTGGGGCTGGATGATTGTCCTGTTTGGCAAGGCAACTTTTATTTATATGGCACCCATTCCCAGGGGCTCTGAGTGCCTAACAACAACACAATCAAGAAGCAATAAAAAAATTAAATAAAATTCAAAAATAATAACATTCTAAATTTCAGTATTATAATAAATATTTTCAGAATGGCTAGGACGAAATAAATATTTTCAGTATGGGATGGCCAAATTGGGTAGGAGTACCTAGTCCATAAAGGCCAGGTTGAAGAGGTGGACCTTCAGCCTCAGTTTAAATACCCCAATTGAGGGGGACTCCCAGACTGCAGGTGGTAGTGAGTTCCACAGGGTTGGCACGGCAACACTAAAGGCATGGTCACCCTATGTTTTGAGCTGAACCCTGGGAACGTCCAGGAGGCCCCTTGAAGAGGAGCAGAGGGAGCAGACAGAGGTCACAGATGTCAGGAGCTCAGACAGGTAGCCCGGATCCAGCCTGTATAGGGTCTTAAAGGTGAGCAAGCCCACCTTGAAAAGGACCCTCCACCTGACAGGCAGCCAGTGCAGACCACGTAGGACTGGGGTTACATGACTGAATCTGAACAGGCCCGTCAGCAACCGGGCCACCGCGTTCTGCACCAGCTGCAGTCTGTGGAGGGTCACTCCCATGACCCCGAAGTATAGAGCATTACAGTAGTCGAGCCTAGAGGTAACAAAGGCATGTACTAGAGTTGGCAGGTCCTCGGGTGGAACGAGGGGCTTGATCCTGGCAGTGTTCCGCAAGTGGTAAAAATTGCTTTTGACAACAGATGATACCTGATCTTCAAAAGTCAGTCTGCTGTCCAGGATCACACTAAAATCGTGCACACTCAGGGAAGCCACTAACAGAGCAGGCCCCAGGAAAAGACCTGTACTAGCTCCAAATGGCAACCAATCACGCCCGTGACCCGGCTCAACCACCAGCACCTCCATCTTGTCCAGATTAAGTCGCAGCCAGTTGGAGGACATCCAGTCATTGATTTTAGCCAGACAGGTGTTGAGCACATCCACAGTACTGGATGTTCCAGGTGCAAATGACAGATACAGCTGGGTGTCATCTGCATAGCAGTGAAACTCTACACTGTACTGTTGAATGATCTCACCCAGGGGCAGCATGTACACTGTGAACAACATCGGCGACAAGATTGAGCCCTGCAGTACTCCACATGATGGGCATTGGGGAGGAGGAGAAATTCTCCATCAGATAGATAGGACTCAAACCATTTCATGACCACACCAGCGAGTCCACAAAACTCACAGAGCTGATCAAGGAGCATGAAGTGATCGACAGTATAAAAAGTTGAAGCAAGATCGATTGGGAGATGGTATGACAGGCTTTGGGTGGGGGATAAAATAAGATCAGCGACAAGCTTTTTAAAAGTTTTCAATATTCATTTTATACAGATTCCCTTACTCAATTCATGTCCCACGGTGCAAAGGAATTCTTGTTCCCCCTCACTGATCGCAAAAGACAGCATGGCTTCACTGTTGTTCCAAAGTGGATATTTTAACTCCAGCCCTTCACAAGTAACTGGGTAAAAAATTTTGGGGGTGGCAAGTTTTAAAATGCAGGGTTCCAAGCCATCAGTGTCTCCTTATTTATTAGAACTCGGTTGTCAAAGTCCTTTACAGATTTCCAACAGCAAAACAAGTTTGAAAGCATAACTTGCTTCTTGGCTGATGCCAGGTAATGCAGGCTCAGCCATCATTTCTGAAACACCTAGTGTTACAGAAGTGCCCCTTTAAATCAAGTACTACTTAAATGCATTGGCAGCTTCATTAGTGTCCGATTAAGTGTGGCCATCTGATGTCATTTCAAAGTTGTTGCTTTGCAAAGAAGGTGTAAAGAAATTGTTTACACAGTTTTTGAATTTTCAATGATTGGATAGGTTGAATAATAGGAGAAAGCTAAGATGGCCAATGGAGCAGGAGCCTGAATGCTAAACCTCTCATGAATCTTGCTGAAAAATTTGTGTTTGTCACTTACTTTCATTCTCTGCAAAGGCAGCTTCACTGTTGTGGATCAACAAAAGGCTGCATTTGTGGGCAGAGGCGAAGAGTTCATGTCCCTGAGGTCCATACCACTTGGTCAGCGGCTTCTTCCAGGACAACCAAGCCAAGAGCATGGCGACAGTGTTGGCAATATGCCAACCTTCCTGCTGGCTTCTGCATTGCAGTGCACACCTCTTCTGGCCAAAACAAAACATGAAGTGGCTCCATTTAGGAGAACAACAGCAGCAGCAGCATTTCATAGAAGAATAAATGGCACAAGAGTCATCTCCAGTTTTAAAATCTTCTTTTGAGACCAGAGAGTATATGCTGGAAATACTACATAAAGCATTGGACAGATTGCTTATGTGGACTGAGAGAAGTGATCGAAGGTTAGATGTCTTGCTTAAAAAAATGGATTTCCTTCTGATGGAGATCAATCAGGTGATGAAAACAAGAGAAGGTGACTAGAAAAACTGGCTCCACACTCAAATGCCATAAATAAGCAAGACACAAAATAGGAACCCTGGAGGCAAATTGACAGCGTTTGTTATGAGGCAATTATAACATGAATCAGAAACTAGAAAACAATGAAGATTTATTGAAATATAAAAACATTCTCAAAAATAAAAATATTCTTGGTGTTCCTGACCAACTGGATGCAGGTTTTCAGGACATTAGAGATTTAGTGAAAGACATTCTTGTTTGATTTGCCGCAGGATAATCAACCTCTTCTTACCAGGGCCTTCAGAGTTCCAAAGAAACAGGAGGATGCTTTGATGACTGCTAAGTCAACCATTCTGGCTACCTTCACTGTTGATTGATTGTGATTTCATTTTCAAATTAGCTAGACTGTGAGGTACGTTGGAATAGAAAAGCAATAAATACTCTTACCTGTCCTGATTGTTGCTGTGCCACACAGCAATCATGCCGGAAGTTCCTGGTATACCGTCAGGAAGTTCTGGAAATTGAGGCACAGTTTTCCTTATTGCCCCCAGCCAATGTTAAGGTGTCTAAAGATGGCAAGTCTCAAATATTTTCTTTGAATTGGACAAACTAGTCTCATAGTTACGGGCACATTACTCTGCCTACAATACAGTAGCATCTCTGACATCATCAGAAAGAGATCTGATGGATAAAATGGACATTTGATGTAACTATGATTTAAATTTGTAGTAAATAAAATGCTTTACTTTCTCATAATGATTTCAGAAAAAAAAATAGAAACACATTCCCATAATGGCTTAAGCGGGGGATGCACCTAATTTGCATTTATTATAAGAATACAGAGTGGAATATGTATTGGCTGTGCTAGCTACCGGACTTCACAAATGAATGTTTATTTTCCAAGTTTCCTACATTGAAATGAACTGGCCAAGCTGGCCTGCCCGGCGCAGTGGTTGGATTTCCGCTTGCGATGCCGGCGACCCAGGTTCGGGAACGGACTCGGGTCGTCGGCGAGCCGGCTGGAAGGAGTTGGATTGAACGCCCCACGGCAGCTCTCCTTCTCCAGGGGGGAGGGTGGTGGAGTGATCAGAGCTGTGGTGACACCCAGTGGAGGCTGGGTTGCACCACGAGCTCCAATGCCAAAGTAAGCTCAGGGGCAGGCAGACGCAGGTCATCATTGCATGTCCCGTCCTCGCCTAAGGGGGAAAAGCTACACTGCTTGCTGCCAGGATGATGCCTGCCCCTCCGCTCTAATGAGCTCTCAGGCTGGCTCCCGGACCTATCCCGTTGTCTGCGGTACTTGGGCTGGTGCCGCAGCCCCGCCCTGGGGGGTAATCCAGGGGGTATCTGGGAGTAAGGGCTAAATATGGGAGTGGGAGCGGAGGGGGCCGTGATCTGGGCGGATGGCTTGGCGGCAAAGCAGCAGATAAATAAAGAATTAAAAAAAAAAAATAATTAACTGGCCTAGTTATTATCTTTATGTTTAATATGTAATGGTTTGCCCTACGTAAGTATTAGATATATTGTTCTACTTTTATTGATATAGGGTATGATATGTAGATGTGGTGTTTTGTGCACATTAATACTTCTGTTGTCTGATAAACATATATACAATCCAAAAATGTAAAGTATAAAAAAGGACTGAATTTGACCTGACTTGCATAATATTTGGGTTTGGCAGTTTCCAATGACGTCCTTCCCAGATCGCACAACTTTTTGTATTAATAAAATATTTATTCATGCCTGATGCTCTGTAAGAATTATATTGTGTCACATACGTTTTATAATTTTGTAAATTATGGAATCGCTTGAAGGTTATGGTTTCCTTGTGCTTTCATTTTGTAGTGGAGTATTATTGTTACACACTTTTAGAAACTGTAATTTGGGACAACTTAAGAGGTTATTAGCAACATAAATAGCAGTCAGAAAATGTTATTAATGTTTAAAAGTAACCAGATGTTGCTTTTTATTTCTGAAGTATTTTTCTTCCATTTGCTCATTAGAATGTTTTCCACCTGACAGCATTAGGTGTGATATGGACAGCTTTGCGTTATCTGGAAACTGACATATCCAGTTGTAATCCCTTTCATACTTTATCACCATGTTGTGACATCACAAGTGACTAATCCTTGAGCAGTTGATTGGCTTTTCTTGGGCAGCTGTGATGTCACAGTCAGTGAGGTAACAATGCTGATGAGGTATGAAGGGCAACTGAACTGGATATGGCAGCTTTCAGGTAAAATACTGCTCCACACATCACAAGTACCATCAGGGAGATAATCTTCTAATTAACAAAAGGGAAAAGAAAACATATTTCAGATGTAAGATGTAATAGGTCATTACTTGTTAAAATTAATATTGATTTAATGCAACACACTGGCTCTTTAAAGCTTGCTCAGTGTCTAGGATTAAAAGGCAACAAGACCAGTTGCAATGCAAAAGTAATTATTAAATTGAGCAACATCAAAATTTCTGAAGCATCATCCTGTACAGTATGCTCAGAATGCATGGGGAGGTACTGCACATTTGGTTTAACCTGCCTTATGCAATGCTATAGAGTAATGGAAGTATACCAGAAGTAAGGATCTTGTCTGGCCTGAATGTGTTATATTAAATCAGACAATGAATTACATTCTCTAGATTTCAGTTCAATTCAAACTTAACTTTTTTCAAAAGTGAATGAATCAGGAAGATACCTAACCAATGAGCTGAAGACAGTTTTTAATGTTATCTTTATACATATAATTTAAGTTACACGCGTCAATATTTTTCACAATTGATACTTAAATACAAAAAGAAAAAAAATATTTTATGCATAAATAAATATGGATATATTATACTTGCACTGTAGCACGAGTATAGCTAGGGTTGAGCAGAGTGTTCGGTTGTGAATCCCATTTTGGCACCTTAATTTCTTTGGTGGTGTTTGGTGAAATTGCCCTAAATGTGGCATGCACGATCTGGGTGGTGGATCCTTGAAATGTGTGAAGTTTTGTGACAGGCACTTAACTGGATTCCAAGATACAGAAACATCAAAAATACATAAAAAACACAATTTTTGGCCAATTATTTGCTCTCGTCTACAGTCAAGATGGCATAGAATTTTGTTCTGAACCTTTCAGGGCTGAGGAGGCTTGTGCGAAAGGTGTGCCTTTTAAAGTTTTTGTGAAAAAATATGAATTGGATTTGGCTTCTGAGCATTCTCACTATGGTTTTCAGGATAACCCTTTGATACAACCCAAGAATTCTTCTTTCACAAGCCATTTTCAGCTCACCACTAATTGTGTTGTTGAATCATGAGAAAAATATTTTAGGTCATGATGGCCACCTCTTGTTTTTTTTTTGTGACCCCCAAAAATTTGAAAACTACATAAAAACAAGCTATTTAAAAAAAATTAACAAAACAAATCTTGCAAAACAAGACCTATTAAGCTCAATTCTGGTGTTTGCTTTTCAAACAAAATGGCCAGAAATACTTTTTTTGGGCTACAAATTATTTGGCCATCAGCTTAGCGAGCTGGCTAATTCTTGTGTTGCGGGCTGCTGTTATTGGGTCATACAATTAACTCTTGCTGTCCAGAATTCCTGTACGTTCTTATTCTGTTGGCGGCCTAGGGGTTAAGTGTGACCAAATAATTTTTTGTGAGTATCAAAAATACTTGTTTTTCTGCCAGACTAAATCTGTGTTCACACATTTAAGTGCGAGCCTAAAATTTCTTGTGCAAACTAAAAAAAAAGTTTCTAGTCTGGATGGAGATTTGTGCAACCCAAGAATTGTCCATGCAAATTAAAAAAAAACAGTTTTTGGGACAGGGATTTTGATATGCAGGCAAGGAATTCTTTAGTTGCACATATGAACACTGAAGGGACAAACAGAATGATTAGGGGGCTTGAAGAAATGTCATATGAGAATAGACTGAGGGAACTCGGACTCTACAGCCTGGTGATGAGAAGGAAAAGAGGAGACCTGATAACAGTCTATAAGGTTATATCCAGTACAGAAACAATGCCAGTGTCTACATTTAGATTTTAACAATAGGGGAAAAAGTGACCCAAAGACACAATAAACAGCTTTGGGACAATCATAAAATAGAAGGGAGAAGAGGATGGTTCAGCGAGAGAGTCATGGGAGAGTGGAACTGCTTAACAAAGGAAATAGTTGATAGTGGCACTCTAAACAGCGTTAAGTCCCAGCTTGGTAAGCATTTTCTGTGGGAAGGATTCACTGGTGTTTTCTGTTGCACGTAGTGGACAAGCTCAGTGGGTCCATGCGTACTCTCGTCTGTAGAATCTATATAACTGTAAAACCTATAAATACAGTGCGACAAGGTCATTTTTTGTTTGCACTTAAAATTCCTATTTTCTGAATGGTTGAAGATTTATATGTGTGATCAAAGATTTTTTAGGTTGCACGTTAAGTACAGTACTGCAGTATTGGCTAGCGATATAAAAAAGAGATTTTTTTTGTGTCTTACATACTTTTAGTCATAAATTGGTCACTTTACAATATTTTAGTCTCAAATTTTGAACATACTCTTTACATGACCCTATCCCATGAACAAGGATGGCAGGACTTTTTAAATACAAATCAAAACCATCTTTCAAGCTGGATTTAACACATTCTGGTAACCAAGTTCATTATGTGGGGTAATATAAATAATATGCATAACATTTTCTAGGAAAAATATGTAAAAATGGCTAAGTTATGAACAAAATGGCATCCTGGCCTTGTGTCTCTGCAAATGTAGTCACACAAGCGCGTAGTGCCAAGACAGTCCTTTACTTCCTTTTTAGTGCCCGAGAGAACCTCACAGATGATTTGTATCTATAGCTGCACAGAAATAGGCAAACCAGTGTTCTATGGTGCAGGGCCTAGAGGGCCATGTACATCTGCGTCTCATTACTTTTCATTTGTACACCATCCCCACCTAACCTCCACCATTCAATATAGCACATGCAGAAATGATGCATACAGATAGGTAGTATGTTGTGCTCCTGTGTTAGTTACCTGAGTTTGGGGGATCAGCTTAGTGACTCTTCAGGATGTGCCAAGGCTGAAGGGGCTGTGCACTTCTGTGACATCATTCATAGCCTGGGGAGGAACGGTGCAGTGCTGGCCACATGGTCAACAAGTTATCTTACAGTAAAGGGAAGTCTTCTCTTGGCATGGGGCACAGAGGGCCTTGTACCTCTGCACCCATAGCTGCATGGATATGCAAGACCCAGAGGGCCTGGGCTTGCAGCCCCAAAAATTGGCCCTCCACTTCAGCGGGCAGACAGACTCTTCCCTTTGTACAGGACCTGGAGTGCCCTGCTCATCTACATCTGTTTTACAGGTCCCAAAAGGACCTGCGTGAACAAGAATATGATTTCACTTTCTCAAAAGGAAAGGCAATTAATTGCAGAAAACTGTGTTAATGTACCAGTTAGGGTTGAACTTAACCCCACAAAAGTAGAGAAATGTGATGTTAGGATTTCCAACCCTAACCTGCCTACCCCCCTCAAGTAGCAAAAGGACAAAATCATACAAGAAACCACCGACAGCCACCATCAGGTGAAACAAACAAATACGCTGTTTCCAGATGACAGAAATTCAGTAGCACTGATGTGCTACTTTCATCGATTTCTTTCTGTGACCACAGAAATGCAGGCCCAATAGGGCCCTATGCTCCTGTAGCCATAAGTCAGTGTGTATGCCTTAAACCTGTGGCTGCAGAAGTGCAGACTCCTCAGGGGCCTGCGCTTCTGTAGCCAGACATGTATACATCGTACAGTGTGTGTGTGTGTGTGTACCTGTGGTTACAGAAGTGTGGCCATTCAGCAGCCAGCACTTCTGTAGGCAGAAGTAGTGTTGCAATTTTGGTATCATGGATTTCTGTCTGTAGTCAGAAGTGGGTGCATACATCTTACAGTGTGCATGGGTACCTGTGGCTGAAGAAGTGGTGACCCCACAGGGGCCTGTACTTTAGCCGACTGAAGTAAAGCTATAATTTTGGTACAGTTGACTCCACTTATACTCAACTAGCTTAGTGCAGATGATCAGGTATAGTGGACAAATTTAGTTTCTCCAAACCATTTCCTATAGCGTTCCATTATACAGATGCCTGATATAGCATGCTTTGCAGGATGTCTATGGTGGACATCTGTCAGCAGTGTCTCTCATGTTTTAACATAGGATATGCACCACTCACCAATGCCCACAAGATGTTGCCTTAGCTTGCTTATAGTCAGCTTGTTTTTTCAGTGTGTAGCGTTAGTTAAATATAAAAGAAAGGTTTTTCTCTTTTTTTCTTTAAAACAGCTCAAAAAGAGTTTTATAACAAGACTTTAGTAAACTTAGTTATGCTTAGAAGCTTGTCAGTTTGTCAACATGTGGTCAGTATGCGTTTAGAGGTGGTGAGGCATGGCGAGTTGACAGAACTGTTGTCCCCCCTCATGTAAAAAACTATATGCTGCGCTGCACAATGTTACTACAACCCAATTTCTGTCAACAATATGTAGTGCTTCAATGATCCTAATAGATTCACAGCATTGTATTTTATCTAACACACACATACTACCAATGAGACAGAAGTTGGATGAATTTTAGTTACAGTGTTTAGGACATGTTAAAGACCTATGTACTGCATCAATGTAGCCAGCCTTACAGGAGTCTATTCACACCAGCACTCATGCATACATACTTGATTGGGTCACTCGTACAGTCATGGGCTCAAATTTAACACCCACATATCTTCCAAAGATCATTCACAAACTTACCCTAAAGCATCCAAGAAGGGGGAAAAACAGTTCTTCAGGTACATCAGACTCTGTGTTTGTAGCCCTGATCTGAGGCTCATGTTGCCCCTGGATTTTCCAGATTACACTGCATTCATTAAAATACACTGAGTATGCCTGCCGACACCCAGTGCAGACAGTAGTAGTGTTGTGATTTAAGTATTGTGGATTCCTACCTGTAGCATGAAGTGAGTGTACATGTTTGCAGGGTGCATGCCGCAGATACAAATCCATGAAAGCAGCACAGATATGAAGCAACTGGTAACAATGTAAATGGAACATTATCAGAACCTAGAGTTGTTCAGTATGGAGACCCTCAGGGATCCATCTTGGGACCAATGCAGTTTCCCTTTTGATAAATGAGTTGCCTTCAATTTGTAAAGAGTCGAAATTGGTACTTTACGTAGATGATGCCGTGATATATGTGGCAAATAAAGACATTGGGTTATTTAATTCTGTACTGGAATCTAAGTATGGGAAAATGGCAATTGGTTTGTAGAAAATAAACATACAGTAAACAAAAAGAAAACAAAGGCAATGTTCTGTACAACTCAAAAACAGAATATTTGGGAATTTGTTTGGATGCATACCTAGATTATAATAAACATGTAGAAAATATTGTTAAGCAGTTACATTAAAAAAATTGGAACGTTGTATGCAGTAAATGATTAACTTACAGACAACACTAGAAAGTTGTTGGCACAGAGCTGCCTTCTTCCTAATGTCGAATACAGAAGTTTAATATGGCGGGAGCTTCAGAAAAATTGTTAAACAACATACATATATGTACAATATGATCTGTAGATTTGCTTTAAGAGTGAAATAAAGAGAACACCATTGTACATTATACAAAAAAAACTGGTTCCCATTGGAACATAGGGAAAGATTACACACGTCCTGCTTTGTCCATAAAATGTTACATACTTCAGTATATAGTCCTCATGCTGTAATTTTCATACAAAAACAGAATCTGACAGCATTAAGATCAGATGACACAGTTACTCTAACTATTCTTGTATGTAAAACCACTAAAAAACAAAGAGCTTTTAAACAATTAGCAGTTAAAAACATACCAGTGTCAGTGGCTCAGCAGGTAGCACACTTGCCTGTGAGGCCAGGAGATTAGAAGGCTGTGGGTTCTATCCCCATACCTGACACTTAGGTTGAATCCCAATACTGACACTGTAGTGCAGCATGAGGGGGGTGCTGCACTCCTGAGGTGCCGTCTTTTGGATGAGATGTTAAACTGAGGTCCCATCTGCCTGTTCCGGTGGTAGTTTAGGTGTATGTTAAAGATCCCATGGCACTTCTCGAAAAGAGTAGGGGAATTTTTATTGTAATAACATCAAAATAAACAAATGATTACATACCATGTTTTAGTCACACAAACTGAGGTTCAAAAAGAAAAACGAGACATCTAAATAGAAATATAACAGTGTTACATCTCACAAACTCCCTTGACATTTACTAACTAACCATTTGATTAATACATGTGTAGTCAAATGAGAAATGGAATGAAAGAAATTAGCTAGACCTGCCTATTCATTTATATTTAACAAACATGGGGAATCCTTTCCACCAATTCGAAACCTTCCTAGTTGTATATACCTCTGAATCTAAGGCATATACCTTCTCTATTGCCTGCTGTATAAGCTTACCTACTGTCTCATGAGGCATTAACCTCTGATAGAGTACCCATTGGCATCTAGCCTGCCATAAATACAATTTAAGCAACAACTGAAGACTACCAATGTGTCCTTGTGATAGGACTTCCCTATGTTGTGAAAAGGACTTGGAACCAAATTTTCATATTGCAATCTTATTAACCACCCCATTTTCCATTTGGAGGCTAGGAATTTCCAGAGGGATTTGGCATAGGAGCACTGGAATAAAAAATGTTCCATGGATTCTTCTTGATTTATACAGGCATCATAGGGACAGTTCCTTTGCTGTCTGGCTTTATGCTTGGCATTTCCTCTGATGTTTATCCTCCCGTATACTGTCAGCCACAGAAATTCCCACATTTGAGAAGGGATTCTAGTGTTGGTCAATTGTTGTAGAACACCTGGAATTTGGGAAATAGGGCAATTTTTAAAACTTGGCTCCTCTGGGTACATTGAAAACATAACTGCATGGTACAGCTGAAGCCCAGTACATTTCATTATGTACTGCTTTGACAGTCCCCATTTGTATAATTTTTGAGCCACCGGTTTAAAGAATTGCGGTATATGCAAATGACACAATACTTTGGGGGGAGTTAGTTGCCATGCTGAAAAGTATCTAGCGAAATTTGAATTTATCAAATGATAATGGACTGTGTCCATGGGAACCAGGCTACATTTTATGGTCTGGGAAAAAAATAAAGTGTGAAAAAAGACCACAGGATCTACCATATCCAAGCCACCTTTTCCTTTTTTTAAATATGTATATTGTCTTTTTATGGGGTTAAGTCTGCTGCCCCAAAGCATTTGAAAAAAAAAAAGACTATACAGTTTAGTTTGTAAAGGAACCGGAGGGGGAAATATCATTGTAATGTAAAGAATCATGGGGATGATAAACTGTTTGATAACTTGTATTCGTTTAAGTTTGGCCAATTTCCACTGTTCCCACCACTGGACTTTATGGTCCACATTGTTTAAGGTGGTTTCCCAATTAAGGGAGGGTACATTTTGGGGCCCAAATTGTATACCTAGAATTTTCAACGGTTTTAGGCAAATATGGATTCCATGTATAATTTCTGGGTCAGGATATCCAGCACCTATAAACAGACCTTTACTTTTCTGTGTGTTTAGTCTTGAATTAGAAACTAAAAAATATTCCTTCATAAACTCCAGAAAAGCTGTCAGTTGGGTATGGTCCGTCAAAAATAAGCAAATATCATCTGCATAAGTTTGTAAATAGAGTACCCTAACTTTATCTGCTCCAGACACCCCCGTCCTGCGGGGAGAAAAAGTCAATGAACGGATCAGAGGAACAATTGTGAATATGTATAAAAGGGGGCTAAGAGGACAGCCTTGCCTAACCCCTGTCATTATCCGAAACCCATCTGTAACTTGGTTTATAATTACACGGTGTACTATTGCTGTGTTATATAATGACTGCACCCACCTTATCACTTGTAATGGTATGTCATAAGCCTCCAAAGTAAAAAATATAGGGAGGGCAAACCCTTATCGAAGGCCTTATATTGGTCCACTGAGGTAATGCACCCAGATTTCCCATGTAGTGACATATAATCTATCAGGTTTCTAATTATCACCAGAGCATGCTGGGTTTTTCTGTTTGGTAGGCTGTAAAATTGTAGAGGAGAGAGAACTGAACTCGCATAAGTCCTTAGCCTGGTGTTCAAGATGTAAATTAATATTTTGTAATCTGAGTTTAAAATGGTAATTGGCCTCCAGTTTTCTAGAGAAGTTTTGCTCCCAGCTTTAAACAAAAATATCAGCAATCCTTCCGTGAACCAAAGCCGGGTACTATATGCTGACATAAAATAAAGATTTTTTCTAAACATAATGACAGTTCTTTGGAAAATGTTTCATAAAATTCATTTGTTAGGCCATTGGGACCCAGGGATGTGCCATTCTTCATAGTTTTGATCGCTTGTTCTATCTCTACAGCCGTAATAGGTCTTGTCATTCCTTGAGCCCCTTCTGGGACAACTGGAATATTAATTGTTTGGAGAAAGTGTTTTATAACTGCCTTTGAAGGGGGTTCTGGAGGGATATGAGATGACACAAACTCTTTTATGATGCTATGGAGTCCTGTCGTAGAGTGCATGAAAACTCCATCCTTCTTCTTTAAAGAGTCTAGGAAAGTGGAGTCTTTAAACTTCTTAAACACCTCAAAGGGATCCCCATAGGGGGATATTCTAGTTCCATTCTGAAGTAAAGCTTTCATATTATTTACTCTAGCGTATTGATAATCCTTCATATCCTTCTTAAGTTTGTCAATTTGGGCCGTATAATCCTGTCTAGAAGTATTGGCAATAGAATAAAGATTTTACAACAGTTGCCGCAATTGGAGATATTTGAGAAATCTTTCATTTTCCACGTTTGCCTTGTTTTATAAGCAGAGCTTTAAAGTCTGCCTTAGAATCAGCCCACCAGTCTCCTAAATCAGTATACAAAAAACTAACAGAGAGACGAGCTATTAGCAGTTCCCTAATTTTAGTGATGAGTGTTTGGTTGGTTAAGACGGAAGAGATCAATTTCAATCTAGGCCTGTGTTGTGACCTCATCGGAGGATTTGAGAAAGTGCATTGTAATAATAGATGATCTGAAAATTCTATAGGCGTAGTTTTGAACTGAAATTGGGGAAGATTTTTTGATAAAAACCTGTGATCTACGGCTGAGGTGTGTTTGTATCTCTTATAAGTGAACTTAAGGACCACTTTTTTGATATTTGTTGCAATCAAGAAGGTCTGCAGTCTCTACCAGTCTCCATAAAGCATTAGAGTCGCAGTATATCTTCTTTCCCTTTCCCAATGAGCCCCGAGCTTTTGATTTTAGTTCACAATGAAAGTCTCCACATAAGAAAACCTTATAAGAGGTAATCAAAAAGGGCCGTAAGGTATCTAATAATGCTACTCTTTCTGCCTTAACCTGTGAACAATAGACATTGATCAGTCTACAGTCCATGTGTTTCCACAACCCATCTAAAATTAGTAATCTTCCGGGGATTAAATCTATTAATTTAATCAAGGTGAAGTCATAAGAATTAAACAAAAACCCCACACCATCGGCCGTCTCTGTGCCAAAGGACCAATAAGAAGGGCCCCAGAGCCATTCCTTCTGGGAAAAACCTTGCCTGGTCACTAGTAAACATCCATGTTTCTTGTCTGAAACATATGTCAATAGTATTTCTATGTACATAATCATATACTACTTGTCGTCTCCTTAAGCAATAAGCTACGAGGGTGTGTGGGTTATCAGGGGATTTACCACGGCTGGAGTGGCTTGCTACAGTGCAGCAAGTGGTGGTAACTGCAGCTGTGGTAAATCTCCTGATAACCCACATCCTCTGAGTGGCTTATTGTGATTATACCAAGGTTAATTTTTTTTACTATAATAAAATACAAATATTAAAGAGGTTGCTTTGTTTTTTTTATTTTTATTCCATTTATTCCTGTGCAGCAGATGATTCCTTGGATTGTATTCTCATCAACAGCCATTGGTTATCAGAGGATTTACACTGGTGGTAAACTGCCAGTCTGATGATTTCATTGGCTGTTCACTTATGTCCATGGTATAATTGAATTTAATAGGCTATAGACTTTCAATGATCCTACACTGAAAAGAGTCAGACCTTAAACCATGAAGTGATCAAGAATCTTTTTTCCATTTCTTTTTCTTCTTCCCTTTATACCCCATTTGGTGCTGAAACTGGGTGCTCAAGTCTGCTTTGGTGGACTGGGAATCCGAATCCTCACATTCCATCTCTGAATCCCCCCATTGTGTGGCTAGTACAGCAAAGGAATTTCCAGACTCAAAAGCTATTGGGGCCAGAGCCAGGGTGGTCTTAATATTCCTGGTTGATCTTCTCACCAGAAGGTTTGTTGAAGACACAGGGAGGGGAGAATGGTTACCATCTTCAGGTGGTCAGTGCAGCACACTGGTGCTAAAAGGGAGGGGAAGGAGGGGAGGCTGGGGGAGAGGTCTCAAACGAACCAGTGTTTTCTTGTGGTGGAGGAGTTGGAGGGGGCCTTCCCTCAGAGGGAGATGGGGTTGGCAGGCTAGGCTCAGTCGGATTATTTTCATGGTGAGAGACTGAATCCTGAGCTTGTTGTATAAGTAGGTCTGGACTCATACATGTAGCCTTGTTCTTGGCTGCACAGGCACATTCTGTGAATACATGGCCAGTATCCTCGCAGAGATCACACTTAGTGTGATTTGCACACGGGGAAAGCAATGTAATCAATTTCCCTGCAGTTATCACACCAGGGCTTGTCACAGGAGCTAGATAAATGGGTTCTAGACCCACACTTGTAGCACGCCCAGGGTTGCCCAGCATAGAAACACACACACCTATCGCGCCCCAACATAAAAGAGTTAGGGATATGTTCAGTTCCAGACTCCGTCTGCCTGAGTTTCACTTATAGCGCCACACCCCCATCCAGAACATCTCTGCATACAGAATTGCTTCAGGTAGACTTAACACATCACATTTCTGGGACAACCAATAAAATATGTCCGCCACATCGACCCCCTCATTCCGAAACATTACCGTTACATACTTAATCAAGGGTTTAGTTAATGGAATGACCAAGAAGGGGGTCCATGTGAGGGAGAACTTAACTTGGTTGTACCATTCCCAAAATAAATCTAAAGCATAAGCAGAACAGAAACTTACATCAAAATTATCCTCCCCGAAATGTTAATAAAAGCAAAGACTTCTTTTGGAGAGAAGTGCAGAGAGTCCTTCAATAACAGTTTGCCCACATGGTGCCTGTCTGGTCGAACATCTAGTCCTCCTTTATACCGAATCCTTACAGCATTCCTCTGTGGTGCAGCTTCTTTTTTAATTTTCGTAAATAGGTCTAACAACAAAAGTTTTTGTTGTCCCGGAGAACCTTGAGGTGCCTCCCCAGTATGCGGGGGTTGTACTTTGTCCACATCAGTGGGAGAATCCGGCTTCGCGCCCCGGCCTCTGGCCCAGTGACTGGTAAATTGGCTCCCTGCTTAGCAGAGCTTTCTGGCAGCCTTAGCTTGTCCTTGCTTTGCTTCTGTGCTGTGGTAACAGAATCTGGTGTTGCTGCAGGATATTCGGGCACCATTCAGGCATATTCTGTGTAAAATTAAGCTTGGGGTCCCAGTCTGGGGTGGGGAGCCATGTACCCTGGATATTCTGTGTCCATTCTGCCTTGCTAAGTGCTTTTTGAGGTGACCAGGGCTCACAGGGAGACACTATCAACTTCTGTAATGTAAAAGCTGCCTGTATTGCAGCTGTAGTAGTTAGTAGTGCCTTTGGCCTTCCATATGCAGAAATGGACCCCATAATGTCCGCTACAGTAGTTTTATTACTCAGGTGTCTGTTCGCTAAGGTTAATGCCATGCGCTTGTCCTTGCTCTTATCTGCAGCCCTTGTCTGAGGCACTGAGCTCCATTTTGAAAAGGAGAACACAGTCTCTTGCGTCTCCGATGATTTTTGGAAAATTAAATCAGCCCCTGGGACCGCTTCCTTTTCAGTTTTTTCCTGTAGGGTGCTATGGAACACAAACCCTGTTGTTTTAGACAAAGTGGTCAACCCAGAAGGCAGGTCACCACCTATCGTAGCGCTATCCTTGGCTCTGCTCCCCACAACACCACTGTTTCTCTTAATATCAACTTTCTTCAAATCAGCATTCATTTGTGGCTTAACAACAGTTCGAACAGTCTCTCCTCTAGGCTTTTGACACAAGCTTACCTCAGCTCCAGAACTGTCAGCCTCTTGGCTTTGCACATTAATTTGACCAGGTAAAGAAATTGGAAGGAGAATAGTGTCTGACTCGCCCAGCCTCGCAGTCACCTTTGATGCTGCCATGTCATTCATTTTGGCAAGCCCTTTGACAAGCGGGCCATTAGTTCTGACAACTGCTTTTCTTGCTTGTAGTAACGTAAGTTGTTCTGATAGGCGCTCCTTCTCTTGAGCGCTTCTATCAAGCTTCTCTTTTAATTTCAATTGTAATGCCTCCTCTGATGTAATACCAGCTTCTGAAACAGAAATAACTTCACGCTGTGCTGCAGATTTGCTTAAATCTTCCGTGGATACAAAAATCTCAGTCTCATCATGATCTTTATTCTCCAGGTTGTTTTCTTTAGGTACAGTGGTTTCTTCAAATTGCGGGTTAGAAGCCAGGGTCCACTCCCCCCCTTCCTCCTCCAGGATGTCCATCTCCAGCGGCAGTCCACTCGAAGTGGCCATAGCTCACAGTCAGTGCTCCCTCTACAGTTCAGTAGGGGAATTTCCCTGGTGCCCTGGCCAAATTTCCCCCATTCCTAAAAATACCACCAACAGCTTAATCTGGTTCAAAGTCAGTTAGCATTCATCTGTATCCCCCTCCCCCAGGTCGTGCCTGAAAATAGACAGAATTTGTCTAGTGCAGTGGTTCTCAAATGGTGAGGCCAGCCTCCCAAGGGAGGCCCGAAATTGTTCCAGGGGGAGGCCCAGTCAAGTCCGAGAATGTATAGTATTTAAATTTTAAGTTTTGGCTGTTTTGTGTGAAAGGATAAAACAAATTAAATCTAGATAATTGCAGGTGAATTTCTTTACTTATGCACAATTATTTGACCAGGAAGTCCCCATTGAGCCAAATCTTGTTTATAGGTGTGTATTTATATGTAAATTAATACCTGGGGAAGGCATGCTGAGTCAAGGCTTGTTTCTACAATAGGTAGTTATATGCAAATTAGTGACTTGGAAAGGCACACTGAGTCAAGGCTCATTTCTATAGTAGGTATTTATATGTAAATTAGTGACTGGGAAAGGCACAGAGATCCGATGCATTTTTTCAGGTGTGACCTGAGGAAAGGGTATAGAAAGTTGCTTAACAACAGGGTAAGAGAGAGAGAGATGAATTAGATAGGTTGGTTGTTCCAAACAGAGAAACAAGGACCCAAGAGTCAGAAAAAAAGGAGTGACAAGTATAACCTGGGGTGCCAGGATAGGGGAGGAGAGCAATAAGTTGAATAAAAAGAGAATACACTCAAGTCAACTTCATTAGTTTCACTTTATTCCTGGTGTACTGTGCAAAGTAGATTTTTTTTTCTGTGGGGAGGCCCAAGATTTTTTTCAAAATTTGAGGGAGGCTCGAAATCTTTTTCATGTCTTGGGGGAAGCTCACTATCATAAAGTGTGAGAACTAATGGTCTAGTGCACTTACCCGGTCAACAAAAACTAAATAAAAATAAATAAAAACTTGGAACAGCTTGCCAGCTTGAAAGCCATTATTTTTTTGAACTTCTTTATATGTTTTCCATATATAATAGCTCATTCCATACAATAATGTGGATATATTACACTCTTAAGTGCTATGATCCCGTAATCTGGGGGGGTGTCTAACAGTAGCATAGTAAACCTTGTTATGACCTACTATTTGATTCTTTACTATTGGAGCTAGAGAAACTTCCTGGCCTGGGTGTTATACCCCTATAAACCATCATAAAAAAACAGAGTTAGCACTTCTGTTGTTAAAAGAACAAGAATTATAAACCACAACAATAAACTAAAAAGAAAAGGAATTTGTGTGTGGCTGATTCTCTGAACAAGTTAATTATCTATATCACCATCACATCCAATGAATTCTCACTTTTCAATTCCATAAGTCACTTTTCTCAGTGTCCAAAATATCCAACCCCACGTGACTACTCCTTTTAATTTATATTTAGTACCCATGAACCTTTGGCCTGTGGCTGGAGCCAGGGACTGTGGCCTGGCCTGACCCTCCCCCCAGAGTAAGTAGGTTGGGTGAGAGCTCATCGGTGGGTGTAGCTTTTTTCCACCTTGGGGGCTATTCGGAGTGGCGCTGTCAGGGGATTGCGCTAGTTCTGGGGCCCTGACTTGGTGGGATGGGGTCGGTGCTAGACTGATTGCAGTCGTGTTCTGGTTGCAAGGCCTTGGTTGGACTGGCCAATTTACATCGCTGATGTGGATGATTTGCTCCCCCTTTTTTAGGAATGAAGGAAACTGTACTGTAATACCTGGACTGAGAAGTGTCGGAATGCTTTAGTGATTTGAGAGTTCAGTTGGTACTTGGCTACTTGATTGGTGACGTGGTGAGAGGGCCTCTGGATTTCTTTATTTCATTTTTTCTGATTTATTCGCTGTGGTGAGAGAACAGCATTTGGACTTTGAACTCTTAGGGTGGGGGTGAGAGCCCTACCTCTTCAAGTTTGGTATTATATAATCATTTTGTTGAATTTCATCTGATATTGACTCACTTATTTATTGTTATTTATTTTGTTTTTTATTATTTTATTGTTTAATAAATGGTATTTGATTTGGGTGGGATTAATTAAATTGCGTGTGGTAGTTATTGTCTTAATAATGTGCTGGGGAGGCCAAAAGACGGTCAGGCAGTATTCTCCAACAGGCTCAGGGAACTGAGCCCTTTTTGACTGCCCTTATTTTTCAGTAGAGACTTATAAACGCTGTCAGTCCCTCGGGATTGCCAGGAGGTGCAGGAAGGGGTGGGGAACTGGGCCTGTGGAGGAATGGAAAGGGGGGCATAAATTGGGGTGGTAGGGACCAGGCGATGCCCTGGGGTGAAATGGTGCCAGGACAGGGGTAATCCCTGTCTTGTTCCCATACCCAAGGGCCCAGCAATTGATGCTGGTCAGGAGTCGAGGTCTTCCTCAGCATCTCATCCAAACCAGGCATTGTTATGTAATGCCAGGTCCATCAAAAACAAGACAGCTATTATTGCTGATCTTGTTGAAATGGTGGATCTGGCATGCATCACTGAGACCTGGCTGGATAAAAAATGCAGGCCCTATATTGGCCTCTGTAGTTCCAGCTGGGTTTTCAGTGATTCACCACCCCAGGTTGTATTGTAGGCGTGGGGGTGTAGCCATGTTTTTTTAAGACTGAACTGGGCTTTGTAGGTGTTCCAGTGGGGACCACCCGATCCTTTGAGTGTATAATGGGAGAGGGTGTAGGTTGCAGGATACTCCTCATCTACCGTCCACCAGGTGATGAGGGTTTATTCCTGCAGGAGATTGCAGACTTCATTGTCGACATGGTTTTGGAGTCTCCCAGATGAACTCTCGCAGTTTGGTCAAAATCTCCTCCAGCAAATGACAATGCTGGGCCTTACACAGGTAGTTACCTCCACTACCCATATAGGAGGTCACTCACTGGCTCTGCTGTTCCTTCTGGGGATGGAGATCTCTGACTTGGGGTGGAACCAGTCGGTTGGTCTGACCATCACACTATAGGGTTCAGTTTTGGGGCCCTCTCAAATGGACCTACCCCTTTGGAGATGGCCCGGTACCACCCCTTAAGGGGAGTTACCCCAGATGGTCTATCGGTGGTTCTGGACCTATCGGGATTGCTGGGTGAAAGCACAAGTCCAGGGGACCTTGTACTAGCCTATAATAAGGCAGTGGGAGATGCCTTGGACTTGATTGCTCCTGTTCGTGTTTGACCACTCACTCTTCGCCCAAGGTCCCTTGGTATGATGGGTCCTTGAAGGAGCTGAGGTGGGTTGGTTGAAGGCTGGAGAGAGCTTGGCGGAAGTCCGGCCTTGATGCCAACAGGTTTAGATTGATGGAACACTATATGGGCTATCAGTCAGAAATCACCCGTAAGCAGACAGAGTTCCTATTCAGGGAGATTTCTGCTGCGCAGAATTGACCGGCTCAACTCTTCCGAACTGTTGGCAGATTGTGCAATCCAGTCTGTCTCCAGTGCAGCAGAGCTTTTTCACAAATGAAATGTGATGAGCTGGCTCAGTTCTTCGCAGATAAGGTTGCCAGCATCAGGGCCGGAATTGGCCCGGTTCTCTCTACGAGGGGTTGTGGAGGTCGACAGGAGGTAGTGAGCACTCGGTCTGTCTGAACAAATTTCAGCCAACTGGAATTCATGGACATTGTGAGGATTGTCCAGACTTTGCATCCAACCTGTTATAGTTTGGATGTGGGCCCAACCCCCCCTGTTAGTGGGATGTGTAGATGTTTATTTATTTATTTAGTTTTTGTTGACCGGGTAAGTGCACTAGACAAATTCTGCCTATTTTCAGGCACGACCCGGGGGAGGGGGGATACAGATGAATGCCAACTGACCTTGAACCAGATTAAGCTGTTATCTGCCTGATCCTAGCCGAAATTGTATGGAGATCCTTGGAGAGGGGAGTATTTCCAGACCCCATAAAGGGGAGGCGGTCATTCGACCACTCCTTAAAAATCCTCCTTGGATCCCAATGATCCAGCTAACTACTGATGTGTCTCTCACCTTCCCTTTGTGGGGAAGGTTATTGAGAAGGTGGTTGCGCTGCAACTGGACAATCACCTTGTAACTCATAATGTCTATGAAGCTCTTCAGTCTGGTTTCAGGAAGAGGCATAGTTTGGAGACTGCCCTTGTTCGGGTACTTAATGATCTCCTAATGGCGAGAGATCGAAAGGCTCATACCATCTTGGTCATTCTTGATCTCTCAGCAGTCTTTGACACTGTGGACCATGGGGTGCTTTTGGAGACCCTGCAGCTCCTTTGTGGACTGTCAGGTACAGTCCTGGAATGTTTTTTGATCATTCCTCGTAGGCAGGTCTCAGAGGGTGGTCACTGGAATTTATTCCTCTGACACCCTCCCCCTGTCTTGCGGGGTGCTGCAGGGTTCCATATTGGCACCCATGTAGCTTGCAGTGTATATACTGCCATTGGAAGATATCATCAGGTGATACGACTTGAGTTTTCACTGCTATGCAGATGATACTCAGCTATATATGTCCTTTGTGCCTGGACAGGTTGATGCAGTCTCTGTCTAAATAGCTGCCTCTCCGAGATCAGAGATTGGATGAGCTTGAGTTGGTTGAGATTGAACCCGGATAAGACTGAGGTGTTGGTTGTGGACCCGGGTCGCCCGGGGGTGGGTTTTGGGGCTGGGCACATGTCGGGACTATGGCTTGATGGTGTCCAGCTCGTTACCTCAGATCGGGTGCGTAACCCAGACGTTATTTTTGATGACGGTTTGACCCTAAAATCTCAGGTGTCAGCTGTGGTTAGATCCTCATTTTACCATCTGAGGAATATCGTCCGGGTGAAACACCTGGTTCCACTGGGTGACCTTCCAACATTGGTCCATGCCTTCATTACTACCTGTCTTACTACTGCAGTGCCCTCTACTTGGGGCTGTCTGGGGTTGATATCTGCCACTTGCAGCTAGTGCAGAACGCTGCAGCCAGGCTGTTGACTGGCATCTCTAGGACCAGTCACATTATGCCTGTGCTGTGCGAGCTGCACTGGCTGCCAGTTCAGTGGCGGATCACCAACAAGGTAGGCTTGCTTACCTTTAAAGCCCTACATGAACAGGGACCCGACTACCTGAAAGATTTCCTGATTCTGTACTCCCCCAGTCGTCCTCTCTGATCTGCCAATGAGGGATTGCTAGAGATTCCCAGGGTTCTTTTAAAAACTTCTGGAGCTCGCGCTTTTTCATTTGCAGCACCAACCCTGTGGAATTCTCTACCTTGTCGGTTAAGAGAATGCATGATCGTTAGTAGTTTTAAAACTATGTTGAAAACTTACTGTATTCATTTTCTTTGCCTTTTCCAGACTAATTTTAAATAATTTATCCTGCTGCTTGTTTTTTAAATCTTATATTTATGTTCTGTACAGTGCCTTGATTTTGAAAGGCACTTTATAAATAAAGTATTAATTGACTGATTGATTGAACCTGCTGCGAGAGGATCAAGGTGTCTTCCAATTCTTCAATAAACATCATAAATGGAAGCCAGGCCCCTTTAAATTTCTCTGTCTGCATGCGTAAGTCCGCTGTAATTTTTTCCATACTGTAAATACCTTTAATGATGTTTACCCAATTATGTAGTGAGGGTGGTTCTGGGAGCAACCACTTCCTTGTGATTACTTTACTAGCTGCCGCCAGCAGCTCTCCAGCAAAGGATGTGTGGCAGTTCAATCATCTCCCTTTGGGCAACCTACCTAGTATCAGATGTTCAAAGCCTGGGTCTTCTTGTAGACCCACCATCTGACTGCATCTGTGCCCCAGCTCCTCCCACGATGGCTGTATAACTGGGCAGCTCCAGAAAATATGGTAATGGGTGCCCTCCTCCCCACATCCTCACCAACACCTGTCCGAGTTATCTTGCATATAATGTTTTGTTCTAGTAGGGGTGAGAAAAAATCTTCTTGGGTCTTCCATTGAAACTCCCTCCAGTTATTTGATGCTGAGATATGGAAGACCCTTCCCAAATGGACCTCCAGTTCCGAGGACTGAATGTTAGCCCTGCTTCTGTTTCCTAGGCTGACTGATGGAAGGGTGGGGTATTTACCTGCATTGTATACTTGCACCTATGTAGATATATATTTATTGCTAATTGCCCCTTCTGCTGCCCATATAATCACAAGTGCCAAGAGGTGAGGACTCCCCTGCATCTCCCCCAAATGAGTTCCTGATCTAAGGAAGGAGACAACGTGTACATAATGGTAAAAATCTGTTGGTTTCACCTGAAATTCTTCCTTAATCTCTATGAATGACTTAATAGTACCTTGCTGGAGGAACTGTGAAAACAGAGTCAGGCCCTGTCTGTTCCACAAAGAAAATGTCTTGTCTGTTTTGGGTGAAGAAAATTGAGCACACTGGGTTATTGGAGTGCAGGATGTTATTGACCCCTCTATATTCAGGTCTTTTTTGACCATCCCTCATATTCTATACAGTTGTTGGTCCTTGCATCTGTAGTTTTAACTTACTTAAAGTTTCAGCTGGAACTTCAAAATCCTCCAGTGGCTATGTGCCATAATTGCTCCTGAGTTCCTGGGTTACCCACACATTGTCTGGGTCCTGCCTTTTGTAAGCTATCCAGAATACCAGTTGAGCCATCTGATAAGATAACTCAAGATATGGAAATCCTATCCCTCCCTGTTCCTTTTGTCTTTGAAGGTCTGACCATTTTATTCTGGCTGTCTGCCCCCAGCCCAATACAAACTGATGTAGTGCTTTATTGATTTTAGCCCATCCTGCTCTTGGAATATTCAGTGGAGGAGTCTGAAACAAAAATAAGAATCTGGACAAGACATTCATTCTAATAAATTCTACTCTGCCAAGCAATGATAAGGGGAGTATTTCCCATCTCTTAAGATGTGTCAGGATCTCTTTTATTAGTTTACTATACTTGACCTGATACAGTTGTCTCAAGTCGACTGGGATATACAGCTCCAGGTATCTAATTTGTGTTGTAACCCATTTAAAAGGGATCAACTGCATAAGGCATGGGGTTCGTTCAGATACCACTGACCATAATGACCTCTGTTTTGTCTTCATTTATTTTGAATCCTGAGATTTGGCCATATTGTTGTAAGATATTATATAAAAAAGGAAATGTATTACTCAGATTTCAGAGGTATAACATTGTGTAATCCATGTACAGTGATATTCTGTTCTCATCTTCCCCATCTTAATTCCTTCTAAACCCAAATGAGACTGTATCTTTTCTGCCAAAGGCTCAATGCTAAGAGAAAAAAGTATAGGGGACAGTGGACATCCCTGTCTTGCCCGTCGTTGTATATTTAGGAGATCGGACACTGTCCCATTAACTTTGACTCTTGCTGTAGGTGTTCTACAAAGCATCCATAACCATTTAAGGAACTGTTCCCTAAATCCAAACCTTTCCAGGACTAACAAGAGGAAGTCCCAGTTAAAGTGGTCCAATGCCTTTTCTGCGTCTATAGCGGTTGCTGTTTGTTGGTCCTTTGCCTCCCTACCTTTATGAAGAATATTGAAACATTTCCTGATGTCTGACAGATGATGGTCTGGAACAAACCCTGCCTGGTCCGAGTGAATCAGATTCTGTATAATTTTATTGACCCTGGTGGCAAATATTTTAGTGAAAATTTTTGAATAAATATTTAATAAAGAGATAGGTCGATAAGAGCTGCATTTATCAGGGGGCTTATCCGGTTTGGGGATTACCATTATAAATGCACCTTGTCATGATTGAGGTAAGTCTTCCTGCTCATCACGAAAATGGAATACCTGAGCTAAAAGAGGGGTCAGTTGTCGTTGGAAGGTCTGGTAACATTCTGCATTAAGACTGTCCAGACTAGGTGATTTACCAGTATGTATGTCCCTGATGGCCTGTCCTATTTCCGCCTGGGTAATTGGCGCATTTAGCATTTGCTTTCTAATTCACTTATTTGAAATAACTTTATATCCGAGAGAAGTTCCAAAAACTTTCCCAGAGCTGTGGGTGTTAGCACGTCTGAACTATACAGAGTTGTATCGTAGTTTTTAAAAGCTTCCACAATAATTTTAGGCGTGAATACGACTTGCCCTATATTCCCTTGACCTTCCGAAATTCACCTGGCATATTGCTCAACTTGAGTTTTACTCAAACAAAATGCCAGAAGTCTACCCCCTCTGTTTCACTGCTCGTAATACTTCTGGTTTAAATATCGTAATATACCCTCAGTCTGTACATCCGGATCCAGGACAGGAGTCCGACAGTATTTCTGTCGACATGCAACTCAGTGACACGAACAGGTCGACCACATTCTGCAGTCAGCTGCGGTTTGCTCTCGTTTCTTTGTTTTCTTAGGGGCTTCACCCCCAAACCCCACGTGGGGGCTGTGCCTCCCACCCCCACTTAAAGATTCTCAACTCCAGTCGGAGCTGATTGGGGGTGCAGGGGCCCCTGACAGAGCAGCACACCGGGTTCAGCAGGTCTCCCCTGCGGCTAGGTGCTGTAGTCGCTGTGGGGAGACCGGCTGTGAAATGACGCTAAGTAGGGGGTAACGTACATTCCGTAGTGCTTGAAGTTCCTTTTGATCCCACTGCAGTTCTTACAACAAGGCTGAAGACCCTGATTTTTTGTGCTCCTGTTCTAGTTCTCTCGCTTTCTGCTCTAATTTATTCTGTTTCTCTGTTCTTTGTTTTTGGAGCTGAGCGGCATATGATATACTGTAATTACCCACCAGAGGACAGCTTTTAGAGCATCCCATTGCTATCTGGGTTCTAATTCTGTTTTGATTATTGTTTTGATAATCTGTAATTGCCTCCTGGATTAAGGCCCTAAACTCGTCTTTATTTTGGAGGGAGGTATTCATTCTCCAAAAACTGGTTTTACTCCAGTCACCCAGTTGGAGTCCTAGAGTGACTGCTTAATGGTCTGATGTAACCTCGGATGCATCTGACATTGCCTGATTTTGTAGAAACCTGGTTCACTCCCCAGGAAATAATCTGTTCTTGAATATGAACCATGTAAATTTGAATAAAATGTATGGTCCCAGGTATGGCAGTTAAACACTCTCCAAATATCCACCAATGCCAGCTCCTCCATTCCTGCCCTTACAGCTCTTCTCATAAGCCTGTTTGTTGTATTGGATTGTGAGGACTGGTCACATTGAGGATTTACTACACAATTAAAGACCCCCCATTAAAATCATGCCTTCCACTAAATTGGCTGTTTTAGAGAAGACTTTTTGAAGAAAGGCCGGCGTGTCTGCATTGGGCACGTATATGTTAACACTGTGTACCATTTGAGAAAAAACTGTGCCTGAAACGATGATCATTCTGCCATCCTTTGTTGTTTCCTCTTTTAAAATCTCCAGCAGCAAGTCCCTGCATAGTATTATGGTTAACCTTGCTCTCTTACCTGATGGGTGCGAGGGAGAGACCACCTTACCCACCCATTGCCTGTGCAATTTAAGATGTTCCCCTTCAGAAAGTCTTGTCTTCTGTAAAAAGCATATATCCGTCTTTAATCTTTTTAAATAAGCCAATATTTTTGTACGCCTTGCAGGTGAAGTAATACCTTATTCATTCAGGGTCATTAGTCTAATGGAACCCATTATAGGAAAAGTGGTTTACCAATCTCCCCCCCTAATCCCAACACCATTGCAGAAGTCCCAGAGTTTGGCCCCCCCTTTGGGCAGCCACCTGGGATGTTCACAAGATGCCACCTTTTCATCTAATCTTTAGGGGCCACACTTAAAATTGTAAAAAAAAAACCCAAAAAAACACACAACAGGTGCAGCCTTATGTATAATCAAATGCATCATCAACCAGGAAAAGTAAACACATTAACGTCCAAGGTATCTTGAAGTAACCGCCCCGCATGAACAGGGGTAAGTAGCAAGTGCTGCACTGCTTGCGGATGTTGGCAAGCCTGACCAGTGCTATCCATTAGTCAGTAGAAGGCCACTGTTTCAAAACCTCCTTGAAAAGATTACTAAGGTCTGAGGCACGGTGCAACTGCAGATAACATGTTAATTTTTCTTTGCCTGGAATTGGCTGAGAGATTTTAGCAATTATTTTTAACAGACAGTAATATTTATGTATTTTCTTCTTATTTGTTTTATTCATAAGTTAAGTTATACGAAAATGTCTATTGGTATTGTTTATTTGTGATAATTATTGTTTTGTTAGATGATTTAATTTGTAATATGTGTTTCTATGTTGTTTTAAATTATAGCTATCTGTAGTTGCTTGTGTGGTCTTGTCCTTTTGCTGCTGGGGGGGGGGAGTAAACACTAATGCCACATTTCCCTACTTTTGTGGGGTTAAGTTAAACCCTACAGTAACTGATGCATGAACACAGTTTTTCTCTCTGTCTCTGTCTGTCTGTCTCTCTCTCTCTCTATATACTGTGTATATATATAAATATATATATTAGTCAGTGGTTCCCAGAGTGGTGAGACCACTGATATGATTATTGATGGTGCTAGCTACAACAACTCACTAACCATCGCAAATGCATTTTACCTGTATTTTTCAGACCTGTCTGCTTTCACCTTGACATTCCCCCCCCTGGTGGAGGTGATAATGGTGAATGGGTCCTAGCACCGTCACCACCCTACCCACCCTTTCATTTTAAGGCTGTGATGGTGCAAGAGCTGCAGAGATTGCTCTCGGGCCTCTCCCCCTTCTCAAGTGCTGGCCATGATGGGTTGGAACCGAAGCTCCTCAGTCTTGGTGCTATTAAGATTGCCCCCCTGGAGGCCCATATCTTCAACTTGTCCCTATCATCTGGTGTTATTCCGGACATATGGAAGGTCGCCAGGGTGGTCCCAATCCTTAAACAGGGGAACCCCAAACTAATAGAAAACTACCGTCCGATATCCATTTTGTCAGCGGTCAGCAAACCTCTTGAGAAGGTTGTGATAGGGCAACTCTCGGGAGTACTTGCAGTCACATGACCTATTGTCACCTGTGAAGCATGGCTTTAGGAAAGGGCACAGCACATCCTCTGCCCTTGTCACTGTCTCTTCCTGGATCAGGGTGGCTATGGACCAGGGCAAACTCTCTGGAGCTATCTTTATAGATCTCTCCAAGGCCTTCAATCTTGTTGATCATGCCATGCTCTCTACTCAGCTTAGATCCTGTGATCTGTCTCCTGAGGTGCTCAGTTGGTTCTCCAACTATCTACACGGTAGAAAGCAACTTGTTAAGTATGAGAAGGAGCTCTCGGGCTCTATTTCTGTAACCATGGGTGTCCCCCAAGGCTCTGTTCTGGGGACCCTGTTCTTCTCCATTTTTGTAAACAATCTCCCCACTGCCGCTGTTCACTGTAAGCCAATCCTCTATGCAGATGACCTGGTCATCCTGACTCACTCCCCGGAGATAGGGGTCATAAATTGCCACCTGAGTGAGTACTTGGGGAACATTCAATCCTGGATCTCGTCCCACAAGTTGGTTCTTAATCTAAAAAAAAAATCCAGGCCATACTCTTTGGGTCTCAGGCCAATATTAAGGCCTCCCCTGCTCCGTTATGTGTTTTTGGTCCCGACGGTGTCCCAATCCCTGTTACTGACAAATTTAAATACCTTGGGGTGATGCTGGACCCGCAGCTTGACCTTGGCTGCCATATTCAGAATACATGCAAGACTGTCAACTGCAAACTGGGTCTGGCCTACAGAGCTAAAAGCAACCTTACTCCTGTAGCCCGTATTGCTCTTGCCAGAGGTGTGCTCCTCCCTTCGTCCTGCTATGGGCACCTTTTGTTTGCCCGCTCCTCCAAAGCTCACCTCTCTAGGTGGTCTACTGCCTACAATGTCTGCTGCTTTGCTCTGGCTGCCCCCCATCTCACTCACCATTGTGACCTTTATAGCAGGCTAAACTGGCTCTCCCCTTCAAATCACATAGACTTTGTCCTAGGGTGCTTCACGGGAAAGGTCCTTGGCACTGACACCCCTCCGGGGCTGGCGAAATTCCTTGTCCCGGGTGCCTCCTCATCCTATTCCCTCAGGTCTCAGAGGCCTGCCATCCTCAAGATACTGGCTACACGGACTCTAATGGGAGGTAGGGATTTTGCTGCGTGTGCTCCCAGACTGTGGAATGCTTTCCCTGCCCAGGTCCACTCCTCCCACTCACAGGTGTGCCTTCGCTGTACCCTATGGAACCACCTCAAACTTTCTTCGGCCTGTGGTTGCCCCAAACCCCCATGATCAATCACAGCACTCCTCTCTCCTGGATGTATTCCTGGACAAAAGACTCAACTCCCTGATGTCTTTAAAGGGGCACTGTCAGCTTGTTCCCTTCGTTTGGAGGCATACATATACAATGTAAGTTCTGGTACAAACCCATTCTACACATGTTGTAAAATACATGTAGCGATATGAAAAACGCAGTTTTGTACCTGTTTTGGTCATTTTCAACAAAAGTCAACATTCCCTCGGCCCGATCAAAAAGTACCCACCACCGGAAGCCTCGCTAGGTTCAGAATGCGCATCAGGCACGAGCGCAGTCATGAGGCTCAATTTTTTACCATGCCACTTGTAATTATAGGATTCCCCAGTGAATTTTATATGCTGAATTGGTGGTGGTATATAAAAGCCAAAACCGAGCACTGAGAGCAACGCGTTTTAAATTTTTAATCCTGACCCAAAATCCCACGGATGCATGAGAGAGGCACATACAAAATCCCGCGCATGTGCAAGACATATGTCTCTGTCGCGATGCTGGGATTTTGGGTCAGATTAAAATTTAAAATGCGCTTCTCAGTGCTCGGTTTTGGCTTTTTATATACCACCACCAATTCAGCATTTAATAATTCACTGGGCAATCCTATAATTACAAGTGGTATGGTAAAAAATTGAGTCCTCACCGCGCTCATGCCTGATGCGCTTGAACCCAACGAGGCTTCCGTGGTGGGTTCTTTTGATCGGGCCGAGGAATGTTGACTTTTTTGAAAACAACTAAAACAGGTACAAAACTGCGTTTTTCATATCGCTACATGTATTTTACAACATGTGTAGAATGGGTTTGTGCCAGAACTTACATTGTATATGTATGCCTCCAAACGAAGGGAACAAGCTGACAGTGCCCCTTTAAGTTGTAAATAGTGTTGTATCTGATGCATCTCTAACTGTACCTCTTGTACTGCTCTTAGTTGCTACATGTGTTATTCTGTTGTGTACATACTGTATAAAACTATGCCTTACAAAGATTTGTAAGCTGTTTTAATCTGTATCATGTTGTCCTCACAAGACTTGTAAACTGTTTCTAATCTGTACCATGTCGTCCTATGTATTTAAATCTGTAATTCCTGTACTCTCCCAGGTCATACCTGAAAATAGGCAATTGTCTTGTCTAGTGTACTTACCTGGTTAACAAAAGCTAAATAAATATATATATATATATATATATATATATATAAATATTTATATGTATGTATGGATTTTATAATGATTTGGAGTGGAATAACTCTGATTTATCTCCATTAGTGAGTGGTAAGAGTCATAACTCCTGACTGGCGAAGCCACAACTTAGTTATGAACCTCTTAATGTGTTATTCCACTGTATTCCATTATTGTATTTGATACTATTGTTGATGTTTTTTTATTACTGTTTTACTTTATTTTAGCTTACAACTGCCTCATTTTACTATTGAAAATTATCTTTCCAATCCACTGTTCTCTGTGTTCTGTTTCCATTTTCTAAGTGGAAATAACATGCCCTAAGTAAAATAATGTGTTCTAAGTGACAAAAATAAATGTATCCCATGATAACATGATTTATTTACCCAATTTATTCACCACTGGTGTGGTATATATAGGGGACATTCCACAAGAAGTCCATGAATAAGCTTTTTATTCAGTTAGGAATGTTGCCAATAATACTGCCTAGCAACAAGGGGCATTTACATCGAGGAGCAAGCAAAACTGGCATAATACTAGAGTGAATAAAAGGCTTATCCCTGGACATGCTATTGTCTAACCTGTTTTTACCATGGGACTAGTTATTTTCTGATGTTCAAATCCCTGTATGATTTTACTCTTGATTATTTTTTTAAATGTACAGCATGTCAGAAGTTAAATATAGGGTTGATGTGGTTACATCCCATTGGCAATATGTCATTAATGTAACAAGTGTTTTTTATTGACTGCAAACGACTTTGCTAGATGTGTGTAACTGCACTGGTCTGAAAGGGTGCAGAAGCACTTGTAAAAGTACAAGGATTCTGTGGCACAATAAACAGTTCCAAGAGAGAGTAACGTGTTATTTCTCTGGAGGGCAATAACAGGGCAGAATAACCACATTTATTCAGTCCTGTTATTTATCTTTCGCTGGCTACAAAACATCTGCACCACTTTCTGACATTATGGGTGGCATATAAAATGTAATTAAAGTATTGACTTTGGAGTCACGTCTTCTCTTTCATCATTTTTCCTGCTGTTGCACCATAGGGGTGCTCCTCCACCATGAAAACTTTCTTGGTTTCTCTCAAGAGAGGGTGGAAACTTGGAACCAGCACTTGCATTGCCAGTTTCAACCATCAAAATACGGATTAGCTACTGGCCTCTAAGCAGCAGTTTCACATATTGGCTTAATTCTCTACTAGTTAGCTAAACATCTGCTTGAAATAGGTAATGGGTCTGTAGTGAGGACAGTAATGCATTGGCACTGAATGCCATAATTTGGACCATGACTGCCATATGTCCCTCACCATTTAAAGACCTGGGATCCCCAAATTCCAAGCCAGAAGTGGCTTTATGATGGGGGATGCTTGTTTAATTTTAAAATCAGAGCAGAGTCTGTTGTTTTCAACAACACACATTTTTCTTCATAGTAACCGTGGATATTATTTGTATTACGATGAGAAATTTGGTTTTGAGTTGAAGTCAGCACTTATTTTACCAAGTTGCCCAGGGTTAAAAACGATAGTCTTTAATTTGACTTCTTACAGGAGTTTGTTTGTGAAATTCTTAAAAATTTTCATTGGTCTGTACATTTGCAAATGGATATCTAGAAAGCCCACAAAGTATCATAATGGGCATAACCGGGAAGGATAGTTTATGGGCTCAAACTTCAAAGTCAAGTATGGTTACGAGCAAGCTCCAGTAAATATTAGTTTATCTTCAAAGAGCTAGTATACTGCTGGAAATTAATATTTACTGTGAAAAGCAATCAGCTGTACTTTTTTATATCTGAGATACATTTTCTTTTTCCATTTGCTAATTAGAGGACTTTCTGCCTGACATACTAGGTGTGATGTGTGGAACAGTACTGTCTGCCTGGAGGTTGACATATCTACAGTAGTAGTAGTTGATTTGGTAAGTTGTTTCCTGAATTCTCTGAAGATCTCCAAGGAAATTTTCATGAGACTGTTGCCTTTTGCTGCAACATAGGAAAGAAACAAAATCTCAGAGATTTTTTCAGTAGTTATCTCCTGAAAATCTTAGGAGATAACATACTAAATTGACTGCTACTACTGTGTGTAGTTCTGTTCCTCGTCATGCCTCATCAGTCTTGTGGTCTTACTGACTGTGACATCAGAGGTATTCAGGAAGAGCCAGTCATCTGCTACCAGATGAGTCATTTGTGGTGTCACAGTGAGGGAGGTCACAGTACTGATAAGATATAACAAGCATTTGTCAATGCCGAATGTTTGCTTGCTGGCATTAGCAGTGAAAGTGCAGGAGTTAGACAGATGTAGTATAGGAATGGCAGTGAAGTAGTGAACTGACACTGACTCCACCCCCACCTTGCAGAGATGGACAGGCATTGAGGTGTGCCTTTGGGTCATCAGCCGTAACAGTCACAACATTTCACCTCACCATACCCTGCAGACGGTGACAAGTGTCGAGGTGTGCCTTGGGGTGTTCGGGCTTTACACTCACCTAATTCCATAAGGAAATATGCTGAAATGGGTGCAGTACAGGAGAATGGTGTGAATTCTGGGGCTGAAGAGTCCAAGGTGCACCTCAATGCTTGTCACTGGCTGCAGGGTGGAGGTGTGGGTGGAATGGCATGAGCAATACTGCCGAGAATCCCAAATCACACCCCTGACGCCTGTCAGTCCCTACAGGGTAGGGCGTCATGGTCGGAAACCCTAAGGCCCTGGGTGTTTCTTGGTATTTTTATAAGTTTTCAACATGGGTTTTTTGTGACACCACCACACGAACAGTGACTATCAGTTTGTTAGCTGAAAGATGATTTTGCACAGTGACTGCGCCATTTGACGCCACAGGTGCAAAAACACATTTCGAACATGATGGGGAAAATGACAGCTGTACTGTTCATGAGGAGGTGTAAAAAATGGTAATGTTGAAAATCTGGAGTGAAAATATGAAAAAACTGGTGAAGTCAGGAGCTTGCATAGAAACTGCAAAATGCACACCCATAATGCAATTATTTGGGGGATGTTTTGCACCAGATTTTCAATGTAAGCATTTAGGGACCTCCACTCATGTACAGTGTTACTGTGATTTTCTTAATCTGTCCCAGACACTGATTTCCCACAGCGACTGCGCTATTCTGTGCCGGAAGTGTGAAAACACATTTCGGCCAGGATGTGAAAAATGACAGCTGTACTATTCCTAAGGATGTGTGGAAAAATGCCAATGTTGAAAATCTGGAGTAAAATATTACAAATTTGTGAAGTTACGAGGGTGCATAGAAACTGTGCAATGCACGCTCGTAACACAGTCATTTTATGGACTTTTGGGACCAAATTTTCAACATAGGCATTTTAGGACCTCTGCTCATGAACAGTGTCACTGTGATTTTCTTAATCTGTCCCGAACACTGATTTCCCACAGTGGCAGCATGCAAGACGGTCATTTTTGGGAATTTCTTTCATCACATTTGCAATATAGGCTTTTTGAGAGCCCACCTCATGAACAGTGACACTGTTGTTTCATTAATCGGTCCTGAAAGGTGATTCTGGCAGTGACTGCAAAATCACCTTTCGGGACCAAATAACCAAATGACAGTCACAGAATTCATGAGGTGGGGTCCCAAGAACCCCATGTTGAAAACATGGTGCATAAATTTGAAAACATGACCGAGATATGCACCAAAGTTGAAAAAAACCCTATTTATGCCATTATACATCTTACCGGCATTTCTTTAGTTCACGGTCAGCTTTGAAGAGTGCAGACGTGTTCCCGCTCCACCGCAGATCATCGTGCCGGCTCCGGAGGTAAGTATGGGGTGAGGAATGGTGTGGGAAGGGGGGTATGCAGAGGGTGGGTGCAGGTTGGGGAAGGGGGCAAGACAGTCAACGAGGGACCCTTTTTCTTTTATTACAGGTTTTTATTTTACAAAGACGACGTGGGACTTTTGCCATGCTTGGGTGGGCTCCCAACATGGCACCTGGAAGTTTTGAAGGGGCAGTGGAGCCACCGGGGGATTGGGCACCCCCGTTGGCCATATGGTATGGAGGGGGAACACATGAGGAAGCTGGACTTTTGCCACTCTGATTTGGGCTCCCAGCATGGCATCTGGAAGTTTGTTTTTATGGGGGGCACTGGAGCTGACAGGGATTGGGCATCACCAGCAGACATACAGTATGCTTGGGGGGTCTGCATGAGCCGAGGATTGTGCACCCTCTCGCACACAACAAATGGGGTGTGGGCGTGGTAGATATGTTACATTATAGTCAGTGGTGACGATAGCAATTTGCATAATGACGCACGCAGCATGCAAATTGCCTACACGTTACCACTGCTGATTGTAGCAGTCATTTGCTTTCAGCTTTATTGCACTGCATCTGAACTGCTGTCATAGACTGCTGGGGCATTCATTGGTGCGCTGCAGCTGCGCCTGCAGAAATGCTCAGGGCATTGGAAGGGAGGGGTGCCACATCTACTATGGTGGCACTATGTTTCTTGCACATGCGTGCAAGCAAACATAAAAAGAAACACAACCAGATCTGTCAACTGCCTGGTAAAGCACCACTCAACACATCACAACTGATACTGTCAGGAAGAAAACCTTTTGTTAAACATAAGGAAAAAGAAAATACTTCAGAAAAAAGTAAGCAATAAGGCATGACAGGGTGTGCATTATGGTGGTATAATTGCACACCTCAGATGTGTTGTTAGGCATGAGGCACAGCCAAGTGCCTTTACATGCACCTGAGAAGTGTGGTTATATCACCATAAAGACACACCCTAGAGTGCCTTATTGCTTTTGTAAAATGGCATTTAAATTCTTTCAGACCTGGTTAATCAATAAACATTTGTTTTTGTCCATTTTGTTACATAATGATATATGTAGTAACCAGGCAATAACAAGAGGATATTCTTCTTTGCTAACTTTTTTAGAAAACTGAAAATTTGCAAATACAGTGCAGAGCAGTTAAAAAATTTCATTGTCCTTTCTTAGTTATTTACTAATGATTGGTTAGTGCCTAGTTTAATTAAAAACAATCCATTATATCTGTCATTGTCATCTGTTAGCACCCTTTGCCAACTGTGAGAGGCCTTTCGGCACCATACAATTCTGCTTAAAGTTGGACCAGCATAACATTCTGTGGTGATTTGCATATGCAGCCCATGATGCTTTGCATTGTGTGAGCATGTGTGATTTTGTATTTTCTTGAAACTTGGCTTCCCAGCCAAATGCCCTTTGGGGTAACCCTTGCCTCAGTGTTTGCGCACAGAGGTTCTTTGTCCATTATATCTATCTATATATATATATATATTTTGCTGAGACATTTCTGCCCCTTTTGCATGTACAGTTTTTTTTCATATCAAAAACATCAATCAATCAATCAATCAATCAGAATCTTTATTTATCCAGACTAACATCGTTGAGCAAAGCTCATTTACAAGATGGACCTGGTTATATAGTCCACAGGTTTCTGTATTTCCTGTGAGGGGAATAGAGAATCAGTTTTTCAATTCACAGCCAAACAGTGATTTTCTCAGTTAGCAGAGGCTAGCAACAGATCTTTCAGCCAAGGTTCATAGCTAATGTGGAGCTGAGTTACTGCTGAGTGGGAAGGGGACACTTAGAGAACAGGAGCTCTCTCTGAGAGCCGTTTAGCAGGAGCGAGATGGAGGGGCTCTGAGGAGAGGAGTTTTGCCATTGGTGGAGTAAATAGGAGGCAGAAGGGGCAGAAAATTGGATAATCTATGGGGGGATAACATCTGAAAGTTACTTCACTTAGATCTGCTAAAAGACCGCTGGAGAAGCAGAGCAGAGGGCTCAAGTGACTGACACTGCTAGGTATCCACATTGATTTTTGTAGTATTGGCTGGTTGACTTGATTTTTTTTTTCACAGAGGAACTCGAGCTATAAGAGGGGACTTAAACCAGATTGGCTTGATTATTTCTGCTGGCACAACAGACCAAAGCGGAAACAGCATGGCTCTATACAGAGGGCTTTACTTAGGCAACTAGTTGGTGAGCCGTCTGAGGGGGCAATACTACACCGGGTACTATCAAACAGGGATAGTGTCACGGAAGCCACCGTGAGGAGTCACCTGGGGATGAGCGATCATCATGCAGTATGGTTCGATATAAGAACTGGCCTAGAAACAAACCGCATTAATACAAGGGTCCTGGACTTCAGGAGGGCAGATTTCAAAAGGATGGGAGAGTGCCTAAGGGAAGAACTAGCAGGGTTAGAGAAAAAGGAGGGGGTAGAGGAGCAGTGGGTAGATTTAAGGAGAGCCATAGAGAAGACAACAGACCTTTGTGTCAGGCAGGTTACAAAGAGCAAGAGGGAAAAAGCCTCTTTGGTTCTTCAAGGAAGTAGCAGGGAAAATAAAGTCAAAGAAGCTAGCCTTCAAAAGGTACAAAACAACACGGTAAGATGAGGACAGGGAGGGTTACCAGAATAAACAAAGAGAGGCAGCGAAAGCAGTTAGGAGCGCTAAGGCACAGACAGAGGAGAAAATTGCCAAGTCAGTGAAAAAGGGAGATAAAACATTCTTTAGGTACATAAGTGATAGGAAGAAGAACAAGGGAGGGATAGTAAGACTAAAAGGGGAAGGAAGGGAGTGTGTGGAAGAGGACCAGAAGAAAGCAGACATATTGAACAAGTACATCTGTTCAGTATTTACAAAGGAAGGGGTGGGCGACAGGCCACTTAGAGGAGATAAGGGCATAAATGGTACAGGAGTGGATACTAGCCCTTTTTTTGAAGACGAGAGTCCTCAAGGAACTAAAACAGCTAAAGGTACATAAGGCAATTGGGCCAGACAGAATTCATCCCAGAATTCTGAAGGAACTAAGCAGTGAGCTCGCTGAACCTCTGGCGGCTCTGTTTAATGTATCAGTAAATACCGGGGTAGTTCCAGGGGACTGGAGAAAAGCAGGTGAGGTCCCACTCCACAAAAGTAGAAATAGGGAGGAGGCAGGGAACTGACTCCAGTGTTGGGAAAGTTATGGAAGCACTTCTAAACGAAAGGATTGTAGAATACCTGGTGACAAATGGATTGCAGGATCCAAGTCAGCATGGGTTTACAAGGGGGAGATCTTGCCCGAAAAACCTGATTGAATCCTTTGACTGGGTGAACAAGGAGGTGGATCAGGGAAGAGCAGTGGATATGGCCTAATTAGATTTCAGTAAGGCCTTCAACACTGTCCCTCACAGACATCTGTTAAACAAGCTGAGCAGCCTGGGAGTGGTAGTAAAATGGGCACAAAGTTGGCTGAGTAACAGAAGCCAGAGGGTGGTGGTAAATGGAGTTCACGCTGAAGAAGGCACAGTAACCAGCGGGATGCCACAGTGGTCAGTACTGGGACTGGTCCTATTGAGTGTCTTCATTAGCGACATCGCAGAAGGGCTGGTAGGGAAAGTATGCCTGTTCACAGAGGACACAAAAATCTGCAACATAGTGGACACGGGGGGGGGATAACATGAGGGAGGACCTGAAAAGACTGGAAGAATGGTTAGGGGTATGGCAATAGGATTCAGTGCCAAAAAGTGTAAAATTATGCACATGGGGCATAGGTACCCATGGGCAACATATCAACTGGGAGGGGAGGAGGTGTCAGCAACAAAGCAGGAGAGGGACCTGGGTGTCATCATATGCGATGACCTGAAGGTAGCAAAGCAGTGTGATAAGACAGTAGGTAGAGGCTAGTAAAATGCTGGGGTGCATAGGGAGGGGTATCACCAGTAGAAAGAGAGAGAGGTGGTGGTACCTCAGTATAGATTAGTGGTGAGGCCACACCTGGAGTACTGTGTCCAGCTCTGGAGGCCCCATCTCAAAAAAGATATAGATATGGTAGAGGCAGTACAGAGAAGGGCAACCAACATGGTGCAAAGACTGCATCAGAAGCCCTACAAGGAAAGATTAAAGAATTTAAATATGTAATTGCTAGAGAATGAAAGGGAAAGGGGAAACATGATAGAAACATTCAAGTACCTCAAGGGGATTAATAAGGTACAGGAATGGAGCATTTTTCAGAGAAAGAGATGCTCAAGGACAAGGGGCCATGATTTGAAGCTGGGGGGGGCTCAGAGGGGATGTAGGGAAGTACTTCTTCATGGAAAGGGTGGTGGACGTCTGGAACAAACTTTCAGCAGAGGTGGTGGATACCAAAATGGCAATGGGATTCAGACACGCATGGAATAGACACAAGGGAACATTAATAACGGGGCTAGGAGGGGTAAGGCCGGAGATCAAGTAGGATCTGTGGTAATACAGTAGTTAGGAAATTGTAGGGCAGACTAGGTGGACAAAGGTGTCCTGTTCTGCTGACATCTTCTACAGTATGTTTCTGTGATTGAAAGGGGACTGCATTTTGAGAGCTGGCAAAGCCCGTAAGCAGCCAAAGGCAAGTTACTACTAGAGTGTGAGGGGTGGCAGGAGACAACATTCTTTGTTAAATGTGATAAGAAACAGATTTTTACATCTCTAGATGCCCTCTTCATTTTCTTTGAGTGTCTCTCCAATATTCTGATATGTTTTGACTTTTTTGTTATATAAGTAATTTATTTTTTGCCTGTGTAACTCTGAATCCTTTTTCCTCAGCAGCTGCTATTCTCTCTTTTCATACTGCCTGAACATTCTAAGACATGAGTAACACCACAGGCCATTGAGACGAATAACATGGAATGGTGTATCGTATGTCATGGAATGTCTTAGAAATATGAAATGACAGAGCAGCAGTTGGTGTGGAGAATGGGACTCTATGTAGGTCTGATGGCACTCAAAGCTAGGGTATTTATTTATCAAAAATTGGTCAAAACATATCAGAATACATAGCTGTCCTCTCTGAAACGGCACAGACATAGTGAAGACAGTCCAGGCGAGGGCAGCTAAAATGGTGTAGGATCTGCATCAAAAGCCCTTTGAGAAGAGACTAAAGGACCTCAATATGTACACCCTGGAACAGAGGAGTGTGTGTGTGTGAGTGTGTGTGTGTGTGGTGGTGGGGTGATAGAGATTCCAACCTGTCTGAAACTAAACAGGCTGATCATAAATGTGGCTAAGATACAAGCCATGCTGTTTACCTCTCCCCCAAAAATAAGGAATTGCTAGCCTCCCCTCCAGATTGCTTGCCAAGATGGGTCCTTGCTGGAGGCAGTGCAGTTCTTCAATTACCTCGGGGTCACCTTGGACCCCACACTTGACTTCAGCCTGCACATATTGACAACATGTAAAGCAATCAATGCCAGACTTGGTCTGTCATACAGAATTAGGCAAAACTTTACTTACTGTGCCTGCCTGTCAGTTGTGCGTGGTTTACTGCTCACCAAGCTCATGTACAATGTTGCGGTTTACGCACCCTCAGCATCTAAGCTTGCGCTGAGGAGGGTGTATGTCACTTACAACAGAATTTGTCGCTTTGTGCTTCCTGACAGCAGATTTACCCATCACTGTAGTCTATATGAGAAGTTGAATTGGCTACCCCTCACCAAAGCCTTGAGAGACCATGTGCTAAGAAGCACTGTCTACAACATATTAAGTAAACAACAACCGCAACAACTTGCAATGTGGCTGCCGCTACATCACAGTCCATACTCACAAAGATCCTCAGATTGTGGACTGCTTGAGATACCCAAGTTGAGAACTAACCTAGAGACCCTTTCGAGAGAGCATTTCGGTTCTTTGCACCCAAATTATGGAACAATATCCCAGCTGAGACCTGAGACTGTGCCACTGCAGGGCGTTTCAAAAAATCCCTTTGTAAGTACCTACTAGGTACATCCAAGTGCAGATGTTAACTGGTGAACTGGTTACTGGGGCTGTAACCCGCTTTAGAGTATGTTTGCTACTATGGCACTAGTATTAAACAGCCTTTGCACACGGATCATAACGCTGCTTATATTGTTATATTGTTTTATCTTGTGTTTTGCTATGTGTCTGTCTCTCTCTCTCCTTATTGTATATAGCGCTTGCCTGTTGGTGGTGAAACACATCTTACGCCACACCTGTTACCTTGTCCTAATCATTTGCATCCTGTCTACTGTCTACCTTTATCTGAATATATGCCGTACATTGCTGTATATTGTAAACTCTTCTGGTGTTGCATCACCTTTGTTAGAAAATGGGCTTTAAAAATAAAGAAAACTGATTGGGTGGCATGGGGTACATTAACTTACAGTGAGAGCCCTGTAAGTTAAAAGTGCCAGCCATGACAAGCCACTGAAATATCATACAGCCCACCCTGCTTTCTGATTGGCAAAATCACCATAGTCAAAATATCAACTGTCTGCCATTTTTGTTCCTTGCTAAGCGAGAGCTGCTGGCCTCCAGAGCTGTTGTACTGACCAAGCTCCCGGTCATTTTCCGTTTAATAAATAAAAAACATAAAAAAACAGCAAAAAAAACAAGAAAACTCTCCAGTGCAGTGTCTCAGATCAGAACATTAATCTTACATTTTCCCTGTAGCTGACTGGCGCCGCAACTCCACTGTCCTAACGCTGATCCATAGAACAGATAAACGAGCTACCGGCGAATGACCCATTACCTGCAAAGTACAATTAACGTCACACATTTAAATACTGTTACAGCGCTGCTGTAATGAAAACTGTAAAATAACTAAAATAATATTTTACAGCCCTATTGCCTCCTAAACTCCTGCATCTCCACTTCCTGTTTTTTCGTACCAGGGTTACGTGCCTAACAGACGCACATCCCGACAGCTAAAAAAAAAAAAAAAGCCTCCACAAAGAGCAGAGACCTGTCTTCTTTTTTTTCTAAACAAACTCCATCGTGTTCTCTTACAGGTGCCAAACTGGAGAGGGGCAGGGAGAACATAAAGAGAAAAAGAGAATCGTACAGTGATAGCGGGGGAGGGGGGCGGACAATACATAAACAAAGGGACTGTTTTATCAAATGAAACGTATTTTTGTCTTTTTCATTTATTTTCAAAGTCATTTCGTGCACTAATTTAGTTCTTAATTAAAACTAACACAGGAGCCCATTTTCTAAGCATAATAATACCCTCCAGGGTGGGGGTATCGGCAATACCGGACCTTCCAGGGGCTATAATGCCCTCTGCCTGCGACTTCTGGCCTCATTACGCTCCTGGGCGGTTCAGTATTGCCCAATACCGCCCACCCTGTCGGGTATTATTACTTGCTTGTAACTCTCCTGGGTCATACCTGAAACCAGGCAGCTTCTGCCTAGTGTACTCACCTGGTTCACAAAAACTAAATAAATAAATACCTCATAGGGGTAAGTAAGATACAGGAGAGAAGTATTTTTCAGAAGAAAAGGTGCTCAAGAACAAAGGGACATGATATGAAGCTGGAGATGTGTAGATTCGGGAGAGATGTGAGGAAGCACTTCTTCACAGAAAGAGTTGTGGATTCCTGGAACAGCCTTACAGCAGAGGTGGTGGGGGTGAAAACAGTGGTGGGGTTCAAGAATGCATGGGATAAGCACTAGGGAATCATAGTGGGAAGGAAGAGCTATGGATCAGGCACGGTCTGCGGTAATAGTGTAGGTAGGGAGAAATGGGCAGACTGGATGGACCAAGCAGTCCTTATCTGCCATCAAATTCTGTTTCTATGATTAGAAAGGAAAACAGGAGGACAGTTAACTATCCAAAAGTCATTTTCTATCATCTTTAACATGCCAGAGAAATTGAGAGGGATTAAGGAGATTGCAATTGACACTTTCATTTACACCTGCACTGGATTATCCAGGTCCACATGAATGGGAATAATGCTCTCAGTATGCTGAACACCAGATTCAGATTTGGATACAGAGGCTTCCATCCATATTAAAGAGGCAATTAACATTGCAAAAAATCTATTTCAGAGGTTTCCTGTTCTGATAATCAGGTTACCATATTAACAAGGCATGGATTAGCCAGGTCTGACTGTATTTGACTTAAGTCAGATAACAATAAAAAGAATTTATGTAAAAAAAATGAACATTTGGACCTTTTATTGAAATCTGTTTTCATTTTAACTTTTAACAACAAAAAGTAGTTCATAATGTGGTAACCGAGGGTGGAGGTTAGCTGAAAACAATAAGACAAATTGAAAACCATGCGTGGCACCTGTTTTTTTTTATTTGAAATGTTTTACTTCATTTCCATTTCAAACCAATACAGGTATTTTAATGATATTGCAATGGAACGTATTCAAACCTCTTGAACCAGCTAGGTTGTTTGGGAGGTTTAGATTTCATCTGAAAACACAGAGGATAATGCATGGGGAACAGGTCATAACCAGGCTGTAATTGCTTTGAGAGGTTGCCAGGACAACTATGTAAACCTTGAGAGCGAAGCTTGAGAGGTTTACTTGGTTGTCCTGGCAACCTCGAGAAGCAATTTCTGCCTGGTTATTACCCGTTCCCCCATACAGTGTCCTATATAGTGCATGGGACACTATGTAGACCTTTTCCATTTATACCCAGAAACATTTACAGCTTAACAGAGTACATAAAAAAGTACCTGAGGCAAGACGGTAATGGGAAACAGCATTTATTGTAACCATGGCTACAACAATGAGTAATGTTCATGATTGCCAAGCATGAACGCGGTAATAATGAAATAAAACTCTCTGATTATTTTTTAATAACATACCAACAACAGTAAAAGCGACTGTTAGCCAGAAAGCTGAAAAAGTTGTTCAGCACTGATAGAATAATAACAAAAAAAAAATGCCCAGGAATACGGTTGGGTGACAACATCACATGGGTCCATAGAAGAACTGCTCTGTGGGCTGCATCAGTACGACAGGAAGCTCAGTAGGCCCAGGGATTTGATGAGGCAGGACAGAGGAACTAAGCTTCTGGTAATGCCTGCAAAGCAAAGAAAAAGGCAACTTTTTGAGGGACACTTAAAAAAATTATTTACTTGCCAAAAGACGATCAGAAAATAGCAACTTCCTTTTTAAGCTTCATCAAGTTTGAAAGCGGAGCCAGAGAGGAGCGCATGCAGATTGCGACTTAGAATGTTACATTGAATAAACGTTCTGATTTGTTATACTGTTGGTATGATGTACTGAAGATGGCATAACAACATTTTTATGTCAGACAGATAGTATAACAATGCTATATTCTTGCTGAATTCAGTTAATAACTACCCTCTCCCATACCTTATATGATTCAAATGTATACACTTTCATGAACTTTTGAAATTTATTTAAGCTGTTTGGATCTGCTTCTGCCTATGAAACTGTTTCCGACCGTTCCTGTCTTTGTTTATACAGTATTATAAATCTAATTAATTGTTCTTGAACCTAGCAATGCTTCTGGTTGGCTACTGGACTGGTCATTAATGTCTTAGAAATGACCGATCCAGCAGCCATTTGATGCGGAGTGGCGTGTGTGACTTGTGCCACACAGTTAAAACCTAAACAAAACTAAGAAAAAGCACAAACGAAAGTTGTTATTATGATTAGACTCACAACTGCGATAAAAACATTGAAGCCAGTCACTTCTTTGGATTAATGACTGACTGGAGGGATGTGGCCCTTGGCAGCACCACGGCCACCCATCCATTCCCCCAACCAGTCATTAATCCCTTAAAAATTACCACCTTCTCAGTCATTGCTGCCTAATTATTGTCTCCTTTCCTCACCCTGTGTATTTTTTCTATGTCTTTTCCCACATTCAACAGATGGAATGTTTACCTTTGAATGCAGGGATTCAAAATTCTGCACAATTCCACTGATAGAATGTTCCATCCTTTCCCAACATTCAGCACACACACACACACAAAACAAAGGCCTCATGTGGAGCCAGAGCCTCAATGTTATCTGTGTCAGGGTAATCAGCAGAGATTCCCCGGTAAGCAGGCACAGTAAAGATAGGAGGAGTATTTTTCATTGTCATCAAAGGAACATTAGTAATGAAAACTATAAACAATACTTCATTTGTTGAATTTGTTTATTTGTGTAAGGCGAGAGTAATGGTCAGGAAAACAATACTGAGTTCATTTGTTTTGTTTCATTTTTAAGGTTATTTTTTTTTGTTAGGACCTAGTTGAAAGTCTTTAGTAAGTAAAGATGGCAGCCATGTTTGTGATGGTTGATCAGTTATGAATGTAGGGGGACTGATTTGTTCATTGTGTGATGTGGGTGTTAATAAATCTGGTCAGGTTTAGGAACATGTATTGCAGTATGCTGTAGTAATGCACTGTCACCTGACTGGTTTTACCCAGTTAAGTTTCTTTGATTTTTAGACCTATTTTATAAAAAGTAATAACTTGTTACTTTTAAAAATGAATAATTTCTCTCTGCCATTTTTGGTGCTACTAGCTCCATAAAACAGTGCCACCACCCTGGTCAGATCCTTCCTGATAATACTGTATCATTGTAGTAAGTATATTGTACTTGGACATTGGGAAATTTTGAAATTTAATCTGTTTTCAGTTATAGCTAGCACATCTGGGTTGATAAACATGAACCAGTATCAAAATTCATCAAGTTTGTGGAGTATGCTTCTGTTATTGTGCAGAAAACATCTATTACCTATTATTATTATAGAATAGGTGGAGAGTGCATAGACTCACTAGGTACGCACCACCTATTCAAATTGCACTTTAAAAGTACTCTTCTATCTACCTTGGCTTGCAGGTGTACTTCGTGACTTAAGGAAAGGGCTGGGTTTAATTTTGTCGGCCTTCTCATCCTATCTACTGAGAGGCCAATCCGCTTGCCTTACAGCAGATTTTCATTTCTCATTTGTATGGATGGACTGTGTTTTTCACCTCCACTTATATGCTGTTCCTTTTGCACACTGACTCATTTGATGGAACTGTTTGACCATGAGTACTGCTTCCAACTTTGTTTCTTCTTGTTACTTGTGTATTGTATGCTGAATCTCATGTATTGTATTTCATGTACTGTGTCTCATGTATTGTATTCCATGTACTGTATGTGCCATCTGTAAGGCCCAGATCATTCCTGACAATGGTCTCTGGGACCAGTGTCCCTACCTGGTTATCAAATTAATAAATAAATAAACTAAGTAAATTATTTACATGAACAATGTTCAGTCCTTTGCTGTAGGATGGTATGCTGTTGCTATGGTGACAACTTTATCGCAACCATCATTACAGTGACAACAGCGCCAGGTCGCTGTAGTGTTGGCGAGGGACCCTGGCACTGCTTTCTGGGGGTATTGTACCCCCTCCCCAAAGCAACTCCGATTCAGAGTTGATTAATTTAGTAGTGGGGGTGTGGGGGGCAGAAAACACAGTCTGAAGTGACTCCCTTTATGCTGACTGCAAATGCGGTCCACATAAAGGAGTCACTGTAACATCGGTTGACAACAAAATTGTCGACCGACTGTCATGGATCCCTGCAGGACCAGTCATTAGAGCAGATAGAGAAATTGTTGCCCTGAGATGAGAGTCTAGGTTTAAATCAAAAATCTCCAGATAGTAATATTAAAGAGAAGAGCAGGAACTTCCTACTGGAAGAATGGCATGTGGAAGGCCCGCCACAGTGATATCCAGAAGAGCTGTTGCTATACAGTTTAAAGGAGAAAATGAAACAGAGGTAAAAGACCTTCACTAGCTCTCCCAAACTAAAGAGGTACTTAGTTATTCACTTTTGCCGACCATCTTCTGTGCACTATGCTTTTCTAATCATGAGAAGGTTGGTCACGGTTGTTGCTTGCAATAACAGAGGGTTGTTCATATGGTTAACCAGCCTGGGCAGATTGTTGGAGCTGGGCAACTAATTCTGTAATTCTGAATTATCAGTAGTCAGGTAGTTATGTTTTACTGCCCCACCCTGCACCAAACACATGATATCTGAGGCATTACCTTCTCTTTGCCACTAGACAGCAAATGATTGAGGTTGCGGCAGTTTCAATTTACCCTCTGAATATCTGAGCTCACAGGTCGGTTCCCATATATTGATGTTTACACTTGTATAATGTATACACATGTATACGTGATTACAAATTAAACGTTAACTTATGAACTGCACAAAATGTTCTTCAAGATTATGTAACCAGCTAAGCATATTAATTCTCTTTATAATACAGCATGGTGGTAGCCAAAGACCCATCCCAATATATCTAGATATAGCATAGGAAATCCGTATTCATTTCAGTGGGATTTCCTGTGATATATCTGAATATACTGTATTGTATATCCAGTTATAAAATGGTTTAAATCAATCAAGCAACCCAATGGATCAAAACTAGTCACATGGCCATGCATTCATTTTTCAAGGTTCAGATATTACTTTTTTTTTTTATTTTGTTTTAACCTTCCAAACTGTTTAATGAGCACAGTAACACACTCCATGGTAATCCTATAAATTACCACACTTTCGAGGTCGTTTAAGGCACTCACGTCACCTCATACCTCACAACCCATCTGGGGTGTGCAGCAATTTAACAATAACGTGTACATATTTATTGGGAATATCTCGGGCTACCACTCTATGGTGAACTAAATTCCTGTATATGCACTAGAGGTGCTGCAAATTTTGAATTCGTCAGCGAAGTTGACGCAAATCTACATTATTCACAATTCACAAATAATTTGCAAATGCAGCGGCAGAACTGACCACTTTGGCAGATTTTGTTATTTTAAGAAACCTTTCACCACCCACTACGCAGTGAAACCACCCCTTTCCCCCATCCAAGAACATAAAAGTAAGACTATACCCTTTTCCACCCCTTCCGCTGGCACCCTCCACTATCCTCTCGGTGCACATGACATCTTCGCTCATGGCAGTTTCAAGGTAATCCTAAAGATACTCCTTCATCTCCCTCCACCCAACTTTCACTGTTCTTGATACACTCAGTCCTGCACCCAGTCATTTTCTTCTGGTCCCCACCATCCTCCTTCCTCACCAGCACCCACAGAATCAATTTGCAGATAAAGAAAGTAGTTCCCATGGTGAGTGTTCGCTCTGTTCAGTACAGACTTCCATCTCATACATGGCATGAATGAATAACTGGTGACATATTTGCTCCTAGTAAAACCTGATTGGTTGAATTTTCAACCAATCAGGTTTTACTACGAGCAAAGACATCACCATTCATTCATTAAAACCATTACAAGTCGGGAGTTGGTACTGAACATAGCAGATGCTCTGCACCAGGGGCCCATTTTCTTTATTTGTAGGTAGATTTTGCAGGTGCAGGTTGGGAAGTAGGGTGATGGGACCAGAGGTGGTTGGGTGAGACTGGGTACTTGTATCAAAAACAGGGGACTTGGTGGGGAGGTGGGGACTGTATTAGTACATGGGTGGGGGAGGGATTATCTTTGAAACAGCTGCAGCATTGTTATGTTCACCGAGGCAGGGGAAGAGGGTGCCAGTGGGGTGTTATGGAGGGTGGTATCTGTCTTTCGATACAATTAATCTTATTTGCCAGGTGAAATGGCCATAAACACGACACAAATTTGTCCAATCTGGCTGGCAAATAACGTAAATTACAGTCCCCAGCTCTGTGAATTTGGCAACTTTGCACATCTGTAATAAGCACTGCATATTTTAAGCCTGTATTTGTTCAGTGTTTATATATCTCCTCAAGAAAGATCATATATGATAAATGAATTACATGCAACCCATGTGAAGGGTGTAATGCCATCTCAGGGCTTTGGGGATGAATCTAAATAACTCATAACTATCTACAGATACCCTTAACCCTTAGAAGACTGTGGACGTATATATACGTCCAGAATTTATATACGTTCACACATATTCAGTTCTCAAAGGGTTAATAACATTGCACTCCTATTATGTATGGTTTGGTATATTTCTTTCTGTTTTTGTGTGTATACCTGGTATATAAAAAGGGTGTATCAAACAAATTGTCCTAATTAAGAATAATTATTTGATGTACCCTCTTTATAATCTCCTAGCCCAACAAGTTTTCAAAGTGCATCTGCCTTTCTGAGTCACCCATAAAACATTATATATATAAATGTATACATAACTATAGTCATGTAGTGACCTTCATGTTTGTTTTCATAATTAAAGAGACAAGAAAAGGTATACTGTTTAATCATATATCAACCTACATGTGTCAGCAGCATCAACTACTTTAGTGATTGCAAAGGAGGTTGGAGAAACAAAGACTACACTTCAACCGTTTACTTGTGACATTATTTATCCCCCTTTGATATACTGTTATTATGAACCGGCGATCGTAAATGGAGCAAGCCGATTGGCCGAGAGGGTTTCGAAGCCGTGATGATATTGGGCTACATCATCACGGCTTCAGAAAACCTCCGGCCACCAGCCTGCTCACTCCCAGTGCAGTGTTCTTCATCTCTCGCAGTCCATAGCCAGTCAGAGTTTCAGTCGGTCATTATTTAAAAAAAAAAAATAACATTCTCACAACTGTCGCCCACAGCACACGCTCTGCAAAGATAAATAAATCTCCCTCTTCTTTCTCTGACAGCACCAGCTACTTAATTACAGAAAACTGACCCCCCGCCCTCGCTGTCATGCTGCCTCGCGCCAAACAGCCAGAATGTACAACCCGCTCCTTCAGAACACAATCGCGCTAAATATAAACTGTAATGCCTTACCATCTCACTTTCCTCAAAAGCAATGCAGGTAAAACACACTAAATCCAGACATAAAAAACAACTTCTGTTATCTTGCGGAGCCGCGGTGCACATTGGTAGGCAGTTTATCGTCCACCCACATATTTTTTTTTTTCGGTTGACATCGCGATTCTTCAACTCCTCAAACAAAAAAAAGGCCAAAAACTAGCTTCAGTTACTCCATAACAGACAACGTGGTCGAGCAAACTAAACTTCGGGGAGGGGGCACCAATACTATGGGAATGAAGACTTTCTAACAAAATCCACATGCAACACCACCACCTACTGCCCAAAACGTGACCTACACAAACTTTTTTTTTAAATGTGTACCTACTCACCTATAAAAACAGCATTAAAATATTTTAAAATTTCTTTTTTTGCATTAAATGCCTAAAATATCAATTGACCCAGTTCATAATAGCAATAAGGCACTCCAGGGTGTGGTATATCATGGGATATCGTCACTTCTCGGGTCGTTGGACGCACTCGGCCTGTGGCCCCGTGCCCAACCATCCGAGGCGTGACGATATCCCATGATATACCACACCCTGTCGTGCCTTATTGCTTAATTGTATCCTTGCATGTGTAGCCAAGATCTATGGAACCTGTAAAAGAACAGAGTGATTTACTATTATGTACAAGTTGAAAAGACAGAAGTTAGGCTGGTATGCAAAGAATAACACCCTTCGACGTGTCCAAGCATACTCTGCTGTATGGACACTTCTGGTGTGTTGTGAAGCATGAGGCATATGCCGAGTGTGTTCAACCTCTGGAGAAGTCTGTATATCAGAACATGCCCGTACACCTCATAGGGTGTTTTTCCATTTATAAAACAGGTCTTAAATTGATTTGTAAAGTGTGAACAGTTGTTTACTTTAACAGTCAACTTACCTTTACAGTTGGAGTAATGTCAAAAAAATAAATAAGAAAAAATAAATTTAGTTCTGAACTGTCTAGGCATGCTGTGATAACTGGACAGTCAGGTGATGCCCTCAGCTAATCAGATCTCTAGGATTTCGTCACCTATTTTATAAGTAGGATTATACACATATATTTTTATATAACCTACAAGATAAAAGGGGTATTTCAGTCATCCTGAAACAATATTAATACGCTATTGTGATTCAGTATGTTATAATATCTTTTGGTAATGCACTGTGTCATAGTACATTCTTTCAGTTACACAACTGAACTCCGGCAGCACCTTTGCAAATGCCCATTGTTCTAATGAGCAGTCTGAGAGTAGCAACATACAGAATAAGCTAATCACAGTGATGTACAAATGGAATGTTGTGATTGGCTAACTTCTGAATTCTCCCTCTCAGCACCAAGCCTAATAAACTGAAACAGTGAAAAATGTAAACAGATAGCACCACTACACAATTTCTTATTGTAATCCAAAAACATGTGTCTGTATAAACAGAATATGACCTGGCCTGACCAAACATATCACATTTATCTTAATTTGAGCCAGTGATATTAAGATCTCTCACAAGTGCCGAATGTCATTGGCCTGTTATGAAGACAGATGTGGTATTGTCAGTCAAACCATTTCATATCCTGTATTTATTATCTTCTGATACCTATGCAGGCCAAACTTTCAAAAGTGCCAGAAGAGTAGCGCTTGTGAGGATAATTAGTGACACATGTGCTACACTTTTAGAAGCATTAACTATGAATACTTGAAAAGATTATAATCATTAAATAGGCTTTAGTATACTCTAAAATCATTAAAAGTTGGAAAAAGTCTTAAAGTTTGCCTTTAAAAATGTCATGAATTTTGAAATGTATTTTAAAAATATTATTACTATAATAAAGCAATATATGAAAACTGCATATACAGTGTATTAACATTGCGCTTATGACAAGTTTTCATTAAAAAAATTTGTGTGTTGGCTCCTATAGGCAACTATTTGATGTGGGCAGTCCTCCCCAGCTAGCTGAGACAGGAGAAAAAGTCTTACTGAAGTCTTAGGACACATCTCTTCCCAGACTCCTTCAGTCTTCGTCATCCTGTCCTGACTGGTAGACAGATCCCTGCTCTGCAGGGATACTTTTATTCTCAACAAGTGATTTTTTTTTTTTGTAAATCATCTGAAATGTGTCCAGTTCAGGTGTTGCTGTGGGACCTCTGCAAGCAGCAACAGCACAGAAGGAAGTCTTCAGGAACTACTTTGTCTTTGCAAAGGTTCATGTGCACGTTTAGGAGCCCTGTGTTGTAGTACCTTGTAGGATTACTGTAGCCCACATTCTCCTTCGGGTACCCTGTAGGGCCTAATTTTGCCTTCCCCACAGAAGACAAGGTGCAGTCTTGGGGTTTAGGCTAATGGAGTATTGTTCCATGTGTAGGCTTAGGAATCATGGGCTGCAGTGCCTGGTAGGGCTGCCATAACCAGTACTGTTCTTGCGGTGCCTCGGAGGACCAAAATTTAAGTTCTAGGATCATGACTTCGGTTCAGTATCCACACTCTGACATTTCTGCTGGAGACAGCTGAGTCATGGGAGTCTTCCAACTAAGGTTCTTTCACCACCCAGTTGGTTTATCCTCTGGCTCAGCCCCATGATGTTAGATCTTTCTTTATGTTGGAAATGTCTACTTGTTTGCAGCTCTGCATCCATAGTAGGACATTGTTTTCAAGCATTTTTCTTTGGTGAATTTTCAAATGATAGTTTAATCTTTCAACATAATTGTTGTTCTCGAGTCTTCCCATTTTGCTGTGTCAAATGAAGATTGCAATGGAATGGCAGAAGCCCGGCTTTAAATTCTGTACCAGGTGCAGGCAGAAGATGTCAGCCATGGATCCACATGACACTTGCATCTCCTACTTGGGTGAAGAGCACAATGTCATCAATTGTTCCAAATGTTGTTCTATTCTGCCGTGCTCTGTGGAAGAATGGAAGGCCTGACCCTTCATAGGTACAACTTAGGATCGTAAAACAACCTCAGCTGTGGCGGGGTTGACAGTGCAGCTAGTGGTCCTTGAAGAGGAAGTAGCAGTGTCTGTGGCAGGGACCTCTTCAGTCTTGGGGCTGCTCTTGGCTGAGGCCATCGTCAGAGGGTCTTTCTCAGATGAGTTCTGAGAAATGTGTATGGCTCTCCAGACCTTTAGGGAGAGCCCTTTCCACCACAACAATCACTGCCATTGCAGGTCATGAATCTAGAAACAATTTAGCTTTTACCACTGCTTCGACTCCCCCAACTGCTCAACATTGTCCAGCAGGATTACCACATGAACCTTGATCTGGCCCTTTGGTTGAGGACCAGGTAGAGGTTTGTGTGGTAACCCTGCTGGACCTTTTGACCTGGACTTTGGTTAACCTACCAGTCAAGATATTTTTAGAGCCAATTGACTGGCTGTTGGAGGAGGGCAGGAGGAGTCCTGCACTCAGCCAGGAAGATGAGGACTCGTTGATACCACCAGCAAGTTACCTTGGGAGTTGCTGCCATCCCTGGTCATGCCTCCTAGGCCTTTATTGGTCTTACTGGGGCAGTTTCAGTGCTAGTGGTTGAAACCCAAGTTTGCTGTTGAGCAGAAAGGGAGTGGGGTGGCAGAGGTGCCTTTATGGCCCCTCCACATCTGCAAAGTGACATGTTGAGGGATGCCATTCCCCTTCCTGTCCAGTCCTTGTCCCAGCTCCAAGTCAGGGAGACTGCATCACTTCTTCCCACAATGGTCCACTATTACCTTGAACAAGTTGGTCCTAAAAGTGGTAGGCAAAGGGTTGCCTCTGGATTTTGAGACTCTCCCACTTACTGACTCCAAGCTCCTTGGGATTCTATGTTTTATGCACTAAAGGCAGACATAGCCCAGCTCCTAGGGTGGGATATGTGTCCAGGTACTTCCTGGTTCTGAAATGGATGGGGGCTGGTACCCCTTACTGGACTTACACAATCTGAACATTTCATGTGGAAGTGCAAGTTCTGGATGGTCACACTGAATCATATAATCGCATGCTTGGAGCAGGGGATATGGGTCTGCTCCCTGAACCTCCAGGATGCATTCTTCCATATCCCAGTTCATCCATCCCATTACAGGTCCATTTGGTTCAGTGCAGAGGGAGTGATGTACCAGGTCCAGGTTATGCTTTTTGGCCTCTCATCTGCATCAAGGGTCTTCACCAAGTGCATGGCAGATGTAGCGGTCTTCCTGCAGTACAAGAGCATTAGGATATATCCCTACCTGGACGACTGGCTGATAGCTGGTCCATCTAAGGATGCTGTGGAGGGGTCCAGGGATCTGGCCTTCCAGACTTGTGAAGACATGGGCCTTCTGGTCAAGCCTGTCTGAGTCCAAACTGGTCCCCTTGCAGGTGATCAAGTTCATTGGGGTAGAACTCGACTACCTGTGGGCCAAGGCCAACCTTCCAGCGAACCAGGCATGGGATCTTGCCTCCTTTGGAGAGAGATGGGAAAGCAGGCTCCACTCGCTGATGTGCCTCAGGTCAGTACAACACTTCATTCACAAAAAATAAGGGCACCATTCACCACAGAAGTAATTCCAAAGTTGTAACGTTTATTGCCATAATACAGCAAAACAGAAACGGTAACAACATGTGCCATATAGGTGCAACCCCTCTCTTACAAGGCCAGATTTCCTGCATCTGGTGAGGCTTATGGTGGTTTCTACCAGTGTGTTCTGTTAGGCCTACTGGAGATGTGCCCTATGCAGTGGGAGTTGGGCCATCAGTGGCCCCACTGCCTAGGTTGCCTTGGCTAGCTGGTCTTGGTAACCAAGCTAGTGTGGTGTGCCATTCAGTGTTGGCTGTGTCCTTAAAATATGGAGGAAAAAATCCTGTTTGTCCATCCAGAACTGTCCGTCATGTTCATGATGGATGTGTCTCTCTAGTGGGGTGGTGAGCTTTTCTTGGGAGACCACAGGGCCCATGGTTTCTGGTCACCCCAGGAGAGCCAATACTACATCAACCTGCTAGAGTTCCATTCAGTGCATCTGGCTGTAATGGAATTTGCTCCATAGATTTTGGGTCAGGTTATTCCGGTTCAGATGGACAACATGAGCATCATGTTCTACTTGAATAGGCAGATTGAGATGCTGTCCTTTCTCTTGTGTCTGGAAGTTCTCCATACCTGGACCATCATGTGCAGCCTACAGGCAGATCTCCTGGCAATCCATGTCACTGGAGATCAATCCATCTTGTGGATGCTATCAGGTGGGTCGTGGAGATCTCACATTGGTGGTTCCTTTATCAGGAGTTGGTAGGCCACCTGGGCACCCCTCATTTGGGCCTATTTTTCTTGTGGGAGAACAGAAATCTGAGGCTGTTTTGTGCCCACTCCCCTCAGTCCAGGACCCTGCAGGGGGATGCCTTCTCGAGGCCCTGGACTTTGGGCCTTCTATACGCCGTCTCTCCCTTTCCCATAGTTCACGGGGTAGTGATTAAGGCCAGAAGGACAAGGCGTGGATGATTCTGATAGCACCAAATTGTCCCAGGCAGTTCTGATATCTGGATTTCTTCAGCCTCAGCAGCAGGCTACTGTGGCATTTGCATCTCCACTTGACCTGCTGACCAGACAACAGGGAACAGTCCTGCACCTGCACCTTCAGTCCCTATACCTCTCAGCCTGGTTCCTGAGTGACTAGAAATCCAGGCTTCGAGATTCTCAGTAGCTGTCCTTCATGTGGTGGATGCATCCCAAAAGGAGTCGACTCGCAAAACCTATGCGTTCAAGTGGAAGAGATTCTCACTCTTGTGCCAGGGAAAGTAACTTCATCCCCTTGCTTTCCAAGTTAGGATAGTTCTCGACTACCTCTGGTTCCTGTCTCAATTAGGACTGTGAACCGTGACCCTGACGGTGCACTCAACAGCCATCTCTGCATACTGGGCATGGGGTGGTATGGCAATGGTGGCATAGCAGAAACTGGGTGGGTGCTTTTTCAAAGGCCTGTATCACTTGTTCCATGAGTGATGCGCAAACAAACCCCTTTGAGCTTCACTCTCTGGGTCTATATGGCATCACAGACCTCAGGTGTGTATTAAATTCTTATAACACACATCACCCCATGTATTATTCTCAGTATTATACAGTGTTAATTTACTGATATAACGCTTTGTCAATAATTGTAAACTGTGATATGAGAACAATCGATAAACTTTAATGATAAAGCTTTCATGTATCGATACATGAATACTGTACCTATACAATGTATCAATATTGCTATAACTACATGCTATTGTAAAAAAAGTTCATAGCCCCTCTGATTCCAGAGTTATCTCCTTTTAAAGAAATATTTAGCAAGGGCTAACTTTGGAACCATCAGGAACAGAAACTTAATTTTTTAATCAAAAGCTTGGCATCAAAGTGTTACCAGAAGATACTGGTTGTGTTCCATACAGGAGGACCACAGCCTTATTGAAGTGTTTTAAAAAAACATGCATCCTGTTGCTCTGAACATTGTACAGTCTCAGCAGTCAGAACAAGACAATGTCAAATATAAATATATAACACAAAAGAAACACCATCAAAAATAAACACTATAAATGCTAAAAGAAACTGTAACATATCAAGTATTACAGCTGGCAGTATTGGATTATGAACTTAAGAAATGGGAAAGACATGGTCTTCCATCAAGCAGAGGACCACATCAGAACTTTTCTGGAAATACGAGACCAATATGGTCACAAGCAGACTGACTTATAGATTCGTGCAATTAAGACATTACGTGCAAACACTGATTTAATGGGAACATGAGACTTCTTGAAAAGCTTTCTAGCTTTTTCTGAAAGTCAAAGGGTTATTGATGCCTTTCTCTGATACCAATGAGTATTATCTGAGGATTGTGAAAAACTTAACTGAGGTAAGTAGGAATCGGGGTACCTTCTCTTATCATCTATATGATCTCTTTTTAGCTGCTCATTCTCAAAGTGCCCATGTCTAAGTTTGAAGGGACTGCCTATTTTCCAACTAAGAGTAAATCTCTCTATCAAAAGCTGCATACAGTACCTGTCATTTAAGTTATTATAAGCAATTTGGTACCTCTATAGGTCCTTGCTAGTTGATAGTGAGATCCATTTTAGTTCGTTTACCAGTTTTTCTAAGTGGGAACAGGTCTTCTTGGAAACGTCATATTTATGTTGTAGATCTTGGTACAGTACTTGGGTTCTTAGAGGTTATCTGTCTTACTGGTACAGTATATGGTTGTGGCTGGCCAGTTACTCTTTGAGAATGTATTTCTTACCCTGGAGATTCATAACTTATTTCTTTCTTTAACTGTTCTACCATAACTGTTCTACCATGCTTTCTGGGGACTTGGATATCTCTTGTTTTAAACTGCCATCTTGCAAATCCAGGTTTTCCACTTGCAGCAAGAGCACAATTTGAAGATAGAGGGGGGACGGCTCAGAGGTAATGTGAGGAAGTATTTTTTCACGGAGAGGGTTGTGGATACATGGAACGGCCTTCCTGAGGAGGTTGTGCAGTCAAAAACAGTGGGGGAATTTAAGAATGCATGGGACAGATATAAAGCAATTCTAGTGGAGGGGTAAGAGGAAGTAGTCTGTTGGTTAACTAGGATCTGCAGCTTATCCATTAGGTAGCGAAATGGGAAGACTAGGTGGGCCAATCGGTCCTTATCTGCCATCAGATTCTACTGTATGTTTCTATGTTTTGTTCTAGTACACTTGCAACTAGATCTTTTAGTAGGAAAAAGGGGTGTTAATGTCCTTTCTGTTGTATGTCCTGGGGTAAATACATCTTTTTCACAAGCATATCATGTGTTGGGTAGTCCCTCAAGCCTGTAGTCTATACCCTCTGTCAAATACCTGTGTTTTAAAATTTCAGAATCAAAGCAGTGGGTTATATATAGTACAATACAAGTGCAATATTTCCCTACTCACTAGAGGGGGTATGCTTTTAATGTTTACTATTATCTAAATCTCCAAAGCAACCGGTTTCCTTTTCAGTGCTGCAGGTGTTTCCCTCCTTTTTCCGAGAGAATAAGACAACCAGAATGATCTCTTTTTCACAGTAAATTAAGCATTCTAGATTTTGTAGCTTTAACACTTATATTAACCAAGTTTAAGATGTATGGCTCAGTCATGTGTGAATTACAATTTGACTACACTATAACATTTCCCAATTATCCAAAATTTTAAAACTCAGATTTTGAAAAACGTTCACAGTTTTAAAATTGGTACCAAAAATCTTGCGACAAAGCCCCCAATTTGTCATAACTCTGAACTGATATTTTCTTTTTTTTGAAATTACTATTTATTCCTCCTCCCCAGCCTGCCACCTCCGACCCTTCAGGGGGGACAACTGGACATCCCACTGCCCGGAACCCTACCCAAGCAGACCCCTAGGCCCCATGGAGCCGTGGATTACCCCCGGCGGGGACGAGGAAGGGGGCTCAGACCCCGTTACTTACATTTCGTCGGTCTGAGGTCTGCTGGGCGGGCACAGGCAAATCGTGGGCACGGCCATGGTCCTCCCATCTTCCCGGCTGAGGCAGGCTTGTTTCACATTTTCTCCCTCCCCAAGCAGCAAGTAACCTCCCCCGACGTCATGACGCACACGCTGATGTCCATGCTGCTCAATGGCCGCCCATCCCCAAATGGAGCTTGCAGTTCCTCAAGCCTCCACTCGGGGTCATGCAAGTGTCAGGCATTGGCCGAATCCTTCCCCGGAGAAGGTGAGCTGTCATTGGACGCTCCAGCCTATCTCCCCAGCTGACCCACCGAGGCCGAGTCCGCTTCCAAGCCGGGTGGCGGTGGTCACAGGTGTAGGCCCACCGCCTCAACCCTCAGCGCCACCGGGCCGGCCCAAACTGATATTTTCAATTAAAACATTCCTCTTTTGATTGGCAGTAAATTTGTTATAATTTATGTGGTTCATATATTTCATAGCTAAAATTTTAAAAAGTTATTTCATAATGTGTGATGTAATACATTTATCATGCAGAAGAGACTCAAAACAAGTTTTGCTATAAATATAACATATCAAAGGTTTCTTTATTTATTACTGACATTATTGTACCTTGTTACTTGTTCATTACTTACTTTGTACTCCCTTATTTCCCCCTTGCTGAGTTGCACCTGGAAATGAGTTTTGACTCAGTGTGCTTTCCTGATAAACAAATTTCAGATAAATAAACAAATAAAATATGTGAGCAAAGGTTTGCATTTTATAATGGTACTGTAAGCAGTAAAGAATTGCATTGTAATTAACCCTGCCAGGTGAATATAGCATTTCCATAATGGCACTGTCAAAATCGCGCTTCCACAATAATGTCTGCCTAGATCGCTACAGGGATAGAATAGCGCAAGGCAGTTACCACTACCCTTGCAGCTGTCTAGGCACAGTGGAGGAGAAGAGAAGAGAAGAGAAGAGAAGAGAAGAGAAGAATCCAGCAGCGTGGTGTTTTGCTGAGCTGCTCCTGTGATGGAGGGGGCTAATTCTCTGAGCAGCTAAAGCAGGGAATCATCCTGGAGACCAGGGTTCTGTTCCTGGTCTCCTGATTGCAGTATTTTCTGTCCCCCCCTCACCAAGTTCAATTTTTTTGTTATTTTTCCCCTTACCCAATAAGTCCCCACCAAGTTTTATTTTTTGTTTCCGGCCACTCATCAGATGTAACCTTCTCGTTCCGCCCTCACCCAGTTTTATTTATTTTATGTCCCCTCACCAGATGTAACCCATCCAAGTTTCTCCTGTCCCCAAGTTCCACCCCCCCCATGGAGTTGATTATAATAAGTTTGGAGGGTGTGAGGGCAGGGCCCGCCCACACAAAAACACAGATTACCTTTTGTTTTTGTTGGCCATGGTAGCGGTCGGTGTGTTTGTGGACTGCTGCCATTGCCATGATTTTTGTGGTCGATGTTTTGGTCAGGTGCTGTTATTGACAGTGACATTTTGGCATTGCGCTTTTTGATCACGGTCTTCTGATTTTCACAATTCTCACCTAGTGCCGTATTTAACACTGGTCATGTTAGTTATCAAAGTTAAAACCAAGGGAAGATATTGGTACCTATTTTAAGAGTCCTTAAGATCTTCCATTTTTCACAGATCTTGTGAAAGAAAATACAGCTGCACAAGTTCACTGCACGAGGGCTCCAACATATCGATTCCCACTACTATTCTGATACACAGTACACAAAGAATGAAAAAATACATGGTAACTTTTATGTACCAAGGCTTCTTTGATTTTAATTTGGACATTCGGGGCTTGGGGTTCTTTACCATGAGTTGTTAATGCTGTATGTCACCTTGTACACTTTCGAAATGCACTACAGTTGCTATTTGTACAGTTTTTACTTGCAATGATTGCTGATCACACAATTTATCATTTATACAGTCACATGAATTCTAGGTTTATAAATATCGTACAGTACTAGATTCCACTAGTCCTTAATGAAGTGCTAGCGCAGTATAAAACATTTGACATGGGTAGGTTTTTAACACTGTTTAAGATATCCAGGAAAAAATGTAACTTCATGTGCAGCTTTGGTGCCATTTGTTGTGGAGTGACATTGTGACCTGCTGACTATGGGTTTGCCCTAAAGAAGTTTTATTAAAATGGACCTCACACTGGTAAAATGGGCCTACCATGGGACAATACGATGTTTTAAATTTGGAGAAAGACATTTATGTGGTCCCAGTGGAGAGACAAAGGGGTACTTAAGGAATGGGATCTGTTTAATTCTACCAGAGTACTGGACTCTTTCCAGGGATAAACCAGTGGACTTCCTAATTGCAACAATAATGGTAACATCAGGACTCAGCCACTCTGTCACAAGATTTAGGGCATAATTTTCAAAGGGATCTATCCAGAATGGAAGTGTCTCCAGTTGTCAACAGACCAGCAACTGTCTGGCGATATTAGGCCATCTTTTAGTGTTGCCCAGGTGTCTTACGGATGTAAATTTGCATCACATAATTGCTGCAAATTAAGATTATGTTTCCTTACTAAAGTTGCAACTTTATATCACAAATGGGAGCTTCTTTTAAAAATTGGTAGGACTGACTGACTAATTCAGGCAGACACAGGCACAGATGAATCCTGCAGTGTGTCTTCTTCTAGTTCTAGAAACATAGCGATAAATTTTTATTTATTTAAGATTCAGATTAATAACTTTGAGCCAGAGGCTCATTTTCAAAGGTTCCAAGTCAGGTGACGCAATACAGAGCCACTGAGTTACATCAGTGAAAGCATTGTACAGAGAGAGAGGAACAAGGGTGACTTTAGACAACAATAAACATACGAAAGTGAAACAGCTGGTGGCTACATAACAAAAAATACAGGTTACTAAGTGCAATGAACAGGTTTCTAAGTGCAATTGGGCAGAAACAGGCAGAGCAATTAGAGCGTGCATGACAAAGCAACCACTTGTCTGTGGCAGTGAGGAATTGCCATGTAGGGGAATTGGAGGTCTAGACAGATCCAGGACAAGGACGATATAAGTTGGGGGTGCAGCCAGGAAGGCATTGTCAGGTGGGGGTGGGTGAAGTGGGGGGGAGAAGGGGTAGGGAGAGCTGTTCAGGGCAGTGTGGGGTGCTGGGGAATGTGGAATGTGGAAGGCCCTCAGGTGGCATTGATAAGGGCTAACAGTTGCAGGTGGTCTCACGTGCCAGCAGGTTGTGGAGTCTGGATTTGAAATGGCTGATTTTGTTGGTCCCAAGAAGTTCAGTAGGTAGGACATTAAGCCATTTAGGGCCCCTGTAGGAGAGGGATCATTGTGCGAGTGTGGTACGCTTAAAAGGCACTAGGAACATTCCTTTGGTAGCACTTCTGATGTTCACAGTTGGTTGGGTTTAGTTGTATAGTCTAGAGGTGGACTCAGGCATAAGGCCAAGCAATGCTTTTTTCCCCAAGTAGACGAGCCTGGTATTTGATTCTGTGATGGAGGGGAAGCCAACCGGTGTCCGAATACAAGGTGCATGTATGCATCTGATAGCCAGCACCCAAGACCAGGCGGCAGGCCTTGTTGAGGAGGGTTATGATCCTCCTCAGGGCGGTGTCAGAGCCAGCACCATAGATCACTAGACCATAGTCAATGGTAGATAACACAGAGCTGCATGTAACCAGTTTAGGAGCCTCCAGGGGCATAGAGTGTCTATGTCAGTAGAGAACTCCCAGTTTGGTGTTAGCTGTTTTGACGACGTGTTCAATGTGTGTTGTGAAGGACAGCATGGCATCAAGGTATACTCCAAGATATTTGTTGGATTTATGTTTTAAAACTTTTAACTTCAGAGCCACAAAAAAGGTGTGCCTCAGCCTGGAACTAAAAGAGTAGCACAGGACAGGCTTTTCTTGCCAATTGGGAGCATGCTCAGTATCAAGTGAGACTGTATGACTTGTCTGTGAAAGCCCCAATATGTTGGTAGATAAAAGTGTTTTTCCATTAGAGAGAACTACTCCTTTTTATAATCTTTGTGCCGCACCTTTAGATTATGGGCCCGATATTCAGAAATGTGCCAGGCAATTGTGCAAGTGGTTGCTCAGCGCAACTGAGGTGGGCCGGAGCAACGAAGGGATATATTCAGAAGAGATGTGCAATGGTGCATCTCTTCTGAATATATCAAAAACTGTGGGTGGTGCAAATACAGTGCGCTGGTGCATCCCCCCAGTCAGGGCTTAATACCTGGAATGGGAATGCGTCAGAGCATCTGGAGATGCGCCATGTGCAAATTCCAGATATTCAGACTTGAACATGCAGATGGGGCCATTGTGCATGCAAAGAGCAATGGGGGCCATTTGCATGTCATTATGACCCCATTTGCATAAGTTGTGCGGGGCAACAGAGAAGTGCACCTAGCGCCTGCATCGGGCGCAAGTGTGCTGCCAGTGGCATTCTGGTAGTACCCCTCCCAGCCCGGTGCCCGATCCCTAGTCAACTGTACATTAAACTATCCTTGGCAGTCTAGTGTCCCCCCTCCCACCCCCATGTTTGATCTCCGTAGTATGCAGGACTTGAAGTCTCTGGTGGGTTAGGGTTCCCCCTCCCCTGCGTATCAATCCCCATAATAATAAATACAATATCCCTGGTAGTCTAGTGGTCCCCCTCCTGTCCCATTCCCGATTGCCAGAATAATATAAGAGAACTATCTCTCTGGTGGTCCAGTGGTTTCACCCCCACCCACTCAGGACTCCATCCACCCGCACCCCCCATCATCTGCGGGCAGCACAACCCACCTGCACTCCCTCCATGGCTGCCTGCTGAATGACAGGTACAGTAACACTAGCAACCCCATTGAGCAACAGTGTTGACCAATGGGCTGCAGTGTGTACTGTCCCAGTCAGTCACAACTTTGTGATGAAAGCATTCATTCACAAAGTTGTGACTGAATGGGAGAGTGCACATTGCAAGGCCATTGGTCGACACTGTTGACCAATGGGGCTGCTAGTGTTACTGTACATGCACCGCTGGCAGCCGCGAATGTGTGCGGGTAGATTTTTCTGCCCGCCGATGACAGGGGAGGGGTGCGGGGTGGGATGAGGTCTTGAGTGGGTGGGGGTGAACCACTGGACCACCAGGGATAATGCTCTTACATTATTCTGGTGATAAGGGTATGGGACAGGGAGGGGGAACCACTAGACTACCATGGATACTGTGAGATTATTAATATGGGGATGGGGAACCGTAGCCCACCAGGGACTTTATGTCTTGCATGCTACAGGGATCGGACATGGGGTTGGTAGGGTGGACACTGGACTACCAGGGCATGGGGTGGGTGCTTGTGTACGGTGTTCTGATGGGGGTACCCACCCACGGCCGGTGGCTGCTTTGTTGCACCCTGCGATACAGCAGCCCACCTGTGGGTGGCTACCAGTTGAGCCATTTTTTGCAGGCTCAACTTTGTGCCCATGTATGCAGCACATCTCTGGGATGTGCCGGCAGATGCGCCGCACATTCCAGGCTGAATATGGGGATGTGCCGCATATTCATGGGCACGCCCATGGACCTGTGCTGCATACATTATTTTTGCACCCCGGTGCATCGGGAATTGCGCAGTGCAGTTGCCCCTTTTGAATATAGCCCGGGGGCGCATTTCTGGGGTTGCACTGGTGCAACTCAGTAGCGCCAGGTGCATCCCCTTTGAATATCTAGGCCCATATGTAAAGAGCAACTAAAATATGATACTATATTGCAGGGAGAAATATAAAATCTGTAGGGATCCCACAGCATGCTTTAGTTTTGATCCATCTTTGAGCTATGGTGTCAGCGTGGCTCAGTTGGTAGCACATCCGCCTCTGGATCAGAAGGTCGTGGGTTCTCGTCCCACACCAGGATTGGACTTACACCTAAAAATTGCTGGCATCCGAGTGCAGTATTGGGGGGTGCTGTACTGCTGGGGTGTGCCGTCCTTTGGATGAGACATTAAACCGAGGTCCCTTCTGCCCATCCCAGTGTTGTCCTGGTGGGTGTCCAGGTGGAAGTAAAAGAACCCAAGGCATTCTTCGCAAAGAGTAGGGAACATTCCCGGTGTCCTGGCCAACATTCCCCTTCCCATAAAACCGGTTCATGCAATTATCCAGGCTGTGTGTGGGTGATGATGTGCAATATGGCCGCCACCACACATTCAGTCACTTCACTACCAGTCTAGCATTGCTTGTAAAGCGCTTTGGATGTATGAAAAGCGCTATATAAATGCTGATTCTTCTTCTTCTT